>CM056730.1:20479856-22921688 GCA_029844215.1 Przewalskia tangutica | reverse complement strand
CTTACAATGAAATAGTGTCATTTTATAGACGTACCTGCTTTGTGACTCGCCCGGGTTGAGATAACATCATTGCATAGACGTTGTGCGTTTGTAACCTGCATGAGCTTATTATTGTGCTCCCGCCTTTGCTAATATGAAGATCTGTTAAGGCAAATGATAACGCCTGAATTTACAAGCAACGTGATGGCGGTTGTATTGATGTGATACTGCAAATGCTGAGATTTCGTCCTTGTACGGACGTGTTGAATGTTGTGTGCTTGCTGAATGCTACGATTGCTGATGTAGTCTATGCACGGACTTGCTGGATGATGTGAATGCTTGCTGAATGCACTTGATTATTCCGAAAAGAGATATGAGCAATTTCCGCCAGAGCAAGTCCGTGCAGAGACTAGCGTGCGTGAAGCGT
Organism: Przewalskia tangutica; assembly: GCA_029844215.1. NCBI lineage: Eukaryota > Viridiplantae > Streptophyta > Magnoliopsida > Solanales > Solanaceae > Przewalskia > Przewalskia tangutica. The sequence goes on along the minus strand of CM056730.1, from coordinate 22,921,282 downwards.
TCGCGGCGATCCAACCAAGTCCGCGAGGGCTACATCGTGAATCGACAAATAATTAACATAGGTTTGAACGGATAACCGCAAGTTAGCGGATCTTAAAGGATGCCTAACCCCTTCCCTTTAGGATAATAAAGAACCCTGATCCAGAAACTCATTAATTTCACAGACCATTAAATGGAGATCAATTGCAGTATTTTTATTGCAATAAATCAAGTGTCCTAATTCACTTAATTAATTAGGTGGCGACTCCTTTAAATACATCTAGGAATCAACTAACTTGCGGGGCATTGAGGCTTATGGATAGCTTAGTGATGTCTCGGAGTCGATCCATTTCCGCTTGCATTACCGCCATTTGTTGCAGTACTTGAGTGAGGTATTCGTCGGAATATGTGGCATTCCCCCTTTCTGATGTTTCTGGTTCCTCTCGTTGAATGGCAATGAGTCCCAAGCCATCTTGTTCGTTTACCCCTGAATCATTCATTTTTGTTGCTCGTGCTTTGGAGCTTGTGAAATATGGGTGTTCAGCCAGTGTTTGCCAACACAAACCAGCCGAGGAGAGGAGTAGTACATCAAAATCCCTTTTGTGCGAAACATGTGTTAGAATAAAACAAAATAGAATAACATATGGGCATACAATGAAGCTTCAAAAAAATAGAGTAGATTAAAATGCGTCCTAATATGCAAGGGGCCTCTATTATGCCAGAGGTAGGCCTAAACGTCATATATACAAAGTCATGTTAGATGTACCCAAGCCATTGTATTGAAATGCTTTTATTGGAAATAAAGCTAATTGAAATAACACTTATAAGAAAAACAATGAAAATGCCTATAACTATGTTGCCGATGTGATGGTGGAGCTTAGATCTTTCTAGGTATGACCCCTGCCTGTTCCAAGTACTGCACTGCATCCTGCATCAGAACCCACTCTTCCAAATTCACCGTCTTTTCGACGCCCTCCCCAACACCCAACAAATAACCCGCAGCCCACCAATCCACAACACAACAACACACCTTCTCCTAACCCACAAACCACAAATGACCCTAACCCGTACATGCCTCAACCCCAGATTATACATACCGCCCTGCCTACCCAAGACAACCAACCTGCCCAACCCGCACCAATGACATACCACAACAAACAATACAGACCACCCATATATGTGACCCATGCCCCACATCTCAACACACCCATATCAATACCTTCTCCGGTGTTTGCTCAGTATGAAGAGATGGAGAAAAAGACAAGAACTGGGACAGATGAAAACATGGCTAGAGAAATCCATGATTTGAAGGAAGCCTTTAAGAGCCTTCAGGCGAACAAGGGCCATGAAGGATTAGAGTACGAGGACGTGTGCATGCATCCCGACATCGAGCTGCCCGTCGGATATAAAGTACCAAAGTTTGACATGTTTGATGGCAAAGGTAATCCTCGTGCACATTTGAGGTCCTACTGCGACAAGTTAGTGGGTGTGGGAAGGGATCAGTCGATCATCATGAAGCTGTTTATTAGGAGCTTGACTGGAGAAGCCTTGGACTGGTACACTAGCCAGAATCCAAGAAAATGGTGTAGTTGGGGGGCGATGGCACATGACTTTGTGGACAGATTCAGATTTAATACTGACAACGTCCTGGATAGATTCTACCTCATGAAATTGGAGAAAAAGTCGACAGAGACTTTTAGGGAATATGCGATGAGGTGGAGGTCTGAAGCAGCAAAGGTCCAGCCGCCTATGGCAGAAAGTGAAATGACAACACTATTTGTACAATCCCTAAAGGACCCCACGTACTATGAGAGGTTGATCAGCGTCATTGGGCGTAATTTTTCTGAAGTAGTAAAGATGGGAGATTTTGTGAAAGAGGGAATTAGAACAGGTAGGATCACGAATCTGGTTGCTTTGCAAGCAACAAGTAAAGCAATACAATCAGAGTCAATCGGAGGAATGAATAAGAAGAAAAAGGATGGAGCAGCCCCTATCATGACGGTACAACAACACAAACCAAATCAAACCCCGACATACCAACCCCAAACATACCAACCCCAAACATACCAAACCCCCGCGTACCAAAGTCCGACGTTCCAAAACCCTCACTATGATCACTTTAGCCAAAATACTTCCTCGTACTATCAACCTTAACCCGTCTCACACCCTGTTGATGCGCGATTTATGCACACACTAACGCAAGTGCACGTGTCGTGTCAAGTATTATAGTCTTAGAAGACCGAGTTATCGTCCTCAAGGATTAGTGTTCAATGCTCAAATTCTATTCTATGGTATCTATTTGGTAACCGATGATTGATAAGTTGTTTATGACTATAATTATGAAAGCTAATTAAACTACGTTGTTTTACTTCAGTAATGGTGGAAATAGGGCTTCCAAATCTCCTCAACTATCCGCTTAACTTACTTATTAATGCAATTAATTATGGTTCTTCTTCTATTTTGAGATAGCAGGTTAACTAAACCGTTTTATACTCCTGTTAAGGTAATATAAACACTCAATCCCAATATAGAACCCTTCTACCTTTCGGTGATAAGATTGACTATAAAGGAGGATTAAGAGCAATAACCTATTAATACTACACAAGTATCGGGGTACTTTCGTCCACGATTTAACCTATGTTTATTCAACTACAGCATATTCACAATCTCCCCTTTCGGCTTTCGATTAGAAATCATAAGGATTATGATAATTAGTGATCAAGTAATTACCAAGCATTCAGGACAATTATTGAATAAATCTCAACAACAAGAAGAAGAACCAAAAACATGCATTAATTCATAAGAATAAGGTTCAAGTGAATTGACATGAAAAGCCCTAGATTAAGTTAGTTCCTAGCCATATACATGACAAGAACTAAATTAATATCCAACATAAACTGTAAAGAAATAAAACAAGAAACAAGAAATTATTAAGAATAGGTCTCCAATCTTGATCTCCAAAAGTTGTATGATTTGGTAAGAAGAGGAACCCTTAAATCTGACCATTGTCATTCGAATTTGCTGATTTTTCCGCCTCGGCCATGGAGCCGCGCGGCTACTGGCTGCAACTCTGCAGCTCTGAACATTGGGCGCCGTGGCGCTCTGACCCTGCTGGCTGGAGGTGACGCGGCGCTGCCCTGTTTTGTGCCCGGTTCGCCAACTTTCTCGCTTTTTGAGCTCTGGAACCTCTGTTTCTGCCATCTTTTTGCTCCTTTTCCACCAATGAGCCACTTTAAACCAATATGACTCAAAAGAAAGACAATCTATCCTAAGACGACACGTATTTGTACAAAAATGGACAAAAGACTAACTAAAAATGACTCAAAAGGTGTATATAAAATACACCGATCAAACATCCCCAAACATAACCTTTGCTCGCCCTCGAGCAAAGATCAAAAGGAATAAATTAAGACACAAGGAAAAATAAAATAGAATGACTCAAAGACATTAATCACTTTGCTGCATCACTGTTACTTAGAAAAGCATGAATATTAGCCAAATAATATGCAGAAACATATAACATGGATTTTTAGCATTCTAAACACATCAAGCTAGATATTTCGCAAACTCACTTTAATCATGCTTAATGGAAGTAAGAATACTGAATTATGCATGTCAATTTCAAAATCCTATGGCATGTTTACTTGCTATTCTCCACTAATCATGGATACACATGTAAGAGATCTTCAGGACTTTTCAGGGTAGTAATGTAGGCTTAGGCATGGGTAGGTAAAAATAGGCATTTAGACTCATTTTATGTACCATAAGCTCTTTTGCTTTTCAATTCTTCCCTTTTCTTTTGATTTTCTTTCTTCACTTCATATCTATCTTTCCCTTCTTTTGTTTTGAGAGAGTGAAGTGTATTATGAATAATAGGCACCCCCAAACTTAGGCTTTTGTCTATTTCTTATTACTTTTTTATTGGGGTGCATCAAAATTGTTCACTATTTTTGTCTTTTTTTTAACACTTTCTATTCCAATCACCAAAATCTTTCACTTATGGCACAAGAGTGGAAATGTAGGGTGTCAAATAAAAAGTTTAATTTTTAGGCTCAAAGGGGCTGACTAGGGATATTTTGAATGTCAGGGATAGATAAAGGTGGTAAGAAAGGCTAACAAAGAAATGCCTGAGTCATCTCCCTAACATGCATATCCTAACTATTTCGCCTCAAATAGCAAGCAATCATACACATAGGTTTAATCATTTAACAATGCACAAATCAAACAAGATACCCCAAATAGACAGATTTCATGAGTTTTTGGCATAACTAACCTAAGTGTTTAGATGGTTGCTTCTAATTCCATTACATTATTCAACCTTACTTCACTAGGCGATTCCAGCATGATCTAAAATTATGACTCAAAAATTTGACGACTCAAAAAATACATAAAACAAATCAAAAGACTAAAAAACACTAAGACAAATAAGACATAAATAAAACACCCCCCCCCCCCAAACTTAAATCACACATTGTCCCCAATGTGTACAAGACTAAAAAAAAAATAGGACAACTTAGAGACTTGGTTTAAAGTGGTGGCGGTGGCGGTGGATAATGCATTGACCACTGGTTGAATAAGGAACTCATCTCATCAAATCTCTGGTGCAACTGTTGTTGCTCCTGCCTTAGTTCTTGTTGTCCTTGCCTCAGGTCTTGTTGACCTTGTATCTGTTACACCCCGTAGTTTCAGAATACGTATGTGAGAACGTACATACGAATGTATAACCCTAAATAGGTTAAGGATGAAAATTTTGAATTTCCGACGGAAAATATTCCGAACCTCGTGAAGGAAAAAGGTTTATTATTGAGAATTGGATTCTCAACTTTGGTATTTAAGAATTTAAGAATTTATAAGAATTATGGATTTTATTTTCCGAAATTGGTCACGTGGGGCCCACGGGAGAAATTTACGGTTTTGTGGGGCCCACATTATTTTAGAGATTTTTGGCATTTCGGATATTTTCGGAAGATGAAATATTTTGAACGAGTAGGGGGGCGATACATGTCACCCCCATGTGGCCATGTTGGCCGAAATGGGTTGACATGTGGCTTGTGGCCGTTTTTGTGAGACATGTCTCAAGTTTGTGTGGGACATGTGGTTTGTGTGGCCCACACACACATGTCCCCAATCTACACCACACACTTGCTTGCATTCTAGCCATTGATTGTCCTATTAATATCCCCCTTAAGCTTGCAAGACTTCATCAAACACTTAAAGATTTCCCAAGTCACAAAATACTCCATCCCTTTGTAGTGCTCTCGGCAAACCCCCCACTTTGTGTAGAACAATTCTTCAATTGTTGTTGTATAATCCCAAATACCTTAGCCCCCTAGTAGTATTCTAAAGTAATCCCAACATAAGAGCCCAAAAATACTATTTTATTCTAATAGTCGCAAAATGAAACCCTAGGGAAATATTCATATTTTGGATGAAGTATTAAGAGAAGTTGGTTAGGAACTTCTAAGGGTTGCTTGTTGTGGATTGGAGCGTAAGGAATATGAGCTAAACTTTGCTAAGGATCGACTTATTAATCTTGGATAATTTTGGGCTTATCGAGGTAATGATCATTGTCCTTCTATTGTAATTGGAGATTACATTTTGTAGTAGTTCATAATTGAGTATATGATATGTGGAAGGAAGATTAAAAAGAAATAGACTGTTTAGGTTTATTGTGGGGCAGAATTGTACACGACCGGTTAGGCGTATAATCCCTTTGAGTTGTTGGCTAATGGTAGCGGGCCTTGATAAGTGGAAATATATGTGGATACGGGGGGGGGGGGGGGGGGGAGGTGCTGCCCAATTTTCTGTAGAATTGGGAACTGTATACTTAGAATATTCTACGAAGAAGTCTAGATGTTGATAGACGTATTTGATTATTATAGGTTGATACTCTACGCGTGACATATTCGACTTGGCAAGTGGATTTAGCCGAGGAGGTATGTGATTCTTCCTATTCTCTTGAGCATGATTGTTGTGAAATATATAGTACGGTAGACGTACGTGTGTTAAATAAATTTGGTTTCACTTTGATGTCCTTGACTTGAGTTCTAAATGATAAAAACCTAGAAATATTTTAAAAAGAGTTATGAAGCATTATTCGGAAGGAAATTGGTCCTTGGTTTTAAAAAGAATAGGTTCCTCTTGGTTTTCCAAACAAATATGGTTGTTTTGAATTATTAAAAAGTATAAGTGTTATGATAACTTTATGCGAAGTTAGTTATAACAACTTAAGGAAGATAAAAAAAATGATTTACTTACTAGTTTATAAAAGCCTTATTGTGATTTCTGAAGGTGTGGTAAGTTGGTTTGGTAAGTAAACATGCTATGATACTACGGGCGTTAGTGCCTTGAGAATTTCGTGTTAAGGGGGTTTTCTTGTTGGGCTTATGTTGCTTACGGTAAGCCGGTTGTGCTTACATTATATCACTTACCCCCCTGACTTGTTACATGTGTCGCGGGTTAGCTACCCCCGATGCGAGGAATACCTCATGCGGGTCCATGTGACCTATGCGGGCTACGGTAGTCCAGAAATCACTCCGGGTGTGTTACGCCGATGCGAGGAATACCTCATGCGGGTCCATGTGGCCTATGCGGATTGCGGGAGTCCAGGAAATGTCGCGGGTTAGCTACCCCCGATGCGAGGAGTACCTCATGCGGGTCCACGTGACCTATGCGGACTACGGTAGTCCAGGATTAGGACTCGCACAATGATACTAGGGGTGAATGGCCCTACTCCGATCATTGGCGGTCTAGAAAAGACCGGTTGGGTTACACCTATTTGCTCTTATATATAATGTGGCACTATGTACTGTTAATTGGTTTGTTTCATACATGTTTGTGGATTGGTTTTTAAAATGTTATGATTTTATTTCAGTACTTTCAGTTTCACATACTTGGTACCTGTTGTACTGACCTCCTTCGGGGGGCTGCGTTCATGCCGCAGGTAGAGGTACATCGGTTGTTGATCCTCGCTCATAGGATCACCGTTCAGCTTTTGGGAAGCTCCGTTTCTCCGGAGGCTTATCTTTTGGTATGATCCCCTGTCATTGTAGGTTCATGTATATTCAGGGGTATGACGGGGCCCTGTACCGTCATAGTTGTTACAAACTCTTAGAGGTCTGTAGTCCTGTTGTAAATTGGGTTGTAAAGGATGTAACTGTTCAGATTGTGTTATATATATATGCAAAAAGGTGATCGTTTTGGTTAGCCTGTTTCTTATTTTATATTGTTCCATGTGTATGAGTTTATTTCCGCTGGTTTTTCTCTGATGTAGTATCACTAGGGTGCCCGGGGTAAGGCATCAGTCGCGGGCCCGAGGTCGGGTCGTGACAGTATCATCATGTCAAAATTTTGCATCATCCTCATCTGGTTCATGAGCATCTGCTCCATTATAACCTGAGGTTACGATTACAGCGTTCTCGCTGGCTGCTTCCTGCCTCATACTGATCCTCTGTCTCAGGCTCATCTTCATCCATGGCAGCCTCTGCTGCTGCTGCTGCTGTTGGTGTTGGTCTCCTTCGCGCTGCTGCTGGAGGGATTGGATCTGGGAAGGAATGCACTATCCCATATGACACAGGAAGTTGGACTTTCTCATATGTATCAGTGGGTAGGGTTGGGACCCCATGTCTGGAGCATAAACAACTAATAAGTGAGCCATGTCCCAACCCACCTGTCGTTACCAACCTGCTGGTTTCTCCAATGTTTTGCACTATTTCCTTCCCAACGTCAATCGTCTTCCCTGACATGATTCCATATATCAATTTTATTCTGTCTGCTGACACTCTGGTAAAGTGCATCGATGGAATTAAGCGGGCATTGACAAAATACAACCAACCCTTGGCTGTTTTGTTGAACTGACATCTGCTCAGTCCTCTTGATCCATTTCTGACAATATCATACTCAGCCCCAGGGTAGCTTACTGTGCTTGCGACGACATCCCAGTCGATGTTGTTGGTGTCTCTAGACCACGTTCTGAAATAGCTCCGCTTGTCACCTCTTTCTTCAACATCGACTATTTTTAATAGCAAATTCACCACTTCTGCCGTCACAGGCACATACCGACCCCTCACAAAGCATCTATCATCCACCCTCTCAGGAAAGTTAGAATAAAATTCTCTCACCATCACTGTGTTCATCGGTGCTATTCTTTCCGGGTTAACAAATCTCTTCCACCCTATGACCTCTATCATTGCCCGAATGGGATCATAGGCATCTCCCTCCTCAAACGACTCCCTTTGGTACTCTATTCCTCTTTCAGGGATCAAGGGTCTAGTACTAAGTTTTTGGTATCTATCCTGAGCTTTTTGGCTGACAAACCTAGTAGTATCATATTGAGGGACGGAAGTGGATGTGGAAGCTCTCCTCTTCTTGGCAGACATTTTTAGATAACTTGGCAGCGTTCCCTTTGTTCAACGATATTACCCAACACTATCAATCAACAATCAGCAGCTACAACACTTATCAACCCCCACACTTCACTCAAAAAGCTCATGCACAACACCCCACACTCACTTCGTATAATCTTCCTCGAAATCTCACACCCAACTTCAACACCCCCACACACCTTCCACAGATAAAGCACCTCCTCAAACCTACTACCTCCTCTGATTATATTGAAGATTTCAAGAAAAGATAAAGGTTACCTTGGATGGTGTTCTTCAAGATTTTCTTGCTCCTAATGATGTTTTGAGGAAATGGGATGAGGGTTGTTGTTTAAGATGGTTAAGGGTTTAAGGAATTTAAGAGCTTTGGTTGTGATTGGGTTTAGTTTATGGAAGATTTTTAGGTAAAACGGTAAACTTTCGTGGGTTTTGGGGAGAGGGAAGGTTTGGGTTTTGAATTGAAGAGAGGAAAATCGGATTTAGGGCTCTTTTAATTTCAGGATTTCGCGGCGCGCCAGCGTTCAGAATCAGCCGCGCGGCCAAACTTCTGCATTCCTCTGAACTTAAAGCACAGTGGCGCTCTGATTTGGCGTCGCGGCGCCCAACCTTCAGAATTTTTCTGGACTTTTGGCGCGACGACTGCAGAATCAGCCGCGCGCCAATCTTCAGGCCTTTACGATCTTTTGGCGCATGCGTCTCGCTCCTCAGCATGGCACGAGCCGATTTTCTTTTGGTTTTCTTTTCAGTTTTCGTCCTCCGAACTCTTGGCTCTGCACCTGTCATCACAACATATAAACAATACCCTCCGTGAGACTGTTCTAAGTAAAAAAAAACTAAAAACTAAAAAAAATTACTTTGCATTAAATTGAATAAAATAACCTTGGGTTGCCTTCCAAGTAGCGCTGTCTTTAACGTCTTTTAGCCGGACGCAGGTTTCTTACTCACGAGGCATGGGGTAAATTAACCCCACAACCAATCCACTTCATCAACATTTTCTGCTTTCTCCTTCTGTTTTTCTTTTTTTTCTTTTCAAGAGGAGGTTCAGTATCACTTACCTGTTTTGGCGGGCTTATCTCCCTTGCTGTGGCTTGAGCTGGCTCAAACGAAGTTCTGACAGTGCTAATTGCAAAGCACTTGCTCATGACTGGGGGTTCAATAATGTGTTTGAACACTTTGAACACTATCTCTTCACATTCCACTCTAAGTGTCAACTCACCCTTATCCACGTCAATTAGGGATCTCCCTGTTGCCAAGAACGATCTTACCAGTATGATGGGGATCTCCTCATCTTCCTCCATATCAAGGATGAGGAAGTCCGCAGGAAAGAAGAATTTTCCCACCTTAACTAGGACATCTTCAATCTTTCCCCTGGGATGCACCACCGTCATATATGCTAACTGCAAGCTCACAGTGGTTGGTTTGGCTTCACCTAACTCCAACCTTTTAAAAACAGACAAGGGCATAAGATTTATACTAGCCCCTAATTCACAAAAGGGCCCTATTACATGTTACCCTGCCAACTGTGCAAGGCAGTGTGAAGCTCCCTGGATCCTTGAGTTTAGGGGGGAATTTCTTCTGCAAGATGGCACTGCATTCCTCTGTCAGTGCCACCATCTCATACTCCGCCAACTTCTTCTTCTTTCCCAGGTTTTCCTTCATAAATTTAAAGTACGTAGGCATTTGCTTCAATGCCTCAATGAACGGAATGTTGATGTGTAACTTTCTGAATGTCTCCAAAAACTTAGAGAATTTCTTATCAACCACTTTCTTTTGCAATCTTTGCGGGAAAGGAATCCTCTCAGTGTACTCCTTCACTGGGACTGTTGGAGCTTTCTCTGATATCGGGCGGTCTTCAACAACCCTCTCCCTCTCTTCATCTACTCTCCTTTCAACCACAGCCGTGTAAGTCGTCTAACTGCTTTTCCACTCTCACCGCATCGCTGCAATCGTTCTCGGGTTCATCTCTCATTGCTAGGCAAGGTACCACGTGGCTCGTTGTTTGTCATCTTCGCTAGTTGTCCCACTGTGTCTCCAAATTCACGATAGAGGATCTGTCTCGCCATGAATCGGTGCAGGAGTTGGTGAGTGTCAACAGGTCGCTCTCACTCATCCGCTTCTTGTTGAGCAGTGCAATCAATTGTTGTGAAGATGAGGCTGAGTGAATGGTTGCTGATTTTTGCATCGCCTCGAAATTGGTTCTGCTGCCCTTGATCACCCCTCCATGAAAAATTAGGGTGATTCCTCCACCCTGCATTGTAGGTATTCGAATAGGGGTTGTTCTGGGGCCTTTGATAATTCCCTACTGCTTGGCACTCTGCTTGCTCGATCGAAATATTGTTAGGATCAACTGATGGGCACCTATCAAAGGTATGTGGACCTCCACACATTTCACAACTCAATGGCATTTGCACTGCATTTACAGACATTGTATTTTGTTGTAGTTGCTTGGTCAAGAGAGCAACTTGGGCATTTAGTGCAGTGATGACATCAATCTCATGAACTCCTATTGCTCTTCTTCCACTCACACCCTGTCCTATGTTACATGATTATTGGTGGCCATGTCTTCCAATAAATCATGAGCTTCGTGTGCAGTTTTTCTCATGAAAGTCCACATGCGGCTGCGTCAATGATCGTTCTGGTAGTTCCGCTTAGCCCATTATAGAAAATATGGACCAAATTCCACAACTCAATGCTATGATGTGGACACTTTCTTTGCAAGTCCTTGAATCTCTCCCAAGCTTCATATAGTGACTCTCCATCAGCTTGATAAAAATTGTTCAACTCCCCTCTTAGCTTCGCGGCTTTGCATGGTGGAAATAACTTAGCTAAAAACTTCTGTGCTAACTCTTGCCATGTGAATATCGAATCTGTTGGCAAGGAATTCAACCAAACTTTCGTTCTATCCCTGAGTGAGAAGGGAAAGAGCCTCAATCGGACGGCGTCATCAGTCACGCCATTGTACTTGAAGGTTGCACACAACTCTAAGAAATTTGCTATATGCATGTGAGGATCTTCCGATGGCAACCCTCCGAACTGAACAGTATTTTGCACCATGCTTAGGATCGCAGGCTTGATTTCAAAATTGTTTGCTCCTATTACTGGGAGCCTGATGCAAGTTTGTGCTCCATTCACCCTTGGCAGCACATAATCTCCCAAGTTTCTCTCAGCTTGGACCTGGACCCTCTCTTCTACATCCATCGGCAATCTCCGGGGCATCCTTTGGTTAGGTTGATGATCACCTAACCCCTCATTCATCTCATTGTTGTTTTGTAAGCCTCTCATCTCTATTAAGGCCGAAACTCGTTGGTTTCTCCTGTTCTGTTTGCAAGTCTTTTCAATTCCTGGGTTGAAGGGAACAAGTGTGTCTGCTCCTCTTCTCCTTCGCATAAACTAGATGCCTGAAACAGATCAAAATAAACAAACGGATCACGACACACTGGTTTTCACAAAATAAAAAAAATAGTAATAAATAAAAACAAAAATAAAAACCAAATTAGAAATTAAGAATAGGTAAAATGATATTGAACTACGCCAATCCCCGGCAACGGCGCCAAAAACTTGATGCGCGATTTATGCACACACTAACGCAAGTGCATGTGTCGTGTCAAGTAATATAGTCTTAGAAGACCGAGTTATCGTCCTCAGGGATTAGTGTTCAATGCTCAAATTCTATTCTATGGTATCTATTTGGTAACCGATGATTGATAAGTTGTTTATGACTATAATTATGAAAGCTAATTAAACTACGTTGTTTTACTTCAATAATGGTGGAAATAGGGCTTCCAAATCTCCTCAACTATCCGCTTAACTTACTTATTAATGCAATTAATTATGGTTCTTCTTCTATTTTGAGATAGCAGGTTAACTAAACCGTTTTATACTCATGTTAAGGTAATATAAACACTCAACCCCAATATAGAACCTTTCTACCTTTCGGTGATAAGATTGACTATAAAGGATGATTAAGAGCAATAACCTATTAATACTACACAAGTATCGGGGTACTTTCGTCCACGATTTAACCTATGTTTATTCAACTACAGCATATTCACAATCTCCCCTTTCGGCTTTCGATTAGAAATCATAAGGATTATGATAATTAGTGATCAAGTAATTACCAAGCATTCAGGACAATTATTGAATAAATCTCAACAACAACAAGAAGAACCAAAAACATGCATTAATCATAAGAATAAGGTTCAAGTGAATTGACATGGAAATCCCTAGATTAAGTTAGTTCCTAGCCATATACATGACAAGAACTAAATTAATATCCAACATAAACTGTAAAGAAATAAAACAAGAAACAAGAAATTACTAAGAATATGTCTCCAATCTTGATCTCCAAAAGTTGTATGATTTGGCAAGAAGAGGAACCCTTAAATATGACCTAAAGTCCTCTTTTTATATCTCCAAAACGTGATGCAGGTTTTCCTTCAGGCCTTGGCCCATTGTCATTCGAATTTGTTGATTTTTCCGCCTCGGCGCCGCGGCCCTGCAACTGGCGCCGTGGAGCCGGAACTACTGCAGCTCTCTGAACATTGGGCGCCATGGCGCTATGACCCTGCTGGATGGAGGCGCCGCGGAGCTGCCCTGTTTTGTGCCCGGTTCGCCAACTTTCTCGCTTTTTGAGATCTAGAACCTCTGTTTCTGCCCTCTTTTTGATCCTTTTCCGCCGCTGAGCCACTTTAAACCAATATGACTCAAAAGAAAGACAATTTATCCTAAGATGACACGTATTTGTACAAAAATGGACAAAAGACTAACTAAAAATGACTCAAAAGGTGTATATAAAATACACCGATCACCTGTCTACACCACCCAACCAATATACAACCCGCCACGGGCGTTCTCCCACACAAATCCCTCACAATACCGACCAGCATACCCACCCCCACAACAATACCACGCACAAAACACATCCAGGCCCCGAACCAACACCGAGAGGAAGCCCACAAAACCATACACCCCGTTGGCCGAACCATACTCCCAACTATATTAAAGACTGAGAGCCGCTGGTTTTATACAGCCCATCCCAGGGCGAACTCCCAATCCACTTCCACCATGGCATGATGAGAATAAGCATTGTGCATACCACTCTGGAGCATCCGGACACGATACAGATAGTTGTTATGCTTTGAAAAATAGAATTGATGAGCTAATCAAAGAAGGAGCTATTCGGTTGAAAGAGCTTTCCCCTAATGTCAACAACAATCCCTTGCCAAATAACGACAATGCTGGCGTGCACATGATCACCCTTGATGATGTGTACGATCTGGAAGGGACCATCGTGCCAATCAAAGAGAAAGAGACAGGGAGATCTTCAGCCCACATTGCTCATGTGATTACCACCAAGGTCAGGGCGCCGTTGGAAGTAGAGTTGAGCCGTCATAAGCCTTTAATGCCAGCCTTAGTGCCAGTTTGGAGCCACTCGATCAAACAACAGAATGAGGGTAAACAGAAACAGGTGGTAGAAGTTGCTACGGCAGGGTCCAGACAACATTACGCATCTGTGGAAGTATCACGGAAGATGCCCCAGAAAAAAACTGTGACCGAACCAGAAGTAGAGGAATTTTGGAGGAGAATGCCTACAGGAGACTATTCCATCAGAGAAACGATTGAGTAAAACACCAAAGACAAATTTCTATTGTCACTGTTGATAAATTCCGTGAACCACCGGATCTCTTTGATAGAGGTTTTGAAAGAGGCTCATGTGCCAGCCGGGACTGCTGATGAAAACTTCTCAGCACTGATCGGACAAATTAAAGAGGTGCAAAAGATAATCTTCCATGAGAGTGAGTTACCTCCTGAGGGTCGGGGACATAATAAGGCATTAAACATAACAGTCAAGTGTGCTAATAAGTTTATCTCTCGAGTCTTGATCGATGGAGGGTCAGCTGTTAATGTATGCCCTTTAGATATTCTTCGAACTTTAGGAGTCGACATTGGGAAACTCCGTGAGAGCTACATGAGGGTAAAAGGTTTCGATGGGACCCTGAGGAGCATCGCAGGCGAGATTGACTTGACACTGCAGATTGGGCCCGCAGAGTTCGTGATAGAATTCCAGGTATTGGACATATCCACATGCTATAATTTATTACTTGGGAGGCCTTGGATCCACGTGGTCGGAGCCATCCCTTCCACTTTGCATAAAGTCTTGAAATTCATCTGGAATCATCATGAAATTGTGGTTGAGGGAGACAAAGACAACACTGCTAACACCAAAGGGGCAATTCAGTCATCGAGAGTATGGAGAGGCTAGATGGGTCTGTTTACCATATGAACAAGATCGTAGACGTTAGCAAGGCTAAAGGAATGCGACTACCCCGCACTCCTAAAATGGTGGCTCGAGAAATGCTAAGAAATAGTTTCGAGTCAGGTCGAGGACTTGGACCAAAATTAGGAGGGATCACAGAGCCGATTCACCTGCCGGAGAAGAAGGACACTTTTGGCCTCGGATATCAGCCCACTACCGAGGAGATGCTGTTATTTGATCACAGAAAGAAGGGTGAGTCTCATCTACCAAGACATGTTCCGCCCCTGAATCATTCATTTGTCAAAGCATACACTGCTCAGCTACCAGAAGAGGGGGATGCAGACATTCTCGCGGAGGGACTTCAAGGCCTTTTCATTTCTGAGGAAGAAGCAGAGTGTCATGCGATTTTGGAAGACTACGCAGATGACCATACCATTTGGAGCGCAGAGCCAGGAGATGTCTTGAGCAACTGGACATGTACCCCAACGCTGTTTTTTCACGAGTCTGGGTAGAATTAATAATTAGTCGCTCTCAAACAATTCAATTCGTATTTTTAATTTGAATTGTGGTAGTACATTTTTATGAGTTTATTTCCCTTTTGAAGTTTTAATAACAAGTTATGTTTTAATCAACGTTCTTTATTCCCTTTCTTTCAACATACAAAATAATATACTTGTCGATAATGAAAATGTGACATGTCATGAAACAAGCGAACAAAGTCAGAACCGCGAAAATAATCCAACAGAACCCGAAGGAAGTTTTCCATTAGAAGAATTAACTGAAGAGTTAGGAAAGTTCGAGGATAAGCCGAAACCAAATCTGGACGAAACAAAAATAGTGAACCTAGGAGATGATAAAGTCGTCAAGGAGACGAGGATCAGCGTCCACTTAAATGTCGTACAGAAAAAAGATTTGGTGGCCCTATTGAAGCAGTATGTTGACATATTCGCTTGGTCTTATGATGATATGCCAGGTCTAAGCACGAACATCGTTTCTCATAAGTTGCCCATTGAGCCATCCTGCCATCCAGTAAAGCAAAAACTGAGGAAAATCAAGCCGGATCAGAGTCTGAAAGTCAAGGAGGAGATCTTCAAACAATTGGACGCAAAGGTCATTCGGGTAACAAGATACCCTACTTGGTTAGCCAATATTGTGCCAGTAACAAAGAAGGATGGTAATATACGAGTTTGTGTCGATTATCGGGATCTCAACAAAGCAAGCCCTAAAGATGATTTTCCCCTTCCGAACATTCATATACTCATCGACAATTGTGCGAAGCATGAGTTGCAGTCATTTGTCGATTGTTTCGCTGGGTACCATCAAATATTAATGAACGAAGAAGATGCAGAGAAGACCGCGTTCACCACTCCGCTGGGAACACCCTAGGTTCTTAACCATAACAAACTTAGGTTAATTATCGTACTTTATGTTTCTTTATTTGCTTAGTTGCTATTTTTGTTTTTACATTTATTTACTCTTATCTATCCTTTGCCTAAACTGTTATTCTTTACATGAATATTTGCATGCTGCTATTTGTTACCGCTTTCCTTAAACTGGTATTCCGCTCATACTTCCTCCCTTATGGAAAATTCACACTATCACACACAAACACGTGGGTGTGCTTTACGCACCTGCAAATTTCTTTCAAACATCCAAATTTAAGAAAGTTGGCATTTTACGCGGAGAATCCGGTCCAACCGGTGGTCGCGTATCCTTCTCACTCGAGTAGTACGCTCGATAACCTCGCGTCCGGTAAGCCAAATCTTAGCAAACTTAAGATAGAGCTATACCACCATTTATACTAAGTCATGCATGCATACACTTTAGGTGGGTCGATCCTTGGAATCGTATCCACGACTAGGAACCTTCCAAATCGTCGACGGGTTTCTCAACTCAACGACCAACCAGCATATTATGTGTAGCGTGACAATGATAGACAAATCCAAGCTTAAACATGACATGCCGAAATTGGAAAAAGTGCACTGTCATTTGGTCGCCATTTCCAACAAAACATTGTAATTTAACAGCTTGGACCTATCTATCATAATCTCGCATATTTGGCGTTTAGGCCCACATCTGGCATTAAAAGGGGTCCCAAACATGCTAGGACGCGCGTTTGATATCTATATAGTCCGCTTGCTATTGTAATGTTTGTTGCTTTCAGCTATGTGCACTCTAGTACAATATTTTGCTACTCCAATTTTGTGCATTCACTTAGTATTAATTTTGAGCTATACTAGCTTTGTTTTCTGGGGCTGCGTCATTCCTTGTGTTAATACACGGAAAGGCCGTATCCCAAACAACAATTTTCTCAAAATGTTGTCACAATCTGAACTACGTTTGACCTGATTCCCTTGGCGGGATACGTAGGCGGCCATATCGGCTTCGGTCCAATTTCTAGAAGCCCAATTACTTTGCTTGTAATCGGAACTACGTGTGACCTGATTCCCTTGGAGGATACGTAGACGGCCACATCGGCCTCGATCTCGTCTTTAAATTTTTTAAGTCTTGTCTGTAACGAACTACGTTTGACCTGATTCCCTTGGCGGATACGTAGGCGGCCTACATCGGCCTCGGTCACACCATTGGGAAATCTTCATTTTTATCATTTTGCATTTTAGTGAGTTGTACTCAGTCTCGTCATACAGACAAGACAAATGGACGACATATATCCGACTTAGTTTCGTCAGTCAAAAAACCGGGACAATTTTTAGGGACTTCGCCACAAATATGATTCCATATGCTTGAAAGATCGACATAAACTGGGACAATTTTAAGGGTTTTACTACAAATGACATCAATGGACATAGCTAATTTACGCAAAGGGGTTCCATGTCCCAAAACTGGGACAAATTTTTAAAGAGCTTCACGGCAACAGAGCACCGAGAATATGGGAGAATATACCGCCAATTTCGGATAAGGATGTTCGCTTTGTTTCACAGCACGTCACTATTCAAAGATCGACATAATTTCCTACTAGTATATATGAGTATATTCTCTCAAGATAGAATATTTTCAACAAATGTTTTTGACCGAGACTCGAAATCAGACAGGGGTTACATATCCAGACAAGACAACGCATGCACGTATCAAGAGCCAACACAAATCGGCCGACCCCTCCCCGAACTCACCATTTTTCTTTGAGTGAATTTTGCAGGACAACAGGAACAAGGATAACAACAACATTCCAATACACCAGATTCACTCACAAAGTAAATCTGCAACAAGTCTACATCAAATACATCTCGCAAAAAGCCACATCTTCTTTACTCAGGCTATATCATCTACGCCTTAATTATTTCATCTAGTTTTTATTATGCATGAATTACGACACAACTCCACATATAGAACAATTTTATGTGCACCTTAGGAGACGACATTTGCATTTCGTCCATACAAGACGACAACGCCCATACAAGGCGTCATTTGCATTTCGTCCATACAAAACGACAACGCCCATACATGGCGTCATTTGAATTTCGTCCATACAAGACGACAACACCCATACAAGGCGTCATTTGCATTTCGTCCGTACAAGACGACAACGCCCATACAAGGTGTCACTTGCATTTCGTCCATACAAGACGACAACGCCCTCACAAGGCAACATTTGCATTTCGTCCATACAAGACGACAACGCCCATACAAGGCATCATTTGCATTTCATCCATACAAGACGACAACGCCCATACAAGACGTCATTTGCATTTCGTCCGTACAAGACAACAACGCCATCTGGCGTCACTTGCATTCGTCCATACAAGACGAACGCCTCACAAGGCAACATTTGCATTTCTTCCATACAAGACGACAACGCCCATACAAGGCGTCATTTGCATTTCGTCCATACAAGACGACAACGCCCATACAAGGCGTCATTTGCATTTCGTCCTGACAAGACGACAACGCCCATACAAGGCGTCACTTGCATTTCGTCCATACAAAACGACAACGCCCTCACAAGGCAACATTTGCATTTTGTCCATACAAGACGACAACGCCCATACAAGGCATCATTTGCATTTCGTCCATACAAGACGACAACGCCCATACAAGGCGTCATTTGCATTTCGTCCATGCAAGGCGACAACGCCCATACATGGCGTCATTTGAATTTCGTCCATACAAGACGACAACACCCATACAAGGCGTCATTTGCATTTCGTCCGTACAAGACGACAACGCCCATACAAGGTGTCACTTGCATTTCGTCCATACAAGACGACAACGCCCTCACAAGGCAACATTTGCATTTCGTCTATACAAGACGACAACGCCCATACAAGGCATCATTTGCATTTCATCCATACAAGACGACAACGCCCATACAAGACGTCATTTGCATTTCGTCCGTACAAGACAACAACGCCCATACAAGGCGTCACTTGCATTTCGTCCATACAAGACGAGAACGCCCTCACAAGGCAACATTTGCATTTCTTCCATACAAGACGACAACGCCCATACAAGGCGTCATTTGCATTTCGTCCATACAAGACGACAACGCCCATACAAGGCGTCATTTGCATTTCGTCCTGACAAGACGACAACGCCCATACAAGGCGTCACTTGCATTTCGTCCATACAAAACGACAACGCCCTCACAAGGCAACATTTGCATTTTGTCCATACAAGACGACAACGCCCATACAAGGCGTCATTTGCATTTCGTCCATACAAGACGACAACGCCCATACAAGGCGGCATTTGCATTTCGTCCATACAAGACGACAACGCCCATACAAGGCATCATTTGCATTTCGTCCATACAAGACGACAACGCCCATACAAGGCGTCATTTGCATTTCGTCCATGCAAGGCGACAACGCCCATACAAGGCGTCATTTGCATTTCGTCCATGCAAGGCGACAACGCCCATACAAGGCGTCATTTGCATTTCATCCATACAAGACGACAACGCCCATACAAGGCGTCATTTGCATTTCGTCCATACAAGACGACAACGCCCATACAAGGCGTCATTTTCATTTCGTCCGTACAAGACGACAACGCCCATACAAGGCGTCACTTGTATTTCGTCCATACAAGACGACAACGCCATCACAAGGCAACATTTGCATTTCGTCCATACAAGACGATAACACCCATACAAGGCGTCACTTGCATTTCATCCATACAAGACGATAACGCCCTCACAAGGCAACATTTGCATTTCGTTCATACAAGACGACAACGCCCATACAAGGCGTCACTTGCATTTCGTCCATACAAGACGACAACGCCCTCACAAGGCAACATTTGTATTTCGTCCAATACAAGACGACAACGCCCATACAAGGCGTCATTTGCATTTCGTCCATACAAGACGACAACGCCCACACAAGGCGTCATTTGCTTTTCATCCATACAAGACGACAACGCCCTCACAAGGCAACATTTGTATTTCGTCCATACAAGGCGACAACGCCCTCACAAGGCAACATTTGCATTTCGTCCATACAAGACGACAACGCCCTCATAAGGCAATATTTGTATTTCGTCCATACAAGACGACAAAGCCCTCACAAGGCAAAATTTGCATTTCGTCCATACAAGACGACAACACCCATACAAGGCGTCATTTGCATATCGTCTTTACAAGACGACAACGCCCACACAAGGCGTCATTTGCATTTCGTCCACACAAGACGACAACGCCCACACAAGGCGTCATTCGTATTTCATCCATACATTTGACAACGCCCATACAAGGCGTCATCTACATTTCGTCCATACAAGACGTCGTTTGCACCTCGCCGATACAAGACGGCGTATCATCACGTCACTTCATTACATCACATACACATTTGACCACAGCCTTGACACATAA
Organism: Przewalskia tangutica; assembly: GCA_029844215.1. Classification (NCBI taxonomy): domain Eukaryota; kingdom Viridiplantae; phylum Streptophyta; class Magnoliopsida; order Solanales; family Solanaceae; genus Przewalskia; species Przewalskia tangutica. The sequence goes on along the minus strand of CM056730.1, from coordinate 22,900,837 downwards.
TTCACATTCTTACATAATCATCTTTATAACATTTGGTCTTAATAGTCATGCACGAACTATTTTCTTGAGCTTTAGCCCGTAGGTGCCTTAATTCAGGAGCGGAGCACAACGTGTACCTACCTCTTACACGGCGAACTGAGGCAAATCTTGTTGGGGAAGTCAAGCTACCTAACAAAAGACAAAGGTGGCCTCGAACGTCGATCCTCTTCTCCAGCATCCCCACAACACCAATAACTCATTGTCACCATAACTCGACACTGGGACAAATTTTAAATCTGCATCGGCCCCACCTTTAGTTTTCAGACACCAACAACACATTATAAGTCTTATCACCACGACCCAACATCATAATTCGACACTGGGACAATTGTTTTTTGAATAGACATTTGACCTCACTTTCCTTAACATTCGTTTAATTCCGATGACCGAGAAAATATTAGCTATAAGTCAACGTCTTTGTCTGAATATTCTTTCATCCTCTCCATACAAAGAGGGACAACTGTTGACACCCAATTTTGTCCATTCCCTTCAATCAATAACCAATAAATTAAACAATTTTCTTTTTAGAACTGCAATCTTTACATCACAAAAAAAAAATCCCTACACCAATAATATATGTATAATAAACATATACATGCGTAAATAAGGAGTTTAATAATGGAACCGCACCTTACGTAGAATATTAAGCACGTCGGGTCTCGCACTCGCATTTATCAATTTTAAGTCCTATTCAATTTCCATTAATTCTTAATAATTTTAATAATAATAAATACGTAAACAAGTAAACAATCTAGCAATAACGTCGTGTCAAATAGCATAGTCGTATTTATTAATACGCAAAGCAATGTCATAATTATTGTAATAATTTAAACCCAGGCTAAAATTAATAAAGCACCTAAAGTTATATCAAGATAATTTAATTTTAGCTCAAATAATAATAAATAAGGCACAATAAATAAGATTTTAAATAAAAGCACCGCATTTTACGTAAAAGCATTAAGCAATCCTCAAATATCATATCTACATTTAGCATTTAAAGGATTTAAACTCCGTTCAATTTTAATTTAACATCGCAAAATACACATAATAAGTAAGTTTTAATAACGGTCTCGCATTATAAATGTTAAGCACTAATTAATTAGCACGCCCGCATTTATGGTCAATAATTTAAATCCAAGCTAAAACTAAGGGCGTATCAAAATAATTTAATTTACCACTAATTAAATAATACACCTAAAACTTTACCTATAACCCATTAATTAAATAATAACTATCCTAAAACTAATACCCACTACCCGCGGCCCAATACCTTCCCCAGCCCTTTTATTCCCATTCGTCCAGCCCATCTCCCCCTTTTACTTTTTCCCTCGTCCAGCCCACCTTCCCCTTACATAAAACTTCCTCATCTACAAAATGTGAAACCTAAACCTAACTCCCTCATCCATGCCGCCGACAACAAGCAAGACCCTCGCCGGATTTTCCGGCGAGTCAACAATATTTCCATTCTGTCTCCTTCCAGATCGCGCATGTATCCCAAATCTTCTTCTCAAATCGCGCCCCAAATCAAAGCTACCCTTCTTAAGAACCAAATAATCCTCGAATCAATACGAAATGGCAACCAAAATCTCGTGTTTCCTTCCTCAAGACTTGCCATAACTATAACCATATCAAAAATGAATCCTTAAATCGCGTCAACAAGTACCAAAACTCGCCGAAAATTAATGTCAAAATCTCAAACAATCACACCCTGAAAAGTTACACCAAGATCTTCTGTGAATCGTCCTAAAATAGCCCTAAAACTGCGTCAAAAAAAAATCAGTACAAATCGTCCCCTCAAATCAAGACTACCATATTGGGAATCAAATCGCAACGAATCAACTTCAAAATCGCACCAAGATTAGTCCCTAAAAGCTGTCCTAAACTTACCATAAATCGAAGCCTAACTAGGAACTATAAAGACCAACGTTTGGACATGCAATAGGGGGCAACAATCATCGAGAATACCTACAACATTGGGCCTAGAACCCCTCTCTTTTCTATTCAATTTATCATATCTGCTCCGCAAACCGCCACGAGCTTTCCTTCGACGATTCTGGGGTACACTTGTCGTCGCCTTAGGTTCGCCACACACAAAAGGTAAAATAATTACCCTTTACTGTATTAGTCAATTAGTTGATGTGATTTATATCATATGTTCGAACGTTAATTAAGTGTGTAGGTTCTGGACCTGCTATACTTAAATATGAGCCATGCTTAATTAGATTATAGTTTGTTTTCTATGATATTTTATCTGCCTGGATAACAACAAATCCAAGTCTCATTTTCAGATTTACTTTTGGTTTAACATCCGTTGCGAGTTAGGTTTGTTTAGATTTAACTATTCCTCTTTTCAGTGTGAATAGCTGGATTCTCCCCTGTTGATTTAGTCAGTTGCTCGAAAATGTGTAAAAAAATTGTATTTGTCTACCTGTGTATCCTCTAACAAAGCCGTAGCATGAATGGTTAGTTTGATAGCCTGGTTTTCTGTGGTGATCTTGCCATAACTGGTTCATTCTGTAAACACCCCTCCTTTCAGATTTATTCTGCATATAGTGTTAATTGTATCGTGACTAATCATTTGTATTGATGTGTCTATTAATGCCTAATTTTGTTAGCATGTATAGTTAGTTAATGTCTGTTACAATTCCTAAGTCACTTTGTATCATGTCTATGTCTGTTGAGTTAGTCTAACTGATATCTGCATTAGCATTCTACACCTACTGAACTAGTCTGGATCATGTTTTCGTAAGTGAGTATGTACAGGATATAACTTGGTACTGAAACTGTTTAGATATGAATGAAAAATGATTTGAATAGGCTCTTTGTATGTACAAAATGTTTATGTTCTTTGAATTGTTAGGCATATATGTCGAAATTATCTATTACGGGTATGTTTTCATTGTGATTTGATTCCTGAATCGTCCATATCAAGCATATCTGTTTTACCAATTGTTTAAGCATGTGTGTATGAAATGGTCCTAGCCTTGATATGTTTTACTGTCCTGTTTCCTCCAAACATATAGCATATGCCCTTTTAAAATTCGCTGAATCTAGGAATGTCTTATTTCAAGAATACACAAGAATATGCAAGTCGAATATATAGAAATTATAAGAGTTGGGCCTGCCTGCTTGCTTCCTGTTCTATAAAAAATACGAAAGAAAAACTCCATATTTGGCCCTGTTTCATGCATGCGGCTGCATGTGTCTAAGGCTTAAGTGCCTGATTTTTGGGCTTTTAAATTTGTTTGAATCTGTTAGTTGGCTTCGGACTAATATAATTGAGTCATATGCTTGTATGAGTCACATGATCGTTCATATATTTGTGGGCGTATACTAATCCTTATTTTTTTTTTACATGAACTGCATTGGAGAAAACGAAGAGTCTCAATACGAGACTCGTCGCGCCCCCTTATCAAAAGGAAGATCCATAACCATTTTCATCACATCGCAGCATCCGTTTCCTCCGTGTCCTCTTTCTGGGTATCCCAAATAGGACGGGATATTGCCATCCACCTTGAAGCGTCATCACAATTCTCAAAACCCTCCCATCTTTTTCATATATTTGCTTATTTTATGATTTATGTGTTTAACTTTGTATTTAATAGAATACTAACTCCATCAGTTGTAGAATAAATTGGGGAGGGTAATATAAAGTAGAATTTTTTTAAAAAAAAAAAATTATGTCTTATAGATGCGTCATATAAACTCATTATTCAAAAGATAATCCATTTATATATGTAACTAATATATTACTCCTTATCTAATTTCTAACAAAAGAAATAATTTTCTCATAAACTCTTCATAAATATCATAGGAGTTATTATCACTAAACGTTTTTTACGTACACTTACAAAAGTAATTTCATAACTAACTTTATATATTTTAAGAGTCTTAACCTTACATATACTTATAGGAGTAATTTATCATTTTTACTTTTGTCAATAAAGTAATCTCAAATGCATAATTAACTTTACATATTTTTGTGAGTCTTATAAAACCCTTTAAGTTATCAAAAATACATTCTTTTAGATATTTGCAACATCCTTTTTTTACTTAAATAATTTTATAAAACATACATCTCTTAGCCAGATAAACCTAGGTTTGAACGGACAACCGTAAGTTAGCGGATTCTAAAGGATGTCTAATCCCTTCCCTTTAGGATAATAAAGAACCCTTACCCAGAATCTTATTTAGTTTCACAGACCATTAAATGGAGTTAGTGTTGACTTTAATCAGTTAGCATTTAGGTGTCCTAATTCACCAAATTAATTAGGTGGCGACTACCTTAACACTTAACATTTTACATTTTTTTGGAGGATAACCATTCCGTCGCGCATTCAAGCCTGAGAGTTCCAAATCAGGTGCGACAGACCCATCTTTTAGTAATTTCTTGCAATTTTAAGCATTTTAGGACACAACATTTTAATCACAATTTTTGTATATTTTTTACCTAAACATTCTATGTTGTTTTATTTTTGTAAATTGTCATCATGTTTTTACTTTAATTAGGTATTAAACATTTTCAAATATTATGTTATTATTGTTGCGCGACTTTTTTTTTTGTCCCAGTTTTTCTGTACTGACTTCCTTTTGAATCTTTCGTTTGGAGCCCACTTTTTTCAAAGTTATTCTCTCATTTCATTCATTTTTTTTATAATGCCGGGGCTTTTGATTTCTTTTTTTGTGAAGTCGTCATTTGTGTTTTTTTTTCCCTTTTGGTACTTTGACAATTTTTGTCTTTGCAAACTTCGACGCAGAATTTTGTCAGCCACTTGCACATTTCCAAAGCGTTTAAGGAGGTCGGGCCAACAGAGGGAAAATACCATACAAGACGATAACGCCCATACAAGGCGTCATTTGCACTTCGTCCATACAAGATGACAACGCCCACACAAGGCGTTATTTACATTTCGTCCATACAAGACGACAACGCCCACACAAGGCGTCATTTGCATTTCGTCCATACAAGACGATAACGCCCATACAAGGCGTCATTTACACTTCGTCAATACAAGACGACAACGCCCACACAAGGCGTCATTTGCACTTCGTCCATACAAGACGTCAACGCCCACACAAGGCGTCATTTGCATTTCGTCCATACAAGACGACAACGCCCACACAAGGCGTCATTTGAATTTCGTCCATACAAGACGACAACGCCCATACAAGGCTTCATTTGCATTTCATCCATACAAGACGACAACGCCCATACAAGGCAACATTTGCATTTCGTCTATACAAGACGATAACGCCCACACAAGGCGTCATTTGCATTTCGTCCATACAAGACGACAACGCCCATACAAGGCGTCATTTGCATTTCGTCCATACAAGACGATAACGCCCACACAAGGCAACATTTGCATTTCGTCCATACAAGACGACAATGCCCATACAAGGCGTCATTTGCATTTCGTCCATAAAAGACGACAACGCCCACACAAGGCGTCATCTGCATCTCGCCTATACAAGACGGTGTATCATCACATCACTTCATTACATCTACAAACACCATGTCTTTTCCAGTACCACATCACCTGCAACCCAGTGACAATCGTATTTCGACACTGGGACAAATGTTGAATTTGCGTCGGCATTGTCTTTAATTTTGCAAAGATCACGAAATTTCAAAGGTCATCATGATTCGACATCGACAATTTTGAATCGGCGTCACCGCTTTAATTTTCTAGCATCGCAAAGAACCCAAAGGTCATCATAATTCGACATCGACAAAATTTTGAATTTGCATCAGCTTTTGTCCATTATTTTTCTTGATCTTTGTTTAATTCTGACGATGGGAACAAAATTGGCTACAAGTCAACGTCTTTGTCCGAAAACTCTTTCTTCGTCTTCGGTCAAAGAGGGACAACTGTTGACACCCAATTTTGACCCATCTTTTAGTCATTTCTTGCAATTTTAAGCATTTTAGGACACATCATTTTAATCACCATTTTGTTTGGCATTATTGTATATTTTTTACCTAACATTATATGTTGTTTTATTTTTGTAAATTGACATCATGTTTTACTTTAATTAAGTATTAAACATTTTCAAATATTATGTTATTATTGTTGCGCGATCATTTTATTTTACTAATTTTGCATCTCTTTAAATAATTAACTAACATCCCGTCTTTACTTTTAATCAGACATTAAATATTTACTAAATATTGTATTTTATTATTATTGCATCGGCATTTGTATTTTAATAATCTTGCATCTTTTTAAATAATTTTCCTTTTAATAATTAACATGTTTTGCATTTCATCAAACTACCCAAATTAAGGCACAACTGACCACCCAATCCGCCAAAAACCGAAGCCCAAACTGAGGCCCAATACACCTTTCATCTTTTCCCTCCAATACCCAATACCCAATAACAATACCTAAAACCCAAACCCTAAACCTAATCTCACACTATAAATAAAAACCTTACCCCTCTTTTAAAAGCCCCACCCGCAACAATCCTAAGACCCCCCTCCCTTTTCATATTTTTTGTTCACTCCCAATACTCATCTCCCGTCGCCGCTTTCTCCGAGCTTGAGCTCGGCGAACCCCTCAAAGAAATTTCACAAAATAAGGTCAGCCGCCCTAACTCCCTCTCCCCTCAGCCGCCTACCCCTCATCTCCCTTCCCAGCCACCTACCCTTCTCCTCTCTCGCTCCACTCCTTCTCTCCTCCACAGCAGTCGACTATCTCACCCCCACACTCTAATCATCCAGCAGCCGCACAACCGTACCCCCATCGACCTCACCCCACTGTCCCACCGGAGGTGATGACCGGCGAAGGTTACAACGCATACCCACCAACCAACACCACTTTATTTTTATATATCCGAGCCCTCTGTGTTTAAAACTATTACTATTTTGGCACGGATCCGAAGGTTTTATTTATTTTATTGTTTCTAGCAATATTGGCTGATGAAGGAATCTCCGTCTGATTTCCAAGGCCTCCCCTGTACAAAAGATGAATTTATTTTTGGCTTTACTTATTAATTCTTGTTATTGTTTTTAAAATTGTTTATTCTGTTACTAACATTTTTACTAAGTGTTTATGCAGGTACCCGGAGATCATCTTGTGCAGAAGGCCTAAAAAGGGCTAAAAGATGTCCCGGATTTTTATCTTATATCGCATTTAATTTTAGTTTTATTATTCTGTATTGCATTTTATTTTAATTGTAAATTATGTAAAATGCTTAGAATAGGTAGAATAAAAGCCAATATATAATTAACATAGGTTTGAACGGATAACCGCAAGTTAGCGGATCTAAAAAGATGCCTAACCCCTTCCCTTTAGGATAATAAATAACCCTGATCCAGAATCTCATTAATTTCACAGACCATTAAATAGAGATCAATTGTAGTATTTTTATTGCAATAAATCAAGTGTCCTAATTCACTTAATTAATTAGGTGGCGACTCATTTAAATGACGCCTTGTATGGGCGTTGTCGTCTTGTATGGACGAAATGCAAATGACGCCTTGTATGGGCGTTGTCGTCTTGTATGGACGAAGTGCAAATGTCGTCTTGTATGGGCGTTGTCGTCTTGTATGGACGAAACATAGATGTTCGTCGTTGCATAGACATGATACAGATGTCCGTCGTTGCATAGACGGAACATAGATGGAGCCGTTGCATGGGCTTATATAAAATGACGTCGTTACATAGATGCGATGCAGATGTTCGTCGTTGCATGAACGAAACATGATGAAGCCGTTGCATATACTTATTCAAATCACGTTGTGCATTTGTAACCCGCATGAACTTATTGTTGTGCTCCCGCCTTTGCTGATATGAAGATCTGTTAAGGCAAATGATAACGCCTGAATTTACAAGCAACATGATGGCGGTTGTATTGATGTGATGCTGCAAATGCTGAGATTTTGTCCTTGCATGGACGTGTTGAATGTTGTGTGCTTGTTGAATGCTACGATTGCTGAAGTAGTCTCTGCACGAACTTGCTGGATGCTGTGAATTCTTGCTGAATGCTGTTGATTGTTGATTGCTGATGTAGACCTGCACGGACTTGCTGGATGCTGCGAATGCTTGCTGCATGCTAGTCTCTGCACGGACTTGCTCTGGCGGAAATTGCTCATATCTCTTTTCGGAATAATCAAGTGCATTCTGTCGCACGCGAGCCAATGAAAAGATTTCTAATGGTGTGACCGAAGCCGACTTAGGCCGCCTACGTATCCCGCTGAGGGAATCAGGTCAAGACGTAGTTTGTGATGCAAAAATGATTGTATAGTTTTTCAAAAAATGAGACCGAAGCCAATGTAGCCGCCTACGTATCCCGCTGAGGGAATCAGGTATACTTTTGCATTAGTCTTATATTGAACAATCATTTGTTTTGCACAGCTTTACTTTTGCATTTCTTTCATGAATAAATTCTTTTTAAATCATACGTTTTATAACATATCTGAACGAACTACGCACACCTGATTCTCATCAAAGATGAGATACATAGGCAAAGGTCAAAAATCTGTCTACCCGGGCTCTCCTCATCTCGGGAGGCAAAAAATGATCCATGAAGGCCTCTGTAAACTCCTCCCAAACAGCTGGAAGAGCATCGTCACCCTATTCGAGTTCGGTACCATTTATTCAAAAATACAAAAATATTTTAATCAAAAAGCATAAAAAATAAAAAAATATTTTTTTTAAGCATCATTGTTTGACTCGATTGATACCAACACAGTTAGGAGTTTTCATAGGAAAAAGAAAAAAAAGTAATAATCAATATGGGTTGACTTCGTGGTAAACCATAGATTCTTTTGGTACCTCTTATTCACCCGTAAATGACATTGTCTTGCAGGTTTCCAAGATAAGAATGAAACCAATATCATCGTTTCATATGCATTGTGTGGTGAGTTTTAGAATAAGTTCAATTGCATTGCATTGTGATCTAGAACTTGGCCTGAATGTTTGTTGAGGCGAAATCCTGAGTAACACTCAGTGTAGGAAATGATCGTAGGCTTTCTTTGACCCGTTTGAGCCTTTTCAGCCTACCAAATAACATTATCTGTAGTACACCCCCTTTGAACCTAAAGCCTATTCTTTTGACAACCGCATATTACACCTATACCCTTTCTGAGTGCGTACGCACTATCCCTCTCTTGGCCCGACCTCCTTGAGCGCTTTGGAAATGTGCAAGTGGCTGACAAAATTCTGCGTCGAAGTTTGCAAAGATAAAAATTGTCAAAGTCCCAAAAGGGAAAAGAAAACACAAATGACGACTTCACAAAATAAGAAATCAAAAGCCCCGGCATTATAAAAAAAAAAGAATGAAATGAGAGAATAACTTTGGAAAAAGCGGGCTCCAAACGAAAGATTCAAAAGGAAGCCAGTACAGAAAAACTGGGACAAAAAAAAAAGCAGATCAGCATTAAAGCACACAAATATCAAGCACGGATGTAGTCCAACGCTCGAGGAAGGATTAGTCACTTTTTACCCAAATTATATCCATCCCTTTCCCCAAGCCTACATTACAAGCCCGTGACAAGCCCTACATGATCTTATACTGAGGGTTCTCACATTAGTGGATACTTATATGACGGTCAAGCCTATGGTATCACAATTGCATGCATTGAACATCCTTTTGGGTGTGAGCGTACTTCTCTAAACGTCCCAAAATTCAAAATACTGGAATATATGTGAGAAATGAGACTTTCTTTTCAGTGAGAGCATTTGAAACGTGAGATTACGTGTAGTTCGAAACCTTGGCTGCAAGCAAGTTTGTCGATACTTATGTGTCTGAGGTACCACTTGAAACTATAAGAATTACCCAGAAGTCAGTCTTGGTTAGACTGAAAGTGAATAACGGAATTCCTAAGCACAATACTAATTGTTGGTATCAACTGAAGTCAGAACGTGATGCTGTCTTTTCACTTTTCAAAAAAAACAAAAAAACAAAATGCATATATAAAAATTCTCATTTTTTGCATCATGAACTACGTCTTGACCTGATTCCCTCAGCGGGATAAGTAGGCGGCCACATTGGCTTCGGTCTCATTTTTTGAAAATTGTACAATATTTTGGTGAGATAGTCGACTGCTGTGGAGGAGAGAAGGGGTAGAGGGAGAGAGGAGAGGGGTAGGCGGCTGTGAAGGGAGATGAGGGGTAGGCGGCTGAGGGGAGAGGGAGTTAGGGCGGCTGACCTTATTTTGTGGGGGCTGCTGAGGGGGGTTCGCCGGAGCTCCAAGCTCCGGCGAAGGCGGCGACGACGGGAGATGAGTATTTTGGCACGGAGTCGAAGGTTTTATTTATTTTATTGTTTTTAGCAATATTGGCCGATGAAGGAATCTCCGTCTGATTTCCAAGGCCTCCCCTTTACAAAAGACGGATTTATTTTTGGCTTTACTTATTAATTCTTGTTATTGTTTTTAAAATTGTTTATTCTGTTACTAACATTTTTACTAAGTGTTTATGCAGGTACCCGGAGATCATCTTGTGCAGAAGGCCTAAAAAGGGCTAAAAGATGTCCCAGATTTTTATCTTATGTCGCATTTAATTTTAGTTTTATTATTATGTATTGCATTTTATTTTAATTGTAAATTATGTAAAATGCTTAGAATAGGTAGAATAAAAGCCAATATATAATTAACATAGGTTTGAACGGATAACCGCAAGTTAGCGGATCTTAAAGGATGTCTAACCCATTCCCTTTAGGATAATAAAGAACCCTGATCCAGAATCTCATTAATTTCACAGACCATAGCAAACCTAGGTTTATTATTTCTTGGCTTTATTTGCTTTTATTTGTTTTAAATGCCTTAACATTGCTTGCTTTAATTTTGTATGCTTAACTGTTTAAATTGCTATTTGCTTTTACTGATTTCCTTAAATTGACATCCGCTCATATTTCTTCCACTCTGAAAAATTCACATTATCACACACAATACGCGGGTGTGCTTTGCGCACCTGCAAATTTCTTTCAAACACCCAAATTTAAGAGAGTTGACATTTTGCGCGGAGAATCCGGTCCAACCGGTGGTCGCGTAGCCTTCTCACTCGAGTAGTCCGCTCGAGAATCTCGCGTCCAGTAATCCAAATCTTAGAAAGCTTAAGATAGAACTATACCACCCTTTTTATTAAGTTATGCATGCATAAACCTTAGGTGGGTTAATCCTTGGTATTAACGCCACAATTAGAAATCCACCAAAACTTGTCGACGGGTTTCACAACCCAACGACCCATTAGCATACTATGTGTAGCGGGATGATGATAGACGGATCCAAGCCTGGTCATGACACACTGAAATTGGAAAAAGTGCACCGTCATTTGGTCGTCATTTCCAACAAAACATTGCAGTTTAACGGCTTGGACCTATTTATCATAATCTCGCATATTTGGCGTTTAGGCCGACCTCTGGCATAAGAGAGGTCCCATGCATATTAGGCGCGCGCTTGATTTGCGTGCTTTTGTTTACTATTGTTGTCGCTAGCAATTCTGTACATATTATTTAATGCAATAATTACCTTTTTAACCTCTGTGCATATCATGCTTATAATTCCGGCCATGAGCATTTGCATTTTTGCACCTTTTGTTGTCACATTACAATCAGGACTTCTACTGCGTAAATCGCTCTTGAACAACACGATTTGGACTTTGTGAAGCATCAACCATCAGTCCGGTCGAACCAAGCAGGGCAGTATTTGACTATATTGTCACGCCCTTACATTTTACTATGCAAGGCCTCCCCTGTACAAAAGACGGATTTATTTTTGGCTTTACTTATTAATTCTTGTTATTGTTTTTAAAATTGTTTATTCTGTTACTAACATGTTTACTAAGTGTTTATGCAGGTACCCGGAGATCATCTTGTGCAGAAGGCCTAAAAAGGGCTAAAATTCTGGAATCTGCTTGTTTGTTCTGGTTAACTGGATTGATTTACACGATTTTTGGGATATCGCCGGAATTTTTTAAACTCCAGCGATAATATGAATTTTCTGGTCTGTTTTCTCGAACCCGCTACTGTTCCGGCGAATATTGTCCACTACTTGTACTGTCTTCTGATACTTGTCTGACTAATTTTTTTGGGGGCATTGTTTAAACTGATTTTGCACTGGCTGGGGGTTGCTCCGACGACGTTTTGATCTTTCCGATGGTAATACGTTTCCGGCGAACTTGCTGATGTTGTTTCCACTGGTTTCGTAGACCATTTTGTTCATCGCTTTCCTATTATCGCCATCGTTAGCTTGGATTTTGGACTGATTTTTGACAATTATGCGCCCTTTATTTTATTAAAATGATTGGAACTGATGCTACACACTGAAAATAACATATGTTATACTGTTGGTATTTTACTGATTTTGAACATGATACTACATTGGCGTCATTTGCAACGACGTCATTTCATGTAAGCCTATGCAACAGCTTCATTCATGTTTCGTCTATGCAACGTCGAACATCTGCATCGCGTCTATGCAACGACGTCATCTCATATAAGCCTATGCAACGGCTTCATATGTGTTTCGTCTATGCAACGACGAGCATCTGCATCGCGTCTATGTAACAACGCCATCTCATCTAAGCCTATGCAACGGCTTCATCTGTGTTTCGTCTATGCAACGACGAGCATCTGCATCGCGTCTATGTAACGACGCCATTTCATGTAAGTCCATGCAACGGCTTCATCTATGTTCCGTCTATGCAACGACGAGCATCTGCATTACGTCTATGCAACGACGAACATCTGTGTTTCGTCCATACAAGACGACAACGCCCATACAAGGCGTCATTTGCATTTCGTCCACACAAGACGACAACGCCCTCACAAGGCAACATTTGCATTTCGTCCATACAAGACGACAACGCCCATACAAGGCGTCATTTGCATTTCGTCCATATAAGACGACAACGCACACACAAGGCAACATTTGCATTTCGTCCATACAAGACGATAACGCCCACACAAGGCGTGATTTGCATTTCGTCCATACAAGACGACAACGCCCATACAAGGCAACATTTGCATTTCGTCCATACAAGATGATAACGCCCACACAAGGCGTCATTTGCATTTCGTCTATACAAGACGACAACGCCCATACAAGACGTCATTTGCATTTCGTCCATACAAGACGACAACGCCCATACAAGGCGTCATTTGCATTTCGTCCATACAAGACGACAACGCCCACACAAGGCGTCATTTGCATTTCGTCCATACAAGACGACAACGCCACGCAGCGTCGATTGCATTCGTCCATACAAGACGACAACGCCACACAAGGCGTCATTTGCATTTCGTCCATACAAGACATAACGCCACACAAGGCGCCATTTGCATTTCGGCCCATACAAGCGATAACGCCATACAAGGCGTCACTTGCATTTCGTCCATACAAGTCGACAATGCCCACACAAGGCGTCATCTACATCTCGCCTATACAAGACGGCGTATCATCACACCACTTCATTACATCTATAAACACCATGTCTTTTCCAGCACCACATCACCTGCAACCTAGTGTCAATCGTACTTCGACACTGGGACAAATTTTGAATTTGCGTCGGAATTGTCTTTAATTTTGCAAAGATCACAGTTGCAAAGGTCATCATGATTCGACACTGGGACAAAATTTTGAATTTGCATCAGCTTTTGTCCATTCTTTTTCTTGATCTTTGTTTAATTCTGACGATGGGAACAAAATTGGCTACAAGTCAACGTCTTTGTCCGAAAACTCTTTCATCGTCTTCGGTCAAAGAGGGACAACTGTTGACACCCAATTTTGACTCATCTTTTAGTCATTTCTTGCAATTTTAAGCATTTTAGGACACATCATTTTAATCACAATTTTTGGCATTTTTGTATATTTTTTACCTAAACATTCTATGTTGTTTTATTTTTGTAAATTGGCATCATGTTTTTACTTTAATTAGGTATTAAACATTTTCAAATATTATGTTATTATTGTTGCGCGATCATTTTATTTTACTAATTTTGCATCTCTTTAAATAATTAACTGACATCCCGTCTTTACTTTTAATCAGACATTAAATATTTGCTAAATATTGTATTTTATTATTATTGCATCGGCATTTGCATTTTAATAATTTTGCATTTTTTTTTTTTTTTAATAATTAACCCATTTTGCATTTCATCAAACCAGTCCAGTCCGAGGCACAATCTGAATCAGTCCAATCCGCCAAAAACCAAAGCCCAAACTGAGACCCAAAATGAGGCCCAATACACTTTTCATCTTTTCCCTCCAATACTCAATACTCAATACCCAATACCCAAAACCTTAAACCTAAATACCCCTATAAATAAAAACCTACCTTCCCATCCCTTAAAATAACCGGAGCCGCACCTATCTCCTTATCACTCCCACCCCCAACACACCCCCCCCCCCCCCCCCCCTTCATATTTTTTCCTCTCTAATCCCCCATCCCCTCAGCCGCCGCTCTCTGGAGCTCCGGCGCACCCCTAGCAAAGACACCCACCGCACTCTCCTAACTCCTCTTCATCTTCATCTTCATCATCAACACATATCACAACACACACACACACACACACACACTACCAGCCCATCATTCCCATCACCCCACTGTCCCGTCGGAGTCGATAACCGGTGGAAGTTGCGTCGAAAAACCACCAACTCCCGTCACCCCCATATTCGAATCCCCCTTCTCGTCGGCTCTATTATTGGTACATGTATATTACTTTGTTAGTGAACGAATTTACTGAATTTGTTGGGTTTAGCCGAAATTTAAATTTTCCGGCGACCATCGGTTGGTTTTGATTCTGGAATCTGTTCTTATTTCTGTTGGGCTGATTTTTGTGTGACCCTTGTTAACCGGCCAGAGTTTAACAACTCCAACAACCTCTCGATTTGCTCTTTATTGGTATCTGTTATTTGCTTTTGTCTGTTGGACGGATTTTCTTTTGCTTTTGGTAACTGGCCGGAGTTTAAAACTCCGGCGACCTCCGTCGGATCCATTTCTGGAATCTGCTTGTTTGTTCTGGTTAACTGGACTGATTTACACGATTTTTGGGATATCGCCGGAATTTTTTAAACTCCAGCGACAATATGAATTTTCCGGTCTGTTTTCTCGAACCCGCTACTGTTCTGACGAATATTGTCCACTGCTTGTACTGTCTTCTGATACTTGTCGGACTAATTTTTTCGGGGGCATTGTTTAAACGGATTTTGCACTGGCTGGGGGTTGCTCCGGTGATGTTTTGATCTTTCCGATGGTAATACGTTTCCGACGAACTTGCTGATGTTGTTTCCACTGGTTTCGCAGACCATTTTGTTCACTGTTTTCCTATTACTGCTACTGTTCCGTTGGATTTTGGACTGATTTTTGACAATTATGCCCCCTTTATTTTATTAAAATGATTGGAACTGATGCTACACACTGAAAAGAACATATGCTATATTGTTGGTATTTTACTGATTTTGAACATGATAGTACATTGGCCAATGAAAAAGTTATCCGTCGATTTTTGAGGCCTCCACAGTTGCAAAGACGGAAAATAAAATAAATGAAACTTTATGGGCAATGATGATTTCTTCCACTTACACCGGATAACCAACATGCGCTGGCAGGGCGAATTCTCGCAGTCGCACTTGTTTAGGTTGTCCCACTTTATTTTTATATATCTGAGCCCTCTGTGTTTAAAACTATTACTGTTTTGGCACGGACCCGAAGGTTTTATTTATTTTATTATTTCTAGCAATATTGGCCGATGAAGGAATCTCCGTCTGATTTCCAAGGCCTCCCCTGTACAAAAGACAGATTTATTTTTGGCTTTACTTATTAATTCTTGTTATTGTTTTTAAAATTGTTTATTCTGTTACTAACATTTTTACTAAGTGTTTATGCAGGTACCCGGAGATCATCTTGTGAAGAAGGCCTAAAAAGGGCTAAAAGATGTCCCGGATTTTTATCTTATGTCGCATTTAATTTTAGTTTTATTATTCTGTATTGCATTTTATTTTAATTATAAATTATGTAAAATGCTTAGAATAGGTAGAATAAAAGCCAATATATAATTAACATAGGTTTGAACGGATAACCGCAAGTTAGCGGATCTTAAAGGATGCCTAACCCCTTCCCTTTAGGATAATAAAAAACTCTGACCCAGAATCTCATTAATTTCACAGACCATTAAATGGAGATCAATTGCAGTATTTTTATTGCAATAAATCAAGTGTCCTAATTCACTTAATTAATTAGGTGGCGACTCCTTTAAATACATCTAGGAATCAACCATACGTAGTACTCCCGTTTTCGACCACGGTTAAAATGGGGTGTTACAACTAGTATGCGTTGATAAGATGATTTTATGTTAAATGTTGTGTTCGGATAAGTATTGTGTAAATTGTGTTTAAGACACCTGGTTAGAAGGAAAGGTAAGTTTGGGTGCCTAGAAATTGTGAGCCTTAGAATATTGATAACCGTCGATACCTTAGATGTATAAGGCCTTCTCGGGTAACAAGAGTTAATTCAGACGAAGAACGAGAGTTGAGTGCAACAGAGGGTCGGGTTGGGACCCAGTTACGGGTCAACCCGTATCCCGAAATGGAGTGGGGTCAGTTGGGGGTAGTCCCGCTGTGTGATAGGGTCACAAAGATGCAAGGCCCAAGTTTAGGTAACCATTGTACGAGTTCGTAGACGCGTTTGACCGGAAACCGGGTCGTGAAGGTCGATAATGGCCTTAAAGGAAATTGAAGCTAGTGATGACCAAGTTTGGAGGTAGTAACTCTAAGATTTTGAAAACTGAAGCGATGACTGAAATGTGGTACGTGTACTAGAAAGAGTTCGGGTGTACGAGAAGGGTACGACGAGTAAGAAAAGAAGCGAACATGTGTTAAAAGAATGGAAGGGTTTATTTATGTGAAGTGAAGGTGCGAAGAGAGTATCCTTTAGACCATGGGTGGGAGTTAATAGTGATGTTATACACGTTAGAGGTGATTCCTCGTTGGCTTGGATTTAAGTATTGTGCGTGTGTTATATTATGGCCATATGTGGCATAATTGGTTTTGTAAGTATAGTAGTGAAGACTATACCGACGCATGGTTTTTGGAGACTAAGAAGGAACATTCGGGACGAATGTTTCTAAGGGGGGAAGAATGTTACACCCCGTAGTTCCAGAGTATGTATGTGAGGACGTACGTTCGAGTATATAACACTAAGTACGAAAGGGAAGAAAATTTTGAATTTCCGACGAAAAATATTCCGAACCTCGTGAAGGATAAAGGTTTATTATTGGGAATTGGATTCTCAATTTTGGTATTTGAACTTCTTGGAATATTAGAGAATTATGGAATTTTATTTCCAGAATTGGTCACGTGGGGCCGACGGGAGAAATTTACGGTTTTGTGGGGCCCACATTATTTTCGAGATTTTGGACATATGGATGTTTTTGGGAGATGAAAATATTTTGGACGAATAGGAGGGCGACACGTGTCACCCCAAATGGGCCCATGTGGGGCGTGCAAGATGACAAGTTGGACAAGTCTTGTGCTAGATATTTTTGTGAGATATTTGTGTGGACAAGTGGCTTGTGGGACCCACACACACTTGTCCCTAATCACATCCACACACATGTTTTAATCCTAGCCCTTGGTGGTCTTATATCATCACACTAGTAGGATGAAATCTCCCATACTTAGAATTGTTTCAAGACTTGAAAAATTACTCCCTCCCTTCCTAGTGCTCTCGGCATTTGGCCATGTTCTTGGCCAAGAATTGTCCAAAAATTCTTAAACTCTTAAGTGTTCTTCCTTGATGTGTTAGGAAGGTTGTTAACCAAGTGTTAGACAAGATTTCACACCCCTAGCCTAACAATCACACCTTGGCCGAAACTTGCAAGGTTTGGAACCTAAAGTGTTCTTCACTTTTTGAAGTTGGATCTTGAAGAGGAGTTGGTTAGGAGCTTCTAAGGGTTGTTTGGAGTGGATTGGAACATAAGGAATAGGAGCTAAACTTGATACGGATCGACTTTTAGTTCTTGGATTATTTTGGGCTTTTTGAGGTAATGAACTTTGTCCTCTTTGTGAAGTTGGATATTATATATGTTGGTAGTATATAAATGAGTATGTGATACATGGAAGAAATATGGAAAAGATTTGGACCTTGTTAAGTTGCTAAAAACGAGAAATTGGCATGCTAGCCATTAAAATGGTAAACACGTTACCTATTACCTGTTGACAGTTAGTAACAAAGTTATTATAATTTATATAAAGATTGTAATATAAGTTGGAAGATTAAATAAGTAATTCCGGCATGCTAGCCGAAAATAGGATAAGTTTGATTGTAGTAGTTGGCCAAGAACACCAACTAATGGACTGTATTTACCTTGGACTGTATTTACATTGGACTGTTTTTACTTTGGACTAATGGACTGTTTTGTATATTGTGGGGCAAAATTTTACACGTTCAGTTAGGCGTGTAATCCCCTTTAGTATTGTTGTGTTATTGCGCCTTAAATGTGACATGTTGGTTATTGAATTTCGGGCCTTGAAAAAAGTGGAAAAGTACGTAAAAACAGGGGAAGTGCTGCCCAATTTTCCGTAGAATAAGAGACACTATACTTAGAAATATTCTACGAAGAAATCTAGACGTTGATAGACGTATTTGATTATTATAGGTTGATATTCTACGCGCGGCATATTCGACTTGGCAAGTGGATTAGCCGAGGAGGTATGTGATTCTTCCTATCCTCTTGAGCATGATTGTTGTAAAATATATAGTACGATAGACGTACGTGTGTTAAATGAATTTGGTTTCACTTTGATGTCCTTGACTTGAGTCCTAAATGTTAAGAACCTTGAATTATTCTAAAAAGTTATGAATCATTATTCGGAAGGAAATTGATACTTGGTCTTTAAAAGAATAAAGTTCTCTTAATTTCAGAAATGAGTGTGGTTGTCTTTGGTTGGTTTAAAACATAAAGTGTTATAATGGATTTATGGGAAGTTAGTTATAACAACTTTATGAAGATAAAAGAATGGCTTGATTATTCTAAAAGATAAGGGACTTGATTATTTTGAAAGTTAAGAGACTTGATTTTGAAAGTTAAGAGACTTGATCTTGAAAGATAAGAGACTTGATTTATAAACGACTTGATTTTGGGAAAGGAGAAGTAACTTGGTTTAAAAGTGTAAGTAACTTGTTTTTAAATATTGAACTTGTCTTGATTGGAAAAGTATAAGTGACTTGATTTTAAAAGGTGTGAGTGCCTTGATCTTAAAAGAGTGAGTTACTTGGGTTTTAAAAGTATACTTGACGTTGTTTTAAAAGTGTAAGCCATTTGGTTTAAAAAGTATAAAGTACTTGATTTAAACATAAAAGTGTCTTGATACTACAGGTATTAGTATCGTGTGCTTTTTACGTAAAAAAGATCTTTTTAAGAGAATTGAAGTATGTAGTACTTTGGGGTTAAAACCCAGATTGTTGGCATAAAATGGAAGTCTAAGAGTATGTTAAACTTTCCTATGCTAGTTGTGATAGCCTTTGTTGTGCAAGTGTGGTATTTATATGCTACCGCGTCTCTCGATGGAGGGCCGGTTATATTGTTGTTTACTTGGACATACCGACACTGCTAGATGGTCCACGGGTATGCTTCCACTATGATTGTTATCTTGTTGTTCACTTGGACATACCGACGCTGCTGGATGGTCCACGAGTATGGTTCCACTATGATTTTTATCGTGTTATTTACTTGGATATACTGACACGTTGGGTGGCCCACGGTTATGCTTCCATTATTATTATTATTCCATGGACTAGCTCTCCATGAGGTTTAGTGACGCAGGCAGGATGTGGTAGTTAACTTCCGTACTTGCCTTGGCCGACGCAGTCGATCTCGTGGTTAGCTTTCGATTTGCCTGGCCAGTTCTATAGCATAGTTTGGTATGGTAGGCTCTGGTAGATAGCTTCCGTACTTGCCCCGGTCATATCTCGTGACGGCAGGCTGGATCTGGTAGCTGGCTTTCGTACTTGCCCCGGTCAGTTGATGACGCAGGCTGGATCTGGTAGCTATGCCTTCGTACTTGCCCCGGTCAGTTTTATGATGCAGGCTGGATCTGGTGGTTGGCTTTCCTACTGCCAGCGTCGGTTTTATGACACAGGTGGGAGCTGGTGTTCATGTATACATATTGGTGTTATTTTATATCATGGACTGCCGGCAGTGAGGAAGGAATTCCACGGGCATGATTGATATTATGGGCGTGAGACCCATGGTTATATTTGAGTGATGACTTTGAGGTACGCCTCACGACTTGACATATTCGCTTATATATTGTGTACTGTAGTTTGGTTATCATACATGTCTCCTGTTTTATATAGACTGTTATGATTTCATTACAGTATTTTCAGTTTCACATACTTGGTACATGTTGTACTGACCTCCTTCGGGGGGCTACGTTCATGCCGCAGGTAGATGTACACCGGTTGTTGATCCTCGCTCTTAGGGTCACAGTTCTACGTTTTGGGAAACTCCGTTTCTCCGGAGGCTTATCTTTTGGTATGATTCCCTGAGATTGTAGGTTCTTGTACATTCAGGGGTATGGCGGGGCCCTGTCCCGTCATAGTTTCTATGTCAATCCCTTAGAGGTCTGTAGTCCTGTTGTGAGTTGGGCTTGTAAAGGATGTAACTGTTCGGGTTTATATATATATATATATATATGCAGAAAGGTGACATTATTGGTTAGCCTGTTTCTTCTTTTATATTGTTCCATGTCTATGAGTTTTATTCCGCTGATTTTCTCTGATGTATTATCACTAGGGTGCCCGGGGTAAGACACCAGTTGCGGTCCTGAGGTTGGGTCGTGACATTAATAGGAGAACTCCAGACAAGGAGATTTATACTATCTTAATTACATAATATATTGTGAATATATGGAGTTAGTGTTTAGCTTCGATGTCTCTTGTAGAAATATGACAATTAGAACCTTATGGTCCGGTCCTTCCCCGAATCCCACGCATAGCGGGAGCTTAGCTCACCGGGCTGCCATTTTTTTTATGTGTATCATCACGTTTATACAACTTATGACAGAAAAAGTAAAACTTTCAACACTCAATATAATTTGAAAATTACCATACAACTTATGTTGCATAATTTAATTCATACAAAAGTTGAGTATAAACTTATGGTGAGCGAGATATATTTAGAAAAACCCACATGTATGAGGGCAAAACTTAAATGACTAGTGCATTTGAAGCGAAATGCGTGCAAAAATTTGGATCTGAAGAAATCCAACAAAACCCAAATTCCTTGCAATAGCTTAAACCCAAGATCCAATTTCCCTCAATCAAAATCGACCCATACTCTAAAAGTACTTTGAGAGGAAGAACAAGGCGATTTTATTCAGAATATTTCGAGTCGGCTTGCTGGGTATGGTTGGTTCATCATATTTCCCTATCTATGAACTTCGTGTAGGGATTTATTGGGTTCGTAAGCACATCAAAAGTTTAAAAATTTTCTTACTCAATAATATTCCTGGCATGGCTTATACGATAATCAACTATTGTATGTTCAAATCACGATAGAAGAAAACTTACAGGTTTTCGAACGCTGGATTCAAAACTAAGGTATTCACGCGATTTGATTCCTCGACTGCAAGATCCAACTCCAGTGAATCTCCTAATCAAGAAAGTTAGGAAATCTTACTTTTAGGAACTGATAGTTATTTTATGTAACCTCATAATTATGGGGTGTGCGTTGTATATATATGAGTTCAGAACAAAACTTAAACATATATAAAACATGAAAAATGGGCCCATGTAAATGTTCAGTAGACCAGCCCAACTGGTCCACTTCACACGTCCAATGTGGACGACTAAGGTTCCCATTTGGGCCAGTAGTTTCTGGCCCAATTTATTCTTTGTATTTGTCCTTGTACCCATATAATATATACAACACATTTAATTAAATATGAAATCTAATTCTACTTAATTAAATAGTTTCTATCAAATAGAAATATTCCATAATTTTTATAAATTAAATATCTCGATTCTCAATCGAATATTTAATATTTTCTCAATACACTCTTAAATCAAAGAAACAATCGCATATCGTGTGACCCTATAGACTTTAACATATTGACATTAATCTAATTAAGGTCCATACGAAACTTTTAGACTGCGTAACGAACTCAATATGTGAAGTACATTTACATGAATCCAACAAATTTAACCTTTATTCCGAACTATAAACTCCTTCATTCACGACACACTCGATTAAACTTAGAATTTTCCAAGTGTCTATTCAAATGGCTTAATCACTTTATCTCACATTTATTAGTTGACAACTAGACCATATTCTAAATATGTCTCTTGCACTGGCCAGTGACTTTGTCAACCTAATAACATTGAGAAGTTGTCTATCCAAAT
Source organism: Przewalskia tangutica (assembly GCA_029844215.1). Lineage (NCBI taxonomy): Eukaryota > Viridiplantae > Streptophyta > Magnoliopsida > Solanales > Solanaceae > Przewalskia > Przewalskia tangutica. The sequence goes on along the minus strand of CM056730.1, from coordinate 22,878,449 downwards.
GGCTTAATCACTTTATCTCACATTTATTAGTTGACAACTAGACCATATTCTAAATATGTCTCTTGCACTGGCCAGTGACTTTAGTCAACCTAATAACATTGAGAAGTTGAGTGTTCTCTCGAATTTCAATTGAGGAATGAATCATATTCTTGACTCAACTATCACGTTGATTTATATTCTGATGCACCCAACACAAGCCGTATCTTATCCAGAAGGAGTTTAAGCTTAGAACTTGGTCAAAGTACATCATTCTGTAAATAAGGTGTGTATTGACCTCAAATTAAAGGACCTTTATATTCCACACGCTGATAACACTATAGACATGTATAACAAATAGTTTATCGGCAGGGTATACCAATACTTCTCCAAAGTATCCATGTGTCCATCACGAGTAACCATTACTCGTAGTTGTGAGACATACTACATTCTCTAAGAATGTGATGCATATCGCATGTCGACTTATAGCATATCATCGATATCTCATTCTCGATGATCACCAGTCGAGGCTATTTTGAGAGTTACGTTCTACCATTAATATCTCACTATATTAATGACAACGTAAGCTCAAGGGATGCACATATATCAATAATTGCAAATAATAATTCAATAATTGCAAATGCCATAAATATTAATCTCATTAATAATACGAATGTGTTCAAGTACATTTTGTCCATAATATAGATTGTCTATAAGACATACATACTTTCAATCTCCCACTTGGCCTAGAGTCAATCTCCAAAGTATCTAATACCCATATTTTTTAAATGACCATTATGCTTAGCTAGCTCAATGGTTTAGTAAATGGGTCAGCCAGATTATCCGTGGGAATATAGTCTATATCTATTTCTTTAGATTCCACAATCACTATGAGTATGTGGTATTTCCTCTGTACATGTTTGTTTTCTGTTTGTTGATCTTGGTTCCTTAGCTTGCGCAATCGCACCAATGTTGTCACAATATATCGTTATTGGATGACTGACACTTGGAACAACCCCTAGTTTTTTAAGAACTCAGATATCGTGACAACTTCTTTACCAACTTCCGATCCAACAATGTACTCGACTTCAGTTGTTTAATCAGTAGTGGTTTCAAGGTTGGAACTTTTCCAACTTACTGCTCCACCATTGAAAATGAAGGCATATCCAGAATGTGACTTGAAGTCTTCAAGATCTGTTTGAAAACTAGCATTAGTGTACCCAGTGGAAACTAGTTTCTCTTGCCCAGCATAGACCAAGAAATATTCTTTAGTTCGTCTAAGATACTTAAAAATATTCTTGACTGCTTTCTAGTGTTCCTCCCCAGGATTCTACTGGAATTTGCAAGTTATGCTAAGTGCAAAGGCCACATCTGGCCTAGTGCAGGTCATGGAATACATGATTGATCCTCTAGATGAAGCATATGAGATCCTCTTCATGCGTTCAAGTTTTGTAACAGTAGAAAGACTATCCTTCTTAGATAACTTGATGCCTTGACCCATAGAAATACCTCATCTCTTGGAGTTTTCCATTGAGAAACGTCTTAGCACTTTGTCTATGTATGTAGACTGTGACAACTCTAATAATCTATTAGGTCTATCTCTGTAGATCCTAATTTCAAGTATGTAGAAGGCTTTACCTAAGTCTTTCATCATGAAGGTGTTGGACAACCATTCCTTCACTTATTGCATAAGGGACTTATCATTTCCCATTATTAATATATCATCTACATATATGATAATGAAAACAATTCTCCATTCCTTGCGTTTACTATAAACGCATGGATCCTTTTTGCTCTGACAAAGTCAAACGATTTGATAGTTTTGTCAAAGTAAATATTCCAACTCTTTGAGGCTTGCTTAAGTCCATAAATGAAATTTTGTAGTTTGCATACTGCTTTGGGTTTTGACTTGGATGTAAAACCTTCAGGTTGTATCATATATACTTTCTCAATTAGATTTCCATTGAGGAAATCGGTCTTAACATCAATCTGCCAAATCTCATAATCATTGTATGCCGCTATTGCAAGCAAAATCCGAATGGACTTCATTTTCGCAACTGGTGAAAAGATTTCATCATAATCGACCCAAGCCTCTGATTATAACCTTTTCCTACCAACCTAGCCTTTTAGGTTTGCACCTTGCCAAATGCATCAATCTTCTTCTTGAAGACCCATTTGCATCCTATGGGTCTAACCCTAATTGGAAAATCAACTAAGTTCCAAACTTGATTGACATACATCGAGTTCATTTCAGATTTCATGGCTTCTTGTCATCTCTGCGAGTCAATGTCTAACATAGCCTCGCTGTACGTTGTAGGATCATCATCATCAGGAATATCTATCTCATTTTGACTTTCAATAAAGAGATTAAGTCTTTCAGGCTGACGATGAGTCCTAGTGGACCTATGGAGTTAGTTATTTTGCAGTTCTGTGGTTCTTGTATTCTGATCATGAGAAAGTTCTTGTGTGTTTCCACCACTATGAGAGTTTTCAGGAATATCATCTTCATGTGTTTCCTGAATGGAAGGATGTACAACCATTGTATCATCTTCCATTGGTTGTGTATGAGAATCTTGCATTTCTACATCAATCCTCACATCACTCCCACTAGCTGAAGGTTTCACTCTAAGTAACAAACCTTCACCAAATACTCCCACTGAATTCTTGTCTAGGTCATTGGACAAGGATCCAACCTCTATACTACTTTGTGGTTCTTGAATTCTTCAAATTCTATCTTATTGCAACTCTTTTTCCTGTAGACATAGTCTTCTTCAAGGAAAGTTGCATTTCTGGAAACAATGACCTTTTGTTCTCCAGGAAGGTAGAAATAGTATCCTCTTGTTCCCTTATGATACCCCACAAAGTAACATTTCTCACTTTTAGATTCCAACTTGTCAGTAAGCATCTTCTTTACATATGTAGGGCAGCCCAGGCTCTCATATATGTAAGAGAAGACTTCTTGCCATGCCATATCTCATATGGTGTTTTCTATACTGACTTTGAAGGAACTCTATTCAGAATATAGATTGAGTTTTGTAAAGCATGGCCCAAAGGTATGTTGGAAGAGCTGAAACTTATCATTTATCTAATCATATCCAATAAGGTTCGATTTCTCCTTTCAGCAACGCCATTCATTTGCGGCGTTTCAGGAGATGTTCATTCTGATTGGATTCCATGAAGTTTCAAGTAATCTAGAAATTCTCTACTCAAGTATTCACCTCTTCGATCTGATCGAATAGTCTTGATACTTTTTTCAAGTTGTTTCTCTACTTCTAACTTATACTCATTGAATTTCTTGAAAGCTTCAGACTTGTGCTTCATAAGATACACATATCCAAACCTTGTGAAATTGTCTGTAAAAGTAATGAAGTAAGAAAAACCTCAATTAGCTTGAGTTGAAAATGGCCCACATACATCTGTATGAACCAATTCAAGTACCTCTTTGGCTCGCACACCTTTCCCAGAAAGTGGCTTGTTGGTCATCTTTCCTCTCAAGCAAGATTCACATTCATTATAGGACTCCAAGTCAAATGGTTCCAGATAGTCTAACTTTCTTAATCTTGCTATCCTTGATTCTTTGATATGACCAAGTCTACAGTACCATAAGTAGGTGAGATTTCTTGGATTACTTATTCTAGCTCATTTGTTTTGCACATTGAGAATTTCACGATTATAATTGAGAATATATAAACCATTCACAAGTGGAGCATTTCCACAAACAATACCATTAAAAGATGGTATGTAACTGTCATCATCAATATAAGAGGAAAAACCCTCAATGTTTAAAATTGGAATGAAAATAATATTCCTTGTAATCAAGAGAACAAAATAACAATTATTAAGTTCTAATATAAAACCCGAAGGTAAATCTAATCTATAAGTTCCCACACGCTCAACATCAACTCGTGCTCCATTTCCAATGCGTAGGTCCACCTCCCATGTTCTAATATTTCTATTGTCCATTAGCCCCTGCACATTATTACAAATATGTGAGCCACATATTGTATCCAATACCCAGCAATGAGAGTTACTTATAGACATATTAATCTCAATGATAAACATACTTTGTCCAATAGGTCCAGAAGCACCTAGTGCCTTATCTCCTCCTGGAGCGGTACAATCTTTCTTCCAATGCCCCTTCTACTTACAATTGAGGCATACGTCCCTGACCAACTTAGACTTCTTCTGAACACCTCCTTTGGGTTTCAAGACTGTGGGTTTGGCACTAGCCTTACCCTTATTCTTGTTGTTCTTACCTTTAGGTTTAAACCTAGTAGATGAGCCCACCATGAGCACATTTTTTCCCTTTGAAGAAGATGATTCATAAGTCTTTAGCATGTTGTGAAGTTCTGAAAGATTCACCTTGGTTCCATTCATGTTGAAGTTCACAATGAAATTCTCAAACGAACCAAGAAGCGAATTCAAAATCAGGTTAACAGACATACTCTGGGGCAGCTTCGTTCCAATTGAAGCCAACCTTTATATCAATCCAATCATCTTCAGAAAATGACCAGACACTTGGCCCCCATCATTCAGCTTATATTTGAATAGGTCTCTCAACAGTTCATACTCCATAGTCTGAGATTGTGAATCATATAAACTCTTCAAATGTTCTAGCATCTCATAGCGGCCCATTTTCTCATGTTTCCTCTATAACTCTACAGTCATGGAGGACAACATGACATACTGTGCCGAGGTAGCATCATCCAAATGCTTCTAATAAGCAACCTTGTCAAAAAAAGCGTACTCAACAGACTTTTCATTAGGAACTTCTGGAACATCTGTGTCTAACACATACTCAATTTTCTCTTGTCTGAGTACCAAACGCAAATTACACAACCAGTCCGGATAGTTAACTCCAGTCAACTTATTAGTCTCAACCAAGCATTTCAATGACATATTCGACATTTTAAACAATCTGAAGAAATAGATAAAATGAAATTCAAACTCAAATATAATTTCTATGAACACATTCGTTAACTAATTAACATGACATTTAGTTTAATAAGCTCCCACTATTTTAACATATTCTACGACCCCGTGGAAGAATACTGACTCATATCAAATATGATCATAATGGGTCAAGATCCAAGTTCATAATGTCTCCGCATTTGCTGGGGTTGATAACTTCAACAGTACAACCTGGTAGGTCTTCAAATCAATTACAAATAATTTACAACTCTTGGTTTGACCGACTGTTCTAAACAATCGATCTGCGCCCTTAGATTATTCCGACGATAGGGCGTCAAGACATAACTAAGTAAGTCAACCCCGTTACATGACTGCAATCGTGCATCTAAGCAAGTTTTTCCTTGCAGAGCAAACGCTAGGGCGTAAATACTCACAAAGGTTTCTCACTCGCTACTGCAAACATATGCATCTATGAAGATTCTGAGTCGTCGTAGACTTAGAGCAAACACTACGGTGTAAATACTCTTATAGGCGAAAAAGATTTTGCACTCATTCAATTATAACGGATGACACGTGGATTCCAAATCAGGCTTATATTAAATTGGAGAACATTTTAATCGGGGTTTTATCAAGATCCTTATTACGCGTATTAGATCAAATAAAGCACATATTTGGGCGGCGCCTACCTAGACATGCATGATGCGATCTAACAAATACTGGGTGCTGCCTACCCGGACATATATATGTGGACTCTATACTAATTATTTAAATGAAAATCAATTAAACAATTAGGAGAAATAATTAATTTATGTGCATATTATCAAATAATATGTTAAATAACAATAATCGTGGGTTAATTAATTTGTTTCAATTTAGAAATATTTAAATTACAAATTCAAAATTTAATTTTCAATTTTCGAATTTTTTTATGCCCATCCAAATAGTCCCTTAATAATTCAGAAATTAAAATTTAATTTTTAGGGACCATTTTGTAATTTTTAGAAACTTAAACTAATTACAGATTCGCCCAGGGACTAATTCTGCTTTTCGAAAATTTACAGATCTTCCCTAGGGACCAAATCTATTTTTTTTAAAATTTACAGATTTTTCCCAAGGACCAAATATGTTGATTTTAAAATATTTTAAAATTTCCAGAAAAGGACTCAGGGACTAATTTGTAATTTCGAAACTTAAAATATTTTCATATTTGTATAGTGACCAATTTTCAATTTTAAAACCCTAATTTTAATTGTAAATAGGTCCTTGAACTATTTTAAATTTTAAAAAACAATTCCAATCCCAAATCGGATTTTGGGGCGAAATTGACAAAATTAAACACCATCGGTCGAGAGCCAACGTCAGGCCGAACTCACAAGTGATTTTTAATTCCGGTTTGGTGGCCCATAGCGGACGAAAATTGAGTCGCCGCCGGCTGTTTCCAAAACAGTCTGCGGTGACCCCTTTCCGGTGTCTTTCGTCGTGCAATACCACCACCGTTCGATTCCTCTCGTCGAGACGATCGCTGTGGTGGTATTACTTCACCATTTCGACGCCCGAGGCGGCCAAAAGTTGGCCCGCTGTCGGTGGCCTTTACGACATCTACGACGTGCCCCGTCACCTCTCAACACCTTTATCGACCATCTTTTAAAGTGGATTTCTCGATAATAGTGGAGACGGTGGTAGAACAAAGTCGAATCACCGAGAGAACTCGCATGAAGCCATTTCCGCTGCGGAATAGTGGCTGCCGCCGCCACTGTTCCAGTTTCTATTTTTTTTTAAAATTAATTTACTAAATCGAAACAATTAATTTTTTCACGTAATTGTTATTATAGATTATCGTATAATAATTTAAACCAGTCTGAGCTCTGATACCACTGTAGAAATTTATTGGGTTCGTAAGCACAACGAAAGTTTAAAATTTTTTTTACTCAACAATATTTCTAGCATGGCTTATACGATAATCAACTATTGTATGTTTAAAACATGATAGAATAAAACTTACAGGTTTTCGAATGCTGAATTCAAAACTAAGGTATTCACGCGATTTGATTTCTCGACTGCAAGATCCAACTCCAGTTTATCTCCTAATCAAGAAAGCTAGAAAATCGTGCTTTTAGGAACTGTGAAGTTATTTTCTGTAACCTCATAATTATGGGGTATGTGTTGTATATATAGGATTTCAAGATAAAACCTAAACAGATATATAACAGGAAAACTAGCCCATGTGAATATTCAGTGGACCAGCCCAGCCGGTCCACTTCACACGCCCCATGTGAACGACTAAGGTTCCCAATTGGGCCAGTAGTTTTTGGCCCAATTTCTTTCCTGTATTTGTCCGAGTACCCATATAATATATCCAACACATTTAATTAAATCTGAAATTCAATTCGGCTTAATTAAATAATTTCTATCAAATAGAAATATTTCATAATTATTATAAATTAAATATCTCGATTCTCAATCAAATATTTAATACTTTCTCAATACACTCTTAAATCGAAGAAACAATCGCATATAGTGTGAACCTATAGTCCTTCACATATTGACATTAATCTAATTAAGGTTCATACGAAACTTCTAGACTGCGTAACGAACTCAATATGTGAAGTACATTAACTTGAATCCAGCAAACTTAACCTTTTTGCGGAACTATAAACTCCTTTCATTCACGACACACTCGATTAAGCTTAGGATTTGCCAAGTGTCTATTCAAATAGCTTAATCACTTTATCTCACATTTATTAGTTTACAACTAGACCATACTCTAAATATGTCTCTTGCACTGGCCAGTGACTTTAGTCAACCTAATAACATTGAGAAGTAGTGCTATCTCAAATTTTCAATCGAGGAATGAATTCTATTCTTGGCTCAATTACCACCTTGATTTACATCCTGATGCACCAAATACAAGTCGTATCTTATTCAGAATGAGTTTATACTTAGAACTTGGTCAAAGTACATCATTATGTAAATAAGGTGTGTATTGACCTCAAGTCAAAGGACTTTTATATTCCACACGCCGATAACACTATAGACATGTATAACAAATAGTTTATCAGCAGGGTATACCAATACTTCTCCAAAGTATACATGTGTCCATCACGAGTAACCATTACTCGTAGTTGTGAGACATATTACATTCTCCAAGAATGTGATGCATACCACATGTCGACTTATAGCATATCATCGATATCACATTCTCGATGAACATCAGTCGAGACTATTTTGAGAGTTACGTTCTATCATTAATAAATCACTCTATTAATGACAACGTAAGCTCTAGGGATGCACATATATGAATAATTGCAAATGATCAAACAATAATTCAATAATTGCAAATGCCATAAATATTAATCTCATGAATAATATGAATGTGTTCAAGTATATTTTATCCCTAATATAGATTGTCTCTAGGATATACATACTTTCACTTGGGTGATTGCAATTTGGAAATATATGAATGGTAAATTATTTACCCATGCCCTTTTGTTTTTTACTAATGCTAGTAGTATAGGAGGATTCAGGATTTAAATTTTATGTGTTTCGTCTTTAACATTAAAGTTTTTATATTCAAAGGCGGATTCAAAATTTGAAGTTTATGTGTCCTACAACGATATCGAGCTAATATACAATAATAATTGAGTTCACAATTAATAATTATTGATATTTAGTAAAAATATAGGGTCCGGACAAAAGTCACGGTGGAGGACTAGATTTATGAGTCGTGAGTGCTTCACTAATTTTGGTATAAGTTTTACAATAATCATAAACCAAACATGGGTGCTCATGGTCACTTTATTGACTTTTTAAAATATATATATGCATTCATAATACAATTTGGCTAAACTCAATGGGTGTGCTTCAGCACCCGTAACTACAAACATAGGTCCGCCGCTGCGTGAACGCACAAGTCATAAAGTGGATGCACACCTATTCATATGTACTATTTATTGTAATTTTTATGAATATTTACATATAAATGTGTGCTCCGCAATGAAAGTACTCGGTTCAGATGAACCCGGTATCAGGTGGATCTGCCCTGGGTAGTAGTCCCCTGTTCGTCATTTAGTAAGTTTAAGTGTTTTTTGTCTGGTATTTGTGTAGATTAAAGATAAATATTTAAGCTTTACTTATTAATGGTGTTGACATAATATGGTTCAAACTTCAAAGTGCTACATTTCATGGCTCTTTCTCTTTAAATTAATCAGTTCAATTTTTCAGTTTATAGCAACAAGTGATATTGATAATTGGTCAAAGGAACTGAATCCCTTTCTGGTTAATGATCTGTTGTGGAAATTAAACCATGGCCTCTACATACACACACATACTAGTTAAAAGATACAGGAAGAAACATTTTAACATTGTTGGGTAATTTTAGAAGGTCAGTAATTAAAAAGAATGTATAATCGAAATTTTGAAGGGAGCCTTGGAGTAACGGGTAAAGTTATTGTCATGTGATCAGGAGATTACAGGTTCAAGCTGTGGAAACAACCTTTTGTAGAAATGCAGGGTAAGAATGCGTACAATAGACCCTTGTGGTCCGGCCCTTCCCCGGACTGCGCATAGCGAGAACATAGTGCATCGGATTGTCCATGTACTGAAAGTATATGTATGTCCTACAGACAATCTATATTAGGACAAAATGTACTTTATACACATTCGTATTTATATTAATGATGATTAATATTATGAAATTTGCATTTGTTAAATTATTAGTTGATTATTTATAATATTCTATAAATGCATCCCTAGAGTTTACGTGTTTATTAATAATGTGAGAATTAATGTTATAACGTAACTCTTGAATTACTTCGACTAATGATCATCGAGATTGAGATATCGATGATCTGCGATACGTCGACATGTGGTCTGCATCATATCCTTAGGCAATGTAGTATGTCTCACTTGCTACGAGTTATGACAATTCGTGATGGACACATGGATACTTGTTGAAGTATTGGTATACCCTGCTGATGTACTGTTTTGTTATATGTCTATAATGTCATCGGCATGAGGGAGATAAAAATCCTTATACTTGAGGTCAATATCACCTTATTTATGGAGTAATGTATTTTAATCATGTCCTAAGCTCAAATGCCTTATAGGTTGAGACGCGACTTATTTTGGGTTCATTACGAAGTAGATTAAAGGTGGTATGTGAGCCAAGATTAGGATTCATTCCTTGAATGTATATTCGAGTGAACACTCAGGTACTCATATGCTATTAGGTTGACTAAGTCATTGGCCAATGCAATGGACATGTCTTTGATATGGTCATGTTGTCAACTAATATAGATGAGTTATAATGATCAAGTCATTTGGATAGACACTTGACAAATTCTAAGCTTGATTGAGTGTGTCATGAATGAAAGGATTTTATCTTCTCACATAGAGGTTCAGTTCACATGTTTCGTGTAGCTAAACTTAACATATTGAGTTCGTCTTCCGGCGTAGTCTATGAGTTCCGTGTAGACCCTAATGTTATTAGTGTCAATATGTAAAGGCCTGAAGGGTAACACTAAGTCAATTATGTCGTCGATTCAAGGATTCCTTGTAATTAGAGAGTATATAAATGCTCGGTTGATAATCGAGACATTAAAATAAAATAGAAACGAGTGAGTTAGGGTCGCAGTGTCACAACATCGCGGCGCCACGCGTCCAGTGGGTCCGAAATGACCCACTCTGTTTGATTCGGGCACGGCCCACTTTGAAACCACAGGCGATATATTCAACTATATATACAGGGTTTAGCCTCATATTTTACACAATCTTTTATAAGATTAAACTCTACTGAAACTCTGCTGGAATTCCTAGCTTTCAAAAAGAGAGATTACATCAAAGTTTTAAGAACTTGCAAATCGAGGGACATTTGCGTGCACACCCTCGGATTACACAAAGGTTCAACAATCCAGATTGCTAACCAATGTAAGTCTTCGTTTGAAACATTACATTCATGCTTTGTGTAATTTACATTGTATAATCATCCTACAGTTTGACTGGCATCGGGTTTGAAACATAAATTTTCAAATTCTGTTGCTTGTACGAACCCGACAAAACCCTACAGTGGTATCAGAGCCTGAGTTATTTTGTGTGATTATACAATGAATATTAATGATAATATGAGTTATGATTTGTTCAAGTTTAATTTATGTCGTTTAAAATTTTTAAAACCTTAAAATTTCAAGAACACATAGTTTTGTCTCTAGATTTGTTAAACAGTGATTTAATCGAGGAAGTCATTCAGATCTAACTCATCTAAGTTGATATGCGTAACCGATTCGATTCGAACATGGTGCATTGAGACGAAGAACGAGAAGGAATTTGATGATGGTCGATGAACGTGCTGTTGAATAGTGAAAAGGGTACGAAATGGATCTGCAAATCTGAGCCTAAACCGGTTTTAGGGTTTAGGAATTGCAGAAATTGTGTTTCTGGAATCGAGGCGCCGCGGCTCCACCATGGAGCGACGCGACACATGCTAGGGTTTTACGGCGGCGCCGCGACTCTGTTCAATTGGGCCGCGATGTTGTTCTTCCAGAAGCTTAAAATAATTTTTTGGACATCGCCTCGTAGCGCGCGGCTACTGTTAGAACCTCGGCGATGAGAGCGATCGATTTTTCCTGTCTCGAATTTTTGTCGCGGCGCTCACGGGCCGAAGTATAAAAAAATCATTTCAGATACTGTAGTTTTAAAAGTTTCAGAATCTGATAATAAAATTTTAAATTGGACAGATTTGGTCCTTTCGGGCAAATCTGTAATTGAAGAAACTTTCTAAAATTTTGATTTTAAGTTCTGGAAATCGCAAACAGGTCCCTGAAACCTGAAAATATTTTCTGAGAGTCAAAATTGTATTTTCTGAATTTAATGGGATTTGAATTGAACATTTAAATTCTCGAGGGACTAAACAGTAAATTTTAAGGAAATATTTAGGGACTGTTTGACATAAACATAGATTTAGAGTTTAGACAAATAGACCCCTGATTATCATTAATGGTATATTATTCTATAGTATACAAATGTGTTAAGTGTTTGAATGTGGTGCTTTTAAATTATTAGCATAGCGTCGACAATTATTGTCTGGGTAGGCGGCGCCCAGTAATTGTTTACTTTCAATGACCGCTATAACTGTCTGGATAGACGGAGCCCAGTATGTGATTAAAACCATCTTATATCATGCCTATTGGGTTTGATGGTTTCCATCTAAATGTGTTTAGAAATTGCATGATAGGATGTCATATGATGTATGATATAATTGTTGATCTTGATTGAAATCCCCAAAATTAAAAATGTTCCCCAAACATTAAAATACAAGTCTAATTAAAACGTATCGTCCATTATAATTGTTAGGGGGTAAAATCCTTTTCGGCGATATGAGTATTTATGTCAAAACATTTGCTCCAAGTCCACGAGGACTCGGGCCCTTTCATAGATGTGTTAAAGTAAAAGTAGATGATAAACTTTTGTGGGTAAATACACCAAAGTGTTTGTTCGCAAAGGCTAAATTTACTTAGGTGCTGAAACGCAGTCGCGTAATGGGGTTGGCTTGTTTAGATGAATCTTGGCCCCAAAGTGTTGGACCAATCTAAAGACGCAAGATTAAAATGAAAGATATTTAATCAATCCAAGAGTTGTAAATAAGCTTTGCAATTGGTTGAGGACCTACCGAAATGTACTATTGAAGTTATCAGCCAAAGCAAACGCGGATATAACATATGTTTGGATCTTGGCCCATTATGACCTTAAAATGTTTTAGCTCCGTATTCTACCTTGGGGTCGTAGAAGTATGCAAAATAGTGGGAGTTAATTAAACAAAAGGTCATGTTAAATTAGCATATAATGAATGTGTATAATTAAGAGAATGAGTTTTGATTGCGTTTTTCCTGTCTACCTATATCTTCAGATCTTCAGAATGTCGAACTTCTCAATGAAAATGCTAATGGAATCCAATAGATTGACTGGATCCAACTTTATAGATTGACTCAGGAATGTGAGAATAGTCTTGAGACAAGAGAAAATTGAATATACATTGGACCAGGTATTCCCTACAGTGCTTGCGGAGGACTCTGCCGAATATGCAATCTTTGTTAAAGTGGCTTATCAAAAACATTATGATGATGCCATTTCAGCTCAGTGTTTGATGATGTCTTCTATGTCACCTATATTACAAAGACAACATGAGAACATGGAGCCCAATGAAATGTTTTTACATTTGAAGAGTCTCTATGACTCTCAGTCTCAGACAATGGAGTATGAGCTGCTCATAGAACTCTTTAAGTGTAAACTCATTGAAGGGGGCCAAGTGTCAATGATTGAGTTGATAGAAATGTTGACATCCATTGAAATAAAGTTTCATGACAGAGTTGCTACCACACTCATCCTCCATTCACTTCCACGTTCGTTCGAGAGTTTCATTATAAATTACAATATGAATGGAACAAGGCGAAGTTGCAAGAATTGCACAATATGCTGAAAACTTTTGAATCTTCGGTCTCCAAAAGCAAACCTATTCTGATGGTTGAGTACTCTAGTCATCCCAAACCTAAAGGTAAGGGACAACAAAAGATGAAGGGCAAAGCTATTGCTCCGGCAACATAAATGAAGCCCAAAGGAGGGGCGAAAAAGAAGAAGAAACTTCCAGCATCGGATGTGTGCATGAACTGCAACAGGAAGGGGCATTGGAGGGAGGACTGTACTGCTCCAGGAGGAGGAATGACACCAGGTGCTCAATCCTCTAGTGGACAAGGTATGTTTGTTATTGAAATTAATCTATCTATAAATGATTCTCATTCCTAGATACTAGATACCGCTTGTGGCTCACACATTTGTACAAATGTGCAGGGGCTAACTAATAGCAGGAAGGTCGGACCTCGAGAGGTGGACCTGCGCGCCGGAAACGGAGCACGTGTTGATGCTGAGCGCGTGAAAGATTATAGATTAGATTTACCTTCTGGCAATATTTTAATGTTAAACAATTGTTATTATGTTCCTTCTTTGACAAGGAACATTATTTCCATTCCTGTTATTGACACTGAGGGCTTTTCCTCAAGCATTAATAATAGCAATATGGTTTTGTCTTATGATAATGTTGTGTATGGAATTGCGCCTCTTGTGAATGGATTGTATATATTAAACTGCCGCAGGAAAATTTTCAATGTACAAAATAAAAGAGCTAAGTTAAATGAAAGATATTCTTCCTACTTGTGGCATTACAGACTTGGTCATATCAATCAAAAGAGGACAGAACGGTTGAAGAAATTAAATTACCTTGAACCATTTGACTTACAATCGTATGGTAACTGTGAATCCTGTTTGAAAGGTAAGATGACCATTAAACCTCTTTCTGGAAAGGGAACCCATGTCAAAGAGGTGCTAGGGTTGGTACATACTGACGTATGTGAACTATTTTCGACTCAAGCTAGAGAAGGTTTCTCTTACTTCATTACTTTTACAGACGACTTATCGAGGTATGAATATGTGTATCTTATGAGACACAAATCTGAGGCCTTCGAGAAGTTTAAGGAGTTTTGAGGCTTTGCCAGAGGTTTGATCCCGAAATGCCCAGAATAGGTTTTGCAAGAATGCCCGGGGACGGAAAGTTTCAGAACTTGGATTTGGAAGTTCAAGTGTGAAGCTGAGAAACAACTCTCGAAGATTATAAAACTCCCCGATCTGATCGTGGGGGTGAATACTTAAGTAAATAATTTCTTGAATACTCAAAGCTATATGGAGTTCATTTCGAATGGACACCTCCTGAAATACCTCAGATGAATGGTGTTGCCGAGAGGAGAAAACGAACCTTGCTTGACATGGTTCGTTCCATGATAAGGTTTTTAGCTCTTCTAACATACCTTTGGGGATACTCTATTCTAACATTGATGTATGTTCTAAATCGAGTTACTTCTAAATCAGTTGAAAAGACACCATATGAGGTATGATGTGGCAAGAAGCCATCACTTAGACACATGAGGCCCTGGGGGTATCCTGCATATGTCAAGAAGTTGATCACTGATAAGTTGGAGTCTAAAAGTGAGAAATGTTACTTCGTTGGGTATCCAAAGGAAACTAAGGGATATCATTTCTATCTTCCTGGGGAACATAAGATATTTGTTTCTAGGAACGCAACTTTTCTTGAAGATGAATATGTCTATAAGAAAGAGAGTTGCACAGAGATAGAACTTGAAGAAATTCAAGAACAAAGTAACATAGAAGTTGAACCCTTGCCGAGTGAACAATGCAAGAATTCAGTGGGAGATTTGGTGAAGATTGGGTACTCAGGGTACGCCCTTCGACCAGTGGGAGTGCTACGAGGAGTGATTCAGAAATGCAAGATCCTCCAGCACAGACCTTGGGAGCAAGTGCTTCAGTTGCACCTCCTCCCATTCAGGAAAGACATGAAAATGATATTCATGAAAGCTCTAATGTTGGTGGATCAACCAACGCACAAGAACCTTCTCACAATCAGAACATACATATAACTGGACTGCAAGACATTCAACTCTGCAGGTCTACTAGAACTCATCGTCCTCCGAAAAGACTAAATTTACTCGTGGAAACACAAAATGAGATAGATATTCCCGATGATAATGAGCCTAGAACCTACAGCGAAGCAATGCTAGACATTGATTCAAAGAGATGGCAAGATGCCATGGAATCCGAAATGGAATCAATGTATATCAATCAAGTGTGGAACTTGTTGATTTGCCAAATGGGGTTAAACCCATAGGATGCAAATGGGTCTTCAAGAAGAAAATTGATGCATCTGGCAAGGTTTAGACTTATAAAGCTAGACTAGTGGCTAAAGGTTTTACTCAGCGTCCTGGCATGAATTATGATGAAATCTTTTCACCGGTGGCTAAGATAAAGTCTATTCGGATTTTGCTTGTTATAGCTGCACATTACGATTATGACATTTGGCAGATGGACGTCAAAATTGCATTCCACAATGGTAATCTAATTGAGGAAGTGTATATGTAACAACCCGAGGGTTTTTCATCCGAGTCCAGACCAAATATTGTGTGTAAGCTACAGATGTCCATTTATTAGCTTAAGCAAGCCTCTAGGAGTTGGAACATTTATTTTGACAAGGCTATCATATCTTTTGATTTCGTTAGAAGCAAAGATGATCCTTGCGTTTATATCAAACTCAAGGATGAGGGTATTGTATTCATTATTATATATGTTGATGACATATTGACAATGAGAGACAATAAGACTCTCATGTAGTCAGTTAAGGATTGATTGTCTAAGACCTTCATGATGAAGGATTTAGGTGAAGCCTGCTACATTCTGGGAATTATGATCTGTAGAGATAGACCTAATAGATTGTTGGGGTTGTCACAGTCAATCTACATAGTGTCACGACCTGACCCCGGGCCCGCGACTGGTGCCCTACCTGGGCACCCCCCTCCTATACCCTCATATTCCATAATAGACGCAGACCGAATAAAAACTGTATAAATAGCAACAAGGCAAGACGGTGAGGCTGCCGCTATATATATAACAAGGGAATAACCCAACAATACAGTTATACAATTGGCCCAAAATAAATACAACTCCCGCAAGTCCAGCCCACATATGAATACATACCTCTAAGAGTTTGAACAACATACTATGGCGGAACAGGGCCCCGCCGTACCCCTGAATGTACATAAAACTGTAAACTCCGTACCAAAAGACAAGCCTCCGAAATAATAGAGCTTCCTCAAAAACTGAGTAGAGATCCTAAGAGCAAGTATCAACGACTGTGTACCTATACCTGCGGCATGAAACGCAGCCCCCCGAGGGGACAAATGATCTTTACCTCAATATGCCCAAAATAGTCCAAGTTTAAAGTCGATCCTTAAAATATTCTTAGCTCCAAATCTTTACGTTCCAATCCACAATATGCAACCACTATAAGATTATGATGAACTCCTCTTCAAGTTCCAACCCAAAATATGAAGAACACCTTAGGGTTTCAATCTTCAACTCATGTCTCAAGTGGAGATCTTTGGGTTTTAAGGGGTTGTATATGCTTAGTATACCACTAGGGATTTTAGTCTTGAGTTATGGGATTTATCAACAAAGATTGAAGAATTTTTTGGTCACCAAATGACACCAAAACCGAGAGCCCTCTTTAGAAGAGAGAAATATTTTTGTGTTGAAAAATTCTAAGTGTTGAAGAGTCTTGCACCCTCTATGTATATATAATATATCACTTAAGCTTGGATGGTGACAAGTGTAAGGTCAAGATTGTGGACAAGTGTGTGTGGGACCCACTTGTCCAATAAATATCTCAACCAAGGCTAGCCAAGTGGGGGTGACACGTGTCACCCTCCTATTGGTCCCGAAATTATTTCATCTCCCAAAAATTTATAATTGGTCAAAATATCTCAAAATATTGTGGGCCCCACAAAACCATAAATGCCCAAATCCGAACTTAAAAATCCAAAAATCCGATATATTCTAAAACTCTCAAATACCAAATTCGAGAATCAAATTCCAATTAATAATTTTTTTTCCTTCACGAGGTTCAGAAAATTCTCCTTAGGAAAAAGAAATATTTCTTTCGTTCCAAAATTAAAGTCTTATTTTCTCACGTACGTTCTCATCTCTTGGAAATACGGGGTGTAACATTCTTCCCCCCTTAGAAACATTCGTCTCAAATGTTCATACTAGGTTCAATCTGAACAAATACCTGTATAGTCCCCTTAACTATACCCAACACAATCAATTATGCCACACATGACCACAATATAACACTCATGCATATATATCAATCCAAATAGGCAAGTAGGGAATCAAATTACCCTGTAATCATATCTGGTGACGACATCCTGGTCACGTCTACCGGTCAAAGCATGTAGGCGGTTCGAAAGACCGCTAAAATTGGGAGCTTCCACCATGACCTCTACCACGGCCTGTTGGCGCATGAATATCTTGCCCTGCGGGGCGCATAACTAAAGAAGGAGAAGAACCCGCAACTGATCCAGTAGGATGTGCTATACCATCAGTACCACCTCTATAAGGACACTCTCTCATCACATGGCCTAGACGACCACAAGAAAAACAAGCACCGTGCGAGCAGCACACCGGAATGGAACCTACCCGCAGGTGCTGAGGCAAGAGTGGCCTCGTGGCGGGACCCCGTCTTCCTGAGACCCTGAAGCTCTGGAGCTCTGATCGGCCCCTAAATACCCAGGACGGTCAAACCCCCTCATTGTGAACTGTAGAGGAGCACTCTGTGTTGGCTGGGGTAAATACCTAACCTGCTGTTGAGGCTTCCCGCCTCTATACTCATCGAAATAAATTGTCGTTCTGGCCCTCTTGGGCTGATCTCCATCACGACATCTATCTGGATGACTCCCCCTACGTCTGTCCTCTACTCCCTGGGCATATGCTTGAATCTGAACGATATCCATGCCCGGCTGAAGAGCTACTGCCATGCACCCATCAGTCAGATAATGATCTAGCCCCATCACGTAGCGGTGCACTCTATCTGCCATGTCCGCTACTATAGTGGGCGCATACCGATCCAACGAGTCGAACTCTAGGCTATACTCTCTGATCGTCCTCCCACTCTGCCTCAATGTCAAGAACCTATCAACTTGGGCTCTCCTCATCTCAGGAGGCAAAAAGTGGTCAAGAAAGGCCTCCATGAATTCGTCTCACATAGCTGGAGGAGCACCCTCACCTCTGGACAGTTCCCATGACTCAAACCAGTTAACTGCTACATCGCACAACCAGTAAGAAGCCAATACGACCGACTCGGTCTCCGAAGCCTTGATCACTCTCATCGTCCGCTGGATTTGACGGATGAACTCCTGGGGATCATCCTCGGGACTTGACCCGTAAATCTCTGGCGGACTACAACTCAGGAAGTCTCGAACCCTCAAACTGTCTACTGCAGGGTTAGCACGGGCTCGCATGCATTCTACCACGCTACTATCCTGGCAAGAACTGTATCTCTGTAGTCCCTATCCTATACCCCTGGCTGAGGAACTGAAGGCTCAAGTGTCGGAGCCTCTGGAGCTGCGGCGGCTCTAAGATCCTCTGGTGATGGCGGTGTAATAGAACTAACCGATGCACCGAGGAATAGGCGGGCACGTGCCTCGTAACTCTGCGCTGACTAGCGACTCCTGCATTGATTTGCCGCCGGGCCACTGTTGCCTTCCGTGGAGGCATAACTTTAACATAAGAATACGTCAGAGAGGGATCAACCTAATAACACAGCCTTATTGCACGATCTCAGAGTGAGAAGAATGGAAACCAATCCTAAATATCATGTAGCCTCCTGGTTATAAGTGTGGTCGACAACACACCGATAACCAAGACTCTACTAGACACGGTGTGTAGACATTCTGAGGACTAACTGTTCTGATACCACTCTGTCACGACCCGAGGTGGAGATATCCTGGGTACCCCCCTCTTATACCCTCACATTCCATAATAGACGCAGGCCGAATAAAAACTGTATAAATAGCAACAAGGCAAGCCGTTGAGGCTGCCGTTATATATATAACAAGGGAATAACCCAACAGTACAGTTATGCAATTGGCCCAAAATAAATACAACTCTCGCAAGTCCAGCCCACATATTAATATAGACCTCTAAGAGTTTGGACAACATACTATGGCGGGACAGGGCCCCGCCGTACCCCTGAATGTACATAAAACTGTAAACTCCGTACCAAAAGACAAGCCTCTGAAATAATTGAGCTTCCTCAAAAACTGAGTAGAGATCCTCAGAGCAAGGATCAACGACTGTGTACCTATATCTGCGGCATGAAACGCAGTCCCCCGAGGAAAGGGGGGTCAGTACGAAAGATGTACCAAGTATGTGAAACTGTAGGCACTGTAAATGAAATCATAACAGTCCAAAATATAACATGAAGCAATTATGATAATCAAAATACCAGTACAACTATGCCTTGTAAAAAATTATCGAAATGAGAGTTAATGTACCTTTAAAATATGCCTTTTAAAAGTAAGACCAACTGTGTCATTTAAAACCATGAAATCATTTCCATTTTAAAATATGAAAGCCATGTAAAATCACGAATACCTGTCTGTACATATTTATCATGTAATGTGACCGTATGAGTATCTGACTTCGCACCATGGACTTTATCCCTGAACCAATATCAAGTATTCTGCCCGCCCCTTTCTAAGACGCGGTATAGTCACGGTAAAGTCTGCCCATTAAGGTATACTGCCCGGCCCATTCTGGGACGTGGTAAAGTCATATAAAGTCTGCCCCCAAAGGTATACTGCCCGGCCCATTCTGGGATGCGGTAAAGTCATATAAAGTCTGCCCATTAAGGTATACATCCCGGCCCATTCTGGGATGCGGTAAAGTCATATAAAGTCTGCCCATTAAGGTATCTTGCGGCCCATTCACGGGGCCAGTAAGTCAAATAAAGTCGCCCTCAGGTATCTTGCGGCCCATTCTGGGACGCGGTAAAGTCATATAAAGTCTGCCCATTAAGGTATACTGCCTGGCCCATTCTGGGACGCGGTAAAGTCATATAAAGTCTGCCCATTAAGGTATACTGCCCGGCCCATTCTGGGACACGGTCCACACATAAATGATTGTACACCTATAGTTATCATCAGCAAACATGTATACTTTAAATCATTTTTGACTCTCATTAGAATAAAATGAATAACTATCATTTTAGAAAAACTAAAGGCATTTTCAAGTCATGTAATATTAAGGACTTGAACCCCAAAAGTACTATTTACATTCCTTCTTTAAAAAGGAATCATTTCATGCTAATAACCCCAAGATACTAACACTCGTAATATCAAGGCACTTTCAATTTCAAAATCAAGTATCCTATCCCTTTAAAATCAAATAACTTCTTCTCTTTAAAATCAAGCGACTTATTCTCTTTAAAATCAAGCAACTTCTTCTCTTTAAAATCAAGCAACTTCTTCTCTTTAAATCAATAAACTTCTACTTTTAAAGCTCAAGATTACATACTCTTTTGAAATCAAGTTTATACTTTTACACCAAGGCACTTTCACTTTCAAATTCAAGTTACTACACTTTTAACACTTTTTACTTCCCATAAAGCCGTTATAACTAACTTCCCATAAAGCCATTATAACAAACTTTATGTTTAGAAAACTAAGGCACTTCACATATAAAATCAAGTCATCTATACTTTTACATCAAGTAACTTCTACCTTTCAAATCAAGTATTATAATGAATCTGATTTCATTTAAAACACGTACGTACACCGAACACACATTTTTAGAAGGTTCATGCTCAAAGAAAGATAGGGAAAGTTCCACATACCTCGTAAGCTATTCCACACGCCAAGTAGAATACGCCCAACGTAGAACGTCAACCTATAATGACAATAATACGTCTATCAATTTCCAGCTTTCTAAGGTAGAATAATGCTAAGTACAAGGTCTCTTATTCTACGGAAATTTGGGCAGCACTTCCCCTGTTTCTACGTACTTTTCCACCTTTTCCAAGGCCCGAATTCTAAAACCAACACACCACATTTAAGGCACAACCAACAGTTAACCAACGGGGATTACACGCCTAACTTGACGTGTAAAATTCTGCCCCACAATTCATATAAAAACAGTCCATTATTAGCCAATATTTTAAGGCCATTCTCGGCCAACACATCTATAAATCCAAAGTCTTTTTCCTTAATTCCTTTTAATCCAATTTATATTCCAACATGTTATATAAGTTATATTAACTATCAACAACCATTTCCTTCATTATACAACATGTAGTAAGTGATTATAACCATAACAATGATCAACAATTCCAATGGCCTAAAACACTCAACTCTCGGCCCCAACTTCCAATTGTGGTCCAAACCATTTTTAATCTTCATTCTTTATATCACAAGCTCATTTATATACTACTACAACATGTAATCTTCAATTACATTAAGAGGACAACTGATCCTTACCTCAATATGCCCAAAATAGTCCAAGTTTAAAGTCGATCCGTAAAATATTCTTAGCTCCAAATCTTTACGTTTCAATCCACAATATGCAATCACTATAAGCTTATGATGAACTCCTCTTCAAGTTCCAACCCAAAATATGAAGAACACCTTAGGGTTTCAATCTTCAACTCATGTCTCAAGTGGAGATCTTTGGGGTTTAAGGGGTTGTATATGCTTAGTATACCACTAGGGATCTTAGTCTTGAGTTATGGGATTTATCAACAAAGATTGAAGAATTTTTGGTCACC
Source organism: Przewalskia tangutica (assembly GCA_029844215.1). Lineage (NCBI taxonomy): Eukaryota > Viridiplantae > Streptophyta > Magnoliopsida > Solanales > Solanaceae > Przewalskia > Przewalskia tangutica. The sequence goes on along the minus strand of CM056730.1, from coordinate 22,856,353 downwards.
AAATGACACCAAAACCGAGAGTCCTCTTTAGAGGAGAGAAATATTTTTGTGTTGAAAAATTCTAAGTGTTGAAGAGTCTTGCGCCCTCTATGTATATATAATATATCACTTAAGCTTGGATGGTGACAAGTGTAAGGTCAAAATTGTGGACAAGTGTGTGTGGGACCCACTTGTCCAATAAATATCTCAACCAAGGCTAGCCAGGTGGGGGTGACACGTGTCACCCTCCTATTGGTCCCGAAATTATTTCATCTCCCAAAAATCCATAATTGGTCAAAATATCTCAAAATATTGTGGGCCCCACAAAACCGTAAAATGCTCCTGCGAGCCCCACATGCCCAAATCCGAACTTAAAAATTCAAAAATCCGATATATTCTAAAAGTCTCAAATACCAAATTCGAGAATTAAATTCCAATTAATAAACCTTTTTCCTTCACGAAGTTCGGAAAACTTCTCCTTAGAAAAAAGAAATCTTTCTTTCGTTCTAAAATTAAAGTCTTGTTTTCTCACGTACGTTCTCATCTCATCTCTTGGAAATATGGGGTGTAACACATAGACAAAGTGCTTAGACATTTTTCAATGGAGAATTCCAAGAAAGACGGTTTTCCAATGGGTCAAGGCATCAAGTTATCTAAGAAGGGTTTCCCTTCTAGTGCTATAGAACTTGAGCGCATGAAGAGGATCTCATATTTTTCGGCTATAGGATCGATCATGTATGCCATGACTTGTACTAGGCCAGATGTGGCCTTTGCACTGAGTATAACTTGCAAGTTCCAGCAGAATCCTGGTGAGGAACACTAGAAGGCGGTCAAGAGTATTCTTAAGTATCTCAGACGTACTAAAGATTACTTCTTAGTCTATGGTGGAGGAGATAAGCTGGTTGCCACTGGGTATATCGATGCTAGTTTCCCGACAGACAGTCTGATTACACATTCATTTTCAATGGATGAGCAGTGAGCTGGAAGAGTTCCAAACAAGCTACTCACTGACTCGACTCATCAAGCGAGTACATTCTTTGGATCGGAAGCTGCTAAGAAATCTGTCGCGATTTCTGAGTTCCTGAAGGAACTAGGGGTTATTCCGAGTACTAGTTGTCCAATAACCATTTATTGTGACAACACTGGTGCTATTGCACACCAAATGAACCAAGATCAACTAATAGAAACAATCATGTACCGAGGAAGTACCACATTCTCCGAGAGATGGTGGAGACTGAAAATATTAAGATAGATTATGTTCCCACAGACAATAACCTAGCAGATCCGTTTACTAAACCATTAAGCTTGATGAAGCATAATGGTTATTTTGAGAACATGAGTATTAGATATGTTGATGATTGGCTCTAGGCCAAGTGGGAGATTAAAGTATATGTATGTCCTAGAGATAATCTGTATTAGGACAAAATATATTTTATACACATTCGTATTTATATTAATGATGATTAATATTATGACATTTGAATTTGTTGAATTATTAGTTGATTGTTTATACTATTCTATTAATGCATCCCTAGAGTTTACGTGTTTATTAATGATGTGAGAATTAATGTTATAACATAACTCTTGAATTACCTCGACTAATGATCATCGAGATTGAGATATTGATGATATGTGATACGTCGACATGTGGTCTGCATCATATCCTTAGGGGATGTAGTATGTCTCACTTGCTACGAGTTATGGTTATTCGTGATGGACACATGGATACTTGTTGAAGTATTGGTATACCCTGCTGATGTACTATTTTGTTATATGTCTATAATGTCATCGGCATATGGGAGATAGAGGTCCTTAGACTTGAGGTCAATGTCACCTTGTTTACGGAGTAATGTACTTTGATCTTGTCCTAAGCTCAAATGTCTTATAGGTTGAGCCGCGACTTGTTTTGGGTGCATTACGAAGTAGATTAAAGGTGGTATGTGAGCCAAGATTAGGATTCATTCCTTGAATGAATATTCAAGTGAACGCTCAAGTACTCATATGGTATTATGTTGACTAAGTCATTGGTCGTGCAATGGATATGTCTTTGATATGGTCTTGTTGTCAACTAATATAGATGAGTTATAATGATCAAGCCATTTGGATAGACACTTGACAAATCCTAAGCTTGATTGAGTGTGTCATAAATGAAAGAATTTTATCTTCTCACATAGAGGTTCAGTTCACATGTTTCGTGTAGCTAAACTTTACATATTGAGTTCGTCTTCCGGCGCAGTCTAGGAGTTCCATGTAGACACTAATGTTATTAGTGTCAATATGTAAAGTCTTGAAGGGTAACACTAAATCAATTGTTCCGTCGATTGTAATCAGAGAGTATATAAATGTTCGGTTGATAATCGAGACATTAGAATAAAATAGAACGAAGCAAAAATGGATCAGGGTCACGACACGAGTGAGTCAGGGTCGCGGTGTCACAGGGCCGCGTCGCCACTTACTCAGCGTGGCGGCGCCTGCGTCGATGGGTCGAAATGACCACTCTGTTTGATTTTGGGCACGGCCCGTTGGGAAACCACTGGCGATATATTCAGCTATATATATAGGGTTTAGCCTCATATTTTACACAATCTTTTATAAGATTAAACTCTACTGAAACTCTGCTGGAATTCCTAGCTTTCCGAAAGAGAAATTACATCAAAGTTTTAAGAACTTGCAAATCGAGGGACATTTACATGCACACCCTCAGACTACACAAAACTTCAACAATACAGATTGCTAACCAATGGAAGTCTTCGTTCGAAGTATTACATTCCTGCTTTGTGTAATTTACATTGTATAGTCATTCTACAGTTTGACCGTCGTCTGGTTTGAAACATAAAATTTTAAATTTCGCTGCGTGTACGAACCCGAAAACCCTACATGTACAATCGAAAGTCTTAACTATATATAATCATATAGTACTACTTAAAGATATAATAATTATTTTATCAACTTTCTAATCTTATTAGGTAGTTTAGGGTACTAGTAAGATCTGCGTACATTCTACCCACCCCAGAACCCACTTGTGGAAATACACTAGGTATGTTGTTGTTGTAAGAGGGTTAAAACATGAAAAGTATTTAAATTCATAATTTGAGTTAAAATTTCTCTAGCTGAACCAAGAATAGAGTTCGGGAAATGAGATGTTTTTGAGGTTTTCCCGTTCCCTTCCCTTTGATGGAAGTTTTGGAAAATAAGTGGATTTGGAAGGTTTTGTTAGCATTGTCTTAGGCTTTCTATTTTGTAGTCAATATAAGATATTTCCTTCATGCCGTATCAGTCTTTGGTTTATTAACAAATTATCCTGAAAAGGGAGCTCAAGCATCAATATAACATGTTTATGTGGAGCTTTTAGTTCTTCTTTGTAGGTTGAGAAGTGATAAAAACAAAGTACATCGACCATATTTTAACCAAATTACAATAGATGCAGGTCATTGATAGAGTATGCATAATATGCAACTTCTGAGAATTTAAACCTAATTAACTGAACACCCTTGTATGTGTTCACATTTCACAGATATCTGCCTTTAAACAAGTGCATAACATGTATGGCTATCAAGTTTTGTAGAGTTATGTGTCTTTCTCCAACTGTACTTATGAATTATGATCATGTTTTGGGGCTGATAATTGTTGAAAATTTTACTAACGGGGGAATAAGTTTATCCCGTTATTTATGAATCAAACATAAGGCGCGCAGCATGTCGGAAACCTTGTTTCCACACACGTGCACACGTGGGGCTAAATATCACAAATTTCCTTAGTGAAAGAGATATTGACACACGTAAGAGTAACATGTTTGAGGCATAGAATAATTGACGATTATTATCGACAATAACCTATATTCCACGTTGGTTAACGAAGAAAGGATTATGCGAAGTGTAAGATGAAGCGGGTCGGATAAGATCGCAGAGCCGTGAAGGGCCGCGGTGCCGAACAGACCAAGATGCGGCGCCTCCTTGGAGAGCCGCGGAGCCTTATGGGCAGTAAGGTTCTGGAAGATTGGCGTCGCGGCGCCCGATCGAGCGAGCTGCGCTTCGGCGATGAATGGAGACGAAAGTTTAAGAGTTTCTCTTGAACTTTGTGTTGGGTTTTGGAAGGATGAACCTACATTATGTGAGTCCTTGTTTTGAGTGTGTTCACACATTCTTTACTTGGCTCAATGAACCTCCATTAAGGCATTCACATTGCAAGTGAAGAGACATCTTTGCACCTATAAATTGATGCCTTTGTTGTTCAGATTTTAGAGGTGTCTAACTTGCTTTAATTCAGATTTTATGTGCCCAACATTCACTTCATTTTAATGAAGATCTTACACACTTTTATAAGAATGTTATGAACTTGTTACACCACGAAGTTCAAGCAAATCTCTGAGTCAATCCTTTTATTAACAATTCCATATTTGTGCTTCGATAGATCTTCTTCGTTGTGCTTTACGAAGAACATAAGCCGCTGCTTTATCTTGGGAGACGAATGCCCTGCTAACGTAAAAGCATGTATACGGGGGAAATATTGTCAAAGAGAAAGGGCCATCCCTTGACTCAGCGTGTGGTGAAACTTAACCAATTTGTTATTTGAATCCTTATTGCAGATAAAAGGATCAAAAGCTTGCAGAAGTTGAAGTTGCCAACAACAGTCTAAAGAAGCATGAAGTTGTTGAATCTACAGACACCACATCACAAGACTTGATGGTGGTTGACACAGAAAATCAAGAACCTAGATACATAATGATTGTAACTAGATGATATTATTGTAATGATCTCCTTAGTATAGCCTTTAGATCACTTGTAATAGTTATTTTAATTATTCCCCGGATGTACATGTGCGTACAATATCCAACAATAATTGCAATGACAATCTTGTGTTGTAATGACGTGTATGTGTGACGATAATACTGAAACACCTATATATATGCACGCTGAGTAATAGTTTTATCTTTTTCTTGTGTCTTCTCAAAGACAACAAAGTCATTAATCAGGTATAGTGACTTTTCCTCTTGTAAAAACCAGACCTTTGGAAATATAATGTTAAGAGTTCTTGTTGGAAATATTTATTAAACGTGAAATAAAGTTAATCCTATTAATTATGACTCGAACAATTGGGGCCCCGCACGTCGGAAACTTCGTTTTCACACACGTGCACATAAAGTGCCAAAGATCGTAATTTCCGTAATAGAAGAGATATTGGTACGTATATAAATTGTTTGAGACATAAGATAATAGATGGTTATTGGCCAAATGACAATGGTTTCACGTTGGTAAATGAATGAAGAAGTGTACGATGTGTAAAAGATGAAACAAGTCAGGAATTGTGTGAAGGGCCACAACGCCTCTCCGGAGGGCCGCAACGCTACTAACGGTACAAATCCACTGGAAGCTACTGGAATTTAGGCGCCCCGGCGCCTTCCAGAAGGGTAGTGATGCCTCGGCTCCAGGGCCTGAAGCGCCGCGGCGCTTCGACTTCAGAATGACCGTTGGACACGAAAATTAACTGACGTTTAGGATGACTTTGAAGCATTAAGTGTCCATTATTTGCCTCATGAATTCAGCCATTATTTGGCTGAATTGTAACCCCAAAATCAATGGTCATTACATGACATTGAAGGCCTTTATTAGGCTATTCAGGAAGATACATTCATCTTACTATAAAATGAGGCCTTGGCTCAATTCATAAAACACACAACAATTCATATTTTGTTAATCTTCTTCCTCTCTTGCAATCACCAATACTCTCAAGATCTTGCTTTCCTAAGCGAACACTTGAGTTTCCTTTGCTCATTTGTTTGATTGTTGTTTTATCTTGGGAGATAAGTTGCCACACTCCGTTAAAGAAATATACATGACAATATTATCTTAAGGATAGATTGAACACTCAATCTACTCAGCAAGCCAATTACTTTGTTCATTTCTGGAGTTCTAACCAATTTGTTGTTGTTGTTGTTCTTCTTATTCCCGTTACCACACCTTTTACTCACAAGCTTAAGATAATATTTGCTAATTCAACAACAACATGACCGGACAAGAGCAATTGAACGCTGGAAATTCCTCCACTACTCAAGGCAATACCACTGCCTTCAATGCTGCTACTCAAAACGATAACACTGCCTCTAACTCCACTGGTTTTGGCGTAACTGGTGCCAACAATGCTGCTCAAGGCGTTCCCAACGCCTTTGCTACTGCTCAAGGGAGCGCTACTGCTCCAACTCCCGCTGGTTTTCACCATGAACGTGCTGAGATATTCATGGGTGCACACTTCAAGCGATGACAACAAAATATGTTATTTTTCCTGAAGGTTATGGTATGTCACATTTCCTAATCGAAGACCCTCCACAAGTTAGGGAAGACACGGACCCTCAACCAAATGATATGGCGGGAGGGAGAAAAGGTATCCATGTCGTTGACGACATGAAGTTGGTTCGTGATGCATGAAAATACAGTGATTTCATGTGCATGAACTACATTCTAAACAGTTTGTCCGATTCTCTCTAGACGGTATACTGTACCGTTGAAACTGTCAAGTAGTTATGGGACAAACTACAAAAGAAGTACAACACTCAAGATGCGAGTAGTAAGAAGTTCATCATCGGGAAATTTCTAAAATTTCAAATGGTGGACAACGAAAGTGTGTCATCCCAAGTCCAGGAATTCCAAATAATTCTTCATCACCTAGACTTGGAAGGATTGAAGTCCAACGAGCAATTTTTGGTTGGGGCATTGATCGAAAATCTGCCTCCCTCGTGGACCGAGTTCATGAATTACTTGAAACACAAAATGAAGGAAATGACCTTAGACGATCTTATTGTCAAACTCCAGATACAGGAGGACAATAAGAAGGTCATGCCAAATGGGAAACAACACGCTGAGGCTAAGGCGAATCTGGCAGAAGTTAAAGGGAACCCGAGCAAAAAGTGAAAGTTCCAGAAGGTTGGCCAGGCCCAAACAACTGAAAAGTTTTAGGGAACTTGCAACTATTGTGGTAAAGTTGGTCACATGGCCAAAGACTGCCGCAAGCTCAAACAAGATAAGGCCAAAGGCAAGGATAAGTCAAACATCGTCGAAGACAAGCTCCTAGATGATATGATTGAAGAATTCTCAGCAGTGGTGCTAGAAGCCAACCTTGTTGAGAATCATACGCAATGGTGGTTGGACACGGGTGCTACCCGTCATATTTGTTCCAATAAATACGCCTTCTCCACGTATACATCAGTCACAGATAAAAAGTTATTCATGGGCAACAACTCTTCTTCAGAGGTGCTGGGGGTAGGAAAGGTAATCCTCAAGATGACGTCCGAAAAGGAGTTGATTTTGAAGGAATTGATGCATGTCCCAGAAATTCGAAGAAACATGATTTCTGGAAATTTATTAGTGAATGCTGGTTTTAGGCTAGTGCTAGAGGCTAATAAGTTTGTAATCACTAAAAATGGAACATTTGTAGGAAGGGGCTTCGCATGTGAAGGCCTCCTTAAGGTTAATGCTACGCCTATAATGCCTTCTACTTAGGAAGAGGCTTCGCCTGTGAAGGCCTCCTTAAGGAAAATACTACACCTGTAATGCCTTATCCTTAGACTATCAATAAAACCGAGCCTTCAGTTTACTTTATTGAGTCCTCTAATTTATGGCACCATAGATTAGGACATGTTAACTATCAATCTATCTAAATATTGGTAAAGTTGGAATTATTGTCATCTATCGACATAAACCCTCAACGTAAGTGTGAGGTATGTGTAGAGGCAAAACTCTCCAAAAGTCTTTTTAGCTCTGTCGAAAGGGAAACCGCTACTCTAGAACTCATACATACCGATATATGAGATTTGAAGTTCGCTCAAACTAGAGGGGGGAATAAGTACTTCATGATGTTCTGAGATGATGGCACAAGGTTTTGCCACCTTTACTTACTCAAAAGTAAAGATGAAGCCTTTGAAGCGTTAAGCACTAAAAAGCAGAAGTTGAGAGCCAACTAAGCAGATGACTCTATAGACAGGTACTTGGCTAAGTTAGTAGTCAAGGGCCATTATCAAAAAGAAAGGCCTTGATTACTTTGACACATACTCACCATTTTCTAGAATGACATCCATACGTATGTTCATAGCTATCGCTGCCTTGCGGGATCTTGAAATACATCAAATGGATGTCAAGACAACCTACCTAAATGGTAATTTGGAAGAAGAAATATATATGGACCAATTTGAGGGGTATGTGGTTCCAGGACAAGAGAACAAAGTGTGTCGGTTTGTCAAATCATTGTACGGGCTGAAACAAGCTCCTAAACAATGGCACGAGAAATTTGATAGTACCCTATTATCAAAAGGATTCGCCATTAATGGATGTGACAAATGTGTTTACATGAAAGGAAATGTCGATTATTTCATCATGATATGCCTTTATGCAGACGACTTGTTGATCACTGGAAGCAGTCCTAGGATAATCCTAGAGACTAAGAACATGCTAAAACAATATTTTGACATGAAAGATATGGGTATCGCAGATGTCATCTTAGGAATCAAGATCTCTACGACATCTGACGGACTGGTCTTGTCTCAAACTCATCACATCGAGGATGTACTGTAGAAATTTGGGATGAACGACAGTTCGCCGGTAACGACACCACTGGATATGAGTCAAAAGATTGACAAGCATCTTATTGTGCCCGTACGCCAGAAGTGATATGCACAGGTGATTGGTAGTTTGATGTATATCACAAACTGCACTCAACCTGATATCGTTTATGCAGTCAATAAATTGGCTAGGTTCACCCGTAATCCGAGTGATGATCACTAGAAAGCGTTGAATAGAGTACTACGGTTCCTGAAGTTCACGTTAAAGTTCGAGTTACACTATTCGAGATATCCAGCGGTACTAGAGGGGTACAGTGATGCAAACTGGATTTCTGATAGCGAAGACATCAAGTCCACCATCAGATATATTTTTATAATCGGTGGTGGAGATGTGTCTTGGAAATCCTCTAGGAAAACCCTTATTGTCCAATCCACGATAGAGTCGGAATTTATCGCTTTTGACAAAGCAGGAGAATAAGTTGAGTGACTTCATCGTTTCTTAGCGGATGTCCCATGTTGGGATAAAATCGTGTCTTATGTAATGATCCACTGCGACAACCAGTCAACTCTAGGAAGGGCATGAAGTTCTATGTACAACGGCAAGTCTCGTCATATTCGACGGAGACATGAGTCTGTTAGGTAGCTGATCACCTCGGGTGTTATTTCCATTGATTACGTTAAATCTAAGAAAAATATCGCAGATCCCTTGACGAAGTGAATGACCAGAAATCAGATTTACTGCCTGTCTAGGGGAATGGGCTTAAAACCCAATCAATAAGAACTGATACGGTGGATACCCAACCTTACCAACTGGAGATCCCAGAAAGTAGGTTCAATGAGAAAACTAAATCGTAAAAGTTCAGTTGAGCGCTTCGGAGGAAGCAAGAGCACTTCAGATAATGATTTCTTCTTAAGAAACATAATCCAATGTCGTTTCCGTGATAGACATAAAGTGCTACCTGTATAGGGGTAAATGATAAGTTTCCAAACCTTTAATGATCCTCAATGTAGAGGTTAGGCTGGGGAAACTTTTAATGGTTCCTAACAAGTGTGTAGTGGGGTATTGCAGGATACCTTATAGGAGACCACCTATTTAAGTGAGAGGACAAACCGCCTCAAATGAACGCACTTAAGAATCCAAGAGTGTTCACGGCCTACGACGGATAAAACATTTAAGGAAGATAGAGTAAGGAAAAATGTTGTGTTGCTACCATTGTCTTGGCTTATACTAAATACTGAAGGTTCAAGACATCACGTTCACCACGTAGTAAATAAGTCCGATGGTATTCTACTATGGAAGGTTCAAAGCTACGACTACCTCTCCAGATGCAACATCGTTCCGCCGGATGATTGCTAGAAAGACACCATGTGTGTGCGCCAAAATCTCTTCCAAGAGGGGATTGTTGGAAATATTTATTAAACGTGAAATAAAGTTAAATACTATTAATTATGACTCGAACAATTGGGGCCCCGCACGTCGGAAACGTGGTTTTCACACACGTGCACATAAAGTGTCAAGGATCGTAATTTTCTTAATAAAATAGATATCGGTACGTATACGAATTGTTTGAGACGTAAGATAATAGACGGTTATTGGCCAAATGAAAATGATTTCACATTGGTAAATGAAGGAAGAAATGTACGATGTGTAAAAGATGAAATAAGTCAGGAATTACGTGAAGGGCCGCGACGCTAATAACGGTAAAAATCCACTGGAAGCTCTTTGGAATTTAGCGCCGGCGCTTCCCGGCGCGGTGCCTTGGCTCGAGTGCGGCATGGCGCCGACTCGAATGATTGGACTGACACGAAAATTAATCAGCGTTGGCGACTTTGGAGCATTAAGTCTCCATTATTTGCCTCATGGATTCAGCCATTATTTGGCTGAATTGTTACCCCAAAATCAATGGTCATTACATGGCATTGAAGGCCTTTGTTAGGCTATTTGGGAAGACACGTTCATCTTGCTATAAACTGAGGCCTTGGCTCAATTCATAAAACACACAATAATTCTGATTTTGTTAATCTTCTTCCTCTCTTGCAATCACTAATACACTCAAGATCTTTCTTTCCTAAGCGAACACTTGAGTTTTCTTTGCTCATTTGTTTGATTGATGTTTTATCTTGGGAGATAAGTTGTCATCACACCGTTAAAGAAATATACGGGACAATATTATCTTAAGGATAGATTGAACACTCAATCTACTCAGCAAGCCAATTACTTTATTCATTTCCAGAGTTCTAACCAATTTGTTGTTCTTATTCCCGTTACCACACCTTTTACTAACAGTTCTCATATCCACACTCTAATGATTCATTTTTTTAGGTCCTTGACTGACAATATATTTCAAATTACATAGTCTGCTTCATTCTCTAATGGCTCTAGAGAAATGGCTGCATCTGCGAAAACACTAGCTCTCGACAAAGCCTAATCCAGCTGAAGAGTGAAGACTGGAGGACAGTTGTATTGCCTCGTCATGGATAACAGATAGATACTTTCATAAAATTATCATGTAGGAACAGCTAAAACAAGAGCAATTGCGGACTGTGGACTCCAACAGATCTTGAAACCGATCCAGAGAGAAGAGCTGAATTGATGCAGAAGGTACAAACATGCATTAAGAAACTTGAGAGTTCCCCATTCTGGTTGACATTTTTGGGTCAGATACATATCCCTGAAATACATTTTATTGGTTCCCAAAAGGTGTGGGCTCAAGAAGGAAAGATCTAGATGGTAATATATGAAATTGGTAACATAGAATCATATATGAGCCTCCTTGGTTACTTACTATCACAATCAGCAAGCTCAATGTTGCTTGGCCTTTTGCGTAGTGGATAATCGTGAAGAACAAAGCTCGTCTTGCTCACTTCTTCGTTTTGTATTTTCCCGTGTTTATGGTGGTGTATCCTCACTAATTTTGCGCTATTTCATGCATTTTCACAATTTCAAGTTTGTGAAAGTGTTGGATTTGGATGACATCGTTTTTTATTGTTTTCCAATTGGACTAGTTAAGGTATTTTATAGCAAAAGATGATGAAGAGTCAATTCCATCATCCATAGTCAAATTTCGGAGCCTTGAAACCCTGATATTAGAGTTTTGGGGAGAAATAGTCACTCGTTGAACACTTTGAAAGATGGTTACATTGAGTCATTTGCATAATATGCAACAGAATTAGTTGATGACTCCTCAAAACTTTACGATTTGGAGTTTTTTCCCATTCACATTTTTCTGGCGGTGAGGTTGCGGAATTGGTGTTGAGGAAAACACCTAATACTCTGGTGCACCAGGGATTCAGCATTCCAGTTCCCCAATGTCAGGTGCTTTCCTCAGGACCTGCTCCGCTACCTTAAAACAAGAAATATATTGACAAAAGAATTTCAAGATCATTAAAGTTTTGAGGAGTCCTCAGATAATTCTTTTGCATTATTTACTGTGAAGTTGTGGAAAAATGTACAAATGTCTCAATTTAACCATCTTTCAAAGTGTTACGAGCAACAATATTTCTCCGAAAATTCTAATATCAAAGTTTCCAGGTTCCAAAAATTGGCTATGGAAGATGGAATTGAATTTCCTATCATTTTTTGCAATAAAGTTCCTTAAGTAAACTAGCTCAATCGGGAAACAATTAAAACCGATTTTCTCCAAATCCAAACATATTAACAAACTTAAAATTGTGGAAGTTCTTGAAGATAGGCCACCAATGAATCTTGGAAAGTGCATCAATTTGCAAGCAAGACGAGCTCCATTCTTCAAGATTATCCACTTCACAAAAGGCCAAATGATGACAAACTGTCAACATCTTTATGGGTAATGTCCAGGCATGGCTAAATGGTTATTTCTTCATGTGCATGCATCTTTCGTCCTTATACGACCCGTTAACGTGTCAAAATGAGATATCTTCAAGATTTCATAAATTTGTGGTGTGTTGCACATGCGGGCGGATTTATTAAGGGTCGGGTGTCACGCCACTCAAGCCTCACTTGAAACCCTGTGTATATATATAATATATATGTATATATACAGAACCCTCACTACAAACTAATCAGCTGGTCAGTGAATAGAGGTTTTGATTCCTGCTCTTTGGTCGCGGGATTGAGTCGTATTTGCGTCTGACTTTAATTCTTTTTTTAATCGCTTGCTTCAACAGGACAACAATGAGCGATAGCGTATTTGGCGAGCAGTGAATATAAAACAATTTCCCATTAATTTTATATTCTCTTTTCTCATTTCTATAATTGTTGTTGGCTTAATTTAATTTATTAATCTTTAATTTTTTTATTTCTTAAAGTTAAAAATAGAAGTTCCCTCTCTTCCTTCTCATTAAAAAAAGACACAAACCCTCTCTAATATTTATGATATTAATAATATTATTGAAAGTTTTATGCTTTTCTCTTCTGTATATTGCTATAAATAAATGTTTCATCGGAAAAAACGAATAACCTGAATCAAAGCTCGAAAATACGAATAATCCGATCTAAAGTCCAAATTGATTGAGTGGCGCATGGCACCCGGAAACTTCAAATCCTGGATCCGCCTCTAGTTGCATCCTATCAACTTAACTGCCTGTTTTCTGGTGTTTCAAAGGCAACGTCTGGATCTCAAACATGGAGGTGTGGCAGAGTTAATGTTCTGTGTTTTTTTAACTTTGGCCTTCTTTATGACTTGGTCAGTTGTCTGGACAAGGGATGGTGATATATATTTGGCTTTTGCATCAAATATTCAAATGTAATGTTGTCGAGACGAATTGAATGATAACATTTTAGTATTGTTTTAAACAATTAAAATGCTACGGTTGCTGTATAAATAGAGATGGCATGGGATCAATTTAGATGATGTGATTATGTATATTCCACTCAATGTGTAATTTGACCTCCTAATCCATATGGATATGTCGTCTACTAACACGCTTATTCTAGTACCTTTTAGTTGTTATTATTGAAAATTTACTAAATGTGAAATTAAGTTTATCTATTATTTATGACTCGAATAATTGAGGTCTTGTACGTCGGAAACTTATTCCACACACGTGCACGTAGTGCCAAGTATCGTAAATTTTATTAGTGAAAGAGATATTGATACGTAAGTGAAACGTTTGAGACATAGAATGATGGACGGTTATTGGCCAAATGACACGTGTTCCACGTTGGTAAATGAAGGAAGAAATGTATGATGTGTAAAAGATGAAACGAGTTGGAAATCGCCGCGGAGTCGTGAAGGGCCGCGACACCTCCAGCCAGCGCCGCGGCTCCTTGGAGGCAGTAAGTTTCTGGAGCATTAATCCTTCATTACTTGGCACTTGAATTCAGCCATTAATTGGCTGAATTATAACCTCTCATTTAGTGTCATTACATGGTCTTGATTGTCATTAGTTGGCTAGATGAGAAGTCATCTTACACATACTATAAATTGAGGCCTTTGGCTCAATTCAAGAACACACTTCATACTTGTATAGTTCAGATTTCTTCATCTCTAGCATATCTTTCAAACACTCAAAGGTTCTTCTTGAGAAACACTTGAGTTTCCTTTGTTCATTTGTTTGATGTTATTTTACCTTGGGAGACAGTTGTCCACAAACGTAAAATGATATATACGGGCAATAATGTCTCAAGGACAGAGTGCTAACACTCGACTCAACACAGTTGTAACAAGTTGGATTTGGTGTCTCTTGGTTTCAGGTTATCAAGATCAAGGAGCTTGTTGCAATTGGAACGAAGATCCAAGACGGAGGACTCAAGAACCATTCAAGAACACGGATCAAGAACTCACAAGTTTACTGTAGCTACAAATCTTCTTGGCTACTAGTTTGTTAACTGTATGTAATTCATTGTTGTTTATCCTTTCAAAGCAATAGTAGTAGTTATATACTATTTCCGTGCATCCATTGTGTAACTCACAGTTATCGTGCTTCTGCTTAGATTTACTTCATATTTGTAAGTTTTTTCCATAGTTTGTTGCTTTACTATATTGTTTCCTGTAATTTAAAGGATGGCATACTGAAATGAAAAGCTTTGATCATGCCTTTCATAACGAATGCAAAGTTTAAGCTTGTTGTCTTTGTTCTTTACTTAATTACAAAATGACATGTAAAAAGTTTCTTACTTAATGTTTGTAGTTGAATCGGTTGTAGCAGGATCTTGCACGATATAATCATGTCTAAACACTTTTGTAGAGCAGAATCACAGGGAAAACAAGATATCGACATACCTTCTGTCATTGTTTTGGTTTCGTCAACCTGCCTTTTTTCAGGTTATAGATCTCATCTGTTTAAACGGCTACTTGCAGTTGTTTTTTACGCGATCTGTTAGTATAAACTGTCATTTATATTGTCACTATATAATAGTTAAAACTCTTCTAGGGTGAGCCTACGACGGAAGTTGAGCAAAAAAATTAGGATATTTAGGAAAGAAACCGTGAAATACCAATCAATCACCTGAAAAAAAATTCTAAATTTATGGAGAGAGAGAGAACAAGACCTGCTTCGCTCTCGCTTCTATGTACGTACCCCTTTTGTCCCAATATATGTGAAGGAATTCAGAATATGAAACTCCAGTCATCTGATTTTCTATGTGAATTCAGGCATAGATTTTTTAAAATTTTAAAATATAATTTACATATATGAAATTAGTATAAATTAACAATAGTTACAAGTTCAAATTATTTTAAAAAGAGCTTGAGAAAATCATGGTAAAAATTTATTTTTTGCTTTCAAAAAATAACATTTTAGGATTTATGAGAAACAACATATCTATCATGAATGAGGTCTGCATACACTCTATACTCTTCCGATTTTATATTTAGAATTATATTGGATATGTTATTATCGTTTTTATAAAAAATAAAATGAATAAAATAGTACTACATATAGATTTGCATTATGTTATTTCAATAGTACATGGCCCTTTAACGAAAAAGTCGCATCATATGAGAGCAAAAACGGAAATCTGTATCATCTCCTTGATTATCAACTCGTTAACATTTTACTCAAGTTTAAATTACCATAATTAATCATGAGCAACCTTTTCTGTCCACATGAATCCATGCTCGGGAGGTCACTTGCGCGTGGTAGTGGTCTGCCTTTCAAATCGGTTGAGATTCTGTAAGCTCCTTCGATCATGTCGGATCGGGGTGTGGGGGCTCCTGAGGTGGGAGATCCATCTTTTGGAAAAATGAATCCATGTGCTCAACATGTTCGCCACTCAATTTTAATAATAGATTGCACTATTTTATTTCTTAATTTAATTTAAAAGAGGAAATGTCTTACCCCAAACCCCTTCCACACACTTCTTTCATACTATACAATCATTGAAATTAGTCTAAGCTAGAAAGTACAATTTATTTGTTGTATTCGCTTATCATCGACAGAAGGTAGACTATATAGTATTGGTTTTTTTTCCCAATAACGATGGTGTATGTTCAATCAATTTACACACATCTCAATTATATTATCAAAATTTTACTACTTCATATTAGTATTGTATTGATACCGAATAACTACGCGTATCAAGGTTTAGCAAAATAGAAAAAGAAATAACCTAACTTTATTTTATCGGAATAATGTTTACATTATATAGATTGATAGAAGTCCAACAAAGCTCATAACAAAAAATAATCTTAATCTTTACGTACAAATTTTAGTCCGTATGCAGTGTATACTTAATATACACTTGTTGTACTTTGAATATACACTAGCTACGATTATCAACTACTACAACTAGAGGGATGAAACTTTTTAGGCGACTTTAATGAGATTTGAACTCGGATTTACTTATTTCGTTGATCATTAGACCACACATTTAAGTGCTTAGATATGTATAATTCGTTGTCAAGCTCAATAGCTAGATTAAGATTTACTAATTTACCACTGTCAAGCTCAATAGCTAGATTAAGATTTACTAGTTTACCACTTACTGTTCCGGTTCCCAAACCTTATACCTTTCTTCTGCAATGATTCAATTCTGGGATTCCGTGCTTCGAAAAGTTTCTGTAAATTATAGAGACAAAAAGAGTACGATAACTTTAAAAAAATAAAGAAGAGTGATAAGTAAATTTATAGACAAAAATTTATGATCTTTGTTAATCCCTTGTAGAGTCTTATCTCTTTTTTCTTTTTCTTCTAAAAAATATTGACAGGGTGGTGGGTCATCATTGCACCACCCACTGTTATGTTTAGTGTCATTATAGATTATGAATGCTCCATATGATTCCAACGGCTCACTCCAATTTAATATTCATTTAAAGATTTAATTGATATACACAGGTAGTAAAAAGAAAAAATTGCAATCTATATATGTAGATTGACAAGTTATAGCAGTTATATTATTACTATAAACAGTTATATTACTCCTATTGTAGATTAATTGTAGATTACTTTAGAAATTAAACCATCTATTAAAATGATATAATAACTCAAAGAGAGGTATATGTGTATCATAATAACATTCCTTATCCCGGATTATGTGATGGCGTTTTTTCTATCAACCCAAAAAGAATATAATATTTTCTTATTTAAAACTAATTTTGAATTTTCCATTTTACTTTAGTGATGCAACCACACGAATACCTATCGTAAACGTGTAAACATATAATTAGAATATTTTCATATATTGTGTAAATATAATTATGGTAAGACTAGGATTCCTCTTTTGTATAGCCTTATGATTCCTATTGTATAATGGATGAATATTGTACTCTATATATACCTTGATATTAATGAAAGACTTTCCAAGAGAGATTAATATCATCTTACATGGTATCAAGAGCCTAAAACAAAAATCCTAGCTTTTTTGTTGAGCTACTGCCGACCTCCCCTCCCTCGGTTGCTGCGGTGCCTCCCCCTCATCCCTCTAAAATTTCTAGGTTTTTCTTTTTCTTTCCCCTGTTCTCTAAATGACTATCCCTGAATCTTCCACACTTTCTAAATCTTCTACCTCCACAAATCCCACCACCACGTTGTCATCCTCTTTTCATTCAGCCCGAACTGTTACAAACATCAAGAACTCTATTCCCATTCTTCTTGATCAAGAAAGCGATCGATATTCTCCAGGTTGAGCTCGCCGTAATCATGCATGTCTCTATAACGTGTTTGATCACATCGATGACACCATTCCGCGCCCTTCGGAGGTTGATGAGTCTAATTGGCGTCGTCTAGACGCCGACGTCAAATAGTGGATTTATGGTAGTATTTCTCAGGACCTTCTTCTTACTATCATGAAATTTGGCGCCACAGGCCTTGAGTTATGGAATCGTTTAGAGGAAATTTTTCAGGACAATAAGCACACCCATGTTGTGTATTTAGAGGAGAAATTTACCAATACACGCCTTGAAAGCTTTTCCAATATGACTGAGTACTGCAAACAGTTAAAGCTACTAACGGATCAACTTGCTGCCGACGAGCACATTGCGACACTGGCCCGGTGTTACAATTGATTGATGGCCTTCCTAAAGGCGAATATGATACTTTGACCACCATGATTCAACAGGCAGATCCGTTACCAGCTTTAACAAAGCTCGCTCGCAGTTGTTTCTCGAAGAGACTCGACGTGCTAAGAAGGATGAGCACAGTCAGAAGGCATTAACGGTCGAAACGCGCCCTCAAGATCCAACGCCGCCAGAAAACTCTCAACCGCAGCAGGGACGCAGTGGAAAGGGTGGCAGGGGCCGCGGCAGGGGAGTTTGTGGTCGTGGCAAGGGTCGCGGTCAGCGAGAACCCGGCCAGCGACAAAACAACAACAAAGATCGCGAGAATAAGCGGGCGCGGCTCTCGGCCAAATCACACACGCGCGGCCTTCATTATAAGCCGCGGCGCCCGATTCGAGCAGCGGCGAGTCCATTCCAGTACCAGCAGCCCTACAATCCGTATTCTTACCCTGGTTTGTTGGGCCCCGCTCCAGCCTCGCAGCAGGTCCACTTCATGCAAGGTTAGGTTTTGCAGCCCTCATCCGACATGACACCCACTGAGTTGGGACAGACATTCAACACCCTCTCCATGCAACAACCTGACAATACTTGGTACATGGACTTAGGCGCCACATCTCACGTCACCCAATCTGCAGGTAATATCCCTTAACTGTTTAGTTAAAGCATCCTCAATATGTTACAGTTGATAGTGGACAAAATATTCCAGTTAAAGGGTATGGTACCTCATATACACAACCTCCTCATCCACCCTTCTCCCGCGAAAACACCCTATATGCCCCACACATGATTAAGAACCTCATATATGTCCGCCAATTTACTCATAATAATTCTGTCTCCGTGGATTTTGACCCTTTTGGTTTTATTGTGAAGGATCTTCATACGGGGACACCTCTTACATGATGAAATAGCACGGGGGATCTCTATCCATTCACTTCCACCTCCGCTGCCAGATCTTGCTCTCCCGTCACTCTAGCGGTTGTTTCTTCTTCAACTTGGCATAATAGGTTTGGTCATCCAGGAGTCCCAATTTTTAATTTTCTTAAAGGCAATAATTTCATTGCTTGTAAAGGAAAACTTGCCCAAAATTGTGTTTCTTGCTCTTTAGGCAAACATATTCATCTTCCGTTTAAATCATCTACTAGTGTTACACTTGCTCCTTTTGATATTATACATGCCGATTTATGGACATCTCCTATCTCTAGTTCTCTCGGTCATAAATACTATCTTGTGTTGCTTGATGATTTTTCACACTATGTTTGGTTATATCCTCTTAAATTTAAATCGGAAGTATTTGCCAAATTTCTTGACTTTCGCAAGTTTATCCACACATAATTTGGAAAAAGCATAAAATCATTTCAGTGCGATAATGGTCGTGAATTCAATAACTCTATGTTTCACCGGTTTTGTACAAATAATGACATGGTTTTCGCTTCTCCTGCCTCACACCTCACCACAAAATGGTAAAGATGAAAGAATCATACGTACCATTAATAATATGATTCACACCTTATTGATTCGTGCCTCTCTCCCTCATTCCTTCTGGATATATGCTGCTAAAATGTCAGAATACAATCTAAATATTCTTCCTACTAGCACTCTTCACAATATGACCCCTACCGAAATCCTCTACCATAGAGTCCCCTCCTATGATCATCTACGGATTTTCGGTTGTCTGTGCTATCCCAACCTCAGTTCTACCGCCCCTCACAAGCTTGCTCCTAGGTCTACTCCCTGTGTCTTCCTAGGATTCCCGCCAAACCATAGGGGCTATCTATGCTATGACTTGTCGACTCGTCAAATCCACATATCTCGTCACGTCACATTCGACGAGACCACATTCCCGTTTTCGAATCTTCCAAAATTCCAAAAATCGGACTACTCATTTCTTGACGAGCCTGCCATCTCTCCCCTCATCCTCGAACAGCTCACATCCTCTGTTTCGTCGTCAGAGCCGCGGCCCCAAGGGGAGGCACTGCGACGCCTGATTTCCAGTGAGCAATCTTCAGGAATACCGTCGACAGCGCCGCGGCGCCCAAACTTCAGAGAAGCCTGTCAACCTTCTAGCGCCGCGGCGCTCGATCCAGGAGCCGCGGCTCCTCCGACGGCTTCACCCCCACCTTCTCCTTATCCGACTTTACCCACCGTCTCAGACACCACTCCGCCACCCACTGTCCCTACTCATCCAATGGAAACTCGTTCAAAGCATGGAATCTTCAAACCCAAAGTCCATTTTAACTTGTCTGCCCAAACCATCTCTCCACTTCCAAAGAACCCAAAATTGGCCAAACAAGACCCTAATTGGAATGCGGCTATGTAAGAGGAATTCAATGCTTTAACTAAACAACACATGTGAAATCTAGTACCTAGACCTGAGGGGGTGTGTCACGACCCGAATCCGGGCCCGTGACTGGTGCCTTACCCCGGGCACCCCAGTGATACAACATCAGAGTAATCAGCGGAACATAAAACACAATATGAAATAACATGAAGTATGAAATAATAATCTGAGAAAAATTGCCTTTCGGCATGTATATATGAAAACTTAAATTCGAACAGTTACATCCCATGACAACCACGCCACAACGATTACTCTGACCTCTACGAATGATATGACAACAACGACGGGGCGGGGCCGTCATACCCCACGAATGTAGCACCTACAACAGGGACTATACGAGATAAGCCTCCGAGGAACGGGGCTTTCCCAAACGCTGTGACCTAAGCGAGGATCAACGATCGGTGTACCTTTACTGCGGCGTGACGCGGCCCGAAGGAGGTCGATCTGCAGTACCAAGTATGTGGCGAAAATAAATCATCGTAAATGAAATAATAGTAGTCTATATAAAGCAGGAGAAAAGTATGATAAACAAACTCCATTTCACAATAAATAAGAAGTCATGTCAAGTCAGGGACTCACGCCAAAGTCATCACAATGAACCGTGCGGGGTAAGTGCGAAGGCATAGCCGACTACTAAGACCAGCGATACCAAAGATGCCATAAAGCGTATCACGAGGTCTTTCTAGACCGCACGTAATCGAAGGCCGCCACTCGCCCGCAGATCACCGCGCGCGTCTATCCACGGAACTTACCGCGACTCGCATAGGTCACACACGGACCCGCATGGTATTCCTCGAATCATAGTCACCGATGCACGAGGTATACCGCGTCGAGCGGCTTAACCGGTATCACTTTGGACTTCGCGGCCGCGTAGTCCGCCGAAGACCGCGTAGGGCATCCCCGCGTCAGGCTAAACACCGGAATGATCAATCACGGAGCATACCGCGCTCGCGTAGTCTCGAGAGACCGCGTAGGCCGTATAGACGCGTCAGGGTGTGAGCCACCGGTATAATAAGTCGAGGGTATGTGATACAATAACGATCTGGGCTTAACGTTTAACAACGTAAGCCAACAAGAATGACCCCTTTCATAACAATCACAAGATACTAACACACGTAGCATCCTAACATGTTTACTTATCAAATCAACAAGAAAGTATTACAAGGCTACCACAAACCAACACGATCAAGTTATTCACACGAGTACTTTATGCTAACAAGTTCGTATCTATCCGAAGTACTTCATACATTAACTCTTTAAAAGATCCGTTTCTTTCACATAAGTCACCTGATACGTAATATAAAAATAGAGTGACTATCTTTTAAGTAAACCAAAACACTTCCCTTTGTAAAATCAAGTAACAACATTATTTTCCAAGCGTTCAAGTTTGCTAATTTCAAATGTTCACGTTTCTTATTTTAGAAAGGTTTAGTGGTTCATAGTCTTATTCATTTAAGAATATAATTCTCTTTTAAAAAATCTGAGAAACATATGTCTTATATGTGAGTAGGTTATTCTTGTTCATAATCAATCTTATTAAGCAACCATGATCTAGGAAATATCATTTTGTCTCATCTTAGCTTACATGCGGATGGAGTTTCTCTTGGTTTTAATAATACTTAATTATTCAATACATTTTCCTTTATTAACGCCGCAATGGTTTGTCGATACACATTCGATTTCGAAATCGGTAAAACATTATCCTTTTAAAAACCAAGTACTCATTACTCGAATGAGGTTTCACAAAAATTCATATAATTCATTTACGTTAAGTCTCTTATCTTACAAGATCAAGTCTCTTAACTTCTAAAATCAATAAATCATTCGTTTTATCTCTCTTAAGCCGTTATACCTAACTTCCCATAAAGCTAGTATAACTCTTAAGCTTTTAAAACCAAGTATTACTCTTCTTTCAAAACGATTCTTAATTATTTTGAAATACTTCAAGATCTTTATGTCGGGCTTAAGTCAAAAGACATTGCCGCATAACCACGTTCAATTAGCAGCGTCGTCTCACCGTACTATATATATATTCTTTTAAAATATCATGCTCAAGAGGATAGGAAGAATCACATACCTCGCGACGATTATCGACTATTAGCAAATCGCTCACGGTATAACGGCTAGCCTTGTCCACCTTCCAAGTAGCACATGCTACTCACGTAACATTCAACCTATAAAGGTTATACAAGTCTATCAAAGTCTAGACTACTCGGTAGAATAAATCTAGATACAAGATTCTACGGAAATTTGGGCGACCACTTCCTGCGTCGAACTTCACAAGACTCATGTCTGATCTATGTAATTCTGATTCAGTTCTCTTCTTTAAATTGGGCTTAAGTCCAAAGACATTGCCGCAAAACTAAGTTCGATTACATATATAGTATACTACAACTATATATTCCTACAACATGTAATTTCCAATTCTGATAGGGGACAAGATATTTACCTCGGTAAGCCCAAAATTATCCAAGTTTAAATGTCGATCACGAACAACGTTTAGCTCCTCCTCAAGTGCTCGACCGCTCGAACAACCCTTAGAAGTTCTACGCAACTTCTACTTAATACTTGACCAAGTATGAAGATTTTTCCTTAGGGTTTCGTTTAGTAGTGAAGGAAGTATAATAGTATTTACGGGCTTTTAGTATAGGTATAACCTTGGAATACTACAAGGTATTAGGGCCAAGTATTTTGGGATAGTAACAATACTTTGGAGTATTTCTACCAAGAGGGGTATTTATACGAGACAACACCACGAGGGGGTGTATACCCGCCGGCCAACCCCACTGGGGGTACTCGACGAGGGGAGGGCTCTCGGCGAGGGCCTCACAGGGGAGGGCGAGAACACCACACAAAGGGAAGCTCTCAAGACTTAGGAAAGTTTAGGAATGGATGAAGAAGTCTTGAGGGGGTATTTATAGGTCAAGCAAAGGCCAACCAATGGCCAAGATCATGCCAAGTGCAAGGCAAGTGTAGGGCCAAGATTCATCCATGTGCACCTTATCCATCTACCACAAAAATATCCTACCTACTACTTGACAAAAATGTCAAGGAAATCGTCCATGTTGCCGCCCCAAAGCCCACCAATGAGAGGGTGCCAAGTGTCGCCCTCTTGTTGGTCCAAAATGTTTCGTCTCTCGGAAAAATCCGCAAAAATTAGAAATGACATAGCCGTAATTTACCCTACGCGAGTTGTGTAAAACGTTTCGTCGAAAAACGACTCTAACCGGGTGTTGTGCACAAAATATTTCGTCCAAGCCAACTTTAAAGTCCAAACTTTTCTACGTACGTCCTTACGTACATACTCTGGAAATACGGGGTATAACAGGGTGGATGTAATTCGATGTATATGGCTTTTTCGTCACAAGTTCAGAGATAATGGGGATCTTGAGAGGTATAAGATCCGTCTTGTGGCTAATGGCATAAATCAGCAAGAGGGCATTGATTGTGGAGAGACCTTCAGCCCGATTGTCAAACCGGCTATTATTCACACAGTTTTGAGCATTGTCATGGGCAAACACTGGCTGATTCATCAACTTGATGTGAAGAATGCATTCTTACATGGGGACCTGAGAGAAATAGTGTTACATGCATCAGCCGCCTAGGTTCACCCATCCAGCAGTCCCTCACTATATGTGTCATCTCTGTAAGTTACTATATGGCCTGAAACAGGCTCCCCGTACGTGGTATGATCACTTTGTCAGATATATCTTGCAGATTGGGTTTGTATGCAGCAAGAGTAATACATCACTCTTTATTTTTCATCGAGGTAGTAGCACTGCTTACTTATTACTGTACGTGGATGATATTATTCTGACTGCCTCCTCAGATAGATTGAAAAATGAGATTATTGCCTTGCTTAAGTCCGAATTTGCAATGACTGATTTGGGAAAACTGAGTTATTTCTTGGGGATATCAGTGACCAGGTCTGCCAATCACATGTTCTTGTGTCAGCGTAAGTATGCAGAGGAGATAGTGTACAGGGCTAAGATGGCGAATTGCAAAGTTATGTCTACTCCAGTCGATTCGAAATCTAAGCTCAGTGCTATGGATGGTGCTCCAGTCTCTGATCCTACTCTGTATAGGAGCCTTGCAGGTGCACTTCAGTATCTCACATTTATCAGGCCAGACATAGCTTATGTTGTTCAGCAGGTGTGCTTATTTATGCATGCCCCCAGGGAGTCTCATTTCACTGTTCTTAAGCGTATCATTCGATACATTAAGGGTACTCTTGATTATGGTTTGCACCTATACCCCTCTGCGCCAAACAGGTTGCTCTCATATACGGATGCAGATTGGGCAGGGTGTCCGGACACACGACGCTCCACCTCTGACTTTTGTGTTTTCTTAGGGGATAATCTGATTTCTTGGTCTGCCAAGCGACAGACTACCCTATCTAGATCCAGTGTCGAGGCTGAGTATAGAGGCGTTGCAAATGTAGTAGCTGAGATTTGTTGGCTCAGAAACTTACTGTTAGAACTTCAGTGTCCTTTGCGTCAGGCATCTATTATGTACTGTGATAACATCTCTACCATCTATTTGTCTCATAATCCGGTTCAGCATCTGATGCGCGACTTATACACACGCCAAACGCAAGTGCACGTATCGTGACAAGTAATATAGTCTAGAAGACCGAGTTATCGTCCTCAGGGATTAGTGTCCAATTACCAACTTCTATTCTGTAGTATCTATTTGGTAACCGATAATTTGATGATTTGTTTGTAGCTATGATTATAGATGCTAACTAAATTACTTTACTTCAGATATGGTGAAAATAGGGCTTCCAAATCTCCTCAACTATCCGCTCGCTTTACTCGTTAATGCAAATAATTAAGGTTCTTCTTCTATTTTGAGATAACAGGTTAACTAAGCCGTTTTATACTCCTGTTAAGGTAATATAAACACTCAACCCCAATGTAGAACCCTTCTATTTTTCGATGACAAGATTGACTACAAAGGAGGATTAAGAGCAATAACCTATTAAGCTACAAAAGTATCGGGATACTTTCGTCCACGATTTAAACCTATGTTTATTCAACTATAGCATATTCACAATCTCCCCTTTCAGCTTTCGATTAGAAATCATATAAGTTATGATAATTAGTGATCAATTAATTACCAAGCAATCAAAACAATTATTGAATAAATCTCAACAATAATAAGAAGAAACCAAAACATGCATTAATGCATAAGAACGTGGTTCAAGCGATTTGACATGGAAAGCCCTAAAAAGAAATAAAGTAAAGAACAAGAAAATTACACAAAAATAAGTCTCCAATCTTGATCTCAAGTTGTGATGAATGGTAAGGTATGGAACTGCCTCAAATCTGACCTAAAAGGTCCTTTTATATCCTAAAAAATGTGCAAAACCTTTTCCTCTTTGGCTTTGGTCCAATCCTATTCGGATCTGTCAATTTTCCCGCGTCGGCACCGCGGCCCTGCAACCGGCGCCGCGGAGCCGAAACTTCTGTGGCTTTCTTCTTCTTGGGCGTCGTGGCTCTGCTGCTTCTGGTTGGTTGGCGTCGCGGCGCCGCCCTGTTTCTCGCCCGGATTGCCAACTTTTTAGCTTTTTGAGCTCTGAAACCTCTGTTTCTGCTCTCTCTTCGCTCCTTCTCACCAATGTGCCACTTTAAACCATTGTGACTCAAAAGAAAGAAAATCTATCCTAACACGACACATATTTGTACAAAAATAGGCAAAAGACTAACTAAAAATGACTCAAAAAGTGTATATAAAATACACCGATCAAACACCCCAAAACTTAACCTTTGCACGCCCTCGAGTAAAGATACAAAAATAGAAACAAAGACACGAAAGAAAAGAAAATAAAATGACTCAAAGACATTGATCAATTTGATGCATCATTGTTACTTAGAAAAACATGAAGGTTAGTAGAATAATATGCAGGAACATATAGATCTTCAGGGCTTTTTAGGGTTGTAATGTAGGCTTAGCCAGGGGTAGGTGAAAATAGGCTTTTAGGCTCAATGGAAGTAAGAATACCTAACTATACATGTTAATTTTCAAATCCTATGGCCTGTTTACTTGCTATTTTCCACTAATCATGGATACACACATTAGAGATCTTCAAGGCTTTTTAGGGTTGTAATGTAGGCTTAGGCAGGGGTAGGTAAAAATAGGCTTTTAGGCTCAATCTTACGTACCATAAGCTCTTTTGCTTTCGATTCTTCCCTTTTCTTTTGATTTTCTTTTTAACCTCACACCTATCTTTCCCTTCTTTTATTTTGAGAGAATAAGGTGTCTGATGAATAGTAGACACCCCCAAACTTAGGCTTTTGCCTATTGATTTTTTTTATTGGGGTGCATCAAAATTGTTCACTCTCTTTTTGTCTCTTTTTCAACACTTTATATTCCAAACAACTCAATTTTTCCACTTATGGCACACATATGGAATTATAGGGTGTCAAAGAAAAGATCTTATTTTAGGCTCAAATGGGCTGACTAGGGATACAATTTTAATGTCAGGGATAGGCAATGAATGGTAAGAAAGGGCTAACAAAGAAATGTCTGAGTCATCTCCCTAACATGCATATCCTAACTATTTCGCCTCAAATAGCAAGCAAGCATACACATAGGTTTAATCACTAACAATGCATAAATTAAGCAAGATACCCCAAATAGTTTGACTTCATGAATTTTTGGCATATCTAACCTAAGTGTTCAGATGGTTGCTTCTAATTCCATTACATTATTCAACTTTACTTCACTAGGCGTTTCAAGTAACTACAACATGCATGATCATAAAAAAAAAAATTAGACTCAAATAAACATAGAAAATAACACAAAAAGACTCAAAAAAACATATCAAAAATAACTAAGAACTCCCCCCCCCCCCAAACTTAAATCACACATTGTCCCTAATGTGTGCAAGACTCAAGATTAAAAGAAAAACGAGACAACTTACAAACTTGGTTTAAAATGGTGGTGGTGGCGGCGGATAATGCATGGCAGATAACGTCAGAAATCCCGTCAGAATGGAAGAGGGAAATCGTTTCTAGGGCTCTTTATTTTTCAGATTTTACGTCGCAGCGCCGCGACGCTCTGAGATTGGCGCCGTGGCGCCCAAACATCTGCGACCCTCTGAACTTCCGGCGCCGTGGCGCTCTGATTCGGCGCCGTGGCGCCCAACTTCCTCTCTCACGTTTTTCGTCCTCCACTTTTAGCCCTGTACCTGTCATCACAACATGTAAACAATACCTTCCGTGAGACTGTTCTAACTAAAACTAAATTGCATAAATTTAAAAACCTTAGGTTGCCTCCCAAGTAGCGCTGTCTTTAACGCGTTTTAGCCGGACGCAGGTTCCCTATTGATTTTGGAATGAGATGGGTCACTAGGCTCATGTATTCCATTTCATTGATCAAATAGGGTTTCAACCTTTGTCTGTTTACCTTGAAAGGGGCTCCCTCTATCCCTCTCACTTCAACTGCACCATAGGGGAATGCTCTTACAACAGTGTACGGTCCTGACCAACGCGATTTGAGCTTGCCTGGGAACAGCCTCAACCTTGAGTTGAATAAAAGCACTTGTTGTCCTGCTTGAAAGTCTTTTGGGATCAACATCTTATCATGCCATAATTTGGTTTGTTCCTTGTAGATCCCTGCATTCTCATAGGCATTGTGTCTGAATTCATCCCACTCGCTCAACTGTAGCAACCTCTTATGCCCTGCTGCCTTGGCATCCATGTTCAGCTTCTTCATTGCCCAATAAGCCCTGTGTTCCAACTCTACTGGCAGATGGCATGCTTTACCAAAAACTAACTTATATGGTGACATTCCAATAGGGGTTTTGAATGCTGTTCTGTATGCCCATAGTGCGTCATCCAATTTGATAGACCAATCCTTCCTTGAGCCATCCACCGTTTTTTCCAATATGCTCTTCACTTTCATATTTGAAACTTCTGCTTGCCCATTCGCTTGAGGGTGATAGGGCAATGTGGTGCGGTGGTAGACTCCATATCGGGAAAGCAGTGTATCAAGTTGTTTGTTGCAAAAATGGCTTCCTTCATCACTGATGATGGTCCTAGGAGTACTAAACATTGTGAATATATTCTTTTGGAGGAACCTTTGGACAGTCTTACTGTCATTTTATTTAGTGGCTACCGCTTCTACCTATTTGGACACATAATCCACTGCCAGAAGAATGTACTGATTCCCAAAGGACGACGGGAATGGACCCATGAAGTCGATCTCCCAAACATCAAATAGTTCCACCTCCAAGATCCCATTCGAAGGCATTTCATTTCGTCTTGATATGTTCCCTGTTCTTTGACAACGATCACAGCTCTTCACAAAGGTGTGGGCATCCTTGAAGAGGGTTGGCCAATAGAACCCACTTTGCGACCTTCGCACTGCTTCGATGCCTAAAATGTCCACCACATTGTAAGGTGTGACAATGGGTGAGAATCTGTATCTCATCCTCTGTATACATCGCCGATGACTTGGTACAAGAATGTTTGTATAACATTGGCTCATCCCAATAGTAGTGTTTTACTTCAGAGTAGAACCTCTTCACTTGCTGTCTTGTAAATCCTGGGGGTACTACCTTAGCTGCGAGAAAATTAACAAAATCAGCGTACCAAGTTAACTTAAAGACAACACTTACTTGAAACAATTGCTCATCTGGGAAGTGATCATTTATCTGCACATCCTTGGTGTTCTGGCTCTCTATGTTTTCAAGCCTCGACAAGTGGTCAGCAACTGAGTTCTATGTCCCCTTCTTGTCACGGATCTCCATGTCAAATTCTTGTAATAGCAGAACCCATCGGATAAGGCGATGTTTTGCATCCTTCTTTGTCATCAAGTACTTTATGGCAGAATGGTCAGTGTATACTATCACCTTATTCCCAATTAAGTATGGCCTGAATTTCTCAAATGCATATATTATTGCTAGCAATTCTTTTTCTGTAGTGGCATAATTCAACTGTGCATCATTAAGAGTTTTACTAGCATAGTAAATGAATCTGAATACCTTATCGAACCTTTGCCCAAGCACTGCTCCCACTGTATAATCACTTGCATCACACATTAGTTCAAATGGGAGCTCTCAGTTTGGTGCAATGACTATGGGTGCTGAGATAAGTCTCTCCTTAAGTGTCTAAAAAGCGGTCATGCATTCCTTATTGAATTCAAAAGCAACCCCAGTCATTAGCAAGGTGGAAAGAGGTTTTGAAACTTTTGAGAAGTCCTTGATGAATCTTCTATAAAAACCGGCATGCCCAAGGAAACTTCTGACCCCTTTTGTTGATACTGGAGGTGGTAGATTTTCGATTACTGAAATCTTTGCTTTGTCCACCTCAATACCGTTGGATATTTTGTGTCCAAGGACAATCCATCTTTTACCATGAAGTGACACTTCTCCCAATTCAGCACAAGGTTGGACTCTTCACACCGTTTCAACACTGCTTCCAAGTGCCTCAAACACTCATCGAACGAGGACCCAAAGACTGGGAAATCATCCATGAAAATCTCTATAGTCCTCTCCACCATATCAAATAAAATTGCCATCATACACCTCTGAAAGGTCGCAGGTGCATTGCAAAGCCCAAATGGCATCCTTCTGAATGCAAACGTACCAAAGGGGCAGGTGAATGTTATCTTTTCCTAATCTTCAGGTGCTATGACAATCTGATGATACCCTGAGTAACCATCCAAAAAGCAGTAGTAATTGTGCCGTGCAAGTCTATCCAACATCTGATCTAGAAATGACAACGGGAAGTGGTCTTTTCTGGTTGCTTTGTTCAACTTGCGATAGTCAATGCAAATTCTCCACCCAGTAACTGTTCTAGATGGAATGAGCTCATTCCTTTCGTTGGTCACTACTGTCATACCACCCTTTTTGGGCAACACTTGCACCGGACTCACCCATTTTGTCACGACCCGACCCCGGGGCCGCGACTGGTGCCCTATCGGGGCACCCTGTCAGGTACACATCAGAGAATAGCAGCGGAACATACATAACACATAACTTATAAAAAGGTAAACATCGCTGGCCAGCCGATAAGGCTGCCTTCCATAAAAAAAAACATACTTAATCAGAAGTACAACTTATTCTTACAGCCCCAAACCACAAACGTGACTACAGACCTCTAGGAATAACAACTGTGGCGGGACAGGGCCCCGCCATACCCCCTGAATGTACAAAAGTCTATAACCTCAGGGAATCATACCAAAAAGACAAAGCCTCCGGAGAGATGGAGCTTTCCAAGAAATGAACAGTGATCCTAAGAGTGCGGATCGACAAGTTACGATCTCGACTGCGGCGTGAACGCGGCCCAGAAGAGGTCGATAACAGTACCAAGTATGTGGCCCGAAAATCGTAATGAAATCATAATAGCACATATAAAGCAGGAGACATGTATGACAGCCAAACTACAGTATACAACATATACGCAGCCATGTCAAGTCAGGGACTCACGCCCTCTAAGTCATCACTCAAATATAACCATAGGTCTCATGCCCGTAATATCAATCATGCCCGTGGAATTCCTTCCTCACTGCCGGCAGTCTATGATATAACAACACTAAGGAGCCCGCATGAACACTAGATCCCACTGTGTCGCCAGGTAAATGCGAGGCAAGTGCGAAGGCATAGCTACCAGATCCACCTGCATCCTCAACCGGCCGGGCAAGTCGAAAGTCGGCTACGAGATCCACCGTACCAACAATACTATACGAATCACGGTGGCGGGCAAGTGCGATAGCCTCTACCAGATCCACCCTGCGTCACATCGCTGACCGGGGCAAGTACGCAGGCTAACCACCAGATCTACCCTGCGTCACACCACTTCGCCCTAACCCTGACCGGGGCAAGTACGAAAGCCAACTACCAGATCCACCCTGCATCACGTCTCTGACCGGGGCAAGTACGAGGGCTAACTACTAGATCCACCCTACATCAGTAGACCTCATGGAGAGCTAGTCCATGAAATAATACTGTCAACAGGGAAACGAACCCTCATCATGGCCGCATACCCGTGGAATCCTCCATCACTGACGGTACACCCAAATAGACTCATAACTACATGATTTTAATTAGAATTGCAATACCATGTCTTTACATAAACCAAGACAATTACCATGCCTTCTTTTCACATAAACCAAGAAAATTCTTATTTAATCAAGCCAAAGTACTTATCAAGGCACACATAGAATAATTCTCAATTAAACAAGCCAAAGTACTATGTACGTACATTCTTTTCGAAAGCCTTCATTTTATGTAAAATCCAAGATACTAACACCCGTAGTATCAAGGCGTATCTATTTTTCAAAGTAAGTTACTACACCTTTAGAAAACTCGTTTCAAAGCTTGAAACCAAGTAACTTCAATTTTTCACAATCTAGACAACTTATGCTCCTTAATCAACATAGACAATTTTCATAACTTTCCATAAAGTTATTATAACCAACTTCCCATAAAGCAGTTATACTAACTTTATGCTTTAGAAATTTAAGACATCCTTATCCTTTCATAAGGCCGTTATAACTAACTTCCCATAAAGCCATTATAACTCCTTATAAACCATTTCGTTCTTTTACTAACCAAGAGACTTATACTTCAAACAAATTCATACAATTTTCAAAATACTTCAAGCCTCTTATCTTTTAGAAAACAAGTTTCTTACCTCAAAAATTTAAGTCTCTTATCTTTTAGAATAATTCAATACTCAATACTTTCACACCAAGTACTCTATACTTCATTATGTCAAGAAATCCTTGTCTACCTTATTTAGGATAAACCACTCCTTAAGAACAAGTGGGTTAACTTCTTAACCCAACAACTTAGACATTTTCTTAAAACAAGTCAAGTATAACAAAAGGATTTACTTCATTTAAAACACGTACGTCTACCGTACTATATAGTTATAACTACTCATGCTCAAGAGATAAGAAAGTTTCCACATACCTCTTCGGTCAATCCACTTGCTAAGCTCAAACTACCGCAAGTAATATGCCAACCTATAATAACCATGATACGTTTATTAACCTCTAATTTCAATGTAGAAATAATCTAAGTTCAAAGCCCCTAAATTTTATGGAAAATTGGGCAGCATTTCCTTTGTTTCTACATACTTTGCCACCTTTCTCAAGGCCGAATTTATCATCCGAACGCCACATTTAAGGCTTAACAATCCAACATTTCAAAGGGGATTACACACCTAAACTTGGGTGTGTAAAATTCTGCCCCATAAGGTACAACAATTCACTAAATAATTCTAAGGTAGTTTTTAGGCTACAACATGCTCATAATATCTTCTTAACCAATTCTTTTATATCCAAACCACATTTCTTGCATGCAATGACTCTAAGAGCATAATTTACCACCACAAGTTCTTCCTTCTTAATATGCAACACTAGAAACTAATTCTAAAGGAAGAAATGATACCTTAAAGCTTTAGCCAAATCTTTCCAACCACTTGCTAGTTTCCTTTTCAAGAACACCACCACAACAACCTTCACAAGCTAGCCACAAGCTTCCCTCTTGCTTTTACTTTTTTCAGATTTTTCCTAAGGCTAGAATGTCTCTTGGGATTTTAGAGAGAAGGAGGAGCTTGAACTTTTAAGAGAGAAGGAAGAGCTTTTGTCTAAGAGAGAGAGATGAAGTATGACCAAGTCTTGAAGACTTGGTCAATATAATCATGCAAAATCAGATGGGGACACTTGTCACCCTCCCAAGGTCTTTTAAAAGAAAAATCTGACTTTTCCTAAGTTTTTCCGAGAATCCGCCTCGGCGCGCTTCCCGGCGCGCGTGCTGAAAACCTCCGCAACCTTCGAACTTCCAGCGGCCTGCTCTCGGCGCGGTGCTGCAACAGTGGCCCTCGATGGTTCGGCGCGCGACCTGCATCCGGAGTCGCGGCCCTGTCGCCCTTGTCCGAAACACATTTCTGTCCGACTGCGCACTGAACTTGTAACTCCCATAACTTTCTACTCCGACGTCCTATCGACGAACGGTTGGTTGCGTTGGAATCTAGACTCAACGAACTACGCCCTGGGCCTTTGAAACACTTAGGAACTCTCAATGTACCGGGTCATAACCCGCCTCAAAGTTGACTAAAACCCATCCGGAACAATCCATCAACCTATCTTTTGAAAATTTTAAGTCTTACATGCTTTAAATGCGCTCATGCGCATGACCTGAACTACGGGGTGTAACATTCTCCCCCCCCCTTAGAAACATTCGTCCCCGAATGTTCTTTTGGAGCCAATCTACTATTCCTTGGTACATCCTCGTACTATATACTAATGGAACTTCATTATGCCACCTATGACCCTAAGATATCGCACGCATACCCATTCACCGTAAGTCAAGCGTAAAAACGAACCCAAAATATGAACCATTACTACTTACCCTCGCCACGGCCTACGAATTGCCCGCTCGTATTTACCACTCATTCTATCACATGTACGATCTCAATATCCTCTGCTCATAACACTAAATCATACAACAATCCTATCATGCATACTAATCTCTAAAGGGTCAAAAATATACCGTAACTATTGCTTCACATTCCCTTGTCGTTCTAATCATGATCCGCCTGCGCTGAGCATAACAAAAGAAAGCGATGAACCACCATCGATCCCGCGTTTGAATCTCTACATCCGTGCTATCTCGATCGGACGGTTCCTCGCATAATGGCCTGGCCGCATGTATAGCAATTACCCAAACTAGCACGACACTCCCATAATGGGTGTTACCGCGGCTCTGCAGGTAGAGGTGGCTTCGGACAAACACCCTTACTCTCCGAAAACTCGAACCGCGAGCCCATCCCGCTCCGAATCTCCCGACGTCACGAAGGCGTGGTGGAGTACTCCGTCTTGGAGGCGCATAACTAGCTTTGGCGATGCGCCTCAGCTCGCCGAGATCTCGATGTCACGCCTCTTGGGCTGGCTCGGTCAGCCGACCCTCCTTTCTGTCCTCTATCCCTGCGCATATGCTCGCATCTGGCGATATCCATACCGGTGAAGAGCCACTCCTAAGCACGATAATCATACGACGGTCTAGCCCCATCACATAGCGATGAACTGCATCGCCATGTCGGCTACAATAGTGTGCGATACCGCCAAAGAGTCAAACTCAGTGTACTCTCGATGGTCCTCCCATTCTGCCTCAAGGTCAAGAATCTATCCACGCGGGCTCTCCTCAACTCAGAAGGCAAGAAGTGATCCAGGAAGGCCTCTGTGAACTCCTCCCAAACCGCTGGAAGAGCACCCTCCCCTCTAGACAATTCCCATGACTCAAACCAGTTCAACGCAATATCGCGTAACCGGTAAGAAGCTAACACAACGGACTCCGTCTCCGAGGCCCTAAGCACCTGCGTAGTCGCCGCACTGTCGAATAAACTCCGAGGATCCTCGCCGGACCTCGAACCATAGAACTCGGGTGGATTACAACTCGAAAGTCCGAATCCTTAAAGCGCCGGCCCTGGGTTAGCCACGGCCTGGCGGTCTTTGCTCGCCACGATGCTAGTCAACAACCCGACCGCTTCTCCGTAATCCCTATACCGCCTCAGGCTGCGGAATCGAGGCTCGGTGCGAAACCTCTCGAGCTACCGCCGCTCGGCTCTAATCTGCCGCGTGGCTGAACTCGCCGACGCCTACTCGCCGGGTATAGTGCGTGCGAGTCCTGGTAACTCTCTGCGTACCACTAGCAGCTCCTGCTGCTGCCTTGCCCTTCTGGGCCGCGGTTGCCTTGCGTGGAGGCATAACTGATACATAAAGGAAAACATCAGAGGAGGTTCAACCTATAACTCAGCTCTATTGCACGATCTTAGAGTGAAAGAATGGAAACCAATCCTAAATGTCCCTGACCTCACGATTATAGATGTGGTGCACAACACACCGATAATCAAGACTCTACTAGACACGGTCTGTAGACACTTTCCGAGGACTAACTGCTCTGATACCACTTTTGTCACGACCCGACCCCGGGGCCGCGACTGGTGCCCTATCGGGGCACCCTGTCAGGTACACATCAGAGAATAGCAGCGGAATATACATAACACATAACTTATAAAAAGGTAAACATCGCTGGCCAGCCGATAAGGCTGCCTTCCATAAAAAAAACATATTTAATCAGAAGTACAACTTATTCTTACAGCCTCAAACCACAAACGTGACTACGCACCTCAGAATAACAAGCGGCATGACAGGCCCCGCCATACCTCTGAATGTACAAAAGTCTATAACCTCGTGGAATCATACCAAAAGACAAAGCCTCGAGAGATGGAGCTTTCAAGAAATGAACAGTGATCCTAAGAGTGCGGATCGCCAGTTACGATCTCGACTGCATTTAACGCACTTCGGGCGAGGTCAAGCATAACAGTACCAAGTATGTGGAAATCAAAATATCAGAATGAAATCATAATAGCATATGTAAAGCAGGAGACATGTATGACAGCCAAACTACAGTATACAACATATACGCAACCATGTCAAGTCAGGGACTCACGCCCTCTAAGTCATCACTCAAATATAACCATAGGTCTCATGCCCGTAATATCAATCATGCGTGGAATTCCTTCCTCACCGGCGATCATGATATAACAACACTAAGGAGCACACATGAACACTAGATCCCACTGTGTCATCGTAACTGCAGACGAGGCAAGACGAAGGCATAGCTACCGATCCACCTGCATCCTCAACCGACCGGGCAAGTACGAAGCCGCCTACCGATCCACCCGTACTCAACAATACTATACGAATCACGGCCGACCGGGCAAGTGCGATAGCTCTACGAGATCCACCTGCGTCACATCGCTGACCGGGGCAAGTACGCAGGCTAACCACCAGATCCACCCTGCGTCACACCACTTCGCCCTAACCCTGACCGGGGCAAGTACGAAAGCCAACTACCAGATCTACCCTGCATCACGTCTCTGACCGGGGCAAGTACGAGGGCTAACTACTAGATCCACCCTGCATCAGTAGACCTCATGGAGAGCTAGTCCATGGAATAATACTGTCAACAGGGAAACGAACCCTCATCATGGCCGCATACCCGTGGAATCCTCCATCACTGACGGTACGCCCAAATAGACTCATAACTACATGCTTTTAATTCGAATTGCAATACCATGTCTTTACATAAACCAAGACAATTACCATGCCTTCTTTTCACATAAACCAAGAAAATTCTTATTTAATCAAGCCAAAGTACTTATCAAGGCACACATAGAATAATTTTCAATTAAACAAGCCAAAGTACAATGTACGTACATTCTTTTCGAAAGCCTCATTTTTATGTAAAATCCAAGATACTAACACCCGTAGTATCAAGGCGAATCTATTTTTCAAAGTAAGTTACTACACCTTTAGAAAACTCGTTTCAAAGCTTGAAACCAAGTAACTTCAATTTTTCACAATCTAGACAACTTATGCTCCTTAATCAACATAGACAACTTTCATAACTTTCCATAAAGTTATTATAACCAACTTCCCATAAAGCCGTTATACTAACTTTATGCTTTAGAAATTTAAGACATCCTTATCCTTTCATAAGGCCGTTATAACTAACTTCTCATAAAGCCATTATAACTCCTTATAAACCATTTCGTTCTTTTACTAACCAAGAGACTTATACTTCAAACAAATTCATACAATTTTCAAAATACTTCAAGCCTCTTATCTTTTAGAAAACAAGTTTCTTACCTCAAAAATTCAAGTCTCTTATCTTTTAGAATAATTCAATACTCAATACTTTCACACCAAGTACTCTATACTTCATTATGTCAAGAAATCCTTGTCTACCTTATTTAGGATAAACCACTCCTTAAGAACAAGTGGGTTAACTTCTTAACCCAACCACTTAGACATTTTCTTAAAACAAGTCAAGTATAACAAAAGGATTTACTTCATTTAAAATACGTACGTCTACCGTACTATATAGTTATAACTACTCATGCTCAAGAGATAAGAAAGTTTCCACATACCTCTTCGGTCAATCTACTTGCTAAGCTCAAACTACCGCAAGTAATATGCCAACCTATAATAACCATGATACGTTTATTAACCTCTAATTTCAATGTAGAAATAATCTAAGTTCAAAGCCCCTAAATTCTATGGAAAATTGGGCAGCATTTCCTTTGTTTCTACATACTTTGCCACCTTTCTCAAGGCCGAATTTATCATCCGAACGCCACATTTAAGACTCAACAATCCAACATTTCAAAGGGGATTACACACCTAAACTTGGGTGTGTAAAATTCTGCCCCATAAGGTACAACAATTCACTAAATAATTCTAAGGTAGTTTTTAGGCTACAACATGCTCATAATATCTTCTTAACCAATTCTTTTATATCCAAACCACATTTCTTGCATGCAATGACTCTAAGAGCATAATTTACCACCACAAGTTCTTCCTTCTTAATATGCAACACTAGAAACTAATTCTAAAGGAAGAAATGTTACCTTAAAGCTTTAGCCAAATCTTTCCAACCACTTGCTAGTTTCCTTTTCAAGAACACCACCACAACAACCTTCACAAGCTAGCCACAAGCTTCCCTCTTGCTTTTACTTTTTTCAGATTTTTCCTAAGGCTAGAATGTCTCTTGGGATTTTAGAGAGAAGGAAGAGCTTGAACTTTTAAGAGAGAAGGAAAAGCTTTTGTCTAAGAGAGAGAGATGAAGTATGACCAAGTCTTGAAGACTTGGTCAATATAATGCATGCAAAATCAGATGGGGGGGACACTTGTCACCCTCCCAAGGTCTTTTAAAAGAAAAATCTGACTTTTCCTAAGTTTTTCCGCCCAGAATCCCGCCTCGGCGCCGCGGCGCTGAAACCTCCGCAACTTCTCTGAACTTCCGTCGCCGCGGCCCTGCTTCTCGGCGCCGCGGCGCTGCAACTTCAGCGGCCCCTCAGTACTTCCGGCACCGCGGCCCTGCATCCGGAGCCGCGGCCCTGTCGCCCTTTTCCGAAACACATTTCTGTCCGACTGCGCACTGAACTTGTAACTCCCATAACTTTCTACTCCGACGTCCTATCGACGAACGGTTGGTTGCGTTGGAATCTAGACTCAACGAAATACGCCCTGGGACTTTGAAACACTTAGGAACTCTCAATGTACCGGGTCATAACCCGCCTCAAAGTTGACTAAAACCCATCCGGAATAATCCGTCAACCTATCATTTGAAAATTTTAAGTCTTACATGCTTTCGTACGCTCTCATGCGCATGACCTGAACTACGGGGTGTAACACATGCACTGTCAGAAATAGGATAAATTACCCAGCATCAAGCCATTTCATGATTTCTTTTCTGACTACCTCCTTCATGTTTGGATTCAGTCTCCTCTGTGCCTCAATGGAGGGTCTGCTCTCCTCATCTAGACGGATCTTATGCATCACTGTTGATGGACTTATCCCCCTTATGTCTGCTAATGTCCACCTAATGTCACACTTGTGAGCCCTCAGTACTCTCAGCAGCTTCTCAACCTCTACTGTGGATAGATGACATGAGATGATCACTGGTAAGGATTGATTCTCACCTAGATATCGGTACTGCAAATGATCTGGTAGAGTCTTCAACTCTAACTCTGGAGCTTTTTCTGTGGATGGTACTGATCTCTCTGGCATCTGCCCAAGCTCTTCATATCTCTTCTTATCACACTGCTCATAAGAATTCATCCAATTTGCATACTCCATCAGATTCGGGTCATTGCCACTATTATCATCCCATCGTGTCAGCACTTCTTCAAGCGCATCAGCATTTCTGAACCCATTTTCCGACACTGCTTCTTCGATCACATCAATGGCGAAGCAGTTGTCACTTGCCTCTGGGAAGGTTTCTGCTCGAAAACATTGAAAATCACCTCTTCTTCTTCCACACGAAGTCTCAACTCACCCCTTCGAACATCAATGAGTGTCTGTCCTGTGTCTAGGAAGGGTCTGCCAAGGATAATGGGGATCATGTCATTATCTCTCATGTCTAAGATGATGAAATCAGCGGGAAAGATGAACTTGTCCACCTTCACCAACACATCCTCGATGACTCCTCTAGGGTGGACGATGGAGCGGTCAGCTAGCTGCAAAGTGATATTTGTAGGTCTGGCTTCTCCCATTCTAAGTTTGCAAAACACCAGATAGGGCATCAAATTTATACCTGCCCCCAGATCACACAACGCCTTCTGACACTCAAACTTTCCTATAGTGCATGAGATGGTGAAACTCCCCGGATCTTTCAACTTCTGATGTAGCTTTCTCTGTAGGATGGCCCTGCATTCTTCAGTCAACACCACTGTTTCGTAGTCATCTCTCTTTTTTTGCTGAGAATCTCCTTCATGAACTTTACATAACTCGGCATCTGCTCTAGTGCCTCAGCAAACGGGATGTTGAGTTGCAATTATTTGAGAACTTCTAGGAATTTAGGGAACTGTTTGTCAAGAGAACTTGTTTTTAGCCTCTGGGGTACGGTATCTTCACCTGGGGTG
The DNA here is from genome assembly GCA_029844215.1 of Przewalskia tangutica. NCBI lineage: Eukaryota > Viridiplantae > Streptophyta > Magnoliopsida > Solanales > Solanaceae > Przewalskia > Przewalskia tangutica. The sequence continues at coordinate 22,816,627 of CM056730.1, read as the reverse complement.
CTTCCACAACTGCTTCTAAAATCATTGTGCCTTCTGAGCCCTGGGCGCCACGACCCTGAGATTCGGCGCCGTGGCGCCCAAACTTTTGCAATGTCTCAGAATTATCGGCGCCGTGGCGCTGCTCAGTGGCGCTGCAACTTCTGCGAGAAGTCTAGGCCCTTCTTTTCTGGACACGGTGGTCGTGAGTTTACTTCCACTGGTTTGCCATTTCTCAGGTCAATCGCCTGGCATTGTTCTTTTATATTCTCTCCAATATGTTCAGGGTGATTCCCTTGTATTCTATTGCTTAGCATGCCCGCGAGTTGTCCTATTTGCATTGCCAAATTCTTTAGGGACACTCTCGTCTCATCCATAAACTGAGTTTGGTGCCTAGTTAGCCTGAGTATGGCTGCTCGTAGCCCATCTTGCTCTTCCTGTGGGGCATGGGGGTTACGTTGCTGTTGATAGTTCTGTAACCCTTGATAGTGGTAATCCATGTTTGCAGGGTCCCTGAGATAAATCAAAACCAACAAACGGATCACGGCGCACGGTTCCACTAATACAAAAAAAAAACCAAATTAGAAATTAAGAATAGATATAATGATATCGAACTACGCCAATCCCCGGCAACGACGCCAAAAACTTGATGCGCGACTTATACACACGTCAAACGCAAGTTCACGTATCGTGACAAGTAATATAGTCTAGAAGACCGAGTTATCGTCCTCAGGGATTAGTGTCCAATTATCAACTTCTATTCTGTAGTATCTATTTGGTAACTGATAATTTGATGATTTGTTTATAGCTATGATTATAGATGCTAACTAAATTACTTTACTTTACTTTACTTCAGATATGGTGGAAATAGGGCTTCCAAATCTCCTCAACTATCCGCTCGCTTTACTCGTTAATGCAAATAATTAAGGTTCTTCTTCTATTTTGAGATAGCAGGTTAACTAAGCCGTTTTATACTCCTGTTAAGGTAATATAAACACTCAACCCCAATGTAGAACCCTTCTATCTTTCGATGACAAGATTGACTGCAAAGGAGGATTAAGAGCAATAACCTATTAAGCTACACAAGTATCGGGGTACTTTCGTCCACGATTTAAACCTATGTTTATTCAACTATAGCATATTCACAATCTCCCCTTTCGGCTTTCGATTAGAAATCATATAAGTTATGATAATTAGTGATCAATTAATTACCAAGCAATCAAAACAATTATTGAATAAATCTCAACAATAATAAGAAGAAACCAAAACATGCATTAATTAATAAGAACGAGGTTCAAGCTATTTGACATGGAAAGCCCTAAATTAAGTTAGTTCCTAGCCATAGACATGTCAAGAACTAAAATAATATCCAACATATACTAAAAAGAAATAAAGTAAAGAACAAGAAAATTACTCAAAAATAAGTCTCAAATCTTGATCTCAAGTTGTGATGAATGGTAACGTGTGGAACTCCCTCAAATCTAGCCTAAAAGGTCCTTTTATATCCTAAAAAACGTGCAAAACCTTTTCCTCTTTGACTTTGGCCCAATCCTATTCGGATCTGTCAATTTTCCCGCGTCGGCACCGCGGCCCTGCAACCGGCGCCGCGACGCCGAAACTTCTGCGACTTTTTGCTTCTTGGGCGTCGTGGCTCTGCTACTGCTGGTTGGTTGGCGCCGCGGCGCCGCCCTGTTTCTCGCCCGGGTTGACATCTTTTTAGCTTTTTGAGCTCTGGAACCTCTGTTTCTGCTCTCTTTTCGCTCCTTCTCACCAATGTGCCACTTTAAACCATTGTGACTCAAAAGAAAGAAAATCTATCCTAACACGACACATATTTGTACAAAAATAGGCAAAAGACTAACTAAAAATGACTCAAAAGGTGTATATAAAATACACCGATCAGCATCAGCAAACCAAGCACATTGAGATAGACCTACACTTTGTTCGTGAGAAAGTTGCTCTAGGACATGTCAGAGTGTTACATGTTCCATAATCCTATCAGTATGCAGACATATTTACCAAAGAACTTCATAGACAGTTGTTTTTTTACTTCAGATCCAGTCTCAAAGTCCGGCCTCCTCCAGCTCCGACTGAGGCGGGGTGTAAACGTGTAAATATAGTAAACAATATATTCCCTACCCATAATTAGAATATTTCCTTATATTGTGTAAATATAATTATGGTAAGACTATGATTCCTCTTTTGTATAGGCTTAAGATTTCTATTGTATAATGGATGAATATTGTACTCTATATATACCTTGATATTAATGAAAGACTCTCCAAGGGAGATTAATATCATCTTACACGTATTACTATGATTAGGGTGAGCTAACTCCAAAAAAAACTTGTCTCATCCACAGCTCGAATTTCAAGGGACAACTCACCTGCATAAATGGTGAAGCGCTAGTAATTACCGATCTATCACATAAATTAACACTAACAAAATACTTCATAATTTGGTGCTATAGATTTTCTTGCCGTAGGCATCTTTCATATGTAAGAGCACTGTACAAAAAATATTGGTAAATATACTGATATTACCGTGATAAACACTTAATGTATATCACGGTTTAGTCCACAAAATAGTCATGGGCTAAAAGCCCAGTCTCGGCCACTGTTCCAGCCCAAGTCTCAGCCTCTGTTCCAGCCCAACCGTGTGGGCAGATTTTGTATATTTGGTGTATATTGTGTCTTAGTCTTGTACCATAATTAGTCTTACACTCTTACCATAATTGTATAGTTAATCTCCAAATAAATACAGTTTTAGGAGTAGAATAGGAATAGGATTCTTCCTATTATGAAAATATGTGAAGTGTATATATTGTCTTTCAATTAATGAAAATAATCAAGAGATTATTTCTTTTATGGTATCAAAAGTCTAGGTGATTTCTTGCTTCCGCATACCTCCCCAAAACCGAGACCGGTTCGGCTGTTCTTCCTCCAAACCTGAGACCCTTCTTAAAAAAAACTCCCTTCTCCAAATCTCCTTGTTCTATTCACTATGACTGATAAGAACATGTTTCATCCTGCCCTAATGGTTTCTAACATCAAGAGCATTCTTCCTATTGTTATTGACTTAGAAAACGTTCAATATGGGATGTTGGTAGAATTGTTCAAAATTCATGCCCTAGAACATCAAGTCCTCCATCACATCATCCATCCAGCTCCTGATATGGAAGGTATGCTCACCAAGGAGGAAGATCCAAAATTATGGATTACTCTTGATGTTAAAGTTCTCAAGTAGATTTATGCCACTATCTCCATCGACCTCTTACAGACGATTATGGAACCTAAATCTTCCGCTATGGAGGCTTGGAATAGATTGCGTGATATATTCCAGGATAATAGTCATTCCCGCATTGTCACCCTTGAACAGGAATTTTCTCAAGTCGATATGGAGAATTTTCTGAACGTTTCATCTTATTGCAAACGACTCAAGAACTTGGCGGATCAACTTCGTAACGTGGGTGCTCCTGTTAGCAATAGTCGTCTCGTTCTACAGATGGTTGCAGGCCAATCCGAGGCCTATAACGGCGTTGTTTCGATCCTTCATCAAAACAACCCTCTCAGAGAATTCTATCAAACCCGCTTCATGCTTACGTTGGAAGAAGCAGGTTTGGCTAAGAAGACGGCTAACGGTACTAGCCCCATAGTCATGATGACGTCCTCCATAAATTCTCCAGGTTTTATTAATAATTCGAGCCAAAACCATGCCCAAGGTGGTGGCAAAAAATAATTGTAAAAATAACGGGAAAAATCATGGAGGCAAACGCGGTGGTTCAGGCGGTTGTAACGGCGGTAGCGAGCCCAACTCCAGAAGCTGTGGGCCACGGCCCAACTGGTCCAGCCTTGGGCCAACTGGTCGTGGGCCTGGACCAGTAGGTAGTGGTCCAACAGCCGCTGGACCCAATTCCTCCATGTCCAGTGCCTAGCCAGTGGGCTGGCCAACCAAATTCTAGGCCCAACAGTGGGCAGTGGCCCAGTTTTGGTAATTCTAGTGGACCGAGGCAGCAAGCAGGGGTGCTTGGACCTCGGCCCCCGTAGGCCCATCATGCAGCGGGGCCCACTCTAATCCACATCGAATCAACAATGCACACACTTGGATTGAATTCAGCGGGGCCCACTCCTCTCGTCTTATTCCAATTTGAGTAGTAATCGTGGTATAATTGTTGGTAATGGTAATTCAATTTCAATTTTTGGTTATGGTCATAAAACTTTGTCTCCCCCCATCCACCACTTGTGTTGAAAAATATCCTTCATGCCCCAGCATTGATTAAAAATTTAGTGTCTATCCGTAAATTCACCACTGATAATTGGGTTTCTGTTGATTTTGATCCGTTTGGATTTTCTGGGAAGGATTTTAAGACGGAGAGCCCTCTCATGAGATGTGATAGTAGGGGAGATCTTTATCCTATCACATCACGTTCCAATTTCTCGAGTCAAGCCATGCCTTTAACTTTTGCAACTCTTGCTCCTTCCTTATGGCATGCTCATCTAGGTCATCCGGGGTCATCTATTTTATCTAAAAATAAAGTTATTTCATGTAAGGGTACGAGTAGTACTCCGAATTGTCAGTCTTGTTCTGTAGGGAAAATTGTTAAGTTGCCATTTGTATGTCATTTGATATTATTCATAGTGATTTATGGACATCTCATGTTCTTAAATTTGTGGATCGATATTATGTTCTATTTTGGATGATTATTCTAAAATTTTATGGACTTTTCCGATAGCGAAAAAATCTCAAGTTGTTTTCCATCTTAAAATTTAGAGCATTTATTAGAACCAAATTCGAACGAGAAATAAAAATATCCAATGCAATAATGATAAAGAATATAATAATGGGGTATTTCGAGAATTTTGTACTAATAATGAGATCAATTTTTATTTTTATTGTCTTCATACGTCTTCACAAAATGGGAATCCGAACGCAAAATTAGTACCAATAATAGTCCGAACGTTATTAATTCATGCTTCCGTACCCCCGTATTTTTGGCATCATGCTCTACAATTGGCTACATATCTTATTAACATTCTTCCTTACAAAGGTTTGACATATTCGTCCTCCCCTTCGAATTTTATTTAATAAAATTCTTTCGTATTCACATCTTAGGGTATTTAGGTGTTTATGTTATCTGTTGTTTCCATCCACCACAATTAACAAACTTCAGGCTCGTTCTACTCCTTGTGTGTTTTTGGGTTTCTCGTCTAATCATCGTGGTTACAAATATTTTGATTTATTATCTAATAAAATCATCATTAGTCGCCATGTTATTTTTTGTGGGTCCCAATTTCTGTTTGCTAAGGTTAAAATCCCAGTGCCTAGTTCATATATTTTTTTGGATGACGGTATCTCCCCATATATTATCCACCATTATCAGATATGTCCCGCGCCCAAAATCCTCCAGCACTCACGCCTGCCTCCCCACATAGTCACCCCCCATCGGGTCGGAATTGGGCCATCGATACTACCTGGGCCGCCTGGCCATTACCAGTTCGCATAATGGGTCCAATACTGGCCCAATTCCAACGTCCAAGAGCGCCTTCAAGCGTCTTTGGGCGGCGAAAGCCCACTACCCGCCGCCCGCTTGTCATCGATCCGAAAATTCTCAAAATTCGCCCAATTCTCCTCCAAGTAATAGACTGGTCACTCGTAGTCAATGGGGTATTTTTAAACCAAAGAGACATTTTAATGTTCTTAAATCTCCTCTACCCCGTAACCCAATGTCTGCTTTAAATGACCCGAATTGGAAAATTGTTATGACCGACGAATATAATGTTATTATTGATAATAAGATGTGAGAGTTGGTGCCCCATCCATCTGGTGCTAATATTATTCTGTCTATGTGGATTTTTGCTCATAAGGACAATTCTGACGATTCTTTTGTGAGGCATAAGACTCGTCTTGTAGGTGACGGTAAGACTCAGCATGTTTGTGTTAATTGTGGTGAGACATCTAGTACAGTGGTCAAGCCGGCTACCATTCGCATTCTGCTCAGTTTGGCTCTTTCGAAATCATGGCCCATTCATCAGTTAGATATGAAAAATACTTTCTTACACGGTGATCTAAAAAAGACAGTCTATATGCATCAGCCTTTGGGATTTAGGGATCACAAATATCCTCATCATGTGTGTTTGTTAAAGAAGTCCTTGTAGGGGCTTAAGCAGTCCCCACGGGCATGATATAATTGGTTTGTATACTATGTGTCAGCTATTGGGTTCACTTACAGCAGATCGGATAATTCATTGTTCATTTATCATCGTGGGTCGTCCTTAGCTTATATACTATTATATGTGTTGATATTATCTTGATTGCCTCTTCTGATGCACTACGCAAGTCAATTATGACGATTCTCAGTTCTGAGTTTGCTATGAAAGACTTCTGGCCCTTGAGTTATTTTTGGGGATTGCTGTCACTCGTCATGCAAGTGCGTTGTTCTTATCGCAGAGTAAATATGCAGTTGAGATCATCTAGAGGGCTGAGATTTCATCCTGTAAGTAACTTCCACTCCAGTTGATATTAAACCCAAGTTGGGTGCTGCGGCTGGCTCGCCGTTTGAGGATCTGACACGCTATCACAGTCTTGCAGGGCCCTTCAGTATCTTACATTTATGAGATTAGATATTACGTATGTCGTACAACAGCTATGTTTATTTATGCATGATCCCAGGGTTGAGAACATGAATGCACTCAAACGCATCATTCGGTACATATAGGGGACACTTGATTATGGCTTGCATTTATATCATTTGTCGACGTCTACACTTGTCTCGTATACAAATGTTAATTGGGGTGGTTGTCCAAGCTATTGTATGTTTCTTGATAATAACTTGGTCTCATGGTCTGCAAAATGTCAGTCAACGTTGTCCCGTTCTAGTTGAGAGGCCGAGTATCGAGGGGTAGCTAATGTGGTCTCTGAGTCATGTTGGTTACGTAATCTGCTTTTAGAGCTTCATTGTCCTATTCAAAAATCTATATTGGTTTATTATGATAATGTTAGTTCCATTTATCTTTCTGGTAATCTGGTTCAGCACCAGCGCACTAAACATATCTAGATGGACATTCATTTTGTTTGAGAAAAGATAGCTCGTGGAGAAGTACGCGTCTGCCATGTCCCTTTCAGGTATCAAATTGCAGACATATTTATAAAAGGTCTTCCCTCGGTCCTTTTTTAAGATTTCTGGGACAGTCTCAGTGTACGAAGACCGCCCGCTATGACTGCGGGGGTGTGTTAAATTACTGATATTACCGTGATATACACTTAATGTATATCACGGTTTAGTCCACAAAATATTCACGGGCTAAAATCCTAGTCTCGACCACTGTTCCAGCCCAAGTCTCGGCCACTGTTCCAGCCCAACCGTGTGGGCAAATTTTGTATATTTGATGTATATTGTGTCTTAGTCTTGTACCATAATTAGTCTTATACTTTTACCATAATTGTATAGTTAGTCTCCAAATATAATAAGGTTTTAGGATTAGAATAGGAATAGGATTCTTCCTATTATGGAAATATGTAAAGTGTATATATTATCTTTCAATTAAAATAAATAATCAAGGGATTATTTCTTTCAAATATACCTTTCCAAACTATGCCATTAAAGTAAAAAAAATATGTACCAAAACTCATGGAGTAATTAATGAAAGCTTGCATGTATAGGAGTTGGGACCATGAAATCACCTAAACACTTCCAAACTCACTCGTCTTAGAAGAAGTTGAAACTATATTAATTGAATCTACCTCTTTATTACAAACTTGGCAGATTGTTGCCCATCACCTATTTCTTTTCCACACATTTCTGAATGCCATTTTAGGCCCACCCCCACCCCACAAGACACCATTCTATTTTTCCTATTCTCTTTCACTGTCAAATGTACTACTCTTCTTACACCAATAACCTCATACAAATATGATTTGGTATGAACGATGACCCAAATCATTTACTTTTTAACAAGAAAGAAAAAATCATATAAAGAGGGAGTGAAGATAACTTAGCGATATTTCACTTTTATTTTCCTTTTCTGCGCGGGCTTTAACTTTAGGATGCGCCTCCGGGTACTTGCAAAAGACACTTAGTAAAAGAGTTAGTAAAATGAATAAATACGAGTAAAACCTTTGGATCCGTAATAAAACAATAGGAGTTTTAATTACGGAAGGCTCAGATCTATATTTTGTAAAAGGACATCTCAAACAAGTCATGGGTGTGTTCTAGTGACGTGTCAGTCAATCTAGTCGCCCCCAAGCATGTTGGTATCCAGTATATATATAAAAATCCATAAGTGTCATCATTGCCCTTTTTTCGAAGGAAAGCAAACCGAGGGACAACCTTTCCGGAAGGATCATGTAGTATCATATTCAAATTAGTATTATATCGAAACCGAAGGGATGCTGTCTCAATATCAATTTCATTGGCCTAAGTGTAGTATTTATGTTCAAATCAGTAAATAACAAAAAAAACGAAGGGACGCGGCCTCAATTTCAATTTCATTGGCCTAAGTGTAGTATTCGTTCAAATCAGTAAATACCAAAAGTAATAGACTTCGTATGGAACAGCTTCAAGACAACAATATGTTAGCCAAATCATAGCAACAGTAGGCTGAAATACTCAGCAAAAATGTCCTCAAAACCATAGTAATAAGAGACAGCAGTAATCTGCTATGAAGAGCATCAGTTGCACATTAAAGGTAGAAGTTGTTCTGCCCAAAGGAACATTTCAAGTGTAGTATTGTTTTCATCCTCAATGTAATTAACTCACAAAAGTACACCAGCAAAGGGTATCAACAGAATAACCAGTAATTTGACTCAAAACTGTCTCAAAATGCAGCAAGTTTCTAAAAAAACAGACAACCGCTGTTTGGCCTTAAATCTAGACCAAATTCATAGTGACAATGTGACTTAAGCTTGTCCAAAGTGCAGAAATTTCTCAACCAATGTGGTATCTGTTCGTTTGAAATAACAGCAACAGGATAACAAGGAACAAATAGACAAATATGTCTCACAGATCAACAACCATTTTTCTTAAACATAGTGACAATTATCAACACTGTCGTAGGAGTGATGGTTGTAGCTAAAGTGAGATACAACCTTTTCGGGAGGGTCATGTAGTACCATATTAAAATCAGTAATTCTGCCGAAACCGAAGCGACACGACCTCAATTTCAATTTCATTGGCCTACGTGTAGTATTGATGTTCAAATCAACGAGATTTTAATCAAGTGCAGCAGTCCATTCTGCCTTAGAAAGACAACAGTAATGGCCTGGGAAATCCAGCAGTAGAATGGTTAAATATGGCCAGGAACAGTATTCAAACTTAGATAAGTAAGAGAAGGCATATAGGATCAGTTCAGGAGGGCCTAGGGGTCTAGTTACAGCACCTCGATTCGCATAGAATTACTTAGGTCATAACTATGTATGTATCCTCATACTCATGCTATGTATTAGGCATAATAGTACTTCACATAAGACAAGACATGATTGAGATGGTTGAACTAAATCCCGACGGGTAGGTTCATAGGACAGGTTCAGCAACTAGTCTAATTAGGCACATATTAAGGCACTTAGCATTGATTTCAAACAACATGATGTCAACCCGAACTAACAAGCGATTAATCTAAGATATATTAGCAACACTGGAGATCAGGCACCATGTAACATGTGACTTTAGAGATACATCGACTAATTGGATTCAACTACTTAGTAAAATACTCCTCCCTTTTATCTGAACGGGATTAAACCTACTCGAAACGTAATGATAGGCTATAATTAAACATATAAACTCATACACATATAAAGAACTGAGAGGAGTTCAGGTTTACCGACCTTCTTCGGGAAGCGAACCGAGACGTCGTTTCAATTCGTCAAACTCGCTCGAAGAGTATATGGATGGCTCGTTGCCACCATAATGTCCCGAAGTCAACTTTTCGATCAACAATGGTATTTTCTGATGGGTGATGAATTGAGAGACGGTGGTGGGTATAAAATGTAGATAATAGCTATACGAACACAATGAGACCTCTCTTGATGCTCGACGTTACTGGAGATGGCCGGAAAATTGAAAGTTGCGCCTATGTTTTTTAGGAATTTCGATTTGGGAGATGTAGATATAGGGGTTGAATCGAAGGGTGTTGTTAGGTGCAAAATGTAGGTCTGATGAAGACGAACCTTTTGGCACCACACTTGACCCTCGAATCGACCGGTGATGACCGGAAATCAAGAACGACGATAGAAAAATAGGGGGATTTTTCGATCTAAGATTGTCGACGATGTAGGTAGAATCAACGATTGTGGTTGGTATGGAAATGACGGAGTTAAAGAGACGAATCTAATGGTATAAGTCTCGTCTCCAATGGAGTCCTGTGGTGGTCGGAATCAATGATTCGCCGGCGGAATCACTGTTCACCGACGAAAATCGAGAATTTGGGACTTCCTTACACGTACATCGGCTAAGTCCTTCCTTATTTTGTAATTCTTTACTTCAATAGAGCTTCCACAAGCGCTATCTAAGTGGAAATATTTATATTATTAAATTAATAAATTACTTAGGTAACACAAATTATAATAACACTTTAAATAAGCGCTATGCAAGGAGTAACTTGCATAACGCTTCGATTAAAATTTCCGCAAAGCGCTATGCAAGTATTTTTTGTAGATTTTTTTTTAATTTGAATATTTGAGAAAGTGCTATGCAAGCTGTTACTTAGATATCACATTGCAAAAGCGCTATCTAAGTAGCGTTACACAAGCTGAAATATGTAGTAATGTTTATCCCTTTGATTCTTGATCAAGAGAATGAACAATACTCATCGTAGGTTGAACTACTTTAAATACATAATTGTTCTTACAACATCCTTGATCACATCGATGCCACCACCCCTTGTCCACCCGACGTCGATAACCCAACGTGGAAGCGACTCGATGCAATCGTCAAACAATGGATATATGACACCATATCCAAGGATTTACTTCATACTATTATGAAGATAGGTGCTTCGACTCACGAATTATGGACAAAGCTAGCGGAAATCTTTCAAGATAGCAAACATACATGTGTTGTGTATCTAGATGAACAATTTAACAACATCCGTCTTGAGAACTTTGATAACATGTTAGACTATTGTAAACAACTAAAATTAGTTGCATATCAATTATCTAATGTTGGCAATCTAATTTTTGAAACAAAGATGGTTTTGCAACTTATTAATGGTTTGTCGAAGGGTGAGTACGATACACTTGCGACTAGGGCTGCACAGAATTCGGTCCGGACCAAAAAAAGGATCGGACCGACCCTGTTTAAGTTTCGGTCCGATCCTCAATCGTTTTAATTTATATTTTCGGGTTTTGGTTCGGTCTGGGGTCAGTGATTTTATATATATATATATATATATTCAATATGAGGCATACCATGACTGAATTTTCCTACAACATCCCATTTAAAATATTGTTTCTTGTAATATGGACCAAGACAAATCTAATGGTACCTCTGCCAATGCCTGAAACCACCTGAGTTCGCCGAAAAATGAAAAATAATGGCTAGGGTTTCGGTGTTTTGCGATCTAGTAGTCGGAGGTGTAGGGGATGAATCGATGGACATGAGAGGTATAAAAATGACGGTCAGGAGCAGACGGTGCTAATGACACCACCCACCACCGTCGATTGTTACTGAACTCGCAGGAAAATTGAAAAAAATGAGGACCAACTGAACCCAAATTTTGATCTGGAAATTGAATGCCTAAACCTTAAAATTGATCGATGTGGTTAGTATGGGAGTGATGAGCTTGATTAGACGAAGCTAATGGTATTAGTCTTGTCTCCAATGGAGGCCTGAGCTCGCCGGAATCGATGTAGCGCTGCGGCTGTCACTAATGACAAGGTCCATATAAACGGACCGGACCGATAAATTCAGTCCGATCTTCGGTCCTAATTTTCTAAATATTCGGTCCTCGGTCCGGTTCAGGTCGGTCCGGTTTTATCCTGTTGTGCATCCCTACTTGTGACGATGATCCAACAATCTGATCCCCTCCCTAACTTCAACAAAGCTCCATCACAATTGCTATTGGAAGAGACTAGACGAGCCAAACAGGACGAGCATAATCAACAAGAATTGATAGTTGACATACCGCCAACTACTACTCCACCCGCCGTACCACAACAACACACATACCACCAACATCAACGTGGTAGCCGAAGTAGCGGTAGGAGTTATGTCCGCGGTAATTGAGGCGGTGGCAGAGGAAAGGGGTATCGAGGAAAGCCCCATTTCGGTGGACAGACACAACCATCCCAATACCCCCCTCAGTGGGTCTGCCCAATGTCGTGGCCCATGACCGTATCCAACAGTTTCGAGAATTGGGCCTCTCCCCCTTTCCTGTACTCAACAGCCCCGGCCCAACACACCGGTCAGCGGCAGCAGCCGAGCATCCAGGGCCCTCCTCCAGGCACACGCTACATGGGCCAATAGCATCATGTCTACCTCTCTCTGGCTCAATAGCAAGAACATAATCTGTATAGCCTCATGACCCCTACTGAACTGAGTCAGGCCTACATCACTATGAATCTATAGCAGTGTGATGATGTCTGGTACATGGATACGTGTGTCACATCCCATCTCACTCGTAACTCTAGTAATCGCTCTAAACTATTTAATTTGAATAATCCTCAATTTATTTTGGTCAGAAATGACAATCGCATTCCAATTCACGGCTATGACACCACTCAAAAACCACCAGTTCACCCTCTGTTTACCCTAAAATGTCTGATATGCTCCTAACATCATTTAAAACTTAATTTATGTTAGGAAATTTACTAGTTACAATTTCGTATCTATTGAGTTTGACCATTTTGGTTTTTTTGTGAATGACCTACGTACGGGGACAACTCTTATGAGATGCAATAGTGTGGGGGACCTATATCTTTTCTCATCTAATTTCGTTACAAGTGTCAATCCTCAAACCTCTATAGCTGGAATCTCTCTATCAACTTGACACGATAGACTTGGGCACCCGGAGCACCAGTTTTTAGTTTTGTTAAAATCTAATTCAATGTAATAATGAGAAATTTACCCACGATTGCTACTCTTGTTCTTTAGGGAAGCATGTTAGATTTTCTTTTAAGTCATCACTAAGAGTAATGTTTTCTCCTTTTGATATCTTTCATGCAGATTTATGGACATCTCCAATTACTAGCAAACTAGGTCACACATATTATTTGGTGCTTTTGGATGATTTTTCTCATTTTCTTTGGGTTTATCCTCTAAAATTTAAGCCCCAAGTTTACCCCATTTTCTCGAATTTCAAGCATATGTTAAAACCCACTTTGAGAAGGATATCAAAACATTTCAATGTGACAATGGTCGTGATTTTGACAATTCCCCTTTTCATAAATTTTGTGCGGACAATGGCATGGTATTTCGATTCTCTTGCCCTCATACCTCACCCAAAAATGAAAAAGCCGAAAGAATCACGTGCATCATCAACAATATGATCCGTACTTTGATCTTCATGCTTCTATCCCCCCTTTCCTTTTGGGTCTATGCATTGCACATGGTAGCATATATTATTAATATATTACCAACGCGTACTCTTCATAATAAAACTCCAACCAAAAGTTTCTTCCGCCGAATTCCTTCCTATGGTCACCTTCGGATTTTTGGTTGTATATGCTACCCGAATCTCGCCTCCACGGCTCCTTACAAATTAGCACCTAGGACTACTTATTGCATCTTATTGGGGTTTCCATCTAATCATAGGGGATACTTATGCTATGATTTTTCCACAAATAAAATCATAGTCTCTCGTCATGTCACATTTGACGATCATATTTTTTCATTTGCAAACGTCCGAAAATACAAAGTCACTGAGTATGTCGTCACCTCCATCCCCTTCCCTGTTACACACTACCTACTACTAGAAGCCCACCCCGCCTGGCCCTATGCCCCAGTCGACCACCCCCTACCCCAGTATACCCTCCATTCCCGAGCCCAAATCATACGTTGCCCAGCCTCATCCCACAAAATGTCACATGTCCAGTCTCTATTCCTACACACCGTATGGAAACTCATGCCCAACATAGGATTTTCAAGTCGAAAGTCCACTTTAACCTATCCACTCAAACTATCTCACCTCTATCTAAAAATCCAAAATTAGTCAAGCTTGATCCACATTGGAATGTGGCAATGCGTGAGGAATTTGATGCGTTTACTAAAAATCACACTTGGGATCTTGTCACGAAACTAGAGGGGGGAAATGTGATTTGTTATATATTGTTATATCGTCACAAATTTAGGGATAGTGGTGAGCTTGAACGCCATAAGGCGAGACTTGTAGCAAATGGCACAGGACAACAAAGGGGTGTTGATTGTGATAAGACTTTCAGTCCAGTGGATAAACCATCCACCATTTGTATTGTTTTGAGCATTGCTATGGGAAAGAGCTGGCCGATTCATCAACTTGATGTGAAAAATGCATTCTTACATGGTGATTTGAAATATAATATCTATATGCATCAACCACCTGACTTTGTGCATCCCTCAGCTCCTCAGCATGTATGTCATCTTCGAAAGTCACTCTATGAATGGAAACAAGCCCCTCGGGCTTGGTATGAGCATTTTTCCACTTATATTATGCAGATCAGTTTCGTGTGCAGCAAAAGTGATAATTCACTGTTTATGTTTCATCGAGATAATGAAACTTCATACCTTTTGCTCTATGTGGATGACATTGTATTGACTACCTCTTTTGATAGGTTAAAAATGAGATCATTACATTACTTAAATATGAATTTGCCATGATGGACTTGGATAAATTGAGTTATTTCTTGGGGATTTCCGTGACCAGATCCGAGAATGCAATGTTACTGTGTCAACGTAAGTATGCCAAAGAGATAATTTAGGGCTAAAATGAAAAACTGCAATATTATGTCTACTCCGATCGACTTAAAGTCGAAGCTCAGTGACAATGATGTGGATCTGGTGCTTGATCCTTCTCTTTATAAGGAGTCTTGCTGGTGCACTTTAGTATCATACTTTCACTAGGACTGATATTTCATATGATGTTCAACAGATGTGCTTGTTCATGCATTCTCCCAGTGAGCCTTACTTTACCGCTCTTAAATGTATCATCTGGTACGTTAAGGGTACTCTTGACTATGGATTACATATTTATCCATCTGCACCGACCAGGTTGATATCCTGTACGGATGTCAATTGGGGAAGCTGTCCTGACACATATTAATCTACTTCCGGCTATTATGTATTTTTTGGTGATAACCTCATTTCGTGGTATGCAAAATGGCAAGCCACACTTTCCCGTTGGAGTGCAGAAGTAGAATATAGAGGCGTTGCGAACGTCGTTGCCAAAACTTGTTGGATGAGAAACCTCCTTATAGAGCTTCATTGTCCCTTACGTAAGACATCTATTATTTACCGTGATAACGTATCTGTTGTCTACTTATCTCATAACTCGATTCAACATCAACGAACCAAACATATTGAGCTTGATATTCATTTTGTTCGTGAGAAAGTTGACATGGGTCATGTTCGAGTGTTACATGTTCCTTGATTTCCTTCTACCTATTAGTACACAAATATATTTACTAAGGAACTTCCTCAGAAACTGTTATTTGACTTCAAATCCAAACTGAGCGTCTGGCCTCCTTCTGCTCCGACGGCAGGGTGTGATAAAGAATATATTAATATTCTTCATATATTCTGTAATTATTATTTTGATGTAATTATGTAAACTATATATTCTAATACAATTAGGTTTATAATTGTAAACACCTATATATATTTCATTAATGAGAAGCCTCCAGACAAGGAGAATTACACAATTCTACAGTGGGAAAGGTGAACAACTAATAGCTTAGGTGTGTTGTGGTAAGTTGATGATAATTCATATAGAAAACTCACGAAAAGTGATAGTTAAGATGAGTTTTTTACCGTTATCTCAAATAATTAAGGAATATGGGTGTGAAAATTAACTCAAATATAACTAAATGCCACTGCCAATCATCCAACTAAGTAATACTCTCTCTCTCTCAATTTATTTATGTGACGCTCTTTATGTTTAATTAGTTTTAAAAAGTTAATATATTATATTATAGAGCTATAATTTAATTTTAACTTTTTTTTATTCTTAACGTTAGGCGTATTTTGTATACGTCTTTTGAGTCATTTTTAGTTACTATTTTCCCATTTTTGTTTAAATAAGTGTCGTGTTAGGTTATTTTTCTTTATTTTGAGTCACAACGGTGCAAAAAGACAAAATGGCGAAAATGAGCGAGAATTGGGCAGAAAAGGTGCTCCCGAGGTAAAAAGGATGAAAGTTGGCAAATCAGGACGAAGGATTGTCAGCACCGCGGTGCCAATATGCAGAACCGCAGTGCCATATTTACTGAGAAGCCACAAGATTTTCAGCATTGCGGTGCCAACATGCAGAACCGCGGTGCCATTATTACTGAGAGACTGCAGGAGTTTCGGCACCGTGGTGCCATATGCGTAATCGCGCGGCTCGTAAAATCGCAGCCCAAGAATTGGCTAAGGTAAGATTGGTCCATAGGGTACGAAATTTGGAAAATATTTAAGCCCTAGGGATTAATGCTATGAGGGAGGTTGGTGATTCTACAACATAGCACAACACAAGACAACAAGGGAGACTACAATTGGAGACTTAGTTCGCAGTAATTTCTTTTCTTTTATTTTTAATTCAGTTTATGTATGGATTTTGTGTTACTTTTTAGCGTGACTATGCCTAGAAGCTAAACACTTTATTAGGGTTTTCCTTATGAATCGCTTGAAACTTATATTCATGAATTAATGCAGTAGTTTGATTTCTTCTTCACTTGATTAAGATTTAGTCAATAATTGGTATGAATGCTTGATAATTAATTGATCACTAATTATCACAATATATATGATTTCGAATCAAGAACCAAGAGGAGAGATTTGGATATGCTGTAATTCACTAGACATAGGTTAAAATCGCGGACGACAATACCCCGATACTTGTGTAGCATTATAGGTTACTGTTCTTAATACTCCTCTATGGTAAATCCTATCATAAAAATATAGAAGGTTTCTGCACTGGGGTTGAGTGATTATATGTCCTAACCGGAATATAAGACAGTTTAGTTAACCGCTATCTTAATGTAGAAGAAGAAGTCATTCTAGTTGAATTAAGGATTGAATAGAGTGGATAGTCGAAGTTTTTGGAAGCCCTAATTCATTCATAACTGATTACAACCTAAATAGTTCAGTAATTCTTGCAATTATTCTAGTAGTTAAATAAAAACCCAACTCAAATATCGATTGCCAAATAGATAACATAAAATAGATGAACGGTAATTAGAAATAAGTCTCTGAGGACGATATTCAATCTTATCAGACTATATTACTTGTCAACGATGCGTGCGCTTGCGTGAACATTCGAAATATATCACTTTTTGTTGTTTTTGTAATCTTGCAGGTAAGGTCAAATACAGGTACATGGACTATCACTATCAAGGGCTGCAGTACTATGACCTTTGTCCACCGCAGCAACTTAGACCGCAGGCTCCGCAAGAGGAGCGAAATGAGCTGCAGGAAGCCTTATTCAGGCTCACCGAGTGCCAGAATCCTCAAGGACTAACACATCCACCACAGAAGCAGGCTCCATCAGGAAGGCTAGATGACATGAGAGCAGCTCTTTGGGAACTCTCAAACTCCTAGAATCAGTTCATGGAGGAAATAAGATTATCAATCAGGAATCTAGAGATGCAACTGGGACAGCTAGGTAGCAAGCTGAGAAACGGTATGCAAGGGAACCGCCCCAGCAATACTAATACAGACCCACAAGAGCAGTGCCAAGCAATTGATGTGATGAGTGGCAAATAAATGGAGACATGTTCATCCCCAATATGTCCAGAAAAAGAGGCTGAACCCAGTGAGGTGAGGGAGCCAGCAGTCATTGACACACCGCAGGTGAAGATACCATATCCTCAGAAACTTAGAAAGAATTCTCTTGACAAGCAGTCTTCTAAGTTTCTGGAGGTCTTTAAAAAACTGCACATCAATAGAAGCCTTAAAACAAATGTCGAGTTATGTAAAGTTCATGAATGAGATCCTCTGTAAAAAGGAGGTTGGAGGAGTATGAAACTGTGGTGTTGACTGAGGAATGTAGTGTCATCCTACAGAGAAAGTTACCTCAAAAGTTGAAAGATCCGGGAAGCCTCACCATCCCTTGCACTATAGGGAAGTTTGAATGTCAGCAGGCTCTATGTGATTTGGGGGAAAGTATAAATTTGATGCCCTATTCGGTGTTCTGCAAATTTGGAGTGGGGGGAAGCAAGACCTACAACCATCACCTTACAGCTATCCGATCGCTCCATCATCCACCCTAGAGGAATCATCGAGGATGTTTTGGTTAAAGGGGACAAGTTCATCTTCCCCGCTGATTTCATCATCCTAGACATGGAAGAAGATGAAGAGATTTCCATTATCCTTGGCAGGCCATTCTTAGCCATAGGAAAGGCACTTATTGATATCCTGAAAGGTGATCTGAGACTTCGTGTTCAGGGTGAAGAAGTGATTTTCAATGTATTCAGGGCAGAAACTTACCCAAGGGCAAGTGATAACTGTTATGCTATTGATGTGGTTGATGAAACAGTTTTTGAAAATGGGTTCAGGAGTGCGGATGCTCTTGGAATGGTGATGACACTATGAGATGAGTATAGTGGTAATGACACAGAATGGAGGGAGTATGAGAATTGGTTGGATTCCCATGAGCCCTGCTATAAGAGAAAATATGAGGAGCTGGGAACCATGCCAGAGAGACCAGTGCCATCCACAGAACAAGCTCCAAAACTAGAGTTGAAGGCTCTGCCAGATCATTTGCACTATCAATATCTAGGTGAGAATCAATCCTTACAAGTGATCGTATCATGTCATCTATCCAAGGTGGAGGTTGAAAAACTATTGAGAGTATTGAGGGCTCACAAACTTGCAATTGGGTGGACACTAGCAGACATTAGAGGGATAAGTCCTTCTACAGTAATGCACAAAATTCTTCTAGAGGCTGAGAGCAGACCATCCATTGAGGCACAAAAGAGACTAAATCCTACCATGAAAGATGTGGTGAGAAAAGAGATCCTGAAATGGCTAGATGCTGGGGTGATTTATCCTATCTCTGACAGTGCATAGGTAAGCCCTGTGCAAATGGTACCCAAGAAGGGTGGCATGACTGTGGTGACTAACGAAAAGAATGAGCTTATTCCATCCAGAACAACTACAGAGTGGAGAATGTGTATTGACTACCGCAAGTTGAACAAAGCAACCAGGAAGGATCATTTTCCTTTGTCTTTTATTGACCAAATGCTTGACATGCTTACAGGACACAACTACTATTGCTTCCTGGATGGCTATTCAGGGTATCATCAAATTTCCATGTCTCCAGATGATCAGGAAAAGACAACCTTCACATGCCCCTTTGGTACGTTTGCTTTCAGAAGAATGTCATTTGGGCTTTGCAACGCTCCCGCCACCTTTCAGTGTTGTATGATGGCTATCTTTTCTGACATGGTGGAGAGGACCATAGAAATCTTCATGGATGATATTTCTAATTTTGGGTCCTCCTTTGATGAATGCTTAAAGCATTTGGAAGCAGTGTTGCAGCGGTGCAAGAATTCAAATCTGGTGCTGAACTGGGAGAAGTGACTTTATGGTACATGAAGGTATCGTGCTTGGCCACAAGATTTCCAGCAAGGGCATTGAGGTAGACAAGGCGAAGGTTTCAGTGATTGAAAATCTGCCACCTCCAGTATCGGTGAAAGGGATTAGAAGTTTCCTTGGGCACGCTGGTTTCTACAGAAGATTCATCAAGGACTTCTCAAAGATCTATAAACCTCTGTCCACCTTGTTGATGAGTAGGGTTGCTTTTGAATTCAATGAAGAATGTATGACTGCCTTTCAGACACTTAAGGAGAAGCTAACCTCAGCACCTATAGTCACTGCACCTAACTGGACACTCTCATTTGAATTGATGTGCGATGCAAGTGACTAGGTAATGGGACAGAAAATTGACAAGGTATTCAGGTCAATTTACTATGCTAGGAAAACCCTCAATGATGCTCAACTAAATTATGCGATGACATAGAAAGAGTTGCTAGCCATAGTATACGCATTTGAAAAATTCAGGCCATACCTCATTGGGAATAAGGTGATAGTGTACACCGATCACTCAACCATTAAGTATTTGATGACTAAGAAGGATGCAAAACCTCAGCTTATACGATAGGTGCTGCTACTACAAGAATTTGATATGGAGATCTGCGATAAAAAGGGGACTGAGAACGTGGTAGCAAACCACTTGTCAAGGCTTGAAGTGGAAGAGAGCCAGAACACCAAGGATGTGCAAATAAATGACTACTTCCTTGACGAGCACTGTTTAAGGTAAGTACCAGTGCAAATTTACCTTGGTTCGCTGACTTTGTTAATTTTCTTGCGGCAAAAGTATTGCCTTCAGGAATGACAAGGTTGTTAGGTGAAAAAGTTATATTCAGAGGTAAAACATTACTACTGGGAGGAGCCAATTCTCTACAAGCACTGTGATGATCAAGTCATAAGAAGGTGCGTACGAGGATGAAATGCCCTAAATTCTCACTCATTGTCACACCTTGCAATGTGGTGGGCATTTTGGAGCATCACGGACAGTAGCCAAGGTATTGCAGAGTGGATTCTATTGGCCAACCCTATTCAAGGATGCCAATACCTTCGTGAGGGGTTGTAATCGTTGCCAAAGAACTGGGAACATGAAAAGGCGAAACGAAATACCCCTGACTGGGATCTTAGAAGTGGAGTTGTTTGACGTGTGGGGGATTGATTTCATGGGCCCATTCCCAATGTCCTTTGGGAACCAATACATTCTTCTTGCGGTGGAATATGTTTCCAAATGGGTCGAGGCAATGTCTACTAAAGAGAATGATAGTAAAACTGTCTTGAAATTCCTGCAGAAAAACATATTCACAAGGTTCGACACTCCAAGAGCCCTCATCAGCGATGAAGGGATTCATTTTTGCAACAAGCAACTTGCTACCTTGCTGGCACGTTATGAAGTCTACCATAGGACTGCCTTACCATACCACCCCCAAGCCAACGGGCAGGCTGAAATTTCAAATAGGGCAGTGAAAAACATACTGGAAAAGATAGTGGATGGCTCAAGGAAGAATTGGTCTACGAAGCTGGATGATGCACTATGGGCCTATAAGACAGCTTTCAAGACTCCAATTGGGATGTCACCATACAAGATGGTCTATGGGAATGCATGTCATCTAACGGTGGAGTTGGAACACAGGGCATAATGGGCAACGAGAAAGCTGAACATGGATGCCAAAGCAACAGGGCAGAAGAGGCTGCTGCAACTGAATGAGTTAGATGAATTTCAGAACAACGCTTATAATAATGCAAAAATCTACAAGGAGAGGGACAATGCATGACATGACAAGAACTTGATACGTAAAGAGCTACAACCTGGTCAACAAGTACTCATATTCAATTCACAGCTGAGATTGTTCCCAGGTAAGTTGAAGTCCAGATGGTCAGGACCATTTGTTATGGAAAAAGTGTTTCCCTATGGTGCAGTCAAGTTGAGAGGAAAAGAGGGTGTATCATTCAAAGTGAACGGACAGAGAGTGAAGCCATACTTGTTGAATGACATAGAACAAATCAACTTTGTGGTCTATCTCAAGTCACAATGAAGATGAACTTGCGTCCGGCTAAAAGACGTTAAAGACAGCGCTACTTGGGAGGCAACCCCAATTTTTTTAAATTATACAATTTAATTTAATTAGAACAGTCTCACTTTTGGTATTTTTGTTGTGTTGTGATGCCAGGTGAAGGAATGGGACATGAAGCAGGGAAAACACTGGAAAACACCGAATCAGGAGTTTCGGCACCGCGGTGCCAGAAGATTAGAGAGGTTGCTGGAATTTAGGGACTGCGGTGCCACTATACAGAATCGCGGTGCCGATAGCGATTTTCAAAAAATAAAAAGGCCCTAAATCGCCAAATCTCCTCCCATAGATACCGTCTCAGTGTAATATCTGCCGCCACCACCACCGTTTTGAACCGCTATATATCTGTAAGTCATCCCGTTTTAATTATTGAGTCTTTTACACATTTGGGACAATGTGTTGTTTAAGTTTGGGGGAGTTTTTATTTTATTTTTGTGTCTATTTTTGAGTCATTTGTTTGTTCTTGTGTTTTATGTGAGTTAATTTTTTTTATGATCATGTATGTTGTGCTTCTTTGGAACGCCTAGTGAACTAAGTGGGATAATGTAGTGGAATGAGAAGCTAAAATCTGTGTGCTTATGTTATACCCCGTAGTTCTGGCCATGCGTATGAGAGCGTACGAAAGTAGTAAGACTTAAAATTTTCGAAAGATAAGTTGACGGATTGTTTCGGATGGGTTTTAGTCAACTTTGGGGCGGGTTGTGACCCGGTACATTGAGAGTTCCTAGGTGTTGCTAAGGCCTAGTGCGTAGTTCGTTGAGTCTAGTTTTCAACGCAACCAACCGTTCGTCGATAGGACATCGGAGTAGGAAGTTATGGGAGTTACGAGTTCGGTGCGCAGACGGACATAAAGGTGTTTCGGCAGAGATACGGGGCCGCGCGGAAAGATCCGAGGGCTCATCGGTTGCAGCGCCGCGCACCGGAAGCAGGCCGCACGGATTGGCCCGAGTCAGGAGTTGCAGCCGCGCGCCGCCGCAGGGCCGCGGCGGGTTTTGCGAAGCTGAGTGGAAAATTCTGCACTGTTTTGTTTTAAAAGAGGTCATGGGTGGGTGACAAGTGTCCCCCCCCCCCCCGCTGATTTTGCATGCACTACTTATTGACCAAGTCTTGAAGACTTGGTCATTCTTCAAACTCTCACCTCTCTCTAAAGCTAAAGCTCTCACTTCTCTCTAGAATTCCAAGAGGAATTCAAAGCTTAAGGAAAATCTGAAAAGTTTGGACAAGGAGGAAGCTTGTGGCTAGCTTGTAGGAGTTATTTTGGTGGTATTCTTGGAAAAGAGGCTAGCAAAATTGTTGGAATAATTTTGGCTAAAGCTCTAAGGTAACAATTCTTATCTTGTAGCTAATGTTACACCCCGTAATTACAGGACATGTTTTAAGAACGTACATGAGAATTCCTAACGTTAAGATTAGAGACTTGTAAAAAATTATCGGAATTATGAAATTGTCGGAAAACGTAATATTGTGATGAATGGGAGGGCGACACGTGTCACCCCCCCCTTATGGAGCCTTGGACGAAAATAGGCAAGGGCTTAAGGGTAATTTGACCTTATTAGGAAGACAAGTCTTGCAACTTGTAGAGCTTGAGAAAATTGACTTGGTCAAAGGGTCCACAAAGTCTTGATATTTAGTAAGACCTCATCCAAGCCACCCATTTGTTTGCATCTTGACCCTCCATTGTACTATATAACACTACTAGTAGCAAGACAAAGTTAAACACTTAGAAAAAAATTCAAGAATTTCAAGAACACCCTTTAAGGGCTCTCGGGTTTGCTAGGTTCCCACATCAAAAAAATTTGTTTGTTATCCACTTAGCTCCACACTTTAAACCAAGGTTCATGAGTGTATTGTAAGTGTATCTCAATAGAAAAATCCCGGAAAAAGAGAGTTTTCGTATTAGTCGCAAGGTGAAAAACCTAGTTGCTTTTCTAGGTTTTGTTTGGAAGTTTGAAGGAAAGTTGTTGGTATTGTTCTAAGGGTCTCAAGTAGCGTATTGAAGTGTCTTGAAGGGGCTCTAAGTTGCTAGGGAGCGACTTCGGATTTGGAGTTGGATTAAGATTCGTTGAGGTAATAATCTTGTCTCTTAAGTGTTACAAGATTTTATATTATTGTTAGCCTTACATTTTACTAGCATGAAGTATGTGTTGAAGTTTTATAAGTGTTATGGATTGTTGTAGCCTAAAATCCGAAATGACATATTAGCCATGTGAAGTTGAATTACAATTTGGTCGTTTATTAGAATCGTCGCATGTTAATTACTTGAAGATTATAGTAGTTATAATCGATTGCGACTTGATATCATGTTGTGCTAACAACTTGGATTGAAATGGAAATTGGATAAGAATTGATGTTATAGTACCTCAAGTTAGCCGAATTGGCCTAGTAAGTTGTATTAGTTTGATATCGTTTGTGGGGCGAAATTTTACACGTCTAGTAGGCGTGTAATCCCCTATTGTTGGTTGCATTGATTGGGCCTTAAATGTGGCGTGTTTGGTTATTGAATTCGGCCTTGAAAAAGGTGGCAAAGTATGTAGAAACAAAGGAAGTGTTGTCCGATTTTCCGTAGAATTTAGTGACTTAGCACTTAGAATATTCTACGTTTGAAGTAAGAAGTTAATGGACGTATTGTGGCCATTATAGGTTGAAGTACTAAGTATAGCGTATCCTACTTGAATGATGGAATAGCTATCAAGGTTGAAGTACTTTGGAGCATTTTGCTACTTGTCGATAATCGTCGCGAGGTATGTGAACCTCTTCCTTCCTTTGGCATGATTCTATGTATGAAATATACATGTAGTAGTATTTCATGATTCCGTCTACTCTTAGAAGTTAAGAGGTAGTTATGTTGATTTACTCTATGTAAAAGCTACGCTAAGAAATCCTAAGTTCTTACCAAGTCTTATGGGGATGTTGGTAAGAGTCGTTAGGAAGTATTCGAGTCGAGTTGACTTGGCTAATTTACTACACTAATGAGAATAAGTATCGAACAAGCCATTGCAGCGTTAATAAAGGAAAATGTAATGACAATTAATTATATTAAAACAAGTAGAATTCTCCATCTGCATAGAAGCTAAGATAAGACAAAATTGTATTACATTTTCTAGATCATGGCTACTTGAATAAGATCGTTATAAATAAGTATATTCACAACACACCAAAGTATATGTTACTTAATTTAAAAGAGTTTACGTATGAAGTTTTTAAGACTTTGAAACTTGTTTTATTAAAAGTTAAGAGACTTGAAGTATTTTGAAAGTTATGTGATTTGATTTGAAAGTATAAGTCTCTTGGTTATAAAAGGAATGAATTTGTCTAAGACATAAAGAGTTATAACGGCTTTATGGAAAGTTGGTTATAATAACTTTATGGAAGATTAAAAGAATGGTTTTCTCCAGTAATGTAAGCAAAGAAATGATTTGAAATAAAGAAGGGAAAATTGTTTTAAAGGTACCAATTGCTTAAGGTTTTTAAGAAGAAGTCACTTGATTTAGAAGTCGGTAATTGTATTTCTAAAAAGGTATTGTGACTTGTCTTGAAAGGTAGATATGAATTGATACTATAGTTGTTAGTATCTGGGAAGTTGTATTGGAAAAAGAGTCTTTCTAAAGGAGTAGAGGTGCATAGTACGTTGGGTTAAATTCCCGGATTTTATATGACATTATCGCTGCCGTAAACGGGTCGCAAGATACCTTACGGGCGACTATATGACATTATCGCGTCCCAGAACGGGCGGCAAAGATACCTTTACGGGCAGACTATATGACATTATCGCGCCCCGTAAATGGGTCGGGCAAAGATACCTTACGGGCAGACTATATGACATTATCGCCCCCCGTAAAACGGGTCGCAAGATACCTTTATGGGAAGACTATATGACATTATCGCGTCCCGTAAATGGGCCGCAAGATACCTTGTGGGCGCACTATATGACATTATCGCGCCCCGTAAATGGGTCGGCAAGATACCTTACGGGCAGACTATGTGATTTTATCGCCCCCGATCACGGGCAAGATAGGTGTCCTCCATAAAGGGTCGGATTATGTTATGTAAAGTAAGTAAGTTATATGGTAATGAACTTGATGATTTTACTAAGTATGTACGTAAGAAAGTGGCTATAACTTTTATTGAAAATTGGGAAAAGATAATAAGGTACGATTAAGTTCACGAGATGGTAATGACATGGTAGGTTCAGGTATTTACTTCTTTTACACTTACCTCAGTCATGCTTTTATACAGATATGTTTTAATTGTTGTACCTTACTTTCGTTCTATATTCGCACTGTTATCGACTTCTGGGCCGCTCATGCCCGCAGTATTAGGTGCACAGTGTGGTGATCCTTGCTCTGTGGTCTCTGCTCGCTTTTGGGAAAAAGCTCCATTTGCTCCGGAGGCTTATCTCTTGGTACGATTTTCCCTGAGATTGTAGATTCATATATATTCATGGGTATGGCGGGGCCCTGTCCCGCCACCGTTGTTTTGTTAAAACTCTTAGAGGTCTGTAGTCACATATTGTGGGTCAGTTTGTAAAGGAAATGAGGCAACTGCTTCGGTTGTTTTATGTATGTCCAGGAAGGTAGCCCCATCGGCTAACCTGTTGTTTTATTTCTGTTGAGTTATTTTATAAGTTTCATGTATGTTCCGCTGATTATCTCTGATGTATACTTGTAAGGGTGCCCAGGTAGGGCACCAGTCGCGGGCCCGGGGTCGGGTAGTGACAGTTATTGTGTTGCATGTGAAGAAAAAGGAATTTGTAGTAGTAAATAATGCTCCTAGACTCATTGCATGTAATAAATATGGTTTGGATATGAAAGGATTGGTTAAAAAGGTTATGTGAGCATGTTGTAGCCAAAAGAACTACCTTAATCTTGTTAAGTTAATTGTTGTACCTTATGAGGCAGAATTTTACACACCCAAGTTTAGATGTGTAATCCCCTTTGAAATTTTTGGATTGTTGGGCCTTAAATGTGGCGTTTGGATGTTGAATTCGGCCTTGAAAAAGGTGGCAAGTATGTAGAAACAAAGGAAATGCTGCCCAATTTTCCATAGAAATTAGTAACTTTGAACTTGGAATATTCTACATTGAAATTAGAGGCTAATAAACGTATTATGGTCATTATAGGTTGACATATTACGTGCGGTATTTTGGACTTAGCAAGTGGATTGACCGAAGAGGTATGTGGAACTTTCTTATCTCTTGAGCATGAGTAGTTGTACCTATGTAGTACGGTAGACGTACAAGATTTGACATTTTTCACTTGTTTTAAGTATATGATACTTGTTTCGTTTTAAGGTATAAGTCCCTTGGATATAGGGAGATGTGTTTGACTAGTGTATAATGGTAATATAACAAATTTATGGAAAGTTGGTTGTATTGGCTTTATGAAAGGTTAATAAGGAAATGTTTACTCCAAGTAAAATAAGTACGGATAAAGAATTTGAATTTGTGAAAGATAAATTGTTTTTAAGGCTTTAATTGTCTAAGGTTTTGAAAGAAATGAAGTCACTTGATTTAGAAGCCTATTGTATTTTTAAAGATAAGCGTGACTTGATACTATGGTTATTAGTATCTTGAGAGTTTTTACATAAAAGGAGTCATTTTCTTAAAAGGTTTAAGGAACGCGGTACTTGGGTTAAATTCCCGGATTTTCTTTTAAAATGACATGTAGTGCCTTAAGTAACTAAAATGAGAGGATGTACTAGAAATGTTATTAAGGAGTTAAGAGATATTCTTAACTTGCTTACGTTTACGTTATGATGAGCCGGTAGCGCTTATGTTATGTATGATAGCCGGTTGTGTTGATTTATGTATTATTATTATTATTATTATTATTACTATTTATGCCATGGATTTGCTACTCATGATGCGAGTGCGGCGCTTGTACTCATTTGGGCCCACAGGGTCCATGCGGGTGAAATAGTCCCATGCGAGGCGGATGACCTCATGCGGGTGAAATAGTCCCATGCGGGTGAAATAGTCCCATGCGAGGTGATGACCTTATGCGGGTCCACAGACCCACGCGGGTGAAACAAATTCCCGTGAGTAGGATTGCTTAATGATACTACAATGAGATCCTGCTTTGATCACGAGCCTCCTATTTTATGCAAGAAAGTTTATACTTGTTACTCTCATTGTTAGTAAGGCACAGCACGGTATTTTTGACTCTCTTCCACGACTCACTTTATTTTAAACTTATGATATTTTTTACAAGATTTTCCGCTTTTACATACTTGGTACATATTGTGTACTGACCCCCTTCCTCGGGGGCTGCGTTCATGCCGCAGGTAAGGGAAAACAGGTGGTGGATCCTCATTCTTAGGATCTTTACTCAGGTGTCAGGAGCTCCATTTCTCCGGAGACTCGACTTTTGGTACTGTTCTCCCTGTTGTAGATATTTGTACATTCAGGGGCATGACGGGGCCCGTCCGTCATAGTGTTTACTCATTCTTAGAGGCTTGTAGTCCCGTATACCGGGTATTGTTGTGGATGTAACTGTCACTTTGTTGTATTAGAGGTAGCCATTTTGGGTTAGCTCGCTTATTTTATATACGGGTTCTTGTTGTGAGTTTATCTTCCGCCGGTTTTATCTCGATGTTGTATCACGCGG
Source organism: Przewalskia tangutica (assembly GCA_029844215.1). Classification (NCBI taxonomy): domain Eukaryota; kingdom Viridiplantae; phylum Streptophyta; class Magnoliopsida; order Solanales; family Solanaceae; genus Przewalskia; species Przewalskia tangutica. The sequence goes on along the minus strand of CM056730.1, from coordinate 22,788,287 downwards.
TGCCCGGTAAGGCACCACCACGTCCGTGGTCTGGTCGTGACAAAAGTGGTATCGAGAGCGCTTAATACTCGGAAAGCGGTCTATGTGCCGTATCTAGTAAGTCTTGATTATCGGTGTGTTGCGCACTACATCTATAATCGTGAGGTTGCAGGATATTTAGGATTGGTTTCATTCTTTCACTCTAAGATCGCAATAGAGTTGTGTTATAGGTTGAACTCCTCTCGACATATTTTCCTCAGACGCTTATGCCTCCACGCAAGGCAACCGCGCCCGTAAGGCGGCAAGGCAGAGGGAACTACTAGTAGACACCGAGGGTTACTGTGGCACAGCCCGGGCCCTTACTGAGGAGATGTTTCGGACGGCGAGTTCCACGACATCGCCAACTCCAGCAGAGTTTGGGGCGGCAACAGCGGCCATCAAACAAATGATACGAGCCTCCGCCATACACCTGGAGCGGAGGATATGTGCTACAAGGAGATGGCCCAGTTATTAGCCAGGATCGTGGCTAGGAAGGAGGATAGACGGTAGGCAGCGGTTCCGGTTGTACGTAGCCCTCACGTAGCCGATAGCTGAGATCGCGGACTTTTTGAGTTGTACCCACCAGATTTCTACGGTCGAGACTCGAGGATAACCTCGTAAGTTTATCCACAAGCGATTACAAATGGATCATGAGAGTGATCAGTGCTTCAGAGACAGAGTCGGTATTATTGGGCTCCCATCGGCCGCGGATATCTGCGGTTGGATCGGTATGATTCATGGAACTATCCCGGGAGCATGCGCCTGCATGTTTGGGACGAGTTCTCGAGGCGCCTTGGCCATTTCTTGCCTCCGCATGGCGAGGGCTCGGGCCGATAGATTTTTGACACCGAGGCAGAGGCGGGCGACGCTCGAGTACAATGTGTAGTTTGACTCTTTGCTCGATATGTACCCGCTGGTATCGACATGGAGGACGTGGTGCACCTCTATGTCACAGGCTCGATGATTACTTGGCCGAGGTTGCACCGGAGTGGCTCTTCACCGCACGACATTGCCCACACGCAGCATATGCACTGGGTGGCGAGGAACGCAGGGCCGACGGATTGACAGTATCGCCAGAAGAGGCCAGACAGCAGGTCCTCTCGTAGTTTTAGAGGTAGACAACCTCAAAGAAGAGACGGATTTGCACCTCACCGGTTCAGAGCGCCTCCACCATCTTCCTGGACATACAGGCATTCTGTGAGCGGACAGTGGTTCTAGGGCTTCGCCCTGCAGGACCGTGGTTCCATCGGATGAGGCCACCTATACCGGTGTGGTCGACGCGGCGATTTCCATTATGGAGGTGTCGTGGTACTCCGTGAGCTTGTTACTCTTGTGGACGCAGGCCATTTGAGGAGATTGTCCGCCCAGCGGCGGGAATGTTATGGCTCACCGACACCGCTGGTCGGATCTTCGCCTTCGACGATGCGCCCGAGGCGTGGTGTTCACGCGGACGACGCCGCGCAGGGGTCGTGGTAGGGGTCCAGCCCAGCCGTCCTCGTAACCGCATTTATGCTATGTCCACCGCCAGACTGCGAGGCGCCACGGATGTCGCCACAGTACATTATTGATCGTGTTGTGATGTATATGCTTTGATAGATCCAGGTTCTACCTTGTCCTATATATCTCCTCATATTGATGGTAGAATAGGATAGAGCCCGAGTCCATAAAACCTTTTGAGTGGCTACGCCAAATGGTGATCCATGGTAGCGAGAGGTATATAAGGCTTACCCAAAGGACTATGGCATACCGCCGACTCAGCCGACTTGATAGAGTTGGATATGACGACTTTGATGTAATTATGGGTATGGATTGGCTAGCGTTGCTATGCCAATGTGGACTGTAGAGAGATTAGTTCGATTCCGCTTCTGGCGAGCCTGCTATCGAGTGGAAGGAATACCGTGATCGCCGGCGGTAGGTTTATTTCTTACCTCAAAGCTAGAAAGATGGTGCGGCGGGTATATCTACCATATGGTTCGAGTATTCGACATCGAGGTGAGATACCGACCTTCCGCCCGGCCGTTAGAGAGTTTCCAGACGTATTTCCAGACGAGCTTCCGGGTATCCCTCCTGAGAGGGAGATTGAGTTTTGCATTGATTTGGCGCCAGACACTCGACCGATATCTATTCCGCCATACAGGATGGCACCTGCCGAGTTGAAGGAATTAAAGGACCAGCTGAAGGACTTGCTGGAGAAAGGCTTTATCAGGCCAAGTGTTTCTCCCTGGGGAGCGCCAGTGTTATTTGTAAAGAAGAAGGATGGGACACTGCGTATGTGTATTGATTACAGGCAGTTGAATAAGGTAACTATCAAGAACAGATATCCCCTCCCCAGGATTGATGATTTGTTTGACCAGTTGCCGGGTGCGAGATGTTTTTCCAAGATAGACCTGCGATCTGGTTATCATCAGGTGTGAGTTAGAGAGGCAGATATCCCGAAGACTGCATTCAGGACCCGATATGGGCACTATTAGTTAAGGGTGATGTCTTTCGGGTTGACCAACGCCCCGACGGTATTCATGGATTTGATGAACCGGGTGTTCAAGCCATTCTTGGATATGTTCGTGATAGTTTTCATTGATGATATTCGTGTATTCGCGCACGCAGAGCGTGAGCATACAGATCATTTGGCGACGGTATTGGAGTCCTCCGACCGCAACAGATGCCAAGTTCTCAAATACGAAGTTTGGTTGGCTTCATGGCTTTCTTAGGGCATGTTATCGGGGCGATGGTATTCGGTAGATACAACAAAGATTGAGGCGCCAAGACTTGGCCTGCACTCCACTACACCGACGAGGCGCAGCCTGGGCCTTTGCAGTTATTATCTGAGGTTTGTGGAGAAGTTTGCTTCCATTTCAAAGACCTTTGACTAAGCCGACTCGTAGCGGTATGTTCCGGTGGACGGATGCTTGTGAGGGAAGTTTCCAGTTGCTAAAGGAGAAGTTGACGACCGCCCCAGTTCTTACTCTTCCAGAGGGTTTAGATGGATATGTGGTTTATTGTGACGCTTCATGTGTGTCAAGGTGCGTCTGACAAAGACGGCAGATTTATAGCCACGATCTCGACAATTAGGAAGCATGAGAAGAACTATCCTACACATGACTTGAGTCGCGCAGCGGAACATGCCTCAAGATCCGGAGACATTATTTGTATGGAGTTCATGTGACATTTACATGCACCACAAGAGTCTCCAGATATCTTCACCGCAGGAGCCGAACTCATGCAGACGGTGGTTGAGCCGCTTAAGGATTACGATGTTGATATTCTATACCACCTGTGGAAGGCCAACGAGTCGCAGATGCCCTAAGTCGCAGATCGACGGGTAGTCCATGCGATGTACAACCGCAGAAAAGGGATACGGTCCGAGAGTTATATCGCCAGCGCTGGGGTTCGCTTTGGTTGATTCTCGGTAGTGATGAAGTTCGGGTTCGAGAGGTAGCCGAGTCTTCCATAGTCGAGAGGTGAAGAGGCGACGATGAGGATCCGATTATGGTACGCAGATCGACGCAGCCTCCGAGGAGAAGAGTCTATTTGAGGTAGCACCTGATGGGGTGCTAAGATTCGAGGGTCTGTTGTATGTTCCCGATGTGACAGGACTTCGTCAGCAGATTCTGGAGGAGGCACACAGTGCTCGTTATTCTATTTACCCGGGGTCAACTAAGATGTACCATGACCTCAGGTGTATATATTGGTGGGATGGCCTGAAGAGGGACGTGGCCGATTTTATTGCACAGTGCCCTAATTGTCAGCAGGTTAATGTTGAGCATCAGAAGCCCGGTGGGCTATTACAGGCTATTGATATTCCAATGTGGAAGTGGGAGGTGATCAACATGGACTTTATTACAGGGTTACCTACCACTCAGAGGAAGCATGATTCCATTTGGGTGATTGTCGACAGTCGATTTAAATCAGCCCATTTTCTTCCAGTCAGGACGACTTTTTCGGCCGAGGATTATGCTAGACTGTATATCAGAGAGATTGTGAGATTGCACAGAGTTCCTATATCGATTATTTCAGACAGAGGAGCTCAGTTCACAGCTACTTTTTGGAGGTCTTTCCAGAAGAGATTAGGGACACATGTGAGTCTCAGTACGACGTTTCATCCTCAGAACGACGGACAGGCCGATCGCACTATCCAGACACTTGAGGATATGCTGCGGTCTTGTGTTATTGATTTCAGGGGTAGCTGGGAGGATCATTTACCTCTTGTGGAGTTTGCTTATAACAACAACTACCATTCTAGTATTCAGATGGCGCCTTATGAGGCTTTATACGGGAGGAAGTGCAGGTCACCGATAGGCTGGTTCGAGGTGGGAGAAGTGCAGTTAGTCGGACCAGACTTGGTTCAGCAGGCAGTGGATAAGGTGAAGCTTATCCAGGAGCGGTTATTGTCAGCTCAGAGTAGACAGAAGTCGTATGCAGATCATCGGCGTCGACATTTGGAGTTTGAGGTAGATGATTGGGTCTTCCTGAAGGTATCACCCATGAAGGGCGTGATGAGATTTGGGAAGAATGGGAAACTCAGCCCAAGGTACATTGGGCCTTATCAGATTGTCCGTAGGGTAGGCAAGGTTGCCTATGAGTTAGATCTGTCGTCCGATTTGGAGGCGGTACATCCAGTTTTCCATGTGTCTATGTTGCGAAAATGTATTGGAGACCCATCTAGAGTGCACCCGATTCATGATGTCCAGGTGACATAGGGGTTATCGTATGAGGAGAGTCCCATAGCGATACTCGATCGTCAGGTTAGGAGACTTCGGACGAAGGATGTGGCTTCCGTCAAAGTCTTATGGCGGAACAAGAACAAAGAGGAGATGACGTGGGAAGATGAGGATGACATGATGAAGAAGTATCCTCACTTATTTCCTATACCTCCAGGTAACCCACTTTCTTGCTTGTTAGTTTTAATTTGGCAATTTTGCTTGAGTATTGTTGTGGTTTGTGGAGCGTCTTTAATTGCAAAAAGAATAGTTTCGAGGGTCTATGTTGGGATTGTGGTTTGAGTAAGCCTAGAAGAAACATTTGGGACGAATGTTTCTAAGGGGGTGAGGGGGGAATGTTATGCCCCGTAGTTCTGGCCATGCGTATGAGAGCGTACGAAAGGAGTAAGACTTAAAATTTTCGAAAGATAAGTTGACAGATTGTTTCGGACGGGTTTTAGTCAACTTTGGGGCGGGTTATGACCCTGTACATTGAGAGTTCCTAGGTGTTGCAAAGGCCCAGTGCGTATTTCGTTGAGTCTAGTTTCCAACGCAACCAACCGTTCGTCGATAGGAAATTGGAGTAGGAAGTTATGGGAGTTACGAGTTCGATGCGCAGACGGACGTAGCGTGTTTCGAGCAGAGCCACGTGGTCGCGGCCGCAGGGTCGCGACGCCGGCCGCAGGTCGCGCGCCGAAAGATCCGAGGGCTCGCTGAGCGCAGCCGCGCGCCGGAAGCAGGCCGCGACGCCGATTGGCCTCGAGTCGCAGGATTGCAGCGCCGCGGCTACCGCAGGTCAGCGCGGTTTTGGCGGTCGAGTGGAAAATTCTGCACGCTTTGTTTTAAAAGAGGTCATGGGTGGGTGACAAGTGCCCCACCCCCATCCGATTTTGCATGCACTACTTATTGACCAAGTCTTGAAGACTTGGTCATTCTTCAAACTCTCACCCCTCTCTAAAGCTAAAGCTCTCACTTCTCTCTAGAATTCCAAGAGGAATTCAAAGCTTAAGGAAAATCTGAAAAGTTAGGACAAGGAGGAAGTTTGTGGCTAGCTTGTAGGAGTTATTGTGGTGGTATTCTTGGAAAAGAGGCTAGCAAAATTGTTGGAATAATTTTGGCTAAAGCTCTAAGGTAACAATTCTTCTCTTGTAGCTAGTTATTGTGTTGCATGTGAAGAAGAAGGAATTTGTAGTAGTAAATAATGCTCCTAGACTCATTGCATGTAATAAATATGGTTTGGATATGAAAGGATTGGTTAAAAAGGTTATGTGAGCATGTTGTAGCCAAAAGAACTACCTTAAACTTGTTAAGTTAATTGTTGTACCTTATGGGGCAGAATTTTACACACCCAAGTTTAGGTATGTAATCCCCTTTGAAATGTTTGGATTGTTGGGCCTTAAATGTGGCGTTTGGATGTTGAATTCGGCCTTGAAAAAGGTGGCAAGTATGTACAAACAAAGGAAATGCTGCCCAATTTTCCATAGGAATTAGTAACTTTGAACTTGAAATATTCTACATTGAAATTAGAGGCTAATAAACGTATTATGGTCATTATAGGTTGACATATTACGTGCGGTATTTTGGACTTAGCAAGTGGATTGACCGAAAAGGTATGTGGAGATTTCTTATCTCTTGAGAATGAGTAGTTGTACCTATGTAGTACGGTAGACGTACAAGATTTGACATTTTTCACTTGTTTTAAGTATATGATACTTGTTTCGTTTTAAGGTATAAGTCCTCGATATAGGAGATGTGTTTGACTAGTGTATAATGGTAATATAACAACTTTATGGGAAGTTGGTTGTATTGGCTTTATGAAAGGTTAATAAGGAAAGGTTTACTCCAAGTAAAATAAGTACGGATAAAGGATTTGAATTTGTGAAAGACAAATTGTTTTTAAGGCATTAATTGCCTAAGGTTTTGAAAGAAATGAAGTCACTTGATTTAGAAGCCTATTGTATTTTTAAAGATAAGCGTGACTTGATACTATGGTTATTAGTATCTTGGGAGTTTTTACATAAAAGGAGTCATTTTCTTAAAAGGTTTAAGGAACGTGGTACTTGGGTTAAATTCTGATTTTCTTTTAAAATGACATAGTGCCTTAAGTAACTAAAATGAGAGGATGTACTAGAAATGTTATTAAGGAGTTAGAGATATTCTTAACTTGCTTACGTTACGTTATGATGAGCGAGCGCTTATGTTATGTATGATAGCCAGTTGCTTTGATTTATGTATTATTATTATTATTACTATTTATGCCATGGATTTGCTACCCATGACGCGAGTGCGCGCTTGTACTCATACGGCACAGGTCCACGCGGTGAAATAGTCTCATGCGCGAGGATGACCTCACGCGGTGAAATAGTCCCACGCGGTGAAATAGTCCCATGCGAGGTGATGATCTTACGCGGTCCACAGACCCATGCGGTGAAACAAATCCCGCGAGTAGGATTGCTTAATGATACTACGGGCGGAGATCCTGTTTTGATCATGAGCCTCCTATTTTATGCAGTAAAGTTTATACTTGTTACTCCATTGTTAGTAAGGCACAGTGTACGGTATTTTTGACTCTCTTCCATGACTCCAGTTTATTTTAAACTTATGATATTTTTTTACAGTATTTTCCAGTTTTACATACTTGGTACATATCACAGATCGACTTCTTCCTGGGGTCGCTGCTCATGCCCTGTAAGGGAAAATGTGGTGGATCCTCATTCTAGGATCTTTACTCGTGTCGTGAGCTCCATTTCTCCGAGGCTCGACTTTTGGTACGCTTCTCCTCGTGTTGTAGATATTTGTACATTCAGGCATGACGGCCCCGTCCCGTCATAGTGTTTACTCATTCTTAGAGGCTTGTAGTCCTGTTATAGCTGGGATTGTTAGGGATGTAACTGTTCAGCTTTGTTGTATTAGAGGTAACCATTTTGGGTTAGCCTGCTTATTTTATATATGGGTTCTTGTTGTGAGTTTATCTTCCGCTGGTTTTCTCTGATGTCAGATCACGCGGTGCTCGGTAAGGCACGATTCTGTCCGTGGTCGGGTCGTGACAACTTAAGTTAGATATGCCAAATATTCATGAAAAATTTGATTATTTGGAATATTTGGTGCTTAGCCTGTGTACTGTCAATTGAAAAATGTCTGTGAAGTCTTCTTGCTTGTTATTTGAGGCGAAATAGTTAAGATGTACATGTTAGGAGATGATTCAGACATTTCTTTGTTAGTCCTTCTTACCATTCATTACCTACCTTGCAATAAATTGTATCCCTAGTCAGCCTTTTGAGTATAAAATTAGTTGTTTTCTTTGACACCCCATGATTCCCTCGTGTGCTATAAGCGGTAATTGAAAAATTTGGATGAAAAAGAGTAAAAAAGGAATACAAAAAGAGAGTGAAAAAGTGATGCACCCCAATGAAAAAAATATAAAAACTTAAGTTTGGGGTGCATATGTGAATTGTTTCATGCTCTCAAAAAGAAAAAGGGGATATAGGTATGAACTGAAAAGAATACCAAAAAGAATGACAAAATGGTTGAGTAAGAAAAATTCTTATGGTACGTAAATTGAGCCTAAATGCCTAATCTTACCTACCCCTGCCTAAGCCTACATTACAATCCTGAAAAGTCCTGATGATCTCTAGAATGCATGTCTATGATTAGTGGAGAATAGCAAGTAAACAGGCCCATAGAACTAAATGAAATTGATATGCATAGGTTAGGTATTCATGCTTCTATTGAAATGAATTCGCGAAATATCTGACTTGAAATTCTAGATCGCTAAATTCATGCTATATCTGTTCCTACATATTATCTCAACTGACGTTCATGTGTTTCTAAGTAACCTTGTGCAGCTGCTTGATTTGAGTCTTTTAGTCTCTTTAATTTTGTTTTTTTTTTTTTTTTGTTTTGATCTTTGCTCGAGAGAGAGCAAAGGTTAAGTTTGGGGGTGTTTGTTAGGCGTATTTTGTATACGCCTTTTGAGTCATTTTTAGTTAGTATTTTCCCATTTTCGTTCAAATAATTTTCGTGTTAGGTTGTTTTTCTTTCTTTTGAGTCACAGCGGTGCAAAAAGGCAAAATGGAGAAAAGAAGCGATAATTGGGCAGAAAATGTGCTCCCGAGGCAAAAAGGACGAAAGTTGGAAAATCAGGACGAATAGATTGTCAGCACCGCAATGCCAATATGCAGAACCGCAGTGCCATATTTACTGAGAAGCCACAGGATTTTCAGCACCGCGGTGCCAACATGCAGAACTGCGGTGCCAACATGCAGAACCGCGGTCTCATTATTACTGAGAGACTACAGGAGTTTCGGCACCGCGATGCCGTTATGCAGAACTGTGGTGCCTGTGCGGAAAATCGCAGTTTCGAAGAAGAATTGGCTAAGGGCAGATTGATCCATAGGGCACGAAATTTGGAACATATTTAAGCCCTAGGGATTAATGATATGAGAGAGGTTGGTGATTCTACAACATAGCACAACACAAGACAACAAAGGAAGCTACAATTGGAGACTTAGTTCGCAGTAATTTCTTTTCTTTCGTTTTTAATTCAGTTTATGTATGGATTTTGTGTTAGTTCTTAGTGTGACTATGGCTAGGAACTAAACACTTTATTAGGGCTTTCCTTATGAATCGCTTGAAACTTGTATTCATGAATTAATGCAGTAGTTTGATTTCTTCTTCACTTGATTAAGATTTAGTCAATAATTAGTATGAATGCTTGATAATTAATTGATCACTAATTATCATAATATATATGATTTCGAATCAAGAACCGAGAGGTGAGATTTGGATATGTTGTAATTGACTAGACATAGGTTAAAATCGCGGATGACAGTACCCCGATACTTGTATAGCATTATAGGTTATTGTTCTTAATCCTCTTATATGGTAAATCCTATCATAGAAATATAGAAGGGTTCTGCACTGGGGTTGAGTGATAATATATCCTAACCGGAATATAAGACAGTCTAGTTAACCGCTATCTTAACGTAGAAGAAGAAGTCATTCTAGTTGCATTAAGTATTGAATAGAGTGGATAGTCGAGGATTTTGGAAGTCCTAATTCATTCATAACTGATTACAACTTAAAATAGTTCAGTAATTCTTGCAATTATTCTAGTAGTTAAACAAAAATCCAACTCAACTATCGATTGTCAAATAGATAATATAAAATATATGAACGGTAATTAGAAACCAGTCTCTGAGGACGATATTCGGCTTATCAGACTATATTACTTGTCAATGATGTATGCGCTTGCGTGAGCATTCGAAATATCGCTAACACTTAACGAGATTGACTTATAATACCATAAGCATTTATGACTTATTTAATTTACATATTTAAAAGTTATTCTGTTTTTAATTACGTATTCAATCAAACACTATTACATAAATTGAGACGTAAATATACGCTAATTAGTACTTATCAAATTCTTTATATTAGTTGCATAATTTGATCGGTTATTAAAGTGTCACACCCCGAACCCCGGGCCCGTGACTGGTGCCCTACATGGGCACCCTGCTACCTTAACAACTAAGTATATTGCGGAAATTAATAACAGCTCATATTTTTTTTCTTTTAAAACCAACGTACGTACAAGGCAAAGCCGACTAGGCTGCCATATCATATACATAAACAAAAGACACTACACTGTACACGAGTCCAATCCCACATATGAATACTGCACTTAGGAGTTAAATCGAATATGACGGACAAGGCCCCATTGCACCCAAAACTGCATAAAGCCTGCATCAAGGATATATACCAAAAGATAAACTCCTCGACAGAGGAGCTATCCAAAACCCCGAGCAGGATCCTACACCGCCGATCACCAAACAACAGACTAAACTCATGCAGATTTAACGCAGCTCGGGCGAGGTCAAGACGAAGAATGTACCAAGTATGTGAACAGTAGCATGCGTAATAAAATCATAATCTTAAACAAAACAGAGACATGTATGATAGCCAACCTACGATACAATACATAAGCAATCATATCAAGTCGTGGACGCAGCCCTCAAAGTCACTACTCAAATATAACTATGGGTCTCACGCCCATAATATCAATCATGCCCGTGGAATCCTTCCTCACCGCCAAATCCATGATATAACATAGCACCAATAGGCATACATGAACACCAAGTCCCACTGTGTTCTAAAATCAGACGCCAAGTAGGAAAACGAAGGTGGTATAACGTCTTGGGTTTACCCTCATTTATACTCGACTCGGGCGAGGGTAAAGCAGTGGTATAACGTCTGGGTTTGCCCTCATTTATACTCTTACCCCGGAGAAGGTGGTATAACGTCTGGGCTTGCCTCATTTATACTCTTACCCTATCTCAACCGCCACAAACAACACATAAAGCGTGTGGTACAAATCTTGGGGTTTACCTCACTTATACTCTTACCCCGGAGAAGGTGGTACAGTCTTGGGGTTTACCCTCACTTATACTCTTACCCTATCTCGACCGACCATCAAACAAGACATAAGAACTACCATGTCTTCTATAAAAATCCGAATTTAACCCAAGTACTACAAGTAACGGAAGCATACCCGTGAATCCCACATCACCGCTTGTGACGTCCCAAGAATCTTACAACAAGACAAACACCCTTCAACCGAGAGTCGCAAGAACTTAATAAAACATAATACTTGCACTCAAAGGCTATTACCAAAGACATATAGGCAAGTTCTTAATTAACCAAGCCAAAGTACTTATCAAGGCACACATAGGATAAATTCTCATTTAACAAGCCAAAGTACTTATCGAGCACAATTAGAATAAATTCTCATTTAACAAGCCAAAGTACTTATCGTGGCACAAATAGAATAAATTCTCATTTAACTAGCCAAAGTACTTATCCGCACAAATAGAAAAATTCTCAATTTATCAAGCCAAAGTACTAATCAAGGCATACATAGAATAATTCTCTTTAACAAGTCAAAGTACTTATCAAGGCACACTTAGACAAATTCTCAATTTATCAAGCCAAAGTACTACGTGACGCATACATTCTTTTATAAAAGACTCCTTTCTATGTAAAGCCCCAAGATACTAACACCGTAGTATCAAGGCGTGTCTATTTTTCAAAGTAAGTTACTACACTTTTAGAAAACTCATTTCAAGTCTTGAAATCAAGTAACTCCAAATTTTCACAATCTTGGCAACTTATGCCCTTTTATCAAAATAGACAACTTTCTAAATCTTTCATAAAGCCGTTATAACCAACTTCCCATAAAGCCGTTATAACCCTTTATGATTTTAGACATATCCATTCCTTCAATGACCAAGAGACTTATACTATTAAAACCAAGTATCACATACTTACAAATCAAGTTCTTAACTTTCAAAAATACTCCAAGTCTCTTAATAGTTAGAAAACAAGTTTTCTTCTACTTTTTAAACCTCAAGTAACTTCACCCTTAACACAAGTTACTTCTCTTAAATCATGTCATTTCTCCTCTTTAAATCAAATAAGTAAATCACTCTTTGACTCTAAAGTCACTATAATGACCTTTAGGTTTTAGAACTAAGGCACTAGCCAAAAGATTTGGAAACCACTTCCTTTTAAGACTACATGTACTTTAAGTAAAAATACCTTCACTTTTAAGAATCCAAACTTCATCAAGAAAATGGATTCTACAACTTACAATCCAAACATCAAAGTACACTCAAGGAAATACATAGAACAAATTCTATTTTAGGCAATCCAAATACAACCAAGGAATGGATCATTGTAGTGAGTAACCTACTTTCTTTATCTTACGGAATCATGCTAGAAGAGGAGATAGTTCACATACCTTTCTGGCTAAAATCCACAAGCTAAGCCGAATACGTGCACGAAGTGTCAACCTATAATGGTCACAACAAGACTATCAACTTCTAGTCTCAACGTAGAATAATACTAAGTGTTTGGTCTCTAATTCTACGGAAAATCGGGCAAAGACTTCCTTTGTTTCTACTCACTTTGCCACCTTTTCAAGGCCGAATACAATAACCAACAAGCCACTTTTAAGGCTCCAAACAACAACCAAACAAAGGGGATTACACGCCTTACAATACGTAAAATTCCGCCCCACAATTCATAATGGTAGTCTAATGACACTAGCCAATTCTCGCCAACTTACATAGCAACACTAAGTCTTTTCCAACCCTTTTCAAATTCCAAGTTCCAAGGTCTAACATGTTATATAGTTATAAGCTACTTCACAACTACAATTTCCTTCTTTATACAACATGCGACGCTTAGACCAATAGTCGACTTGAATTGAAATCTTAAGGCTAAACATGCTAGTTTTCGGATTAGGGTTCCAATTGCCAATAAACATATCAAACTTCATACTATATAACACATGCTTGCTAAAATCCATAGCTACAACAATAAGTAAGTCTTAACTACTAAAACGACAAAATTTATACCTTTATAAGCCCTTAAAAATTCCAAGATTCCAAAGTCGCGCCTTAGCAATTCTTAGCTCCTTTCCTTAGGTTCCAATCCCAAGCACTCCTTAGAGGCCTATGAAGAACCCATCTTCAAGTTCCATCTTCAAAGTTGAAGAACTAACTTAGTTTCCGCCTTGCGACTAACGTAAAAATGCGTTTTTTCCGAAATCTTTCTATTGAGATAACCTTACAATACCCTTGGGGACATTGGGTTAAAGTCTTGTGGCTAATGGATCAAAACTACAAAATTTTGTGTGGGAAAGTTGGACAAAGCCGAGAGCTTCTTAAGGCTAAGCTCAAGTTCTCTAAATTTTCTAAGTGTAAAATGAGCTTGTCATGCACTAACTTAGTATATAACACATATTGGAGGGCTTAGACTTAAACAAATGGGTGGCTAAGATGAATTTCACTTGGATTAAGCCTATGTGACAAGTTGACAAGTCAACAATGTCACGCTAGCAAGACTAATCTTCCAAGGTGGTCAATGACCATTTTGCCCTTACCAATTTCGCCCAAGACCACTTGTGGGGTTCCACGTGTCGCCTCTCATTCGTCCCATAAAATTCAGAACCTCGTGGGTCCCACAAAATGTAAAATTTCAAAGGGTGGCCCCACGTGACCAAATCCGTAATAAATAAATTTCCATAATGCCAATAGGTTCCATACTCTTCAAATAATACATTTTGAGAATCCAATTCTCAACAACGAACATTTTTCCTTTCCGATGTCCTAAGATTTTCCGTCTAAAAACAATTCTTCCTTTCGTACTAATTTCCAGTCTTGTTTCCTTTCGTACATTCTCTCTTTTATATGTCCCGGACTTACGGTGTAACATTCTTCCCCTTAGAAACATTCGCCCCGAATGTTCTTAGTAGGTTGTCACGCTTATACAAACTCCCAGATAAACTCTATACTATGACTAATACCAATACATACACAAGACCAACGATGCCACACATGGCCACCACATAACATACGTAAACATAATAATGGACCTTCCGTCCGTGGTCCCTTCTCACAAAACTCAAGGTTACGATTTTCCCAAACACGGATCCTTAGAGGTTCCTTTCTTTCCTTACTTGTCATACTTTCTCGCACTTTCAAACAAATCTAGTACACGACAAAATCTCAAATTGCTTACGTCGCCAATCCTAGAGTTACTAACCAAACTTGCCATATTGTTACTTACATTCCCGTTAAGGCTTTCGGTCCTTACGACCTAGTTCGGTGGAACGCTGGCCCACAAACTCGCATAACGATTTACTAAACTTGGGCCCGGCATCCTGACCCTACCACATAAACGGACCATTTCTAATCGACATCACCCGATTCCATACAATCGGTTGACCGAATGAGTCTACAACCCGACTCATCGTCACACTTAACTTCTTGTTCCTAGTCCAAATAAATCTCTCTTATCTCAAGGTACTTCTTACCCTATCCCCTATTCACTAAAGGTTGCCACATAAGTCAAAGTATTTCTATACATCTTTCCCTACTGGCCTTACATCATTATTTGGTAAATACAACTTGTGAACTCTACACAACTATAGTCTCATTCACTTATCATTCTTGTCAATATTCTTAACTTTTTCACTTTACTAATCAAGGTATCCCTCTGGGTACTATCACTTTACAACTCCAGCAATAAAGGGAAAACATATATGCTAGGGTAAAATCTGAATCTATCAACGCACGTATGATTCAAAAGAATCGAATATACTTGTAACCCCGTGCGATGTCGCCTCCTGATCCTGCCCAGTAGTCACGTCATCAATGCGGTTCGAAGGACCGCCAGAACTATAAACTCCACCCTGACCTCTACCACGACCGGCTGACATCCAACACCCCGCTCGGGGACGACACCGTGGAAAGTGGAACCAACCATCGGCCTCATAGGCTGAGCCACCTCACCGGTGCCTCTTCTAAAAGGAAATACCCTCAGTATATGGCCCGGACGGCCACAATAATAATAAACACCTGTGCCAAGACGGCATTTCCCCAAATGACGCTTACTACAATGGAAACACTGAGGAATAAGTGGCCTCGACTGAGAAAATCCTCTCGCTCTCCGAGAACCTCGACCTCTGGAGCTTGGACCGCTCCTAAATACCTTGTGAGATCCAATCTCCCACCGTGAGCTGCGGGGTATGTACCGGGTAGGCTGGGACGAATATATCACTTCCGCCGAGGCGGCTCGCCCAAAACTCACCGGATAACCAACCGGTCTAGCCTCTTACGCAGATCTCCGCCGCCTCTACCCTCTGTACACTGCCTGCATCGCCGAATAACCTCTGCCGAGGAACCGCAGCATTGCTATCTTGGTCAATAACATAATGGCTTCCTTCATGACCCTAAAGTCCGCCCTCAATCGAGAAATTGTAGGCTCGTGTCAGTGTTCTCAAAACTCGCGAAGAAGAACTCGCCGATCATGAACAACATCCAGATAACCCGCATAAGCCCTATCAACTCTCTCGAGTCCGACTAGTAGCTCTCGCTACTCCTTTGCCCTTCTCAAGGCCCGTTCTCCTCGAGGCATAATCAGAACACAACAATACGTCAGAGAGGAATTATCTTACTAACACGCCTCTATGGCACGATCTAGAGTGAGAAGAATAGAAACCAACTCCTAAATGTCCCCGTAGCCTTTTTATGGGTGTGGCGCGCAACACACAGATAATAAAGACTATACTAGAAACGTTCTGTATACATTCCGAGGATCGATCGCTCGATACAACTCTGTCACACCCCAACCCGGCTCGGATCGGTGCCCTACACAGGCACCGCTACCTTAACAACTAAGTATATTGCGAAATTAATAATACTCATATTTTTTTCTTTTAAAACCAACGACGATAAGGCAAAGCCGACTAGGCTGCCATATCATATACATAAACAAAAGACACTACATCAGACACGCAGTCCAATCCTACATATGAATACTGCACTTAGGAGTTAAATCGAAATATGACGGACAAGGCTCCGCACTCCAAAACTGCATAAAGCACATCAAGGATATATACCAAAAGATAAACTCGACAGAGGAGCTATCCAAAACCCCGAGCAGATCCTACACCGCCGATCACCAAACAGCGTACCTAAACTCAAGGCAGATTTAACGCACTTCGGGCGAGGTCAAGACAAGAATGCAAGTATGTGAAATGTAAATGCTTGTAATAAAATCATAACGATCTAAACAAAGCAGAGAGACATGTATGATAGCCAACCTACAAGACACAATACATAAGCTATATCAAGTCGTGGACGCAGCCCTCAAAGTCACTACTCAAATATAACTATGGGTCTCACGCCATAATATCAATCATGCCCGTGGAATCCTTCCTCACTGCCGGCAGTCCATGATATAACATAGCACCAATAGGCATACATGAACACCAAGTCCCACCTGTGTTCTAAAATCAGACGCCAAGTAGAAAACGAATGTGGTATAACGTCTTGGGTTTACCCTCATTTATACTCGACCGGGCGAGGTGGTAAAGCGTGGGTATAACGCCTGGGTTTGCCCTCATTTATACTCTTACCGAGAAGGTGGTATAACGTCTTGGGGCTTGCCTCATTTATACTCTTACCCTATCTCAACCGGCCACAAACAACACATAAAGCAGTGGTACAGTGTCTTGGGGGTTTACCCCTCACTTATACTCTTACCCTGGAGAAGGTGGTACAGCGTCTTGGGGGTTTACCCCTCACTTATACTCTTACCCTATCTCGATCGACCATCAAACAAGACATAAGAACTACCATGTCTTCTATAAAAATCCGGGAATTCAACCCAAGTACTACAAGTAACGGAAGATACCCGTGAATCCCACATCACCGCAGACGTCCCCAAGAACTTACAACAAGACAAATGACCTTCAACCGAGAGTCGCAGAACTTAATAAAACATAATACTCAGACTCAAAGGCTATTACCAAAGACATATAGGCAAGTTCTTAATTAACCAAGCCAAAGTACTTATCAAGGCACACATAGGATAAATTCTCATTTAACAAGCCAAAGTACTTATCGTGGCACAATTAGAATAAATTCTCATTTAACAAGCCAAAGTACTTATCGTGGCACAAATAGAATAAATTCTCATTTAACTAGCCAAAGTACTTATCCGCACAAATAGAAAAATTCTCAATTTATCAAGCCAAAGTACTAATCAAGGCATACATAGAATAATTCTCTTTTAACAAGTCAAAGTACTTATCAAGGCACACTTAGACAAATTCTCAATTTATCAAGCCAAAGTACTACGACGCACATTCTTTTATAAAAGACTCCTTTCTATGTAAAGCCCCAAGATACTAACACCGTAGTATCAAGGCGTGTCTATTTTTCAAAGTAAGTTACTACACTTTTAGAAAACTCATTTCAAGTCTTGAAATCAAGTAACTCCAAATTTTCACAATCTTGGCAACTTATGCCCTTTTATCAAAATAGACAACTTTCTAAATCTTTCATAAAGCCGTTATAACCAACTTCCCATAAAGCCGTTATAACCCTTTATGATTTTAGACATATCCATTCCTTCAATGACCAAGAGACTTATACTATTAAAACCAAGTATCACATACTTACAAATCAAGTTCTTAACTTTCAAAATACTTCAAGTCTCTTAATAGTTAGAAAACAAGTTTTCTTCTACTTTTTAAACCTCAAGTAACTTCACCCTTAACACAAGTTACTTCTCTTAAATCATGTCATTTCTCCTCTTTAAATCAAATAAGTAAATCACCTTTGACTTCTAAAGTCACTATAATGACCTTTAGGTTTTAGAACTAAGGCACTAGCCAAAAGATTTGGAAACCACTTCCTTTTAAGACTACATGTACTTTAAGTAAAAATGCCTTCACTTTTAAGAATCCAAACTTCATCAAGAAAATGGATTCTACAACTTACAATCCAAACATCAAAGTACACTCAAGGAAATACATAGAACAAATTCTATTTTAGGCAATCCAAATACAACCAAGGAATGGATCATTTTGTGAGTAGAACCTACTTTCTTTATCTTACGGAATCATGCTAGAAGAGAGATAGTTCACATACCTTTCGGCTAAAATCCACAAGCTGCCGAATACGCCGACGAGAAGTTGTCAACCTATAATGGTCACAACAAGACTATCAACTTCTAGTCTCAACGTAGAATAATACTAAGTGTTTGGTCTCTAATTCTACGGAAAATCGGGCAAAGACTTCCTTTGTTTCTACTCACTTTGCCACCTTTTCAAGGCCGAATACAATAACCAACAAGCCACTTTTAAGGCTCCAAACAACAACCAAACAAAGGGGATTACACGCCTTACAATACGTAAAATTCCGCCCCACAATTCATAATGGAAGAGTCTAATGCACACTAGCCAATTCTCGGCCAACTTACATAGCAACACTAAGTCTTTTCCAACCCTTTTCAAATTCCAAGTTCCAAGGTCTAACATGTTATATAGTTATAAGCTACTTCACAACTACAATTTCCTTCTTTATACAACATGCGACGCTTAGACCAATAGTCGACTTGAATTGAAATCTTAAGGCTAAAAATGCTAGTTTTCGGATTAGGGTTCCAATTGCCAATAAACATATCAAACTTCATACTATATAACACATGCTTGCTAAAATCCATAGCTACAACAATAAGTAAGTCTTAACTACTAAAACGACAAAATTTATACCTTTATAAGCCCTTAAAAATTCCAAGATTCCAAAGTCGCGCCTTAGCAATTCTTAGCTCCTTTCCTTAGGTTCCAGTCCGCTCCAAGCACTCCTTAGAGGCCTATGAAGAACCCATCTTCAAGTTCCATCTTCAAAGTTTAAGAACTCACTTAGTTTCCGCTTTGACTAACGTAAAAATGCTTTTTCCAAATCTTTCTATTGAGATAACCTTACAATACCCTTGGGGACATTGGGTTAAAGTCTTGTGGCTAATGGATCAAAACTACAAAATTTTGTGTGGGAAAGTTGGACAAAGCCGAGAGCTTCTCAAGGCTAAGCTCAAGTTCTCTAAATTTTCTAAGTGTAAAATGAGCTTGTCTTGCACTAACTTAGTATATAACACATATTGGAGGGCTTAGACTTAAACAAATGGGTGGTTAAGATGAATTTCACTTGGATTAAGCCTATGTGGACAAGTTGACAAGTCAACAATGTCATGCTAGCAAGACTAATCTTCCAAGGTGGTCAATGACCATTTTGCCCCTTACCAATTTCGTCCAAGACCACTTGTGGGGGTTCCACGTGTCGCCCTCTCATTCGTCCATAAAATTCCGTAACCCTCGTGGGTCCCACAAAAATGTAAAATTCCTCGGGTGGGCCCCACGTGACCAAATCCGTAATAAATAAATTTCCATAATGCCAATAGGTTCCATACTCTTCAAATAATACATTTTGAGAATCCAATTCTCAACAACGAACATTTTTCCTTTCCGATGTCCGGAAGATTTTCCGTCGGAAAAACAATTCTTCCTTTCGTACTAATTTCCCAGTCTTGTTTCCTTTCGTACATTCTCTTTTACATGTCCTGGACTTACGGGGTATAACATAAAGATTATTGCTCTATATGCTAATAATCATATTAAACTTAATAAGCAGAGTTGAATGTTATTATCTGTTAAAAGAGGCCCAGAGGCCAGCGCCGCGGCCCAGTACGCGACACTGTTCACATAATTTTAGTATATTGTGTATATTTTTCATATTAGTTTTGTACCTTAATTAGGAATGTAATATTACCATAATTGTATAGTTAGTTTCCTTATAGAATATGAATTTAGATGTAAAGTAGGAATAAGATTCTCCTATTGTAACTTGTATATATATGCCTTTCATCAATAAGAAAAATCAAGGGGATTAAATCTCTCATGGTATCAAAAGTCTAGGTTCTGTTTATCTTGCCTCCGCTCCTCTAATTTCTCTCTCTAACCTCTCGGATTTTCCAAGAACCGAGACACCTTTCTCTTCCAAAAATCCTCCCTCACAAATTTCCTTCTATGAATCTTCGTGTTTTATTCACCATGACTGATAAAAACATGTTTCATCCTGTCCTCACAGTTTCCAACATCAAGAGTGTTCTTCCTATTGTTCTTGATCTACAAAACATCCAATATGGAACGTGGGAAGAATTATTTAAGATTCATGCTATGGCACATCAAGTTCTTCACCACATCATCCCTCCCGTTGCTCCTACGGAGGGTGATACGATGTCTACGTCTACAACGGTTGTGCCCACCAAAGCAGCCGATCCAAACTTATGGGACATGCTTTATACAAAGTTTCTCCAGTGGATTTATGCCACTATTTTCTTTGACCTTTTACAGATGATTATGGAACTCAACTCCACAACTATGGTGGCGTGAAATCGATTGCGTGATATTTTCCACGATAACAGTCATTCTCACATTGTTATCCTTGAGCAGGAATTGTTGACACCCAATTTTGTCCCATATTTTCGATCATTTGTTGCAATTTTAAATATTTTGTACATCGCATTTTTTGCATTTTTTCTTATTTTTCGCAAATAAGCATCATATTTTAATTTAATTAAGCATTCCGCAAATATTATATTCATATCATCCGTTTATTTAAATAATTTATAATTTTTTAAAGAACTTTGTTTTATTAATAAACCCTTCTTTACATTTTAAATCACAACCCAAAATATTTCTACCCAACATAATAAAATGAAAACCCAAACCAATTTTTTTTTTAATTTAGACCGGCCACGTCCAACAACCCGAGGCCTAGCCGGACCAGCTTACCAGCCCAACTTCTTCCCTTTGTTTTATTTTCCCCCCAAAAACCAAAACCTAAACCTAAAATACTCTATAAATAAAAACTATTCCCCCCATTACCAAAGGGTAGGAGCCACATAGCACACATCCCTCTCTCATTTTTTATATTTTTGAACTTCCCTCACCCCCTCACATTTCTCGTCCGTCGCCGCCCTTCGCCGGAGGTCTTCTCCGGTAAGCTACCACATCACCACCAACATCAACCCCTCACTGCCAAACCAAACCCCCACCAGCACGCTACCATCGTCGACACCCTTTTCCGGCACTCCCGTCGCTGACCACCACCCTAACTTCGGCGAAGTCACGCCGCCGAAGTTCGAGTACCCTACACTCCAAAAAACCCCATCTCGGTAAAGCCACCACAGTGGCGTCGCTCCGGCGTACCTCACAGTGGAAGCGACGTCGCCGCCCTCTCTTTGCTTATTATCGAGCCTGGCCGGAGTTAAACTCCGGCGACGTTGTTTCGTTCTCTTTCTATTTCGGTTATATTTTGTGGTCTTTTGACTAACTTTGTTCTCTTGTTGATTATTTTCGTTATTGTTACCTCGCAGTTTTCCGGCGAACCATGGCTATTTGTGGTTTTGGTCACTACTTTTACTGTTTACTGCTTTGTCGGAATGATTTTGACTGTTGTCAGACTGATTTTGGTCATGTTATTACTGATTTTGGCTATTTTTGCTGCTGATTTTTTGCTGTTGTTTTCGCTGATTGTTTTGGCCATTTTGCTGGACTGATTTTTGGGTTGTTTTGTTACTGATTTTTGGCTACTGATTTCGGACTGGTCTTTTGTGCCCTGTTGCTACATGAGTTTTGATATCTTGCTGGCTGACTGATAATGAACAAGATACTACACTTGTTGGCGATTTCCAAGGCCTCCCCTGTACAAAAGACGAGTTTTACTTTTGGTTTACTTATTAATTCTTGTCGCTGTTTGAGAATTATTTACTCTCTTACTAACACTTTTACTAAATGTTTATACAGGTACCCAGAGATACATCTTGTGCAGAATTCCTAAAAAGGGCTAAAGAAGACAAAAAGATGCCCCTTCGGAGTTTTATTTTATGTTGTTGTATTTAATTTTAGTTTTATTTTATTCTGTATTGCATTTTATTGTAATTAATTATTGAAAATGTTTAGAATAGGTAGATGTAGAATTAATAATTGAAAAGGTTAGATTAAAATAGGAAACCGCTAGTTTATTTATTTTTAGGTCTGTCGCACTACTTTCAAAACATTCTTTTTCTTAAAGTACATATTTTTCAAACACATATTTTCTAAAGCCAATAAATAATTAACCTAGGTTTGACCGGATAACCGCAAGTTAGCGGATCTAAAAGGATGTCTAATCTCTTCCCTTTAGGATAATAAAGAACCCTTATCCAGAATCTCATTAGTTCACAGACCATTAAATGGAGATCATATGTAGCATTTTTGTGCTATTTAAAAGTGTCCTAATTCACTTAAATAATTAGGTGGCGACTCTTCAATACAAGTATTTTGCTCCATCTAGGGAACTGCGCCAAAAGTAGTACGTTGCAGTTCCATTCCGACCCCTCCGGTCAAAAACGGGCGCGACAAGAATTCTCTCAATTTGCTATGGAAAATTTTCCTAATGTTTTTTCTTATTGCAAACGTCTCAAGGACTTGGTAGATCAATTTCGCAACGTGGATGCTCATGTTACTAATAGTTGTCTCATTCTACATATGGTTTCTAGTCTATCTGGGCCTATATAGGGGCTGCTTTGGTTATTCATCAAAGTAACCCCATGCCGGAGTTCTATCAAGCCCGCTCCATGCTCACTTTGGAGGAAGCGGGTTTGGCTAAAAAGGCATCTATCAGAGCTAGCCCCGTCGTCATGATGACTGCTTCAAATTTTTCCCCATCCAATAATGCCAACGGGACCCAAAATCACAACAACGGTGGTGGTAAGAAGGGCCAAAATTGGAAAAATAATGGCAAAAATCGCGGCGACAATAACAGAGGCAACCGAAACAGTGGCAGTAGTGGTTCAGCCACCGCGGGCAGTCAGCAGCAGCAGGTCTGGGGCCCACAGTGGCCCCTAGACGATGGTAGTGGGTCCCAGCACATCCCAGTGTCGCGGTGCCACACTGCTCACCAGCTGGCGTCGTGGCCCCACTTCTTTCCCGGATGGGCTTCGATCAGTTCCGAGTTTTAGACCGGCTTATAGGCAGGCAAAGATCCAAATACTCGGGCCTCATCCCCGACAGGCTCATCATACAATAGGACCCACACAAACCGACATTGAAGCCGCGATGCACACGCTTGGCTTGACTCAACCGGACCCTAATTGGTACATGGACATAGGTGCCACTACCCACATTTCATCCGACTAAGGTACTCTCTCGTCTTATTCCAATTTGAGCAGTAATCATGATATAATTGTTGGTAATGACAATTCTATTCCAATTAAGGGTTATGGTAATAAAACTTTGTCCCCTCCTCATCCACCACTTGTCTTGAAAATACCCTTCATTCCCCAAAACTAATTAAAAATTTGATGTCTGTCCGTAAAAATTCACCAGTGATAATTGAGTTTCTATTGATTTTGATCCGTTTGGATTTTCTATGAAGGATTTCAAGACCGGGAGTCTTCTCATGAGGTGTGACAGTAGGGGGGATCTTTATCCAATCACACCAAGTCTCAGCATCTCGCGTCAAGGCATGTCATCCACTTTTGCAGCTCTTACTCCTTCCTTGTAGCATGCTCGTCTAGGTCATCCTGTGTCGTCTATTTTAGCTGCTTTAGATAGACATATGTTTATTTCATGTAAGGGTACGCGTAGTACTCCAAATTGTCAATCATGTTCTTTAGGAAAAATTATTAAGTTACCGTTTGTAGCGTCGAATTCTCATACTTCAATGCCATTTGATATTATTCGTAGCGATTTATGGACATCTCCAATTCTCAGTTCGATGGGTCATCGATATTATATTTTATTCTTGGATGATTATTCTAAATTTTTATGGACATTTCCACTTGCGAAAAAATCACAAGTTTTTCCATCTTCGTAAAATTTAGAGCTTTGATCAGAACTCTATTCGAACGGAAAATAACGAACATTCAATGTGATAATGGAAAAGAGTATGACAATGTGGAGTTTAGGGAGTTTTGTGCTCAAAATGGGATAACTTTTCATTTTTCTTGTCCGCATACATCTTCACAAAATAGGAAAGCTGAACGTAAAATTCGTACCATTAATAACATTATCCGCACCTTATTGGTTCATTCTTCCGTCCCTCCGTTGTTTTGGCATCATTCGCTACAAATGACTACATATATTCTTAATATTCTTCCCTCTAAAGGATTGACATATTCATCCTCTCTTCAGGTATTATACAACAAGACTCCTTCGTATTCTCATCTTAGGGTCTTTGGATGCTTATGTTATCCACTGTTTCCATCCACCACAATCAACAAACTTCAGGAACGTTCTACCCCTTGTGTGTTTTTGGGTTATCCGTCAAATCACTGTGGTTATAAATGCTTTAATTTATCCTCCAAATGAATCATCATTAGTCGTCATGTTATCTTTGAGAGTCCCAATTTCCATTTTCTAAAGTAGAAAAACTCGTGCCTAGTTCGTATGATTTTTTGGATGATGATATCTCCCTCTATATTCTCCGTCATGTTTCTTATCAAGCTCAAAATACGTCCTCAGCGTCGGGTGTCAGTTGTCCAGTAACCCGTATGATTTAATCCCGTCGCCGAGCCGCGCGCCCGACGAATTTCAAAATGGTCCAGAGACTCCACCGCTGGCGATCCGCATCGTCACCGAAAATTCTCAAAATTCACACCATCCAGCCCCGAGTCATGGTCCAATCACTCGCAGTCAATAGGGTATTGTTAAACCAAAAAGACATTTTAATTTAAATTTTAATGTTCTTAAGTCACCCTTGCTCCGTAATCTCGTGTCTGCCCTAAATGACCCTAATTGAAAAATTGTCAGGACCGATGAATATAATGCTCTTATTGATAATAAGACGTGAGAGTTGGTGCCCCGTCCATCTGTGTTAATATTAATCGGTCTATGTGGATTTTTACTCATAAAGAGAATTCTGACGGTTCATTTTCAAGGCATAAGACTCGTCTTGTAGGTGATGGTAAGACTCAACAGTTTGGTGTGGATTGTGGTGAGACTTTTAGCTCGATGGTCAAGCCAGCTACCATTCGTACTGTGCTCAGCTTGACTCTTTCGAAATCATGGCCCATTCATCAGCTAGATGTGAAGAATGTTTTTCTACATGGTGATCTCAATGAGACAATGTATATGCATCAGCTCTTGGGGTTTAGGGATACTAGATATCCTAATCATGTATGTCTATTAAAGAATTCTTTGTATGGGCTTAAGCAGTCTACACGGGCTTGGTATAAGAGGTTTGCTGACTATGTTTCGACTATGGATTTTTCTCACAGCAGGTCGGATAATTCATTATTCATATATCATCGGGGTTCTTCAATGGCTTATATACTTTTATATGTTGCTGATATTATCTTGACTGCCTCTTATGATGCTCTACGAAAGTCCATTATGGCAATGTTCAGTTTTGAGTTTGTCATGAAGGACTTAGGACCATTGAGTTATTTTTTGGGGATTGTTGTCACTCGTCATGCAAGTGGATTGTTCTTATCACAGAGAAAGTATGCAACATAGATCATTGAGAGGGCTAAGATGTCATCATGTAAGTCCACTTCTACTCCAGTTGATACTGAATCCAAGTTGGGTGCTGCAGCTGGCTCTTCTTATGAGGATCCAACCCGCTATCGTAGCCTTGCAGGCGCCCTTCAGTAACTTACGTTCACGCAACCCGACATAACATATGTCGTCCAACAGGTGTGTTTGTTTATGCATGATCCTAGAGCTTAACATATGAATGCGCTCAAACGCATTCTTAGGTACATTCAGGGAACACTTGATTATGGCCTGCATTTGTATCCTTCGTCGACGTCTACACTAGTATCCTATACAGATGCTGATTGGGGTGGTTGTCCTGACACCAGACGGTCTACGTCTGGCTATTGTATGTTTTTAGGTAATAACTTGGTCACATGGTCTGCCAAGCGTCAATCTACACTTTCACGTTCAAGTGCAGTGGCCGAGTATCGAGGGGTAGCCAATGTGTTTCTGAGTCATGTTGGTTATGAAATCAACTTTTAGAGCTTCATTGTCTTATTCAGAAGGCTACCTTGGTATATTATGATAATATAAGTGTCATCTACCTTTCTTGTAATCCAGTTCAGCACCATTGCACTAAACACATAGAGATGTATATTCACTTTGTTCGAGAGAAGGTAGCTAAAGTACAAGTACGCGTCTACCATGTCCCTTCCAGATATCAAATTGCAGACATTTTTACAAAGGGCCTTCCCTCGATCCTTTTTGAAGATTTTAGAGACAGTCTCAGTGTACGAAGACCACCCGCTATGACTGCGAGGGTGTGTTAAAAGAGGCCCAGAGGCCAGCGCCGCGGCCACTACACGACACTGTTCACGGAATTTCAGTATATTTTCCATATTAGTTTTCTATCAAGAGGATTACTTCTTTCATTATCAGCTAATTTAACTTGATTGTACAAAAAAAAAGTCACCCATAAACTGTTATGAATGGAGAGTTATTAAATTACGTTTGGACCCTGGAAAGATTTTTATATATAAAAAAGGAAAAAAATTTGTTATTGGGGCTTATGTTATGGAGTTGTCTTTTATTTTTTTTGTTGTCTAGATTAATTTTGGAATCTCCCTCTTCTTTTTTTCTATTTCTTCTTTCCTTGAAAGATTGATTCTTAATTTGAATTATTTGTAATAATCTGAAGATTGAACTCTTATATTAATATATACTATTACTAGGGGTGAGCGGGTCCGGGTACCCTACTATATTTGAACTACCCGAAACCTACTCTGTAACATACCGGTTCCTAAATTTACTATCCGGAACCTACCCGTATCAATCATTACTGAACCTACGGACCTGCGTTCGGTAGGTTCCTGCAACTGTAACGTAAAACACATTCAAAATTAATAGTCATCACTCATCAGTACTTCAGTAGCACATCAGTAGTAAAAAATAATAGTTATTTAACTAAGTTATGCTAGAAAACAGTGGCAACACATTTGAGTTTCAAAAGGTCACAACTAATGATACAAACAGTGGCACATCAATAGTTATTTTGAACATATAAACAGTCCAATTAGCTTCTCACTTCAAAACAGTGCAATAGCTAAAATTTTCAGAACCAGTAGCTAATAAAACAGTCCAGCAGTAGCTAATAAAACAGTGGAATATTACAAAAATAGCTTCAAAAAAACAGTCCAGCAATAGCTAATACAACAGTCCAAGTAACTTCTCCACTTCAAAACCGAGCAATGTATAGCATGAAGATCATAACAGAGACTTATGTATCATCAAATAGTTCTCAAATGGCACGTCCACTTGCATACTAATCCACCATTATGTCTTCCGTGACACAACTAAGCTCTACAAAAATAAAATGAAATTATTGTGAGATTCAAAGACAAGATAATACACCAAAATAAAAATTCTAAATAACTCAAATCCTTAAAACAAAAATAAAGAAAGACTTAGTGACTTACCTTCCTCATATTTTTCTGCATCTTCCATATATTTCTCAATACTAATGGAATTTGAAGATGAGCGCAACCAATCTTGGGAACAAATCAAAGCTTTCACAAATTTAGGAGTAAGAAAGCTGCGAAATTGATTAAGCACTCGACCAGATGTGCTAAACGTTGATTCCGAGGCTACCGTGGATACGGGGATGACTAAGATGTCTATAGCCATCAAACTGAGAACCTTATAAGTCGACTTCGAAGCATTCCACCACATCAATAAATCAAATGCTTCATTTTTGGACTCACGGGGACTACTAAGGTACCTTTCCAATTCAGATTTTGAATCCCCACCAAGTTCATCTTGGTCATCCTGGTACCAATCTTTGACAAGTGAAACTGGATTAACAAAACCAAAATTTTCACCACCAATACTGTCAATAGAACTTTGAGACTCGTCTAATGCACTAGAATCAACCATAGAAGAATGCTTTTTGTCATAGAATGCAAAAAAAGACGTTCCAACACATTATTTACCTTAGTAACCACCAATTCTATTTTACCATCATCAACATCAATCCTTCGACAACTCCAATTCAGAAATCTCAACTTATATCGAGGATCTAGTACTACAGCTATAAACACCATCATGTTTATTCTCTCAATACTCCCATAATACTTTTCAAATTCGGCTCTCATTTTTCTAGCCATCGCCTTAAGATTTTCCTGATTATTTTGACTTTCACATTCAGTTAATGTTGAAAACATGCTAATAACTTCATGAAAATAATGGTTAGTTGTCACATAGAGACTTCCGGACATCCTAATAGTAGCCTCATAGCAATTTTTCAAAAATAAAGACAACAAGGATGCATTTTCCCAATCCTCATCTTTCGGGACACCACAATCAAGCTCAGTCACAAACGCCATATCATCATCTTCAAGTCGTGAAAATGCTTGTTTGAACTTACTAGCACTTTCTAACATAAGATATGTAGAATTCCATCTCGTACTAATATCAAGACAAACAGATCCCTTATAAGTTATGCCCTCTTCAGTTATAAAACTTTGGAATTGTTGTGCTCTACTTAGGGAACTCCTAACATACTTAACTGCAGCTCGAATTCGACTAATTGATTCGCGAACCTCACTCAACCCATCTTTCACAATCAAATTCAATATATGAGCTGCACATCTCATATGAAAAAACTCACCCCCCAAAACAAGGTTATTTTTTTAACTTGTCCTTTAAATAAGCAACCGCCACATCATTAGAGCTCACATTATCAACTATAATTGTTGATATACGATCTCTAATTCCCCACTCAATTATACATAAGTAGCTCATATTTTGAATGTAAGTCCAAAGGTCAGTGGTGAGAGCAATCCTAGATTTTAGAGATGACAACTTATCTTTCAAGCATGATTTTTCACAAACATAAAGTTTTATGCAATTCCTAGCAACTGTGAATCTTGAAATATGTTTAAATAAAGGTTGTAATGCAGACACAAAACCCCTAAAACCTTCACGTTCAACCGTTCTAAATGGTTGCTTATCAATAATAATCATCTTAGCCAATATGTGCCTACAAAAATCTTCATCATATTTCCAAGTGCTAAGCGTATGCTCATTATCTCTATTTTTACTACCTTTAAAATGAAGCAATTTTTGTTTCTTGTCAATGTTGTGAGGATACTTTTTGCAAGTTCTCAAATATTTCCACATGGATGAAGTACCATCGATAACATTATAAGCCAAGCTTTCGTTGCAATAATTGCATGTGGAAACAAAATTACCAATTTTCTCATCATTTGCTTTAATAAAATGCTCCCAAACCTCAGATTGTGTTGCCTTATTTTTTTGTGATGGTGCACGAGTTGTGGATGTCGTGCTAGCCTCAGCCATCTATAAAAAAAAAATCAAAATAAAACATTGTAAGTAACTATGACATACTAATTTAATCTAAATTAACAAAAAACAACCCAAACTAATTCAATCAAAACTAATTTTAATGACTTCCATGCAGTATAATATATTTCCAAAAGAAATGGAAAGGCATTCAGATACAAATAACTACGAGAGAGAGAAATGGCTATGAGAATGTGAGGATGTTGGTTGCGAGACTCCGAGACTGCTGGTTGCGTTGCTTGATGAATAATGATAGAATGAAATGCTTAAAGTTAATGGAGACTTGGAGAGCTGCTGCTGGGAGCTGGATGCGTTCTTGTCTTCTTGATGAATAATTGAATGACATTATAACAATAGAATGACAATTAGGGTGTGTGTTGTGTTAATATGGTAAACGGACTGGGCCAATGGGCTTTGTTAAATTAAAGTGGACTGGGTTGTTAAATTAAAGGGACTGGTGTGTTTGACTGTTTGTGTATAAAATTAAGCGGACTAAATAAATAATTTAAAGGGGGGGATTAATAGGTCCGCATCCCTGCTCCGCATCTACTCTATATTTTGGAACCTAACCGACTTATTTTATCGGTTCCTAATTTTACTATCCGGAACCTACCCGTTATTCTAATATATCTACCCGGAACCAACCCGTTAGTGTCAGTTCCGATCGGGTATCTGGGTACTCTATACCCGTGCTCACCCCTAACAATTACGGTTTGCTGTCAATATAATTTCCCTTCATTAGATAAACTCTTTCTACTCGATGGAAGACAAAGAGGGCCCAATCAATGAAAATTAATCAATTGAATTGCTATCCTCCGTTGAAATTAATACTTATAGTTCTATTATTATTATTATTATTATTATTATTATTATTAATATATTATTATTATTATTGTTGTTGTTGTTGTTATTGTTATTGTTATTGTTATTGTTGAAAGTATATTTATGTCCTAGAGACAATCTGTATTAGGACAAATGTACTTTATACACATTCATATTTATATTAATGGAGATTAATATTATGACATTTGTAGTTGTTGAATTATTTGGTGATTGTCTGTAATATTCTATAATTGCATCCTTAGAGGTTACGTGGTTATTAATAACGTGAGAGATTAATATTATAACGTAACTCTTAAATTGCCTCGACTAATGATCATCGAGAATGATATATCGATGATATGTGATACATCGACATGTGGTTTGCATCATATCCTTAGGGATATAGTATGTCTCACCTGCTACGAGTTATGACAACTCGTGATGGACACATGGATACTTATAGAAGTATTGGTATACCCTGCTGATGTATTGTTTGTTATATATGTCTAAAGTGTCATCAGCGTGTGGGAGAGAAAAGTCATTAGACTTGAGGTTGATACGCATTTTGTTTACAGAGTAATATACTTTGATCATGTCCTAAGCTCAAATGTCTTATAGGTTGAGACGCGACTTGTATTGGGTATATTGCGATGTATATTAAAGGTGGTAGTTGAGCCAAGATTAGGATTCATTCCTCGAATGTATCTTCGAGAGAACACTCAAATTCTCATATGGTATTAGGTTGACTAAGTCGTTGGCCAACGCAGTAGACATATCTATGATATGGTCTTGTTGTCAGCTAATATAGATGAGATATAATGATCAAGTCAATTGGATAGACACTTCGCAGATCCTAAGCTTGATCGAGTGTGTCGTGAATGAAATGATTCTATCTACCCACATAGAGATTCAGTTCACAGGTTTCGTGTAACTATACTTCACATATTGAGTTCGTCTTCCGGCGCCGTCTAGGAGTTCCTTGTAGATCCTAATGATATTAGTGTCGATATGTGAAGGTCTGTAGGGTAACACTAAGTCAATTGTTTCGTCGATTCAAGGATGTAATCAGAGAGTATATGTTCGGTTTATAATCGAGACATTAGAATAAATAATGATTATTTAATTAAATCGAGATGATGTTTCAGATTTAGTTAAAATAGAAATGATGCAGAATTGGACCAGGGCCGCAAATCTTGGGACCCAGGGCTCCAGCGCCGCGGCGCCTCTAACTCAGTGTCGCGACGCCACGTGTCAAGTGGGTCCGAAGTGACCCACTCTATCTCGGTTTTTGGGCCTGGTCCACTTAGAATCCTTAGCTGATTTTGTAAGTTATAAATAGAGGGTTCAATCATTATTTTAACAAACCCAATTCAGAAGAATTATTCTCTGCTAAAACTCTACCGGATTTCCTAGCTTTCTAAAAGATTTCCTAGCTTTCTAAAAGAGTAATTACATAGGATTCTTAGACTTGCAATCAAGGAACAGTTGCGTGCTCATCCTCGGATTACACACTTGGTGTTTGAAGATTTCAGATTTGCTAAACTGTAAGTATTCGTTTAAAGTATTACAGTTATCTATGTGTTTTACATTATATACTCATCCATCAGTTTGACCGCCCGTCGGGTTTGAGACATAAATTTTCAAATTTCACTGCGTGTACGAACCTGGCAAAATCCCTACAGTGGTATCAAAGTCTGGGCTGTTTTGTGTGATTATATAATGAATATTAATGATTATATGGGTTAGATTCGTCTAAATCTAATTTTTGTCGTTAAGAAGCTTTAAAACCTTAAAATCTTAAGAACGCATAATCCTTGTCTCTGGATCTGTTAAACAATGATGTAATCGAGGAAGTAATTCCAATCTGACTCTTCTAAGTCAACGTGCGTAACCGGTTCATTTTCGAACATGGTGCACTTGGACGAAGAACGAGAAGGGATTGGATAATGGTAGATGAACGTGTTGTTTAATGATGAAGGGGAGCGAGGATGAATCTGAAAATCTGACCGTGAACAAGTTTTAGGGCTTCAGAAATATAGATTTTGTGTTTCTGGGATCGAGGCGCTGCGGCGCCTCCTAGGGTTTTGACGACGGTGTCGCGGCTGCTGCTCGAGAGCCATGCGTAATCGAAAATAAAAATTTCAGACATCGCCGTCACAAAGCGCCGGTGATTTAATAAAAAAAAAATCATAAACTAAAGTTTTAAATATTCTGATTCTGATTCTAAAGTTTAAAATATTAAGAATTCGAAATTAAAACTTTTTAATTAGACAGATTTGGTCCTTTCGTGCAATTCTGTAATTACATAAAGTTTCTGAAAACTGAATTTTTAAAATTTGGAAATTGCAAACAGGTCTTTAAAACCTGAAAATATTTTCTGAAAATTAAAATTGGATTTTCTGAATTTAATAGGGTTCAAATTGAATTTTTAAATTCTTGAGGGACTAATAGACCTATGATTATCATTAATTGTATTATTGAATAATATACGTATATGCTAAGTGTTTTAAATGCAAACATTTAATTATTAGCATAGTGTCCGTTATTATTGTCTGGGTAGGCAGCGCCCAGTAATTGATTTACATAAATGACCGATATAACTGTCTGGATAGGCGATGTCCAGTAGTTGATTAAAACCATATTTTATCATGCCTATTGGGTTGATGGTTTCCCATCTAAATGTGTTTAGAAAATTGCATGATAGGATGTCGTATGAAATATGACATGTATGTTGATCTTGGTTGAAATCCCAGAAAACTGAAAAATGTTCCCCAAACATTGAATAAAAGTCTAAAATTAAAATGTGTCGTCCATTATAATTGTTAGAGTGCAAAATCCTTTTCGGCGATAAGAGTATTTATGACAAAACATTTGCTCTAAGTCTACGAGGGTTCAGACTCTTTCATAGATGTGTTAAATGTAAAAGTAGATGAGAAACTTTTGTGGGTATTTACACCAAAGTGTTTGCTCATAAAGTCCAAGTTTACTTAGATACATAAACGCAGTCGTGT
Source organism: Przewalskia tangutica (assembly GCA_029844215.1). Taxonomy (NCBI): domain Eukaryota; kingdom Viridiplantae; phylum Streptophyta; class Magnoliopsida; order Solanales; family Solanaceae; genus Przewalskia; species Przewalskia tangutica. The sequence goes on along the minus strand of CM056730.1, from coordinate 22,755,006 downwards.
AATGGGGTTGACTTGTTTAGACAAATTTTGGCGCCAAAGTGTCGGACTAATCTAAGGACGCATGATTAAAATTGAATTATTTATTCAACCAAGAGTTGCAAATAAGTTTGCAATTTTAAGACCTACCATAATGTGTTATTGAAGTTATCAGCCAAAACAAACGCGGATATAACATAGGTTTGAATCTTGGCCCATTATGACCTTAAAATGTTTTAGGTCCATATTCTACCTTGGGTCTTAGAAGTATGCTAAAATAGTGGGAGCTAATTAAACAAAATGTCATGTTAAATTAGTTTAAAACGAATGTGTATAAAACGGAAGATAAATTTTGATTGTATTTTTCTGTCTATCTAAATCTTCAGATCTTCAGAATGTCGAGTATATGTTATACCCCGTAGTTCTGGCCTTACGTGTGAGAGCGTACGAAAGGGAGTAAGACTTAAAATTTTCGAAAGATAGGTTGACGGATTGTTTAGGACGGGTTTTAGTCAACTTTGAGGCGGGTTATGACCCGCTTCATTGAGAGTTCCTAAGTGTTTCAAAGGCCTAGTGCGTATTTCGTTGAGTCTAGTTTCTAACGCAACTGACCGTTCGTCGATAGGACATCAGAGTAGAAAGTTATGGGAGTTACAAGTTCAGTGTGCAGTCGGACAGAAATGTGTTTCGCAGAGCTGAGCCGCGGCCGGATGCGAGGTCGCGCGCCGGATAGTCTGAGGGGTCGCTGAAATTGCAGCGCCGCGGCGCCGGAAGTTCTGTGAGGTGGCGGAAGTTTCAGCGCCGCGGCGCCGGCTGCAGGTCGCGCGCCGGCGAGGGAATTTCGCGAAAACCGAGAAAATCATATTTCTTCTTTTAAAAAGGCCATGGGAGGGTGACAAGTGCCCCCCCCCCCCCCCATCTGATTTTTGCATGTCCTTTATATTGACCAAGTCTTCATTTTTCTGTTATACCCCGTATTTCCAAAGTATGTACGTAAGGACGTACGTAGAAAATTTGAAACTTTTAATATTGGCTTGGCCGAAAATTTTTTGTGCACAACACCCGTTTAGAGTCGTTTTTCGACTAAACGCTTTTCACACTTTCGTAGGGAATTTCCGCTATGTCATTTTTAATTTTTATGGATTTTTCCGAGAGACGAAACATTTTGGACCAACAAGAGGCGACACTTGTCACCCTCTCATCGGGACACTGTGATGAATGTAGTGGCGAAAGTTGGCCATTGTGGTCAAGGGTTGGTAGGATATTTTTGTTAGTTGGCTAGTGTGCACTTGGCAAGATCTTGGCCCTACACTTGCATAGCACTTGGCAAGATCTTGGCCATTGGTTGGCCTTCACTTGACCTATAAATACTCTCTTTGAAGACTTATTCATCCTAAAATGTTCTAAGTCTTAGAAACCCTCCTCCCTTCATGTTGTTCTCGCCCTCTCCTCGCGAGGCTTAGCCGAGAGTTCCTTCCCCACCCTTGGCCGAGTACCCCCTAGTGGGGTAGGCCGAGGGGTATACACCCCCCCCTTGTGGTGTTGTCTCGTATATATACCCCCCTCTTGGTAGAAATACTCTCAAAAGTATTGTTATAATGCCCAAATTACCTTAGCCTTATACCTTGTTGTATTCTAAGGTTATACCTATACGAAAAGCCCAGAAATACTATTATACTTACCGTCAGTCACCAAACCGAAACCCTAAGGAAAATCTCCATGGTTAGTTGGAGTAGTTTGTAGAAGTTGGTTAGAACTTCTAAGGGTAGTTTGGAGCGGGTTGAGCGCTGAGTTGGAGCTAAACGATTGCCCAGGATCGACTTTTTACTTGGATAATTATGGGCTTATTGAGGTAAATATCTTGTCCCTCTATTGTAATTGGAAATTACATATTGTTAGAATATATAGTTGAAGTATACTATATATAGAACTGAGCGTAGTTATTGGCAATGTCTTTTGACTTAAGCTCGAATAATACTTACGCAATGTCTCGCGACTTAAGCTGAATTTAAAGAAGATTATCGAATCAGAATTACTTAGGGTCAGACATGAGACTTGTGAAGTAGTACCGGAGTAGAATTGTACTGTTAGGGTTAGATGATAACCCCCGGTTGGCTTGGTAGCCTCGATAGAGGAGAGATTTACGTTGTCATGGGGAGGTCGCCGAATTTTTCTCAGAGAATGTTCTACGAAGAGACCTTATGTTAATAAGCGCCTTGTGGCCTTATAGGTGGAAGTACTACGCGTGGCGCGATCTACTGGCTTAGGAGTAGCCGCGGTTTGAGGTACTTGAGCGTTTTGCTATTAGTCGATAATCGTCGCGAGGTATGTGAACCTCTTCCTATCTCTTCTAGCATGATATGTGTGAACTATGTAGTACGCAGACGCATACGTGCTAAATGTATGTGATTGGTTTAAAACATAAAGTGTTATAACGACTTTATGGGAAGTTGGTTATAATGACTTTATGTTGGTAAGAAAATACATGTGGTTTTTAAAAGGTACCGATTTGAACTATAACCGCTTGTTATGTGTTAATAAAGAACTTGAAGTATTTCAAAAGATTTTTGAATCATTTTTAAAGAAGAAGTAATACTTGGTTTTTGAAAACTTAAGAGTTATACTAGCTTTATGGGAAGTTAGGTATAACGGCTTAAGAATGTTTTATCGATTTCGAAATCGTAATGTGTATCGACAAACCATCGCAGCGTTAATAAAAGGAAATGTTTTGACTAATTAAGTATTATTAAAACCAAGAGAAACTTCCATCCGCATGAAGCTAAGATGAGACAAAATGATATTTCCTAGATCATGGTCATTGTAATAAGATTGTTATAAACAAGAATATCCTACTCACATATAAGACTTATGTTTCTCAGATAGTTTTAAGGAGAATTATATTCTCAAATGAATAAGACTATGAACTACAAAAACTTTCTAAAATGAGAAACTTGAACATTGGAAATTAGGCAAACTTGATCATTGGAAAAGAATGTTGCTACTTGATTTTACAAAGAGAAGTAATTGATTTACTTTAAAAGGATAGTCACTCTATTTTATACTACTGTATTGTGTGACATTGTGAAAGTAACGATCTTTTAAAGAGTTGATGTATGAAGTACTTTGGGGATAAAAACCCGATTTTGTTAATCATATAGTAGAAGGTACCTTGTGTGAACAACTTGATTGTATTGGTTTGTGATAGCCTTGTAATACTTTCTTGATTGCGTTGATAAGTAAACGTGTTGGGATGCTACGTGTGTTAGTATCTTGTGAGGTTTGTGTGAAGGGGTTTCCCTTGATTGTGCTTAATAACTATCACCGTTATGATAGTATTGTGGCATTCATCTCGAGATGATTCCGGGTTGTCGCCTCCGACGCGGGTAGACTCAGCGGTCGATGGACCTATGATTCGAGAATACCTACGCAGTCCCGGGGCTATGCGAACTACGAGTTCCGTGTTAGTGACGCCCTTACGGGCACGCGGTCCTCAGGCTACGCGGATCGCGAAGTCGGTGACGACGCCGGGAGTAGCTACCGATGCGGGAATGCCTCACGCGGCCGATGAGATTGGCCTACGCGAGTCGCGGAGTTCCGGTGGTTAGACGCGACATCGATATCGCGGGCAAGTGGCCGCCTTTGATCATGTGACGCCCAGACAGATCTTATGATACGATTCATGACCTTGTTGGTACCGTGGGTTTTTAGTAGTCGGCTATGCCTTCGCATTTACCCCGCATGCTTTATTATGACACAGTGGGACCCGTGTTCATGTGTGTTCCTCGGTGCTTTTATATCATGGGATCGCCGGCGGTGGCGAAGGTATTCCACGCATGATTGATGTTGTGGGCACGAGACCCATTGTTATACTTGAGTGTTGACTTGAGGCGTGAGTCCCCGACTTGACACGATCGCTTGTTGTAAATCGTAGTTTGGTTATCATACATGTCTCCCGCTTTATACGATCGCTATGATTTCATTTACTGATGTATTTTCAGGCCACATACTCTGCACTGTCAGATCGACCTCCTTCGGCCGCGTTCATGCCGCAGTTGAGGTACACCGCCGTTGATCCTAGCTCGTGGTCACAGCGTTTGGGAAGCTCCGCTTTCTCCGAGGCTTATCACGTATAGTCCCCGCCGCCGTAAGTGTTTACATTCGGGGTTTGGCGTGGGCCCCGCCCCGCCATTGTTGTCGTATCATTCTTAGAGGTCTGTAGTACTGTTGTGGGCAGGGTTTGTAAAAAGGATTAAACTGTTCATGTTGAAAAAGGTTGCTATTTATATATACTGAAGGTAACCGTTTTGTTAGCTTTCTTATTTCACCGTCTTATTACATCGTTTCATGTATTGTCTTTATGTTCACCGATTACTCGATGTATGTCTACTGGGTGCCCGGTAAGGCACTACCACGCCCGGTTCGGTCGTGACAAAAGTGGTATCGAGCGATTAATCCTCTGAAAGTGTCTATGCATCGTGATCAAGAGTTCGATTATCGGTGCCGCGCACTACACCAATAATCGTGAGGCTATAGGATATTTAGGATTGGTTTCTATTCTTCTCACTCGAGATCGTGCCTTAGAGTCGTGTTGTAAGTTGGACCTCTAACGTAAATTCTTTCCCTTATCGTTATGCCTCCGCAGGCAACCCGCCCAGAGGCGCGGAGGCGAGTCAGCAGAGCAGAGGGTTACGCGGCACAGCCCAATTATCACCTTGGTGGTGCTTCATTCGGGAGTTCTCGACGCCACTAGCCCCAAAGAAAGTTTAGCACGGCGCGGCAGCTCCATCGCGCCATGATATTTGAACCTTCAGTTCCACTACCAGGAACAGAGAATATGGATTGCAAAGAGGCGACCCTATTACTAGCTATGGATTTAACTACCAGAGAGTATACCGATGTACCACGAATCTTGATGAATATCAACGAGAGGGTTGTGCAAGAGTAGTTCTTCAGTTAGGCTTGAGCATGGCGGTAATGCGAGCTTATACACGCAGCCGAGAAACGTAGAGATCGACGGGTTAACCAAGGACAGCAGAAGAGGGCCAGAACAGCAAGGTCCTTTGGTAACTTTCGAGGCGAGTCGCCTCCCCAGCAGGTTAGATATGCACCTCCGCCAGTGCAGAGTGGTCTTCTACAAATTTCAGGACGCTCGGTGTGCAGGAGTTGGTCGAACTCTGTGGCTTCCTTGCTATCAGCGCGATGCACGCCATCCCGGAATGTCATCTTTAGGTCGGTACTTGTCAGACCTACGACCGCCGTGGTCCGTGTCGAAGAGTGTCCTCAGAGAGGACTTAGCCTTCGTGATCGGTGGGTAGTTTGTCATCTCCTCATTTATGCGCCTCACGGGCGAGTTTGATTAGAACGACTAAGGAGGAAGAAGAGATATAGATATATCTTTAACCCTCTGTAGTTTTGTTATGTGATAAGGTGAGTATACCTTAAGTGCTATGTTCTGATAGCAGTGTGTTAGTTGTGATTAGAAATCTTGGTTAGTTAACCGAGTAAGATTTTGGGGGATAGAGAAGTGTGAGCCTTAGAGCTTTATACGTAGAGACCTTAGAGCAGGCCATCTCGAGAAAAAGGTGTAGTGTTATGTTTGACTTTATCTGAGTGCATAGTGCACGTGAGTTATGTTGGGACGGTCCCTAGTAGTGGAATGAAAGAGGGTAGTTGAGCTAAGAAGACCGCTAAGTTTTCGTAACGTGATTAGTGAAATTGTTCCGCCGGGAGCTAGTATGACGCGCTGCTTTCGGGTCGTTGAGGCCACGCCGCGTCAACCCGCGCGCAGCGTGGGTGGGGTCAGTTTGTGGTGGTCCCGCCTGTGGTAGGGTCACGAGGGTGTTAGGCCCATGTTCGCTTAACCAACAGACGAGTTCGTGGATCATTCGACCGGTGGTCGGTCGACGGGGCACCATCGTGTTCTTCATTCGACCGCTTACTCTACCGTGGTTGAGTTATCCGGCGGTTGAAAGGCTGCACGGTGCCTACCTTCACCTTATGTCGCACAAGCCTGTGCCGTTGTGGCTATTTTCGCTTTCAAAAAGTTTACCAGCGTGGTTAGGAACTCAGCGAGTCTCAGATCGCATTCGCCTCGCCGTTGTTTGGATTTCGTGGATAGTTGTGGGGATTGTTGTCTCCTCGTGGAGGTAGTGTTTGATCTACCATTTCGGTGTTCGGATATCGCCTTACGAAGCCTCAGGCGGCGGAAGTGTAAGTTGTCGGCCGATTGGTTCGATGTTGGCAAGGTTCGCATACTGTTCAGCTTGTTCCAGCAGACCGTGGATAGTAAGCTTGTCTAGAAGAGGTTCCGCAGCTCGGAATCGCGGCGATAATCGGCGACGACGCCAGAGTTCGAGTTGACGGCCGGTCTTCTTGAAAGTACCACCCTGCTCAGTGCGACGAGTTTTGGAAAACAGAGGAACTTAACCCGAGTTACTTGGGCCTTTGAGTTCATGTGAAGAATAGGCCAGTTGCTTATATGATTGGCTTTTGCCGTCCGACTTAGGAGGTCAGACGTCCGTCTTTCGTATTGTTATGATCGGAAAAGTATCGAGATCCATCCAGAGTGTTTCCACTTAATGATGACCACGTTAGAGATAGTAGCCCGAGTTTTGGAACCGGCGAAGATCGTAAATGTGGAAAGAGTTCGAGTATACGACATCCTCCGGATCGCAGCACCCTGCACCATTTGTCGGGTCGCCGAGCAAGGCTCGCGACAAAGTGACAAAGTGGTATCTACGACGAGTAAAGAGAGAAGCGAGCATGTATGGCGAGCATAGATGTGATCATTTCTTTTGTAGAGGCGTACGGCGAAGTATATTTTAGACTCGGAGAGGTGGTTGTGGTGATGTTAGAGGTGTTTCCTCGTGGACTTGATGTAAGCTTTTGCGCTTAGTTGTTTCGTGGCCATGCGGCAAGGATTGTTCTCGTAAGTATAGTAGTGAAGACTATCTTGGCGCATGTTTGTTTGAGACTTAGAAGGAACATTCGACGAATGTTTCTAAGCGAGGAGAATGTTATACCCGTATTTCCAAAGTATGTACGTAAGGACGACGTAGAAAATTTGAAACTTTTAATATTGGCTTGGCGAAAATTTTTGTGCACAACACCCGCTTAGAGTCGTTTTTCGACTAAACGCTTTCGACTTTCGTAGGGAATTTCCGCTATGTCATTTTTAATATTTGCGGATTTTTCCGAGAGACGAAACATTTTGGATCAACAAGAGGGCTTACACTTGTCACCCTCTCATCGGGACACTCAAGGTAATGTAGTGGCGAAAGTTGGCCATTGTGGTCAAGGGTTGGTAGGATATTTTTGTGTTAGTTGGCTAGTGTGCACTTGGCAAGATCTTGCCCTACACTTGCATAGCACTTGGCAAGATCTTGGCCATTGTCGCCTTCACTGACCTATAAATACCCCTTTGGAAGACTTATTCATCCTAAAATGTTCTAAGTCTTAGAAACCTCCCCTCCCTTCATGTTGTTCTCGCCCTCTCCCTCGTGAGGCTTAGCCGAGAGTTCCCTTCCCCACCTCGTCGAGAGTACCCCTACTGGGTAGGCCGAGGGGTATACACCCCCCCCCTTGTGGTGTTGTCTCGTATATATACCCCCCTCTTGGTAGAAATACTCTCAAAAGTATTGTATTATGCCCAAAATACCTTAGCCTTATACCTTGTAGTATTCTAAGGTTATACCTATACGAAAAGCCCAGAAATACTATTATATTTCCCGTCAGTCACCAAACCGAAACCCTAAGGAAAATCTCCATGTTAGTTGGAGTAGTTTGTAGGTTGGTTAGAACTTCTGGGTAGTTTGAGCGGTTGAGCGCTGAGTCGAGCTAAACGATTGCCCAGATCGACTTTTACTGGATAATTATGGGCTTATTGAGGTAAATATCTTGTCCTCTATTGTAATTGGAAATTACATATTGTTAGAATATATAGTTGAAGTATACTATATATGAATCGAGCGTAGTTATCGGCAATGTCTTTTGACTTAAGCCCGAATAATACTTACGCAATGTCTCGCGACTTAAGCCCAATTTAAAGAAGATTATCGAATGTAATTACTTAGGGTCAGACATGAGACTTGTGAAGTAGTACCGTGGAGTAGAATTGTACCGTTAGGGTTAGATGATAACCCCCGGTTGGCTTGGTAGCCTACGATAGAGGAGGAGATTTACGCTGTCATGCGGGAGGTGCCGAATTTTTCGTAGAATGTTCTACGAAGAGACCTTATGTTAATAAGCGCCTGTGGCCTTATAGGTGGAAGTACTATGCGTGGCGCGATCTACTTGGCTTAGGAGCTTGGCGGTTTGAGGTACTGAGCGCTTTTGCTATTAGTCGATAATCGTCGCGAGGTATGTGAACCTCTTCCTATCTCTTCTAGCATGATATGTGAACTATGTAGTACGGTAGACGCATACGTGCTAAATGTATGTGATTGGTTTAAAACATAAAGTGTTATAACGACTTTATGGGAAGTTGGTTATAATGACTTTATGTTGGTAAGAAAATACACGTGGTTTTTAAAAGGTAATCGATTTGAACTATAACCGCTTGTTATGTGTTAATAAAGAACTTGAAGTATTTCAAAAGATTTTGAATCATTTTGAAAGAAGTTAAGTAATACTTGGTTTTTGAAAACTTAAGAGTTATACTAGCTTTATGGGAAGTTAGGTATAACGCTTAAGAATGTTTTATCGATTTGAAATCGAATGTATCGACAAACCACCGCAGCGTTAATAAAAGGAAATGTTTTGACTAATTAAGTATTATTAAAACCAAGAGAAACTTCCATCCGCATGTAAGCTAAGATGAGACAAAATGATATTTCCTAGATCATGGTCATTGTAATAAGATTGTTATAAACAAGAATATCCTACTCACATATAAGACTTATGTTTCTCGATAGTTTTAAGGAGAATTATATTCTCAAATGAATAAGACTATGAACTACAAAAACTTTCTAAAATGAGAAACTTGAACATTGGAAATTAGGCAAACTTGATCATTGGAAAAGAATGTTGCTACTTGATTTTACAAAGAGAAGTAATTGATTTACTTTAAAAGGATAGTCACTCTATTTTATACTACGTATCGTGTGACATTGTGAAAGTAACGATCTTTTAAAGAGTTGATGTATGAAGTACTTTGGGGATAAAACCCGATTTTGTTAATCATATAGAAGGTACCTTGTGTGAACAACTTGATTGTATTGGTTTGTGATAGCCTTGTAATACTTTCTTGATTGCGTTGATAAGTAAACGTGTTGGGACGCTACGTGTGTTAGTATCTCGCGAGGTTTGTGTGCGGGTTTCCTTGATTGTGCTTATTAACTATCACGTTATGATAGTATTGCGGCATTCATCTCGAGATGATTCCGGTTAAGCCGCCTCCACGCGGGTAGACTCAGCGGGTCGATGGACCTATGATTCGAGAATACCTACGCAGTCCCGGCCTATGCGCGAACTACGAGTTCCGTGTTAGTGACGCCCTTACGGGTACGCGGCCTGCGGGCTACGCGGATCGCGTTCGTGACGACGCCGGGAGTAGCTACCCTCGATGCGGAATGCCTCACGCGGGCCGATGAGATTGGCCTACGCGAGTCGCGGGAGTTCTGTGGTTAGACGCAGACATCGATATCGCGCGTGCGGCCGCCTTTGATCATGTGACGCCCAGACAGATCTTGCGATACGATTCATGACCTTGTTGGTACCGTGGGTTTTAGTAGTGGCTATGCCTTCGCATTTACCCCGCATAGCTTTATTATGACACAGGGACCCGTGTTCATGCGTGTTCGGTGCTTTTATATCATGCATCGCCGGCAGCCGGCGAGAAGGTATTCCACGCATGATTGATGTTGTGGGCCCGAGACCCATTGTTATACTTCGAGTGTTGACTTGAGGGCGCGAGTCCCCGACTTGACATGATCGCTTGTCAGAATCAGAGTTCGTTATCATACATGTCTCCCGCTTTATACGATCGCTATGATTTCATTTACGTGATGTATTTTCGGGCCACATACTTGCACTGCCAGATCGACCTCCTCGGGCCGCTCACGCCGCAGTCGAGGTACACCGCCGTTGATCCTAGCTCGTGGTCACGCCAGCGTTGGGAAGCTTCGCTTTCTCCGAGGCTTATCGGTATAGTCCTCGCCGCCGTAAGTGTTTACATTCGTGGTTTGGCGGGCCCGTCCCCGCCATTGTTGTCGATCATTCTTAGAGGTCCGTAGTACGCCACAAGTGTGGTTTGTAAAAAGGATTAAACTGCTCATGTTGAAAAAGGTTGCTATTTATATATACCGAAGGTAACTGCTTTTTGGTTAGCCTGCTTCTTATTTCACCGCCTTATTACATCGTTTCATGTATTGTCTTTATGTTCACTGATTACTGACGATGTCTACTGGGTGCCCGGTAGGCACCACCACGTCCCGGTTCGGTCGTGACATTTTCAAAGTCTTTCTCTCTCTAAAGCTAGAGCTCTCACTTTCTCTCTAGAATTCCAAGAGGAATTCAAAGCTTAAGGAAAATCAAAAGTTAGAAGAAGGAAGCTTGTGGCTAGCTTGTAAGGGTTGTTGTGGTGGTGTTCTTGGAAAAGAGGCTAGCAAAAATTGTTGGAATAATTTTGGCTAAAGCTCTAAGGTAACAATTCTTCTCTTGTAGCTAGTTATTGATGTTGCATGTGAAGAAGAAGGAACTTGTAGTAGTAAATAATGCTCTTAGATTCATTGCATGTAAGAAATATGGTTTGGATATGAAAGGATTGTTTAAAAAGGTTATGTGAGCATGTTGTAGCCAAAAAACTACCTTAAACTTGTTAAGTTAATTGTTGTACCTTATGGGGCAGAATTTTACACACCCAAGTGTGGTTGTGTAATCCCGTTTGAAATGTTTGGATTGTTGGGCCTTAAATGTGGCGTTTGGATGTTGAATTCGGCTTTGAAAAAGGTGGCAAAGTATGTAGAAACAAAGGAAATGCTGCCCAATTTTCCATAGGATTTAGTGACTTGAACTTGGATTATTCTACATTGAACTAGAGGTTAATAGACGTATTATGGTCATTATAGGTTGACATATTATGTGCGGAATTTTGGACTTAGCAAGTGGATTGACCGAAGAGGTATGTGAAATTTTCCTATCTCTTGAGCATGAATGGTTTTACCTACTACGTACGATAGACGTACAAGGTTTGATATCACTTACTTGTTTTAAGGATGTCTTGAGTTTTCAAAGTTAAGGAACTTGATGTGTTCAAGTATATGATTCTTGTTTTCCTTTTTAAAAGTGTAAGTCCCTTGGGTTTTAGGAAAAATGTATTTGACTAAGGTATAACGTTAATATAATAACTTTATGGGAAGTTGATTATATTAGCTTTATGAAAGGTTAACAAAGAAAGATTTACTTTAAGTAAAATGAGTACGGATAAATGATTTGAGGTTGTGAAAGGCAAATTGGTTTTAAGGCATCAATTGCCCAAAGGTTTTATGTGAAAAAGAGTCCATTTTCAAAAGAATGGAAGTATGTAGTACTTTGGGTTAAATTCCCGGATTTCCTTTTACTAAGATATGTTACCTTACTTATGTTATGTGTGGTGGTCGGTTGAGCTAGGGTAAGAGTATAAATGAGGGGTAAATCCCCAAGACGTTATACCACCTATTCCGTGGATTTGCTACCCACGATGCGAGAAATACCTCATGCGAGTCCGTAGGGCTTATGCGGGTGAAATAGTCCCACGCGCGAGTACACCTATGCGAGGAATACCTCACGCGGTCCACAGACCCACGCGGTGAAATAGTCCTGCGAGTAGTGAGGCTTAATGACATCATGCGGATGACCTCGCTTTGACCATGAGTTTCCTATTTTACGCAAAGATGGTATATGTTGATATTCTCATTATCGTAAGGCACGTGTTCTCAGAACTGATTTTTATACATGTCTTCGCTATTTTATACTTGAGGTATTTTCGATTTTCCGCCGCATACTTAGTACATATGGTAATCGAATTCTTCCTGGGGTCGCATTCACGCCGCACGTAGATGTAAGGTGTGGTGGATCCTCATTCTTAGGATCACCGTTCGTGTCAGAAGCTCCATTCCTCCGGAAGCTTGTTTTGTTGGTACGGTTTTTCCCTGATGCTATAGGTATTGTGTATATTCAGGGGTATGGCGGGGCCCTGTCCCGCCACAGTTGTTATCCTTAGAGGTCTGTGGTCACGTATGTGTTTTGGGCTGTAAGAACAAGTTGTACTTTGATTAAGTATATTTTTGGAAGGCACTTTATCGGTTGGCGGTGATGTTTACTTTATACGTTATGTGTTATGTATGTTCCCGCTATTCTCTCGATGTATACTCGCCGGGTGCCCTAGGGCACCATTTGCGCCCCGGCTCGGGTCGTGACAAAAGTGGTATCGAGCGCTTAGTCCTCGAAAGTGTCTACGCACTTGTCTAGTAGAGTCTTGATTATCGTGTGTCGCGCACCACATCTATAATCGGAGGTCATGGATATTTAGGATTGGTTTCATTCTTTCACTCTAAAAGATCGTGCAATAGAGTTGTGATATAGGTTGAACTTCCTCTGATATTTTCCTTTATGTACCAGTTATGCCTCCACGCAAGGCAACCGCGCCCAGGCGGCAAGGCACCGGCGGAGCCGCCAGTGGACGTGGAGGTCACGAGGCACAGCCCGATCCTACGGAGATGATGTTTCGGCGGCGAGTTCCACGACGCCGCCACTCAACGGAGTTCGAGGCGCGGCAATGCGCCATCGAGACCGCGCAGACGAGCCTCCACCCCACACCTGGGCCGAGTATAGAGATTACGGGGAGCAGATCCGGTTATTGACCAAAGATAGTGGCAGCCACGACAAGAGAAGGCAACAACCCTAGAGCCGATGGGGCTTACTTGATTCGGATTTCCGGGTTGTCATCCACCCGAAGTTCTATGGTTCGAGGTCCGGCGAGGATCCTCAAGTGTTTGTTCGGCGCTACATGGACTATGCAGTGCTTAGGCCTGAGACCGAGTCCGTCATGCTAGCCTCTACCGTTACGCGATATCGCGTTGAACCGGTTTGAGTCGCGAGTTGTCGAGAGTGAGGATGCTCTTCCACCGTTTGGGAGGAGTTCACAGGCTTTCTGGATCACTTCTACCTCCCGAGACGAGGAGAGCCCGTAAATAGATTCTTGACCTCGAGGCGTAACAGAGGACTATCGAGAGTACGACTGAGTTTGACTCTGGCCGAGCATGCGACACCATTGTAGATACGGCGCATGTGTGGTTCATAGATATATGATGGGCTAGACTGTCACATGACATCGCTATTTAGGAGTGGCTCTTCACCAGTGGATGGATTTTGCCAGACGCAGCGTATGCGCAGGGATCGAGGACAGAGAGAGGAGGACCAGATTTAGGCCACCAAGAGGCTGTGATGCAGGTCTCTCAGTGGAAGTTTTCGAGGCGGGCAATCGCAGCAGACTAGGTCCACATTTCACCAAGACAGAGTGCTCCTTCTCGCCGCGCGAGGTCCGATCACCGGTCATTCAGAGCAAGTCGTGCTCCAGGACTTCTGGTTTCAGGAAGCAGATCGCATCGATCGAGACCACCCCCATCTCAGTGTGCTCGATGCGGTAGGTCTCACCCAGGCGAGTGTCGTGTTCCTTCCGGAGCTTGTTACTTTTGTGGCCAGCAGGGCCATTTGAGGAGATATTGTCCGTCCAGAGGTGGCGGAAGTGTGATGGTTCACCGGCGTGGCCGGGCTTGTCGGATCTTCGCCTTCGACGGCATGCGCCCGAGGCGTGGTGTTCATGGCCAGAGCGCGCAGAGGTCGTGGTAGGGGTCCCAGTTCCAGCGGTCCTCAGAACCGCATTTATGCTATGTCCAACCGCCAGGACCAGGAGGCGTCACCAGATGTCGTCACAAGTACATTATTGGTTTCTTCTTGCTGATGATATGCTTGATAGATCCAGTTCTACCTTGTCCTATATATCTCCTCATATTCTGGTAGAATAGTGGATAGAGCCCGAGTCCATAAAACCTTTGAGGCGCTACGCCAGCTGGGTGATTCGGTAGCCGAATGGTATATGTGGCTTTCCCGTTGACTATAGATACCGTCCGACTCTAGCCGACTTGATAGAGTTCGATATGACGACTTTGATGTGATTACGGGTATGGATTGGCTAGCCTCGCTATGCCAACGTGGACCGTAGAGAGATTAGTTCGGTTCCAGCTTCGCGAGCCTGCTATCGAGTGGACGGAATATCAGACGCCGGCGGGTAAGTTTATTTCTACCTCGCGGTAGGAAGATGGTGCGAAAGCGGTATATCTACCATGGTTCGAGTATTCGACATCGAGGTCGAGATACCGACCTTCACCGCCTGGCCGTTAGAGAGTTTTCGCACGTATTCCCGCACGAAGCTCGTATCCTCTCCCGAGAGGAGATTGAGTTTGCATTGATTTGGCGCCGACACTCGACCGATATCTATTCCGCCATACGTGACGGCACCCGCCGAGTTGAAGGAATCAAGGACCACCAAGGACTTCCGGAGAAAGGCTTTATCGTGCCAAGTGTTTCTCCTGCGGAGCGCCAGGTTATTTGTAAAGAAGGACGGACGCCGCGCACGTATTGATTACAGCAAACAAGGTAACTATCAAGAACAGATATCCTCCTCAGATTGACGATGATTTGTTTGACCAGTTGCAGGTGCAAGGTGTTTTTCCAAGATAGACATGCGGTCTGGTTATCATCAGGTGCGAGTTAGAGAGACAGATATCTCAAAGACTGCATTCAGGACCCGGTATGGGCACCATGAGTTCGTGGTGATGTCTTTCGGTTGACTAACGCTCCAAATGGTATTCATGGATTTGATGAATAGGTGTTCGTGCCATTTTTGGATATGTTCGTTATAGTATTCATTGATGATATCCTGGTTTATTCGCAAGACGAGCAGAACACGCGGATCATTTGGCGACGGTATCGAGTCCTCCGACCGGCGCCAGTATGCCAAGTTCTCGAAATGCGAGTTTTGGTTGGCTTCAGTGGCTTTCTTAGGGCATGTCATCGGGGGCGATGGTATTCGGGTTGATACAACGAAGATTGAGGCGCCAAGACTTGCCTGCACCCACTACACCAACGGAGGTGCGCAACTGGGCCTTGCAGTTATTATCTGAGGTTTGTGGAGAAGTTTGCTTCCATTTCAAAGACTTTGACTAAGTCGACTCGTAGCGGCTATGTTCCTGGACGGATACTTGTGAGGAAAATTTCCGCATTAAAGGAGAAATTGACGACCGCCTCAGCTTCTTACTCTTCCGAGGGTTTAGATGGATACGTGGTTTATCAGGATGCATCGTGTGTTGGAGTGCGTGCACGCAAAGACGACAAAGTTATAGCTACGATCCCGATAGCTTAGGAAGCATGAGAAGAACTATCCCACACATGACTTGAGTCAGCAGATGATTCATGCCTCAAGATCCGAGACATTATTTATATGGAGTTCATGTGACATTTACACGCACTACAAGAGTCTCCAGATATCTTCACCGAGGAGCTGAACTTCGCGCAAAGACGTGGTCGAGCCGCTTAAGGATTATGATGTCGACATTCTATATCACCTGGAAGGCCAATGTAGTTTCGCATGCCCTTAGTCGCAGATCGATGGGTAGTCCGATCTGACGGCACCTGCAGGCGGATATGGTCCGAGAGTTACATCATCTGAGCCTCGGGGTTCGCTTGGTTGATTCGATAGTAGTAGAGTTCGGTTCGAGAGGTTGCCGAGTCTTCCATCGCCGAGGAGGTGAAGAGGCGATGATGAGGATCCGATTATGGTACGGTATCGAGATGACGCAGACTTCGAGAGAAGAGTCTATTTGAGGTAGCACCGACGGTGCTAAGATTTGAGGCCGGCCAGGTGTTCCCGATGTGACAGACTTCGCGCCAGATTCTCGGGAGGCGACAGTGCTCGTTATTCTATTCACCCGGGTCGACTAAAATGTACCATGACCTCGTGTGTATCTATTGTGGACGGCACAAGAGGACATCATGAGTTCGTGGCGCAGCGTCCGAATTGTCACAGTTAAGGTTGAGTACCGTAGCCGCTGGTCATTGCAGTTATTGATATTCGACTGGAAGTGGGAGGTGGTAAATATGGATTTTATTACGTGGTTACCTCACACTCGAGGAAGCATGACTCCATTTGGGTTATCGTCGACAGTCGATTTAAATCAACCCATTTTCTTCCGGGCCAGACGACTTTTTCTACGAGGATTACGCTGCATCAGATATCGAGAGAGATTGTGAGATCGCATGGAGTTCTGTATCGATTATTTCGCATGCAGGAGCCCGCCACGCTAACTCGGAGGTCTTTCCGTATGAATTAGGGACGCAGTGAGTCTCAAGACGGGCGTTTCACCTCGTGATCGACGACAAAGCCGAGCGCACTATCCGCACACTCGAGGATATGTTGCGGGCTCAGGTCATTGATTTCGTGGGTAGCTAGGAGGATCATTTACCTCTCGTGGAGTTTGCTTATAACAACGGCTACCATTCTAGTATTCGATGACGCCATGAGGCCTTATACGGGAGGCGCAGTCACCGATAGGTTGGTTTGAGTGGGAGAATGCGCTGGTCGGGCGGACTTGATTCAGCAGTGGATAAGGTGAAGCTTATCCAGAGCGGTTGTTGGCAGCTCGAGTCGATGTAAGTCGTATGCGCATCATCGGCGTCGACACTTGGAATTTGAGATAGATGATTGGGTTTTCCTAGCGTATCGCCTACGGCGGCGTGATGAGATTTGGAAAGAAGGGGAAACTTAGCCCAAGGTATATTGGGCATTATCGATTGTCCATGTGGTAGGCACGCTGTTGCGAGTTGGATCTGTCGTCCGATCTGGAGGCAGTACATCCAGTGTTTCACGTATCTATGTTGCGGAAATGTGTTGGAGACCCGTCTATAGTGCACCCGATTCATGATGTCCAGGTGACAGAGGGGTTATCGTATGAGGAGAGTCCCATAGCGATACTCGACCATCAGGTTAGGCGACTTCGGACCAAGGATGTGGCTTCCGTCAAGGTTTTATGGCGAAACGAGAACAGGGAGGAGATGACGTGGGAAGCAGAGGATGACATGATGAGGAAGTATCCTCACTTATTCCCTATACCTCCAGGTAACCCACTTTCCTGCTTGTTAGTTTAATTTGACAGTTATGCTTAAGTATGTCAGGGTGTCGCCTTTTAATTGCAAAAAGAATAGTTAAGGGGGTCTATGTCGATATCGTGATTTGAGTAAGCCTAGAAGGAACATTTGGGAAGAATGTTTCTAAGGGGGGGAGAATGTTATACACCGTAGTTCTGGCCTTACGTGTGAGAGCGTACGAAAGGGAGTAAGACTTAAAATTTTCGAAAGATAGGTTGACGGATTGTTTTGGACGGGTTTTAGTCAACTTTGAGGCGGGTTATGACCCGCTACATTGCGAGTTCCTAAGAGTTTCAAAGGCCTATTGCGTATTTCGTTGAGTCTAGTTTCCAACGCAACCGACCGTTCGTCGATAGGACATCAGAGTAGAAATTTATGGGAGTTACAAGTTCAGTGCGCAGTCGGACATAAATGTGTTTCGGGCAGGAGCCACAGGGCCGCGGCGTCGGATGCAGGGCCGCTGTCATGACCCGACCCGGGGCCCGTGACTGGTGCCTTACCCCGGGCACCCTAGTGATACAACATCAGAGAAAATCAGCGGAAATAAAAACTTACACATGAAACAAGATATACAATAAGAAAAATAGGCTAACCAAAACGGTCACCTTTCTGCATATATAAAAAAATGATTAAACCTGAACAGTTACATCCCTTTTACAAACCCTGCCACAACAAGCATTACATGCACTTCTAAGAATGTAACCACAACTACGACGGGACAGGGCCCCGCCATACCCCTGAATGTAAGTACCTACAATGACAGGGGACTATACCAAAAGATAAGCCTCCGGAGAAACGGAGCTTCTCAAAACGCTGAACTGTGATCCTATGAGCGAGGATCAACAATCGTGTACTCTACCGCGGCATGAACGCAGCCCCGGGCGAGGTCAAGACAACAGTACCAAGTATGTGAAATCAGAAGCATCAAATAAAATCATACCATTTTAAAACCGGTTCACAAATACGCATTTAACAACCAATTTTTAACCGCACATAGTGCCACAAAGATAAACAAGAGCAAAATAGATATAACGAATCGGTCTTTTCTAGGCCGCTAATGATCGGCAAGGCCAATCGCCCATAGTATCATTATGCGAGCCTAATCTCGAACTTCGCACCGCATAGACCACCTAGGTCCGTATGAGGTATTCTCGTGACGGGGTAGCTAACCTCGACATCAACTCCGACTCGCACCGCATAGTCACACGGACCGCATGAGGTATTCCTCGACGGCGAACACACCCGAGTGATCATCCCGAACTCCCGCACTCGCATAGGTCCCATGGACCCGCATGAGGTATTCTCGACGGGCGCTAACCCTGCATAATAAGTCGGGGGTAAGTGATATAATACCAAAGATAATCGCTTATCGTTAAACAACATAAGCACAACAAGAAAACCCCCTTACACAAACGTCATAAGACACTAACACACGTAGCATCATAACATGTTTACTTATCAAACCAACAAGAAAGTATTACAAGACTATCACAAACCAACAAGAAAGTATTACAAGACTATCACAAGCCAACATAGTCAAGTTACTCACACAAAAGTCACACGATACCCGTAGTATCAAAATAGAGTAACTATCTTTTAAGTAAACCAAAATAATTTCCATACCTTCTTTTTAAACCAATCTTAAGACAAAAGCATGCCTTCCTTTTTAAACCATTTTAAGACAAAACCATGCCTTCCTTTAAAACAAAGACATTTTTTCCTTTTTAAAGTCAAGTAGCAATATACTTTTTAAACCAAGTGTCTTACTCTTTTAAAAACAAGTAACCTATACCTTTAAATCAAGTTACTTCTCCTTTCCCAAAATCAAGTTGTTTATAAGTCAAGTCTCTTTACTTTCAAAAATCAGTCTCTTAATCTTTAAATCATATCTTTTAAGGAAACCAACCTCCAACTTTTAAAATGTCAAGTTATCATTTTAAATCCAATGATAAAACCATTCTTTTGTTTTCATAAAGTCGTTATAAATAACTTCTCATAAAGTTATTATAACACTTTATGTTTTAAACCAACCAAGGACAACTATTCTCATTTTCGAAATCAAGATAACTTTATTCTTTAAAAGACCACACACCCATTACTCATGAATGAGGTTTTACAACTTTTTAACATAATTCAACTCCTTAATATTTCATAACAAGTCACTTAACTTTGGAATCAAGTCAAGGACACAAAAGGAAAATCAAATTCCTTTAAACACACGTGCTTACCGCGACTATATATATTTCACAACAATCATGCTAGAAAGGATAGGAAGAGGTTCACATACCTCGCGACGATTATCGATAATAAGCAAAATGCTACAAAGTACTATAACTCGCTAGCCTTTTCCACCCTTCAAGTAGAATACGCTACTGTAGTACTTCAACCTATAATGGCCATAAAACGCTTATTAACTTCAGATCCCTTCAGAATATTTCTAAGTACAAGGTTCCATATTCTACGAAAATTTGGCAAAGACCTCCCCCAGTAACCACATAAATAACCTCCACTATTTAGGCCCGCTACCAAGCCAACAACTCGTATGAGATTACACGCCTAACCTGGATGTGTACAATCGCCCCACAATAATACTACAAGTCATCAGAATACTGATTCAATGTAAATACAGTTCAATTCTTTTTAATCATCCTTCCATAAATCATATACTCAATTATACATTACTACAACATGTAATCTCCAATTACAATAGGGGGATAAAGATCATTACCTCGATAAGCCCAAAATTATCCAAGTTTTATAAGTCGATCCTGAGCAACGTTTAGCTCCACTTCCTTACGCTCCAACCCGCTCCAAGCAACCCTTAGAAGTTTCTAAACAACTTCTCTTAACACTTCACCCATCTATGAAGATTTTCCTAGGGTTTCACTTTGTGACTATTGGAATAAAGTAGTATTTTCGGGCTCTTCGTATAAAGATAACTTTGGAATACTACAAGGGATTTTTGGCTAAGGTATATGGGATTATAACAAGTACTTGAAGAATTTTTCTACACAAAGGGGGGGGGTGTTGTACGAGAACCACAAAGGGATGGAGGGGAATTTTTGCCTTGGAAAAAATATTTCAAGTGAGGGATGAATAAAGTCTTGCAACAAGGGGGGTATTTATAGAGAAATCAATGGCTAGGATCAAAGCAAGTGTATGGTGAGGATTTGGTCCATGTGGGAGTGGAGTCTTCCAACCAAGTGTCCACCACAACAATGAGACATGTGTCCACCACAAAAATGGGACAAGTGGCTTGCCACTTGTCCACCAAAAAACGTCCAACACTTGTCCTTCTCCAATTCGGCCAATCATGGCCACATGGGAGTGGCACGTGTCGCCCCCCTACTCGTCCAAAATATTTCATCTTCCGAAAATATCCGTAATGCCAAAAATCCAAAAATAAAGTGGGCCCCACAAAACCGTAAATTTTTCCCGTGGGCCCCACGTGGCCAATTCCGGAAATAAAATTCCATAATTCTCAAATATCCCAAAAAGTCCGAATACCAAATCTGGAAATCCAATTCCCATTAACGAACCTTTTTCCTTCACAAAATCCGGAAACTTTTCCGTCGAAAAATCACATCTTTCTTCCTTTCCAATTTTAATGTCGTATTCTCGTACGTACGTCCTCGTATACATACTCCGGAACTACGGGGTGTAACATTCTTCCCCCCTTAGAAACATTCATCCCGAATGTTCCTTCAAAGTCTCTAAACACACATGCGCCGGTATAGTCTTCACTACTATACTTACAAAACCAATTATGCCACACCTGACCATAATACCACATACGCGCAAAAACTCACATCCAAGCCAACGAAGAATCATCTCTAAAGCGTATAACAATACTAATAGCTCCACCCAAGGTCCAAAGGATACTTTTTTCACATCTTTACCTTATAAAAAAGACACTTTCATCTTCTTAACACATCTTCGCCTTTTTTCTTACTTGTCGTACCCTCCTCGTACACTCGAACTCTTCCTAATATACGTACCACATTTCTGTCATTGCTTCAGTTTCCAAAATCTCGGGGTTACTATCTCCAACTTGGTCATCATTAACTGGGAACGCTCTGGATGGATCTCCGATACTCTTCCAAAACATAGCAACATGGAATACCGGACGTACTGCCTCCTAAGTCGGACGTCAGTGCTAACTTATAGGCAACTTGACCTATTCTACAACGATCTGAAAAGGCCCAAAGTACCTCGGGCTAAGTTTCCCCTGCTTTCCAAATCTCGTCACACCTTCTTCCGGCGGTACTTCAAGACCCACCGCCAACTCAACCTGTGTCGACGCCGACACCCGCACGACTTCGCTTACTCGAGCCGCTAAAACCCTTCTGGATAAGCTTCACCTTATCCACATCCTGCTGAATCAAGTATGGACCAACTATCTGAACCTTGCCAACATCGAACCAATCAACCGGCAACCTACACTTCCGCCCATACAAGGCTTCATAAGGCGCCATCCGAATACTGAATTGGTAGATATTATAATACTCACTCAACCAGAGGCAAATAATCCTCACAGCTACCCCTGAAATCAATACACCGGCCCGTAACCTATCCTCAAATGTCTGGATAATACGCGATGTTTGCCCGTCGGCCCGAGGGTGGATGCAATACTGAGACTCACCTAAATTCCTAACCCCGACTGGTAAAACCTCCAGAAACAAAAGAAATAGCCGAAAACTGGGCTCCACTGCCTGCCATAAAAAGTAGGAACCCCGTGCAGCCTTATAACCTTCCTGATATACAACATCTCGCATAACCCTCCGCCGAGTAAATACCCCGACTAAAAGACAAGATGGTCGACCCATCGGGCTCGACCATCGGGTCGAACGCATCCACAAACTCGTGACGATGGTTACCTAAACTGGGCCTAACACCTCGTGACTTATCATCTAGCGGACCACCTCAAACCGACCACCACATTCCGGTCATGGGTTGACTCGCGATATGGCCTCAACCCGACCCACTTCAGACTAAACTCGTTCTCGATCCGAACAATCTTACCAATTCACGTCATGAAAGCTACCACTTCCATCTCACACTACTCATGGAATTATCCCACAATATATATCACGCATACCAAGTACTTCGACAAAGACCAACCGTAAAATCATCCACTCAGGACGGCCTTGCATCCAAGGTCCCAACTGTTATAAATTCTAAGGCTCCCCATTTCCTCGTCCCAGACTTACCCTTTTCAACTACCCATGCTTTCTAATCCACACCTAACACAATGCTATCCGTACATAGCACTCCACATGTATCTACCATAACGACCTAAACAAGTCTCTTAAGGGCTGAAGATATCTCTCAGAATTCATCGCCTCACTTTCCTTTGTCGCCTAATCAAATCCCGCTCACTGGGCGCATAACTCTGAAGGTGATGAACCACCATCGATCCCGGCGTCGAGTCGTAACATCCGCGCCACCTCTGGTCGGATAATTTCTCGCAAAATGGCCCTACTGGCCGCAAGCATAACAAGCTATCGAAGTAGTACGACACTCCTCATAAGAACACCTACCACAACGACCATATCGAGGTGGGGGTGGCCTCCTCTGGCTAACACCCCTTCCTCTCCGAACCATTGAATCCGCAATTGACCTGGTAGGCTAAGTTATCCCACATGTATCCCTCCTACCAGGACATTCTCTCCTCACATGGCCCTGACGGCCGCTGGTAAAACAAGCATTAGTAAAAAGACGATATTTCCCGGGATGACGTCTACCACATAGTGAATACCGAGAACCGAATCTGGCTAGAACCTGTAAATCGGAACTAGAAACCCCGGAGTTCGACCAACTCCTAAATACCCGAACGCCGAAGTGCGCGGAGGACCACTGCATCTTGGCGGAGGCACATAACGATCGGCTCACGAGAAGGTCCGCTCGAAAGTTACCAAATGACCTCTTTGTTTCTAGCCCTCTTGGCTGATCTTCGTTAATCCGCCGATCTCTACGCTCCTCGATCTGGTGCATAAGCTCAGACGCGGGCAACGCCCATGTCTGACTGAAGAGCTACTCTTGTACAACTCTGTACTAGATAATCGTCAAGTCCTGTGACATATCGGTGCACTCTATCCTCCATGTCTGCCACTAAAGCGGGGACATAACGAGCCAATGAGTCAAACTCGACATCAGATTCTCGAACCGCCCTCCGCTCGCCTCAACCTCATAAATCTATCTGCGAGCTCTCTCATCCGCGAGGGCAAGAAGTGTGTAGAAATGCCTCACGAACTCGTCCCAACCAGCTGGAGGCGCATGCTCCCTTGGGATAGTTCCCATGAATCAAACCAGTCGACTGCAGTATCACGCAGTCGATGTGAACCTAATACCACCGACTCTGTCTCTGAGGCCTCGATCACTCTCATGATCCGCTACAACTGTCGTATAAACTCCTGAGGATCATCCTCAGTCCTCGACCCATAGAACTCTGGTGGACTGCAACTCCAAAAAGTCCCAAAGTTTCAACCCGTCGGCTCTGGGGTGTATTACCGGTACCACCGGCCCCCCGTCTATCCTCATGCCTCGCTACAAGCCGAGCTAGTAATCGCCATCTCTCGTAACCATATCCTCTGCTCTCGCCGTGGGCAAGACTCAGGTATCGTGGTCTCAGTAGCTACTGCTGCTCTAAACTCTCCTGGGGCTAGCGGCGTCGCAGAACTCCCCGAATGAAGCACTATCTCAGGTAATGACTGGGCCTGTGCCCTCGTAACCCTCTGTATTCTACTCGCAGCTCCCTCTGCTGCCTTGCCCTTCTGGGCTCTGGTTTCCTTGCGCAGAGTAATAACTGGTACATACGAATACGCCAGAGGGAGTCCAACTTATCACACAACTCTAAGGCACGATCTCAGAGTGAGAAGAATGGAAACCAATCCTAAATATCCTGCAGCCTCCTGATTATAGGTGTGGTGCACAACACGCCGATAATCAAGACTTACTAGATACGGTGCAGTAGACACTTTCCGAGGATTAATCGCTCGAATCGACTTTTGTCACGACCCAGGCCGGGCGTGGTACCTTACCGGGCACCCTAGTGATACAACATCAGAGAAAATCAGCGGAAATAAAAACTTACACATGAAACAAGATATACAATAAGAAAAATAGGCTAACCTAAACAGTCACCTTTCTGCATATATAAAAAAATGATTAAACCTGAACATTTACATCCCTTTTACAAACCTGCCCACAACAGTACTACAGACCTCTAAGAATGTAACCACAACTACGACGGACGGGGCCGCCATACCCCGAATGTAAGTACCTACACAACGACAGGGACTATACTAAAAGATAAGCCTCCGGAGAAACGGAGCTTCCCAATACGCTGAACTGTGATCCTATGACGAGGATCGACAATCGGTGTACCTCTACCTGCGGCATGAACGCAGCCGAAGAGGTCGATAACAGTACCAAGTATGTGAAATCGTAAATCAAATAAAATCATAACATTTTAAAACCGGTTCACAAATACGCATTTAACAACCAATTTTTAATCGCATATAGTGCCAAAGATAAACAAGAGCAAAATAGATATAACGTAACTGGTCTTTTCTAGGCCGCTAATGATCAAAGCAAGGCCAATCGCCCATAGTATCATTATGCGAGCCTAATCCTGGAACTTCCGCAGTCCGCATAGACCACCTAGGTCTGCATGAGGTATTCCTCGCATCGGGGGTAGCTAACCTCGGATCAACTCGACTCCGCGGTCGCATAGTCACGTGGACCGCATGAGGTATTCTCGCGTCGGCGTAACACCCGAGTGATCATCCCGGAACTCCGCGCTCGCATAGGTCCCATGGACCCGCATGAGGTATTCCTCGCATCGGGGGCGGCTAACCCTCAACATAACAAGTCAGGGGGGTAAGTGATATAATACCAGCATAACTGCTTATCGTTAAATAACATAAGCACAACAAGAAAACCCCCTTACACAAACGCCATAAGACACTAACACACGTAGCATCATAGCATGTTTACTTATCAAACCAACAAGAAAGTATTACAAGGCTATCACAAGCCAACATAGTCAAGTTACTCACACAAAAGTCACACGATACCCGTAGTATCAAAATAGAGTAACTATCTTTTAAGTAAACCAAAACAATTTCCATACCTTCTTTTTAAACCAATCTTAAGACAAAAGCATGTCTTCCTTTTTAAACTATTTTAAGACAAAACCATGCCTTCCTTTAAAACAAAGACACTTTTTCCTTTTTAAAGTCAAGTAGCAATATACTTTTTAAACCAAGTGTCTTACTCTTTTAAAAACAAGTAACCTATACCTTTAAATCAAGTTACTTCTCCTTTCTCAAAATCAAGTTGTTTATAAGTCAAGTCTCTTTACTTTCAAAAATCAGTCTCTTAATCTTTAAATCATATCTTTTAAGGAAACCAACCTCCAATTTTTAAAATGTCAAGTTATCATTTTAAATCCAATGATAAAACCATTCTTTTGTTTTCATAAAGTCGTTATAAATAACTTCTCATAAAGCTATTATAACACTTTATGTTTTAAACCAACCAAGGACAACTATTCTCATTTTCGAAATCAAGATAACTTTATTCTTTAAAAGACCACACACCCATTACTCATGAATGAGGTTTTACAACTTTTTAAGATAATTCAAGTCCTTAATATTTCATAACAAGTCACTTAACTTTGGAATCAAGTCAAGGACACAAAAGGAAAATCAAATTCCTTTAAACAAACGTGCGTCTACCGCACTATATATATTTCACAACAATCATGCTAGAAAGGATAGGAAGAGGTTCACATACCTCGCGACGATTATCGACAATAAGCAAAATGCTCCAAAGTACTATAACCCTGCTAGCCTTTTCCACCCTTCAAGTAGAATACGCTACTCGTAGTACTTCAACCTATAATGGCCATAAAACGTTTATTAACTTCTAGATCCCTTCGTAGAATATTTCTAAGTACAAGGTTCCATATTCTACGGAAAATTCGGCAGCACCTCCCCCCCCGTAACCACATAAATAACCTCCACTATTTAGGCCCGCTACCAAGCCAACAACTCAGAGGGGATTACACGTCTAACCGGATGTGTACAATTCTGCCCCACAATAATACTACAAGTCTACTGTAAATACAGTCCAATGTAAATACAGTTCAATTCTTTTTAATCATCCTTCCATAAATCATATACTCAATTATACATTACTACAACATGTAATCTCCAATTACAATAGGGGGATAAAGATCATTACCTCGATAAGCCCAAAATTATCCAAGTTTTATAAGTCGATCCTGAGCAACGTTTAGCTCCACTTCCTTACGCTCCAACCCGCTCCAAGCAACCCTTAGAAGTTTCTAAACAACTTCTCTTAACACTTCACCCATCTATGAAGATTTTCCTAGGATTTCACTTTGTTACTATTGGAATAAAGTAGTATTTTCGGGCTCTTCGTATAAAGATAACTTTAGAATACTACAAGGGATTTTTGGCTAAGGTATATGGGATTATAACAAGTACTTGAAGAATTTTCTATACAAAGGGGGGGGGTGTTGGACGAGAACCACAAAGGAAGGGAGGGAATTTTTGCCTTGGAAAAAATATTTCAAGTGAGAGATGAATAAAGTCTTGCAACAAGAGGGGTATTTATAGAGAAATCAATGGCTAGGATCAAAGCAAGTGTATGGTGAGGATTTGTTCCATGTGGGAGTGGAGTCTTCCAACCAAGTGTCCACCACAACAATGAGACATGTGTCCACCACAAAAATGGGACAAGTGGCTTGCCACTTGTCCACCAAAAAACGTCCAACACTTGTCCTTCTCCAATTCGGCCAATCACATGGGGGTGACACGTGTCGCCCCCTTACTCGTCCAAAATATTTCATCTTCCGAAAAAATCCGTAATGCCAAAAATCCGAAAATAAAGTGGGCCCCACAAAACCGTAAATTTTCATCGTGGGCCCCACGTGACTAATTCCGGAAATAAAATTCCATAATTCTCAAATATCCCAAAAAGTCCGAATACCAAATCTGGGAATCCAATTCCCATTAACGAACCTTTTTCCTTCACAAAATCCAGAAACTTTTCCGTCGAAAAATCACATCTTTCTTCCTTTCCAATTTTAATGTCGTATTCTCGTACGTACGTCCTCGTATACATACTCTGGAACTACGGTGTAAATGCATGGCCGGATATTCCGAGTCGCTGAAATTGCAGTGCCACGGGAAGCAGGCGCGCGCCGGAAGTTACGTGAGTGGCGGAGTTCGTCTTGCGGCGCCAAGGCGCAGGCAGTGCGCAAAGCGGCGGAAAAACTGAGGAAAATAAGATTTGTTCTTTTAAAAAGGCCATGGGCGGGTGTCACGGGGCCCCCCCCCCCCCATCTGATTTTTGCATGTCCTTTATATTGATCAAGTCTTGAAGACTTGGTCATTTTTCAAAGTCTTTCTCTCTCTCTAAAGCTAGAGCTCTCACTTCTCTCTAGAATTCCAAGAGGAATTCAAAGCTTAAGGAAAATCTAAAAAGTTAGGACAAGAAGGAAGCTTGTGGCTAGCTTGTAAGGGTTGTTGTGGTGGTGTTCTTGGAAAAGAGGCTAGCAAAAATTGTTGGAATAATTTTGGCTAAAGCTCTAAGGTAACAATTCTTCTCTTGTAGCTAGTTATTGATGTTGCATGTGAAGAAGAAGGAACTTGTAGTAGTAAATAATGCTCTTAGATTCATTGCATGTAAGAAATATGGTTTGGATATGAAAGGATTGTTTAAAAAGGTTATGTGAGCATGTTGTAGCCAAAACACTACCTTAAACTTGTTAAGTTAATTGTTGTACCTTATGGGGCAGAATTTTACACACCCAAGTGTGGTTGTGTAATCCCCTTTGAAATGTTTGGATTGTTGGGCCTTAAATGTGGCGTTTGGATGTTGAATTCGGCTTTGAAAAAGGTGGCAAAGTATGTAGAAACAAAGGAAATGCTGCCCAATTTTCCATAGGATTTAGTGACTTGAACTTGGATTATTCTACATTGAACTAGAGGTTAATAGACGTATTATGGTCATTATAGGTTGACATATTACGTGCGAAATTTTGGACTTAGCAAGTGGATTGACCGAAGAGGTATGTGGAATTTTCCTATCTCTTGAGCATGAATGGTTTTACCTATGTAGACGATGAGCGTCTGAGTTTGATATCCCTTACTTGTTTTAAGGATGTCTTGAGTTTTCAAAGTTAAGGGACTTGATGTGTTCAAGTATATGATTCTTGTTTTCCTTTTTAAAAGTGTAAGTCCCTTGGGTTTTAGGAAAAATGTATTTGACTAAGGTATAACGTTAATATAATAACTTTATGAGAAGTTGATTATATTAGCTTTATGAAAGGTTAACAAAGAAAGATTTACTTTAAGTAAAATGAGTACGGATAAATGATTTGAGGTTGTGAAAGACAAATTGGTTTTAAGGCATCAATTGCCCAAAGGTTTTATGTGAAAAAGAGTTCATTTTCAAAAGAATGGAAGTATGTAGTACTTTGGGTTAAATTTCCGGATTTCCTTTTACTAAGATATGTTACCTTACTTATGTTATGTGTGATGGTCGGTTGAGCTAGGGTAAGAGTATAAATGAGGGGTAAATCCCCAAGACGTTATACCACCTTCTCCAGGGTAAGAGTATAAATGAGGGGTAAATCCCCAAGACGTTATACCACCTGCTTCAGGGTAAGAGTATAAATGAGGGGTAAATCTCCAAGACGTTATACCACCTATTCCGTGGATTTGCTACCCACGATGCGAGGAATACCTCATGCGAGTCCGTAGGGCTTATGCGGGTGAAATAGTCTCATGAGGGTGAGTCTGACCTATCACGAGAATACCTCATGCGGGTCCACAGGACCCATGCGGGTGAAATAGTCCCAGGAGTAGGAGTGCTTAATGATACTGCGGGGCGGATGACCTTTCTTTGACCATGAGCTTCTTATTTTATGCAGTATAGTATATGTTGATATTCTCATTATTGGTAAGGCACAGTGTTCTGTAAACTAATTTTTATACATGTCTTCAGTTATTTTATACTTGAGGTATTTTCAGTATTTTCCAGTTTCGCATACTTAGTACATATGGTGTACTGACCCCATTCCTCGGGGGCTGCGTTCATGCCGTAGGTAGAGGTAAGCAGGTGGTGGATCCTCATTCTTAGGATCAATGTTCCGGTGTCAGAAGCTTGTTTTGTTGGTGCGGTTCTTCCCTGATGCTATAGGTATTGTGTACATTCAGGGTATGGCGGGGCCCCGTCATACGATTGTTATTCTTAGAGGTTTGTGGTCACGTCTGTGTTTTGGGCTGTAAGAATAAGTTGTACTTTTGATTAAGTATATTTTTATGGAAGGCAGCCTTATCGGCTGGCCAGTGATGTTTACTTATACAGGTTATGTGTTATGTATGTTCCGCTGCTATTCTCTAATGTATACCTATCGGGGTGCCCCGGTAGGGCACCAGTTGCGGCCACGGGGTCGGGTCGTGACAGTATATCACTGAAAATGCTTATTGAAATGAACAAACTCACCGGACCGAATTATCTAGATTGGCTTAGGAATCTAAGGATTGTCCTAAGGCAAGAGAAAATTGAGTATGTATTGGACAAGGTTTTCCCCATAGTGCCTACTGAAGACTCTGGTGAGTATGCTGCTTTTGACAAGGTTGTTTATCAGAAGCATCTTGATGATGCCACATCTGCACAATGTGTTATGCTATCTTCTATGTCAGTGGAACGGCAAAGACAACATGAGAACTTGGGTCCTAATGAGATGCTAGCACATTTAAAGAGCCTCTATGACTCTCAGCCCCAAACGCTGGAATATGAGTTGTTGATAGACCTTTTTAAATGTAAGTTGATCGAAGGAGGCCAAGTGTCTCAACACGTGCTGAAGATGATAGGGCTAATTGAAAGGTTGGCCTCAATTGATATTGATCTGCAGAGTAGAGTTGCTTCCACGCTGATCCTAAATTCACTTCCTCGTTCGTTTGAGAGTTTCATCATTGACTACAACATGAATGGAACTAAAGAGAGTCTGTCGTAATTGCATAATATGTTAAAGACTTTTGAATCTTCGATCTCTAAGGGCAAAGCTGTGCTCATGGTAAGCTCTTCTAGTCATCCCAAACCGAAAGGTAAGGAATGACAGAAGAAGAAGGGCAAAGCTAACGATGTGCCCACAACAATGAAACCCAATGGAGGGGCGAAGAAGAAGAAAGTTATCCCGGCTAAGGATGTGTGCATGAATTGCAATAGGAAGGGGCATTGGAAGAAATATTGCACTGCTCCAGGAGGAGGAAAGGCACGTGGTGCTTCAGCCTCTAATGGACAAGGTATGTTGGTAATTGAAATAAATCTATCTATAAATAATTATCATTCATGGGTACTAGATACCGCTTGTGGCTCACACATTTGTACAAATATGCAGGGGCTAACTGACAGCAGGAAGGTCGGACCTCAAAAAGTGGACCTGCGCGTTGGAAATGGAGCACGAGTTGATGATGAGCGTGTGGGAACTTATAGATTAGATTTACCTTCTGGCAATTGTTTAGTGTTGAACAATTATTTTTATGTTCCCTCGTTAACGAGGAACATCATTTCCATTCCTGTTTTAGACTTGGAGGGTTTTTCCTCAAACATATTTAATGGCAGTATGATATTTTCTTTTAATGATGTTGTATTTGGAATTGCGCCTCTTGTGAATGGATTGTATACACTAAACTATTGTCGAGAAATTTTCGATATACAAAACAAACGAGCTAAAATAAGTAAAATAAATTCTACCTATTTGTGGCATTGTAGACTTGGTCATATCAATCAAACAAGGATAGAACGGTTGAGGAAACTTAACTACCTCGAACCATTTGACTTAGAATCTTATGGTAAATGTAAATCATGTTTGAAGGGTAAGATGACAAATAAGCCTCTTTCTGGAAAGGGGATACGAGCCAAGGAGGTGCTTGAGTTGGTACATACTGACGTATGTGGACTATTTTCGACTCAAGCTAGAGTAGGTTTCCCTTACTTCATCACTTTTACAGATGACTTGATAAGGTATGGATATGTGTATCTTATGAAACACAAATCTGAGGCTTTCGAAAAGTTTAGGGAGTACAAGTGTGAAGTGGAGAAACAACTTGCAAAGAGTATCAAGACTTTTCAATCTGATCGAGGAGGTGAATACTTAAGTAAAAAAATTCTACATTACTTGAAGCTTCATGAAGTTCATTCTGAATGGACGCCTCCTGGAACACCACAAACGAATGGTGTTGCCGAGAGGAGAAACCGAACCCTACTTGATATGGTTTGTTCCATGATGATCTTTACAGCTCTACCAACATACCTTTGGGGATATGATATACAAACCTTGATATATGTTCTGAATAGGGTTCCTTCCAAATCAGTTGAAAAGACGCCATATGAGATATGGTGTGGCAAGATGCCAGCTCCTAGACACATGAGGCCCTGGAGGTGTCCTGTATATGTCAAGAAGATGCTCACTGATAAGTTGGAATCCAAGAGAGAAAAATATTACTTTGTAGGGTATCCAAAGGAAACTAAGGGATATTATTTCGATCTTCCTAGCGAACATAAGATCATTGTTTCTAGGAACGCAACTTTCCTTGAAGAAGAATATGTCTACAAGGAAGAGCGCTGCACAAAAATAAAACTTGAAGAAATTCAAGAACAACAAAGTAACATAGAGGTTGAATCCTTGCCGAATGATCAAAGAAAGAATTCAGTGGGAGCTTTTGGCGAAGATTGGGTACTTAGGATATGCCCTTCGGCCAATGGGAGTGTTTTGAGGAATGATACAGAAATGCAAGACCCTCCTACACAGACCTTGGGAGCAAGTGCAACGATTGCACCTCCTTCCATTCAGGAAAGACATCAAAATTATATTCTTGAAAGCTCTCATGTTGGTAGATCAACCAACACACAAGAACCTTCTCACAGTCAGAATACACCTACAACTGAACTGCAAAAGAATCAACTCCGTAGGTCTGTAAGAACTCATCGACCTCCAGAAAGACTAAATCTACTTGTAGAAACATATAGTGAGATAGATATTCCAGATGATGATGAGCCTACACCTACAACGAAGCAATGGTGGATATTGATTCGAAGAGATGACAAGAAGCCATAAATCCGAAATGGAATATATGTATGTCAATCAAGTGCGTAACATGGTTGATTTGCCAAATGGGGTTAAACCCATAGGATGCAAATGAGTCTTCAAGAAGAAGATTGATGCATTTGGCAAGGTTCAGACTTATAAAGCTAGACTGGTAGCTAAAGGTTATAATTATCGGCCTGGTGTCGATTATGATGAAACATTTTCACATGTTGCTAAGATTAACTCTATTCGAATTTTGTTTGCGATAGCTGCACATCATGACTATGACATTTGATAGATGGACGTCAAAACTGCATTCCTCAATGGTAATCTAATTGGGAAAGTGTATATGAAACAACCCAAGGATTTTTCATCCGAGTCCGGACCAAATGTTGTGTGCAAGCTACAGAAGTTCATTTATGGACTTAAGCAAGCCTCTAGGAGTTGAAACATTTGCTTTGACAAGGCTATCAAGTCATTTTATTTCGTCAGAAGCAAAGAAGATCCTTGTGTTTATAGCAAACACAAGGATGAGGGTATCATCTTCATTGTTATATATGTTGATGACATATTGATAATGACAGACAATAAGACTCTCATGCAGTCAGTTAAGAAATGGTTGTCCAGTACCTTCGTGATGAAAGACTTAGGTGAAGCCTTCTACTTTCTAGGAATTAGGATCTATAGATATAGACCTAATATATTATTGGAGTTGTCACAGTCGGTCTACATAGACAAAGTTCTTAGACATTTTTCTATGGAAAATTCCAAGAAAGGCGGTTTTTCTATGGGTCAAGGCATCAAGTTATCTAAGAAGGATTTTCCTTCTAGTGATGTAGAACTTGAGCGCATGAAGAGGATCC
The DNA here is from genome assembly GCA_029844215.1 of Przewalskia tangutica. Classification (NCBI taxonomy): domain Eukaryota; kingdom Viridiplantae; phylum Streptophyta; class Magnoliopsida; order Solanales; family Solanaceae; genus Przewalskia; species Przewalskia tangutica. Next base: position 22,721,856 of record CM056730.1, on the reverse strand, counting down.
TATATGCTTCGGCTATAGGATCAATCATGTATGTCATGACTTGTACTAGGCCAGATGTGGTCTTTGCACTTAGTATGACTTGCAAGTTCCCGCAGAATCCTGGTGAGGAACACTAGAAGGCAATCAAAAGTATTCTATGTATATCAGACGTACTAAAGATTACTTTTTGGTCTATGGTGGAGATGAGAAGCTAGTTGTTACTGGATACACTGATGCTAGCTTTCAGACAGATGTTGATGACTTCAAATCTCAGTCTGGTTACACGTTCATTTTCCAAAAAAGCTACAAATGTTGGCTCGACTACTGAAGTAGAGTACATTGCTGGATCGGAAGCTGGTAAAGAGGATGTCGCGATTTCTGAGTTCCTGAAGGAACTAGGGGTTGTTCCGAGTGCTATTTTTCCAATAATCATTTATTGTGACAACACTAGTGCAATTACACAGGCAAATGAAGCAAGATCAACAAACAGAAACAAGCATGTACTAATGAAGTACCACATACTCAGAGAGATGGTAGAGACTGAAGATATTAGATTAGATTATGTTTCCACAGACAATAATCTAGTAGACCCGTTTACTAAACCATTATGATTGGTTAAGCATAATGGTCATTTTGAGAACACGGGTATTAGATATGTTGGTGATTGGCTCTAGGCCAAGTGGGAGATTGAAAGTATATTTATGTCCTAGAGACGATTTGTATTAGGACAAATGTATTTTATACACATTCATATTTATATTAATGAAGATTAATATTATGGCATTTGAAGTTGTTGAATTATTTGTGATTGTCTGTAATATTCTATAATTGCATCCCTAGAGGTTATGTGGTTATTAATAACGTGAGAGATTAATATTATAACGTAACTCGTAAATTGCCTCGACTAATGATCATCGAGAATGGGATATCGATGATATGTGGTACGTCGACATGTGGTCTGCATCATATCCTTAGGGATGTAATATGTCTCACCTGCTACGAGTTATGGCAACTCGTGATGGACACATGGATACTTGTAGAAGTATTGGTATACCCTGTTGATGTATTGTTTGTTATATATGTCTAAAGTGTCATCAGCGTGTGGAGATAGAAGTCCTTAGACTTGAGGTCGATACACGCCTTGTTTACAGAGTAATATACGTTGATCCTGTCCTAAGCTCAAATGCCTTATAGGTTGAGACATGGCTAGGGATGGAAACGGATAGGATCTGGACCAGATCCTACTAGATCCAGATCCAGATCCGTTTTTCATACATGTATCCGGATCCAGATCCATCGGGTCCGTAAAAATCAGATCCAAATCCAAATCCATCGGATCCACCGGGTCCACGGATCGAATCTGGATCCACAATAAGTTTGATGCGAACCAAATTTAAAAATTTAATAGGATAGAAAGAGGAAACATGCCTTTTGGATTCAAGAGGCAAACATTTGCCAGTTTGCAACTTTTTTTCTATTATAAAGTAGTTAGGCATTTGTAAATTATGTCTTAACTGAATTTTATTTTGAGAAAGAACAAAAATATGTCTTAACTCTTGACTGATATAGTTTGGTGGGTATTCCCATGAAAAGAAAAAAGGTTTACAAGGGCCTAACTTCTTATAGAGTTCATCACATGGAAACTGATTAAATTCCAGTACTTGAACTTTGAATGTCTCAAAACTTTAGCAATACACTACATTACAAATCCAAACCAAGTTTCTTTCTTAGTGAATCTACAACCTAATACCTCTGTATATAGGACTATACTATCTACCCGAATTTGAGCTCTACAGGACCAATCTAATCTAAGTTAATATAATCATACAAACAAATTGAATTACTATAATAGAGAAACTATACATTTAACATGTTTGTATACAAACATACTAGAATCTAATCTAAATTAATATAATCATCGGACTGGTCTTATGGATGTATAAATGTATAATGTATTTAATAAAAAACGGATCCACGAGTCGGATCTGGACCGGATATGGATCTCAAAGACAAGATCCATATCCAGATCTGATCCGTCATAAACAGATCTGGATCCGATCCGAATCCGTCGGGTCCAAATTTTGAAGATCCATATCCTATAAAATGGATCTGGATCCACCGGATCCGTACCGAGTTCAGGATCCGTTGTCATCTCTAGACATAGCTTGTATTGGGTATATTGCGACGTAGGTTAAAGGTGGTAGTTGAGCCAAGATTAGGATTCATTCCTCGAATGTATCTTCGAGAGAACACTTAGATTCTCATATGGTATTAGGTTGACTAAGTCGTTGGCTAACGCAGTAGACATATCTATGATATGGTCTTGTTGTCAGCTAATATAGATGAGACATAATTATCAAACCATTTGGATAGACACTTGGAAGATCCTAAGCTTGATCCAGTGTATCGTGAATGAAAGGATTTTATCTACCCACATAGAGGTTCAGTTCACAGGTTTCATTTAACTATACTTCACATGTTGAGTTCGTCTTCCGGCGTCGTCTAGGAGTTTCGTGTAGACCATAATGATATTAGTGTCGATATGTGAAGGTCTGTAGGATAACACTACGTCAAGTGTTTCGTCGCAAAGATGTAATCAGAGAGAATATATATGTTCTGTTTATAATTAAGACATTAGAATAAATAATGATTATTTAATTAAATCGAGATGATATTTCGATTTAATTAAAATAGAAATGAGGCAGAATTGGACTAGGGCCGCGGCTCGTGGGACCCAGGGCCCCGGCGCCTCCCACTCAGCGCCGCGACACCACGTGTCCAGTGGGTCCGAAGTGACCCACTCTGTCTCGGTTTTTGGGGCTGACCCACTTGAAAACCCTAGCTGATTTCTTCAGCTATAAATAGAGGGTTCAATCATTTTTAACAAACCCAATTCACAAGAATTATTCTCTGCTAAAACTCTGTCGGATTTTCTAGCTTTCCAAAAGAGTAATTACATCGGAGTCTTAGACTTGCAATCGATGAACAATTGGGTGCTCACCCTCGGATTACACACTTGAAGTTTGAAGATTCCAGATTTGCTAAACTGTAAGTATCTGTTCGAAGTATTACAATTAACTATGTGCTTTACATTATATAATCATCCATCAGTTTGACTGTCCGTCGGGTTTGAAAAATAAATTTTCAAATTTCGCTGCGTGTACAAACCCGACAAAAACCCTACAGTTGTTATTATTATATATTTAATATCTTTCACGAAATTTCTTCTCTGCCGACTAAGGAAATAATAAATAGGTAAATTGATTTTCTATCGAATTTATGTCAGCATCCCAAATCTAAACCAAGCTGTACATATGTATATTTTTCACACCTCATCATTTATGGGCTCTCTTGAATAGAAGATCTACATCTCTCATATGGTATATTTTGAGGCTATAAGTTTCACACACATTGCCACAAAAAAAAGACAAATGGCAAGATGCTGACATAACACGAAAAACTTCACAACACAACACGATTGAAGTACACATCAACACCTTTTCCCAAATTAGTTTTCTACTTTGATAAAGTATCATTATTAAGGGGCACATGCAAATTTAAGCAAAGGTGACAGGAAAAATCAACAAAGATTAGTGGTGATGTGTTAAATACTTCTTAATTAGAGACGCCCATAAGGTAAACAAATTAGAGATAAGCTGAAGATGTATTGAAAAGAGATGATTAGATAGGATATAACACATCTTCACTTAATCGAGGACATGATCTTAAATAAAAAATTATGAATTAAAATAGAAGGTTATAATGGTAGTTAAGCATTATCTCGCTTTCATGCAGAAAAGATTTGGTGTGGGTAGTTTATATTAACATTATTTTACTCTGTATGCTATGTTACGCTCTCCCTATTATTTGCTTGCCTTATTTACTCTTGTATATTTTTCAAACGGCTTTATTCATTATTTGAACTGAGAATTTTTCGGAAACAAATTCTCTATCTCGTGAATCTCCACGAGGTAGAAATAAGGTATACCTACATTCTATTCTTTTCACACTAAATAATAGAATTATACTGAATATGTTATTATTGTTGTTATTGCCCTGTAAGGTACGAAGTTATCTTTGTTAAAAAGTAATTTATATTCAATATAAAAAAAATTGACACGAATTTAAATTTAATCGTGTCTAAATATGGATACCTAATATCTGATTGGAAACAAAAAAAAGTGACAAAAAGATTAATAATGATTAGCGGAATAAAGTAGTCTTACGTACGGGGACAACTCTTATGAGATGCAATAGTGTGAGAAACCTATATCTTTTCTCATCTAATTATGTTGCAAGTGTCAATACACAAACCTCTATAGGTGCAATCTCTCCATCAACTTGGCACGATAGACTTGAGCACCCGGGAGCATCAGTTTTTAATTTTCTTAGGAGTCAAAATCTAATTTAATGTAATAAATGGAAATTTACCCACGATTGCTACTTGATCTTGTCCATTAGGGAAGCACGTTAGACTTCATTTTAAGTCATCACTAAGAGTAACATTTTCTCCTTTTGATATCATTCATGCGGATTTATGGACATCTCCAATTACTAGCAAACTAGGTCACACATATTATTTGGTGCTTTTGGATAATTTCTCTCATTTTCTTTGGGTTTATCCTCTAAAATTTAGTCCCAAGTGTTGACACCCAATTTTGACCCTCCCGTCCAGCCATTAACTATAAAATTACACTAATTTTGTAAAATAATTTTTATGATTTTTTATAATAAAATGCAGCGAATAAAACATTAAATACAGGCATAAATAATTAATTTACTAATGACATCGCGTCTCACGTAGAGTTTTAAGCACTTAGAGTCTCGCGTCCGCATTAATTAACTTTAAGCTTTGTCGTAATTCTTAAATAATTAATAAATGCATAAAATAAATAATTTAGCGATAACGTCGTGTCAGGTAGCATAGCCGCATTAATTAGTAATCATTTGTAATTTAAAATCAATTTTAATCTGATATATGCATTTAATAGCGTCGCATTTATAAGGCTTTAAACAATTCTTAAATATCGTACTTGCATTCGGCATTTAAGTAATTTAATATAAACTCAATGCATTTTAATTTAACTTCGCAATAATGCACAATAATAAGAGGTTAAATAATAGCGTCGCGTTCTAAAATGTTAAGCATTAATAGCAAGCCCGTCTTCATTCGTTATAATAATTCAAACTTAGGCTAATAGAACACCTAAATAATTTAAGCACAATTTATTGTTTTAATTTACTACTAATTAATTAAATAGCACCTAAAACTAGCACTAATTAAATAACTAATTACCCACCATTTTCGTCCAGCCCACTACATTTAACCCAACCCGCAGCCCAAAAGCCCAATACCCGCAGGCCCCTATTTCCCTTATTTCCCTAAACCCACTGCAGCCCTTTTACATACCCATCGTCTCCCTCACAACAGGAGAGCCTCTGAACTCACGCGAAACCCTAGCAGCCTAAGGCATCCATCGCTAAGACACCGCGGCCCGAGATTCTCGCGGAGAATCCGAGCCTTCTTACCAGCAAGCGAAGCCAACCCTTCTTACCATAACTAACCAAATCGTTTACCTTATCAACCCGATTCGAATCACGAAATCAGTGACAAATCGACCCAAAATCTTTTCGAAATATCAGCACAAATCAACCTTAAGATCCATACCAAACTTAGAACCAAATGGAGACTATAAATTAACCCTCTTATACATGCAATAGGCATCATCGATGGGGGAGAACGAACGCCTTTACGAATCGAAACAAAAGAAAACACACAGAATCGGAGGAGAAGAGGGGTCTACACAAAAGACCGATTAGAGCGAAGCAGAGGTTGAAACCCTTTTAATACTAGTCCAAAATCGGCAAAGCCCTGTCTTTAAATTCGCATAGCACAAAAACACCAAGCGGATCGACGACTTGATACGCTGCCTCGGTTCGCTGTCCGGAGAAGGTAAACCCGAATTCTTCTCAGTTCATTTCTGTATTGTTGCGTGTTTGTGTGATTAAACATGTATTTGGTTTAGTTTAAAGATCGTTTATACATGTTAAATTGCGTCATATGTTAGAGTGATGTTATTTGTTGGCCGAGCAGATCGGATTAAAGTGCCACATGTCTAATTTTGATTCAATTAGTTCATACTCATCAGAGTTAGATGTTAAGCATGTTCAAAGGATGTATCTTTGTTCATTAGAAGGATTGTTGAGTATATTGAATCTAGAGTTGATGTTCTGTTTAAGATTATTGCTAACATACAATTTTTCTTTAGTTAACTGTATGGTGATGGTTATTAATATGGTTGCTTCTTTGCTTCGTGGCGATACGATGTATTTTGAATGATCATTTTCGAGAATGGTTCTTAGCACGTCGAGTTATTTGTCGCGTTAAATTAAAATAGTTTAGCAGTAGGAAGATCTCTAAAGTTATTTAATTCACAATCAGGCTACACATAGCCTAGTTCTATGTGTTTGGATGAGGCTATCCATCGTGTTGAATTATTGTTATGTATGCCTAAGTCCATAAAATGCTCCCTATGTTGGTTTAAGAAGTTGTTAACTTGACATACTAGCATCTAGTTTAAATATATATTCGAATGAACTTGAAACCGAAAGTCGTATGCTTAGATTCGCCAAGACATGCTTAATTCTTGTCAGTTGAGTGTAGAATAATATGTGACCTAGTTGATATTGCTTCATTATTTACTGCTTTTATTATACTCTTAATGTTATTCAAATTTAGACAAATGAAAAATGCAGTTGTCTTCAGTTCTGTAGCGTAGGAATTGTGCATGAGCTTGATCCACATGGCATGCTCACGACTCTGTGATATCACGAATATAACTCTTAAGTCACAACTCTCATCTTTGTGTGATAACCTCTCCGTATCTAGCTATCTATAAATGGCCCGGACTCGTGTTTACACATAAGTATGAGTGGTGGGAAGAAAAGGCGATGTTTGGGTTCTAGTGTCTAAAGGGATTATGAATAGCCCATTACTTTAGATATAGTTTTTGACCAAGTTGGTATCCCGCGCTTTGAGTATATCCTAAAAATTGATATCTCCCTGCTGCTTCGTTTCCTATCATGATTCGGCTAACTTTACTTCTGGCATATATGTTTAAAGTTTAGGCCAAATGTTATTTGTTATTTTGATGATATTTGAACGTGTACTAATCCTTATCTTTCTTTTTTACACGCGCATAGGAGCAACAAAAGAGTCTCATAATGAGACTCGTGGCAAACGTAAAGGCATGCATATACATCCATCGAGTCCCTCTTCGGCGATTCCTAGACAAACAAATAGGACGGGGTCATACGCTCCAATCCCTTCACTCTCTTAATTTTCTTGTCTCGTTTTATGCCATTTATTTGTTTTTTCTATTATCTAAATTGTAATTAATAGGGAACTTCTAGCAATTAGTTTTTAACATATAAGGGGAGAGATAATTTAAAGTTCATCGCCTAATTTACTTGCCTTTTAAGATTGTCATGCACATCTAATTTTTCCAAAATGAATTAACTTTCATTATAAAACCAACATTTGCGTATTAAAATTCATAATGAGTTTCTTCCTAAACTCTCAAAATCATCTTAAAGCATCGCTTATATAACATTATGCATAAGCTAGGCAAGATTAATTTAGCTAGCATGAGCATATAATTAGTCTATAAAACACTTTAGCATTTGGCGCTTTCTAGCATCTTATGATTTTTTTAGCCCTTCTTTAAACTTTAGTAACATTTAGCACCTTCCTAGCATTCTTTGTACTTTAGCACATAGTACCTTTTGCCTTCAAGATCTTTAAGCACCTTTTAAACATTTTAACATGCTAGCATCTATTTTCTAACATTCAGCACTTTAGTATTTAACACTTTTAAACACCTCTTAGCACCTTTAGCACCCTTCTATCATTTAATGCCTTTTAGCAACCTTTAGTATTTTAAGCATTTTAAACATTTAGCATTTGGCTCTATTATTTATTCATAACACTTTTGCCCTGTTATACCTCTTAGCACCTTAGCACCCTTTAGCTTTAAAATTAACCTCTTAGCACCTTTAAACATCTTCCAACATTTTAAAACCCTTTTAACTACTTAGCACTATTTTTGACATCTAGGACTTTATTTTCTAACATTGCACCTTTTTATAGATCTTTTACTTTGCATTTTTTTTAAATATAATAACTACTAGGTTTGGCGGGACAATATGAGTTAAGCGGATCTTAGAGGGTGCCTAACCCCTTCCCTCTAGATTAATAAAGAACCCTTACCCGGAATCTCATTAAGTTTAGCAGACCATAAAAATGGAGTTAATGTTTTACTTTAAACTAGTTAAACATTTAGGTGTCCTAATTCACCCAAACTAATTAGGTGGCGACTCCGCGAACCCTTAGCCTTTTTAGCACTTCTTAGCATTTTGCACCTTTAGCACCTTTTAAGCTTTTTAAACATCTTTTGCAATTTTAAAACCTTTAAAGCCTCTTAAACTCTATTAGCAATTTATTTTTATTTTTCTAACCTTTGTTTTTTAGCAGGAGTTTAAAAAAAAAATGCCGCGGCCGAAAAAGGGCGCGACAGAAATGGCGACTCCACTGGGGATTTTAGGTTCTTAACCACAACAGACCTAGGGTTATTATTTGGCAATTATTTTGCATTTAATTTTTGTGTGTTGTATTTTGTTTTATTTATTTTGATTGCTACCTGCTTTACTGCTTTCCTTAAAACTGGCATTCCGCTCATATTTCTTCCACTCTGGAAAATTCACACAATCACACACTACATGCGAGGTGCGCTGGGTGCATCAGCAAAATTCTTTCTTCAAAAACCAAATTTAGGAGAGTTGGTAATATACGTGGAGTGCCCGGTCTAACCGGTGGCCGCGTAGCCTTCTCACTCGAGTTGTCCGCTCGGGAACCTTGCGTCCAGAAAAGCCAAATCTTAGCAAACTTAAGATAAAGCTATACCACCCTTATTTTAGGGCATGCATGCATTTACCTTAGGTGGGTCAATCCTTGGCATTGACACCACAATTAGGAAGACACCAAACTTGTCGACGGGTTTCTCAACCCAACGACCAACCAGCATATTATGTGTAGCGTGACAATGATAGACAAATCCAAACCTAATCATGTCATACTGAAATTGGGAAAAGTGCACCGTCATTTGGTCGCCATTTCCAACAAAGGCATTATAGTTGGACGACTTGGACAAATCCGTCATAATCTCGCATAAGTGACGTTTAGGCTTACCTCTGGCATAAAGAGGTCCCCCTGCATGTTAGGAAACGTTTGAATGTGCTATGTGCGATATATCTGCTACATACCCGCAAATTATGTGCTAACACCGTTTGTTGCATTTTTTAGAAGAAAATTTATCATCCTCCCCAAAGGGTCGGTTCGTATTTGACTCAACAATGTCGGAGCATCCACACTTCACCAGGTCCAAGGCAAGAAATGATGATATGACTGGCTCGGGGGCGTCTGAGCCAAATGGTTTGGGAATTATTCCTGTCAGCGAAACAGAACCTTCAGAAGGGAGGGATATCACTAGTCAGGAAGAATGTATTGCCGCAATTCTTTGCAACAAATTGGCGATATGCGGGTTGAGATGGAGAGGCTACGGAATCGACCAACCTATCCATTAGCTTGAATACCCACATGCGGATCAAAGGGCCACTACTTCACAAACCATCCCGGATCGACCTCCACCACCACATATCTCCCGGAACTCTCAAAGGCCACGATCGCGAACAAACCGCCCGCCCGGCCCAACCCTGACCCCACCTTCAAATGACACTCCTACTACCCATATACCTCAGCCCCCGCCTGCTTACTTCACCATAATCAGCCCCAATCGCCAGGCCAACCAATACCCACGCACCACATTTACGGCCCCGAAGCAACCCAGACGGTGACTTATGCAGCGAAACCCGACCTTTTACCGTCCGTGCCACCCGAAGGGGATCATTATGAAGAGATGGAGAGGGAAGTCCGAGCCAAAATGGACGAGGACGTGGCCAAAGAAATTCATAGTCTGAAAGAAGCGGTTCGGGGCATGCGATCGGACAAAGGTCACGAAGGACTAGACTACGAGGATCTTTGCATGCATCCAGACGTGGAACTGCCTATGGGGTACAAGGTGCCGAAGTTTGAACCATTTGATGGAAAAGGGAACCCCCGTGCACACCTGAGGTCATATTGCGACAAGCTAATCGGGGTAGGGAAGAACCCAGCGGTCATTATGAAGTTGTTCATTCGGAGCTTGACCGGCGAGGCACTAGATTGGTATACCAGCCAAGATCCGCGGAAATGGCATAGCTGGAATGCATTGGCCCAAGATTTTGTGGAGCGGTTCAGGTTCAACACAGAAACCGTTGTGGACAGGTTCTACTTAATGAAGTTGGAGAAGAAGACTACAGAAACATTCAGAGAATACGCCATGAGGTGGCGTTCAGAGGCAGCGAAAGTGCAACCACCCATGGTGGAGAGTGAGATGACCACATTATTCGTCTGATCTTTGAAGGGCGCAACCTACATGAGCGGATGATAAGCGTCGTGGCGGAATTTTGCGGAATTTTTTAGAATGGGCGACCGTGAAGTTAAGGCATTAAAACTGGTAGGATTACAAATCTGGCAGCATTACAGGCAACTAATAAGGCGATTCAGTCAGGGACACTTGGGAGTACTTCACAGAGGAAGAAAGAGACAGTTTCCCCTTCCATGTTTGTACAAGAACGCAAACCCGAAGCATTTATGACATACCAAAACCCATCATACTACCCCAACTTCCACACACGACTATATATAACACTTCACAAGCACGTTTATCCCGCCCGCATAGATCCACCCATCAAGCCCGCCAGAATAGAGCACCCAATGCACCTGAAGCAAATAAGAATTACGAAGGAAAACCACCCAAAGTTCGCACCACTTGAACCCATACCTCAAATATATGAAAGGTTGCGAGCTGCAGGCCTAATCCAACCGATTCCAGGAAGGATCACTGACCCTATCCCAAGATGGTATGATGAGAACAAGCGCTGCGCTTCTCACTCCAATAGCCCAGGACATGACACTGAAGGTTGCCACTCCTCCGGGGGCGAGAATCGAGGCACCGATCGGAGAAGGGTAATCGGCTAAAGGATCACGCCCAAATGTGCATGATAACCCCGCCAAACCACGGCCACGTCAATGTGCACTGATAACCTTAGATGAGAATACACTCCGCTACGCCCATTCCGCCCTCGAATCAGTCATTTATCCGAGCATGCACCACGCAGAGGCCAGAAGAGGGAGATAGCAGAGCATGAAGACCCAGCCATCCACGAAGCAGAGCATGAAGGCATATTGATTGGATTTGCACCCCTGTCTTGGTCCGCCTAGAGCCTGGATAGGAAAAACAATTTATTTTAGCAGAATAATTTATAAACTCATTTTTAAGCTTTAATAATGTTTTCTTTCGTTTTGCTTGTAATGAACTACGTTTGACCTGATTCCCTTAGTGGATACGTAGGCGGCCGTCTCGGCTTCGGTCCCACACCTAGAATTTTAATTCTACCCAATATTCGCTTGTAATGAACTACGTTCGACCTGATTCCCTTAGTGGATACGTAGGCGGCCTAAATCGGCTTCGGTCACACCATTAGGAAACCTTCCATTTGCTTTAAAAATGACAAGAATACACATAGCCTACAAGCAACTACCTTGAGACCCATTTTAGGCGGACCCGGCACTGGCCCGGGATGGGCGGGGGTTGCAAGTCCAAACAAGCGGTAGCGCAGAATGCTCCGAGAACAGCGGCGAAGTCAAATACAAATCGACCCCAAAAACTCACAAAATTTTCTTTGGCGCGGTCTTTTCATACTAACGAAGCGGCAAAGCGGAGGATTGCAACAATCCAAAGTCCGCAGCAAAGCGGCAGCAGCGAAAGGCATCAACGATCGGCAATCAAAGTTGAGTTCCGCAACAAAACCTAGCGCATCAACTCGAGAATAAAGTCAAATTGGCAACCCACGTATCGCCTGCGGCAAAGGCATCATAGCAATTCGTCATTTGGCGTTCGGCGTGTCCGTGCAAGACAACATCTCGGGGATGACATCTCTATCCATAAAATTGCACTTACCGTATATATTTATCATTTTGTTTAAGCGGTATACACTAACGTTTTCTCGAGCTTAGCTTGCGGGAGCATTTATTCTACGGAGCGAGCGGCGGCACGTCCGGCAACGCGGCGTTATCGGCCGCAACAAGTCCACGCAGCGGCGCGGCGGCAACCGCGTCGACAACGGCGTGATCGTGAGTCCACGCGGCGCGCCCGGCGGACGCGTCCGGACAACGGCGTGATCGGCAAGTCCGCAACGGCGCCCGGTAATACGTCCAAACAACGGCGTTATCGGCCGATCCACGCTGGCGCGCGGCGGCGGCACGTCGAACAACGGCGTAATCGGCAAGTCCATGCAGCGGCGCCCGGCGGAACGTCGCCCAAACAACGGCGTAATCGGCAAGTCCATGCAGCGGCGCCCGGCGGAATACGTCCGCACAATGGCGTTATCGGCCGCAGGCAAGTCTACGCAACGGCGCCCGGCAACACGTCCAGCGGCGGCGCTATCGGCCGCAACAAGTCGGCAGCGCCATCATGACGATATCACGCAGGGCGATTTCTATACTCCGAAATTGCATTTCTTACGCATGCTTTATTATTCGTCTTGCGCGATTTATGCACTAACTCTTTCTTGAGCTTTAGTACACGAGGACAATTGCAGCAAGACAACGTATCGCGTTCACAATCGCAACACGTCGTGCGGAGGCGAAATCACAGCGTTGCGGCATCGCATCAACACGGCGAGCATCGTATTTTTGCGGGATAACCGCTTCTACTCACGGTTGCATTACTTTAAAATTATCATCACCATTTTGCCTTGATTTATGCACTAACATGCATTCAAGTCTTAGCGTGCGGGAAGCGAGGAGCACTGGCGTGGATTTTCTCTTCTGACGGCAATCTGTTGGGGGCGACCTTACCAGCGATTGGCGAAGCGACCTCAGCGTCGGTCCACTCGCTCACACCACCATAGAACCAAAGCCGGCGTAAGCCATAGCGGTACACCCTGAGTTCAAGCGATTATTTTCTTTTACTTTTTGCACCAACCCGGTGTCATCATAACTCGACCTTTGGGGCGGCGCTAAGTTCGCGTTAGCGCCTCGTGTTTTGACCATGGTATCCCGATGTCGTCATAACTCGACCTCGGGGCCGATTTTGATTTTGCGTCGGCTTGTCTACACGCTTGACATTTTTGCAAGATCGAGACAAAATTGGCTATGAGTCAACGTCTTTGTCCGAAGATTCTTCCATCATCTCCATACAAAGAGGGACATCTGTTGACACCCAATTTTGACCCTCCCGTCCAGTCATTAGCTATAAAATTAGACTAATTTTTGTATAAAATAATTTTATGATTTTTTATAATAAAACGCAGCAATAAAACATTAAATACAGGCATAAATAATTAATTTACTAATGACATCGCGTCTTACGTAGAGTTTTAAGCACTTAGAGTCTCGCGTCCGCATTAATTAACTTTAAGCTTTGTCGTAATTCTTAAATAATTAATAAATGCATAAAATAAATAATTTAGCGATAACGTCGTGTCAGGTAGCATAGCCGCATTAATTAGTAATCATTTGTAATTTAAAATCAATTTTAATCTGATATATGCATTTAATAGCGTCGCATTTATAAGGCTTTAAACAATTCTTAAATATCGTACTTGCATTCGGCATTTAAGTAATTTAATATAAACTCAATGCATTTTAATTTAACTTCGCAATAATGCACAATAATAAGAGGTTAAATAATAGCGCCGCGTTCTAAAATGTTAAGCATTAATAGCAAGCCCGTCTTCATTCGTTATAATAATTCAAACTTAGGCTAATAGAACACCTAAATAATTTAAGCACAATTTATTGTTTTAATTTACTACTAATTAATTAAATAGCACCTAAAACTAGCACTAATTAAATAACTAATTACCCACCATTTTCGTCGACCATTTACATTTAACTTGACCCGACCCAAAAGCCCAATACGCGAGCCCTATTTCCCTTATTTCCCTAAACCCACTGCAGCCCTTTTACATACCCATCGTCTCCCTCACAACAGGAGAGCCTCTGAACTCACGCGAAACCCTAGCAGCCTAAGGCATCCATCGCTAAGACACGGCGGCTCGAGATTCTCGGAGAATCGGAGCCTTCTTACCAGCGCGAAGCCAACCCTTCTTACCATAACTAACCAAATCGTTTACCTTATCAACCCGATTCGAATCACGAAATCAGTGACAAATCGACCCAAAATCTTTTCGAAATATCAGCACAAATCAACCTTAAGATCCATACCAAACTTAGAACCAAATGGAGACTATAAATTAACCCTCTTATACATGCAATAGGCATCATCGATGGGGGAGAACCGAACGCCTTTCTGAATCCAGAAACAAAAGAAAACACACGTAATCGGAGGAGAAGAGGCTCACAAAAGACCAGTTAGAGCAAGAACAGAGGTTCGAAACCCTTTTAATACTAGTCCAAAAATCAGCAAAAGCCCTGTCTTTAAATTCGCATAGCACAAAAACACCAAGCGGATCGACGACTTGATACGCTGCCTCGGTTCGCTGTCCGGAGAAGGTAAACCCGAATTCTTCTCAGTTCATTTCTGTATTGTTGCGTGTTTGTGTGATTAAACATGTATTTGGTTTAGTTTAAAGACTGTTTATACATGTTAAATTGCGTCATATGTTAGAGTGATGTTATTTGTTGGCCGAGCAGATCGGATTAAAGTGCCACATGTCTAATTTTGATTCAATTAGTTCATACTCATCAGAGTTAGATGTTAAGCATGTTCAAAGGATGTACCTTTGTTCATTAGAAGGATTGTTGAGTATATTGAATCTAGAGTTGATGTTCTGTTTAAGATTATTGCGCTAACATACAATTTTTCTTTAGTTAATCTGTATGGCTGATGGTTATTAATATGGTTGCTTCTTTGCACTGTGGCGATACCCAATGTATTTTGAATGATCATTTTCGAGAATGGTTCTTAGCACGTCGAGTTATTTGTCGCGTTAAATTAAAATAGTTTAACCGTAGGAAGATCTCTAAAGTTATTTAATTCACAATCAGGCTACACATAGCCTAGTTCTATGTGTTTGGATGAGGCTATCCATCGTGTTGAATTATTGTTATGTATGCCTAAGTCCATAAAATGCTCCCTATGTTGGTTTAAGAAGTTGTTAACTTGACATACTAGCATCTAGTTTAAATATATATTCGAATGAACTTGGAAACTGAAAGTCGTATGCTTAGATTCTGGCCAAGACATGCTTAATTTACTGTCAGATTGAGTGTAGAATAATATGTGACCTAGTTGATATTGCTTCATTATTTACTGCTTTTATTATACTCTTAATGTTATTCAAATTTAGACAAATGAAAAATGCAGTTGTCTTCAGTTCTGTAGCGTAGGAATTGTGCATGAAAACAGTCCCTATAGGCATGCTCACGACTCTGTGATATCCCTGAATATAACTCTTAAGTCACAACTCTCATGCTGTGTGATAACCTCTCCGTATCTAGCTATCTATAAATGAAACTGGACTCCCATGTTTACACATAAGTATGAGTGGTGGGAAGAAAAGCTGATGTTTGGTTTCTACTGTCTAAAGGGATTATGAATAGCCCATTACTTTAGATATAGTTTTTGACCAAGTTGGTATCCCGCGCTTTGAGTATATCCTAAAAATTGATATCTCCCTGCTGCTTCGTTTCCTATCATGATTCGGCTAACTTTACTTCTGGCATATATGTTTAAAGTTTAGGCCAAATGTTATTTGTTATTTTGATGATATTTGAACGTGTACTAATCCTTATCTTTCTTTTTTTTTACATGGCACGCACCGGAGCAACAAAAGAGTCTCATAATGAGACTCGTCGTGGCAAACGTAAAGGCATGCATATACATCCATCGAGTCCCTCCTCGGCCATTCCTAGACAAACAAATAGGACGTGGTCATCCGCTCCAATCCCTTCACTCTCTTAATTTTCTTGTCTCGTTTTTATGCCATTTATTTGTTTTTTTTCTATTATCTAAATTGTAATTAATAGGGGAACTTCTAGCAATTAGTTTTTTTTAACATATAAGGGGAGAGATAATTTAAAGTTCATCGCCTAATTTACTTGCCTTTTTAAGATTGTCATGCACATCTAATTTTTGCCAAAATGAATTAACTTTCATTATAAAACCAACATTTTGCGTATTAAAATTCATAACAGGTTTCTTCCTAAACTCTCAAAAATCATCTTAAAGCATCGCTTATATAACATTGTACGCAGGCTAGGCAAGATTAATTTAGCTAGCATGAGCATATAATTAGTCTATAAAACACTTTAGCATTTGGCGCTTTCTAGCATCTTAACAGTTTTTTTTTAGCCCTTCTTTAAACTTTAGTAACATTTAGCACCTTCCTAGCATTCTTTGTACTTTAGCACATAGCACCTTTCGCCCTTTCAGTACTTTAAGCACCTTTTAAACATTTTAACATGCTAGCATCTATTTTCTAACATTCAGCACTTTAGTATTTAACACTTTTAAACACCTCTTAGCACCTTTAGCACCCTTCTATCATTTAATGCCTTTTAGCAACCTTTAGTATTTTAAGCATTTTAAACATTTAGCATTTGGCTCTATTATTTATTCATAACACTTTTGCCCTGTTATACCTCTTAGCACCTTAGCACCCTTTAGCTTTAAAATTAACCTCTTAGCACCTTTAAACATCTTCCAACATTTTAAAACCCTTTTAACTACTTAGCACTATTTTTGACATCTAGCACTTTATTTTCTAACATTGCACCTTTTTATAGATCTTTTACTTTGCATTTTTTTTAAATATAATAACTACCCTAGGTTTGGCAGGACAACCGCGAGTTAGCGGATCTTAGAGGGTGCCTAACCCCTTCCCTCTAGATTAATAAAGAACCCTTACCCGGAATCTCATTAAGTTTAGCAGACCATAAAAATGGAGTTAATGTTTTACTTTAAACTAGTTAAACATTTAGGTGTCCTAATTCACCCAAACTAATTAGGTGGCGACTCCGCGAACCCTTAGCCTTTTTAGCACTTCTTAGCATTTTGCACCTTTAGCACCTTTTAAGCTTTTTAAACATCTTTTGCAATTTTAAAACCTTTAAAGCCTCTTAAACTCTATTAGCAATTTATTTTTATTTTTCTAACCTTTGTTTTTTAGCAGGAGTTTAAAAAAAAAATGCCGCGGCCGAAAAAGGGCGCGACACCAAGTTTACCCCATTTTTATTGAATTTCAAGTATATGTTAAAACTCAGTTTGAGAAGAATATCAAAATATTTCAATACGACAATGGTCGTGAGTTTGACAATTCCCCTTTTCATAAATTTGTGCGGACAATGACATGATGTTTCGATTCTCTTGCCCTCATACCTCACCTAAAAATGAAAAAGCCGAAAGAATCAAGCGCATCATCAATAATATGATCCGGACTTTGCTCTTTCATGCTTCTATCCCCCTCTTTCCTTTTGGGTCTATGCATTGCACATGGTAGCATATATTCTTAATATATTACCAACGCGTCTCTTCATAATAAAATTCCAACCGAAATTTTCTTTCGTCGAATCCCTTCCTATGGTCACCTTCAGATTTTTGGTTGTATATGCTACCCGAATCTCACCTCCATGGCTCCTTACAAACTAGCGCCTAGGAATATTTCTTGCATCTTATTGAGTTTTCCATCTAATCATAGGGGGTACTTATGCTATGATTTGTCCACAAATAAAATCATAGTCTCTCGCCATGTCACATTTGAGGATCATATTTTTTTCATTTGCAAACGTCCGAAAATACCAAGTCACTGATTATGACTTCCTTGATGATTCAGACACATCCCCTCTCATTAGAAACGTAATACGTAGAACTAGTAGTCCGACCCAACCCTTGCCTCTGACGCCTGCCACTTCTTCCACCGAAGACCCAACACAATGTATGTCTACGGGAAGTATGCCATCACCTCCATCCCCTTCCCCGTCACACACTACCTACTACTAGCAGCCCACCCCGCCTAGCCCTATGCCCACATCGACCACCCCCTACCCCAGTCTACTATCCATTCCCCGAGCCCAGATCACACGTAGCCCAGCCTCATCCCACAAAATATCACCCGTCCAGTCTCTATTCCTACACACCGTATGGAAACTCATGCCCAACACAAAATTTTTAAGTCGAAAGTCCACTTAACCTATCCACTCAAACTATCTCACCTCTACCTAAAAACTCAAAATTAGTCAAGCTTGACCCAAATTGGAATGTGGTCTTGCGTGAGGAATTTGATGCACTCACTATACAACACACTTGGGATCTTGTCATGAAACTAGAGGGGGGCAATGTGATTTGTTGTATATAGTTATATCGTCACAAATTTAGGGATAGTGGTGAGCTTGAACGTCATAAGGCGAGACTTGTAGCAAATGACATATGACAACAAGAGGGCGTTGATTGTGATGAGACTTTCATACCAGTGGATAAACCATCCACCGTTCGTATTGTTTTGAGCAATGCTATGGGAAAGAACTGGTCGATTCATCAACTTGATGTAAAAATGCATTCTTACGTGGTGATTTGAAAGAAACTGTCTATATTCATCAACCACCTGACTTTGTGCATTCCTCAGCTCCTCAGCATGTATGTTATCTTCGAAAGTCATTCTATGAATTGAAACAAGCCCACCGGGCTTGGTATGAGCATTTTTCCACTTACATTATGCAGAACGGTTTCGTGTGCAGCAAAAGTGATAATTCACTGTTTATTTTTCATCGAAGTAATGAAACTGCATACCTTTTGCTCTATGTGGATGACATTGTATTGACTACCTCCTCATATGGGTTAAAAATGAGATCATTACATTATAAAAATATGAATTGTCCATGATGGACTTGGGTAAATTGAGTTATTTCTTGGGGATTTCCGCGACTTGATCTGAGAATGCAATGTTCTTGGGTCATCGTAAGTATGCCGAAGAGATTATTTATAGGGCTAAATGGAAAACTACAATATTATGCCTACTCCGGTCGACTCAAATTCGAAGCTCAGCGACAATGATGTGGATCTAGTGCTTGATCCTTCTCTTTATAAGGAGTCTTGCTAATGCACTTCAATATCTTACTTTCACTAGGTCCGATATTGCCTATGATGTTCAACATGTGTTCTTGTTCATGCATGCTTCCAGTGAGCCTCACTTTACCGCTCTTAAATGTATCATCTGGTACTTTAACGGCACTCTTGACTATGAATTACATCTTTAGCCATCTGCACCGATCAGGTTGATATCCTATACGGATGTTTATTGGGGCAGCTGTCCTGACACACGTAAATCTACTTCCGGCTATTGTGTATTTTTGGGTGATAACCTCATTTATGGTCTGCAAAATGGCAAGCCACACTTTTCCGTTCGAATGCAGAAGTAGAATATAGAGGCGTTGCGAACGTCGTTGCCAAAACTTATTGGCTTAGAAACCTCCTTCTAGATCTTCATTGTCCCTTACGTAAGGCATTTACTGTTTATTGTGATAATGTATCTGTTGTCTACTTATCTCATAACTCGATTCAACATAAACGAACCAAATATATTGAGATAAATATTCATTTTGTTCGTGAGAAAGTTGCCCTGGGTCATGTTCGAGTGTTACATGTTCCTTCTACCTATCAGTACGCAAATATATTTACTAAGGAACTTCCTCGGCAGTTGTTCCTTGACTTCAGATCCAGACTGAGCGTCTGGCCTCCTCTCGCTCCGATGGCGGGGTGTGATAGAGAATATATTAATATTCTCCATATATTCTATAATTATTATTTTGATGTAATTATGTAAACTATATAAAATTGTAAACACCTATATATATTGCATTAATGAGAAGCCTCCAGACAAGGAGAATTACACAATTCTACAGTGGGAAAAGTGAACAACTAATAGCTTAGGTGTGTTTTGGTAAGTTGATGATAATTCATATAAAAAACTCACGAAAAAGTGATAATTAAGATGTGTTTTTACCATTATTTCAAATAATTAAGGAGTATGAGTGTGAAAATTAACTCAAATATAACTAAATGCCACTGCTAATCATCCAACTAAGTAATACTCTATCTCTCAATTTATTTACGTGACACTCTTTATGTTTAATTAGTTTTAAAAAGTTAATATATTATATTATAGAGCTAGAATTTAATTTTAACTTTTTTATTCTTAATGAGATTGACTTATAATTTCATAAGCATTTATGACTTATTTTAATTTACAGATTTAAAAGTTATTCTGTTTTTAATTACGTACTCAATCAAACATTATTACATAAATTGAGACGTAAATATGCGCTAATTAGTACTTATCAAATTCTTTATATTAGGTGCATAATTTGATCAGTTATTACAGATTATTGCTCTATATGCTAATAATCATATTAAACTTAATAAGCAGAGTTGAATGTTATTATCAGCTAATTTAACTTGATTGTACAAATAAAAAAGTCACACCCATAAACTGTTATGAATGGAGAGTTATTAAATTACGTTTGGACCCTGGAAAGATTTTTATATATAAAAGAGGAAAACAATTTGTTATTGGGGCTTATGTTATGGAATTGTCTTTTTATTTTTTTAGTTGTCTAGATTAATTTTGGAATCTTCCTCTTTTTTTTTTCCTTCTATTTCTTCTTCCCTTAAAACATTGATTCTTAATTTGAAATATTTGTAATAATCTGAAGATTGAACTCTTATATTAATATATACTTCCGAAAACAACCGCTCTACATACTAAGGTGAAGGTACATTCTACCCTCTTCAGACTTCATATTATGAGATTACACCCTCTTCAGACTTCATATTATGAGATTACACTGGATATGTTGTTAGTATTACGATTTGCTTTGTCAATATAATTTCCCTTCATTACATAAACTCTTTCTACTCGATGGAAGACAAAGAGGGCCCCAAGCAATGAAAATTAGTCAATTGAATTATTATTATTATTATTATTATTATTATTATTATTGTTATTATTATATATTTAATATCTTTCAAGAAATTTCTTTCTCTGCCGACTTAGGAAAGAATAAAATAGGTAAATTGATTTTCTATGGAATTTATGTCAGCATCCAAAATCTAAACCAAGATGTACATATGTATATTTTTCACACCTCATCATTTATGGGCTATCTTGAATAGAAGATCTACATCTCTTTCATATGGTATATTTTGAGGCTATAAGTTTCACACACGTTGCCACAAAATAAAGACAAATGGCAAGATGCTGACATAACACAAAACACTTCACAACACACCACGATTGAAGTACACATCAACACCTTTTCCCAAATTAGTTTTCCACTTTGATAAAGTATCATTATTAAGGGGCACATGCAAATTTAAGCAAAGATTAGTGGTGATGTGCTAAATAATTCTTAATTATAGACGCCCATAAGGTAAACAAATTAGGGATAGGCTGAAAAAATATTGAGTAGAAATGATCAGATAGCACATTTTCACTTAATCGAGACATGATCTTAAATAAAAAAATCATAAATTAAAATAGAAGGTTAGAAAGGTAGTTAAGCATTGTTTCGCTCTCATATGCAGAAAAGGGTATTTACATTCAATATAAAAAAAGTTGACACGAATCTAAATTTAATCGCGTCTAAATATGGATACCTACTATCTGATTGAAAACAAAAAAAAAGTGACAAAAAGATTAATAATGATTAGGGGAATAAAGTAGCCTTGCCTACAAAGCCAAGAAATTGCTCTCGACTCTTAGCTAGGAATAAACCTATTTTTCTTCTGTATCTTCCCTAGATGTAGAATGATTTTAAAGAATTCAAATAAAGGTCCTTCCGTCATCCATTTGACTTGTCCAAACGGCAAAGGTGAAACACAACTTTGATAAATTATCCATTTTGCTTTATGCCATGAAAGCAAAGTAAATCCTATCCCATAAACTAATACTCCCCATTTCCATTCCAATTTATAGGATAGAGTTTGACAATACACTAATTTTTTATTTTTTTTTAAACTTATGAAGTTTATAAGCTAGACGCGCGTGTGGTTATAAATTATTTTCATTAAAAATAAAATAAAAAGTTTAAGATTAATATATATATAAATAAGCAACCATGATATATATAGATTTTAAAAGAAATTATATCACATAAATTAACGGGGAAAAAAATCTCAAAAGATATGAAAGATGTCCTTCCAGCCATATACATCAACTTTCATCAAATTTTGATTCAACAGTAAAAAACGTGTTAGGTCCTGGAGCTACGAATTAGTAAAACGTAAGATTAAAATCGCAAAAACTAGAACAACAAAAAACAGTCACTGGATGTTGCCTTCAATGTTGGGTCAACATCTGAGACAACATTGTGATAAAACAGTATAAACCTTTGTAGAGTAAATGCAGCGGAAAAAGTAAAGATACACAAGGTTTATATTTTCAAGGGTATATATCCCTTGATGGTCGATGACCAAAAGAAGTGTATAAATTATATACAATTACAAATGAATTTCTTTTTATAAATTGAGTGTTACAAACGAAAGAGAAATTACACACAAAAATGAAATCGCAGATGACTTCGCCTAAAGTTACAAAGTCTAAAAGATAAAAGACAACATCTTTATTACAATCGCTTGAACAATGAGTTTAATCTAGAATAAAGATAGCAATTGTAATGTGTGACAAGATGTTGTTAAAACAACTTTAGGCTAAAATGTTGATCTAGTTCCTAAGATAAAATCAGAGAGATGTTGTCCTGAGAGTTTTCAGATGTTGCCACAACATCCATCCAACATCAACAATCTCCCCCTTTTTGCCTTTCTTCACAAAACTCCATGCAATGTAAAAAAATGACTAGGATACTGAATCTTGATGTAGTCCTCGATAATCTAAGAAACAGTAAGATCAGTGCCATGCTCCCCCTTAACCTACAGTTACAAATTTCAAGCAATGTAGTATCGATATTTTTGATTAGTTAGGTGTTAATTTTTGTTACTCATTACTTACGACAGATATGCAGTAAATCTTCATAACATACCATAACATGTAACCATATATAGAATTAGAATTAACCAAAGATATCCCAAAAATTATTACAAACCAAAAAATAAGATAGTATCCAAATGTCAGTTAAAAACAAATCATCAACAGAATGATTGTTCAATTAGTAACCAGCAACATCAATAAACCTCACACTACATCATCACCATCAATATCTCACCCTTACTGTTTGATTCTTCCCTCAGCAGCAACCTCATCGGCATCTGCATGATCACTCTCTCTCCCTTTTTGTGAAGAAAGTATGTCCTCATAGTAGCTCTTTGCACGCACAAGCTCTAGAATTTGTCTATCAAGATCAGCAATGTGCTTCCTTATCCAGGCGTTGGACATAGAGACTGTTCTCTTGATGTTGTCAGGAATGTTGGAAACATCCTGTGTTGGCTCAGTGGCAACATTCCGTGTTGGTTCAGTGTCCCAATTTTCTTCCTTCCAGGGCAGGTCTATAACCCTGTCCCTGCTGTTTACTACTGCTTTTTGTACTGGATAAACATCTAAGGTTTTACTCAGTATTTCTCCTTTCGGAGTTTTGAAGCCTTGGTTCAATAGTATTTGAAAAATAAGAGAGGGATATGGAAGAGCAGAGTTAGATTGTCTTTCAGCCATGTTTGTGACATGGTTGAAAATCAGCAGTCCAAGATCAACTCTGTGATTTCTTCCAATCTTATATAGTAGTGTTGCTTGGTCAAGGATAGCAACCGTTTCATTTAAAGAGGGCAACCAGTTATATATGGCAATTATATGCAAGGTTGCAAACAGTGTTGTGAGCCTTGACACTGGACTGTAAGGAGCCCAAGTGGTGATCAAATTTCCAGTGAGATATTTGATCATCTCATTAAGTTCTTCAGCAGTGGGGGGAGCTTCAGGGGTTCTATCAACATAAAGGATCCCTAGTATGGCATTTATGATCTTAGGGGTAAATTCATATACCTTGTTGTAAATATACACTATCCCAAATTTCTTTGAGGTCGTGTCACTTGCAAGGTGTGTCAAATTAGCATAGAATATCCTAACAACCTTTTCACAATAAGTATTTTGTCCAGTCACAGAACTTAGAACCCTACGACTACTTAAGAAATCAGTTAAACCATATTCTGAAACTAAAGAAAGATCTAGTACTTTTTCTCCTCTAATGCCTCTATTCTTAAATCAGTTCCATCTGCTAGAGCATGTTTTACTGTGGAACAAAGAAGAGTAAGGCATTACCTCAGAATCCGTTTCGGATTCTGGATTTTTCTGTTCTGGTGGTGTGGCTTTTGGTGTTGCCTCGGATGTTGGGGAAACATAGTCAGAATCATTGTCTACTTTCTCCTCTGTTGCCTTCGATGTTGAGGCAACATTTGAACCGAAGTTCCAGTATGTCCTTCTTACCCTTTTTGGCATGAAGTTTCTTAGAGGAGTGTCGTCAGACATTTCCTCTTCTCATTCCTTCTCAGCTTTGGCGGTTGGAGTGGTGGTTGAAGGTGTCGGAGTTCTGGGAAGACTGAAGTCGGAATCAGTGCTGGTGGAAGTGGTGGAGTCAACAGAGAAAGTCGACTTTTCAACAGGGAAAGTCGATTCCACTCTGTTCCTTTTAGCAGTTTGCTCTTCACCGAATCTGCTTTCAAAAACCTTTTTCGACCTTTTTATCGGCATTGTTGACTTTGATTCTCTTGAAGCAAGATTCGTAAAATCAGATGTTGTATCAAAATCTATAGGGTTCTCTGAATCTCCAGGGTAACACACATTTAATGGTTCGTCGGAACCCAGTAAAATCATTGCTAAACTTGCGTCCTCCTTAGAAGGATTTAGTTCATTGATGACTTCATAATGTTTATACATTTCGGGTTTGAAAAACTGAAGGTGATGTTTGGGCTTCCATTTGATGGTTCGATTGGCGACTAATGTGAAAATGCAGAAACAAAAATGGGGATTTTCATCATGGCAAACTTTAATTTACACTCAAACTATTTCCTTAAATTTAGGTAGTGTAAAATATTTGAACTCTTCACATACCTAAACCAACGGATTTACATGGCACAAGATATCAAAAAAAATTAAAAGAAAAACGGTCCTCCAATTTTTGAATTTTCGTTATTTAAAGAGTCGTGTTACAAACCATAATCCAGAAAAAAAAAACAAGATTGAACAATGTACTGGAATACGATTTTGTGAATGATGTTGACAACATTTCAAAGTTCAACAAACATTCTGAGACTCCAAGAATTTTCTGATTTGGCAAATGGTTTTTCGTATATATTCCATATGAGACTGATGATCGCGATTTATCCACACGCTTAACGCAAGTGTACGTATTGTTACAAGTAATATAGTCTAGGTAAGACCGAATATCGTTCACAAAGACTAATTTTCAAGTACCGATTATCTACGCTTTAGTTTCTATTTGGTAAACGTTAATTGTTTGGATTTTTAGACTAATAATTAAAACTAATGCGGGAAATAAACTAAAGATGAAAATACTTTAATTTAAATCAGTTATGATGGAGAATTAGGGCTACCAAGATCATCAACTATCCACTATACTCAATCCATAATGCAACTAGAATGACTTCTTCTTCTATGTTAAGATAGCAGGTTAACTAGACCGTTTTACATTCTGGTTAGGATATATAAACACTCAACCCCGATGCAGAACCCTTCTATCTTTCGATGATAGGATTTACCACAAAGGAGAATTAAAAACAATAACATATTAAACTACACAAGTATCGGAGTACTTTCGTCCACGATTTTAACCCATGTTTATTCAACTATAGCATATTCAGAACCTCCCCTTTCGGATTTCGATTCGAAATCATATATGTGATGATAACTAGTGATCAGTTAATTACCAAGCAATCAAAATAACTATTGAATAAATCTTAACTATATGAAGAAGAAACCAAATTAATGATTAAGTCATGAATACGAGTTTCAAGCGATTCAATAGGAAAAAACCTAACAAAGTAATTAGCTCCTAGCCATAGTCACGCTAAGAACTAATACATTCTCCAACATGAACTGAAATAAAACAAAGAAAAAAAGAAAGAAAATACTTAGAACTAGCCTCCAAGAGTTGTGTTGTGGAGTATTTACAAGATGAAAGATGGTAGAATGGTGGTATGGAGAATTCATAGAATCAGCAGGGTTTAGGGATTATATAGGTAGGAAAAGTTGTCCTCTTGGGCCCTGAAAAACGTCTCAAATTCGGCCCAGAAACTCCAAAATCTCGCGTCGGCGTCGAAACTCCTGCGACGAATCCAACTTTCAGCATTTCAAGCGTAGCGGCGCCTGAGGCGTTAATCTGCCAGTTTTTCGGTTCGGTGTCCTGTTTTCGTCTGATTTTCTTCTATACTTCCAGGAACTTCTTAGGCTTCATTTATTGGCCCTTTAAGTGTGCAATTCCACCTCAAATAAGCTCATTTTCTCTTCTTTTCTCCATTTCTTCATTTTTGGCCGTTTTGACTCAAAAGGAAGAAAAACTACCCTGACACGATACATATTTACACAAAAATGGGCAAAATACTAACTAAAAATGACTCTAAAAGTGTATATAAAATATACCGATCAAATACCCCCAAACTTCACCTTTGCTTGCCTCGAGTAAAGATCAAAATAAAATCAAAGACACAAAAGAAAAGAAAATAAAGACTCAAAGACTCTGATCAATCTGCTGCACAATAGTCAGTAGAAAAGCATGAAGGTTAGTTGGGATAATATACATGAACATGTATAGCATGAATTTTTAGCATTCTAAACTTTCAAGTCAGATATATCGCAAATTCATTTCAATCATGTTCAATGGAAGTAAGAGCACCCAACCTATGCATGTTAATTTCAAAATTCTATGGCTTGTTCACTTGATATTCTCCTCTAATCATAGATACACATACTAGAGATCTTCAGAACTTTTCAGGGTTGTAATGTAGGCTTAGACAGGGGTAGGTAAAAATAGGCATTTAGGCTCAAATTACGTACCATAAGTTCTTTTTCTTTCAACTCTTTTCCTTCATTTTGATTTCCTTTTTAACCTCTTACGTATCTTTCTCCTCTTTTGTTTTGGGAGAATGAGGTGCATTGTGAATAGCCGACACCCCCAAACTTAGGCTTTTGCCTATTTTTCTATTTTCATTGGGGTGCATAAATTTGTTCACTCTCTTTTTATCTCTTTTTCACACTTTTCAGTCCAAACATCTTTAATTTTTCACTTATGGCACAAACATGGAATTATAGGGTGTCCAAGAAAGATCTTATTTTAGGCTCAAAGGAGCTGACTAGTGATAAATTTTATTGTCAGGGATAGGCAGTGAATGGTAAGAAGGGCTAACAAAGAATTGTCTGAGTCATCTCCCTAACATGTACATCCTAACTATTTCACCTCAAATAACAAGCAAGCAGACACACATACTTTATTATTAACAATGCAGAAGTTAAGCACATGTACCCCAAATAATTTGATTTCATGAATTCTTGACATATCTCACTTAAGCGTTCTGATTTTTGCTTCTAATTCCATTACATTATCCCACTTACTTCACTTAGGCGTTTCAAGTAACTACAACATGCATGATCATTAAAAAAAATTATGACTCAAAAACACAACAAACAACACAAACAAAAGACAACAAAAGACTCAAAACCAAATACCAAAAAAACAAAATATAAGACACCCCCCAAACTTAATCGACACATTGTCCCCAATGTGTGAAGACTAAAAATAAGGGACAACTAACTGACACAACACATCGGTCATAACGGAGGTATGGGAGGAATTTCTGGGAATTGCACAGTTTTGGGACTTTCTGAATTTCTGGCGCCGCGGCCCTGCATGTTGGCGTCGCGGCGCTGCTGCCAATTTTTCCATCTTCATCGTTTTTGTCCCTTTTTCCTCAGAGTTAGCTTTCAGTCTATCTGTCATCCAACAACACAAGACACGAACCCAAGACCGTGAGACTGTTCAAGACAAAATAAAATAAACTAAAAACAAAAAAATGAAACTAACATAATTAAAAACCTTGGGTTGCCTCCCAAGTAGCGCTGTCTTTAACATCTTGTAGCCGGACGCAGTTAACCTTTACTAGTGCCCGGTGGATCCTTCTGCGAATTGCTTGCAATCCGCACAATCATTGTTGTAGGTGTCACTTTAACTACAACCATATTTCCAAACAAGGGCTTCAGATGTAAGATTATCCCTCATTCACACAAGGCAGACTTGTCTTCAAGGCTCTCTATAATGTAGGGATCAGTGAAATTTCCTACATCTCTCAACTCTTGGGGGTGCCCTTAAGGGTATGGACTTTCTGGTTGAGGGTCAGCAATGACCTTTGGTGTAGTATTTTCTGCAATAGGGTGGTCCTCAGCGACCTCTTTTTTATCTACACCAACTATCTCTCCAAATTCTTCAAAAGCTTGTTGTGGTTCAGGTTCCACAATCTGCTCACCATTCCTCATAAATGGGTCACTTGGTGTACTTTATTGAGGTGTAATGGTTACCATGTCCATCAGTTGCCCAATTTGTGGTTCCCAATTCAGAATATGTTCCATTGGAGTTTCCAAGTTCTGAAGAGAGGGTCTTACTTCCACAATGAATTGATTTTGGACGGTTGTGAGTGCCAACAATGCTTCTCTCAATTCTTCTGGCTCCTCGTATGGGGCCTGAATCTGTGGTTGTTGAAATTGCCCTTGAGGATTCTGGCACTGGGTGAGCTTGAGTCCTGTGGAGCCTGTGGGTTAACTTGTTGTTGATGATACTGTTGTTGTGGATAGTAGTCGTAGTACTGTTTCCCCTGATAGTAGTAGTAGTCCATGTGCCCTTTTTTTACCTACAAAATAAGAAAAACAACAAAAAGTGATAACAAGATGCTCGCATAACAAGTTAGAAACTTGTTCTTTGAGCAACCAAATTAGAAATAAGAATAGATAAATCGATATTGAAAGTAGGCCAGTCCCCGACAACGGCGCCAAAAACTTGATCGCGATTTATCCACACGCTTAACGCAAATGTACGTATCGTTACAAGTAATATAGTCTAGGTAAGACCGAATATCGTCCACAGAGACTGGTTTTCAAGTACCGATTATCTACGCTTTAGTTTCTATTTGGTGAACGCTAATTTGTTGGATTTTTAGACTAATAATTAAAACTAATGCAGGAAATAAACTAAAGATGAAAATACTTTGATTTAAATCAGTTATGATGGAGAATTAGGGCTTCCAAGATCATCAACTATCCACTCTATTCAATCCCTAATGCAACTAGAATGACTTCTTCTTCTATGTTAAGATAGCAGGTTAACTAAACCGTTTTATATTCTGGTTAGGATATATAAACACTCAACCCCGATGCAGAACCCTTCTATCTTTCGATGATAGAATTTACCACAAAGGAGGATTAAGAACAATAACCTATTAAACTACACAAGTATCAGAGTACTTTCGTCCACGATTTTAACCTATGTTTATTCAACTATAGCATATTCAGAACATCCCCTTTCGAATTTCGATTCGAAATCATATATGTGATGATAACTAGTGATCAGTTAATTACCAAGCAATCAAAATAACTATTGAATAAATCTTAACTAACTATATGAAGAAAAAATCAAATTAATGCATTAAGTCATGAATAATAGTTTCAAGCGATTCAATAGGAAAATCCCTAACAAAGTAATTAGCTCCTAGTCATAGTCACGCTAAGAACTAATACAATCTCCATCATGAACTGAAATAAAACAAAGAAAAAAAGAAAGAAAATACTTAGAACTAGCCTCCAAGAGTTGTGTTGTGGAGTATTTACAAGATGGAAGATAGTAGAATGGTGGTATGGAGAATTCATAGAATCAGCAGTGTTTAGGGATTATATAGGTAGGAAAAATTATCCTCTTGGGCCCTGAAAGACGTGTCAAATTCGGCCCAGAAACTCCAAAATTTCGCGTCGGCCCCGCGGCCCCGCAGGCTGGTGTCACGGCGCCGAAACTCCTGCAATGAATCCAACTTTCAGCATTTCAAGCGTCGCGGCGCCTGAGGCGTTAATCTGCCAGTTTTTCGGTTCGGTGTCCTGTTTTCGTCCGGACTTCGTATGATTTTCTTCTATACTTCTCGGAACTTCTTAGGCTTCATTTATTGGCCCTTTAAGTGTGCAATTTCACCTCAAATAAGCTCATTTTCTCTTCTTTTCGCTATTTCTCCATTTTGACCGCTTCGACTCAAAAGGAAAAAAAACTACCCTGACACGACACATATTTACACAAAAATGAGCAAAATACTAACTAAAAATGACTCTAAAAGTGTATATAAAATATACCGATCAACTGATCACTGGACAAATGTGATATTTACCATTGTCCTTAATCAACTTAGTTGAACACATATGGATAAAACAAATCAGGAATTTTCAATCTCCTTGAAGCACATGGTACTCCTATAGAATAGGAACGGTACCAAACTTAAAGCTTTGCTCCTTTTGTGTAAACCAAATCTTTGTAGAGGCTTCGCCTTTTTATGATACTCTTTTTTATGATATACATATATATATATATATCATCGCATTCAAACCTTGTCCTTGTGAAGTCATGCTTGATCCTTTTGAAAAAAGTGCAACATTACTACAACACAAATCCTGCACATTGACTCAAACAGTAAAAGTTACCCAGAATGTTCGGTCGATATTTAGGACAACATCTACCTAGCCTGTCTTATTTTCAGAGAAAACAGAGACCAAGAGATTTTTTCAAGCTAGAAAATCTCTCATGATCTAGGAATTTGGTAAAAATATCAGCTAGTTGAGAAAGAGTATCAACATGTTCGATTTGAACTAGCTGTTTTTCCACTAAGTCTCTTAAAATGATGTCTTATGTCTATGTGTTTTGTACGTGAATGATGAACAAGATTTTTGAAAATATTAATAGCACTCAGATTATCACAGTACAAAATCATGGAGTTATTAGAAATGTCATAGTCATCAAGCATATGTCGTAACCAAATCAGTTGAGCACAACAACTTACGATTTGTTACACCCCGTAGTTCCAACACAAGAATAAGAGAACGTACGTAAGACGATAAGGGTTAAATCGTGAATCGATAGAAGATGCGATTGTTCCTTAAAGGAAATCTCGGAACCCGTGAAGGAAAAGTGTTTAGTAATGAGAATTGAGTTCTCAAATTTGGGATTTGGACTTTTTGGGATATAATAGAATTATGGATTTTTAAATCCGAAATTGGTCACGTGGGGCCCATGGGAAAAAATTACGGTTTTGTGGGGCCCATAATATTTTTCGAGATTTTGGCCAATATGGATGTTTTTTGGGAGATGAAAATATTTTGGACGAATCGGAGGGTGACACGTGGCACACCCCACCCCCCCACTTGTCTCGGTTGACTATTTGACTTTAGATATTTATTGAAGTAGGACAAGTGGACATGGGTCCCACATCCACTTGTCCAGACACTTGTCATGATCTCACCCTTTGAGATATTTATATATACTTAAGAGGCTTGCAAGACTTGTCTCTACACTTAAACCCTATTTCTTCATCTTTTTTCTTCCTTTGAGATCAACACCAAGAACACCTAGTGTTAAATAGTTCATTTCATCCACGATTAAGCCCCTAATCCAAGTGTTGAATCAAGATTAACATCTCAACCTTGTGTAGCTTGTTTGGGCCGAGAATGGGGTGAGAAAAACCCTAAGTTTTATCAACTTTTTGGAAGAGAAACGTGAAGTGGAGTTGCTCCTAAGGTTGTAAGGGATACATATATGTGATTGGAACTTGAAGAAGTGGAGTGAAACGAAAACTGCAGACCAAAGTATATCGTTCTGCCCGGGACGATTTTAAGGCTAAAAATAAGGTAATAATTCTTCTTTTTCCACAGTAATTGGATATTACTCATTGTTATAGTATATGGATGAACTTTCATTAAGGAAGATATGAAAAATAAGGTGTGTATGCCCTACTTTGGGTGAGTGGTCCGAAATTAGCTTTTTCGGGTCATGTGATTCGTTGATTTTTATTGTCGTCATCTACACTTGTCGCATGTTATATAATGAAGGAAATTTAGTTGATAAATTGATATAACTTATATAACATGTTGGAACTTGAGTTGGATTAAAAGGAATTAAGGAAAATGGATTTGGATTTAAAGTGATGTTGGCCGAGAATGGTCCTAAAAATGTTGGTATATTATGGACTGTTTTGTTTAGATTATGGGGAAGAATTTTACACGTCCAGTTAGGCGTGTAATCCCCTTTGGCTAACTGTTGGTTGCGCCTTAAATGTGGCTTGTTGGTTATGGAAATACGGACCTTGGAAAAGGTGGAAAAGTACATAGAAACAAAGGAAGTGCTGCCCAAATTTCCGTAGAATTAGAGGGCATTATTTGGTATAAGTCTTATACTAGAAAGTATGATATTGATAAAAGTGTTATCGTCATTATAGGTTGAAGTACTACGTGTATCATATTCTACTTGGAGGGTGAAATAACTAATAAGGTTGAAGTACATTGGAGCGTATTGCTACTTGTCGTTTGGGTTAGTCGTCACAAGGTATGTGAACTTCTTCCTTCTATCGACATGACTTATCCTTGAAGTATACTTGCCTTGTTTTGGAGTATACATGACTTATTCGTAAAGTATACTTCTCTTGTTAGTTGGAGTATACGTGACTTGTTTTCTTGAAGTACCTGCCTTGTCATTAGGAAGTATTCATGTTATTGATTTTTATGCTAAAGGTATGTCTAAAATATTCCTGAGTTCTTACAATATCTTATGGGGTATGTTGGTAAGAGACGTTAGGAAGTATTAGAAACAGGTATAACCTATTCACGGTTCAAATGAGTGAATTGGTTTGAAACGAATAAGTTACTTGAATTCCTTTAAAAGTTATGAGATTTGATTTAAAGATTATGAGACTTTATTTTTCAAGTTATGGGACTTGATTTCTAAAGTTAAGAGACTTGATTTATTTGGAAGTTATGAGACTAGAGTTGTTGGAAAGTCATGAGACTAGAATTATTTAACAAGTATAAATTACTTGGTTTAAAGAGAATGCATGACTTGATTTTAAAAGATAGGAGTAACGCTATTTGAAAATAATGAGTTACTTGAGTTAAAACGTGTAGTAACTTGATTGTTAAAAATGGAAGTGTCTAGATACTACGGGTGTTAGTATTTTATCCTTATTTTGTGAAAAGAGTCATTTCCAAAGAATAGAAGTATGTAGTACTTTGGGGTTAAATCCCCGGATTTTTACATAAAATGAAAGTACCTCGAGTTTATAAAATGGTGAATCAGTTCACATGTTAATTAAAGTCTAGAAGTATGGTAACTTGCTTATGCTTACTTGTGATAGCCTTGTTGTGCAAGTGGCATATTCTTATGCTACCGCGTCTCTCGATGGAGGGTCGGTCATCTTGTTATTTACTTGGACATACCGACACTGTTGGATGGTCCAAGGGTATGCTTCCACTATGATTGTTATCTTGTTATTTACTTAGACATACCGACACTGCTGGATGGTCCACGGGTATGCTTCCACTATGATTGTTATCTTGTTATTTACTTGGACATACCGACACTGCTGGATGGTCCACGGGTATGCTTTCACTATGATTGTTATCTTGTTATTTACTTGGACATACCGACACTGCTGGATGATCCACGGGTATGCTTCCACTATGATTGTTATCTTGTTATTTACTTGGACATACCGACACTGCTGTATGGTCCACGGGTATGCTTCCACTATGATTGTTATCTTGTTATTTACTTGTACATACCGACACTGCTGGATGGTCCACGAGTATGCTTCCACTATGATTGTTATCTTGTTATTTACTTGGACATACCGACACTGTTGGATGGTCCACGGGTATGCTTCCACTATGATTGTTCCATGGACATGCTTGCACCGATGAGAGATTCCGGGGGCATGCGGCCATGGTGAGGGTTCAATTCCCGGGTGATGTTATTACTCCATGTACTAGATATCCATGAAGCTTGCCGCAGTGACGAGTGGTCACGGGCTTGATTTGTATATGTGGATACAGGCACACTTAAGATACTTGCCCCGATCATATCTCGTGAATCGGTAGGATCTGGTACGTTGGCTTAAGATACTTGCCCCGGTCAGTTGCGTGACGCAGGTTGAATCTGGTAGTTGGATTCCGTACTTGGCCCGGTCAGTTTTATGACGCAAGCGGGATCTGGTGTTCAGGTACACATATTGGTGTTATATTATATCATGGACTGCCAACAGTGAGCAAGGAATTCCACGGGCATGATTGATATTGTGGGCGTGAGACTCATGGTTATATTTGAGTAATGATTTTGAGGGCATGCGTCCCTGACTTGACATGACTGCTTATATATTGTGAAATGGTCTTTTAAAAGATGAAGTTGATTTTCATTACTCTTATTGATTAATTTGGTTATCATACTTGTTTCCTGCTTTGTATTTGGATTGTGTGATATTATATTCTTGAAAGGCACAGTCGACTCTTGGAGTTGTTATAGTATAGTGATACAAGGTGCAGTTGGCTTTTAGGTTATATGACACGGTAGGATCTGGTATTTGATTTTCTATACTTGCCCCTGTCATTCTTATACACAACCATGATTTTAATATTGTACTTCATTTCAGTTCCATACTTAGTACTTGTTGTACTGACCTCCTTCGAGGGGCTGCGTTCATGTCCGCAGGTCTAGGTACACAGTTGTGGATCCGTGAGCTTAGGATCCTTGTTTAGCATTTTGGGATGGCTCTAATGTTCTGGAGCTTGTCATTATGGATAGGTATATTCAGAGGTACGACGGGGCCTTGTCCCGTCACAGTATATGTCCAAATTCTTAGAGGTATGTATTCATATGTGGGCTGGACTGGCTAGAGTTGTATTACATCGTTGTACAGTGTAGACCCTTTCGGGTGAGATTTATATTATGGCAGCCTTATCGGCTTTGCCCTTGTTAAAAGAAAAAAAAAGAGTGTTATTCATCTTTCGCGTGTTACTCATGTCAGATGTAGGGGTGCCTGTAGGCACCGCATGGTCCGGGGTTCGGGGCGTGACATGATTGTACCATGAGACTGTATTATTGCCAAGATAAAAACAACCATCACTAGTGCTTTTCCTATCGTCGACATCACCGGCCCAATCCGAGTCACTATACACTATTAGATTAGGATTAGTGTCTCTAGAATACCAAATTCCCAAGTCATTTGTACTTGTAATATATCATATTATACGTTTCACGGCATTAAGATGAGATACCTTGGGACTGGCTTGGAACCTGGCGCAAACACACACGTTAAACGTGATATCAGAGCGACTGACAGTAAGGTATAAGAGGCTACCTATCATAGATCGGTACAATGTTGGGTCAACATCTTGTCCAACATCGTCTTTACATAATTGCTGCGTAGAGCCCATTGGAGTCTTCATATGTTTAGCGTTTTCCAGACCAAACTTCCTAACAAGAATTCTTGGCATACTTGCTCTGGGATACAAAAATCCCTTCTTCAACCTGTTTAATCTGCAAGCCTAAGAAAAATGTTAGTTCTCCAATCATGCTCATTTCAAATGTTGTAGACATTGCTTCGACAAATGACTTCAAGAATGATTCTTTAGTCGAGCCAAAGACAATATCATCAACATAGATTTGAGCTATGATTACATCTACTCCGTGTCTTTTGATGAATAAAGTTATGTCAGCTTCTCCACGGATAAAATCAAAATCAATAAGAAAGTTAGTTAAACGACCATACCATGCACGTGGTGCCTGTTTTAGACCATACAAAGCTTTCTTGAGCTTGTATACATGTTGTGGATGGTGAGGATCTTCGAATCCTTTTAGTTGTTCAATGTATACTTCTTTTCCAAGTATCCATTGAGAAAGACACCTTTAACATCCATTTGTTGCAAGGTAATTTTCAAGTAGCAAGCAATAGCAAGAAGCAACCTTATTGACTCAAGTCTAGCCACAAGAGCAAAGGTCTCGTCATAGTCGATACCTTCAACTTATGTATATCCTTGAGCAACAAGTCGAACTTTGTTCCTCACAATCTTCCCTAACTCATCTGATTTGTTTTTGAATATCACTTAGTCCCAATAACATTAGTGTTGTTAGGTCGTGGTACCAAATCTCAAACCTCATTTCGGGTAAATTACTCATGCTCATCTTGCATAGCTTGTATCCAAAAATTATCTTTCAATGCTTCCCCAATATTCTTAGGTTCCAATGTAGATGTAAAATAAGAAAGACTAACCTGTTGGTATATGGTGGACATACACACATATCTTACCATCTCTCGGTAATTGACTGATTTTTTCTCTCTTGTTCGTCTCTTCTCACTTGATCATTCAGCTCAGTAGCAGACTCCTCATCGACTTCAATCCCTGGGTTCTCTTTTTGAGGTTCAGATGTGACTTCTGATATTGGGACAACATCTGGGACAACATTTGTTGCTTCAGTGGGTCGCTCCTCTTCAACTGCAACCACAATGTTGTTTTCTGAAGATCTTCCAGATATATCCAGCATATCATCAAAAATCACATTAACAGACTCCTGGATGGTCTTTGTCCGAAGGTTGTATATTCGGTAAGCATGGTTATTCTGAGAGTAGTCGATGAATATCCCCTTATCGCTCTTAGAGTCAAATTTAGCCAGTTTATCCCTGTCATTAAGAATATAGCACACACACCCAAAGACATGAAAGTACCTCACTGTAGGTTTTCCATTTAACAGTTCATAGGGTGTCATCTTGGTCCCTGGCCTTAGATAGACTCTATTACTTATGTGACATATTGTGTTCAAGGCTTCTGCCCAAAACCTTTTAGATAACTGCTTAGAACTCAACATTACTCTTGCCATTTCTTGTAAAGTTCTGTTCTTCCTCTCGGCAACCCCATTTTGTTGAGGTGTTTTTGGTACCGAAAATTCAAGGAATATGCCTTTCTTTTCACAGAATTTTGCAAAGGTTTGATTCTCAAATTCCTTTCCATGATCAAATCTAATTCTGAAAATTGAAGAACAAAACAGATTTCTAATTCTAGAGTAAAGTGTTTTAAACATCTCAAAGGTTTGTGATTTTTCCTTTAAAAAATATATCCAAGTAAATCTTGAAAAATCATCAACAATCACATGAGAGTATCTCATTCCTCCTAGGCTATCTACCTCAATTGGACCCATAAGATCCATATGCAATAATTGGAAACAATGCGACGTACCTGAATGTTGTCCGTCATGTTGTACAACATTGTGAGAGACTCGGGTCTGCTTTCCATTCAAACAATCTTCACACATTGTTTTATCTTTTGAATCCAGTCTGGGAATGCCTTTGACAGCTTCAAACGAGATCAGCTTCTCCATGGTGTCGTAGTTGGAATGTCCTAACTTCTGGTGCCAAAGTGTCAAGTCACCTCCCTTTGCGGAGTTGCAAAACTCTTCTCTTCCTACTAGATAGTAGTTATCTCCGGTTTGGGTTCCTAACATGACGCACTTGTTTGCAGAATCTATAACTTTGCATCCAAGTTTGTTTAATTTCACCTCTAGATCGTCATCACATAGTTGGCTTATGCTAAGGAGATTAGCAACTAAACCTTCTACATAAAGCATATTCTTCAAGGATGGTACATTTGGAACATTAAGAGTTCATCTACCAATAATCTTACTTTTACTTCCTCCTCCAAAGGTCACGTACCCTCCATTGAATGCTCCATACTCCTTCAAGAGACTTTTTGTACCTGTCATATGATGTGAGAAGCCACTATCGAAGTACCAAGAACCTATAATGTTAGTACGCAAGACAGTTATGCACACATTACATTTCAGATTTAGTTTGGGTACCCACTCTTTTTCAAACTTTTTCTTCCTTCTGCTCTCAGGTTTGTTTCTTTGAATATTGTCAGTGATGTTGGGCAACATTGGTGACAACAATTTAGGCAATAGGCTGAGTGCAGAGTATTGAAGTATGTAGCAGTAGGGTATAAGATGTCCTGACTTTTTACAGAAGCTACATATTGTCACGACCCGAATCCCAGGCCCGCGACTGGTGCCCTACCTGGGCACCAGTATACCCACACATCACATATAACCATTGGAAGCTCTAAGAAAACTTATGTTATAAAAATAGGCAGCCGACAAGGCCGCCACTGTATATAGATATAACAAAAACTAGTACAACTCACATATGTTCAAATAACAACCCACACCTGTCTACAAGACATCTAAGAGTTTGATAAAGACATGTGACGGGACAAGGCCCCGCCGTACCCCTGAATATACATAAATCATAATGGAAGACCTGTACCAAAATGACAAGCTCCGGAACAGTGGAGCTATCTCAAAAAGTTGGGCAAAGATCCTAAGCTCGAGGATCACCAAACTGAGTACCTACACCTGCGGGCATGAACGCAGCCCCCCGAAAGGGGTCAGTACAACAAGGTACCAAGTATGCAAACATGAAGTACAGTAA
Organism: Przewalskia tangutica; assembly: GCA_029844215.1. Taxonomy (NCBI): domain Eukaryota; kingdom Viridiplantae; phylum Streptophyta; class Magnoliopsida; order Solanales; family Solanaceae; genus Przewalskia; species Przewalskia tangutica. Next base: position 22,683,256 of record CM056730.1, on the reverse strand, counting down.
ACAAGATCATAACTGTACAAAGGAATGACATGAACAAGTATGAAAATCAAATACCAGATCCTACCATGTCATATAAAATAAGAGTCAAATGTACCTTGTATCACTATACCACTGTACCATTGTACCATTGTACCACTATACCTTATAAAAATGAGAGTCATCGTATCTGTTTTCATATAACGCATCCCGGCCCTTTAGTGAGGGACTTGGTGGAATCATCAGTGTAACATGTCCCGACCCTTTAGTGAGGGACGCGGTAAACACTTTGTCATTTACTACCCGACCCATTTGTGGGACTCAGTGTAATGAGAGTAAACTGTACATTTTCAAAATATAAAATTAACCGTACCTTTTCAAAATATGAAAGTCATGTCAAAATCAGGGACACCTGCCCTCAGAATCATTATGCAGATCCTATTCATGGGACTATTTCACCCGTATGGGTCTTGTGGACCCGCAATGAGTATCTATACGCGATACCCGCATCATGGAGAGCTAGTCCACAGAATAATATCATGGTAGTTGAACCCGCATGAGTCCTTTAGACCCACAATAAGTATACCTACTCACGTCATGGGAGCTAATCCATGAAATATATAAAGGAAGCATGCCCATGGAATTCCTGCATCATGTAAGCATGTCCATGTAAATAATATAAATGAAGCATGCCCATGGAATTCCTGCATCATGTAAGCATGTCCATGTAAATAATATAAAATATTGTACTTCCTCTAGTGAAGTGGCACTGATGTGAGAATATAACACTTTCACGAATAGTCATCATGAGCAACCTTATACAAGTTAAATCATCTTTGACTCTCATTTGAACAAATAGAATGAACAATCATTTTAGAAAACCCAAGGCACTAATATGCCTTCCTTTTTAGAAAAATCAGGACTATACCATGCCTTTCTTTTTAGAAAAACCAAGACAATACCATGTCTTCCTTTTTAGAATAACCAAGGCAATACCATGCATTCTTTTTTAGAATAACCAAGACAATACCATGGACAATACCATGCCTTCTTTTTTAGAATAACCAAGACAATACCATGCCTTCATTTTTAGAATAACCAAGGCAATATCATGCCTTCCTTTTTAGAAAAACTAAGACAATACCATGCCTTCATTTTTAGAATAACCTAGGCAATACCATGCCTTCCTTTTTAAATCCTCATTTGGAAAATCAAGACACTTACACTTTTACAACCAAGTGACTTATACTTTTAAAAATCAAGTCAAGTATACTTTTAAAATCAAGTTACTATCACCTCATGTACTACATGAAATCTAGATTCATTTAAAACACGTACGTCCACCGTACACTCATTTTATAAAGTTCATGCTCAAAGAAGAAAGGAAGCGTCACATACCGCTCGTCATATGTATCAACTCGAATATCTAAATTCGTCTCGCTCCTCTGACTAACATTATGGAAACATTTGCATAGTGATAACCGATCCAAATTACCAAATTAATTCATTTTATGAGCCGTTAGTAGGTTATATATTAATAATGATCTTATCTAATCAGCTGTGATCCTAGAAAATGTAAAACGAACTGCTTATATCTTAGTTTCTATGCAGATGGAAGTCTAATCATTTTAATATAATTGATTGTCGATACCTTATCCATTTAACGCTGCAATGGCTTGCTCGATACCTTTTCTCATTAGTGTTGTAACATAGCAAGATCAACTCGACTCCAATGCTTACTAAAAACTCTTACCAACATCTCTCATAAGACTTGGTAAGGACTTAGGAGTAATTCAGACATGACTTTAGCATAGAATCAATAACATGAATACTCCTTAACTTCTAAGAGTAGAATAACTTTTGAAACAATACCACAGTTATGGCTCATACGTAGAACATGTCAAAATAGAAGGAAGGGGTTCACATACCTTAACGGCGAACTAACCAACTCAACAATCTAGAATTCGCCTCAAGTAGTACTTCAACCTATAAATACCATAACACGTATATCAACTCCATGCTCACTAGAGTAGTGTCACGACCCGATCTCGGGCCCGCAACTGGTACCTTACCCGGGCACCCTAGTAGGTATACATCAGAGAAAACCAAATAATAAACTCATAGACATGGGACAATGTAGAATAGAAAACAGGCTAACCGATGAGGTCACCTTTCAACACATATATAAATATCAGATGCCCGAACAGTTATATCCTTTACAAACCCAACTCACAACAGGAACAGACCTCTAAGAGTTTTTGATATAACAAATATGACGGGACAGGGCCCCGCCATACCCCTGAATGTACATGTACCTACAATGACAGGGAACCATACCAAAAGATAAGCCTCCGGAGAAACGGAGTTTCCCAAAACTTAGAACTGTGATCCTATGAGTGAGGATCAACAACCGGTGTACCTCTACCTGCGGCATGAACGCAGCCCCCCGAAGGAGGTCAGTACAACAGGTACAAAGTATGTGAAACTAAAAATCAGAATGAAATCATATGATCTATATATAAAGCTAGAGACATGTCTGATAATCAAACTAACAGTATCACCGTGCCTTGCCAGCGTACAAATAATGAAGGTCAATTTTTATCTTTTAAAGATCCCTTCAACACATGTAAATAGTCACCCAAGGTCAGGGACACAAGCCCTCATAAACATTGCGTAATTTAAACAAGGGTCTCAAGCCCGCAATACCAAGCGTGCCCGTGGAATCCTTTTCACACCGCCGGCACAGCGCCCATGTAATATATATCTACATATATATATATATATATATATATATATATATATCATGCCCGTGGTATCCTGCATCTCGGGTACATGACTTCATGGGGAGCTAGTCCATGGAATAATAATAATATATAACATGCCCGTGGTATCCTGCATCTCGGGTACATGTCTTCATGGGGAGCTAGTCCATGGAATAATAATATCATCCGGTAATTGAACCCGCGTCATAGCCGCATGCCCCCGGAATCCTTCATCGGTGCAGGCATGTCCATGGAACAATATAGTGGAAGCATACCCGTGGAATCCTTCATCACTGTCGGTATGTCCAAGTAAATTATACAACAAGATGGTCGACCCTCCAATTGAGAGACGCGGTAGCATAGGAATACAACACTTGCACAACAAAGGCTATCACAACTAGCATAGGTAAGTTTAACATTCTTTTAGACTTTCATTTTATGTAAAAATCCGGGGATTTAACCCAAAGTACTACGTACTCCTATTCTTTGAAAATGACTCTTTTAAAATCAAGCTACCCTTTTATAAAACAATTTATTTATACTTTTTTAACTTCCCATAAAGTCATTTATAACCAACTTCCCATAAAGCCATTATAACACTTTATGTCTTTAGAAACTACGGCATTTACATACTTCAAATCAAGTGAGTATACTTTCCATTTTAACCAAACTTGCACATTTTTAAATCAATTCAAGGGTACCCAAAATGAAACCCAATTTCATTTAAGACATGTACGTTAACCGTACTATATATTTGTAAAACATCATGCTCAAGAGATAGGGAAAGTTCCACATACCTCATCGGCTAAATCCACTTGCCAAGTCGAATATGTCGCACGTAGAATATCAACCTATAATAAACATAACACGTCTATCAACTTCTAGTTTTCTTCGTAGAATATTTCTAAGCATAAGGTCTCTTATTCTACGGAAAATTCGGCAGCACTTCCCCTGTTTCTACGTACTTTTCCACCTTTTTCAAGGCCCGAAATCAATAACCAATATGTCCATTAAAACTAGTCCATATTCCAATGTAAAAATAGTCCATAGTCCACTAATACAATCCATTAGTCCAATCCTTTAGTTGGTGTTCTTGGCCAACTACTACAATCAAAACTGTCCAGTTTTTGGCTAGCATGCCAATATTGTTTCATTACTTCTTTAATAATCCTCCAACTTATATTCCAATCTTTATATAAGTTATATTAACTTGTTATCAACAAGATTCCTTCAGGTCAACAAGTAATAGGTAATGTTTTAACAACTTTAATGGCTAGCATGCCAATTTCTCGGTTTTAACAACTTTAATGGCTAGCATGCCAATTTCGTTTTTTATCATCTTATTAAGGTCCAAATATTTTCAATCTTCCTTCCACATATCTCATACTCATTTATATACTACTATAACATGTAATCTTAAATTACATTAGAAGGACAAGGATTATTACCTCAATAAGCCCAAAATTTTTGTCACGACCCAACCCCGGGGCCACGATCGTACCTACCGGTACTGTCAGTATATGTCGAGAATAGCAATGAACATACATAACACATAACTTAGAGAAAAAAGTAAACATCATCGCCACCGATAAGTGCCGCTTCCATAAAACATACTTAAACAAAAGTATAGTAATACAACCGGTTCTTATAGCCCAAAACATATATGTGACCACGCACTTAAAGATAACAAGCGTGGCGGACAGGGCCCGCCATACCCCGAATGTACAAAATACCTATAGCATCGTGGAATATCCGTACCAATAGACAAGCTTCCGAGAAATGGAGCTTCGACAGGAATAGTAATCCTAAGAACGAGGATCCTCAATCGCTTACTTACTCGCATGAGCGGCCACGAGAAGGGGTCGATACACAATATGTACCAAGTATGTATAGTGGAAAATACTATAGTAATGATATCATAAGTCTAAAAGTAGTGAGTCATGGAAGACAATAAAATACCTTTTACTGTGCCTTACTAACAATGAGAGTGACAATTATATATATACAATACTGCAGAAACTAGGGGCCTGAGGCTCAAAACAGGGTACCTCGCCCGTAGTATCAATAAGCACCCCTACTCCTGGGACTATTTCACGCGTAGGTCCCGTGGACCGCATGAGGTATTCTCGCATAGTCGTACTACCGCACGTGGGACTATTTCACCCGCGTAAGCCCATAAGGACTCGCGTGAGGTATTCCTCGCGTCATGGGTAGCAAATCCACGGAACAGGTGGTATAACGATCTTGGGACTTACCCGCCGGATATACTCTTACCCGGCGGATGGTATAACGATCTTGGGGACTTTCCCCTCAGATATACTCTTACACTGAAGCAGCTGGTATAACGATCTTGGGGCTTGCCCCTCAGATATACTCTTACACTGAAGAAGGTGGTATGACGATCTTGGGGCTAGCCCCTCAGACATACTCTTACCCTGGAGAAGGTGGTATAACGATCTTGGGGCTTGCCCCTCAGATATACTCTTACCCTAGCTCAAACTGTCATCATATCATAATCATAAATAAGTTAAGAAAACTTATAACTTCTTATTAGTCTTGTTCATATACCCTCTCATTTTAGTTTACTTAAGGCACTTAATCATATCTTTAATAAAAGAACACCGGGAGTTTAACCCAAGTACTACATGCTTCAACTCTTTTAAAAATGACTCTGCTTTATACATAAAACTCTTGGGCAATGGATGTCTTAAAACCAATTTGCCTCACCATATACTTATCTTACTTAGAGTAAATCTCTTCTCATTAACCTTTTATGAAACTAATAAACCAACTTCCCATAAAGTTGTTATATTAACTCTATACTTTAGTAAAATCATACTTTCCCCTAACTAAGGGACTTATACATTCTTAAAACAAAACAAGTCATTATATACTTAAAACAAGTAAGAATACCAAATCTTGTACGTCTACCGTACTACGTAGTTTCATCTATTCATACTCAAGAGATAGGAAAGCTTCACATACCTCTTTGGTCAATCCACTTGCTAAGTCCAAACTACCGCAAGTAATATGTCAACCTAAAATAACCATGATACATTTATTAACCTCTAATCTTAATGTAGAACAATCCAAGTTCAAAGTCACTAATTTCTATGGAAAATTGGGCAGCATTTCCTTTGTTTCTACATACTTTGCCACCTTTCACAAGGCCGAATTTATCATCCAAACGCCACATTTAAGGCTCAACAATCCAACATTTCAAGGGATTACACACCTAAACTTGGGTGTGTAAAATTCTGCCCAAAAAGGTACAACAATTCACTTAGCAATTCTAAGGTAGTTTTTAGGCTACAATATGCTCATAATATCTTCTTAACCAATTCCTTCACATTCAAACCATAGTTCTTACATGCAATGAGTCTAAGAGCATTATTTACTACCACAAGTTCTTCCTTCTTAACATGCAACACTAAAAACTACTTCTAAAGGAAGAAATGTTACCTTAAAGTTTTAGCCAAACTTATTCCAAATATTTTGCTAGCTTCCTTGCCAAGAACACCACCACAACAACACCAACAAGCTAGCCACAAGATTCCTTCTTTCTTTTACTTTTTCAGATTTTTCTTTAGGCTTGAATTTCTCTTGGAAATTTAGAGAGAAGTGGGAGCTTAAGCTTTAGAGAGAGAGAGAAATTGGAAGATGATCAAGTCTTCAAGACTTGGTCAATATATTGCATGCAAGAAATCAGATGGGGGGGACACTTGTCACCCTCCCAAGGTCTTTTAAAAGAAAATATGACTTTTCCTAAGTTTTTTCGCCAAATTTCCCGCCTCGGCGCCGCGGCCCTGCTTCCCGGCGCCGCGGCGCTGAAACCCATGACCTCTGAACTTTCGCGCGCGACCTGCTGTCGGCCGCGGCCATAACTTCAGCGACCTCTCAGTACTTTCGGCGCCGCAGCCCTGCATCCGGCGCCGCGGCCCTGTCGCCTTTGTCCAAAACACCTTTCTGTCCGACTGCGCACTGAACTTGTAATTCTCATAAATGTACAAAGGAATGACATGAACAAGTATGAAAATCAAATACCAGATCCTACCATGTCATATAAAATAAGAGTCAAATGTACCTTGTATCACTATACCACTGTACCATTGTACCATTGTACCACTATACCTTATAAAAATGAGAGTCATCGTATCTGTTTTCATATAACGCATCGACCGCTTTAGTGAGGACTTGGTGGAATCATCGATGTAACATGTCCCGACTTTAGTGAGGACGCGGTAACACTTTGTCATTTACTACCCGACCCATTTGTGGGACTCGATGTAATGAGAGTGAAGCGTACATTTTCAAAATATAAAATTAACCGTACCTTTTCAAAATATGAAAGTCATGTCAAAATCAGGGACACCTGCCCTCAGAATCATTATGCAGATCCTATTCATGGGACTATTTCACCCGTATGGGTCTTGTGGACCCGCAATGAGTATCTATACGCGATACCCGCATCATGGAGAGCTAGTCCACAGAATAATATCATGGTAGTTGAACCCGCATGAGTCCTTTAGACCCACAATAAGTATACCTACTCACGTCATGGGAGCTAATCCATGAAATATATAAAGGAAGCATGCCCATGGAATTCCTGCATCATGTAAGCATGTCCATGTAAATAATATAAAGGAAGCATGCCCATGGAATTCCTGCATCATGTAAGCATGTCCATTTAAATGATATAAAAATATTGTCGGCCCTCTAGTGAAGGGCACGGTGATGTGAGAATATAACACTTTCACGAATAGTCATCATGAGCAACCTTATACAAGTTAAATCATCTTTGACTCTCATTTGAACAAATAGAATGAACAATCATTTTAGAAAACCCAAGGCACTAATATGCCTTCCTTTTTAGAAAAACCAGGACTATACCATGCCTTTCTTTTTAGAAAAACCAAGACAATACCATGTCTTCCTTTTTAGAATAACCAAGGCAATACCATGCATTCTTTTTTAGAATAACCAAGACAATACCATGGACAATACCATGCCTTCTTTTTTAGAATAACCAAGACAATACCATGCCTTCATTTTTAGAATAACCAAGGCAATATCATGCCTTCCTTTTTAGAAAAACTAAGACAATACCATGCCTTCATTTTTAGAATAACCTAGGCAATACCATGCCTTCCTTTTTAAATCCTCATTTGGAAAATCAAGACACTTACACTTTTACAACCAAGTGACTTATACTTTTAAAAATCAAGTCAAGTATACTTTTAAAATCAAGTTACTATCACCTCATGTACTACATGAAATCTAGATTCATTTAAAACACGTACGTCCACCGTACACTCATTTTATAAAGTTCATGCTCAAAGAAGAAAGGAAGCGTCACATACCGCTCGTCATATGTATCAACTCGAATATCTAAATTCGTCTCGCTCCTCTGACTAACATTATGGAAACATTTGCATAGTGATAACCGATCCAAATTACCAAATTAATTCATTTTATGAGCCGTTAGTAGGTTATATATTAATAATGATCTTATCTAATCAGCTGTGATCCTAGAAAATGTAAAACGAACTGCTTATATCTTAGTTTCTATGCAGATGGAAGTCTAATCATTTTAATATAATTGATTGTCGATACCTTATCCATTTAACGCTGCAATGGCTTGCTCGATACCTTTTCTCATTAGTGTTGTAACATAGCAAGATCAACTCGACTCGATGCTTACTAAAAACTCTTACCAACATCTCTCATAAGACTTGGTAAGGACTTAGAGTAATTCAGACATGACTTTAGCATAGAATCAATAACATGAATACTCCTTAACTTCTAAGAGTAGAATAACTTTTGAAACAATACCACAGTTATGGCTCATACGTAGAACATGTCAAAATAGAAGGAAGGGGTTCACATACCTTAACGGCGAACTAACCAACTCAACAATCTAGAATTCGCCTCAAGTAGTACTTCAACCTATAAATACCATAACACGTATATCAACTCCATGCTCACTAGAGTAGTGTCACGACCCGATCTCGGGCCCGCAACTGGTACCTTACCCGGGCACCCTAGTAGGTATACATCAGAGAAAACCAGCGGAATAAACTCATAGACATGGGACAATGTAGAATAGAAAACAGGCTACCCGATGAGGTCACCTTTCAACACATATATAAATATCAGATGCCCGAACAGTTATATCCTTTACAAACCCAACTCACAACAGGATTACAGACTTCTAAGAGTTTTTGACATAACAACTATGACGGGACAGGGCCCCACCATACCCCTGAATGTACATGTACCTACAATGACAGGGAACCATACCAAAAGATAAGCCTCCGGAGAAACGGAGCTTCCCAAAACTTAGAACTGTGATCCTATGAGTGAGGATCAACAACCGGTGTACCTCTACCTGCGGCATGAACGCAGCCCCCCGAAGGAGGTCAGTACAACAGGTACAAAGTATGTGAAACTAAAAGTACTGTAATGAAATCATAACAGTCTATATATAAAGCTAGAGACATGTCTGATAATCAAACTAACAGTATCACCGTGCCTTGCCAGCGTACAAATAATGAAGGTCAATTTTTATCTTTTAAAGATCCCTTCAACACATGTAAATAGTCACCCAAGGTCAGGGACACAAGCCCTCATAAACATTGCGTAATTTAAACAAGGGTCTCAAGCCCGCAATACCAAGCGTGCCCGTGGAATCCTTCGTCACTGTCGGCAGGCGCCAATGTAATATATATCTACATATATATATATATATATATATATATATATATATATATATATATATATATATCATGCGTGGTATCTGCATCTCGTACATGACTTCAGGAGCTAGTCCATGGAATAATAATAATATATAACATGCGTGGTATCCTGCATCTCGGGTACATGTCTTCATGGGGAGCTAGTCCATGGAATAATAATATCATCCGGTAATTGAACCCGCGTCATAGCCGCATGCCCCCGGAATCCTTCATCGGTGCAGGCATGTCCATGGAACAATATAGTGGAAGCATACCCGTGGAATCCTTCATCACTGTCGGTATGTCCAAGTAAATTATACAACAAGATGGCCGACCCTCCAATTTGAGAGACGCGGTAGCATAGGAATACAACACTTGCACAACAAAGGCTATCACAACTAGCATAGGTAAGTTTAACATTCTTTTAGACTTTCATTTTATGTAAAAATCCGGGGATTTAACCCAAAGTACTACGTACTCCTATTCTTTGAAAATGACTCTTTTAAAATCAAGCTACCCTTTTATAAAACAATTTATTTATACTTTTTTAACTTCCCATAAAGTCATTTATAACCAACTTCCCATAAAGCCATTATAACACTTTATGTCTTTAGAAACTACGGCATTTACATACTTCAAATCAAGTGAGTATACTTTCCATTTTAACCAAACTTGCACATTTTTAAATCAATTCAAGGGTACCCAAAATGAAACCCAATTTCATTTAAGACATGTACGTTAACCGTACTATATATTTGTAAAACATCATGCTCAAGAGATAGGGAAAGTTCCACATACCTCATCGGCTAAATCCACTTGCCAAGTCGAATATGTCGCACGTAGAATATCAACCTATAATAAACATAACACGTCTATCAACTTCTAGTTTTCTTCGTAGAATATTTCTAAGCATAAGGTCTCTTATTCTACGGAAAATTGGGCAGCACTTCCCCTGTTTCTACGTACTTTTCCACCTTTTTCAAGGCCCGAAATCAATAACCAATATGTCCATTAAAACTAGTCCATATTCCAATGTAAAAATAGTCCATAGTCCACTAATACAATCCATTAGTCCAATCCTTTAGTTGGTGTTCTTGGCCAACTACTACAATCAAAACTGTCCAGTTTTTGGCTAGCATGCCAATATTGTTTCATTACTTCTTTAATAATCCTCCAACTTATATTCCAATCTTTATATAAGTTATATTAACTTGTTATCAACAAGATTCCTTCAGGTCAACAAGTAATAGGTAATGTTTTAACAACTTTAATGGCTAGCATGCCAATTTCTCGGTTTTAACAACTTTAATGGCTAGCATGCCAATTTCGTTTTTTATCATCTTATTAAGGTCCAAATATTTTCAATCTTCCTTCCACATATCTCATACTCATTTATATACTACTATAACATGTAATCTTAAATTACATTAGAAGGACAAGGATTATTACCTCAATAAGCCCAAAATTTTTGTCACGACCCAACCCCGGGGCCACGACTGGTACCCTACCGGGGTACCCTGTCAGGTATATGTCAGAGAATAGCAGCGGAACATACATAACACATAACTTAGAGAAAAAAGTAAACATCACTGGCCAGCCGATAAGGCTGCCTTCCATAAAACATACTTAAACAAAAGTATAGTAATACAACTGGTTCTTATAGCCCAAAACATATATGTGACCACAGACCTCTAAAGATAACAACTGTGGCGGGACAGGGCCCCGCCATACCCCTGAATGTACAAAATACCTATAGCATCAGGGAATATCCGTACCAATAGACAAGCTTCCGGAGAAATGGAGCTTCTGACACCGGAATAGTAATCCTAAGAACGAGGATCCTCAATCTGCTTACCCTTACCTGCGGCATGAACGCAGCCCCTGAGGAAGGGGGTCAGTACACAATATGTACCAAGTATGTATAGCTGGAAAATACTATAGTAATGATATCATAAGTCTAAAAGTAAGCTGGAGTCATGGAAGACAATAAAATACCTTTTACTGTGCCTTACTAACAATGAGAGTGACAATTATATATATACAATACTGCATAAAATAGGGGCCTTAGGATCAAAACAGGGTACCTCGCCCGTAGTATCAATAAGCACCCCTACTCCTGGGACTATTTCACCCGCATAGGTCCTGTGGACCCGCATGAGGTATTCCTCGCATAGGCTGTACCGCCGCGTGGGACTATTTCACCGCATAAGCCCATAAGGACTCGCGTGAGGTATTCCTCGCATCATGGGTAGCAAATCCACGGGCGGTGGTATAACGATCTTGGGGACTTACCGCCGGATATACTCTTACCCGGCGGATGGTATAACGATCTTGGGGACTTTCCTCGGATATACTCTTACATCAAGCGGTGGTATAACGATCTTGGGGCTTGCCGCCGGATATACTCTTACCGAAGAAGGTGGTATGACGATCTTGGGGCTAGCCCGCCGGACATACTCTTACCCCGGAGAAGGTGGTATAACGATCTTGGGGCTTGCCCGCCGGATATACTCTTACCCTAGCTCAAATCACATCATATCATAATCATAAATAAGTTAAGAAAACTTATAACTTCTTAGTCTTGTTCATATACCCTCTCATTTTAGTTTACTTAAGGCACTTAATCATATCTTTAATAAAAGAACACCGGGAGTTTAACCCAAGTACTACATGCTTCAACTCTTTTAAAAATGACTCTGCTTTATACATAAAACTCTTGGGCAATGGATGTCTTAAAACCAATTTGCCTCATATACTTATCTTACTTAGAGTAAATCTCTTCTCATTAACCTTTTATGAAACTAATAAACCAACTTCCCATAAAGTTGTTATATTAACTCTATACTTTAGTAAAATCATACTTTCCCCTAACTAAGGGACTTATACATTCTTAAAACAAAACAAGTCATTATATACTTAAAACAAGTAAGAATACCAAATCTTGTACGTCTACCGTACTACGTAGTTTCATCTATTCATGCTCAAGAGATAGGAAAGCTTCACATACCTCTTTGGTCAATCCACTTGCTAAGTCCAAACTACCGCAAGTAATATGTCAACCTAAAATAACCATGATACATTTATTAACCTCTAATCTTAATGTAGAACAATCCAAGTTCAAAGTCACTAATTTCTATGGAAAATTGGGCAGCATTTCCTTTGTTTCTACATACTTTGCCACCTTTCACAAGGCCGAATTTATCATCCAAACGCCACATTTAAGGCTCAACAATCCAACATTTCAAAGGGGATTACACACCTAAACTTGGGTGTGTAAAATTCTGCCCCAAAAAGGTACAACAATTCACTTAGCAATTCTAAGGTAGTTTTTAGGCTACAATATGCTCATAATATCTTCTTAACCAATTCCTTCACATTCAAACCATAGTTCTTACATGCAATGAGTCTAAGAGCATTATTTACTACCACAAGTTCTTCCTTCTTAACATGCAACACTAAAAACTACTTCTAAAGGAAGAAATGTTACCTTAAAGTTTTAGCCAAACTTATTCCAAATATTTTGCTAGCTTCCTTGCCAAGAACACCACCACAACAACACCAACAAGCTAGCCACAAGCTTCCTTCTTTCTTTTACTTTTTCAGATTTTTCTTTAGGCTTGAATTTCTCTTGGAAATTTAGAGAGAAGTGGGAGCTTAAGCTTTAGAGAGAGAGAGAAATTGGAAGATGATCAAGTCTTCAAGACTTGGTCAATATATTGCATGCAAGAAATCAGATGGGGGGGACACTTGTCACCCTCCCAAGGTCTTTTAAAAGAAAATATGACTTTTCCTAAGTTTTTTCGCCAAATTTCCCGCCTCGGCGCCACCTTCCCGGCGTGTGCTGGCCCCGCAGCCTCTTCGAACTTTCGGCGCGCGACACTGCTGTCCGGCGCATGGCGCTTCTGACAGCGACCTCTCGGTACTTTCGCGCCTGCATCCGGCGCGCGGCGTCGCCTGTCTACTTCTGTCCGATCACCTTGCCGAACTTGTAATTCTCATAAATGTACAAAGGAATGACATGAACAAGTATGAAAATCAAATACCAGATCCTACCATGTCATATAAAATAAGAGTCAAATGTACCTTGTATCACTATACCACTGTACCATTGTACCATTGTACCACTATACCTTATAAAAATGAGAGTCATCGTATCTGTTTTCATATAACGCATCCCGGCCCTTTAGTGAGGGACTTGGTGGAATCATCAGTGTAACATGTCCCGACCCTTTAGTGAGGGACGCGGTAAACACTTTGTCATTTACTACCCGACCCATTTGTGGGACTCAGTGTAATGAGAGTAAACTGTACATTTTCAAAATATAAAATTAACCGTACCTTTTCAAAATATGAAAGTCATGTCAAAATCAGGGACACCTGCCCTCAGAATCATTATGCAGATCCTATTCATGGGACTATTTCACCCGTATGGGTCTTGTGGACCCGCAATGAGTATCTATACGCGATACCCGCATCATGGAGAGCTAGTCCACAGAATAATATCATGGTAGTTGAACCCGCATGAGTCCTTTAGACCCACAATAAGTATACCTACTCACGTCATGGGAGCTAATCCATGAAATATATAAAGGAAGCATGCCCATGGAATTCCTGCATCATGTAAGCATGTCCATGTAAATAATATAAAGGAAGCATGCCCATGGAATTCCTGCATCATGTAAGCATGTCCATTTAAATGATATAAAAATATTGTCGGCCCTCTAGTGAAGGGCACGGTGATGTGAGAATATAACACTTTCACGAATAGTCATCATGAGCAACCTTATACAAGTTAAATCATCTTTGACTCTCATTTGAACAAATAGAATGAACAATCATTTTAGAAAACCCAAGGCACTAATATGCCTTCCTTTTTAGAAAAACCAGGACTATACCATGCCTTTCTTTTTAGAAAAACCAAGACAATACCATGTCTTCCTTTTTAGAATAACCAAGGCAATACCATGCATTCTTTTTTAGAATAACCAAGACAATACCATGGACAATACCATGCCTTCTTTTTTAGAATAACCAAGACAATACCATGCCTTCATTTTTAGAATAACCAAGGCAATATCATGCCTTCCTTTTTAGAAAAACTAAGACAATACCATGCCTTCATTTTTAGAATAACCTAGGCAATACCATGCCTTCCTTTTTAAATCCTCATTTGGAAAATCAAGACACTTACACTTTTACAACCAAGTGACTTATACTTTTAAAAATCAAGTCAAGTATACTTTTAAAATCAAGTTACTATCACCTCATGTACTACATGAAATCTAGATTCATTTAAAACACGACGCCCACCGTACACTCATTTTATAAAGTTCATGCTCGAAGAAGAAAGGAAGCGTCACATACCGCTCGTCATATGTATCAACTCGAATATCTAAATTCGTCTCGCTCCTGACTAACATTATGGAAACATTTGCATAGTGATAACCGATCCAAATTACCAAATTAATTCATTTTATGAGCCGTTAGTAGGTTATATATTAATAATGATCTTATCTAATCAGCTGTGATCCTAGAAAATGTAAAACGAACTGCTTATATCTTAGTTTCTATGCAGATGGAAGTCTAATCATTTTAATATAATTGATTGTCGATACCTTATCCATTTAACGCTGCAATGGCTTGCTCGATACCTTTTCTCATTAGTGTTGTAACATAGCAAGATCAACTCGACTCCAATGCTTACTAAAAACTCTTACCAACATCTCTCATAAGACTTGGTAAGGACTTAGGAGTAATTCAGACATGACTTTAGCATAGAATCAATAACATGAATACTCCTTAACTTCTAAGAGTAGAATAACTTTTGAAACAATACCACAGTTATGGCTCATACGTAGAACATGTCAAAATAGAAGGAAGGGGTTCACATACCTTAACGGCGAACTAACCAACTCAACAATCTAGAATTCGCCTCAAGTAGTACTTCAACCTATAAATACCATAACACGTATATCAACTCCATGCTCACTAGAGTAGTGTCACGACCCGATCTCGGGCCCGCAACTGGTACCTTACCCGGGCACCCTAGTAGGTATACATCAGAGAAAACCAGCGGAATAAACTCATAGACATGGGACAATGTAGAATAGAAAACAGGCTACCCGATGAGGTCACCTTTCAACACATATATAAATATCAGATGCCCGAACAGTTATATCCTTTACAAACCCAACTCACAACAGGATTACAGACTTCTAAGAGTTTTTGACATAACAACTATGACGGGACAGGGCCCCACCATACCCCTGAATGTACATGTACCTACAATGATGAGGAACCATACCAAAGATAAGCCTCGGAAAGCGGAGCTTCCTAAAACTTAGAAGCGTGATCCATGGTGAGGATCAACAACCGGTGTACCTCTACTGCGGCATGAACGCAGCCCGAAGAGTCGATCTGGCAAGTACAAAGTATGTGAAACTAAAAATGCGTAATGAAATCATAACGATGCATATATAAAGCTAGAGACATGTCTGATAATCAAACTAACAGTATCACCGTGCCTTGCCAGCGTACAAATAATGAAGGTCAATTTTTATCTTTTAAAGATCCCTTCAACACATGTAAATAGTCACCCAAGGTCAGGGACACAAGCCCTCATAATCATTGCGCAATTTAAACAAGGGTCTCAAGCATGATACAGCGTGCGTGGAATCGCCGTCAAATCATCGGCGCCAATGTAATATATATCTACATATATATATATATATATATATATATATATATATATATCATGCCCGTGGTATCCTGCATCTCGGGTACATGACTTCATGGGGAGCTAGTCCATGGAATAATAATAATATATAACATGCCCGTGGTATCCTGCATCTCGGGTACATGTCTTCATGGGGAGCTAGTCCATGGAATAATAATATCATCCGGTAATTGAACCCGCGTCATAGCCGCATGCCCCCGGAATCCTTCATCGGTGCAGGCATGTCCATGGAACAATATAGTGGAAGCATACCCGTGGAATCCTTCATCACTGTCGGTATGTCCAAGTAAATTATACAACAAGATGGCCGACCCTCCAATTTGAGAGACGCGGTAGCATAGGAATACAACACTTGCACAACAAAGTCTATCACAACTAGCATAGGTAAGTTTAACATTCTTTTAGACTTTCATTTTATGTAAAAATCCGGGGATTTAACCCAAAGTACTACGTACTCCTATTCTTTGAAAATGACTCTTTTAAAATCAAGCTACCCTTTTATAAAACAATTTATTTATACTTTTTTAACTTCCCATAAAGTCATTTATAACCAACTTCCCATAAAGCCATTATAACACTTTATGTCTTTAGAAACTACGGCATTTACATACTTCAAATCAAGTGAGTATACTTTCCATTTTAACCAAACTTGCACATTTTTAAATCAATTCAAGGGTACCCAAAATGAAACCCAATTTCATTTAAGACATGTACGTTAACCGTACTATATATTTGTAAAACATCATGCTCAAGAGATAGGGAAAGTTCCACATACCTCATCGGCTAAATCCACTTGCCAAGTCGAATATGTACGTAGAATATCAACCTATAATAAACATAACACGTCTATCAACTTCTAGTTTTCTTCGTAGAATATTTCTAAGCATAAGGTCTCTTATTCTACGGAAAATTGGGCAGCACTTCCCCTGTTTCTACGTACTTTTCCACCTTTTTCAAGGCCCGAAATCAATAACCAATATGTCCATTAAAACTAGTCCATAGTCCAATGTAAAAATAGTCCATAGTCCACTAATACAATCCATTAGTCCAATCCTTTAGTTGGTGTTCTTGGCCAACTACTACAATCAAAATCCGATTTTGGCTAGCATGCCAATATTGTTTCATTACTTCTTTAATAATCCTCCAACTTATATTCCAATCTTTATATAAGTTATATTAACTTGTTATCAACAAGATTCCTTCAGGTCAACAAGTAATAGGTAATGTTTTAACAACTTTAATGGCTAGCATGCCAATTTCTCGGTTTTAACAACTTTAATGGCTAGCATGCCAATTTCGTTTTATCATCTTATTAAGGTCCAAATATTTTCAATCTTCCTTCCACATATCTCATACTCATTTATATACTACTATAACATGTAATCTTAAATTACATTAGAAGGACAAGGATTATTACCTCAATAAGCCCAAAATTTTTGTCACGACCCAACCTCGGGCCACGATCGTACCTACCGGTACCACTGTCAGTATATGTCGAGAATAGCAATGAACATACATAACACATAACTTAGAGAAAAAAGTAAACATCACTGGCCAATAAAGTCGCTTCCATAAAACATACTTAAACAAAAGTATAGTAATACAATGGTTCTTATAGCCCAAAACATATATGTGACCACTGCACTTAAAGATAACAATCGTGGCGGGACAGGGCCCCGCCATACCCCTGAATGTACAAAATACCTATAGCATCAGGGAATATCCGTACCAATAGACAAGCTTCCGGAGAAATGGAGCTTCTGACACCGGAATAGTAATCCTAAGAACGAGGATCCTCAATCTGCTTACCCTTACCTGCGGCATGAACGCAGCCACGAGGAAGGGGTCGATTACACAATATGTACCAAGTATGTAAAACTGGAAAATACTATAGTAATGATATCATAAGTCTAAAAGTAAGCTGGAGTCATGGAAGACAATAAAATACCTTTTACTGTGCCTTACTAACAATGAGAGTGACAATTATATATATACAATACTGCATAAAATAGGGGCCTTAGGATCAAAACAGGGTACCTCGCCCGTAGTATCAATAAGCACCCCTACTCCTGGGACTATTTCACCCGCATAGGTCCTGTGGACCCGCATGAGGTATTCCTCGCATAGGTCAGACCGCCGCATGGGACTATTTCACCCGCATAAGCCCATAAGGACTCGCATGAGGTATTCCTCGCATCATGGGTAGCAAATCCACGGAACAGGTGGTATAACGATCTTGGGGACTTACCCCTCAGATATACTCTTACCCCGAAACAGATGGTATAACGATCTTGGGGACTTTCCCCTCAGATATACTCTTACACTGAAGCAGCTGGTGTAACGATCTTGGGGCTTGCCCCTCAGATATACTCTTACACTGAAGAAGGTGGTATGACGATCTTGGGGCTAGCCCCTCAGACATACTCTTACCCTGGAGAAGGTGGTATAACGATCTTGGGGCTTGCCGCCGGATATACTCTTACCCTAGCTCAAATCATCATATCATAATCATAAATAAGTTAAGAAAACTTATAACTTCTTATTAGTCTTGTTCATATACCCTCTCATTTTAGTTTACTTAAGGCACTTAATCATATCTTTAATAAAAGAACACCGGGAGTTTAACCCAAGTACTACATGCTTCAACTCTTTTAAAAATGACTCTGCTTTATACATAAAACTCTTGGGCAATGGATGTCTTAAAACCAATTTGCCTCACCATATACTTATCTTACTTAGAGTAAATCTCTTCTCATTAACCTTTTATGAAACTAATAAACCAACTTCCCATAAAGTTGTTATATTAACTCTATACTTTAGTAAAATCATACTTTCCCCTAACTAAGGGACTTATACATTCTTAAAACAAAACAAGTCATTATATACTTAAAACAAGTAAGAATACCAAATCTTGACGTCTCAGTACTCGTAGTTTCATCTATTCATACTCAAGAGATAGGAAAGCTTCACATACCTCTTTGGTCAATCCACTTGCTAAGTCCAAACTACCGCAAGTAATATGTCAACCTAAAATAACCATGATACATTTATTAACCTCTAATCTTAATGTAGAACAATCCAAGTTCAAAGTCACTAATTTCTATGGAAAATTGGGCAGCATTTCCTTTGTTTCTACATACTTTGCCACCTTTCACAAGGCCGAATTTATCATCCAAACGCCACATTTAAGGCTCAACAATCCAACATTTCAAAGGGGATTACACACCTAAACTTGGGTGTGTAAAATTCTGCCCCAAAAAGGTACAACAATTCACTTAGCAATTCTAAGGTAGTTTTTAGGCTACAATATGCTCATAATATCTTCTTAACCAATTCCTTCACATTCAAACCATAGTTCTTACATGCAATGAGTCTAAGAGCATTATTTACTACCACAAGTTCTTCCTTCTTAACATGCAACACTAAAAACTACTTCTAAAGGAAGAAATGTTACCTTAAAGTTTTAGCCAAACTTATTCCAAATATTTTGCTAGCTTCCTTGCCAAGAACACCACCACAACAACACCAACAAGCTAGCCACAAGCTTCCTTCTTTCTTTTACTTTTTCAGATTTTTCTTTAGGCTTGAATTTCTCTTGGAAATTTAGAGAGAAGTGAGAGCTTAAGCTTTAGAGAGAGAGAGAAATTGGAAGATGATCAAGTCTTCAAGACTTGGTCAATATATTGCATGCAAGAAATCAGATGGGGGGGACACTTGTCACCCTCCCAAGGTCTTTTAAAAGAAAATCTGACTTTTCCTAAGTTTTTTCGCCAAATTTCCCGCCTCGGCGCATCTGCTTCCGTGGCCTACTGAAACCCATGACCTCTCTGAACTTTCGGCGCCGCGACCCTGCTGTCCCGGCGCCGCGGCGCTACAACTTCAGCGACCTCTCAGTACTTTCGGCGCCGCGGCCCTGCATCCGGCGCCGCGGCCCTGTCGCCTTTGTCCAAAACACCTTTCTGTCCGACTGCGCACTGAACTTGTAATTCTCATAACTTTCTACTCCGACGTCCTATCGACGAACGGTTGGTTGCGTTGGAATCTAGACTCAACGAACTACGCCCTAGGCCTTCGAAACACTTAGGAACTCTCAATGTATCGGGTCATAACCCGCCTCGAAGTTGACTAAAACTCGCCCGGAATAATCCGTTAACCTATCCTTTGAAAATTTTAAGTCTTACATGCTTTCGTACGCTCTCATACGAAAGGTCAGAACTACGGGGTATAACAATTTCCATGATTATAAGTCGATCCTTAGGAATCTTAGCTCCTATTCCTTACGTTCCAATCCACTCCAAGCAACCCTTAGAAGTTCCTAACCAACTTCTCTTAACACTTCATCCAAAAATATGAAGATCACCTTAGAGTTTCACTTTGCGACTATCGGATTAACGTAGTATTTCCGGGATTTTTGTGTTGGGATATCCTTAGAACACTACTAGGGACACTTGTTTTAAGCAATGGGATTAATCAACAACAAATGAAGAATTGTTCTTCACAATAGGGGGGGTGCCAAAAGCTCTCAAAGGGAGGGAGTAATATTCTTGAAATTTTTCTAAGTGTTGAAGTCTTCAACCTCAAGGTGTGTATATATAAGACAACCAAGGGCTAGGATCAAAGCAAGTGTGTGATTGAGATTGGGGACAAGTGTGTGTGGGTCCCACAAGCCACTTGTGCAACAAATATCTTGAGACACTTGGCTTGCCACTTGTTCTCTCATTCTCGCCCAACATGGACCACATGGGGGTGACACGTGTCGCCCTCATATTGGTCCAAAATATTTCATCTCCCCATAATCTCAATAATTGGTCAAATATCGAAAACTTTGTGGGCCTCACAAAGTTGTAAAATTTCCCGGGTGGGCCCCACATGACCAAACCCCACAAAGTCGTAAAATTTCCCGGGTGGGCCCCACATGACCAAATCTGGAAATAAAATTTCATAATTCTTATAAATCCTATAAGTCTTAAATACCAAAATTGAGAATCCAATTCCCAATAACAAACTTTTTTCCTTCAGTGGTTCGGAACATTTTCTGTAGGAAAAAGAAATCTTTCTTCCTTTTCAAACTTAAGGTCGCATTCTCTTACGTACGTCCTCATATACATACCCTGAAACTACGGGGTGTAACATTCTCCCTCCATTAGAAACATTCGTCCCGAATATTTCTTCTAAGTTCAATTAAATCAGATATCGGCATAGTCCCTCTTAACTATACCCACACAATCACGAATGCCACACATGGCCAAAATAACACTTACGCATATATGTCAATTAAAATCGACAAGTAGGAAAGTGAGTTACCTGGAGGTGTAGGGAATAAGTGAGGATACTTCTTCATCATGTCCTCCTCTGCTTCCCAAGTCATCTCCTCTCTATTCACGTTCCGCCACAAGACTTTTACGGAAGCCACGTTCTTTGTCCGCAGTCGTCTGACCTGGCGCTCAAATATCGCAATGAGACTCTCCTCATACGCTAACCCCTCTATCACCTGTACATCACCAACTGGGAACACTCTGAATGGATCTCCGATACACTTCCACAATATAGAAACATGAAAGACCGGATGTACTGCCTCCAGATCGGACGGCAGATCCAACTCATAGGCAACTTTGCCTACTCTACGGACAATCTGATAAGGCCCAATCTACCTTGGGCTAAGTTTCCCCTTCTTCCCAAACCTCATCACACCCTTCATGGGTGACACCTTCAAGAAGACCCAATCGTCCATCTCAAACTCTAAGTGTTGACGCCGATTAACTGCATACGATTTCTGTCGACTCTGAGCTGCTAATAACCTCTCCTGGATAAGCTTCACCTTATCCACAGCCTGCTGAATCAAGCCCGTCCCGACTAACTGAACCTCGCCCATATCGAACCAGCCTATCGGCGACCTGCACTTCCTTCCATATAAGGCCTCATAAGGCGTCATCTGGATACTGGAATGGTAGCTGTTATTATACGCAAACTCAACAAGAGGCAAATGATCCTCCCAGCTACCCATGAAATCAATAACACAGGCCCACAACATATCCTCAAGTGTCTGGATAGTACGCTCTGCATGTCCGTCTGTCTGAAGATGGAAAACAGTACTGAGGCTTACATGCGTCCCTAATCCCTTCTGGAAAGACCTCCAGAAATTAGCCGTAAACTGGGCTCCTCTATCCGATATAATAGATCTAGGGACCCCATGTAGTCTCACAATCTCCCGGATATAAAGCCTAGCATAATCCTCGGCCAAATAAGTCGTCCTGACTGGAAGAAAGTGGGCTGATTTTGTCAGCCTATCTACTATAACCCAGATGGAATCACACTTTCTCTGAGTACGAGGTAACCCTGTAACAAAATCCATGTTGATCACCTCCCATTTCCAGGTCGGAATCTCAATCGCCTGCAACAACCCACCAGGTTTTTGGTGCTCCACCTTGACCTGCTGACAATTCGGACACTGAGCAACGAACTCTACAGCGTCCCTCTTCAGGCCTTCCCACCAATACATACATCTTAGGTCATGGTACATCTTTGTCGATCCTGGATGAATAAAGTAACGAGCGCTGTGTGCCTCCCCTAGAACCTGCTGACGAAGTCCTGCAACATCGGGTACACATAATCTACTCTCGTATCTTAGCACCCCATCAGGTGCTACCTCAAATGAACCCTTCTCCTCTTGAAGATCCGTATCTCGATACCGTATCATAATCGGATCCTCATATTGTCGCCTCTTCACCTCCTCAACGATGGAAGACTCGGCAACCTCTCGAACTCGAACCCCACTACTACCGGAACCAACCAATCGAACCCCAAGGCTCGCTAGCTGCTGAATCTCACGGACCATGCCCCTTCTATCTGGAATTCTGGATGCACATCTGACAGACTACCCATAGATCTACGACTAAGAGCATCTGCAACTACATTGGCCTTCCCTGGGTGGTATAGGATATCGGCATCATAATCCTTAAGTAACTCTAACCACTGTCTCTGCCGCAAGTTCAGCTCCTTCTGGCTGAATATATACTGGAGGCTCTTGTGGTCTGTAAAAATATCCACATGAACTCCATATAAATAATGCCTCCAGATCTTCAAGGCATGTATCACTGCTGCTAACTCCAGATCATGTGTGGGGTAATTTTTCTCATGTTTCTTGAGCTGTCGAGATGCGTAAGCTATAACCTTACCATGCTGCATCAACACACATTCAAGCCCGACACCCGACGCATCATAATAAACCACATACCCGTCTAAACCCTCTGGAAGAGTAAGAACTGGGGCCGTCGTCAATTTCTCCTTCAGTAACTGGAAGCCCTTTTCACAAGCATCCATCCACTAGAACTTCGCCGCTTTCTGAGTCAGCCTAGTCAAAGGCGCTGAAATCGAAGCAAACTTCTCCACAAACCTCCGATAATAACCCGCAAGACCCAAAAAGAGGCGCACCTCAGTTGGTGTAGTAGGTCTAGGCCAAGTCTTGATTGCCTCAATCTTTGCTGTATCAATCCGAATACCATCGGCCCCGATAACGTGCCCTAAGAATAACACTGAAGCCAACCAAAACTCACATTTAGAGAACTTGACATACAACTGCAGGCTCTGGAGGACTCTCAGTACCGTCCTCAAATGATCCTCATGCTCCTGCTCCGTGTGAGAATAAACCAGGATCTCATCAATGAATACTATAACAAACGTATCCAGAAATGGTTTGAACACCCGGTTCATTAAATCCATAAATATTGCTGGAGCATTAGTCAAACCGAAATACATCACCCTGAACTCATAATTCTCATACCGGGTCCTGAATGCAGTCCTAGGGATATCTACCTTCCTAACTCGCACCTGATGATAACCAGATCGCAGGTCTATCTTGGAAAAACAATTCGCACCCTGCAACTGATCAAATAAATCATCAATCCTGTGGAGGGGGTATCTATTTTTTATGGTTACCTTGTTCAGCTGCCTGTAATCGACACACATACGCAGCGTCCCATCCTTCTTCTTTACAAACAATACCGACGCTCCCCAAGGTGAAGTACTAGGCCTAATAAAGTCTTTCTCCAGCAAATCTTTCAGCTGGTCCTTCAACTCCCTCAACTCAGCAGATGTCATTCTTATGGTGGAATAGATATAGGCCGAGTATCTGGAAGAACATCAATACATAACTCTATCTCCCTCTCAGGAGGAATACCTGGGAGATCTTCTGGGAATACATCAGAAAATTCTCTAACCACCGGAACTGACTAAAGATCTGGAAACTCAGCCTCTGTATCAAATACCTGAATAAGATAGTAGATATATCCCTTATGAACAATCTTCCTAGCCTTGAGGTACGAAATAAACCTACCCCTCGGTGACGCAATATTCCCTTTCCACTCGATGACCGGCTCACCGGGAAACTGGAACCGTACCAATCTCTCCCTATAGTCCACATTGGCGTAGCAAGAAGCCAACCAATCCATACCCATAATAGCGTCAAAATATGTCATAACCAACTCTATCAAGTCGGTTAGGGTCTGACGACTGTATATAGTCACCGGGCAAGCCTTAAATACCGCTCACCTGCGAATCACCATCGGCGTAGCTACCTCAAAAGGTTCTATGGACTCAGGCTCTATCCCTAGTCTACCAGAAATATGAGGAGATATATAGGACAAAGTAGAACCCGGATCTATCAAAGCATATACGTCACAGCATGAAACCAATAATGTACCTGTGACGACATCCGGCGACGCCTCCTGGTCCTGCCGGCTGGATAAGGCATAAATGCGGTTCTGAGGACCGCTGGAACTAGGACCCCTGGCACGACCTCTGCCGCGACCTGCTGGCCGGTGAACACCCTGTCCTCCGGGGCTCATAACCACAGAAGATGAAGACCCGGCAACTGACCCTGTAGGTTGCGCCATACCACCCGTGCCGCCTCTGGTCGAACAGTTCCTCGCCAAATGGCCCTGACGGTCGCAAGTATAGCAGGCTCTCATAGTAGCACGACATTCCCTAAAATGGGATCTACCACATCTAACACACCGAGGTAGGGGTGGCTTCATCAGCTAACACCGCTTCTCGAAACGAAGCCACGGAGCCACGACTACGAATACCCCGAACGTCCTGAAGACTATGAAGGAGTACTCTGTACTGGCTGAGGTGTATATCTAGCCTTCTGCTGAGGTTTTCCTCCTCGAAAGTTACCAAAATACCCTGCTTCATTGGCTCTCTTATGCTGATCTTGGTTATTTCGTCGACCTCTACGTTCCTCAGTCCCCTGTGCATAAGCCTGTATGCGGGCAATGTCCATGCCCGGCTGAAGAGCTACCCCCGTGCAACCCTCTGTTAGATAATCATCAAGCCCCGTGACATAGCGTGCACTCTATCCTCCATGTCTGCCACTAGAGTGGGGGCATACCGAGCCAACGAGTCAAACTCTATGTTGTACTCCCGAACCGTCCGCCCATTCTACCTCAACATCATAAACCTATCCATTCGGGCTCTCCTCATCTGCGGGGGCAAGAAGTGGTTAAGAAACGCCTCCGAGAACTCGTCCCAACCAGATGGAAGTGCATGCTCCCCTCGGGACAGTTCCTATGAATCAAACCAGTTGACTGCGTTATCACGCAGCCGATGAGAACCCAATACCACTGCCTCTGTCTCTGAGGCCTTGATCACCTTCATGATCCGCTGCAGCTGTCGAATAAACTCCTGATGATCTTCCTCAGTTCTCGATCCATAGAACTCTGGTGGACTGCAACTCAAGAAGTCCCGAATCCTCAAACTATCGGTTGCGGGTGCACCGCGGTACTCTGGCTCCGTCGTCCTCATGCCTTGCCACGATCCTAGCTAGTAACCGGCCATCTCTTTGTAATCCATATCCTCTGCTCCTGGCCGTGGGACTGTAGGCTCAGTGTAGTGGCCTCGTGATCTTTGTTCTTTGCTCTAAACTCTTCTGGGGTTGGCGGCGTCGTAGAACTTGCCGTCTAACGCACTATCTCAGGCAATGATTGGGCCTGTGCCCTAGTAACCCTCTGCGTCCTACTAGCACCTCCCTCTGCTGCCTTGCCCTTCTGGGCCGCGGTTGCCTTGCGTGGAGGCATAACTGGTACATAAGAATATGTCAGAGGGAGTCCAACCTATAGCACAACTCTATTGCACGATCTCAGAGTGAGAAGAATGGAAACGAATCCTAAATATCTCGTAGCCTCCTGATTATAGGTGTGGTACACAACACACCGATAATCAAGACTCTACTAGATACGGTCTGTAGACACTTTCCGAGGACTAACTGCTCTGATACCACTTTTGTCATGACCCGATCTCGGGCCCACAACTGGTGTCTTACCCGGGCACCCTAGTAGGTATACATCAGAGAAAACCAGCGGAATAAACTCATAGACATGGGACAATGTATAATAGAAAACAGGCTACCCGATGAGGTCGCCCTTCAACATATATATAAATATCAGAATACCGAACAGTTATATCATTTACAAACCCAACTCACAATAGGACTACAGACCTCTAAGAGTTTTTGACATAACAACTATGACGGTACAGGGCTCCGACATACCCCTGAATGTACATGTACCTACAATGACATGGAACCATACCAAAAGATAAGCCTCCGGAGAAACGGAGCTTCCCAAAACGCAGAACTGTGATCCTATGAGCGAGGATCAACAACCGGTGTACCTCTACCTGCGGCATGAACGCAGCCCCCCCGAAGGAGGTCGATAACAGTACCAGTATGTGGCCCGAAAGTATTGTAATGAAATCATAATAGTCTATATATAAAGCTGGAGACATGTATGATAACCAAACTAACAGTACCACCGTGCGTTGCCAGCGTACAAATAATGAATGTCAATTTTTATCTTTTAAATATCCATTCAACACATGTAAATAGTCACCCAAGGTCAGGGACACAAGCCCTCATAAACATTGCGTAATTTAAGCAAGGGTCTCAAGCCTGCAATACCAAGCGTTCCCGTGGAATCCTTCGTCACTGTCGGCAGGCGCCAATGTAATATATATCTATATATATATATATATATATATCATGCCCGTGGTAACCTGCATCTCGGGTACATGACTTCATGGGGAGCTAGTCCATGGAATAATAATAATATATAACATGCCCGTGGTATCCTGCATCTTGGGTACATGTCTTCATGGGGAGATAGCCCATGGAATAATAATATCATCCGGGAATTGAACCCGCATCATGGCCGCATGTCCCCGAAATCCTTCATCGGTGAAGGCATGTCCATGGAACAATATAGTGGAATCATACCCGTGGAATCCTTCATCACTGTCGGTATGTCCAAGTAAATTATACAACAAGATGGCCGGCCCTCCAATTTGAGAGACGCGGTAGCATAGGAATACAACACTTGCACAACAAAGGCTATCACAACTAGCATAGGTAAGTTTAACATTATTTTAGACTTTCATTTTATGTAAAAATCCGGGGATTTAACCCAAAGTACTACGTACTTCTATTCTTTGGAAATGACTCTTTTCAAATCAAGCTACCCTTTTATAAAACAATTTATTTATACTCTTTTAACTTCCCATAAAGTCGTTTATAACCAACTTCCCATAAAGTCATTATAACACTTTATGTCTTTAGAAACTACGGCATTTACATACTTCAAATCAAGTGAGTATACTTTCCATTTTAACCAAACTTGCACATTTTTAAATCAATTCAAGGGTACCCAAAATGAAACCCAATTTCATTTAAGACATGTACGTCAACCGTACTATATATTTGTAAAACATCATGCTCAAGAGATAGGGAAAGTTCCACATACCTCCTCGGCTAAATCCACTTGCCAAGTCGAATATGCCGCGCATAGAATATCAACCTATAATAACCATAACACGTCTATCAACTTCTAGTTTTCTTCGTAGAATATTTCTAAGCATAAGGTCTCTTATTCTACGGAAAATTGGGCAGCACTTCCCCTGTTTCTACGTACTTTTCCACCTTTTTCAAGGCCCGAAATCAATAACCAACATGTCCATTAAAACTAGTCCATAGTACAATGTAAAAACAATCCATAGTCCACTAATACAATTCATTAGTCCAGTCCTTTAGTTGGTGTTCTTGGCCAACTACTACAATCAAAACTGTCCAGTTTTTGGCTAGCATGCCAATCACTTTGCGACTATCGAATTAACGTAGTATTTCCGGGATTTTTGTGTTGGGATATCCTTAGAACACTACTAGGGACACTTGGTTTAAGCAATGGGATTAATCAACAACAAATGAAGAATTGTTCTTCACAATAGGGGGGGTGCCAAAAGCTCTCAAAGGGAGGGAGTAATATTCTTGAAATTTTTCTAAGTGTTGAAGTCTTCAACCTCAAGGTGTGTATATATATGACAACCAAGGGCTAGGATCAAAGCAAGTGTGTGATTGAGATTGGGGACAAGTGTGTGTGGGTCCCACAAGCCACTTGTCCAACAAATATCTTGAGACACTTGGCTTGCCATTTGTTCTCTCATTATCGCCCAACATAGGCCACATGGGGGTGACACGTGTCGCCCTCCTATTGGTCCAAAATATTTCATCTCCCCACAATCTAATAATTGGTCAAATATCGAAAACTTTTTGGGCCCCACAAAGTCGTAAAATTTCCCGGGTGGGCCCACATGACCAAATCTGGAAATAAAATTCTATAATTCTTATAAATCCTATAATTCTTAAATACCAAAATTGAGAATCCAATTCCCAATAACAAATCTTTTTCCTTCACGTGGTTCGGAACATTTTCCGTAGGAAAAAGAAATCTTTCTTTCTTTTCAAACTTAAGGTCGCATTCTCTTATGTATGTCCTCATATACATACCCTGAAACTACGGGATGTAACAAGTAGGTTATATACCAAGTAATGATTCTCTTTTCTTATAAAAATTTGGACAGCACTTCCCCTATTTATACGTATTTTTGCACCTTTCAAGAAGGTCAATTTCATCAATAACCAAGGCGCCAATTAAGGGCACAACAAAACAGCAACCAAGGTGATTCACACACCTATTTATCACGCCAAAACAGCCTCTTAATCACGTAAAACATTCCACTAAAATCAGCCCACAATCCAACAACGACAAGAGTAAAATGTGAGGTCTTTCATCGCATTTCTACACCCTTAATCCCTTAGGACTTTCATTAGCAATTACTACATTTAAACATGCATATTGGTGGCTGAATTTCCAGCATATACATGCCACAAAACAGTCCCTAAAACTGCACAATAATATCCAACAATTTTATAGTATACCCGGCCAACAACCCCAATACTATAACCCTTTCCATAATCCGTTATAATCCAATTCAAGTTTCAATACTTTTATATAAGTTATATCAACTTATCAACAACAATATTACTTCATTTTAACATGCAATAATGAAGATAACAACAACAATAACCAACGAAATCCAAAGTCCCGAAAACTGCCTAGTTTCGGCCCATCTCCCCAAAACTGTCCAGACACATCTTATTATTCATTCTTCTTAATACAAGTTCATCTATTAACTATAACAATATTTAATATCCAATTACTTCAAGAGGAAGAAGAATTTTACCTTAAATATTGCCCAAAAACCGTCCAAACAGTCCACTTAGATTCGGCCCACAGTTTTGTCTTAGCTCCACTTCTTCAAGTTCCAACCACACCCATGCATCTTCTACAAGCTTATAACCATCTTCCCTCCTTATTTTACTCCCAAAAAGTTGATAAACAAGCCTAGGGTCTCAATACCCTTTCTCGGCCAAGAACAAATTTGGAGAGACTTGGAGAGTTAACTTGTCTTAGAACTTAATTAGGATGCTTAATCTTGGAAAATAACTTAGTCTTGATCTTGATCTTTCTTGGAAAAATCGTGACTTAGTGGCCAAGAGAAGAGAGAAGAGAGAGCTTTGGAAGATGAAATATTGTGAAATGAGTCTAAGTCTTGCAACATATCTCTATATAGATATTTTTCTTTTCAAGATAAGTGGATGAGGGACACATGTCACCCTCCCATTGGTCGAAATCCCCACTTAATAAAATATCTAAATATTTGTCTAGAATATCCTAAAATCGAAGGGCCCCACAAAATTGTGAAATTTTCGACGAGCCCCATATTATCAATTCCGAGACTTCATAATTCAAGACTAATCCCATAAATCTAATTAAAAGAATTAAACTCCAAGTTAATAATGTTCGTCTTCACATTTTTCCGAAATTTCTCTTTAAGAAAATGTGATTATTCTTTCCTTCTAAAATTCAATTCTTATTTCCTTACGTACGTTCTCATATCAATGTCTTGGAATTACGGGGTGTAACATTCTTCCCCCCTTAGAAACATTCGTTCTGAATGTTCATAACAGGTTTCAAGCTAAATAGATATCGGCATAGTCTCATTTAACAACACCTATCAACCTATACTCGATAGCGTCGACACCGCGGCCCTGAATTATTGTCGCCCCTCCAAAGCTTCAAAGACCGCGATCCGCGCCGGCACGGCGGTGCGTAATTCTGCAACATCTACGAAGTTTCAGCGGTCTGTTCCTTGGCACGCGATCTTTGTACTGAAATTCACAAAGACACATTTTTCACTTAATCTCTTCTTCTTCTACTAGTTCCAACAATACTCAGCAACTCACAGATGTCACACCGGGCCACAATATAACACAGTCTCTTTCACCAACAACAATCACAAGTGGTTTATACTCAAACCAAGGAATCATCACCACTAATATACTTCACATATACTATGTACTTTAGCCAAGATCACACATAAAATACTTTACTCTTGAAGGCCTTGTCTATCTAAGGTCTCAACGATTATCCAATACTTTAAGATCCTCAAATATTTCATGTCCCAAGCTTACATTATCTCAAAATCATGTTGTCTTAATCATAATAACTCTATTTACTCCATACCAATATTATTCGTGCATCTCACTTAAGCATACAACACAGCTTAATCTAACAACATGGTATGTCATTAAGTCAGTTAAACATGATCCTTTAAGGGTTCATCATCCTCTCAGACAACTCATTACCTCCTAATTATTCCAAATTAGCACATATATAACCTTGATGTGGATTCATTAAACTGTTTCATACCTTCCAATCCATTATCAAAGCTTAACCAACTCATGATAACCCACAATCACATTAGGCAACACACACATGGCCCTAATAAATATGTCTGTATAGATGTACATCATTATCACACCAACCATACCACAATTTTTTACCAATCTGGATACAAAGTCCATATATTCCCCTTCTGGACCGCTGTCGCTTTCTCATAGCTGCAACCACAATAATATGTTAGGGAGGGACTACCCTAACAACATAGCTATATCACACGATCTTAGAGTAAGAAGAATAGCAACCAATCCTAAATGTAATATAGCCTCCTGTTTATGGGTGTGGTGCACAACACATCGATAACCAAGACTCTATTGCACACGGTCTGTAGACATTTCGAGGAATAACTGCTCTGATACCACTCTGTCACGATCCGAACCCCGGGCCCGCGACTGGTGCCCTACCTGGGCACCCTTATACCCACATTTCACATATAATCAGCGGAAGCTCTAAGAAAATTCATGTTATAAAAATAGGCAAGACGATAAGGCCGCCACTGTATATAGATATAACCAAAACTAGTACAACTCACATATGTCCAAATACATATACAACTCACACCTGTCTACAAGACATCTAAGAGTTTGATAAAGACATGTGATGGGACAAGGCCCCGTCGTACCCCTGAATATACATAAGTCATAATGGAAGACCTGTACCAAAATGACAAGCTCCGGAACAGTGGAGCTATCTCAAAAAGCTGGGCAAAGATCCTAAGCTCGAGGATCACCAAACTGAATACTTATACCTACGGGAATGAACGCAGCCCCAGAAGTCGATGCTATAACGCCGAACCGGGCACATTCGGTGCCTTACCCCGGGCACCCTAGTGATACATACATCAGAGAAAATCAGCGGAACATACATGAAACTTAAAAATAAAATCATCGTAAGTAAAACAACAGGTAAGCCGATAGGGCTACCTTCCTGAACATATACAAAAACAACCGAAGCAGTTGCCTCCTTTCTTTTTACAAACTGACCCACAATATGTGACTACAGACCTCTAAGAGTTCTAACATAACATCTGTGACGGGACAGGGCCCCGCCATACCCCTGAATATACATGAATCTACTACTGCAGGGAAAACCGTACCAAGAGATAAAGCCTCCGGAACAAATGGAGCTTCTTCCCAGCAACCGAGATCCTAAGAGAGGATCACCAACTGGTACCTAAAACTGCGGGCATGAACGCAGCCCGAAGAAGTCGATAACAACAGTGCGAATATGGAGCAGAAATAACGTCTGATGAAGCGGATCATAAGCGTACAAAGAATGACAAGGACAAGTATAAAACAATACATACCAGATCCTGCCGTGTCATTACCACTTATGAACTTAATCGCACCTTATTATCTTTTCCATCCTTAATAAACGTTACATCCCCTTTCTTACGTACATTACTTAGAAAAAGAATCATTAAGTTCATTACCATATAACTTACCTATCTTTCATAAGTATAATCCGGCCCTTTAAGGAGGGGCACCTATACTACCCGGCCCAATCTAGGACGCGATCAAGGTCACATAGTCTGCCCGTAAAGGTATACTGCCCGGCCCAATCCTGGGTCGATAACGTCCTAGTGCGCGTAAGGTATCTTGCCGGCCCGTTCTGGGTCGATAAAGTCATATGGTGCGCCCGTAAAGGTATCTTGCGGCCCGTCTGCGGGTCGATAAAGTCATATAGTGCGCCCGTAAGGTATCTTGCGGCCCGTCTGCGGGTCGATAAAGTCATATAGTGCGCCCATAAAGGTATCTTGCCGACCCGTCTGCGGGTCGATAAAGTCATATAGTGCGCCCGTAAGGTATCTTGCGGCCCGTCTGCGGGTCGATAAAGTCATATAGTCGCCCGTAAAGGTATCTTGCCGGCCCGTCTGCGGGTCGATAAAGTCATATAGTGCGCCCATAAAGGTATCTTGCGGCCCGTCTGCGGGTCGATAAAGTCATATAGTGCGCCCATAAAGGTATACTGCCCGGCCCATCTCTGGGTCGATAAAGTCATATAGTCGCCCGTAAAGGTATCTTGCCGGCCCGTCTCGGGTCGATAAAGTCATATAAAATCCGAATTTAACCCACGTACTACGCCCCTCTACTTCTTTTAGAAAGACTCTTTTTCAAATAAAAACTTCCCAGATACTAACAACTATAGTATCAAGTCCTATCCCCCTTTCAAGACAAGTCACATTACCTTTTTAGAAATACATTTAGGCTTCTAAACCAAGTGACTTCTTTCTTTAAAACCTTTAAAACAATTTTCCCTTCTTTATTTCAAATCATTTCTTTGCTTACTTCTTGAAGAAAACCATTCTTTAAAATCTTCCATAAAGTTGTTATAACAAACTTCTCATAAAGCGTTATAACTCTTTATGTTTTAGACAAATTCATTCATTTTATGACCAAGAAACTTATACATTCAATTCAAAACACATAGCTTTCAAAATACTTCCTAACGACTCTTACCAACATCCCCCATAAGACTTGGTAAGGACTTAGGATTTCTTAGACGTAGCTTTTTCATAGAGTAAATCAACATAACTACCTCTTAACTTCTAAGAGTAGAAGGAAACATGAAATGATACCACAAGTGTATTCCATACATAGAATCATGCCAAAGGAAGGAAGAGGTTCACATACCTCGCGACGAGTATCGGATAAGCAAAATGCTCCAGTCTTATAACTTTGCTAGCCACTTTCCACTCCTCAGTAGAATACGCTACTCTTAGTACTTTCACCTAAAAAGGTCACAAACGTCTTATTAACTTCAAAACACAAGGTTCCATTTTCTCTGAGAAAATTCGTGGCCTCTCCCCACATGGCAGCGTAAATCTCCTCCTTTATCGAGGCCGGCTATCAAGCCAACCGGGGTTTAACATCTAACGGGGCGTGTACAATTCTACTATCTGATGCTACCTGAGTCTCTTTATGTCTGATCTTATGTAATTCTGATTCGATTCTTTTCTTTATTCTTCAGGCTTAAGTCAAAAGACATTGCCGCAGTACTAAGCTTAGTTCTATATATAGTATACTTCAACTGTATATTCTAACAACATGTAATTTCCAATTACAAGTAGAGGGACAAGATAATTACCTCGATAAGCCCATAATTATCCAAGTTAAATGTCGATCCTTAGCAACGTTTAGCTCCAACTCCGGGTGCTCCATCCCGCTCCAAACAACCCTTAGAAGTTCTAACCAACTTCTACTTAAATACTTCAATCAAACAATGAAGATTTCCTTAGGGTTTCGGTTTGAGACTAAAGGGACAAAAGGTAGTATTTCCGTACTCTACGCAAAGAGGTAACTTTTGGAATACTGCAAGGTATAAGGCTAAGGTATTTTGGGCATTATAACAATACTAGGGGAGTATTTCTATACCACAACAAGGGGTATTATACGAAAACAACTAGGCTAGGGGGGGTACCCCACGGCCAAGGCACCACAAAAGGGGGGGGAGGGATGGCCTCTCGGCCAAAGCTCCACAAAGGGGGGAGGGAGGGCTTTTGGACGAATCACAAGCAAGAGGGAGAGGAAGGGTTTTCAAGACTTGGAAGCTTTTGGAATGGATGAAGTCTTCACACTTAGGGGGGGTATTTATAGCAAAACCAAAGGCCAACCAAGGGCCAAGATCCTCCCAAGTGTATAGCAAGTGTAAGGACAAGATTAAGCCAAGTGCACCCTAACCCCCTACTCCACAAAACACTCCACAAAACATGGCACAAAACAAGGCCTAAACTAGGAACCAATCGGCCAAGGCCAACTCCTCTTGGGCCTTGATCGTCCAAAGCCACCCCACTTGCTTCCAATGTGAGGGTGACACATGTCACCCTCCCGTTGGTCCAAAATGTTTCGTCTCTCGGAAAAATCCGCAAAAATCAAAAAGGACATAGCCGGAATTTTCCCAACGTAAGTCAGGGAAGCGTTTCGTCGAAAAACCACTCTATTCGGCACTTGTGCCCAAATTTCGGTCCTATGCCTAACTTAAGGCTCAAATTTCGTACGTACGTCCTTACGTAAATACTCTTAAACATGTCCTGGAGTTACGGGGTGTAACATTCTTCCCCCCTTAGAAACATTCGTCCTCGAATGTTCTGTCGGAGTCAAACTTAAAATTAACAACATAGTTTCCTTTCACCACCCCCGACATATCAACAATGCCACACATGGCCTTAATACCTCGCACATATCGTCCATCATAGGCCCAAACAGGGATTATCTTTTCGTACTTCCAACTCCTTCTAACATATACATAGTCTCAAATATAATCTGTTCATAAAACTTAAACATACCATAACTTATCATGTAAACAAGTTTCTAAAGGCCAAAGACATACCTGAAATCATATAGGCGGTTCAAGGACCGCTAAAGCGAGGACTCCGCACGACCTCTGCCCGCGGCACTGTCGGTGCATGAACATCTGCCTAGCTATTGAAGGCGAAGAACCATGGCCCGATCCGATGGTGTGTTGTCCCACCAGACCCCTTTAAAAGGACAGTCTCTTAACATATGGCCTAGACGACCACAAGAAAAACAAGCACCCGTTCCGGCGCGACATACCCCAGAATGTAACCTACCATACTGGGCACATTGAGGAAAAGGTGGCCTCGACTGATTGGAACCCCCATCTCCCTGAGACTCTGAAGCTCTAGAGATCTGACCCGCCCCTACATTCCCGGGGTTGTGAAAACCCCCGCTGGAAGACTATGGAGGAGCACTCGGTGCTGGCTGCAATGTAGACCTAGTCTGCTGCTTGAAATTTGTCATCCGCCTCAGCGCCTGAGACCACTGTTGTCTTGGCCTCTTGGGCTTTGAGTCAAAGCGATCCTCCTCTCTCTATCCTCTATCCTGCGCATAGGCTGTATCCTAGCAATGTCCATACAGGTGAAGAGCCACCCCAAGCATCACGATAATCATATGGCGGTCTAGCCCGTCACATAACGATGAACTCTATCCGCCCGTATTAGCTACAATGGTGTGCGCATGCACGGCCAGAGTCAAACTCAGTGTACTCACTAACGGTCCTCCGTTCGCCTCAGGTCAGAATCATCTGCCGGGCTCTCTCATCTCGGGAGGCAAAAGTGATCCATGAAAGCCTCTGTAAACTCCTCCCAAACGGTGGAAGAAGCGGCATCACCTCTCGAAAGCAACCATGCCTCAAACCAATTCAACGCGATATCGCGTAACGATGAAGGCTAGTATAACGACTCTGTCTTGAAGCCTTAAGAACTGCATAGTCATTGTAGTTGTCGAGCGAACTCCTGCGGATCCTCGCCGGACCTCGAACCATAAAACTCGGGCG
This sequence comes from Przewalskia tangutica, assembly GCA_029844215.1. Taxonomy (NCBI): domain Eukaryota; kingdom Viridiplantae; phylum Streptophyta; class Magnoliopsida; order Solanales; family Solanaceae; genus Przewalskia; species Przewalskia tangutica. The sequence goes on along the minus strand of CM056730.1, from coordinate 22,646,625 downwards.
GATGACAACCCGAAAATCCGGATCCGCAGCCGGCTCTGGGTTAGGCACTGCTCTGTCGTATTGCCCCTACCCTTATATCGATCAATAGTCGATCTGTTCTCCATAATCTCTCGTACTCGCCCGGCTGCAGGCTGGAGGCTCAGTGCGGAACCTCTGGAGCTCTTGCCGCTCTCGCTCTCCTCTATCTTCTTTGGCGTGGCTGAACTCGCCGACCGCCTACTACCTCGGGCATAGTCCGTGCACAGTCAGTAACTCTGAGATCGCCGGCAGCTCTTGCTGCTTTGCCTTGCCTACGGGCCACAGTGCGCCAGGAGGCATAAGCATTTCATAAGAATAGGTCGGAGAGGATTCAACCTAATAAGGCGACTCTCTTTGCGATTTTTGAGAGAAGAATGAAACCAATCCTAAATGTCCTGCGACCTCACGATTATAGATGTGGTGCACAACACACGATAATCAAGACTCTACTGAACACGGTGCGTAGACATTTTCCGAGGACTAAGCGCTCGATACCACTTTTGTAACGCCGAACGGGCAGATTCGGTGCCTTACCCCGGGCACCCTAGTGATACATACATCAGAGAAAATCAGCGGAACATACATGAAACTTAAAAATAAAATCATCGTAAGTAAAACACGAGTAAGCCGATAGGGCTACCTTCACGAACATATACAAAACAAGCAAGGCGGTTGCCTCCTTTCTTTTACAAAGCGACCCACGATATGTGACTCTGCACCTCTAAGAGTTCTAACATAACATCTGTGACGGGACAGGGCTCGCCATACCACGAATATACATGAATCTACTCTGCGAGGAAAGTACCAAGAGATAAAGCCTCGGAACAAATGGAGCTTCTTCCGAGCGAGATCCTAAAGCAAGGATCACGACACTGGTACCTAAAACTGCGGGCATGACGCGGCCCGAAGAAGTCGATACAACAGTGCAGAATATGGAGCAGAAATAACGTCTGATGTGGATCATAAGCGTACAAAAGAATGACAAGGACAAGTATAAAACAATACATACGGATCCTGCGTGTCATTACCACTTATGAACTTAATCGCACCTTATTATCTTTTCCATCCTTAATAAGCGTTACATCCCCTTTCTTACGCATTACTTAGAAAAGAATCATTAAGTTCATTACCGTATAACTTACCTATCTTTCATAAGTATAATCCGGCCGCTTTGGGAGGGGCACCTATCTTACGACCCGATCTAGACGCGATCAAGGTCACGTAGTGCGCGTAAAGGTATCTTGCGGCCCGATCACGGGTCGATGCGTCCTCTGATGCGCGTAAGGTATCTTGCGGCCCGTTCTGGTCGATAAAGTCATATGGTGCGCCCGTAAAGGTATCTTGCGGCCCGTCTGCGGGTCGATAAAGTCATATAGTGCGCCCGTAAGGTATCTTGCCGCGGCCCGTCTACGGGTCGATAAAGTCATATAGTGCGCCCGTAAAGGTATCTTGCGGCCCGTCTGCGGGTCGATAAAGTCATATAGTGCGCCGTAAAGGTATCTTGCCGGCCCGTCTGCGGGTCGATAAAGTCATATAGTGCGCCCGTAAAGGTATCTGCGGCCCGTCTGCGGGTCGATAAAGTCATATAGTGCGCCCGTAAGGTATCTTGCGGCACGTCTGCGGGTCGATAAAGTCATATAGTGCGCCCGTAAGGTATCTTGCTCGGCCCATCTCTGGGTCGATAAAGTCATATAGTCTGCCCATAAAGGTATACTGCCCGGCCCATCTGGGTCGATAAAGTCATATAAAATCCGGGAATTTAACCCAACGTACTACGCCCCTCTACTTCTTTTAGAAAGACTCTTTTTCAAATAAAAACTTCCCAGATACTAACAACTATAGTATCAAGTCCTATCCCCCTTTCAAGACAAGTCACATTACCTTTTTAGAAATACATTTAGGCTTCTAAACCAAGTGACTTCTTTCTTTAAAACCTTTAAAACAATTTGCCCTTCTTTATTTCAAATCATTTCTTTGCTTACCTTACTGAAGAAAACCATTCTTTAAAATCTTCCATAAAGTTGTTATAACAAACTTCCCATAAAGCCGTTATAACTCTTTATGTTTTAGACAAATTCATTCATTTTATGACCAAGAAACTTATACATTCAATTCAAAACACATAGCTTTCAAAATACTTCCTAACGACTCTTACCAACATCCCCCATAAGACTTGGTAAGGACTTAGGATTTCTTAGACGTAGCTTTTTCATAGAGTAAATCAACATAACTACCTCTTAACTTCTAAGAGTAGAAGGAAACATGAAATGATACCACAAGTGTATTCCATACATAGAATCATGCCAAAGGAAGGAAGAGGTTCACATACCTGCCGCGAGTATCGACAATAAGCAAAATGCTCCAGGTACTATAACTTTGCTAGCCCTTTCCACTCCTCAAGTAGAATACGCTACTCTTAGTACTTTCACCTAAAAAGGTCACAAACGTCTTATTAACTTCAAAACACAAGGTTCCATTTTTCTCTGAGAAAATTCGTAAGACCTCCCCAACAGCGTAAATCTCCTCCTTTATCGAGGCGGCTCAAGCCAACCGGGGGTTTAACACGTCTAACCGGACGTGTACAATTCTTATCTGAATGCTACACAAGTCCATGTCTGATGACTATGTAATTCTGATTCAGTTCTTTTCTTTATTCTTCAGCTTAAGTCAAAAGACATTGCCGCGGTACTAAGCTTAGTTCTATATAGAGTATACTTGTTGTATATTCTAACAACATGTAATTTCCAATTACAAGTAGAGAACAGATAATTACCTCGATAAGCCCATAATTATCCAAGTTAAATGTCGATCCTTAGCAGCGTTTAGCTCGACTCGGTGCTCCATCCCGCTCAAACAACCCTTAGAAGTTCTAACCAACTTCTACTTAAATACTTGATCAAACAGTGAAGATTTCCTTAGGGTTTGGTTTGAGACTAAAGGGACAAAGGTAGTATTTCCGTACTCTACGCAAAGAGGTAACTTTTGGAATCTGCAAGTATAAGGCTAAGGTATTTTGGGCATTATAACAATACTAGGAGTATTTCTATACCACAACAAAGGGGTATTATCTGAAAACAACTAGGCTAGGGGGTACCACGGCGAGCACCTGAGGAGGGATGGCCTCTCGGCCAAAGCTCCATGAGGGGAGGAGGGCATTTGGACGAACAACAAGCACGAGGGAGAGGGAGGGTTTTCAACACTTGGAAGTTTTTGGAATGGATGAAGTCTTCACACTTAGGGGGTGATTTATAGCAAAACCAAAGGCCAACCAAGGGCCAAGATCCTCCCAAGTGTATAGCAAGTGTAAGGACAAGATTAAGCCAAGTGCACTAACCCCTACTCCACAAAACACTCCACAAAACATGGCACAAAACAAGGCCTAAACTAGGAACCAATCGGCGAGGCCAACTCCCTCTTGGGCCTTGATCGTCCAAAGCCACCCCACTTGCTTCCAATGTGAGGGTGACACATGTCACCCTCCCGTTGGTCCAAAATGTTTCGTCTCTCGGAAAAATCCGCAAAAATCAAAAAGGACATAGCCGGAATTTTCCCAACGTAAGCTGTGGAAACGTTTCGTCGAAAAACGACTCTATTCGGCACTTGTGCCCAAATTTCGGTCCTATGCCTAACTTAAGGCTCAAATTTCATACGTACGTCCTTACGTAAATACTCTTAAACATGTCCTGGAGTTACGGGGTGTAACAAGTACAACAAGGTACCAAGTATGCAAACATGAAGTACAATAAACAAGATCATAACTGTACAAAATAATGACAGGGACAAGTATGAAAATCAAATCTCAGATCCTACCGTGCCATATAAAATAAGAGCCAAATGTACCTTGTCTCACTGTACCACTGTACCATTGTACCACTGTACCTTATAAAAATGAGAGTCATCGTATCTGTTTTCATATAACGCATCCCGGCCCTTTAGTGAGGGACTAAGTGAAATCATCAGTGTAACATGTCCCGACCCTTTAGTGAGGGACGCGGTAAACACTTTGCCATATAATGTCCGGCCCATTTGTGGGACTCGGTGTAATGAGAGTAAACTGTACATTTTCAAAATAGAAAATCAACCGTACCTTTTCAAAATATGAAATTCATGTCAAAATCAGGGACACCTGCCCTCAGAATCATTATGCAGATCCTATTCATGAGACTATTTCACCTGCATGGGTCTTGTGGACCCGCAATGAGTATCTATATGCGATACCCGCATCATGAAGAGCTAGTCCACGAAATAATATCATGGGAGTTAAACCGGCATAAGCCCTTTAGACCCGCAATGAGTATACCTACTCACGTCATGAGAGCTAATCCATAAAATATATAAAGGAAGCATGCCCATGGAATTCCTGCATCATTTAAGCATGTCCATGTAAATAATATAAAGGAAACATGCCCATGGAATTCATGCATCATGTAAGCATGTCCATGTAAATAATATAAAGGAAGCATGCCCATGGAATTCCTGCATCATGTAAGCATGTCCATTTAAATGATATAAAAATGTTGTCGGCCCTCTAGTGAAGGGCGCGGTGATGTGAGAATATAACACTTTCACGAATAGTCATCATGAGCAACCTTATGCAAGTTAAATCATCTTTGACTCTCATTTGAACAAATAGAATGAACTATCATTTTAGAAAACCCAAGGCACTAATATGCCTTCCTTTTTAGAAAAACCAAGACTATGCCATGCCTTCCTTTTTAGAAAAATCAAGACAATACCATGTCTTCCTTTTTAGAATAACCAAGACAATATCATGCCTTCCTTCTTAGAATAATCAAGACAATACCATGTCTTTCTTTTTAGAAAAACCAAGACAATACCATGTCTTCCTTTTTAGAATAACCAAGGCAATACCATGCATTCTTTTTTAGAATAACCAAGACAATACCATGGACAATACCATGCCTTTTTTTTAGAATAACCAAGACAATATCATGCCTTCCTTTTTAGAAAAACCAAGGCAATACCATGCCTTCCTTTTTAGAATAACCAAGGCAATACCATGCCTTCCTTTTTAGAATAACCAAGGCAATATCATGCCTTCCTTTTTAGAAAAACCAAGACAATACCATGCATTCCTTTTTAGAATAACCAAGGCAATATCATGCCTTCCTTTTTAACTCCTCATTTGAAAAATCAAGACACTAACACTTTTACAACCAAGTGACTTATACTTTTAAAAATCAAGTCAAGTATACTTTTAAAATCAAGTTACTATCACCTCATGTACCACATAAAATCTAGATTCATTTAAAACACGTACGTCCACCGTACACTCATTTTATAAAGTTCATGCTCAAAGAAGAAAGGAAGAGTCACATACCGCTCGTCATCTGTAACAACTCGAGTACCTAAATTCGTCTCGCTCATCTGGCTAACATTATGAAAACATTTTCATAGTGATAACCGATCCGAATTGCCAAATTAATTCATTTTATGAGTCGTTAGTAGGTTATATATTAATAATGATCTTATCTAATCAATTGTGATCCTAGAAAATGTAAAACGGACTGCTTATATCTTAGTTTCTATGCAGATGGAAGTCTAATCATTTTAATATAATTGATTGTCGATACCTTTTCCATTTAATGTTGCAATGGCTTGTTCGATACATTTCTCATTAGTGTTGTAACTTAGCAAGATCAACTCGACTCCAATGCTTACTAAAAACTCTTACCAACATCTCCTATAAGACTTGGTAAGGACTTATGAATAATTTAGACATATCTTTAGCATAGAATCAATAACATGAATACTCCTTAACTTATAAGAGTAGAATAACTTTTGAAACAATACCACAGATATGGCTCATACGTAGAACATGCCAAAAGGGAGAAGGAAGAGGTTCACATACCTTATCGGCGAACTAACCAACTCAACAATCTAGAATCCGCCTCAAGTAGTACTTCAAGCTATAAATACCAAAACACGTATATCAACTCCAAGCTCACTAGAGTAGTTATATACCAAGTAATGGTTCTCTTTTCTTATAAAAATTTGGACAGCACTTCCCCTATTTATACGTACTTTTCCACCTTTCAAGAAGACCAATTTCATCAATAACCAAGGCACCAATTAACGACACAACAAAATAGCAACCAAGGTGATTCACACACCTATTTCTCATGCCAAAACAGACTCTTAATCATGTAAAACAGTCCACAAAAATCAGCCCACAATCCAACAACGACAAGGGTAAAATGTGAGGCATTTCATCGCCTTTATACACCCTTAATCTCTTAGGACTTTCATTAGAAATTACTACATTTAAACATGCATATTGGTGGCTGAATTTCCAGCATATACACGCCACAAAACATTCCCTAAAACTACACAATAATATCAAACAGTTTTATAGTATACACGACCAACAACCCCAATACAATAACCCTTTCCATAATCCTTTATAATACAATTCAAGTTCCAATACTTTTATATAAGCCATCTCAACTTATCAACAACAATATTAATTCATTTTAACATGCAATAGGTGAAGATAACAACAACAATAACCAACGAAATCCAAAGTCCCGAAAACTGCCTAGTTTCGGCCCATCTCCCCAAAACTGTCCATACACTTCTTATTCTTCATTCTTCTTAATACAAGTTCATCTATTAACTATAACAATATGTAATATCCAATTACTTCAAACGAAAGAAGAATTTTATCTTAAATATTGCCCAAAAACCGTCCAAACAGTCCACTTAGATTCAGCCCACAGTTTTGTCTTAGCTCCACTTCTTCAAGTTCCAACTACACCCATGCATTCTCTACAAGATTATAACCATCTTCCCACCTTTTTTACTCCCAAAAAGTTGATAAACAAGCCTAGGGTCTCAATACCCTTTCTCGGCCAAGAACCAATTTGGAGAGACTTGGAGAGTTAACTTGGCTTAGAACTTGATTAGGATGCTTAATCTTGGAAAATAACTTAGTCTTGTTCTTGATATTTCTTGGAAAAACGTGACTTAGTGGCCAAGAGAATAGAGAAGAGAGAGCTTAGGAAGATGAAATATTGTGAAATGATTCTAAGTCTTGCAACATATCTCTATATAGATATTTTTCTTTTCAGACAAGTGGATGAGGAACACGTGTCACCCTCCCATTGGTTGAAATCCCCACTTAATAATATCTAAATATTTGTCCAAAATGTCCTAAAATCGAAGGGCCTCACAAAATTGTGAAATTTTCGGCGGGCCTCATATTATCAATTCCGAGACTTCATAATCCAATACTAATCCCATTAATCCCATTAATCCAATTAGAAGAATTAAACTCCAAGTTAATAATGTTCGTCTTCACATTTTTTCGAAATTTTGCTTTAAGAAAATGTGATTATTCTTTCCTTCTAAAATTCAATTTTTATTTCCTTACGTACGTTCTCATATCAATGCCTTGGAATTACGGGGTGTAACACATACAAACTTCGATCCAATCATAGTTCTCTGAGAGTTACTAGCATTTTCTTTGATAAATTTAATCTTCTCAGATTGACTATGGGAAATAGGGGGCGCTAACGCGACCTTCCTTCAGCTGGCTACACCCTATCTATTCATCTATTTTCTTGACTATGGATCCTTGAAGTATTGGTTTTCCTAGGGTATTGATAACCAAGCCCAGTCCTTGTGGGATTGCTGAAGTTCAGTATTTCATCCAGTTTGGAGGTGGTTGTTGAGCCTTTTAAACGTGGTCTCAGTTGTGTTCAATCGTGCACGAATCTTACCAAGCTCTAGATACTTCTTGGTAAGTGTCACCTCTAATCGGTTGATTGTGCCTTTCAAATTGCAATTCTCAAGAGCCAATGATTTTGCTTTTGAGTCTAGTTGCTCAGATGTAGTGATTAAGGATTTACAAAGATTTTGTAATTCTTTTATCGTTTCGTCTTTGGAGTCAACTAGATCAAAATATACAGCCTCCGTTGAAGAAATAAATCCACTAAAATAATTTACATAAGAATAATAAAAGTATACATACCTCTCTGATGGTGCAGACATTTTAGATGTGAAGTCCGATGTTGTTCCTGATGTTGTGTCAACATCGTCAATAACATCTTCATCGTCGGACAGTGAGTGTTCAAACATGGCTGCAAGCATTACATGTGGTTGTTCTTCTTCTTCCTCTTCATTCTCATCATCATTGTGGGTTACCCACATGACCTTACCAATTTTCCTAAGGGTGTTTGCACACTCATTAGCATAGTATCCCCAACCTGAGCATGCATGATATTGTACTCCCTCGAGTTGTTTGGGATTGTAATTGGTGTCGTCGAAGTTGGATTTCCTCAGTGGATTGTGATTTCTCTGCTCAGAAGGTGATCTGACTGGCTGCTTATTGAAGAGAGGGTTCTGATGCTTATTATAATTGGCTTTGTTATTTTCAACGTTGATCTTTATCACCATCAAATTGAATCTACGAGTGAGTAAGGCAACATTTGCATCACTATCCAGTTCCTTTAGGTTTTCTTCCTCGTTTTTCATTTCAGATTCTGAGGTTTGTCCTTGGAGTGCCAAAGTCTTGTCTTTATATAGATCTTTTTAGCTCTTCATGTTCATCTCATATGTTTGAAAGATGCTCATTAAAGCGTGAAGATCCATAGTAGCAAGATTATGGGCCTTTTCAATAGCACAAATCTTAGTATTAAACCTTTAAGGAAGAGAAATGATAGCTTTATCCACAAGTTGTGTGTTGTTTAATGGAGACCCAAGCACTTGAAACTGATTAGAAATGTCAATCAAATTTTCAAAATAGGATTTTATGTCGTCAGACTCTTCCATCTTAAGCGTTCGTATTGACTCAAGATCATGCGAAACTTTGTACGTCGAACACTTGAGGTTCCCTCACAATGGGTTTGTAAGGTTTCCCAAACATCCTTGGCCGTTGTGCAATTTTGGATAAGCTTGAACATATAGATGTCTACCCATCCAAATATCGCATTTAGAGTCTTTTCATTAAAGCTTGCGGTGTTGATTTCTTCCTGGGTCCATTCCGACTCGGGTTTACTGAGTACATCACCATTCTCGTCTGTTGGGTACTTGGGGATTACATAGCCTTCGGAAACTGATCTTCATGCTCGAGCATCAATGGTGGATTTGATGTGCGAATGTAGTCGAATTTTTTAGTAGGCGTAGCTAGATCCGTCAAGTATTGGAAGTCTACCAATGTTTTGTAAAGTTGGGTCCATAGCCGTAATATTCAGAATCAAACACTTATGTATCAAGTGCATGCTCTGATACCACTTGTTAGGTCCTGGGGGCTACGGATTAGTAAAACGTAAGATTAAAATCGCAAAAACTAGAACAACAAAAAACAGTCACTGGATGTTGCCTTCAATGTTGGGTCAACATCTGAGGCAACATTGTGATAAAACAGTATAAATCTTTGTAGAGTAAATGCAGCGGAAAAGTATAGAGACACAAAGTTTATATTTTCAAGGGTATATATAAATATATCCCTTGATGGTCGATGACCAAAAGAATTGTATAAATTATATACAATTACAAATGAATTTCTTTTTACAAATTGAGCGTTACAAACGAAAAAGAAATTACACACAAAAATAAAGTCGCAGATGACTTCGCCTAAAGTTACAAAGTCTAAAAGATAAAAGACAATATCTTCATTACAATCGCTTGAACAATGAGCTTAATCTAGAATAAGGATAGCAATTGTAACGTGGGACAAGATGTTGTTAAAACAACTTTAGGCTAAAATGTTTATCCAGTTTCTTAAGATAAAATCCGAGAGCTCTCTTGGAAATTCTTCTTCTTTTAATTTGAATTGCCTGGATTATCGATACACTGAAGTTCCCCTCTATTTATAGGGTGGAACTTCCCTTGAAATCCTCACTGAGGGTTGCGGAGGTTGAGCAAAAGATGGCAGCAGCTTGGACCGAGTCTTCCTCCTGGATATCTTCAACGATCTGGACTTGGTCATACGTTGCTTTCTCTCCACGCTTTGACTTCGTCTTTCACCACGTGTTAAACACAACAATCTAGTAAGTTTGCCTTGGTCATTTTTACTCGCAGTAAGATCAACTGCTTCGGCCTGAAGAATAGGCAAAACAGTTACAGAGTTGTTGGCAGAAATGTTGTCGCAACATCACAGACAACATTCTTGTCTACAAAAGATGTTGTCCTGAGAGTTTTCTGATGTTGCCACAACATCCATCCAACATCAACAAAACTCAACACATAATGCATGTGCAGTCTAATTTTTAAGTACAAAACAGACTCATTATTTATAGAATTTTGAATGCCAATTACAATAATAATAATAATAACAGACCCATTAATATTTATTGAATTTTGAATGCCAATTATAATAACAAACTCAATATAATACTAGTTGAACCTCGGTAATTTCTTTATTCCGTGGGGGAAAAAAAGCACCAACCGAATCATGATCATCAAGAATCCTAAAAGAATGAATACAAAGTTAGTTGGAGTCCCTTTGGCAAAAGCACAAATGACTATCTAGAGACCATTACAAGCCACTTCTCTTTCTACATTTTACCACAAGTTTTTCTTCTGGTGTGTGTGTAGTGGTGGCGGGTTGGGGGGTGGGGGGTTGTGGACCACCGACGCCGATAACATTACCAAATTTCAGCCAATTATTATAAAAACAAAAAGGAACCAATACAATGCATTGGAATTAATAGACAAAAGAATACAAAACACTAGGGGTGAGCGGGTCCGGGTACCCTACTATTTTTGAACTACCCGAAACATACCCTGTAAAAGACCGATTCCTAAATTTACTACCAGAAACCTACCCGTATCAATTATTACCCGGAACCTACCCGGACCCTGCGATTCCGGGTAGGTTTCCGGGTAACCTGTAACGTAAAACACATTCAAAATTAATAGTCATCACTCATCAGTACTTCAGTAGCACATCGGTAGTAAAAAATAATAGCTATTTAACTAAGTTATGCTAGAAAACAGTGGCAACACAATTGAGTTTTCAAAAGGGCACAACTAATGATACAAACAGTGGCACATCAATAGTTATTTTGAACATATAAACAATCCAATTAGCTTCTCACTTCAAAACAGAGCAATAGCTAAAAATTTCAGAACCAGTAGCTAATAAAACAATCCAGCAGTAGCTAATAAAACAATGGAATATTACAAAAATGGCTTCAAAAAAACAGTCCATCAGTAGCTAATACAACAGTCCAAGTAGCTTCTCCACTCCAAAACCGAGCAATGTATAGCATGAAGATCATAACAGAGACTTATGTATCATCAAATAGTTCTCAAATGACACGTCCACTTGCATACTAATCCACCATTATGTCTTCCATGACACAACTAAGCTCTACAAAAATAAAATGAAATTATTGTGAGATTCAAAGACAAGATAATACACCAAAATAAAAATCCTAAATAACTCAAATCCTTAAAACAAAAATAAAGAAAGACTTATTGACTTACCATCCTCATATTTTTCTGCATCTTCCATATATTGCTCAACACTAATGGAATTTGAAGATGAGCGCAACCAATCTTGGGAACAAATCAAAGCTTCCACAAATTTAGGAGTAAGAGAGCTGCGAAATTGATCAAGCACTCGACCAAATGTGCTAAATGCCGATTTCGAGGCTATCATGGATACGGGGATGACTAAGATGTCTATAGCCATCAAACTGAGAACCTTATAAGTCGACTTCGAAGCATTCCACCACATCAATAAATCAAATGCTTCATTTTTAGGCTCACGATGACTACTAAGGTACCTTTTCAATTCAGATTTTGAATCCCCACCAAGTTCATCTTGGTCATCCTGGTACCAATCTTTGACAAGTGAAGCTGGATTAACAAAACCAAAATTTTCACCACCAATACTGTCAATAGAACTTTGAGACTCGTCTAATGCACTAGAATCAACCATAGAAGAATGATTTTTGTCATAGAATGCAAAAAGACGTTCCAACACATACTTTACCTTAGTAACCAGCAATTCTATTTTACCATCATCAACATCAATCCTTCGACAACTCCAATTCAGAAATCTCAACTTATATCGAGGATCTAGTACTACAGCTATAAACACCATCATGTTTGTTCTCTCAATACTCTCATAATACTTTTCAAATTCGGCTCTCATTTTTTCTAGTCATCGCCTTAAGATTTTCCTGATTATTTTGGCTTTCACATTCAGTTAATGTTGAAAACATGCTAATAACTTCATGAAAATAATGGTTAGTTGTCACATAGAGACTTCTGGACATCCTAATAGTAGCCTCATAGAAATTTATCAAAAATAAAGACAACAAGGATGCATTTTCCCAATCCTCATTTTTCGGGACACCACAATCAAGCTCAGTCACAAACGCCATATCATCATCTTCAAGTCGTGCAAATGTTTGTTTGAACTTACTAGCACTTTCTAACAACATAAGATATGTAGAATTCCATCTCGTACTAATATCAAGACAAACAGATCCCTTATAAGTTATGCCCTCTTCAGTTATACAACTTTGGAATTGTTGTGCTCTACTTAGGGAACTCCTAACATACTTAACTGCAGCTCGAATTCGACTAATTGATTCGCGAACCTCACTCAACCCATCTTTCACAATCAAATTCAATATATGAGTTGCACATCTCATATGAAAAAACTCACCCCCCAAAACAAGGTTATTTTTTAACTTGTCCTTTAAATAAGCAATCACCACATCATTAGAGCTCGCATTATCAACTGTAATTGTTGATATACGATCTCTAATTCCCACTCAATTATACATGTTTCCACCATCTTACCAATATATCTACCTTTATGGCTAGGCATAACAACAAAGTTTAGCAATCTCTTATGTAAATTTCAATTTTCATCAATAAAGTGAGCGATAAGACATAAGTAGCTCATATTTTGAATGGAAGTCCAAAGGTCAGTGGTGAGAGCAATCCTAGATTTTAGAGATGACAACTTATCTTTCAAGCATGATTTTTCACAAACATAAAGTTTCATGCAATCCCTAGCCACTGTGAATCTTGAAATGTGTTTAAATAAATGTTGTAATGCAGACACAAAACTCCTAAAACCTTCACGTTCAACCGTTCTAAATGGTTGCTCATCAATAATAATCATCTTAGTCAATATGTGCCTACAAAAATCTTCATCATATTTCCAAGTGCTAAGCGTATGCTCATTATCTCTATTTTTACTACCTTTAAAATGAAGCAATTTTTGTTTCTTGTCAATGTTGTGAGGATACTTTTTGCAAGTTCTCAAATATTTTCACATGGCTGAAGTACCATTGATAACATTATAAGCCAAGCTTTCGTTGCAATAATTACATGTGGAAACAAAATTACCAGTTTTCTCATCATTTGCTTTAATAAAATGCTCCCAAACCTCAGATTTTGTTGCCTTATTTTTTTGCGATGGTGCACGAGTTGTGGATGTCGTGCTAGCCTCAGCCATCTATAAAAAAAATCAAAATAAAACATTGTAAGTAACTATGACATACTAATTTAATCTAAATTAACAAAAAACAACCCAAACTAATTCAATCAAAACTAATTTTAATGACTTCCATGCAGTATAATATATTTCCAAAAAGAAATGAAAAGGCATTCAGATACAAATAGCTACGAGAGAGAGAAATGGCTACGAGAATATGAGGATGCTGGTTGCGAGACTCCGAGACTGCTGGTTGCGTTGCTTGATGAATAATGGTAGAATGAAATGCTTAAAGTTAATGGAGACTTGGAGAGCTGCTGCTGGGAGCTGGCTGCGTTCTTGTCTTCTTGATGAATAATTGAATAACATTATAACAATAGAATAAAAATTAGGGTGTGTGTTGTGTTAATAGGGTGAGCGGACTAGGCCAATGGGCTTTGTTAAATTGAAGTGGATTAGGTTGTTAAATTAAAGGGACTGGTGTGTTTGACTGTTTGTGTATAAAATTAAGCGGACTAAATAAATAAATTAAAGGGGGGATTAATAGGGTCTGAGTATCGATTCCGGTTCCGGGTACCCGGTCTCTATATTTTGAAACCGGAACCGAATCCTATTTTATCGGTTCCTAATTTTACTACCCGGAACTTATCCGTTATTCTAATATATCTACCCGGAATCTACCTGTTAGTATCGGTTCCGATCGAATATCTGGGTACCCTGTACCCGTGCTCACCCCTGCAAAACACCAATGTAATCCTATAATAATATACCAAAACATATATCAACTGTCTCTGTTGTTCCTATACTAAATCTATCTTAAAATAACATAAAAATTTATATACAAAAACGAACCCTCAAAGAAGAATAGATCCACATCCAAAAAAACAAATAAAGTTGAAAGGCAGCACCAAATATGGACCTCATTACTATTGTCTTGTTCTTTGTAGTGTAGGACCAATCATCTTGAGCTCAAATCTCTTCACAGTTCCAGCAATGTCCCTCATTGTTGTGTCCACCTCATATGGGGTTCGGTCAACCGTGATCGCCGTGGCGTTGACCAGCTGCCGGCAAGGCTCCCGGCGTTCGGCTATGGTCCCGTGATAGTGGAAGTACTTGATGCGCCCTTCCGTCTTGTGGGTCGTCTTGCCCACTGTGTTCTGTGACATGTGCACGCCCGTGGCTATGACGTTGCGCGGTTGCACCGCGTATTTTCGATCCCTCCTTATACCCCTCTTGATGTCCTTGAACACTAGCTTCTCAAACCCCCATTTTCTGCAGCCACATAAACATAATTAATCGGTTGTATTCTGAGGATTCATCATAAATCGATTTAGTCATTCGAGCATTTTTGCTAATGTAATTCTGAGACATTAATATGAGAGTTTAGTAGTTGAATGCAATTATTATTATCAAGATACAACACAAAGCATCCAACTAATCCGACAAGACTCAAGACATTGTCCTTATTCAACCTCCCAATTTACATTTTTGTCAACAATTTAAGAATCAAAACAGTATGATCAATGATTTAAGGTTTAAATAATACAACCAAGTACCAATCAATGCAAGCTGACAAGGGCTATACCTCCCATGTCACTATCAAATGAACCTAAAAGTTAGTTGATTATTGATCACAAATAAATATGAATGACACTCCACAAGACAAACCAACTCAAATGAATACTCCCTCCGTCCTAATTGATGTGATATAGTTTGACTCAGCACGAAGTTTAAAAAATAAATGAAGACTTTTTGAATCTTGTAGTCTAAAACAAATCAAAGATAGTTGTGTGATTATAGATCATCTTGTTAAACGTAAAATGTGAATATTAAAATTAAATTATTGCAAAATAAGAAAATATATTATTTTTTAAAACGGACTAAAAATGAAAGTATATCACATAAATTATGAGTAGTAACCAGTATACTAGCATTTAACCACACATTGAATTCTCACCGAGCTCTAAAGAAGCTTAGCTTTCACTTGGACCACACAAGAACCAGAGATCAAAATATTCTAACCCAATGAGAGAAATTCTAAAGTTTGGCTTTCATAGTCACCCGACATCTATAATGACAGGAGGTAGTAAATATCGAATGAAATAGTCGAAGCACATCCAAACTTACCAGAGTCATAAAAAAGTTGGTCATTAAATCCTAGTAGTATATGATACTTCCTCCTTGGCACCTACTTTCTGTAACCCACCAAAATGGTACTATTTCTTCAACCAATAATTTAAAACTTCACCTATAATATTTAACCATTCCCAAATCATGTAATTACATAGCTTGGAAACAACTCGACCACAAATTGAAATCCAGACACTTTTTTCTATTTTTCGCTTAGATGTGCTGAGCAGATGCTAAAGTCAGAACGTGATGGTAAGAATTGATCGAGCAAAGAATCATATCTCTCAATTCTTAATAGATTCAGAAACTACTCATATTAGATATAACACCTAATATTAATTTCAGCTTTAGGGCATGTAATAGGCAAATAAAGTCACATGAAAAGCTAGCCACACAGTGAATTCAGTAAGTAGCTTCAACTTCACTTCTTCCAAATGCCAAATTTCAACTATGAACATGAGAATGGCCACAGAATTAGTGAATGCGACCGCGGGCCATGGTCGCGAGTTCGATCCTGCATAAACCTTCTTTGGTTGGTACTGGCACACGCGTGGGCCAAGTGTAGTTTACATGGCGGCATTGCGTCATCGGTATCAGGAGTTTCTGCTTGTATTCGAAAGAGTAGCGGCTGCGGGTTCCTTCGTCAACAAAAAAAAAAAAAAAAAAAATTTCAACTATGAAAAAACAACATTACGACATTGATATTATTTAATTAAGCCTAAAAAGAAGATTCTTTTATTGCCAATTTGTATTATTTCAAACACCCCAAATACTTCATATTCCATTTATTATTCAACACGGGTCAATTTAATATCAGCATTGAGAATATTAGCTGTCCACTTTTGAAAAAAAAAAAACTGACCAACTTTACTAAAGAAAATCATCTTCTACTCACAGACATTATCTCTATAACAACATTTCAAAGTAACATCCAAATTTTGAGTGTAGTAAGAAATTAACAAAACTTATAATGAGAATATTGTCATACCTGTAAGATTTACCACGGTTTTGTTCCAAACAGAGCTTGTTAGACATAGGCATTTGCTCAATAGTAAACTGTGTATAATCCGATAGCGAATCAACCACAGACTTAATAGTACTCTTCTTTGGCACAAAAATAAACTCATCCACATCAAAGAAAAACATCCATTTCGCTTCCAATCTATACCTATGCAGACAATCATTAACAATCAAGAACTGATTATGATAATACCCATCAAATCTCTCTTGTTCCCTAATATCTTGTAACGTAACATATCCTTTATCCATCCATGGCTTTAACACCGCCATTACTCCGTCATGTATACCTCCGGCATCATGAATTACAAAATGAGATTTATCTCCAAATAATCTGACGTGAAATGCTAACCATTCTCGCACTCGTTGGGGACTTAAATTACCGTACAAAGACGAACCACAGTATAGAAAATCGTATTTCGGTGGTCTATTGAATTTCGAAATAAAGTTGGAAAAATCTTTCTCCGTTTCCGTTAAGGCTATGAAACTGTCGGTGTTGTTGAATTTAGAGTTGGTGGCGGCGTGAACAAGAAGTTTACCACCTTGTATATCACCGACTAGGGTAGGGAAAGTGCAGTTTACTACCACCGCGGTGTAGACTCTCCCGTATCCCCAGTCTGGTAATATTTGGGTGCCTAAAACAGATGCTTTCTCCTTGAGGTCATCGTTAGAGACCCACTCACAACGGTAGCTTGGTTTGCTGTACACGTGTAGAGGCTTCGAAGCTAATCCCATAACAGCGAAAGTATTCAATCCACCTCTATAAGCAGACATAAGTATAAAAGTATACGCAGCTGAACCGAATGGATTGAAAGTACGCTTAATAACTCCGTTTTCGAGTATTTCATGTTTTTCCGGCGGAGTAGCGGTGGCGTTAATGGCTGAAACAGTAATATAATCGATATTTGTTGGAGTGGAAACGCAAGTAGTGCCGAGATTTGAAGGCATGAATTGAAGAATTGTGATAAGTGAAAATAGGAAAAGGATAACAGTAAGGACAAGTTTGAGTTCAGCTGCACAATTCCAAACAACACCAACAAACATTTTTCTTTCTTTTTCCTTTGTCATTGGAGAGTTCTAGATATATGGAAAGAGCAGATAGAGGTGAGTGGTGAGTGTTTATAATCCTATATTCACATATTTGGATTCGTGCGAGATGTGATATTACACATGCTTCTCGAAAAATAAAAAAATTTAGATTTTTTTTTCATTTTTTATTAAATATTTATAGCTAAAATTTATTATAAAGACTCATAATTCGCATGTCTTACCCCAATTAAAAGCTCACTTTTACGAATTAGAATATGACTCTAAAATGTTTGACACGACTCTAAAATGTTTGACACGACTCTACATATATTTATGAAAATGATTTGTTTGAACCTAAATAAAAAGATTAAGTGGACACTTATTATGAATGGGAGGAACTAGTAATCTATACACGACGTGCATTCGGAATAATCGAACCTTTGAAATACCGATCGAATGGTTATCCAAAAAGACAATCTTTTTGAGGAAAATAACTTGTAATTACTCCCTCATGTCCAAAATAAATATCATTCTAACCATACTATGATTGTTCAAAAGAAGTGTCATTCAGAAAACTAAAAAGCCATAAAATACTATTCAAATATATGGTTGCCCAAATAAGTATCAAAAAGTATGAGGAGAAACAAAGGCAACTTTTAGAGGGATATTAAAGGGTAATTGAATTAAATAATCCTCATAACCAGTGTTATTAAATAAATAAATAAATAAATAAATAAGAGCAGTCCGATACGTTAAATTCCTGTTATGCACAAAAATTTAAAGAAAAATGTTATTAAATAGTTTTCTTATAATAAGTGGTGTGAAAAAGTTTTAAACGATAGTACTTATTTGAGAAAATGGTCAAATGCTCCCTCAACGTTTGACCGGATTACCAGCTACACACTTTACTATACCAAAATCTTATTAACCCATTGTACATTTTAAAATTGGAATATATTCACCCTTACATGTCCAAGCAGGTGAATACACCAATGATAGGCGCGTAAAAACTAAACAAAACTGAAAGAAACAATCTCTTGATTATTCTTATTGATGAAAGACATATATATACAAGTTACAATAGGAAGATTATTTTCATATTCTACTTCTAAATCCCTATTCTACATGGAGACTAATCATGTAATTGTGGTAAGACTACAAGGCTAATTAATATACAAGTGTAATACAAAATATATCATAAATGGGAAGGGATACACACGGATGATATGTATATTTAACACACTCTCATGATCATGCGGGACGATGTACGTCTGTAATCTAAAATCTTCAAAGGACAGAGGAAGACCTTTTTAAAAGATGTCGCAATTTGATATCTGGAAGAGCATACAGACGTGCTTGTCTCGAGTATCTTTTCTCGAACAAAGTGAATGTCCATCTCTATATGCTTAGTCTTGGCCCTGAATCGATTATCGAAATGTAGATACACTAATATTATCACAATACACCAAGGTAGCTTCTGAATAGAATGAAGCTCACAAAAGAAGATTACATAACCGTGACTCGAGAGCCATGGCTACCCGATACTGCTCGACTAACGAGCGAAAACGTGGATTGACGTTTGGAAGACCATGAGACCAAGTTATTATCAAGAACCATACAATAACCAGACGTAGAATGCCTGGTATCTGGACAACCACCCCAATCAGCATATGTATAGGAGACAAGCGTAGACGTCAATGAAGGATACAAATGCAAGTCATAATCAAGTGTGCCCTGAACGTACCTAAGAATGCGTTTGAGCGCATTCATATGTTCAATCCTGGGGTCATGCATAAACAAACACATTTGATGTATGGCATATGTAATATCAGGTCGCGTGAACATAAAATACTGAAGGGCCCCTGCAAGACTACGATAGCGGGTAGGATCCTCATAGGGCGAGCCACCTACAACGCTCAATTTGGTTTAGTATCAACTGGAGTGTAAGTGGACTTACAGGATGACATCTCAGCCCTCTCAATGATCTCAGTTTCATACTTTCTGCGTGAAGAAACGATCCATCTGCGTGGCGACAAGTAATCCCCAAAAAATAATTCAATGGCCCTAAGTCTTTCATAGCAAACTCAGAGCTGAGCATTGTCATGATAGACTAGCGTAATGCGTCAGAAGAGACAGTCAAGATAATATCATCCACATATAATAGTATATAAGTCATCGAAGACCTGCTGTGAGAGAAATCAATAGTCGAAACATAGTCAGCAAACCTCTTATACCAAGCCCGTGGAGACTGCTTAAGCTCATACAAGGACTTCTTCAACAAACAGACATGATGAGTATATCGAGTATCCATAAACCCCAAGGGCTGATGCATATGAACTATCCCTTGAAATCACCATGTAGGAAAGCATTCTTCACGTCTAGCTGATGAATGAGTCATGTTTTTAAACGAGCCAAGCTGAGCACAGTGTAAATGGTAGTCGGCTTAACCACCAGACTAAATGTCTCACTACAATCAACCCCAACCTGTTGAGTCTTACCATCACCTACAAGACGAGCCTTATGTCTCGCAAACGAACCGTCAGAATTATCTTTATGAGCAAAAATCCTCATAGACCGAATAATATTAACACCATATGGACGGGGTACTAACTCCCATAGTCAGCAAACCTCTTATACCAAGCCCGTGGAGACTGCTTAAGCTCATACAAGGACTTCTTCAACAAACAGACATGATGAGAATATCGAGTATCCATAAACCCCAAGGGCTGATGCATATGAACTATCCGTTGAGATCACCATGTAGAAAAATATTTTTCACGTCTAGCTGATGAATGAGCCATGCTTTTAAACAAGCCAAGCTGAGCACAGTGAAAATGGTAGTCGGCTTGACCATCGGACTAAATGTCTCACTATAATCAACCCCAAAAAACAATGTGGTGAAGTGAATGGAGTTACACATCTTTTAGTCATTGATTTGTAGTCCTATATATAAAAAATTGATTGGAATGCTTCTTTCTAATGACCCGTAAATTTAAATTAATCCAGCTTCAATTGAAATGAACGATCGGATAGGAGTCAAAGAAAAAAAAGGTACTGTGTGGGGGTGGGGTGGGGTGGGAGAGAGAGAGGAGGGGGACTGGGGCTTTTGAATGTGTTTCAATATTTTTTTGGAAAAAAAGAGTACCGTGTGAGGGTGGGGGCGGCTTTGAATGTGTTTCAATAATTTACTTCCTAAGGTCCCCCACTTGAAGTATATTCGAATTCACACCAATCATTTAATTATACTAATCTCTATAAACATGTTATTTCACGTTATTCACTATTAATCATGAAAAATAAATGTTATGTTAAATTATTTGTAATTAGATATAATTTTTATGAGATACAAATATATACTATAAGGTAGAGATATGCATTAATTAACTAGAATTTTGTGACAACTTGTAAAAACATGTTTCATTTGCTTATTACTCCATCTGTCTCAAAATATTTGTCGCATTATGGTTTTCAAAAGTCAAATTATATGGATTTGACCAACGATTTAAGCTATGTTTTTTCATCATATTAATAAGAGAATTATTGAAATTTATAGTACTTTTCGTATAGTTTTTGAATATCTGAATTTTAATTTTAAAATATTAAATTAATCTAATCTAATTTAGCTTTGAAATTTAGTCAAAATGACTTTTAAAAAAACATGACAAGTTTTTTTGGGATGGATGAAGTAATTTAGGGTAAACACATTGCGCAGATAAGTATTTATTTAATTTAAAATATACATCAACCGTTCTGCTTTAAATCATGGATGTCGTTAGGGGTGTTATCGGTCCGGTCCGAACCGATAAGGTTTCGGTCGGGAGTCCAGATCCGGGACCGGATCGAAACCTTATCGGTCCGGTTCTCGGTCCGGATCGGTAAGAATTTTCCGGGTCGGGTTTAGGGCCCGTATTATTATTTTTTTAAATTAAATTTTCAATACTGAAATTGACATTCTCGGACACATTACCACGAAATTTGAATGTTGAAATCTATTGTATATCGCGAGATATTTAGCTTTGAAAAGGAAAAAAACGTAACGATTTGGGGGAAAGTGAAATTGATTGGCAAGATGGACGTTTTTGGAGAATCGTATTAGCGGTAAGGATCTCCTTGCCCCACATATCTTGGGCGTACGACTCTGCTCTTGGATAACACCGTTAGCAGTTTGATGAACGATGTTTCACATTCTCCCCCTCTATCACTACGAATTCCTCCATCCGTAGGCTTAGTTGATTTTCAACTTCTACTTTGTAGCGCTTAACCGCTTCAACAACTTCATCTTTGATATTCAACAAACAAAGGATACAATATGTTGTACCATCGTCAATGAAGGTTACAAAGTACTTGTCTCCCCCCCTCTATTTGGTACAAGTCTCAAATCACCCATTTAAGTGTCACTAAGTTCTAGAGGAGCGGTGCTTTTTTCCTATTCCTTTGTCTAAATGGAAAGGTGATTTTGCCTCTTCGCCCACCTCACATTCATCTTGAGCGCTTATGTCGAAAGACGACAACAATCTCACTTCATTAGTTGTTGGATGACTTTGTGTCTTAATCTATGATGACATAGATACACATATTATAAATATATCATTCATTTGGCTACAGACATACTGTATCATTCTTAGTTATTACAGACCTGTTGGACTAGACTCAAACCAGTTTGAGCAACAACGTTCCTGAAACCAAGTTTGGGACATGTGTCACCTCTTTTTAGAGTGATCCCATTCCCTTAAGACCTTTTGGGGAATGCCTCTCCAATCCCTTCTACTTTAGAGGTGGTGTTGCTTCACATGAACAATCTCTAGCCCGTGGTTAGGGCATAAACGAATCATATATGATCTAGATACTCTGGCCCACTCCAGTTGCCTTGGCAGACTGAGTGTCTAATCTCTTTTCTGCATTTCTTTTGGCCTTCAGATTATTTAAGACCTAGAAACTCTGGCCCACTCCGGTCGCCCACATGCTTTGTATGACTGAGTGCCCAACACCATCCTAACAAATGAAGGATCTTCTGTCAGATAGTGTGATAGGTTTAACATCTTAATATAAATCATTATTTTTTAGTCTTCTCTTCCTTTGAGATTGGCTTATTCTCCAGTATCCAATCTTTAATTGGGAAGAAGAGAGATTCAATTTCTGATTTTAGAGTGTAGGGAATATAAGTTTTTAATGAAAACACTTCATATTCCTAGCATTACTTTACACACTTTTATTTAGAAATTATCTAAACACATTATGACAAGGAAGGATAATTAACTTAGACCTTTTGAATTCTGGCCCACGTTACTCCCTTTGTTGAACTGAGTGTCCATATCCTCCTTACCATATTCGGATCCTTTGTTTGGGACATGTATAGGCCTTCTGCTACAAGGTAGAACAATAACTTCAGCCTTCTCCTCTTGTCCCAGTTGACATCATCAACCTCTCGTGGGCGCATGTTTCCACAACTCTTGGGAGAGGTGACCGCAACTCTTCCTTGACCCTTAGTCGTACTAGCATGACTATCAACAGTATCATGAAGCTCAACATCAGATCTAGAGATCCCACCTTTGACGGAAATAAATTTGTAACTATCGTCAAAGAGAGAGACAAAATTAGGACAAGATTTGAAAGCACAGTTGTTGACAGAGACAATGTTTGAACTGTTAACAAACTGGTTTCAACAAAAAAAATCACAGCCAGATTTGGGAGCATATCTGCTGCCAAACATTTTTCGAGCACTAATACAAATCTTTTCTTAAGATTGTTGGAAAATAAGGCATGTACGAGATTAGTAAACTACTACAAGTGCTTCAAGAGGATAAACACTAAAGTATTACAATAGCAACAAACTTGTAGCCAACAAGAATTATGGTCATAACAAGCTCTTGAGTTCTTGAATCAATCTTGGATCTTTGTTCCAACTGCAGCAAGCTCCTTGAATCTTCGTGACCTGAAATCAAGAGACACTAAATCTCTAATAGTTACAATTGTGCTGAGTCGAGTGTTAGCATTTTGTCCTTACGACAAGATTGTCCCGTATATATCCGTTTATGTTTAATGAGCAATTGTCTTCCAAGATAAAACAGCATCAAACAAATGAGCAAAGGAAACTCAAGTGTTTCTAGAAGAAGAACTTTGAGTGTTTGAAAGTATACTTAGAGAGGAAGAAGTTCAGAAAATCTGAGTGTAAGTGTCAAGTGTTGTTGAGTGTGGTACAACTCCAATTGAGCCAAAAGCCTCAATATATAGTAGTGTAAAAAGGCCTCTTCAAATGCCCATGTAATGGCCATTTAAAGTCCATGTAATGGTCATTCAATCCACCAAGTAATGCAACCAAGTAATGACTGATTTATGGAGGAAAAAATGAAAATTGAATGCTCCAAAAAGTTTCCATAATCAGCCAAACTTTTGGACTTCCGTCGCACAGACACTGCCCGGGTAGCATCGCGGCTCCAATAACCAACTGACCAATTAGCGCCGCGACCTTGGTAGTGGTGGCGCCATGGCGCCCGACTCATGGCGCCCGGCTCATGGCGCCCAGCTCATGGTGGCGTCACGGCCCTTTTCCGACCCGTTTCAATCTTACAATTCGTACATTTCTTCCTTTATTTACCAACGTGGAACACTCGTCATTTTGTCAACAACCGTCCATCATTTTATGTCTCAAATATTTACTTACGTGCCAATATCTCTTTCACTAATGAAATTTACGATATTTGACACTACGAGTGCACGTGTGTGGAAACTACGTTTCCGACGTGCGGAATCCCAATTGTTTGAGTCATAAATAATGAGTTAAACTTAATTTCACATTAGTATAAATTTCCAACACTAATTTAAGTAGTTATATTTAACGAATAAAAGGATCAAACAAATAGAGTAAACAATGAAATTTTAGGCTTTACCTGATCGAAGGAGCAACTTGTGACTAAACATGGAAATATTTTATGTTACACCATATGAAGAATCAAAGACATGGATTTAGAAGAAAAAAAACTTATTCTTGCACTTTGTGACTTGAATACATGTGTCATCAATTTAAAACCCTTGATAAAGAGATACTGGGTACGTAGTTCAAAGTATTCTTATCAATCTAAAATTGATATGTTGAACTTCAAATATAGGTAGAACACAATATGTCAAGTATTTTAAAAGTTGGAACTCCATAGGAATTAGAAGTCAGACAAATTCATATTACACCTAACTTAACAATTTTATCATACATAAATATAATTTTCAAAGGATTAGTTTAGCTTTCAACTATATAAAACTCGTTCAATATTTAAAAGATATTTCGTTCCTCTAATATTTATATTTATGTTTTATAATAATTAGTCTTTCTGAACGTGTCATACACGTTATTTCATGTCAATCATAACAAATGTGAAGTAATATTATTTGAAATTATATATTATTTATTTTATGAGTACATAAATACTATTTGATCTCTTAATAACTCAAGTTGTTTTTAGAAGAAAAAAAAGAAAGGAAAGCAAGGGAGTGCGTTGGTATGGGATTTCGATTGAATTTAAAGTCCTAGTATATTACGAAAAATATTAATATTACAATATTATGTTATATGAATTTATTTTTTAAATAATATTTTAACTGAAAAGAAGAATATTTTGATCAATAATATTTATATTCATATTTTTAAAATAATTGTTGGACTAAACTCCTTTTCGAATGTACGAAAAATAGCAAACTACTATTACAAGTGACAGGAAAGGATAATCAATTATGTGTTACAATAGACTTGATGCCAACAAGAGTTGTGGCAACAATTGTGTTTTTGGTCTTGATCTTTATACTTGAATTCGTCTTGAATCTTCCGCCTTGGATCTTCGTTCTTGTTTCAGCAATCTCCTTGAATGTTGGTAACCTGCGACCAATAGACACTAAATCTGGGTTGCTGAGTCGGTTGAAGTTTTAATCTTTCCTTAAGACAATATTGCCCGTATACATGCTTTGTACGGATGAGTTGCAATTCGTCTCCCAAGATAAAACAACATAATATCACTTGTGCAAAGCAAACAGAAGTGATCCTGGCGAAGAAAAACAAGTACGAAACGATTGCCAAATAATGGAAAAGAAGAACTTGTTCTTGAACTAGGAAGAACTTATAGAAATATGTATTCTATGTGTGTTCTTCCTCTATTTTCTGTTGTTCATTCTCTTGTTGTGTAATGTATAAATGTATATCCTCAAATCTGAATTAAGGAATGATTATATAGTGTTTAAGGATGAGGAGAAGTGTTAATGACAATTAGGAGGAGTTAAAAGGGTTGTTATGGACTCCCTAACAACTAGAAACGTTTAGACATAAGTTCCAAAATGTTCAGCAAGTTAATGTCATCTGGAAGTTCTCTGGACATATAGTGTCGCGGCCTGGCAAAAATTGCATTCCTGAAAACTTTCGGGACCAAACTGTAATTATAATAAAGTATGAGGACCAAAAGAATAATATCAACCCACAACCCGGACCGGTGGTGGCACACGTGTGGGACCTAGTCTCAAACCCAAACACACCTAGGTCCTCTCTCCTTCAAACACATAGGTTACCCCTTGGGGTCTCAATCCCTTATTCAGTTTAGAGACTTATAACATGAACAGTTCTTCTTTTTCCCACCGATGTGGTAGATTTGTCTTACATCACTCTTCCATGTCTCAAACACCTTACTTCGTGGACCAATATCTCTTTCATTTCTTAATGGAATTTGACGATTCTTGGCCCTACGGTCATCTACTCACTTAGTATATTACACACGTGTAAAGAATCAGATTCTCCAACATGTGAAACCATGATGTTTAAGTCATTAAAGATGGACGAACCCAACCTCCACCAAAGACAAATTTCCAACAATAATATAGATATAGATTCCTTATTCTATTAAACTCATCCTTTTATTTCCTTTGCAATTATGCTCTAGATGTAGAATGTTCTACACCTTTGCTTTACATCTTTTCTCCTTCAAATTTCTTCTACGACAACAACATATTCAGTGTGAAATTACAGCTAAGGTTCCTTCAAATTTCTTCAAAAATAGAAAATTATTTCCTTTTAGTTTCATCGACTGAAAAATTTACTATAGAATACACATAGCTTCTCTTTAAGCTCAATCACAACACACATTTTAACATCACATTACACCATTCTTGATTTAAAGGCCGGTCATAAACAAAGCTGTAAGTTCATATATTTTTCTCTCGCAATTTTAAATGTACTCGAATTTAGCTCAAAAGAGAGGATTATCCAAAATAATATAAGAACTTGTCTATCTCATCACCCAAGTAGACTACTAACTCCACCCACCCCCAACTCCCACACACCTAAACTCGATAATTAAAGCTTGGATAAAATAATATGAGGTCTAACATCCGATAAAATAAATATTGAGTATGTGTCTAACTCAATTTCAAAAATTAATTTAAGTGGTAAAAATTGTGGCAAAATCATACAAAAAATATAGTATGGACTGTTTTTACCGATTTTGGGGCTAAATATAAGGTAATAATTCTTCTTCTTTTAAAGTAATTGAATATTACTTATTGTTGATATATATGGATGAGCTTGTACTAAAAAGAATGAAGATTAAAAAGGGTTTGGGCATTTTTGGAAGTTAAGGCCGAAACTGGACAAATTTTGGGTCTTGGTTTCGTTGGTCATTTTTGTTGTTAATTTCACTTGTTGCATGTTATATAATGAAGGAAATATTGTTGTTGATAGTTTATATGATTTATATAACATGTTGAAATGTGAATTGGATATTAAGAAATTGTGGAAAAAGGCTTTGGATATGTAGTTTTTGTTGTGGCCGAGAATGACCCTTAAAATTGACGGATATTGTGGGCAGTTTTGGGACTGTTTTAGACATGTATATATGCTGGAAAATCAGCCATGTTTAATGTGGTAAAATGACTAATGAAAGTCCTAAGGAATAAGGGTGTTAAAGGCTTCACATTGTACCCTTAATGTTGATTTATTATGGACTGCTTTTATATGATTGTGGGATAGAATTTTACACGTCAAGTTGGCGTGTAATCCCCTTTGGTTGCTTTTTTGGTTGTGCCTTAAATGGGGCTTGTTTTGTTGTTGAATTCGGGCCTTGAAAAAGGTGGAAAAGTACGTATAAACAGGGGAAGTGTTGCCCAATTTTCCATAGAATAAGAGACCCTTACTTTGTATTAACCTACCTTAGAAAGCTTGAAGTTGATAGAAATGCTATTGTCATTTTAGGTTGAAGTACTACGGGTGTCACATTCTACTTAGCGTGTGGATTAAACCGAAGAGGTATGTGGAACTCTTCTTATCTTTCTTTGAGCATGAACCTTATAAAATGTGTAGTACGGTAGACGTACATGTTTTAAATGAAATCGGATTCATTATAGTACTTGATTTGAAATGTACAAGTTTACTTGATTTTAAAAGATAGGAGTGACTTTATTGGAAAAGGATGAGTTACTTGATTTGAAAGAATAAGTGTCTTAATGTTGAAAGTAGAAGTTACTTGATTTTAAAGCCTTGAGTTGAATTTAAAAAGTGTAGTAACTTGATTTTAAAGGAGGAAGTGCCTTGATACTACGAGTGTTAGTATCTTGGGGTTATTACACAAAAGGATTCTTTTTACAAGAATGAGTGTACGTAGTACTTTGGGGTTCAAGTCCCTAATATTGAATGGAATGATTCTTTTTATAAAGAATAGATGTACATAGTACTTTTGGGGTTCAAGTCCTTAATTTTACATGAAATGAAAATGCCTTGAGTTTATAAAATGATAGTTCATTCTACGTGTTTTAATGAGAGTCAAAGAGTATTTTAACTTGCATATGTTTGCTCATGATAGCCTTTTGTGCAAGTGTTGTATTCCTATATCACCGTGTCCCTCACAAAAGGGGCGGTAACATTATCGATGTATGGTGGGTTCGAGTCCCATGACATCATATCATTCCATGGACTATCTCTCGATGTATGGTGGGTTCGAGTCCCATGGCATCATATCATTCCATGGACCATCTCTCGATGTATGGTGGGTTCGAGTGCCATGACATCGTATCATTCCATGGATTATCTCTCCATGATGTGGGTTCAAATTCCAGGTTACCATTTGTGTAGTGCGTGGGTTCGAGTCTCATGACACCATTTACACTCGTGCGGTTCGAGTCCCGTGACATTATATTCTGAGGGCAGGAGTCCCTGATTTTGGTTTCCCTTCTTCTCACATTGAGATCGTGCAGTAGAGCTGTGTCATTAAGATAATCCTCTCCAACGTATTGTGGTGTTTCAGCTATGCCTCCGAAAAAGGCAACAGTGGCCCATAAAGGATTATATGGACTTCGTATCCAGGTTGGTGAAAATTGTTGTATAGCTGGTATGATGATGATATGTATCTATACAAACGTATTTAATTTGGGGCCATGTGTGTGTATTGTCTGAAGTAATTATGAGTCATCATGAGCTGTGAGCTTTAATAATTACTTGGAAGGTGTGAAAAAATTTAGTGAATCCACACCTAGGCATAATATATGTGCTACTTTGGGAAGTTTAGGAGGTGATGAGCTGTTTAAGAGAGGGACGGACTCTTAAGAGATCATGGTTAATTAATTTGATGGCATACCATGTTGTTAGATTAAGTTATGTTGAATGCTTAAGTGATACATGCGAATAATATTGGTATGGAGTAAATATGGTTGTTATGGTTAAGACCACATGATTTTGAGATTATGAGAAACTACCTTACCCGTATGCGGGGACTGATAATGTAAGCTTGGGACATGGAATAATTGAGAACCTTAGAATATTGATAACCGTTGAGACCTTAGATATACAAGGCCTTCTTGAGTAAAAGACTTTAGGTTAATCTTGGTTAAAGTACATGGTATGTATGAAGTGTATTAGTTGTGATTATTCCGTGGTTTGTGTGAAATGAATATGAGTATATGATCTAAGAAGATCACTAGGCCTTCATGAATGGAGTATTTTACCTCTGTTTGAAATTAAATACACAATATGACAAGTGTGTTGGGTTCCAATTGTTTACCAAGTTGTTAGAATGTGACGTAAAGGTACAAGAGATTCGTTTGGTGTGGCAACCATGGCCACAGTATTTCGAAGTATCCCAAGTTAATACACAGAATAAGATAAGTACAAGTGTTACCGAGGAAAAACATAAGACATTATTGGAAGGTTATGTAGGTTATGAAAATCTACATGTCTTAAGGTGACACTTGATGATTAGAATTATAAAGGAAACTGCAATAAGACTTTAAGAAGGTGACTTTGATTACACGGGAAGATTGTGAAAGGGAGATAAGCCCTCTTCCTCGTGTAAAGGGAGATAAAACCCACTATTTATTTTTTTATTTCTTTTATTTACTAGATTTTTGATACCTAGGAAAATACAATTTATTATTTCTTTCTTATTTCGGAGTGAAATACCTATTGTATTATTAAGAATTTCAGGTATCAAGTCTAGTAGGCTAAGGTATGCTATAGATATTGGAATGGTGAGATCCTCGGCTTCGGCTACGTTGTGCGATATCTACACTTGTACATAACCTTGGAAAAATAGTGTGTTGAAGGTAATTGAGGACAATACTATGGAGTGATCGAATAAGTGTTGTAAGAATATGAAGCAGTTAATAAGTATGAATGGAACCATATGATCGGGTATCGAGGTAGAAATACTTGGTGTAATAATAAGTAGAATGAAGGAATATGACAAAGATGATGAAAGTGAATGAAACTCTAATTATGTGGGTTTCACAAGGTATGATTACTCCGGAATAGTGTAAGGACCAATAGTAGAGTAATGGGTTACTACTTAACGAGATCAAGAAAATCTTTTCCGAAATAACAGAAAGTCTTAGCCATGAGGCAAGTGAAAGAATTGAAATCTGAGTATATGACCAAGTTAGGACGTAGTAACGCCAAAGATGTGAAACAGAAGCGATATTTTAGTGTACGTATGTGTACCAGAATATCTTGGAATTATGAAGAGTACGACAAGTAAGAAAAGGAATGAATAAGTGTTAAAAGAGTTGAAGTTGTTTTAATTACGAATAGTGAGAAGTCGTGATGATACACGCACTCTAGACTCGACGGCTCCAGTTCTTACTCTTCCCAAGGGATTAGAGGATTATGTGGTTTATTGTGATGCTTCGGGTGTTGGGGCTAGGCTGTGTGTTGATGCAACACAGTAAGGTTATAGCCTATGCGTCCCGACAGCTCCGGAAGCACGAGAGGAATTACCCTACCCATGATTTGAAGTTGGCGGCCGTTATTCATGCCTTGAAGATTTGGAGGCATTACTTACATGGAGTTCACGTGGATATTTATACAGATCACAAGAGTCTCCAGTATATCTTCAGATAGAAGGAACTGAACTTGCGGCATAGGCGGTGGTTAGAGTTGCTTAAGGGCTATGATGTTGATATTCTATACCACCCAGGGAAAGCTAATGTGATTGCAGATACTCTTAGTCGTAGATCTATGGGTAGTCTGTCAGACATACAACAAGATAGAAGGGAAATGGTTCGTGAGATACATCAGCTAGCGAGCCTTGGGATCCGGTTGGTTGATCCCGGTGATAGTGGAGTTCGGGTTCAAGAGATTGCCAAGTCTTTCATTGTAGAAGAGGTGAAGAGGCATCAGTATGAGGATCCGATTCTGGTACGGTATCGAGATACAGCTCTGCGAGAAGAGAAGAGTCTATTTGAGATAGCACCTGATGGGGTGCTAAGATATGAGGGTAGATTGTGTGTACCCGATGTTGCAGGACTTCATCAGTAGGTTCTAGGGGAGGCATACAATGCTCGTTATTCTATTCATCCGGAGTCAACGAAGATGTACCATGACCTCAGATGTATGTATTGGTGGGATGAGCTGAAAAGGGACGTAGCAGGGTTCGGGTTCTTTGCTCAGTGTTCGAATTGTCAGCAGGTCAAAATTGAGCACCAGAAGCCTGGTGGGTTATTACAGACGATAGAGATCCCGACTTGGAAGTGGGAGGTGATTAACATGGATTCTGTTACAGGGTTACCTCGTACTCAGAGGAAGTGTGACTCCATTTGGGTTATAGTTGACAGGCTGACGAAATCAGCCCATTTTCTTCCGGTCTGGACTACTTACTCGGCTAAGGAATATGCTAGGATTTATATCAAGGAGATTGTGAGACTGCACGGGGTTCCTACATCTATTATATCAAACAGATGAGCCCAGTTTACGGCTAACTTCTGGAGGTCATTCCAGAAGGGATTGGGGACACAGGTGAGTCTCAGTACTGCATTTCACCCTCAGACCGATAGGCAGGCAGAGCGTACTATCCAGACACTTGAGGATATGCTAAGGGCTTGTATTATTGATTTCAGGGGTAGCTGGGAGGATCATTTTCCACTTGTTGAGTTTGCACATAACAACAGCTACCATTCTAGTATTCAGATGGCTCCGTATGAGGCCTTATATGGAAAGAAGTGCAGGTCGCCAATTGATTGGTTTGATGTTGGCGAGGCTACGTTAGTAGGTCCAGACTTGGTTCAGTAGGCTGTGGGTAAGGTGAAGCTTATCCAAGAGAGGTTATTAGCAGCCCAAAGTCGACAGAAGTCTTATGCAGATAATCGACGTCGACCCTTGAAGTTTCAGCTTGACGATTGGTTTTTCTTGAAGGTATCACCCATGAAGGGTGTGATGAGGTTTGGTAAGAAGGGGAAGCTTAGCCCGAGGTACATTGGGCCTTACCAGATTGTTCGTAGGGTGGGCAAGGTTGCCTATGAGTTGGATCTACCACCTGATTTGGAAGCGGTTCATCCGGTCTTCCACGTATCGATGCTACAGAATTGTATTGGTGATCCTTCCAGAGTTTTCCCAGTTGATGATATCCGAGTGACAGAGGAGTTATCGTATGAGGAGAGTCCTATTGCCATACTTGATCGCCAAGTCAGACGATTACAAACTAAGGAAGTGACTTTCGTCGAGGTCTTGTGCCGGAATAATAATAGAGAGGAGATGACTTGGGAAGCAGAAGAGGAAATGAAGAAGAGGTATCCTCAATTGTTCCCTACACCTACAGGTAATTCGATTCTCTACTTGTCGATGTTGATTGATGTTTATGCATGAGTGATATATTGTGGTCATGTGTGGCATATTTGATTGTGTTGGGTATAGTTAAAAGGAGACTATGACTATATCTATTTAGCTTGAACCTAGTATGAACACTCGGGACGAATGTTTCTAAGGGAGGAAGGATGTTACATCCCGTATTTCTAAGAGAATGAGATGAGAACGTACCTGAGAAAATAAGATGAGAATTTTGAAACGAAAGAAAATTATTTTTTTGGAAATCTCAGAAAATTTTTGTGAAGGAAAAAGTTTATAATTTGGAATTTGATTCTCATATTTGGTGTGTGAGATTAGTATATGATTATAAAGGATTTGATCTAATAATATAAGGCCCTTCAAAATTTCACAATTTCGCGGGGCCCTTCGTTTGTAATGGAATTGGAAAATATCTATATATTTTATCATTGGATTTCAGCCAATGGGAGGGGGACACTTGTCCCCCATTCACTTGAACACTTGTCTTGAAGACTTTGACTAGGGAGATATTATATATATCTAGAGAGGCTTGCAAGACTTATCATTCTACACTTAGATAATTTCAAGAAAATATTATATCTCTCTTCTCTCTCAACTCACGGCCCAAGAACAAAATTGAAGAACAAAATATCTAACCTACCAAGCTTGTGTATGTTAGTACAAGATTAAGGTCCTTAACCAAGTATTAAGCCAAGATAACATTGATTAACCCCTAAAATTCTATTTGGGCCGAGAATATGGTTTGAAATCCTAGGGTTTTTCGTCGACTTTTTGGTGTTGAAACGTGAAGGGAGGTTGATCATAAGCTTATAGGGGTTGTGTATATGTGATTGAAACTTGGAGAAGTGGAGCAAAACGAAAACTGTGGGCCAAACATCTACGGACTGTTTTTACCGATTTTGGGCTAAATATAAGGTAATAATTTTTCTTCTTTTAAAGTAATTGAATATTACTTATTGTTGATATATGTGGATGAGCTTGTACTAAAAAGAATGAAGATTAAAAAGGGTTTGGGCATTTTTGGAAGTTAAGGCCGAAAGTGGACAGATTTCGAATCTTGGTTTCGTTGGTCATTTTTGTTGTTAATTTCACTTGTTGCATATTATATAATGAAGGAAATATTGTTGTTGATAGTTTATATGATTTATATAACATGTTAAAATGTGAATTGGATATTAAGAAATTGTGGAAAAGGGTTTTGGATATGTAGTTGTTGTTGTGGCCGAGAATGGCCCTTTAAATTGGCGGATATTGTGGGCAGTTTTGGGACTGTTTTAGACATGTATATATGCTGGAAAATCAGCCACCAACTTGCATGTTTAATGTGGTAAAATGGCTAATGAAAGTCCTAAGGAATAAGGGTGTTAAAGGCTTCACATTGTACCCTTAATGTTGATTTATTATGGACTGCTTTTATATGATTATGGGAGAGAATTTTACACGTCAAGTTGGCTTGTAATCCCTTTTAGTTGTTGTTTTGGTTGTGCCTTAAATGAGGCTTGTTTTGTTGTTGAATCCGGGCCTTGAAAAAGGTGGAAAAGTACGTATAAACAGGGGAAGTGCTGCCCATTTTTCCATAGAATAAGAGACCTTTACTTTGTATTAACCTACCTTAGAAAGCTTGAAGTTGATAGAAATGCTATTGTCATTTTAGGTTGAAGTACTACGGGTGTCACATTCTACTTAGCGTGTGGATTAAGCCGAAGAGGTGTGTGGAACTCTTCCTATCTTTCTTTGAGCATGAACCTTATAAAATGTGTAGTAAGGTGGACGTACATATTTTAAATGAAATCGGATTCATTATAGTAGTTGATTTGAAATGTACAAGTTTACTTGATTTTAAAAGATAGGAGTGACTTTATTGGAAAAGGATGAGTTACTTGATTTGAAAGAATAAGTGCCTTAATGTTGAAAGTAGAAACTACTTGATTTTAAAGCCTTGAGTTGAATTTAAAAAGTGTAGTAACTTGATTTTAAAAGAGGAAGTGCCTTGATAATACGAGTGTTAGTATCTTGGGGTTTATTACACAAAAGGATTCTTTTTACAAGAATGAGTGTACGTAGTACTTTGGGGTTCAAGTCCCTAATATTACATGAAATGATTCTTTTTATAAAGAATAGATGTACATAGTACTTTTGGGGTTCAAGTCCTTAATGTTATATGAAATGAAAATGCCTTGAGTTTATAAAATGCTAGTTCATTCTACGTATTTTAATGAGAGTCAAAGAGTATTTTAACTTGCATATGTTTGCTCATGATAGCCTTTCGTGCAAGTGTTGTATTCCTATATCACCGTGTCCCTCACAAAAGGGGCGGTAACATTATCGATGTATGGTGGGTTCTAGTCCCATGACATCATATCATTCCATGGACTATCTCTCGATGTATGGTGGGTTCGAGTCCCATGACATCATATCATTCCATGGACCATCTCTCGATGTATGGTGGGTTCGAGTCCCATGACATCGTATCATTCCATGGATTAGATCTCCATGACGTGGGTTCAAATCCCAGGTTTCCATTTGTACAGTGCGTAGGTTCGAGTCCCATGACATTATATTCTGAGGGCAGGAGTCCCTGATTTTGGCATGACTTGCATATTTTATAAAGGTAAGAATTGACTCTCATTACTTTCATATTGATAAGACACAGTTGTACTGTTATTTTAGTTATCATACATGTCTCCTGCTTTATTTTGGACTGTTATGATTTCATTAGAATACTTTCAGTTTCACATACTTGGTACATCTTTACGTGACCGACTTTCCTGGGCCGTGTTTCATGCCGCAGGTGTAGATACACAGGTTGGTGATCCTCGCTCTTAGGATCTCTGTTCAGTTTTTGGAAAAAAACTCCATTACTCCGGAGGCTTATCTTTTGGTACGGATCCCTGGTATGGTAGGTTTTTGTACATTTAGGGGTATGGCGGGGCCCTGTCCCGTCACAGTTGGGTGTCCAAATTCTTAGAGGTCTGTATTTTTATGTGGGCTAGTCTTACGAGAGTTGTATTTATTATTGGCCTGATGTAGAATCGTATTGTAAGGTGTACAGTTGTTTATATAGCGGCAGCCTCACCGGCTCGCCTTGTTGCTATTCATACAGTTTCTTCGGTTTGTTTATTGGCCTATGTTATATATGTGATATGAGGGTAATAGAGGGGGTGCCCAGGTGGGGCACCAGTCGCGGACCCGGAGTCGGGTCGTGACAATGTTGTTGTTGTATCACAGTTTTAGAGAAATCTTTTCTAGCTACTAAGAAATTTTTTGGAATTTATTATCTTACTATTTCATCTATGTTATTTTATTTAACTCTAATATTTTTGTAACTTAATGAATATATGCAAAAATCAACTTACAAGCCAACTATTAAAAAATGTTTATAAAATTAAAAAAAAATACCTTTTTCCTATTTCCACTATGTATTTTATTGGCGTTGTATTAAATCCTACTATTAAAGTAGACTGTTGTAAAACACTTGTTGAAACGATTTATGAAAGCTTAGAAATACTTCCAATAGTCCCAACTGAAGATCCAACTAAAGAAGAATTTATATCTAGCATACACACTGAAATGAAATATATATATTACCAAGAGCAAAGTACAAATAATCAACCAGCTTATGTACCATCTTCTTCTACTTCACTAGAAGCTAATAAAAAACATGTTGTTTTATCTTCTAGTATTCAAGGCATTAGAAAAAGAATGTATAGTGGTTCAAGTTCTTCACAAATTAGCGAGTTTGATGTTTATGTTTTGCATGATGTTGTACCGTACAAATAGATTGTCAATGAAGATGGACGTGAAGACTTGTTGAAATACTGGAGGGAAAATGAGAAGACATTTTCGGCACTATCAAAGATGGCCCGAGATGTGTTAAATATTCAAGTGTCATCAACAGCTTCTGAAAGCGTTTTTTCTACTGGAAGGTTTCAAATAGGAGAGCACATACACTCATTGGCGGGAGACTGCTTGGAGATTGCAGTTTTATTCAGAGATTGGATTAGAGCGGAGCGTAAAAGGTGTGGACAACTAGAGATCAACGAAGAAGACGACTACAACTACAACGAAATCTTATCTGAGGGAGCAGGAAACGACATCTAACAATTTGACCAACAACTTTCAATTTCAACAGAAGATTCTCAAGAGATTGTGAGGAAATTAGAAAGACTATGGTTGACTATGTAATTTTTTTAATGTCAATTTTACTATGTGATTTGTAACTTTTGAACTACGAAACAAAGTTGCATTTTTAAAATTATATTACAAAATAAATCATATTTTTATTAAATAATATAAGAGACAAAAAAACAACTTTGAGATGTTTTTATTCACTATCTTGTTCAATTATTTAAGTGTTTAAATATATATTTTTTAATTTAAGTGTATAAAAAATTAAAATTCCCCAAATCCCCCTAAACGACCTAACCCGATCCGTCCCGTCCCCCCAAATCCCATCTCCTCTTCCGGCGGGATATGGGACGGGAACTCTTCCCGTACCGTCTATCTTGGCCCGCCAAGAACTGTCCTTAACCCCACCCTGTCCTCCCAAATCCTGACCCGCCCCAACCCGACCCACTGGACACCCCTAATTTGTAGTCATGTAAATAATCATATAACACTATATATATATTGTATACAATAATCAATGAAATGCAGGGAACATATTTCTTTATGGTATCAGAAAGCTGAACCCTAACTCTTCCTACCCAAGTCGTTTCCACCCCTCTCGGCCGCCT
This sequence comes from Przewalskia tangutica, assembly GCA_029844215.1. Taxonomy (NCBI): domain Eukaryota; kingdom Viridiplantae; phylum Streptophyta; class Magnoliopsida; order Solanales; family Solanaceae; genus Przewalskia; species Przewalskia tangutica. The sequence continues at coordinate 22,609,196 of CM056730.1, read as the reverse complement.
ACCCGCTGAAGTCATCCCTCCCACATTTTCTTATGCTTTTCGGCAACCCTCTTCCCATTTTCTTTCCCAATTTTCAATGGTTGAACAACCTAAATTACATCATGTTCTTGCAGTCAACAACATCAAGAATCTCATTCCCATAACTTTTGAGATGGAAAAAGTTCAATATTCATCTTGGGCGGAATTGTTTAAGATTCATTGTCGTGTCTATAAAGTCATCAATCACATTATCCCTCCAAAATTAATGCCCACTGCCGAACCCCTGGAGAAATATGATGACGAACTTTGGTCATGTTTAGATGCGGTTGTTCTATAATAGATTTACAACACCATCTCGAACGACATATTGCATACAATCATTGAAACCGACGCCATTGCACAACAAACTTGGGAGCGATCAGAAAATATTTTTCATTATAACAAGACACAACGTGACTTGTATTTGAAAAATCAATTTAAGAACATTCAGCAGGACGATTTTCCTAATACATCTTCCTATTGTCAAGAACTTAAGATGATTGTCGATCAACTCTCAAATGTCGCTGCACGGGTCACTAATCAATGATTGGTGATGCAACTTATTGTGAGTTTGAATGAAAATTATGACGGTGTCGCTACTATCCTCCAACAAAGCACACTATTTCCTCCATTTTATGCGGCTCATTCGAGACTTATCATGGAAGAAACTCAAAACACCAAGTGAGTAGCGGCTAACGCTAGCACTACCGACGTCGCCCTCGTGACCATTGGCGGCCCACCTGCCAACACGAGGGGCTCAATTTCTGGCCCATTTCATTGGCAAACCACTGATCCGAAATGTGGTTCAAATCCCTGGAATAACAATAAAAGCAGAAATTCTAGAAAAAACTTCGGTGGCCGCAATGGAAATAGTAGCAGCGGCGACAGATGGCAGCCCCCGCCGACCGGCAGCTACCCATAGTGGAAACAACATTGGCAGCAGCCTCCGCCATAGGCTGTCTACCCGCCATGGGCTACGTGGCCCTGCCGACTTGGATTTCTCTATCGTGTTCCTACCCGACATCCTCTTGGGCCCCACATATGGACCGATAGCCCCACACCGGCATCCTCGGTGCATGTCCACAACAGGCATATAATGTGCATGTCTCCTCTTTTCACCTATGCACCGACAGATATTGAAGCAGCTATGGACATGATGTCTCTTAATGTTCTACACGATAAATTATACATGGATACTTGCGCCATATCTCATATGATGACATCCAAAGGTACTCTCTAGTCCTATTTTAATATGAGCAATTTAAATCGTAATATTATAGTTAGTAGTGGACAAGACATTCCCATTCGAGGTTATGGACAATCATCACTCTCCCCACCACATCCCTCGTTAATTTTAAAAAATATCCTTCATGCCCCAAAACTTATAAAAAATCTAATCTTTGTGCGTCGTTTCACAACCGATAATAATGTTTTCCTTAAATTTGATCATTTTGGTTTTTATATGAAAGACCTTATGATAGGGATGCGAATAATGAGATGTAACAGAACCAGGGACATCTATCATATCACCACCACTGTTGGCCATCCAGTCTCATCTCCATCAACTTTGCAACTATTTCATATCTTTTATGGCATTATAGATTAGGACATCCGGAAGATTCTATTTTACGCTCCCTTAGCAAAATTATATTTATTGATTGCAAATATGTCTCTTATCCTCCTGTTTGTGAATCTTGCATTTTTGGGAAACATGTCAAATTGCCATTTTATTTTTCCTCCACCTGTACTTTAATGTCCTTTGATATTATACACAGTGATTTATGAAATTCTCTTATTTTAAGAACGATCGAACATTGATATTATGTGTTATTTTTGAATGATTATTCCAACTTTTCGTGGACTTTGCCCATTGGTAATAAGTCCCAAGTCTATTCTATTTTTTCTTCCTTTAGTGCTTTAATAATGACACAATTTGAAAAGAATATCAAATGCTTTCAATGTGACAATGAGAAGGAATTCGATAATCAATAATTCAAATGTTTGTGCACCAACCACGGTCTTGTCTTTCATTTTTCCTGTCCACACACTTCTCCACAAAATGAAAAAGCCGAATGAAAAATTAGAACCATAAATAACTTAATCCGTGCCCTCCTTGCCCACGCCTCATTCCCCCTATTTTTGGCATTACACCATCTCAATGAAAACCTATCTATTAAACATTCTCCCAAATAAGTCTCTTAAACACAAGTCTTCCACTCAAGTTCTCCACATTCGGGATCCTTCCTATAAGCATTTATAAACTTTTGGATGTCTATGTTACCCCCTCCATCCCTCCACTCAAATCAACAAGTTGCAACCTCAGTCATCCCCATTTGTCTTTCTTGGTTATCCCCTCAATCATGGAGGTTCCAACTGTTATGACTTGTCAAATTGAAAAATAATTATTTCTAGACATTTCATATTCGGTGAGTCTCAATTCCCATTTGCCAAACTCAATTCTCCACCTTTGGATTTCTATGACTTCTTAAATGATAGCCTAAATTCACTTCTAATTCTGCACATGCAAAATCAGTCGCTACCATCACCGATAACCGTACTGAGTCGGGCATTCCAGGCATCCCCGCAATGGGAGCCTCAAAACAACCACTCTCGGCATTCTAATTCAGCTGCTACCCCTCGACCAACTTTCCCGCCCCTTTTTCCCGTCTCTACTGACTTTCGGCCGCACCCACTCACTCCCGGTCCTAATTCTCAGTCCAGTTGTCCGCTTCATCACCCCTACTCGATCTCATCCAACCTCCCACAACACCCTAACAGATAATGGAAACCTATACTATGCACGACATTTCCAAACCCAAATGACTATTTAACTTGTCCAATTCGATTGCGCTTTCACCTCTTTCTCACAATCCGAAAGATGCCTAGTCCGATCCCAATTGAAAAAATACAACGATTGATGAATATAATGCTCTTCTTGACAATAAGATGTGTGATCTATATAAATCTTTGGATCCGCGCAAAACAATAATAGTTTTGATTTTATTTTCCGTCTTTTCAACTGTGGAGGCCTAAAAAATCGACGGATATTTTTTCATCAGCCAAGTGTAGTATCAATATTCAAATTAGTAAAATAAATAACAAAATGAACCAAACAACCCCAGATTTCACGTCTGAACCGGGTCAACCCGACCCGAATTCTTGACTCGACCCGGGTTTCAGGAAAACCCGAGAAAACAGTAACGAAATAGTGCCAAGGAAAAAAAAAAATTAGCCCAAGTATAAATAAACGACTCGACCTGACCCGAATTATGAAAAAAAAACAACCCGAGAAACAGTGCCCAAGGATAGTATTTTTGTAGTCAAAATATTAAAATAACAAATAATCATAATTAGAACTTGGCCCTGGGTGACCCGACCCGGATCCGAGATGAAACAGTGATGAACAGTAGTCAAAAATAACATTTTCCAGTCTGAGTATTAAATATACAACAACAACAATCAGAACTTGGTGCGGGTTCGACCCGAATACACCAACACAGTGCTGAAAATATTGGGAATTCTCAGCCCAAGTCCCAAAATAAAATAACAATCCGCAGTTTAAAACCCGACCGGATTCTGACCCAAAATTTCCACACCAAAATAAAGAACAAAGAAATGTAGTAATCACCCAACAATGCTCCAAAATTGGAACCCCTTTTGAAATGAACAACAAGGAATGAAAAATGCTACGTCTTGAAACTCAAAATTCGGACCTCTTTTTGATTTTCGTACCAAAGAAACCTTTTTCTTTCAACTTTTTTCGGACCCCCTCCTCCATGAAGAACAAGGGGGTATTTTATATATGAAAGAATAGGTTTTTAATTTCAAAATTAAAAGGGGAGAATTGACGGGTTTGGAAGCGGATTTGAAGGGTATGGGCGGCGAATTTTAGGGGATAGGGGAATGGGGCAAAGTGATATGAGTTGTGTGGGGAGTGAGGGGGTAGGTGTTGCGGCAGGGGGTGTCATTGACGGGGGGGTGTAGGGTGAGGAAAAAGGGTGATGGAATGGGGGAAGAGACGTTGAAGGGATGAGGGAAGATTGGAATTTTTTGTTTTATTTTTAGGTCTAGGTTTGGGAATTAAAGGGAGGGGTATTGGGTTGGCACGGGGTGTTTCGGGTGAGATCCAATGTAGATTCAACTTTCAATTTCATTTTTTTTTCGTTTTCATATTGAAAAAGTAATAAGAATGAGAGGTGTTAAGCTTTTTATCATCCTGGCGTCGAGCTATTTTTCCGCAGGACCTCCCCTACAGTATCGTCACCGCAGTAGAGCTTAACCACCAAGTTCGGGTCCTAGAACTATTACCGCTTTATCTCTCTTGCTTGGAGAAAGAAAAAGGCAGAAAGATTACACTTTAAAGATGTAACTTTCTAACAAATCATCGCATAAGGGTAAAATACATGCATTGGATAGCAAGTCCTTCTTATTGTAGGCCGATGGGGGATGACCGGCTGGGCCTTGGGGTTGGGCCTGGCTGGTCCAATTTTTTTTTAAAAAAAAGGGGCGATGATTTTTTGGGCTTTATTTTAATGTGTTGGGTGTAAATGTTTTGGGTTGTGATTTAAAAATGTAAAGAAGGGTTTATTATTTAAAACAAAATTATTTAAAGAGATGCAAAATTATTAAAATAAAATGACGGTGTAATAATAATAAAAACATAATATTAAGAAAGACTTAATGCTTAATAAAAATATTTTTTTTAAAAAAAGCGATGCCACTTTGAAAAAAATAGGATAACATGGAAAAAATGCAAAAAGTGATGATAAAAATGCGATGTCAAAAATACTTAAAACTGCAAAAGATAATCGAAAAAGATGGGACAAAATTGGGTGTCAACACTCTGTATGCCGACCCGACTCACTATTGCATTTTAGAAGGAGCATTAAAGTATCTCACTTTCACGAGACCAAACATATCCTATGTCGTGCAACAAATATGCTTACATATGCACAGCCCGACAGATGCACATATGAATGCACTCAAACATATATTGCACTACGTACAAGGTACTACTCACTTCGGCCTATACATGTACAAGTCCATACTCTCTGGTCTCACTTCTTATTCTGACACTGACTGGGGTGGCTGTCCAGACACTCATCGATCCACGTCAGGTTATTGTGTTTTCCTCAGAGATAACTTGCTTTCTTGGTCTTCTAAACGACAACCAACTCTGTCTCGATCCAGTGTCGAAGCCGAGTACAGAGGAGTAGCGAATGTTGTCTCCGAGTCTTGTTGGATACACAACCTTCTACTGGAACTTCACTGCCCAATCCGCAAGGTTACATTGATCTACTGTGATAATGTCAGTGCGATGTATCTCTTCGGCAATCTCGTTCAACATCAGCGCACTAAACACATTCAAATGGATATTCACTTTGTACGTGAAAAAGTAGCTCGTGGACAAGTTTGTGTCCTTCATGTTCCTTCCCAGTATCATTTTGATGATATATTTACTAATGGACTTTCGCACATACTTTTTGATGATATCCGAGCAAGTCTCAGCGTACGAGAACCTCCCGCTTCAACTGCGGGGTGTGTGATAGAATATTTCGAGAATATTCCCGTATCTTTGTATATTTTTTATATTAAGGTAAATTTATATTTCAATTGTAATTAGAAAGATTGGTTACCTAGTTTGTAGTCATGTAAATAATCACGTAACATTATATATATTGTATACAATAATCCATGAAAAACATAAAACATATCTATCTCCAAAATATAAGGGACCATTTTTATCGTTGTTTTTGTACAACCATCTTTATCGTTTTATGTTGCAACTTACAAGTTTCGGCTGATAGTTTCATACTGTACCTATATTATTGGTCAATCATGTTTGTTTGTCTTCTCTATTGCCACTGCCCCTAAGGGAGATATATGACAAAAAATTACTCATATTTGTTAAATATGGGCCACGGATCCGTGTAAGTCCCATTAGTTTGTATATTTGGTATGTTTATATATTAGTCTTGTACCATAATTAGAATTGTAATATTATCATAAGTGTATAGTTATTCTTATATAGAATAGGGATTTAGATGTAAAGTAGTAATATGATTCTCCTATTGTAACTTGTATATATATGTCTTTCATCAATAAGAATAATCAAGAGATTAATTCTTTCATGGTATCAAGAGTCTAGGTTCTTTTCCTTGCTTCCGCTTTTCACTTTTTTCTTGACAAAACCCTGACCTCCCTCTCTCGGATTTCCTCAAATTCGAGCCTCTCTTCTTCCAAAAACAAATTCCATTCTCTGAATCCTTGTGTTTTATTCAACATGACTGATAAAAACACATTTCATCGTGCCCTCACAGTTTCTAACATCAAGAATGTTCTCCCTATAGTTCTTGATCTAGAGAACGTCCAATATGGGACGTGGGCAAAATTATTCAAGATTCATGTCATGGCACATCAAGTTCTTCACCACATCATCACTCCAACTCCTTCAAATAGGGGTGATACGGCGGCGTCTACGTATACAACGTGTGCCCACCAAAGAAGCAGATCCAAACTTATGGGTCATGCTTGATGCAAAGGTTCTCTTGTGGATTTATGCCACTATATCCATGAACCTTTTACAGACTATTATGGAACCCAACTCTACAGCTATGGCTGCGTGAGATCGATTGTGTGATATCTTCCAAGATAACAGTCATTCTCGAATTGTTATCCTTGAGCAGGAATTTTCCCAAGTTGCAATGTTGAATTCTCCTAACATTTCTTCTTATTGTAAACACCTCAAAGACTTGGCAGATCAGCTTCGCAACGTGGCTGCTCCTGTTACTAATAGTTGTCTCGTCCTTCAGATGGTTGTCGGTCTGTCCGAAGCCTATACCGGGATTGCTTCGATTATTCGTCAATGTAACCCCCTGCCGGAGTTCTATCAAGCTCGCTCCATGCTCACTTTGGAGGAAGCATGTTTGGCTAAAAAAACGTCTATCGGGGCTAGCTCCGTTGTTATGATGACTGCTTCAAAGTTTTCCCCTTCCAATCCAGCCAACGTGACCCAAAATCACAACAACGATGGTGGTAAGAAGGGCCAAAATCAAAAAAATAATAGCAAGAATCGCGACGGGAACAACGGAGGTAACCGGAATGGTGGTGGTGGCGGGTAAGACACCGCGGGCAGTCAGCAGCAGCAGCAGCAGGTCTGGGGCCCACAGTGGGCCCCTGGACGGTGTAAGTGGGTCCCAACACAGTACATCGCCACGACGCCACCATATCATCCCAGGCTAGCGTCGGGGCCCCACTTCTTCCCTGGGCAGTTCTTGGATCAGGCTCCGGATTTCAGACCAGCTTATGGGCCAGGGCAGCAGTCCAAAATACTCGGGCCTCATCCTCCTCAGTCTCATCACGCACAAGGACCCACACAAACCGATGTTGAAGCTGCGATGCACACACTTGGCTTGACTCAATCGGACCCTAATTGGTACATGGACACAGATGCCACTACCCACATGACATCTGACCAAGGTACTCTCTCGTCTTATTCCAATTTGAGCAGTAATCGTGGTATAATTGTTGGTAATGACAATTCTATTCCAATTAAGAGTTATGGTAATAAAACTTTATCCCCTCCTCATCCACCACTTGTCTTGAAAAATATCCTTCATGCCCTAAAACTAATTAAAATTTTGGTGTCTGTCCGTAAATTCACCACTGATAATTGGGTTTCTATTGATTTTGATCCGTTTGGGTTTTCTGTGAAGGATTTCAAGACGGAGAGTCCTCTCATGAGGTGTGACATTAGGGGGGATCTTTATCCAATCACACCAAGTCTCAGCATCTCGTGTCAAGTCATGCCATCCACTTTTGCAGCTCTTGCTCATTTCTTGTGGCATACTCGTCTAGGTCATCCGGGGTCCTCTATTTTGTCTGATTTAGATAAGAATAAGTCTATTTCCTGTAAGGGTACGCGTAGTACTCCAAATTGTCAATATTGTTCTTTAGGAAAAAATATTAAGTTGTCGTTTGTAGGTTCGAATTCTCATACTTCAATGTCATTTGATATTATTCATAGCGATTTATGGACATCTCCCGTTCTTAGTTCTATGGGTCATCGATATTATATTTTATTCTTGGATGATTATTCTAAATTTTTATGGACATTTCCAATTACGAAAAAATCTCAAGTTTTTTTTATCTTCGTAAAATTTAGAGTTTTCATAAGAACTCAATTCGAACGGGAAATAAGGAACATTCAATATAATAATGGTAAAGAGTATGACAAAGGGGAGTTTAGGGAGTTTTGTGCTCAATATGAGATAAATTTTCATTTTTCTTCTCCTCACACGTCTTCACAAAATGGGAAAGCTGAACGAAAATTTTGTACCATTAATAACATTATCGCACCTTATTGGTTCATTCTTCCGTCCCTCCGTTGTTTTGGCATCATGCGCTACAAATGGCTACAGATCTACTTAATATTCTTTCCTCTAAAAGTTTGACATATTCTTCCCCTTCAAGTATTATACAATAAGACTCCTTCGTATTCTCATCTTAGGGTCTTCGGATGCTTATGTTATCCACTATTTCCATCCATCACAATCAACAAACTTCAGACACATTCCACTCTTTGTGTGTTTTTGGGTTATCCATTAAATCACTGTGATTATAAATGCTTTGATTTGTCTTCTAAACGAATCATCATTAGTAGTCATATTCTCTTTGATGAATCCCAATCCCCTTTCTCTAAAGTAGAAAACTCATGCCTAGTTTGTATGATTTTTTAGATGATAATATATCCCCTATATTCTACGTCATTTTTCAGATCTGTCACAAAGTTCGTCTCCAGCACCGTGGCCCTTCAGAGTAACCAAAATAATTTTTCATCGTCGTCAGCGCTGCGGCCCTTCGGGGATGTGCCGCGACGCCAAAATTCCAAAGAGCATTGTTCATCAGGCGTCGCGGCGCCTTCGACAGAAATTTCCAAAAATTCTCAAAATTCCAAAAATTCACCTAATCCCGCCCAGAGTCATGGTCCGATCACTCGCAGTCAACGGAGTATTTTAAACTCAAAAGACATTTTAATTTGAATTATAATGTTCTTAAATCACCCCTACCCCGTAATCTTGTGTCTGCCTTAAATTATCCTAATTGGAAAATTGTCATGACCGATGAATATAATGCTCTTATTGATAATATGACGTGGGAGTTGGTACCCCATTCAGGTGTTAATATTATTCGGTCTATGTGGATTTTTGCTCATAGGGAAAATTCTGATGGTTTATTTTCAAGGCATAAGGCTCGTCTTATAGGTGATGGTAAGACTCAACAGGTTGGTGTGGATTGTGGTGAAACATTTAGCTCAGTGGTCAAGCCGGCTACTATTCACACTGTGCTTAGCTTGGCTCTTTCGAAATCATGGCCCATTCATCAGCTAGATGTGAAGAATGTGTTCCTACCTAGTGATCTCAAGGAGACAGTGTATATGCATCAGCCCTTGGGGTTTAGGGATACTAGATATCCTAATTATGTTTGTTTGTTGAAAAAGTCCTTGTATGGGCTTAAGCAGTCTCCACGAGCTTGGTATAAGAGGTTTGCTGATTATGTTTCGACTATGAGTTTTTTTCACAGCAGGTCTGATAATTCATTATTCATATATCGTCGCGGTTCTTCGATGACTTATATTCTATTATATATGGATAATATTATCTTTACTGCCTCTTCCGATGCTTTGCGAAAGTCTATCATGACAATGCTCAGTTCTGAGTTTGCCATGAAGGACTTGGGTCCATTGAGTTATTTCTAGGGGATGTTGTTACTCGTCATGTAGGTGGATTGTTCTTATCACAGAGGAAGTATGCGGCAGAAATCACCGAGAGGGCTGGGATGTCATTCTGTAAGTCTATTTCTACTCCAGTTGATACAACCCAAGTTGGGTGCTACAGCTGGTTCTTCCTATGAGGATCCGACCCGCTATCGTAGTCTTGCAGGCGCCCTTCAATATCTTACGTTCACGCGACCTGATATTACATATTCTGTACAGCAGGTGTGTTTGTTTATGCATGATCTCAGAGTTGAACATATGAATGCGCTCAAACACATGCATAGGTACATTTAGGGAACACTTGATTATGGCTTGCATTTGTATCCTTCGTCGACGTCTACAGTTGTCTCATATACAAATGCTGATTAGGGTGGTTGTCCTGACACCAGACGGTCTACGTCTGGTTATTTCATGTTCTTAGGTAATAACTTGGTCTCATGATCTGACAAACGTCAATCCACGCTTTCATGTTCAAGTGCAGAGGCCGAGTATCGAGGGGTAGTCAATGTGGTTTTTGAGTCATGTTGGTTACAAAATCTACTTTAGAGCTTCATTGTCCTATTGAGAAAGCTGCCTTAGTATATTGTGAAAATATAAGTGACATCTACCTTTCTGGTAATCCAGTTCAGCACTAGCGTACAAACACATAGAAAAGAATATTCACTTTGTTCGAGAGAAGGTAGCTAAAGGACAAGTACGCGTCTGTCATGTCTCTTCCAGATATCAAATTGCAGACATCTTTACAAAGGGTCTTCCCTCAGACCTTTTTGAAGATTTTAGAGACAGTCTCAGCGTACGAAGACCGCCCGCTATGACTGCGGGTGTGTGTTAAATATGGATCACGGATCCGTGTAAGTCCCATTAGTTTGTATATTTGGTATGTTTACATATTAGTGTTGTACCATAATTAGAATTGTAATATTACCATAAGTGTATAGTTATTCTTCATATAGAATAGGGATTTAGATATAAAGTAGGAATAAAATTCTCCTATTGTAACTTATATATATATATATATATTTCTTTCATCAATAAAAATAATCAAGGGATTAATTCTTTCAATATTATATTAACACATGATCTATATTATATATACATTTTTTATTTAATTAATATTAAATACTATATGTGTTTACCTTAATTATTTAATTATAGCAAATTGATACGATTTAATATAAATACGAGTGTAGGCAATTTTTTACCGGACAGATCTAAGAGATGCTAGCACCCATTAACCAATCTTCTCAAATACTGAAAAAAGGCCTCCTTCCTTCAATTGCACAGTTAGAACCAGTATTGTAGGTCAATTTTTTGGTGAGCATTTAATATATTCACTACTTCTTTGTCACAAGCAATGCAAGTCATGCAAATAAACAATTTAACAAAATAGGTAGAATAAAGATGGTATCAAATTATATCAATTTAGCATAACTTGTAAATGATTGTAAAACATAAACTAGTCTTGTCAATCTAATATGACTTGTGAATAAAAATAACAACAATAACATATTCAGTGTAATTCCACACCGTGGGGTTTGTAGAAGGTAGAGTGTACACATACCTTATCTTCACCTTGGTAGGATGAAAATTGCACTTAAAGCCATGCTCCGCCAGACCTAGACTTGCGTACCAGGGGCGGAGCTAGGGTGGCGAAGGGGGTTCATATCCGATGTGGGACTCTTAACACTCCCTCACATGTCCAGACCTTGTTAACTGGAGCGTGGATAATATAATTTGGGTGTCCAATATCGATGAACAAAGAATTGAAATGAGATTGACTCTGATACCATGTAAAAAAATGAATCTCGAACCTAACTCAACCCTAAAATATAGCTTGTAGGGTGAGAATTTTCCAAGTCCATATAAGGAATCCATATTCTCATTCCATATCCGAATGTGGGACTCTTTAACACATACTCGCTCGCAATAATATTTTCATTTTTAGCTGTCTTCTTTCCCTCTTTCACGTAGGATACTCTTTTGCAGAATTAGTCCAAATAAGGCCCAGTACCCTTTTTCAGCATTAGTCTAAGTAAGGCCCAACTTGCATGTATATAATTTGCTTATTTTACATTGTACTCTTTTATAGATAAATGTTTATATTAAGATTATAATTTTTGGATTGTTTTAATATTAGCACATTTTAAACAAATGTAGCTATTTAAACAAAAATATTATAGCTTTTATTCATATATTCTCTACCTTTACCTGAAAATTAAGGAAAACATTTAGATTATTATTTTTTCCTCTTTATTTCTCATTTCATAAATCATACTATTATTTTTTTCTCATTCAAGAAACTTGATGATTTCAAAGATAATATATGGTTGAAGGAATACTAATTCTAACAAAAAACAGAAGTTTAAATAAAGAAAACTGCAAAGTTAAAGGAAAAAGGCACAAAATTTTGTAAGAAACTCGATCGAGCAGGACAAAAGTATGAAGAAATATTAAACAGGTTAAGTAAAATTTAGAGAATTAAGGTTAATATTGCCTTTGCCGCGCCGCGCCCACCTGCCCCGTTTATCATCCTTTAATTGTCACGTGCTTACTGTTAAAATAAAGGACGGTTAGTATTGGCCCATTAAGGGAGCCCAATATAAACAGCCCAGAAGGCCTCGTTAGTTCTATTTGTAATACAGCCCATAAGGGCCTTTTATGTTTGTCTGGTTATAAGGTCATACCCAATGACCTAGATCAGTTAGTTGTTGCCTTGTGTATTATACGAAAACCTCTGAAAAAGAGAGTAAAAGGGTAGAAAACCCTATTCTTCATCTTCCTCTTCATGCTACTGTTCGTCTTCTTTCTTGCTTGCATGTTCTGTCTATAATCAGTGTGTGTGACTATCTAGCTTCAGACTTCGTGGATAGTTCCGGTAGACTTGTTGGTGACAAGGTTTCAACATGGTATCAGAGCCAATGATCGAGGGGCCAAACGAATCGCATCACTGAAACGCTGTAAGGAAGATCTTGTTATTTTCTGTCTGTGCTTCCTTCCATAGTTCATTATTGAAAAATCTGAGACTAATCGTGAGTCGAAACCCTAAGATCTATCGAAACCCTAGGTTCTGGGTTAAAATCGGTATCAGGGTAAGTCTGAAACTCATCAAGGGTCGAAACTCTAGTCTCTGTCAAAACCGAGTCTCTGAACTCCTTACCTGAGAAGATTTGAAACCCTTCCTCAGGCTAGATCTGAAACGTAGTGTCTTGGAAATACAAGAATCTCCACAGATCTGTTGTAAAGAATCATAGATCTGTAAAATGGGCACCGACTCAAGTTCAGGAAACAACTCTCCGCACAAAACTCTTCCTGAGGGCAACACACGACCCACAACTTCCTCAGTCACCTCTGTTTTTTATCATAACCACCCACTCTTTCTCCAAGCCTCTGATGTGAGTGGAGCATCATTAATATCCTTCCAATTATTGGGGTCTGAAAATTATACTGTATGGAGCAAATCCATGAAAATAGCCTTACTTGGTAGAAACAAACTGGGATTTGTAAATGGAAGATGTGTTAAGGACCAGTATGAAATGGAATTTTGGGACCAGTGGGACAGAGTCAATGCCATTGTCCAAGCATGGCTGATGAACTCAGTGTCCAGCAGTCTACTGAGTGGGGTTTTGTATGTTGAATCTGCCTTAGAAGTATGGGAAGACTTGAGGGAAAGGTTCGATAAGATAGATGAGTCAAGAATCTATGACTTGCATAGGGAAATTGCCACTCTAACACAAGGAAATAACAGTGTTTCAGAATATTTCACTAAGTTGAAAACCCTGTGGGTAGAATATCAGGCCTTAGTGCCACCCCCTAACTGTGCATGCCCTATTTCCAAAGACTTCACAAATTACCTACAAAAACAAAAAATGTACCAATTCCTCATGGGCCTAAATGAAAACTATATGCAGGCTAGATCCCAGATATTACTCATGACACCACTCCCCACTGTTAACAAGGCCTACTCTATGATTGTCAGTGATGAAAATCAAAAGGGTATAAGTGTCAAGTCTGTAGGCCTGCTTGGTGTTGGGCCCAGCAATATGGGACAGGATAATAGTTCAGGCATGTATTCCAAGATAGGAACTACAGCTAAGGAAAAATTCAAAAGAAATACAAATCTTTTTTGTGATGTGTGCAAAATGAGGGGGCACACAAAGGAGTTCTGCTATAGGATAGTTGGTTACCCACCAGGATTCAGGTCAAAAAGAAAGGAGCATGCAGTGAACAATGCATGTGCTGAAGATGCTGATCACAACAGTCAGAGGGATGCACCTGGAAAGACTGGAAATAACTTGAAAGTTGGAGGAGCACCAGTGTTCTCACAGGACCAATATGAACAGATTCTCAGGCTGCTAAATCAGAGCAAAGGACAGACTACTATGAACACTGACTCTCAAGGTGACAATTCTTTAGCAAACACTGCAGGTATGACTAAACTCAAAGCCTTGCATGTTGTTGATACAAACAAGAAATGGATAATAGATACAGGTGCCACAAACCATATGGTATCTGATTTAGGCATGCTAGATAAAGTAACCAAACTAAGTGAGAATAATGCAAGCAATAAGAATGTATTTCTACCAAATGGTGAAACTGCCAAGGTCACTCACACTGGTACCAGTAATCTGTCTACCAGAAGTACCTTGAGCAATGTCTTGTATCTTCCTGTTTTTAAACACAACTTGCTATCTGTATCATAACTCACTAGAGATTCAAAATGTGCTGTTATCTTTTATCCTGATTTTTGCCTGTTTCAGGATCTCTACACTGGGAGGGTGAAGGAGATTGGTAAACTTCATGATGGCCTCTATATACTAGCTTCAGGAACCATACAGGATCCAAAAAAGTCTGCACTAACTGTACAAGCTAAAGAAAGTGCAGAAGCTGAGATAAATCTGTGGCATAGAAGGTTTGGCCACACCTCTAGTAAAGTACTTAGTCTATTGATTCCTACTAGTGTTGATAATATAGCTAAAACAATAAAAACTTGTAATGTGTGTCCCTGTGCAAAGCAATATAGACAACCTTTTACCAATAGCAATACTTGTAGTAACTCTATATTTGATATGATACATATGGATGTATGAGGTCCTTACAAGATAGAAACACATAATGGCAAGAAATATTTCTTAACTATAGTAGATGACTATTTCAGAATGACTTGGGTTTACCTGCTAAAATTAAAATCAGAAACCTGTGTAGTTATTAAACAATTTCTTAGTTATGTGTCTACTCAATTCAACCAGACTATTAAGATAATTAGGACTAACAATGGCACAGAGTTTGTTAATGATATCTGTAGCAGCCTCTTTCAGAAGCTAGGGATAATCCATCAAAGATCCTGTGCCTACACACCCCAACAAAATGGTATAGCAGAAAGAAAACATAGACACATTCTAGAGGTAACTAGAGCAATAAGGCTCCAAGCCAATATTCCTATCAAATTTTGGGGCCTATGTGTAGTAGCAGCAGTATACTTAATAAACAGAATGCCTTTTTCCATTACTGGAAAGACACCCTATGAAAGCATTTATAGACAAAAACCCTCCATAAGTCACATCAGAACCATAGGCTGCCTATGTTTTGCTAAAGACCTTACT
This sequence comes from Przewalskia tangutica, assembly GCA_029844215.1. Lineage (NCBI taxonomy): Eukaryota > Viridiplantae > Streptophyta > Magnoliopsida > Solanales > Solanaceae > Przewalskia > Przewalskia tangutica. Next base: position 22,593,803 of record CM056730.1, on the reverse strand, counting down.
GTCACTGATAAACTACAATATAGAGTTAAATGTTGTGTTTTGATGGGCTTTTCAGAGACTCAAAAAGGATACATTCTGTATGACATGAATGCTAAAGTTTTTCTTGTTAGTAGGGAGGTTACATTCAGGGAAACTGAGTATCCCTTTAAGAAAGATTTAGACACTGTACCTATTTTCAATAATTTGAAGGAGAATATCCACATGACCAAATCGGGATGGTATACCACAATCTGTCACTCAAAACTCTCTAATTGAATCTCAAAAAGAAACCACAAATACTACCCTCATTCCCACTACTGATAAAACTCCTTACTATACTGATAATAACACTAATAACTCTGAGTTGTCTGAGAATCAACAGCACCCAGACATTACAGTTAGTATCAGAAAATCCAGCAGGCCCAGACAACCTCTTATATGGCTCAAAGATTTTGTCACCCCAAATGTTAACAATGTCCTCTATCCCATTCAGAATTATGTGCACTATGAACACCTAAGTAATAGATATCAGGTTTTTCTGTCTTCTCTCTCTGAAATAACAGAACCTCAAAACTACAGTGAGGCTTCAAAAGATCCTAGGTGGGTAGAAGCCATGAAAGCTGAAATTAAAGCCTTACAAGATAATCAAACTTGGGAAATTGTTCCCTTACCTACAGGAAAGTACTCAATAGGCAGTAAATGGATCTATAAAATTAAATACAAAGAATCTGGTGAGATAGAAAGATTAAAAGCTAGGTTAGTTGCTAAAGGTTACAATCAACAAGAAGGAATAGATTATCAAGAAACCTTTTCTCCGGTAGTAAAAATGGTTACTGTAAGGACTATACTAGCCACTGCAGCTTCTAAAAATTGGCATATTCATCAAATGGATGTGTATAATGCCTTTCTTCATGGGGATCTCTATGATGAAATTTATATGGATCTCCCACAAGGATTCACTAGTCAAGGGGGAAAACATGTGTGTAGACTACATAAATCCTTATATGGGCTCAAACAAGCACCCAGACAATGGAATTCAAAATTAACAGCAGCCTTGATTCAAATGAAATTCAGGCAGTCTCACTATGATCATTCATTATTTATAAAACAAACCAGTCAGAGTATTATTCTTATACTAGTCTATGTAGATGACATGTTAATTACAGGGAATAATGTGAATCTGATAACAGAGACAAAGCAGTCTCTTCAAGATGTGTTCAAAATGAAAGACCTAGGAGAATTAAGATACTTCTTAGGAATTGAATTTACTAGATCTAATAAAGGGATCCTAATGCATCAAAGGAAATATGCATTGGAGCTGATTTCAGAGGCTGGACTAGCTGGGGCTAAACCTATTAACACACCTACTGATTGTAATGCCAAAATGACTACTAAAGAATATGATGAACTAGCTGCTAAGCAGCAGAATAGTCAAGGAAAAAATAATGCCACTACTGATAAACTCTTAGAAAATGTTAGGATCTACCAAAGACTGATTGGTAAATTGCTATATCTTACTATTACAAGACCAGACATAGCATACAGTGTTCAAACTCTCAGCCAGTTTCTGCAACAACCTAAGCAGTCACATCTAAATGATGCTCTTAGAATAGTAAGGTACCTAAAGAATCAGCCAGGACAAGGGGTACTTATGTCTAATAGTCAACAGATTACACTAACTGCTTTCTGTGATGCAGACTGGGCTGCATGCCCACACACAAGAAAATCCATTACAGGTTATCTAGTGAAACTGGGTGATTCTCTCATTTCCTGGAAATCCAAGAAGCAGTCTACTATCTCTAGAAGCTCTGCAGAGTCTGAATACAGAAGCCTGGCCAGTGCTGTTGCTGAAATAACTTGGATAGTTGGACTGTTAAGGGATATTGACATCACTGTAAGACAACCAGTCACAATCTTCACTGACAGCAAGTCAGCCATACAAATAGCAGCAAACCCAGTCTTCCATGAAAGGACCAAACATATAGAGATTGATCTACACTTCATAAGGGAAAAAATCCAGAAAGGAGTGGTAAGAACTGAGTATGTTCCTACTGCAGAACAGCCAGCAGATCTGCTTACAAAAGGGCTAAATAGACATCAGCATCTTCATCTTTGTTCCAAGCTAGGATTGCTGAATATTTTTCAACATCCAGCTTGAGGGAGCCTGTTAAAATAAAGGGCTGTTAGTATTGGCCCATTAAGGGAGCCCAATATAAACAGCCCAGAAGGCCTCGTTAGTTCCTTTTGTAATACAGCCCATAAGGGCCTTTTATGTTTGTCTGGTTATAAGGTCATACCCAATGACCTAGATCAGTTAGTTGTTGCCTTGTGTATTATACGAAAACCTCTGAAAAAGAGAGTAAAAGGGTAGAAAACCCTATTCTTCATCTTCCTCTTCCTCTTCATGCTACTGTTCGTCTTCTTTCTTGCTTGCATGTTTTGTCTATAATCAGTGTGTGTGACTATCTAGCTTCAGACTTCGTGGATAGTTCCGGTAGACTTGTTGGTGACAAGGTTTCAACACTTACTTTTTCATATTCCGAACCCTCTTGCCGAAAATTTTGCCTCTGCCACTGTTGTGGACAAGGCAAGTTTGTCAATTCGATATGATTTGTGAACTATATATAGATAGGTAGTATGAAGATTGTACTTAATGTAATGTCCTGACATTACTTTGTAAATTGAATAAGATAAATTTGCCAACTCAACATGGTTTCTGAAGAATTTAATGATAAGTAGAATGAAGATTGTACTTAAAGTCATGACCGTCTAACATGACTTGTGAAAGCATAATTTCTCATTTTTCTAAATGTATAGTGTTAAAGTTACTTTTCCACGAATTTCTTAAATAGAGATGAAAACTAAACAGCGACGCAGAATAATTCTATTTGAGCAAATCACCTAAAAGAAACACATGCCTAGAGAAATACTCTTTAGATTTTGGGCTCAAATAAAATGTTAAATGTGGGATGTATGTAATCCTATCAATAGCTCATCCATTAAGTTTGGGCCCAAAAGAGAACTTTCATTAGGAGGCCTCCTTAATACAGGCCGGAGCAAATGAAACACACAATTCTTGAAGCCTTGACTGCACAAATTGTATTTCAAAGGCGTGGTCTTTAATTTTTTCCCCTCAAATTATTGGTCTTTTAATTTTTTTTCTTTGCTTAAAAAAGTGATTGAAAATATCCCGATGCCTGAGTTCAAACCCCACTCAGTCAAAAATTAAAAAAGAATTCGCAAAACAGAGTTTGGAGAGTTTGCTTTCAAGCATAGGCAAACCCTATCTTAAGGTAGAGTTTGTCTTATGTCTGAAGGCAAACTCTGCCTTAAGACAGAGTTTGCAGGCAACCTTACAATTCTTTTTTGAGTTTTTGACTGAACCGGAATTTGAACCCAAAAGTTTTTAGGTGAAAAGCAAAAATTAAAGATTTTCAATTTAAGAGACAAAAATTAAAGAACATCCCGAAAGAGTGCCATTTGTGTGAATTTCCTTTTGTAGTTTTGAGGAAATGATCTCTTATGACCACTGACGAATTGAATAGAAGAAAATGTTTTTTTTAGATCTTTTGTGTGTAAAAATAAAAATCTTTTGTAAAAAGGATATAAAACAATTTTTTTTGTAAAGAACTAAAAAAATCGTTTCTCTTATTTCGAGGAAATGAAGATCTGTTATATTTTTGTTACAGTTCTTTGCTAAACCAAGTTGCTCTTCCAGAGACTAATCTTGTTAACTTTGGTTTTTAAATAGAGTGATTCAAAATTTTAATATGTTTTTTGAATGGAATACAAACTCTTTCTGAAAAGATACATCCAATCTTTAGAACTAAGGCTGTCCAACGGGGCAGGGCTACCGGACCCCGTCCCCACCCCGATCCCGCCTCGATTCTGTCTGACACTGTACCGGAATCAAATACTGGTATTCGGTATCGGTTTTGGTACAGGATCGGGAATTTTCCCCGACCCCGCCTCGATTATGTCTGACACTGTACCGGAATCAAATACTGGTATTCGGTATCGGTTTTGGTACAGGATCGGGAATTTTCCCCGACCCCGCCTCTTTCCCGTTGCACAATGGCTATTTCACAATTTGGCCGTTGTGCAACGGCCAAATTTCACCCCCACCCCAACCCCCTACCCTTTTAATATTTATTTTTAACTCCTAAGTTATTATATTTACACTTTAACTCAATTTTTTCAACTATAAATACCTCATTTTTCTCTTCATCTTTCTCACAAATCTTCCTACAATCTCTCTAATAATCTCTCAATCTATTTCTCATTTTCTCTACACTGTCTACTAAATATTCAATTTTATTTATTTATTTGGGAGTGAAGTTGGCAACTAGCTTGAGGATCATCTATCGAGCAAAGTTTCAATTTTCAACCTCTCGATTACACGTCGGCGTTTGGTACATTCGTTCCTTCATTAAATTATTATTTTTTCTTTATTTTATTTAGCGCACTTAATTTCATTATTTTTAATTATTTATTTGCATAATTATAATTGAAGGATTGAAACGTATGATTACGGATAAAGGTAAGGGTATTGCTTCTTCTAGTAGGGGTAACAAGGGCATGGGTACTTCTTCTAGTCATCTTATTCCATCTAGACAAGACGATTTTGTTGATACCGAATTATTTTCTGAAGTACCATTAGATTTAGATGAGGACTATTTTCTGGAACTCAACAAGATTTTAATTTAGAAGATAATCTAGATGACACACCCACTAATCTAGATGACACACCCACTCAAACTGAACCGCCTCCTATTCCCTCCTAGTATGAGACGAGGCCCACCACAACGAAAATTAACATCAAATGTATGGTTTTTTTTTATAGGGACACAAAAAATCAAGTAGCTAGATGTCAAATTTGTAAAAATATTTATAAATTTAAAGTAGGAAAAGGTCAGAGCGGGACGGGAGGTTTAACTACGCATTTGAATAGATTTCACAAAGCTAGGTGGGAGGAATACCTGGCTAAAAATGAGGGTGCGTCAATTTCCTTTTCAATCGGAACAAGGTTGATATACTGTCCCGGACCAGGTACAGGGTCAAATTGACCCTATGACGGGGGCAATTGTAGGCACTAAATACGATAAAAATAAAGACAGAAAATCATTATCAAAATTAGTTGCAGTGGAGGGTTTGCCTTTTTTCATTTCCTTCCTCTCCTGATTTTATTCATTATATAAGAGAAATGTACAATTTTGCTTATAACGATTTTTCTAGATCAACTGTTAGGAGAGATATTTTTAAATTTGCACATGAATATCAACAATATTTACGTTATTCATTATATCATTTTCCTAGCAAAGTATCTATTACGTTTGATATAGGCCTTAGTACTAAAGAAAATCTCTTCTATTCATAGATGAAGTCCTATCTAAGGGCACCTGTGCGGAAACCCGTCAACTAAACCCGTAGAAAACAACCATGATTATTTCACTGTAACATGTCATTGGATAGACTATAAATAATGTAAGCAAAAATATATTTTAGCATATAGATATATTGATAGTAGGCACACTGGTATTTTTATTTCATATAATATTCTTTCAGTTTGCGATTATTATTGGATAACTGATAAAATCATGACTATTACATTAGATTATTAAAAAATGTTTTAACTCCATCTTTTTCAGATCATTTTCATATAAAATGTGCATGTCATATTTATAACTTAGTTGTAAAGGATGGTCTATCACTTTTTTCAGACATTCTTGAAAAAGTACAATTTGCTATAAACTATATTTTTAAAAGTAATAGAATACAACGAATAAAAGAATATAAAAAAATTGTCAGAACTACCTTACAGAAGAATTCCCGAAGAAGTATGCACTAGGTGAAATTATTTATACGAGCAACTATGTGTTGCTTATGAGTATAGTAGACCTATAACTTTATTTTTTAACGCCCGTAATCGAAATCCTACTGATATGATTGTAGATTCTGATTCTTTTGGGCCTTTAGCCCGAGAGTCCCCTCCGAATTTCTATTGGGAACTGAAGTCGAATGCTTGCACTCCAAAATGTGATTTAAAATTGCTTTCTTAGAGTGAAAATAGAAAAGAAAGAGTATACTTTTCATACTTCCTTCTGTTGATTGAAAAGAAGCTCTTTGCCTTAAAGCTATAAAGACTAGACTTTATATCGCATTGCAAACCAAAATTCGACGTACTTTCCAATCACAAAATCCCGCTTTTTTTGGCGTAGGATTCAATTTTAGAACTTATTACATTTTTAGAGAATTTTTTTCTAGCTATTAAAGAATTTTTCGGTATTTATTATCTTACTATTTAATCAATGTTATTTTATATAGCTCTAAAAAAAATTATTATTTAGTGAATATATGGAAAACCCATCTTATAAGACACCTATTAAAAAATGTTTCGAAAAATGAAAAAATATTTTATTCATATTCCCCCAATATATATTATTAGTGTTGTATTAAATTCGTCTATTAAAATAGACGATTGTAAAACACTTATTGAAACTATTTATGATTGCATAGATAAACTTCCACCTCCATCTCCCAATAATTCAAATGACCCACCACCTTTTGAAAAAATTAGAGAAGAAGTGTTGTCTAGCATACGAGATGAATATAAAAAAGTATATACGCATTACCAACAAGAAAGTGCTAGCAACCAACCGGCTTCCATGTCATCTTCTTATTCTTCAACACAACCTAAAAAATGACATGTTGTTTCTACAGCTAGTATTGAAAGTCTCAGACATAGAATGTTTAGTGGTAACATTTCTAACCAAGTTAGCGAATTTGATGTTTTTGTTTTGCAGGGTGTTCTACCGTACACATCAATTTTCAATGAAGAGGGACGTGAAGACTTACTAAAATACTGGAGGGAGAATGAGAAGACATTTCCAACACTATCTAAGATGGCACGAGATGTGTTGAACATTCAAACGTCTGAAAGCGCTTTTCGGTCAGCAGATATCAAATAGGAGAACACATACATTCATTGGCGGGAGACTCATCGAGATTGCGCTTCTATTGAGATCGAATTCGTGCGGAGCGCATTTAGGCGAGTCTGACCGGTGATCAATGAAGAAGAAGACTACAACTACAACAAAATCTTATCCGACGGAGGTGGAAGCGACGTCGACCAATTTGACCAACAAATACCAATTTCAACCGAAAAACCACAAGAAATTATAAAGAAACTAGAAAACGTGTTTCTTAACATGTAATTCTTTTAATTGTAATTTTACTATGTTATTTATTTGCAACTTTCAATATCACGAAGTTGCAATTTTGAAATTGTATTAAAAAAAAGAATCATACTTCTATTAAATAATATAAGAGGCACAAAAATAGCCTTGGGATGTTTTTATTAAACTATCTTGTTGTGTGTGTGTGTGTTATTGTTTTAATTTAAGGAAAAAAAGACTCACTCCGACCCCTCCCCGACCCCGACCCCACCCCCCACACCTCGGGATCGGGACAGGACGACGACAGGACCACGGCCCACGACCCGCCACGACCATGACCCTCCTATCCCCCATTCCCATCGAACCCCGACCCCGCCCTGATTTAGAACACATAGACACATCTGAAAGTGTACTCAGTCATTGTAAAACACTAAAAGAAAAACATAAAATTGTAACAAAAATATTTATGACTGCTAAATTTGTTATAAAATTGAGACGGGTTTTTCATAAAATTAACTAATTTGTGACGGAATGATGATCTATCACAATTCCATCACAAATTTGAGACGAGAATAATAATTCATCACAACTCCATCACAAATTTGGGACAGAAATATAGACCTATCACCAATCCATCACAAATTTGTAACGGAAAATGAAGATTTTTCACATCCGTCACAAATTTGTAACGAACAGAATAATTCGGCACTAAAATTTGCGATGAACGACTATGTGAAGGCTCAAACTCCATCACAAAAATCAAAATTTGTGACGGAATCGTCTGTCACAAAGTTTGTTTTTTCCTATATTGAAATGACATATCTCTTCATTGAAAAGTATCTTAGTTATGTTTCACTCTTTATAAATGGAAAAGGGCTAAATATACACATGTACTATGAGAAAAGGATCAAATATACCCGTACCGTTATACTTCGGGGCTAAATATACCCCTCATCCATTAAAGTTGTCCAAGGTGGACATCCGATCCTACGTGGCTGCCACACATTTGATGAGGTGAATGTCACGTGGGCATGCCACCTCAACATCCCTAACCTATTTTATCCCTCCTGATACGATATTGGAAAGTACAAGTCACTCCAAATCATTCGTCTGAGATCAAGCCAAGGAGTTTCAAGCTATGCAAGCAATGTTTATGCACAAAGGAACATTGGAATCACTTGAAGGGATGCAGACACAAGTATTCAATATTTGGAGGATTGTGTGGGAGGAAGAAGAGCCGGAAGTTAAGTTGTCTCAATCGGCGGTGCCATATGCGCCCACAGATATTTCCTTGCGGCACCTTTGCGAATCACAGATGGTGATGACGGGTGGCTTAGCTTATTTAGGACATTTCATGCAAAGTTGAGAGCTTGGTCACTTTTGGGCAAAGATTGTAATAAGAAGGGTACAAATAGGATCTTAGCCTCATTTTATTCTTAGCTTGCTTTGATAATGAAACTCTTGAGAGAGATTAGTATTGTAGTGATAGTTTAGCTCTAGTTCAGAGCATAATTATAGTGTAATTGTGAGGTTGTTCTAGACCGTGTTATTGATTCACACTTGAGCTTTTCTAACTAGTGGAATCATTCAACTCTATAGTTTGGGTTCTTTAGTAGTCTAATTCCATTAAGGTCTTTGTTTTCATATAACATTGGTTGCTTGGAATTGCTATTATTGTGTCTATTCTCTTATCCTTTAATTTTTCGCATTTTGATTCGATTTAATAAAGTTTCACTTTTAGGAATCGTATAATTTGGTATCAGATCTTAGGCTAGATATTTGTTTCTACAAATTTCAATCCTAGGTTCTTCTTGTTTTAAAAATCACAAAAATCTGAAAATTCAAAAAAAATCCAAAAAAATTGGTGTTGTTATTTGATTTGAGTGAAATTAAGTGTAAATTTGAGTTTCTAGAGGTCAAATCTATATAGATATAAAATTGAAAGCAATTTAGAGGTGTTTGAATAAATCACCATTGTTGAACATGAAAGCTCTTGGAAAATTTGAAACTCCAATTGGGTCTTTTTGATTTGGTGGACTATTGATATCAATTTGTATTGGACTTTGTTCTCTATATCAATGAGATGTTAGATCTGAAATTTGAGTTAATTTGGAGTTGGAATTGGAGTAGTTGAAAATTTAAATTGTTGTTCATCAAAGTTCTTGAGGAAGAATACCAAAGAGGTGATGTTTGATCCAAAAATCATATGCCAAAAGTTGAAAAAGTATTTTTGGACCCAAAATAGCAAAAATCTAATTCAAGTGGGTCCAATTCATTAAAAGTGTAAGGAATATTCAAAAATTGGTCAACCAAATGGATCCCAATACAAATTTGCGTCATTAGTGATTCAACAAAAAAGTAGCATCTGCGAACCGCATCTACCGTTGCAGATATTATTTGCGGTTCGCAGACCAATCGTAAATTGAGACAAAAAATTTAACACCCTTGGCAGCATTTGCGAATTGCAAAAGGCCACACATATAGTGTCTGCGAACCGCATGCACTGCTCAGGTTTAGCAGACCGCGCTTTTTCAATTTTTGTGATATTTTCTTTTCTGAATCCATTTATTTTTACTTCTTTGATTCTCTAAACTATTTAACATCAAGTAATTACCTATTTGAGTGTTAATTAGTTTTTGAGTCTCATATTTCATTTTGTGCCAATTCTTCTAAGTTTTGTCGTTAAATTTTGTTGTACTTCTTTGTATCCGTCCGTTATAATTTAAGTCGTACGTCTTTCTATCTAACAAGAATCCATTCCTCTACTAGGCTAAGCAAACCGTGTGTGATTGATCGAACTTAGGTTCATTACAACCTTGCAAGAGCGCTAGAGTGATGTGAGGAGCGATTATGCATAAAGAGTGATATGAGGATTTTTACTTCTAACTTGTTTGTTGTATTTTGTAGGTACTGTGTCAATCATTAAAGGACAACCCCAAGAAGGGGAGGACCCAATAACTTTACTAGCTAGGAAAGTGGCGAGGATGAACTCAGAGATGGTGGCTATGAGAATGGAGTTGGATACGATGGGTACTAAGGTGAATAATGTGGAGCAATCAAGGAGATTGGGAACTCCCCAATCGGTTGGTGGAGAAGCAATTGTTGGTGATGAATCAAGTGGGAACCCCAACACTTTACCGACTCTAACCCCGGGATAATTTCAAGCTTTGTTCTACCCTCATACTATCCACATCTTGTCAACCTCAATTCCCTCTTCTACTCATCTAAATGTTGAGACTTCGGATCAAACGGGGCAGACCAATTCTCACACCCAACCACAATTCTATCCACCCTATCCAGAGGGACAACTACCATAAATGGCCTCGAGAGCCACCCAACCCAAAACCCCCCAAATGAACACCCAACCCAACAATCACCAAGTGAACCTATATGCACCAACACTATAAAACTTTAACCCGGATCCATTTCCATACCATTACCAAAATTCCCTTTACAAAGAAGGAGTTGAGGAAAATGAAAGGTGGTGGGAGGAACCATAGGTTGGAGGGAGATAAGAAAATGATGCTAATTGGAGATGAGGTGGGCGAGGAGTAGTGTGATCAAGCTTGCCCAGCCCCTTACCGTTATGCAGGAATTTACCAAATAAGGAAGATTGTGACCCCCAACGAAAAAGGAATGGCATTTTCGGAGAATAGACCACTTAAATAGGGTAAATAGAAATGGAAAAGAGATGTTTCTATTTCATCCAAATGTGAAGTTGCTTAGAACTCCTTTCCTTTCGCTCCTCTCACATTCGTTCGAGTGTCTTCACGCCTTTCAAAGGAAGAATTTCCACTTCAAAGAGGCTAGACTTTCTGTCAAGTGTCAGTTCATCCATAGACATTCAATTCAATCTCGGAGATAGTCAAAATGCCATTGTCCGTTCTAAATGAAAGGAATGAGATAGGTCGCTTACACACGCCACAATTGCATAAGATTCGGTCTCGATCGATTATACTTTTGGTTAATTGGGTAGGTGTCGATAGAAGCAGAACCTTTGCTTTGGTCCATACCACGAAACAAGCAAAGATCTAAGGCTTTCTTTGCTCTGCCTCTGGGCCCGAGCCTATTTCAGTAGTTGGATTCTGCAAAAGTGATATCACTTTGGTAAGTGATAGAACTTTGTGCGTTCTGTTTTGCGGAGTGAACTCTGCCCGCCTTCCACCGAATATAAAAAACCTTAGAGCTACCTAATCTGCTGACATCGCCAACTAATCTAGCTCCTGAAATATAAAACATTCTTGATCCTTCCTTTTACTAGTCTTCTCGGCTGGAATCATAAATGGGTTGTCTCCTCTGCTGATGATCTTTTCTAAAAGAAGTAATGAAGAGGAAGCCTGAATGCGACGATGATGTAGCCTGTGCTTTCTTTTCTTTCCCGATTGTAAGTCGTTGTTTGGTAGAACTCTTCCATCAGCCCTTCCTTTTGTTGGGCAAGTTAAAACTGTCATCGCATCGGTTGGAACCTAAAGGTTCTTCTGGTGGGATTTTGGTCCTGTGGAGTTCCTCTCCCTTTTCCAAATAGAGACTTCAAGAAGTTTCTATTTCGCCGGGATGTCAGCAGGTTAGACAGCTCTAAGGTTTTTTATATTCGGTGGAAGGCAGGCTCTGACTAACCCAACCCTTCTCTGTGGTTCTTCTTGTTCATTTAAATCCGCGTTGTTACTCGATTTGTCACTCCGGTCATCTGAGGAAGACCTTTCATCAAGGCCCGATCCCTTTTTTTCCTAGTAGCGAACCTTTGACTTGTTCCCGCAATCATCTCCTCCGGACCATTTATAACAAAATCCCACATGTACTATCACGAGGAACTGAATTTCACAATAACAATAAATAAAGGGAGTGCGCCGGGAAAGCCACCGGAGAGAAAGTCTCAGCATAATAGTGACCTAGCTGACAGCTTGCAACTCTTCCATTCCAAGTACAGTAAGTGAATACGGGGTCAGTAATGGCTGGTGATGTGCCACTGTATGGAGGGCTCAGAAAGAGTAGAAGCACTTTCCTTCACGCTGAGTGTGAACCTTCGTCCTTCGACCTTTTCGAGAATGATGTATTCTCTTTGGTATAGCCTTTCTAGAATATCCTATTCCCCAGGAAAGCTAAGGGTGCGCTAGGTGGGGATAGCACGCACACCCGAATGGTCGTAGGGCCTTGTAATATGGTTTACGACCAAAAGAGATTCACTTCAAAAGGAGAACGCCATCCGATAGTAGGCAACCGGTTTATCAATATCCATCGGGTCGGGGACCCGCCCGTCCTGGTCCGACCCTACCTTAAAAAACCAGGGTCGGGGTCAGCGCATTTCTGACCCGTGAGCTACCTGACCCGAAAAAGCGAGGACCCGATCTTATGTAGGGTCAGGCCAGTATTAGAATGTTTTACCCTCCCGACCCAACCTCCGAACCCGATGTCGACCCGCTATTGTGCATGTTTTTGTTTGCCTTCGTGATTGGGTTCTTGCGGAATGTCTATTATATACATATATATATTTGGAGTTGTTTTTACATATTTTATAAACATATGTGATGTAAACTTTATGTTTTAATGAGAAACATAAAATATAGGGAGAGAAGAAAGCAGTATAAATTGGTGCAGCTTTAAATAGTCATAACTCGGCGCTCGGATGTCCGTTTTACCCTTTTTTTTATTTCGCATATTTTTCAAGACGGGGCCTTGAAAACAGCCTCAAGGTGGTTTGGCACAGGCAATTTCAGAAAAAACGTCCGTCTTCCCAATCAATTTGATGTTCCCCCAAATCGATTTCTAGTTTTCCCTTTTCTTTAGCTGAGATCTCACGATATACAATAGATTTCAACGTCCAAATTTTGTGGTAATGTAGGTGTGAATGACAATTTAAGTGTTGGAAATTCAATTTTAAAAATAAAACGTAGGGTCCCATTATCCGACCCGACCCGACCCTTCTAAATTTCCCCATTATTTTGTTTTATAGAGCGGGTCAGGACTGACCCATGATGTCACGACCCGACCCGACGGGCCGCGACTGGTGCCCTAATTGAACACCCTTATACTGACATGACACACATAATCAGACTGATACTAAGGGCAATATAGAAAATTGTATCATTATGCTGCAACTGAATCTGTCTCTTGAGGAGTCACATCCAATCAATCATAATAAAATAGGCAAGCCGATAAGGCTGCCTCTATATACGGAAATATCCAAAATGAGCAACAACAGTCTGGCTGACCAAAACACGTCTATAACTCGTACATGTCCAACCCACACATGACTACAGACCTCTAAGAGTATAACAGTGAAATATGACGGGACAGGGCTCCGTCGTACCCCTGAATATGCATAATTCTATCGCAATGATCTGTACAAAAATAACTAAGCTCTGGAATAATGGAGCTCTCCAAACAGCGGAGTGGAAATCCTAGACTGGAGGATCACCAAACTGAGTACATGTACCTGCGGGCATGAAACGCAGCCCCCCTCCCCCGGAGAAAGAGGGTCAGTACAAAAAATGTACCGAGTATATAAAACATGAAGTACTGTAAAGAAGATCATAACTGGCCAAAAGATGTCATGAGACAAGTATAATAATCAAAGATACCAATGCACCTGTGCCTTATGAAATGAGAGTCATACATGTCCATATAATATACCATATCCGTGGATACCTGTCCACATATATCGTACTCGTCCCATTTGGGGACTCGGTGAATGAAGTCATATCCGTGGATGCCTGTCTACATATATATCCGTGAATACCTGTCCACTGCGCACATACCGTACCCGGCCCATCGTGGGACTCGATGAAATAATCATATCTGTGGATTCCTGTCCACATATATCATACCCGGCCCATTCTGGGACTCGGTAAGATCATCATATATATATATATATACATACCGTACCTGGCCCATCATGGGACTTAGTGAAATAATATAATCATATTTTGCACTAATAGAATATCATGAGCAACCATATACAGATTAAATCATCATTTGACTCTTAATGGAATAAATAGAATGAACTATCACTTGTAAAGTCAAAGACAACTATCATATTAAGTATCACTAGGAATTATGATTCAATGGAATTATGTATGTTTGCCGTACACTCATTTTATATAAATCATGCCAAAAAGAAGAAAGGATAGTCACATACCTTATTGTCGAATTAACCAACTCAATAATTAGAACTCGTCTCTATTAGCACTTCTACCTATAACAATAGTAACACATCCGTCAACTCTATGATTACTAGTATACGTTATATATATCGAATGACGACTCTCTTGTTATATAAAATTGGGCAGCACTTCCTTACTTATATACACATCCACAACTCACAAACAAGGTCAACAACATCAATAATAAGACACGTCTCAAGGTCATAACCAAATCAGTCCCATATAATTCTATATACGTCATTGTTATACGTTCTTTATTTTTACGTTCATGGAAGACAATAACCACAACAATCAAGGTGATTAACACACCTATTTCTCATGTTAATCCAGCCCCTTTAACTATATCAAAACAGCCACTACAAACAGTTCATACTTCTAGCAACAACGGAAGTTCAAGTCTTATAGTTTGCAACATAACAATCTTCTACACCTTAATTCCTTTAAGACATATATCTGTAATTACAACAATGTATATGCATGTTCATAGCTTATAATTCCAGCATTATAACTCAACAAAACAACTCTTAAATTCGACACAACAATACCCACAATTTTGGGAAGGTCTCGGCCACAACAACATAATTTCCATAACTCTTCTCTTAACTCCTTAAAATCCAATTCATGTTTCAACACTTTCATATAACCAATTACAACTTTAAATATCAAGTTTTCCTTCAATTTTAATATGCAATCAATAACAATGATAACAATAGCAACAATCAAACCCAATGTATACAAAACAGTCCCAAAATCGGCTCACTACAACACCCGAAACAACCACATGCAATTTCTTACTTCCAATTTCTCTTAACACAAGTTCATCTCTTAACTACAACATCATTCAACTCCAAATACTCTATAAGTAGAAGAAATCTTACCTTACTTAGCCAAAACAGTCCCAAATCGGCCACTGCACCATTTTTGCTCCATTTCACCACTTCTTCAACTTACAATGACATGCATGCATTCCTTATGAGATTAAATCCATCTTACTTGCATGTTTTTCTTCTAACAAGTTCATCTTTCAAAACTAAGGTTGTTGGGGCAGATTTCGGCCAGCATTGCCAAATTCACCACTATTTTGGGGAGTTTACTATGGCTTGGTACTTAGTAGAATAATTTAATCTTGGAATGAGAGTTGGTTAGAGCTTCAACTTGGCTATGGAAATTGAGAGGAAATCGGTTGGAGAAGTTTGGAGATATAGGAGAGATAAGTGAAAGATGAATTTTGAATTAAAGTGTAGAAATAGGTTAGTATATGTGAGCATGGGGCTGAAAATGTGAAGGGGGGCATAAGTTCCCAAAATTTGTCCACTTATTATTATTCCCCCCACTAAAATTAATCCCACAATAAAAAATCAATCTCCCACAATTGAATAATCTTAGACCCCTCTTTATTTTACATCCTGAAAATTTCGATATCCTCATATTCTCGACGTCTAACATTTTATAATACAACACTAGTCCATAACCCCATTGGAAATACACAACTACTATTATTAATCCTCATTGCCACATTTGTAGTATTCAAGATTATTCCGTATTATCATATGTAAATATATTTTTCTTCCAACACTCGAATCTTATTTTCTTAATTATGTTCTCAAATTATTGCCTCAAAAGTACGAGGTGTAACATCCTTCCCTCCTTAGAAACATTCGTCCTCGAATGTTCATAATAGGTCGTATGCTATAAAAAATTTGGCATAGTCTCCTCTATAACTATACCTACCAACCTATATTCAGCAAACCCAAAGATGCCATACATGGCCACAATATATCACATATATTATTCACCAATCAATGTAGTCAAGTAAGGAATTGACACGTTTCATGGGTGACACGTTCAGGAATACATAATCACCAATCTAAAACTCTAAGTGTCGACGTCGATTATCCGCATATGACTTCTGCCGACTCTGGGCTGCCAATAATCTCTCCTGAATAAGCTTCAC
The DNA here is from genome assembly GCA_029844215.1 of Przewalskia tangutica. Lineage (NCBI taxonomy): Eukaryota > Viridiplantae > Streptophyta > Magnoliopsida > Solanales > Solanaceae > Przewalskia > Przewalskia tangutica. The sequence continues at coordinate 22,577,535 of CM056730.1, read as the reverse complement.
CTTATCAACAACTTGCTGAATCATGTCTGGGCCAATTAACTTAGTCTCGCCTACATCGAACCAACCAGTAGGTGACTTGCACTTCCTCTCATATAAGGTCTCGTATGGTGCCATCTGGATACTAGAATGGTAGTTATTATTATAAGCAAACTCAATAAGTGGTAAATGATCATCCCAGCTACCTCTGAAGTCAATAATACAGGCTCGCAACATATCTTCTAGCATCTGAATAGTACGGTCAGCCTGTCCATCAGTCTGAGGATGAAATGTCGTGCTAAGACTCACCTGTGTCCCCAATCCCTTCTGGAACGATCTCCAAAAGTTAGCTGTAAACTGAGCTCCTCTGTCTGATATAATCGATGTGGGAACCACATGAAGTCTCACTATCTCTCTGATGTATAACCTCGCATAGTCTTCAGCTGAATAAGTAGTCCTGACTGGAAGAAAATGAGCTAATTTTGTTAGCCTATCCACAATAACCCATATAGAGTCATACTTCCGCTGAGTACGAGGTAAGCCTGTAATGAAGTCCATATTAATCACTTCCCATTTCCAAGTTGGGATCTCTATCTCCTGCAATAATCCACTAGGCTTCTGGTGCTCGACCTTAACCTATTGACAATTCGGGCACTGAGCAACAAACTCCGATATGTCCTTTTTCATGCCATCCCACCAATATAAGCATCTGAGGTCATGATACATCTTCGTTGACCCTGGATGAATAGAATAACAAGCATTATGTGCCTTTTCCATAACCTGTCGTCGTAGTCCTGCAACATCAGGTACACACAATATGTTGTCATATCGTAGCACCCCGTCAGGTGCAACCTCGAATAGGGTCTTCTCCTTTCAAAGAGTTGCATCTCTATACTGTGCCAGAACAGGGTCCTCATACTGACGTCTCTTTACCTCTTCTATGATAGAGGACTCAGCAACTCCTCGAACAAAAACTCCACTATCTCCAGAATTAGCCAACCGGACTCCAAGGCTAGCTAGTTGGTATATCTCACGAACCATCTCCTTTCTTTCTGGTTGCACATCCGTCAAGCTACCCATAGATCTACGGCTAATAGCATCTGCCACAACATTTGCTTTCCCAGGATGGTATAAAATATCAACATCATAATCCTTTAGTAACTCTAGCCACCGTCTCTACCGTAAATTCAGCTCTTTCTGCTTAAAGATATATTGGAGACTCTTGTGATCTGCATAAATATCAACATGAACTCCATATAAATAATGTCTTCATATCTTCAAAGCATGAATCACTGCTGCCAACTTCAAATCACGAGTAGGGTAATTCTTCTCGTGCTTCCTGAGCTGTCGGGAGGCATAAGCTATAACCCTACCATGCTGCATCAACACACAACCTAGTCCAACACCCGAAGCATCACAATAAATAACATAACCATATGGTCCCTCAGGAAGAGTTAGAACTGGAGCTGTAGTCAACTTGTCTTTCAACAACTAGAAGTTTTGCTCACAAGCATCCGTCCATTGGAACTTAGCTTCCTTCTGAGTTAGCCTTGTTAAAGGCACAGAAATCGAGGCAAACTTCTCTACGAACCTCCTGTAATATACTTCTAGCTCCAGAAAACTGCGTACCTCAGTAGGTGTCGTAGGTCTGGGTCAAGTCTTCACTACCTCAATCTTCTGTGTATCTACCCGAATACCATCAGCTTCGATAATATGCCCCAAGAATGCTACTGAAGTCAACCAAAATTTGCACTTAGAAAATTTGGCATACAACTTCTGGTGCTGGAGTACCCTAAGTATCGTCCTCAAATGGTATGCATGCTCTTCTTCTGAACGTGAATAAACCAGAATATCATCAATGAATACAATAACAAAAATATCTAGGAATGGCTTGAATGCTCGATTCATCAAATCCAAAAATACTGCTGGAGCATTGGTCAGCCCAAAAGACATTACTCTAATTTTATAATGTCCGTATCATGTCATGAATGTTGTCTTCGTAATATCTGCCTCCTTTACCCGCACATGATGATAACCTGACCGAAAGTCTATCTTCGAAAAACACTTAGCACCCTGCAACTGGTCAAACAAATCATCAATCCTGGGGAGGGGATACATGTTCTTTATTGTTACCTTATTCAGCTACCTATAATCAATACACATCCGCAACGATCCATCTTTCTTCCTTACACAAAGTACCGGAGCTCCCCAAGGTGATGTACTAGGCCTGATGAAGTCTTTTTCCAACAAGTTCCTCAGCTGCTCCTTTAACTTCTTCAGCTCTGCAGGTGTCATTCTATAAGGAGGAATATATATGGGTCGGGTATCTGGTAGTATATCTATACTGAACTCTATCTTCCGTTCTGGAGGAAGACCTGGAAGATCATCTGAGAATATATTTGGGAATTCACTAACTACCGGAACTGACCGAAGAGCCGGTACCTGCTCTTCTACATCATGCACTCGAACCAAATGATAAATATAACCTTTTTCTAACCATCTTCCTTGCCTTGAGGTATGAAATAAACTTACCCCTCGGCGATGCTCTATTCCTTTTCCACTCTATAATTGGTTCGCTTGGAAACTGAAATCGAACCATCTTTTCTCTACAATCAACGTTAACATAAAAAGAAGCAAACCAATCCATACCCATAATATCATCAAATTCAGTCATGTCTAACTCTATCAAATCTGCTATGGTACGACGACTATATATAACCACCGAACAATTTCTATATACTTGCTTAGCTATGACCGAATCTCCTACCGGTGTAGCTACCTCAAATGGTTCTAGCGATTCAGATTCTACTAGCAACAAAGGGAGATATATATGATAAGGTGGAACCAGGATCTATCAATGCATATACGTCTCGGAAAAAAATCGATAATATACCTGTAACCACATTTGGTGACGCCTCCTGATCCTGCCTACTAGCCAAAACATATATGCGATTTGATGGACCGCTAGAATTGGAAACTCTGTCATAACCTCTACCACGGCCTGCTGGCATATGAACACCCTGCCCTGCGGGGCGCATAGCTATAGAAGAATATGAACCAGCAAACGATCCAGTAGGCCGAGCCATACCACCTGTACCACTCCCATAAGGGCACTCTCTCATCATATGGCCTTGACGGCCGCAAGAAAAACAAGAACATGTAGAAAGACGGAATTCCCCAACATGGGACCTACCACACCGAGAACACTGAGGCAAAGGAGGCCTCGACTCACTAGAACTCATGTTCATCTGTGAACCTGAAGCCGTGGAGCTCTGACCAGCTTCTAAATACCCTGTGCGGTCAAATATCCTGCCCGTGGACTGTGGGGGTGCACTCTGTGCTGGCTGGGAAGAATATCTAACATGCTGTTGAGGCTACCCGCCTCGAAACTCACTAGAATATCCAGCCGACCTAGCCCTCTTATGCTGGCCTCTATCGTGATCTCTATCTGGATGACGTCCTCTGTGTCGATCCTCTACCCCCTGTGCATATGCCTGTATCCGAGCAATATCCATACCTGGCTGAAGAGTCACTGTCATACAACCATCAGTCAAATAACGATCTAGTCCCATCACATAACGATGCACTCTATCTGACATATCAGCTACAATTATAGGCGCATATCTAGCCAACGAATCAAACTCCAGACTATACTCGCGAATGCTCCTGCCATTCTGCCTCAAATGTAAGAATCTATCAGCTCTAGCTCTCCTCATCTCTGGAGGCAGGAAATGGCCAAGGAAGGCCTCCACAAACTCATCACATACTGCTGTAGGAGCACCCTCGCCCCTATATAACTCCCAAGACTCATACCAATTAGTAGCTACATCCCGCAATCGATATGAAGCCAACTCAACAGACTCTGTCTCAGAAGCCTTGATTATCCTCAATGTTCTCTGCATCTGTCGAATAAACTCCTGCGGATCATCCTCGGGCTTTGACCCAAAAAACTTTGGAGGATTACAGCTTAAGAAGTCATGAATCCTCAAACTATCAGCTCTGTGGTCAACTCCAAGTCCAGGCCTGCGCGTTTTCTCTGCCACTAATCTGGTCAGCAGCTGAACTACATCTCGCATGGCCCTATGCTTCTCCCCTGGCTGAGGAGCTGGAGGCTCAGGTGCTGGGGCCTCAAGAACTGGAGTTGTTGCTGCTCTAAGCTCCTCTGGAGGTGACGGTGTAGCAGAGCTCGCCGACTGGAGCACAATCTCAGGCATAGACTGGGCATGAGCCCTAGTAACTCTCCGGATCTGACTAGTAGCTTCTGCTACTAATTTTCCCTTTCCCTTTTGGGTAGCCTTATTCGGAGGCATAGCTGGAAACACAATACTTCGTTAGAGAGATATTATGGATTACAGCTTAAGAAGTCACGAATCCTCAAACTATCAGCTATGTAGTCAACTCCAAGTCCAGGCCTGCGCATCTGCCCTGCCACTAATCTGGTCAGCAGCTGAACTACATCTCTCATGGCCCTATCCTCCGTCCTGGCTGAGGAGCTGGAGGCTCAGGTGTTGGGGCCTCGGGAACTGGAGTTGCTGCTGTTCTAAGCTCCTCTGGAGGTGACGGTGTAGCAGAGCTCGCTGACTGGAGCACAATTTTAGATATAGACTGGGCATGGGCCCTAATAACTCTCCAGATCTGACTAGTAGTTCCTGCTACTGATTTTCCCTTTCCCTTCTTGGCAGTTGTCGCCTTCTTCGGTGGCATAGCTGGAAACACAATAATTCGTTAGAGAGGGATTATGGATTACAGCTTAAGAAGTCACGAATCCTTAAACTATCAGCTCTGTGGTCAAATCTAAGTCCAGGCCTGCGCGTCTGCCCTGCCATTAATCTGGTCAGCAGCTGAACGACATCTCTCATGGCCCTATCATCCGCCCTGGCTGAGGAGTTGGAGGCTCAGGTGTTGGGGCCTCGGGAACTGGAGCTGCTGCTGCTCTAAGCTCCTCTGAGGTGATGGTGTAGCAGAGTTCACCGACTGGAGTACAATCTCAGGCATAGACTGGGAATGGGCCCTAGTAACTCTCCGGATCTGACTAGTAGCTCCTGCTACTGATTTTTCCTTCCCTTCTGGGCAGTTGTCGCCTTCTACGGAGGCATAACTGGAAACACAATAATTCGTTAGAGAGGGATTATGGATTACAGCTTAAGAAGTCACGAATCCTAAAACTATCAGCTCTGTGGTCAACTCCAAGTCCAGGCCTGCAAGTCTGCCCTGCCACTAATCTGGTCAACAGCTGAACTGCATCTCTCATGGCCCTATCCTTCGCCCCTGGCTGAGGAGGTGGAGGCTCAGGTGCTGGGGCCTCGAGAACTGGAGTTGTTGTTGCTCTAAGCTCATCTGGAGGTGACGGTGTAGAAGATCTCGCCGACTGGAGCACAATCTCAGGCATAAACTGGGCATGAGCCCTAGTAACTCTCCGGATCTGACTAGTAGTTTCTGCTACTGATTTTCCCTTTCCCTTCTGGGCAGTTATCTCCTTCTTCGGAGGCATAGATGGAAACACAATAATTCATTAGAGAGGGATTATGGATTACATCTTAAGAAGTCACGAATCCTCAAACTATCAGCTCTGTAGTCAACTCCAAGTTCAGGCCTGCGCGTATGCCTTGCCACTAATCTGGTCAGCAGCTGAACTGCATCTCTCATGGCCCTATCCTCCGCCCCTGGCTGAGGAGCTGGAGGCTCAGGTGTTGGGGCCTCGGAAACTATATTTGCTGCTACTCTAAGCTCCTCTGGAGGTGACGGTGTAGCAGAGCTCGCCGACTGGAGCACAATCTCAGGCATAGATTGGGCATGGGCCCTAGTAACTCTCCGGTTCTGACTAGTAGCTCCTGCTATTGATTTTCCCTTTCCCTTCTGGGCAGTTGTCGCCTTCTTCGGAGGCATAGCTGGAAACACAATAATTCGTTAAAGAGGGATTATCCTAATAACATAGTTATATCGCACGATCTTACAGTAAGAAAAAAATATGACATTCTAAATGTCTGGCAGCCTCCTGCGTATAAGTATGGGGCACAACATACTCATACACAATACTCTACTAGACACGGTCTGTAGACATTCCGAGAACGAACTGTTCTGCTACCCCTTTTATCACGACCCGACCCGACGGGCCGCGACTGGTGCCCTAATTGGACACCCTTATACTGACCTGACACACATAATCAGACTAATAATAAGGCCAATATAGAAAATTGTATCATTATGCTGCAACTGAATCTGTCTCCTGAGGAGTCACATTTAATCAATCATAATAAAATAGGCAAGCCGATAAGGATGCCTCTATATACGAAAATATCCAAAATGAGCAACAACAGTATGGCTGACAAAAACACGTATATAACCCATACATGTCCAATCCACACATGACTACAGACCTCTAAGAGTATAACAATGAAATATGATGAGACAGGGCCCCGCCGTACCCCTGAATATACATAATTCTATCGCAAGGATTTGTACCAAAATGACTAAGCTCTGAAACAATAGAGCTCTCCAAATAGCTGAGTGGAAATCCTAAGCTGGATGATCACCAAACTGAGTACCTGTACCTGCGGGCATGAAGCGCAGCCCCCCCGAAGAAAGGGGGTCAGTACGAAAAATGTACCGAGTATATAAAATATGAAGTACTGTAAAGAAGATCATAACTAGCCAAAAGATGTCATGAGACAAGTATAATAATCAAATACCAATGCACCTATGCCTTATGAAATGAGAGTCATACATGTCCATATAATATACCATATCTGTGGATACATGTCCACATATATCGTACCCGGCCCTTTCGGGGACTCCGTTAATGAAGTCATATCCGTGGATGCCTGTCCACATATATATCCGTGGATACCTGTCCACTACGCACATACCGTACCCGGCCCATCGTGGGACTCGGTGAAATAATCATATCCGTGGATGCCTGTCCACATATATCATACCCGATCCATTCTGGGACTCGATAAGATCATCATATATATATATACACCGTACCCGGCCCATTATGGGACTCGATAAGATCATCATATATATATATACACCGTACTCGGCCCATTATGGGACTCGATGAAATAATATAATCACATTTTGCACGAATAGAATATCATGAGCAATCATATACAGATTAAATCATCATTTGACTCTCAATGGAATAAATAGAATGAATTATCACTTGTAAAGTCAAAGACAACTATCATATCAAGTATCACTAGGAATTAGGATTCAATGGAATTATGTACGTCCGCCGTACACTCATTTATATAAATCATGCCAAAAAGAAGAAAAGATAGTTTCACATACCTTATTGTCAAATTAACTAACTCAATAATTAAAACTCGTCTCGATTAGAACTTGTCACGACCCGACCCCGGGCCCGCGACTGGTGCCCTACCTAGACACCCTTACAGGTATACATCAGGGATAACCATCGGAATATAAATAAAGCTCATAGACATGCAGTAATGTGAAATAAGAACCAGGCTAGCCGATAAGGCCACCTTTCTGCATATATACATAACAAATGGATACATCTTTTACAAGTCCAACCCACAAAACATGACTACAGACCTCTAAGAGTTTGGACCCTATCTATGACAGGACAGGGCCCCGCCATACCCCTGAATGTACATAAATCTACAACAACAGGTATCCGTACCAAAAGATAAGCCTCCGGAGTAATTGAGCTTCTCCAAAAGCTGAACAGCTATCCTAAGAGTGAGGATCAGCAACCTGTCTACCTCTACCTGCGGCATGAACAAAACCCCCGAAGAAAGGGGGTCAGTACAATACATGTACCAAGTATATGAAACTGAAAGTACTGTAATGAAATTATATAGTCTAAAATAAAGCTGGAGACGTGTATGATAACCAAATTAACAGTACAATGTTCCTTACTAATAATGAGAGTAAATAAAACCTTACCATTTAAAAATAGGAAGCTTATGATCAAATTAGGGTCACACGCCCGTAGTATCATTATGCAATCCTACTCCTGGGATTATTTCACCCGCATAAGTCTTGTGGACCCGCATGAGGCAAGTTGCCTCGCATGTGACTATTTCACCCGCATGGACCCTGTGAGCCCGCATTGAGTATATACGTCATACTCGCATCGTGGGTAGCAAATCCACGGAAATGCAAAATGCAAAATGCAAAATGACCCGGGGATTGACCCCGTAATAAATAATATAACACTAGCACTAACGGCTATCATGAAAAACATATGCAAGTTAGCAATCTTTAACTCTCATTAATTAAACTTAAGACGTTATCATGTAAAATCCGGGAATTTAACCCCAAAGTACTACATACTTCTATTCGTTTAAAAAGAACCATTTTCATAGAAAAGCCACAAGACACTAACACACGTAGTATCAAGGCATGTAATGTTTTTCAAATCAAGTTACTTATACTCTTCAAATCAAGTATCGTATACTTTCAAAATCAAATCATTTAAGTAAACCACTCTTTTAACTTCCCATAAAGTCGTTATAACTAACTTCATGTAAAGCCATTATAACACTTTATGTTTTTAGAAATAAACTAAGGCATTTACATCCTTTAAAAACTAAGTGATTTTAACTTTCCAACTCAACTAAACTTGTACCCTTTTAAATCAAATCAATGGTACCAAAATGAAACCGAATTCATTTAAGACATGTACGTCAACCGTACTATACATTTATAAGATTCATGCTCAAGAAGATAGGGAAAGTTCCACATACCTCTTCGGCTTAATCCACCCGCTAAGTTGAATACGCCGCACATAGAATGTCAACCTATAATGACCATAATACGTCTATCAACTTCTAGCTTTTTAAGGTAGAATAATACTAAGTATAAGGTCTCTTATTCTACGGAAAATTGGACAGCACTTCCCCTGTTTCTACATACTTTTCCACCTTTTTCAAGGCCCGAAATCAATAACAAATACGCCACATTTAAGGCACAACCAATCAAACAATAATACAACATATAGTCCTTTTCAATTCCTTAATCCAAGTCGTTACTCCAACATGTTATATACGTCATAACAATTATAACAACTAAATTCCCTTTCTTGTATAACATGTGACGGTTATAACTAAAAACCAAATTGATTAAAAACTTCAATGGCTAACATGCCATGTCTCGGTTTTAACCCTCCAAATATCCTAAACACTTATAAATCTTTATCCCTTATAGCACAAGCTCATTTATCAACTACTATAACATGTAATCTTCAATTACATTAAGAAGACAAGGATCATTACCTCACTAAGCCCAAATATAATCCAAGATTAAAAGTCGATCCTTAGTAACTTTAGCTCATTTTCTTTACGTTTCAATCCACTCCAAGCAACCCTTAGAAGTTATAACCAACTTCTATTCAAGTTCCAACTCAAAATATGAAGAACACCTTAGGGTTTCAAGGTGCGACTAGCGGATTAACGTAGTATTTCCGGGATTTAAGAGGTTGTTTATGCTTAGTATACTACTAGGGACCTTAGGTTTGAGTATGGGGATTTATCAACAACACTTGAAGAATTTTTCTTGTTTTTCATAGAGCTTGGCCGAGAGCCCCTAATGTGTGCACAATAGTTTCTTGAATTTTTTTCTAAGTGTCCAAGTCTTGCACTAGTAGATGGATATATAAAGAAACCAAGGGTTAAGATTAAAACAAATGTGTGGCCAAGATTGAGATGAACAAATATCTTAAGTCAACTTGGCCACTTGGCCAAGTCATTCTCGCCCAACATGGGTCATGTGGGGGTGACACGTGTCACCCTCCTATTGGTCCAAAATATTTTATCTCTCCAAAATTCCAATAAATTCTATAAGTCTTAAATACCAAATTTGAGAACCAAATTTCAATTATTAAACCATTTTCCTTCACGAGGTCCTTATATACGTGTCCTGGAACTACGGGGTGTAACATTCTTCCCCCCTTAGAAAAATTCATCCCGAATGTTCTACTAAGCTCAATCTAAATCGATATCGACTTATCCCCCTTTAACTATACTCAACACAATCAAATATGCCACACATTTCCACAATATAACACTTATGCAATACGTCAATCAAAATCGACAAGTAGGGAGAAATGGATTACCTGTAGGTGTAGGAAACAAGTGAGGATACTTCTTCATCATGTCCTCTTCTGCTTCCCAAGTCATCGCCTCTCTATTATCATTCTGCCATAAGACCTTGACGGAAGCCACGTCCTTGGTCTGTAATCGTCAGACCTGGCGATCAAGTATCGCTATAGGACTCTCCTCATACGATAACCCCTCTGTCACCTGGACATCACTAACCGGGAACACTCTGGATGGATCTCCGATACACTTCCGTAAGATAGAAACATGGAATACCGGATGTACTGCTTCCAGATCGGATGGCAGATCTAACTCATAGGCAACATTGCCTACTCTACGAATAATCTGGTATGGCCCAATGTACCGCGGGCTAAGTTTCCCCTTCTTTCTGAACCTCATCACACCCTTTATGGGTGATACCTTCAAGAACACCCAATCGTCAAGCTGAAACTCTAAGTGTCGACGTCGATTATCTGCATACGACTTTTGTCGTCTCTGAGCTGCTAATAACCTCTCCTGGATAAGCTTTACCTTATCCACAGCCTGCTGAATCAAGTCTGGGCCAACTAACTGAACCTTGCCAACCTCGAACCAACCGATCGGCGACCTACACTTCCTTCCATATAAGGCCTCATAAGGCGCCATCTGAATACTGGAATGGTAGCTGTTATTATACGCAAACTCAACAAGAGGCAAATGATCCTCCCAGCTACCCCTGAAGTCAATAATACAGGCCCTCAGCATATCCTCAAGTGTCTGGATAGTACGCTCTGCCTGTCCGTCGGTCTGAGGGTGAAATGCAGTACTGAGACTCACCTGTGTCCCTAACCCCTTCTGGAAATACCTCCAGAAGTTAGATGTAAACTGGGCCCCTCTGTCTGATATAATAGATGTAGGAACTTCGTGTAGTCTCACAATCTCTCGGATATACAGTCTAGCATAATCCTCAGCCGAATAAGTAGTCCTGGCTGAAAGAAAATGTGCTGATTTCGTCAGCATGTCTACTATAACCCAGATGGAATCACACTTCCTCTGAGTACGAGGTAACCCTGTAACAAAATCCATGTTGATCACCTCCCACTTCCACGTCGGAATCTCAATCGTCTGTAATAGCCCACCAGGCTTCTGGTGCTCAACCTTGACCTGCTGACAATTCGGACACTGAGAAACGAACTCTGCTACGTCCCTCTTCAGGCCATCCCACCAATACACACATCTGAGGTCATGGTACATCTTAGTTGACCCCGGATGAACCGAATAACGAGCACTGTGTGCCTCCCTTAGAACCTGCTGACGAAGTCCTGCAACATCGGGTACACACAATCTATCCTCATACCTTAGAACCCCCTCAGGTGCTACCCCAAATGAACTCTTCTCCTCTCGAATAGAGACAGATCCTCATAATGTCGCCTCTTCACCTCCTCAACGATGGAAGACTCGGCAACCTCTCGAACCCGAACTCTACTATCATCGGAATCAACCAACCGAACCCCAAGGCTCGCCAACTGATTAATCCGACGAACCATGTCCTGTCTATCTGGCTGCACGTCTGACAGACTACCCATAGATCTATGACTAAGAGCATCTGCAACCACGTTGGCTTTCACCTGGTGGTATAGGATATCAATATCATAATCCTTCAACAACTCTAACCACCATCTATGCCGCAAGTTCAGCTCCCTCTGCCTGAAGATATACTGGAGGCTCTTGTGGTCTGTATAAATATCCACATGAACCCCATATAAGTAATGCCTCCAAATCTTCAAAGCATGTATCACTGCCGCTAACTCCAAATCATGAGTAGGGTAGTTCCTCTCATGCTTCCTGAGCTGTCGGAATGCGTAAGCTATAACCTTACCATGCTGCATCAACACACAACCAAGTCCGACACCCGAAGCATCACAATAAACCACATAACCCTCTAACCCCTCGGGAAGAGTAAGAACTGGAGTTGTCGTCAACTTCTCCTTTAATAACTGGAAGCCCTTCTCACAAGCCTCCGTCCATTGGAACTTAGCCGCTTTCTGAGTCAGCCTAGTCAAAGGCGCTGAGATCGAAGCGATTTTTTCCACAAATCTCCGGTAATAACCCGCAAGCCCTAAGAAGTTATGCACCTCAGTCAACGTAGTAGGTCTAGGCCAAGTTTTCACCGCCTCAATCTTCGCCGTATCAACCCGAATACCATCGGCCCCGATAATGTGCCCCAAGAATGCCACTGAGGCGAAACAAAACTCACACTTAGAGAACTTGGCATATAACTGCCGGCTCTGGAGGACTCTAAGTACCATCCTCAAATGATCCGCATGCTCCTGCTCTGTGCGAGAGTAAACCAGGATGTCATCAATGAATACTATAACAAACGTATCCAGAAATGGTTGAAATACCCAGTTCATCAAATCTATAAATACCGCTGGAGCACTAGTCAATCCGAACGACATCACCCTGAACTCATAATGCCCGTACCGGGTTCTGAATGCAGTCTTCGGGATATCTGCCTCTCTAACTCGTACCTGATGAAACCCGGATCGCAGATCTATCTTGGAAAAACACTTCGCACCCTGCAGCTGATCAAACAAATCATCAATCCTGGGGAGGAGGTACATATTCTTGATGGTTACCTTGTTCAGCTGCCTGTAGTCAATACACATACGCAGCGTCCCATTCTTCTTCTTCATAAATAATACTGGTGCTCCCCAAGGTGAAGTATTAGGCTTAATAAAGTCTTTCTCCAGCAAGTCTTTCAGTTGGTCCTTCAACTCTTTCAACCCAGCAGGTGTCATTCTGTACGGAGGAATAGATATAGGTCGAGTATCTGGCAGAACATCAATACAGAACTCTATCTCCCGCTCTGGAGGAATACCTGGGAGATCATCTGGAAAAACATCCGAAAATTCTCTAACCACTGGAACTGACTGAAAATCTGGCACATCAGCCTCCGTATCAAACACCCAAATAAGATGATAAATATACCCTTTCTGAACCATCTTCCTAGCCTTGAGGTAAGAAATAAAACTACCTCTCGGCGACGCAGTATCCTCTTTCCACTCAATAACAGGCTCACCGGGAAACTGGAATCGAACCAATCTGTCTCTACAGTCAACATTGACATAACAAGAAGCCAACCAATCCATACCCATAATGATATCAAAATCTATCATATCCAGCTCTATCAAGTCTTCTAGGGTCTGACGACTGTGTATAATCACCGGATAATTCTTATATACCCGCTCAGCTACCACCGAATCACCCACTGGCGTAGCTACCTCAAACGGTTCTATCGACACCGGTTCTATTCCTATTCTACCAACAATAAGAGGAGATATATAGGACAAGGTAGAATCCGGATCTATCAAAGCATAAACGTCACAACATGAAATCAATAGTATACCTGTGACGACATCAGGCGAAGTCTCCTGATCCTGCCGACTGGCTAAGGCATAGATGCGGTTCGGAGGACCGCTAGAACTAGGACCTCTGCCACGACCTCTGTCGCGGCCTGCTGGCCCGTAAACCCCATTCCCTCCGGGGCGCATAACCACAGAAGATGATGACCCGGCAACTTACCCTGTAGGATGAGTCATACTACCCGTGTCGCCTCTGGTCGGACAATCCCTCTTCAAATGGCCCTACTGGCTGCAAGAGAAACAGGCTCCCGAAACAATACGACACTCCTCACGATGGGACCCACCGCATCGATCACACCGAGGTAAAGGGGGCCTCATCTGGCTAGTACTCCTGTTCCGAAGGCAAAGCCACGGAGCCTCGACCGCTCTGAATAACCCGATCGATCAAACATGCGCGTAAGGCGGAGAGGAGTACTACTGTCTGGTGGGACACGCACCTAGCTTCTTCGAGGCTGTCCGCCTCGAAAGTTACCCGAAAACCCTGCCGTCCTGGCCCTCTTATACTGGCCTCCGTCTGGCTGACTCCCTCTCTGTATGTCTTTCACTCCCTGTGCGTATGCCTGGATTGTGGCAATATCCATACCTGGCTGGAGAGCCACTACCATGCATCCATCAACCAAGTAGCGGTCTAGCCCTATCACGTAGCGGTGAACTCTATCCGCTATGTCAGCACCAATAGCGGGCGCATACCTAGCCAATGAGTCGAACTCTAGGTTATACTCTCTGATAGTCCTGCCACCCTGCCTCAATGTCAGAAACCTATCAACCCGGGCTCTCCTCATCTCAGGAGGCAAGAAGTGACCTAGGAAGGCCTCCGTGAACTCGTCCCAAACGGCTGGAGGAGCATCCACGCCCCTGGACAGTTCCCACGACTCAAACCAGTTCACTGCAACATCGCGTAACCGGTAAGAAGCTAGTACAACTGACTCGGCCTCCGAGGCCCTAATCATCTGCATAGTCCGATGTATCTGCCGAATGAACTTCTAAGGATCATCCTCAGGTCTCGACCCATAGAACTCTGGCGGATTGCAACCCAGAAAATCTCGAACCTCAAACCATGCGCTCTGGGTTTGCACTGGCTCATGCGTGCCGCCGCCACTATCTCCGCCAAGAATCGAATCAGTATCTCCGTAGTGTCTATCCCCTGCCCCTGGCTAAGGGACTGGAGGCTCGGGTATCGAAACCTCTGGAGCTGCAACTGCTCTAAGCTCCTCTGGTACTATCGGTGTAACCGAACTCGCCGACTAGGCCACAACCTCAGGCATAGTTTGGGCCTGAGCCCTAGTGACTCTCTGCGTCCTACTAGAAGCTCCTACTGCTGCCTTGCCCTTCTGGGCTGTTGTTGCCTTCCGTGGAGGCATAACTGATACACAAGATTATGTCAGAAAGAGATCAACCTATTAACACGACTCTACTGCACGATCTCAGAATGAGAAGAATGGAAACCAATCCTAAATATCATGTAGCCTCCTGATTATAGATGTAGTGCACAACACACCGATAATCAAGACTCTACTAGACACGGTCTGTAGACACTTTCCGAAGACTAAATGCTCTGATACCACTTTTGTCACGACCCGACCCCGGGCCCGCGACTGGTGCCCTACCTGGGCACCCTTATAGGTATACATCAGAGATAACCAGCGGAATATAAATAAAGCTCATAGACATGCAGTAATGTGAAATAAGAACCAGGCTAGCCGATAAGGCCACCTTTCTGCATATATACATAACAAAGGGATACATCTTTTACAAGTCCAAACCACAAAACATGACTACATACCTCTAAGAGTTTGGACCCTATCTATGATGGGACAGGGCCCCGCCATACCCCTGAGTGTACATAAATCTACAACAACAGGGATCTGTACCAAAAGATAAGCCTCCGGAGTAATGGAGCTTCTTCAAAAGCTGAACAGCGATCCTAAGAGTGAGGATCAGCAACCTGTCTACCTCTACCTGCGGCATGAACGCAACCCCCGATGTGACGATAGTAACACGTCTGTCAACTCTATGATTACTAGTATACGTTATATGTATCGAATGACGACTCTCTTGTTATATAAAATTGGGCAGCACTTCCCCTACTTATATACACATCCACAACTCACAAACAAGGTCAACAACATCAATAATAAGACACGTCTCAAGGTCATAACCAAATCAGTCCCATATACTTCTATATACGCCATTGTTATATGTTCTTTCTTTTTACGTTCATGGAAGACAATAACCACAACAACCAAGGTGATTAACACACCTATTTCTCATGTTAATCCAGCCCCTTTAACCATATCAAAATAGCTACTACAAACAGTCCATACTTCTAGCAACAACGGGAGTTCAAGTCTTATAGTTTGCAACATAACACTCTTCTACACCTTAATTCCTTTAAGACATATATCCGTAATCACAACAATATATATGCATGTTCATAGCTTATAATTACAGCATTATAACTCAACAAAACAACTCTTAAATTCGACACAACAATACCCACGATTTTGGGAAGGTCTCGGCCACAACAACATAATTTCCATAACTCTTCTCTTAACTCTTTAAAATCCAATTCATATTTCAACATTTTCATATAACCAATTACAACTTTAAATAACAAGGTTTCCTTCAATTTTAACATGCAATCAATAACAATGATAACAATAACAACAACCAAACCCAATGTATACAAAACAGTCCCAAAATCGGCTCACTACAACACCCGAAACAACCACATGCAATTTCTTACTTCCAATTTCTCTTAACACAAGTTCATCTCTTAACTACAACATCATTCAACTCCAAATACTCTATAAGAAGAAGAAATCTTACCTTACTTAGCCAAAACAGTCCCAAATCGGCCACTGCACCATTTTTGCTCCATTTCACCACTTCTTCAACTTACAATGACATGCATGCATTCCTTATGAGTTTAAATCCATCTTACTTGCATATTTTTCATCCAATAAGTTCATCTTTCAAAACTAAGGTTGTTGGGGCAGATTTCGGCCAGCATTGCCGAATTCACCACTATTTTGGGGAGTTTACTATGGCTTGATACTTAGTAGAATAATTTAATCTTAGAATGAGAGTTGGTTAGAGCTTCAACTTGGCTATGGAAATTGAGAGGAAATCGGTTGGATAAGTTTGGAGAGATAGGAGAGATAAGTGAAAGATGAATTTTGAATTAAAGTGTAGAGATATGTTAGTATATGTGAGCATGGGGCTGAAAACATGAAGGGGGGCACAAGTTCCCAAAATTTGTCCACTTATTATTATTCCCCCCACTAAAATTAATCCCACAATAAAAAATCAATCTCCCACAATTAAATAATCTTAGACCCCTCTTTATTTTACATCCTGAAATTTCAATATCCTCATATTCTCGACGTCTAACATTTTTATAATACAACACTAGTCCATAACCCCATTGGAAATACACAACTACTATTATTAATCCTCATTGCCACATTTGTAGTATTCAAGCTTATTCCGTATTAGCATATGTAAATATACTTTTCTTCCAACACTCGAATCTTATTCTCTTAATTACGTTCTCAAATTATTGCCTCAAAAGTACGAGGTGTAACACATGACCCGTAGGGTTCCCGAAGGGTCAGGGCCAGGGTCGGAGAATTTAAAAAAAAATATGGTCAGGATCGGGCAAGCAGAAAAAAAAAGCTACCCTACCCGAGCTTTGGACAGGTCTAGCGATGAGGTAGACACTTTGACGAATGGAGTAGATGGCTAGTTCAAGATGACCAGGAATGATGGCAAGGTTATGATGACTGGTAAATATAGCAAGATCAGGAAGAAAGAGGTGATCAAGAGCGAAACTTACATACCATCAAAGTGAAACTTCCTAAGTTCAAGGGAAGAAGTGATCCAGAGGAGTTCCTAAAATGGAAGATGCAAAGTGAGTGTATTTTCCTCACCAACAATATCTCTGATGCCTTAAACGTGAAATATGCCCTTACACAATTTGAGGAATATGGCTACTTGGTGGAAATCCAAGAAGCGAGAGCGAGCTCAATGATACATATTTGATGTTTCGACTTTGCAAGAATTGATTGAGCTCATTGAATCAAGATATGTGATGAATGATTATTATCAAAATATTTTAAGCGGGTGTACATGTTGAGGCAATGTAATAAAAGTGTTGAAGAATACTTTGATGAATTTGAGAATTTGAGGTTGAAGTAAAAAATCGAAGAGCATTTGAACTACACAATCATCTAGTTTGTAGCCAATTTGAATCATGATATCTCCAAGCCCATGAGGCTTCAATCCTATGCTACACTTGAGGATGCCTTTCATGATGCCATCAAAGTTGAAGCGGATTTGAGAGAAGAGAAGTCGTACAAGACTAAGAATACTACATCCTCATTATGGAGTAAAGATAAAAACAAGTGGAAGTCTTTCACTTGGGAGAAGCTTAAGTCTACTACTCATACTTTCCAACAAAGTTGATCATCAATCGAAAGGAGGTAATGATGCTAAATTCATCTTTCCTCGTCCTTATATTATTCAATGTTTCAAATGTCAAGGGAGAGGGCATATTTCTAGTTAATGTCCTAATTGGAAGGCAATTGTGGCCTTATGTGATGTGGTATCGAAAAGATAAAGAAAATGAGGGAGAAGTAGATAGTGATGGTGATGAGAAAAGGAGTAAGAATGAGAGAGAATCAGAGGGTGATGATGAAGAGCAAATGAAAGAAGCTATAAACATTTCCCTTGTTATAAGTATGGCCATGTGTGTACTAAATAGGGAAGCACTTGATTAAAGAAAAAATGTGTTCCATGCTAGGTGCAAGATAATGGACAATATGTGTTTCTTGGTTATTGATGGGAGTTGCACAAATGCGGTGAGCAAATACTTGGTTGAACACATGAAGTTCCCCACTCGAAAACACCCTAAACCCTACAAACTTCAATGATTCAATGAATGTGGTGATGTAAAGGTGACCAGGCAATTGATTATCAAGTTTAACATTAAGAGGTATGAGGATGAGTTGTTATGTGATGTTGTCCTGATGCAAACATGTCATATATTTCTTGGCAGACCTTGTCAATTTTATAGGGATGTCCAACATAGTGAAATGACCAACAAGTACTCATATGTATTTGGAGGTCGAAAATACACTCTTGCCCCATTGACACCCTATCAAGTGAGTGAAGATTATGAGGTCATGAAGGAACTCCGAGAGAGGGTTCTAAGGGAGGAAATGGAGAAACATGAAAAGTAGCCCTTGGTTACTCAAGGAGGACAAGGTTCGGCCCAAGAGAAGGCTAAAATGTGCATAATTGTCAAACCTGGATTTGAAAAGGGTTGTCGCGCCCTTTTTCGACCGCGACTTTTATTTTCTAAACTCCTGCTTAAAATGCAATGTTAGAAAATAAATAATAACTAAATGTTAAAAGTGCAAACAAATATTAAAGTGCTAAAAATGCAAAAAAAGTGCTTAAAAGGTGCTAGAAGTGCAAAAAGATTAATTTTAAAGCTAAAGTTTAAAAGGGTGCTAAAAAGTGCTAAAGGGTTGCTAGAATGCTAAGGGTTCGCGGAGTCGCCACCTAATTAGTTTGGGTGAATTAGGACACCTAAATGTTTAACTGGTTTAAAGTAAAACATTAACTCCATTCTTTAAGGTCTGCTAAACTTAGTGAGATTCTGGGTAAGGGTTATTTATTAATCTAGAGGGAAGGGGTTAGGCACCCTCTAAGATCCGCTAACTTGCGGTTGTCCTGCCAAACCTAGGGTAATTATTATGCTAGAGAAAATGCATGTTTAAAAAGATGCTGCAAGTATTTTATAAAAGAATGCATTGCATTTTGGATAAAAGATTTATAAGACTAATGCTATAAGAGTACATATAAAGTTTAAACGTATGCCATTGTATTATTTATGGTACCAAGTCGATTTATGGGCCATAGATTTATCTGCGAAATTAAAGAAGTGAGGCGTTAGTTTTAGATATGCAATTTTAATAATTCAGGCAAAGGATTAGATATGAAGTGACAAACCTAAAATAGATAATTAGAAGTGCCTTGCCGATTTTAAACTACCCGCCCAATTTATTTATTTCGACAATAATTGTTCTATGTCTCTTATTATTACAAAATAAATAGAATTGCGAATAAACAAATAAAGGCATAATGAGGCAATTAATTTTAGAGAGTAAGAGGAGTCGAGACGGATGACAACGTCATCTTGTCCTATTTGTTTTTCCTAAGAGTTGCTGAAGATGGAACTCGATGGATGCGGGTGCGGGTTGCCATTTGAAGTGGCTCATGATGAGTCTCGTCATGAGACTCTTCATTTTTTGCTCCGATGCGTTTCATGTAAGAAAAAGAAAATGATAAGGATTAGTACATGCCCAAATTCATTAAACAAAAACAAGCACTTGACACGTAGTTTGCATTTAAGCCAACACATATATATAAATACCAAACAAAAGCAATATCAGATAAGGATGCAGCCAGCAGGTAGTATGATACATAGCCCCTGACAATTCCAAGTAAAGGCAGTATGCAAACAGCAAGTAGAAACAGTAGGCAAAGACACTAAGTAGAGACAGTGAGCAGCAATATCACGATGCAGCAAGCGAAACAATAGCGAGACAAAGTAAGAGGCGAGCGAGGGCATATGGTGACCGAATACTAACCTCTTACATTCGATTATTCTAAAGAAAAAGAAAGACATCCTTACATGTTTTTACTGCATTTTTAACTCAAGGTAAACAGACAAGCATGGAATTAGTTGCTGATATCATTTTCTGAACCCTTTAAGCCACCTCAGTTATCTTAACTACTTCCATTACTCCACACATATTTGTGGAAGATAAACAGGACTGCCAGTTGAACTATATGCATCATATGACTAAAATTAATAAGCATGTATGACTGATTTTAAAAATAGAAGGAGCATGATTCACACTGAAGAGCAGTTGTCAACTATACAGCAAGCAGATAGATACATGAATCTAAAAATGAAAGCACCAGAGGAAATGCAGCATGAAGGGACTAGGCCCAAATAACTTTCAAACAGATTTCTTTTCTTTGGTAATGTACCAGTGCTTCTACATCTTGAAATACGCCTCGATATACAGTGGTTCACACAAATTTTCCTTAAGGGGACAAAGTCAAATTGCGAGTCGTGTAGGGGACAGAATATGCATGAAACACACATATAAGGTCCACTTAAGATGCCTCAAAGATCACTGGAGGAGGGGTAGACTTGCACATATTCAAAGCACAGACAGATAAAGCCTAATATTATAAAACAGAACAAGACATTCCCATATTCCCCAAAGCAAACAATGGGCGAGTCACTCGAATTATTTTGCTGTGTTGATTATTGTCGATTAATCGATATTAAAAGTTATTGAAGGGGTATGACTGATATGAATCGTTGACCCACTAACACACTTAACTCCTGTCAAACAAGAAGCCTATAATACAAACTTCACGATTAGGTATATTCAAACAAAAAGATTCAGATAATAGCCATCAACAGATTTGAATGGCTTAACGCGTATAAGCTAAATTAAACCAGCATATTTAAACAACACATAATCATTACATATGTCGTGAAACACAGACCGAACGAGAAATGCGAAGGGAGACGAATTTACCTTCTCTCCGACAATGGCCGGCAGCGTATCAAGTCGTCGGAGCCACTCGACGGGTTTTGGGCTTTGCGATGCGAAACAGAGGGCAAAGTTGCTTGCTGATTTTTGGCTAGAATTGAGAGAGGGGTCCAAACTACCTATTCATGCTATGCTAGTGGTCCGGGTGCTGAGCCCCTTGCTTCTTCCTGATTCTGCTAAGCTCTATCTCTCGATGCCTATTGCATGTCGTCCTTAAATTGCTATGTGGTTGCTCTCCCGTTTCTGCTCTATGTTTACTCTCTGTCTGTGTTTGACTGCTGCTAAGGGTTTCGATGCTATCGGTTCCCTAAATTGCTATGTAGTTCCCTCCTTTGCATGCTCTATCGCATGTGCTTATATAGCCCTATTTGGGGTTCCAAGTTAGGTAAGTAATAAAGGCTAATTCGTGCTTGAATCGACGAGATTTTGTGCTGATATTGGCTGCCTATTTTAAGTGTAACGATTTCAAGGAAAATCTGGTTTTATGGTAAGAAATCGTTGGGCTGGGTTAGTATGGGTAAGGAAGGTTGGCTAGGTGCGCGTGGTGAAGGAAGGTCCCCGGATCCTCCGGCGAGAATCTCGGGATATGCTGGTGTCTTGGCGGCGATGGAAGGAGTTCTAGGGTTCTTCAGTTTTTTGTTCTTTAAGGGTTGTTGAGGGGAGACGATGAAAGGGCTGCTGGACGATTGAAGGGTTGAAGTCCATCAGGTTGGGCGTGGGCTTGGGTAAATGTAGAGGGCTTGCGGGTGGGCTTTGCGTCGCGAGTATTGGGCAGCGGTAGTGAATTTGGGTAGTTAAAGGGTAGTATTTAATTATTAGGTGGACGAAATTAATGGGTATTGGGCTATTAATTAGGTGTTAGTTCTTTAATGGGCTGCGTTTTAAAGGTATTAATTTTAGGTGTTTAATTAGTTAATTAGTGGTAACTTAATAAACTAATGTGATTAAATTATTTAGGTGCTTTATTAATCTACTTGTTAAAATAATAAATGCGGGCGTGTTATTCAATTAGTGCTTAATATTTTAGAATGCGGCGCTATTATTTAAAATCTTATTATTATGCATTATTGCGAAGTTAAATTAAAATTGAATAGAGTTTAGATTAGATTATTAAATGCTAAATGCAAGTATGATTTTTAAGAATTGTTTTAAAACTTTTATAAATGCGGCGCTATTAAAATGCATGTATTAGATTAGAATTGATTTTAAATTACAAATGATTATGAAATTCTCTTGCGTATTAATAAATGCGGCTATGCTACCTGACACGACGCTATTGCTAAATTATTTATTTTATGTATTTATTAATTATTTAAGAATTACGACAGAGCTTGAGATCAATTAACGCGGACGCGGAACTCTAAGTGCTTGAAACTCTACGTAAGAAAATGCGAAGTTATTATTAAATTGTTTATTTATGCATGTATTTATGTTTTACTCGCTGCATTTTATTATAAAAATCCTAAAAAATTATTTTACAAAATTAGTCTAATTTTATAGTTAATGACTGGCCGGGAGGGTCAAAATTGGGTGTCAACAGCTGTCCCTCTTTGTATGGAGATGATGGAAGAATCTTCGGACAAAGACGTTGACTCGTAGCCAATTTTGTCTCGATCTTCAGAATTGCAAAAAATGTTGGGCAGGTGGACAAGGCTGACGCAAAAATCAAAATCTGTCCCAGTGTCGAGTTATGACGACCTTTGGGCTACCATGGTCAAAACACTGGGCGGGCTAACGGACTCAAAGTCCCGGTGTCGAGTTATGGCGACAACTGGGCTACTGATCAAAACACGAGGAGGCTAACGGACTCAAAGTTGTCGGTGTCGAGTTATGATGACCTTTGGGCGATGGGCAAAAGTAAAAGAAAATAAGCGGCGAACACAGGGTGTACGCTATGGCTTATGGTCTGGGTTCTATGGTGGTGTGGAGCGAGTGGACCGGCGCTTGAGGCGGCTTACGCGTCGTTGGGAAGGTTGGCCCCAACAGTTGCCACGTTATTTGTAAGAAAATCCACGTTGTGCTCCTGCTGCTGCATGCTAAGACTTGAACAAACGGTTAGTGCATAACTGCTAAGGCAAAATAATTTTAAAAACAATGTAACTGTGAATAGAAAAGGTTATCCTGCAAAACGCGATGCATGTTGTGTTGATGCGATGCTGCAAATGCTGTGGCTTTCGTCCTTGCACAGACGTGTTGCGATAGAACGCGGATATGTTGTCTTTGCTGCCATTGCCCCTGTAGACTAAAGCTCAAGAAAGAGTTAGTGCATAACTGCTAAGACAGAATAATAAAGCATGAATGAGAAAAAATACAATTTTGAGAACAGAGAAAATCGTCCCTGCGTAGATGTGATATGCTGATGATGGCGTCATTTTCGGACTTGCTGTGCTGATAACGTCGTTGCCTGGACGTGTTGCTGCTGGCGTCGTTGCGTAGACTTGCTGTGCTGATAACGTCGTTGCCTGGACGTTGCTGCTGGCGTCGTTTTCGGACTTGCTGTGCTGATAACGTCGTTGCCTGGACGTTGCTGCTGGCGTCGTTGCGTAGACTTGCTGTGCTGATAACGTCGTTGCCTGGACGTTGCTGCTGGCGTCGTTGCGTAGACTTCTTTGTCTTGATAACGTCGTTACTGGGCGTGTTCTTCGCTGGCATCGTTGCGTAGACTTCTTTGTCGATAACGTCGTTACTGGGCGTGTTCTTCTTGGCGTCGTTGCGTGACTTCTTTGTCTTTGATAACGTCGTTACTGGGCGTGTTCTTCTTTGGCGTCGTTGCGTAGACTTCTTTGTCCGATAACGTCGTTATGCGGATGTATTCTTCTTGGCGTCGTTGCATGGACTTCGATTACGTCGTTATGCGGGCGTGTTCTTCTTGGCGTCGTTGCGTAGACTTGTTGTGCTGATAACGTCGTTGCCTGGACGTGTTGCTGCTCCTGTAGAATAAATGCTTCTGCAAGCTAAGCTTGAGAAAACGTTAGTGTATACCTGTTTAAACGAAATGATAAGTACATATGAGAAGTGCAATTTTATGGGTAGAGATGTCATCACGATCGCTGATGAATATTGAGATGTTGTCCTTGCGGACATCTTTGAGAGCAGCAACTGACGAATTGTCATGATGCCTTTGTTGGGTGGGTTGCCAATTTGACTTTATGCTCGAGTTGATGCGCTAGGTTTTGTTGCGGAACTCTGAACTTTGACTGCTGATTGTTGATGCCCCTTTTCTGCTTCTTTGCTTTATGCGGACTTTGGATTGTTGTCATCCTCATGCGTGTTGCTTTTCACCTGCGAAGAGACTTTTGTCGTATTTTACGCTTGTTGCACTTTCATACATTAATATGAAAAGACATGCGCTCAAAGAAAAGTTGTGAGTTTTGGGGGGGTCGATTCATATTTGACTTCGCCGCCTTGTCCCTTGACATCTGCGTGCCTGGCCTGTTTGGACTTGCAATTCCTGTCCGGTTTCCTACATTGTCCCAGTTTTGAAAGGGTGTCTGGCCTAAAGTGGGTCTCAATGTAGTTGCTTGTATGTAGTGATGTTTAGGCCTTCGATTTGGCTTTGTAGGGTTGCGAGGTGCTCGACGGATCTATCTTCGCTTTTCTTTCGAGACCACTGCTTTTATAGGAACGAGACAGTTCACTTCGTTTGCTCAAATGCCCTTGAATCGGTCATGTCGTTGGGCCGTGCCTTTGATCTTGCGAAATATTGTTGCTCTGTCATTGCTTAGTCAAATACAAATCGACCTTTTGGGGAGATGATAAATCTTTCTAAAAATGCAACAAACGGTGTTAGCATAAAGCACATAATTTGCAGGTATCTAGCGGATATATTGCACATTGCACATTCAAACGTTTCCTAACATGCAGGAGGACCTCTTTATGCCAGAGGTAAGCCTAAACGTCACTTATGCGAGATTATGACGGATTTGTCCAAGTCGTCCAACTATAATGCCTTTGTTGGAAATGGCGACCAAATGACGGTGCACTTTTCCCAATTTCGGCATGTCATGATTAGGCTTGGATTTGTCTGTCATTGCCACGCTACACATAATATGCTGGTTGGTCGTTGGGTTGAGAAACCCGTCGACAAGTTTGGTGTCTTCCTAATTGTGGTGTCGATGCCAAGGACCGACCCACCTAAGGTAAATGCATGCGTACTAAAATAAGGGTGGTATAGCTCTATCTTAAGTTTGCTAAGATTTGGCTTTTACGGGCCTTGAGTTCCCGAGCGGACAACTCGAGTGAGAAGGCTACGCGGCCACCGGTTAGACCGGGCACTCCACGTATATTACCGACTCTCCTAAATTTGGATTTTGAAGAAAGAATTTTGCTGATGCACCCAGCGCACCTCGCAGGTAGTGTGTGATTGTGTGAATTTTCCAGAGTGGAAGAAATATGAGCGGAATGCCAATTTAAGAAAAGCGGTAAAGCAGGTAGCAATTAAAATAAACAAAATATAGCACACAAAAAATTAAATGCAAAATAATTGCCAAATAATAACCCTAGGTCTGTTGTGGTTAAGAACCTAAAGTCCCCAGCAGAGTCGCCATTCTGTCGCGCCCTTTTTCGACCGCGACTTTTATTTTCTAAACTCCTGCTTAAAATGCAATGTTAGAAAATAAATAATAACTAAATGTTAAAAGTGCAAACAAATATTAAAGTGCTACAAATGCAAAAAAGTGCTTAAAAGGTGCTAGAAGTGCAAAAAGATTAATTTTAAAGCTAAAGTTTAAAAGGGTGCTAAAAAGTGCTAAAGGGTTGCTAGAATGCTAAGGGTTCGCGGAGTCGCCACCTAATTAGTTTGGGTGAATTAGGACACCTAAATGTTTAACTGGTTTAAAGTAAAACATTAACTCCATTCTTTAAGGTCTGCTAAACTTAGTGAGATTAAGGTAGCATTCTTTATTAATCTAGAGGGAAGGGGTTAGGCACCCTCTAAGATCCGCTAACTTGCGGTTGTCCTGCCAAACCTAGGGTAATTATTATGCTAGAGAAAATGCATGTTTAAAAATATGCTGCAAGTATTTTATAAAAGAATGCATTGCATTTTGGATAAAAGATTTATAAGACTAATGCTATAAGAGTACATATAAAGTTTAAACGTATGCCATTGTATTATTTATGGTACCAAGTCGATTTATGGGCCATAGATTTATCTGCGAAATTAAAGAAGTGAGGCGTTAGTTTTAGATATGCAATTTTAATAATTCAGGCAAAGGATTAGATATGAAGTGACAAACCTAAAATAGATAATTAGAAGTGCCTTGCGATTTTAAACTACATGATTTATTTATTTCGACAATAATTGTTCTATGTCTCTTATTATTACAAAATAAATAGAATTGAATAAACAAATAAAGGCATAATGAGGCAATTAATTTTAGAGAGTAAGAGGAGTCGAGACGGATGACAACGTCATCTTGTCCTATTTGTTTTTCCTAAGAGTTGCTGAAGATGGAACTCGATGGATGCAGGTGCGGGTTGCCATTTGAAGTGGCTCATGATGAGTCTCGCCATGAGACTCTTCATTTTTGCTCCGATGCGTTTCATGTAAGAAAAAGAAAATGATAAGGATTAGTACATGCCCAAATTCATTAAACAAAAACAAGCACTTGACACGTAGTTTGCATTTAAGCCAACACATATATATAAATACCAAACAAAAGCAATATCAGATAAGGATGCAGCCAGCAGGTAGTATGATACATAGCCCCTGACAATTCCAAGTAAAGCGATGCAAACAGCAAGTAGAAACTTGATGGCAAAGACACTAGCGAGACAGCGGCAGGCAATATGCGAGTGCAAAGCGTAAAACAATAGGCAGAGACAAAGTAAGAGGCAGAACAGGGGCATATGGTGACTGAATACTAACCTCTTCTGTTCAGTTATTCTAAAGAAAAAGAAAGACATCCTTACATGTTTTTACTGCATTTTTAACTCAAGGTAAACAGACAAGCATGGAATTAGTTGCTGATATCATTTTCTGAACCCTTTAAGCCACCTCAGTTATCTTAACTACTTCCATTACTCCACACATATTTGTGGAAGATAAACAGGACTGCCAGTTGAACTATATGCATCATATGACTAAAATTAATAAGCATGTATGACTGATTTTAAAAATAGAAGGAGCATGATTCACACTGAAGAGCAGTTGTCAACTATACAGCAAGCAGATAGATACATGAATCTAAAAATGAAAGCACCAGAGGAAATGCAGCATGAAGGGACTAGGCCCAAATAACTTTCAAACAGATTTCTTTTCTTTGGTAATGTACCAGTGCTTCTACATCTTGAAATACGCCTCGATATACAGTGGTTCACACAAATTTTCCTTAAGGGGACAAAGTCAAATTGCGAGTCGTGTAGGGGACAGAATATGCATGAAACACACATATAAGGTCCACTTAAGATGCCTCAAAGATCACTGGAGGAGGGGTAGACTTGCACATATTCAAAGCACAGACAGATAAAGCCTAATATTATAAAACAGAACAAGACATTCCCATATTCCCCAAAGCAAACAATGGGCGAGTCACTCGAATTATTTTGCTGTGCTGATTATTGTCGATTAATCGATATTAAAAGGTATTGAAGGGGTATGACTGATATGATTCGTTGACCCACTAACACACTTAACTCCTGTCAAACAAGAAGCCTATAATACAAACTTCACGATTAGGTATATTCAAACAAAAAGATTCAGATAATAGCCATCAACAGATTTGAATGGCTTAACGCGTATAAGCTAAATTAAACCAGCATATTTAAACAACACATAATCATTACATATGTCGTGAAACACAGACCGAACGAGAAATGCGAAGGGAGACGAATTTACCTTCTCCGGACAGCGAGCCGGGGCAGCGTATCAAGTCGTCGGAGCCACTCGACGGGTTTTGGGCTTTGCGATGCGAAACAGAGGGCAAAGTTGCTTGCTGATTTTTGGCTAGAATTGAGAGAGGGGTCCGAACTACCTATTCATGCTATGCTAGTGGTCCGGGTGCTGAGCCCCTTGCTTCTTCCTGATTCTGCTAAGCTCTATCTCTCGATGCCTATTGCATGTCGTCCTTAAATTGCTATGTGGTTGCTCTCCCGTTTCTGCTCTATGTTTACTCTCTGTCTGTGTTTGACTGCTGCTAAGGGTTTCGATGCTATCGGTTCCCTAAATTGCTATGTAGTTCCCTCCTTTGCATGCTCTATCGCATGTGCTTATATAGCCCTATTTGGGGTTCCAAGTTAGGTAAGTAATAAAGGCTAATTCGTGCTTGAATCGACGAGATTTTGTGCTGATATTGGCTGCCTATTTTAAGTGTAACGATTTCAAGGAAAATCTGGTTTTATGGTAAGAAATCGTTGGGCTGGGTTAGTATGGGTAAGGAAGGTTGGCTAGGTGCGCGTGGTGAAGGAAGGTCCCCGGATCCTCCGGCGAGAATCTCGGGATATGCTGGTGTCTTGGCGGCGATGGAAGGAGTTCTAGGGTTCTTCAGTTTTTTGTTCTTTAAGGGTTGTTGAGGGGAGACGATGAAAGGGCTGCTGGACGATTGAAGGGTTGAAGTCCATCAGGTTGGGCGTGGGCTTGGGTAAATGTAGAGGGCTTGCGGGTGGGCTTTGCGGGTCGCGAGTATTGGGCCAGGCGGTAGTGGGCTGGGTAGTTAAAGGGTAGTATTTAATTATTAGGTGGACGAAATTAATGGGTATTGGGCTATTAATTAGGTGTTAGTTCTTTAATGGGCTGCGTTTTAAAGGTATTAATTTTAGGTGTTTAATTAGTTAATTAGTGGTAACTTAATAAACTAATGTGATTAAATTATTTAGGTGCTTTATTAATCTACTTGTTAAAATAATAAATGCGGGCGTGTTATTCAATTAGTGCTTAATATTTTAGAATGCGGCGCTATTATTTAAAATCTTATTATTATGCATTATTGCGAAGTTAAATTAAAATTGAATAGAGTTTAGATTAGATTATTAAATGCTAAATGCAAGTATGATTTTTAAGAATTGTTTTAAAACTTTTATAAATGTGGCGCTATTAAAATGCATGTATTAGATTAGAATTGATTTTAAATTACAAATGATTATGAAATTCTCTTGCGTATTAATAAATGCGGCTATGCTACCTGACACGACGTTATTGCTAAATTATTTATTTTATGTATTTATTAATTATTTAAGAATTACGACAGAGCTTGAGATCAATTAACGCGGACGCGGAACTCTAAGTGCTTGAAACTCTACGTAAGAAAATGCGAAGTTATTATTAAATTGTTTATTTATGCATGTATTTATGTTTTACTCGCTGCATTTTATTATAAAAATCCTAAAAAATTATTTTACAAAATTAATCTAATTTTATAGTTAATGACTGGCCGGGAGGGTCAAAATTGGGTGTCAACAAGGGTTTATGAAGAGCACTACATGGTGCACCCCATCAATGACGGATTTATGTTTGATACTAACTAAAATACTAGTATTTTACCTAGTATTGTGTCTTTTTTTCCAGGCACATGATGATATGATCGTCGAGGAGATGCCAAAAGGAATATCTTATCCTTAAGGATTGCACATCTCTCTTCCCAACCCTTTTGATTTTTGAATGAGAAATCCCATAAGCTTTGTTAGGGACGGTAATGGATATAATTTATTCATATATTTTCATATGTTAAATATTAAATATTTTAAATAAGTGTAAATAAATATACTCTATTCTCGCATATTTTCTAACATATTTTGCAGGAGAAAAGATATATGATAATTGAAGAAAAGAAACAAACAAGTAGTGAATTGAGTAGCCAACTCAGAATGAAGAAGAAAATTCACCAATGGTCTATATCATTCGTAGTCATGACGATAGCAACTGAAAAGATGAAGAAAATTGATAGTTACAATTATAAAAGTCATAGTTGCAACTACGATTCTTACTTGAAGAACAAAAGTCACATGGCAAATTCATAGTTGCAACTATGAGAATCATATCGACGGAAGAACAAATCTCAAAGCAATGGTTGCAACTATGACAACTTTCAGGCAGAAAACCTCTATAAATAGAGTCCGAGTTTTATAGAAAAGGCATCGAGTCTGTATGCAAAAAGAAGAATTACTCTTAAGTCTCTCTCTTGTCTTTAAGTCTTAGAATTTGTCTTTTTAGAAGAATAATATTTCTTCATAATTTCCTTATATTACTAACCTTGTTATTCGATCCTTTTCCGAATCTCGTACGTAGCGAGAGCTTACTGCACCGAGCTGCCCTTTTTAATTTCCTTATATTACTAAGTTAGTTTTCTTTCTTACTTCATAATGGAGTAATCTCTTTTGATGGGATAGTTGAGGAAGCTTGATATATATATATATCAGTTTTAATACATCTTTGGCTTGAAACCTTCTATTTATATTTTAAACTGTGCAAGAGTGAGAATTTTTAATTAATCATTATTATCAAGTCTATATATTTTACCTCTGAGTTATAAATTATATCAATTTTGTATTCTCGCGAAGCAAAATTAATATCTATAACTAAAGAACAAAATAGTAGAGTGATAGTAAATTTAGTTATCTCTTATTCCAAATCTTTATCTTATTTCTTTCAATTCTATTCTCACGGAGGGATTGAACCAAAACAAACTTATTGATTTATGGGATCTTTATCTTATTTCTTTCATTCCTATTCTCACGGAAGGATTGAATCAAATAAATTTATTGATTTAAAGGCTAATCGCAAGAGGTATTTATACCTTTAGCACAATTCAAGCAAGGAAAATATTTTGGTATAATAGTCACTAGTCTTAAATCTATTAGTTGACATAACCTCATGGAGTGTTAATAATTATTTATTTCTTAATGACCAAAATATAATTGTATTAGAAATAAGCAATTATTCTTCAGAGAAATACATGTAGAAATTGAGATTTTCTTACAATAATATTATCAAGTGGATTCAATGACTCCCAATATTTTTGTAATAAAAATCTTCCGAAAGTAGTTTGTTTTAATTAAAATAATTTGTAATTCAAACCCACACTTTCATCATTTTGATTCTCTCAAATAGTAGTCAAAATATTATAAACATGTAGCATAGATTATCCAATCTCTGTGAACTATATCATAAACTATACTAGAATTTGACAGAGTACGAGCAGAAAACCCTATACATATTGACCTCATCAGATGGCCCAAGAGCTATGTGAAGGTATGACAATACTTGTGATGTGGTAGTTGGAGTACCAAAGTTGTTTCATTCCGGGCCATTCTAGACATGTCATGATGCTTCTTATGTGATATCCTTCATTGTCATTCTTATACTCAAATTGCATGGAGTACCTCGTACTATTGTTAGTGATAGTGACTCCACCTTACTTATGCCCTTGTGGAATAGTCTTTGGGGTACATTTGGTACCAAGCTCATGTACTCTACTTCGTATCACATCCAAATGGAGGGCAAACTGAGATAGTGAATAAAACTCTTGGGAACATGATCCGGTGTGTGATTAGAGAAAAGACAACTTCCTGGGAGAACCATATGCTTTTCATTGATTATACTTGCAATAGGTTGTCCCACTCCTCTACTTGCATGACCCCATTTGATACTTGTTATGGCGATACCACTCATGTAGCCTTTTTACTTGCTAGGAACACTTCGGATTACTCATGTGACTTTTTTTGTATTCGTATGTGTTTCAATTTTGGGTTTGCATGGAGGGTGTGTGCATGATAGCTTAAGGAATATTCACATCTTTAATCCCGGTGTTATATTCCCTTGTGATGAGTTGGTAGTAGTTTCATGTTTGGGTAGGACTAGTGCGGGAAAAGAGATTTTAAATGGGTTTGTCTTTTTGTTACAACTCGCATCTAGTCATGAGATCATCAATTTTTGCTTGAGAAATGAGGATATAATATTCTTCATATTGTGTAGAACCGATGTAGTTTCACATGCTTGTCATTTTAAATTCATTATTTTTTTTGCTTCATGTTTCATGATAGTTTGAGGTATCAACGTCTTGATGCCTCATATGTGTAAATCTTGTTCGTAGTGATTATTGATACGTGGTTGTACCACAAGTTTACACATATTTGGCATGCTAATGAGATTATTATTGATTGTGCTAACCCTCATTCTTTGAGGACCATGTTTGTGTTTTTCTCTATTTGGTTTTTACAAGGTTCGGATTCGAGGATGAATCATTTTCAAGAATGGAAGGATGATACGATATTGGAAAGCACAAGTCACTCCAAATCATTCGTCTGAGATCAAGCCAAGGATATACAGGCTATGCAAGTAATGTTTATGCACAAAAGAGCATTGGAAGCACCTGAAGGGATGCATATGCAATCGCGTGGGAGGAAGAAGAGCCGGAAGTTAAGTTGTCTCAGATATTGCCTAGCGACACCATCTGCAAATCACAGATGGTGCTGATGGATGACTTAGCTTATTTCAGACATTTCATGCAAAGTTGAGAGCTTGGTCACTTTTGGGCCAGGATTGTAATAAGAATGGTACAAATAGGATACTTAGCCTCATTTTTATCTTTAGTTTTCTTTGATAATGAAACTCTTGAGAGATTAGTATTGTAGTGATAGTTTAGCTCTAGTTCTTAGCATATTTATAGTGTAATTGTGAGGTTGTTCTAGACCGTGTTCTTGATTCACACTTGAGCTTTTCTCACTAGTGAAATCATTTAACTCTATAGTTTGGGTGCTTTAATAGTCTAATTCTATTGAGGTCTTTGTTTTTATATAACATTGATTGCTTGGGATTGCTATTATTGTATATATTCTCCTATCATTTAATTCTCCGCATTTCGATTCGATTTCTTAGAGTTTATCTTTTAGGAATCATATAACCTCCCATCTATTTGTTTTTCCACCATTAAAATTTCTTTCCCCTCTACCACCATTGTCGCCATTACCGCCTCAACGACCAACTGTAATCCCCAAGTTGGAAGAAGTTGTAGTTGAAGATGATTCAATCCTTAAAAATGGAAACAGTGAGTTTTCTCATGTAACTAGTGAAGAGAATGAAAGTGACAAGATTGTTGAGGAAGAAGCCACTGGACCATCAATGGAAACTCAAAATAAAGCTCCAAAAAAGATGGTTAGCATAAATGATAATGTGGAGGAGATTTATTTCAGCAAGAAGAAGAAGAAAAAGAAATTAACAGAGAAAGTGCCTTCCATCAAAGAGCAAGTAAAAGAAGAGTTAAAACCATTGAAATCAATTCTCAAGGTGGGCTCTAATGTAATGAAAATTGGGATGAGAAATAGTAAATTCATAGGTGCAAAGAAAAATACTAGTAAATGTATACTGCATTCTTTTCGTGGAATAGAACTATTATTAAATATTATCATATATTCACCATATATTGTGTAATTAATAGTAGTGTATAATTATGGAGAATATATGATCCTAATTATGATAAATATAAGATCATTATTTCATTAGGATTCAACATTGTACACACTATATATATTTGTATTAATGAGAAAGACTCCCCAACGGACATTAATACAATTCTACATGGTATCAGAAGTCAAAATTCCCTAAACAATATCTCGCCCCCCTCTACTCCTAATTTTCCTGACGTCATATCTACAGGAAACAACCGATATACACCCTATATACGGCTGATATACCCTCTATGTCGCGATATACTACTCGTATACAGGCCTATACATAGCCGATATACACCCTGTATACGTCTGATATCGCCTGCCCATATACAGCATGTATACATCATTATACATGTTGATATACACTTAGTATGCAGCTGCCACAGCTCATATACGACGTGTATACACCTTATATATATATATATATATATATATACCGATCTTCTCTACTTTCTGGTAGTCATAATGGCGTCACCCGCGGCCCACGCACCTTCTCCCGTTTCCGCTTCCTCAACACCCTGCAGTTATCTGACTTGGGCCGGCCCAAGGCAGTGGCCCAACCTAGGCACCTGGGCCTCGGTGTCTTACCCGACACAACCAGTAGCGGCCCAGTAACTATCAGCCTGGCAACCCGATATTTTAGGCCACTCCCCAGGCCCACTCTAGGCTCCAGTTTCAGCCCAGCAGGCCTATGCAACGACGACCCAGCAGCAGTAGGCTTTCAGCACATTAAACCGCCACCAACCAGATGAAAATTGGTATATGGATACGGGTATTCACCATATATATGGTAATAACGTCCTATATTCCCCTAACATTATGAAGAACCTAATATCTGTCAGAAAAATTACCACCGATAATTTTGTATCCATTAATTTTAACCCATTTGGTTTTTTCTATAACGGACCTACGTATGGGGAAGCTTCTTACAAGATGCAATAGTGAGGGGATCTCTATCCTTTCCTTTCCACTGCCAGTGTCAATCCCCCACATCTCTAGCTATCATCTCCTCTTCAACATGGCATAGTAGACTTGGACATCCCGGAGCCCATGTTTTTTTATTTTCTTATAAACCACAAGTTAATCCAATGCAACAAAGGGACCCTTTCCCATAGTTGTTATTCTTGTCATCTAGGGAAACATGTTAGACTTCCATTTACGTCTTCTTCGAGTATTACTTTCTCTCAGTTTGATATTATTTATGCGGATTTATGGACATCTCTTATAACCAGCAACCTAGGTCATAAATATTATTTGGTCTTTTTGGATGACTTATCTCACCTCCTTTGAGTCTATCCGCTTAAACTTAAGTCTCAAGTCTACTCCAAATTTCTTGAATTTCGTATATTGGTTAAAATGCAAATTGAAAAAGACATCAAAATGTTTCAATGTGATAATGGTCGTGAGTTCAATAACTCCCACTTTTATAATTTTTGTGCAGCTAATGGCATAATTTTCCGTTTCTCCTGCCCCCATGCTTCCCATAAAAATGGTAAAACCGAAAGGATTCTCCGCACTATTAACAATATGATTTGTACCCTTGTTTTCATGCGTCTCTCCCCCTACCTTTTGAGTTTATGCATTAAATATAGTAGAACACATTCTTAACATCTTACCTACCCGTACGATTCAAAATCGGACACCCACCGAAATTCTCTTCCATCAGATCCCTTCCTATGACCACCTTCAAATATTTAGTTGTCTTTGTTACCCAAATCTGGCCTCTACGGTCTCTCACAAATTAGTACCTCGCTCTACTCCGTGCGTCTTCCTCGGTTTTCCGTCAAACCATATGGGGTACTTGTACTATGAGATATCCACATGTAAAATCGTAATCTCACGCCATGTCACGTGTGTTAAGTACGTCTTCTCGTTCGACAACATCCAAAAATTCCGAGTCACTAATTACATTTTCATTGACTCGGACACCTCCCCTCTACTCCAAAATGCACTACAAAATCCGCAATCTTTGGTCGTCCGAACATCCATCCTGCCACGACCCACCACCACCACACCACCCGCCAATGTCTGCCACCGCCCACCACTATCTGCCTCCCCCCCCCCCCAAGTACACCCAACCACCCCGCAATATACCACTACCCCGCCTCCTGACCCGCATACCCCCGAAATATTCTGGCACCCACTGCCCTGCCCCACACCACACTGCCAAATCATGTCGAACTCTTCCACACCCATTGCCCCTGCTCCACGACCTGAGACCCACTACCCCCACTTCTGTACCTACACACCAAATGGAAACTCATGTCAAACATGATATTTTTAAATCCAAAGTCCAATTTAACCTATCCACACAATCCATATCACCAATACCTAAAAATCCAAAAACTAGTCAAACTCGACCCAATTGGAATGCGGCTATGCGTGAGGAGTTTGATGCACTCACCACTCAACACACGTTAGATCTTGTTCTGAGGCCAGATGGATGAATGTGATTCATTGTATGTGGCTTTTTGGTCAAAAGTTCATAGATAGTGGTGATCTTGAACGCCACAAGGCCAAACTTGTGGCAAATGGCATAAGACAGTAGAAGGGTATTGGTTATGGTGAGACTTTCAGTCCGGTGATCAAACCGACTACAATTCACATTGTTCTGAGCATAGCTATGGGTAAGAACTGGTTGATTCATCAGTTTGATGTAAAAAATGTGTTCTTACATGGAGATTTGAAAGAAACAATTTACATGCACCAACCGCCAAGCTTTGTACAACCAGAGGCTCCTCATTATGTATGTCATATCTGTAAGTCCATGTATGGATTGAAATAGGCCCCTGGGCTTGGTATGAGTGTTTCGCTACTTACATTATGCATATTGGGTTCGTATGCAGCAATTGTGACCATTCATTTTTCATATATGTAGTGATATTGCATACTTGTTACTATATATCTATGATATTGTTCTAACTTTCTCTTCTGATGTGTTAAAAAATAAGATCATTCGGGCTCTTAAATCCGAATTCGCTATGATTGACTTAGGGAAGTTGAGTTTCTTCTTCGGAATTTCTGTGACTATATCTGCAGATAGCATGTTCCTATGTCAGCGTAAGTATGCAGAAGAAATTATGTACAGGTATAAAATGGTGAATTGCAAAATCATGTCCACTCCGGTCGACTCGAAGTCGAAACTCAGTGTTGCTGACGGGGATTCAGTATCTGATCTCACTCTCTATAAGGGTCTTGCAGGTGCACTTTAGTATCTTACATTCACCATGCATGACATTGCATATGATGTTAAGCATGTTTGTTTATTCATGCATGCCCCCAGGGAGCCTCACTTTACAACTCTTAAATGTATCATTCGATACGTTAAGGGCACTCTTGATTATGGATTACATCTCTACCGCTCTGCACCGACTAAGCTGATATTATACACGGACGCCGATTGGGCAGGTTGTCTAGACACGCAGTGTTCTACGTCCGGCTACTGTGTGTTCTTAGGTGACAATCTTATCTCGTGGTCTACCAATAGGCAATCCACACTCTTCCGATTGAGTACATAAGCATAGTATAGAGGTGTTGCAAACATTGTAGTTGAGATCTGCTGGCTCTGAAACCTCCTCTTAGAGCTTCAGTATCCCTCACGTAAGGCGCCTATGGTTTACTGTGATAACATATTTGCGGTATACTTATCTCAAAACCCGGTTCAACATCAGAGAATCAAGCACATCGAGATGGATATACATTTTGTTCATGAGAAGGTTGTTATAGGTCATGTTAAGGTGTTACATATGTCTTCTTCGTATCAGTATACAGATAATTTCACAAAGGGGCTTCCTCGACAGTTGTTCATCGACTTCAAATTCAGTCTAAGCGTTCGACCTCCTCCCACTCCGACTGAGGTGGTGTATTAATGAACATTATCATATATTCACCATATATATGGTAATAACTAGTAGTGTATAATTATGGTGAATATAGGATCCTAATTATGATAAATATATGATCTTTATTTCATTAGGATTCAACATTATACACACTATATATATTTGTATTAATGAGAAAGACTCCCAATAGAGATTAATACAATTCTACAAGAACAATGTTGTTAATGACGCAGATTGTGTTAGGGATGTGGAACAAGTTCACTAATAATTTGATAATGCCCCATCCAGATACAGAGGGAGTAAATGATTTACCGTATGAATTCACCCAGTAAAACACTTTTAGGTCCCGTATGAATTCACTTTTAGTTTCTACAAAAGTAATTGAGATAAATAAAAGTTCTCTAAAATTTCTATTTGGGTGGCTGGTGTGGGGATAACCATAAACTAATATGGTTTTCCTATCCCATCTTTTCTATTACAGACTGAATAGGAGATCGCAATCCAAAAAACTAGCCTATTAAATGAGAAGTCCATTTATTATGTAAATCATTTTTAGTAATTAATGAGGAACAATTGACATACAACGAACCCTGCGTGAGGACCAACAATCTCGTTGGTCGCGGCTGACACTATTGAGTTCAGTGGCGGAGCCAGAAATTTGACGAAGAATGTTCAAAATTTTTTCTTACTTGTGTTAAAGTGTGTAAAATTAAATATATACTCATAATAGCTAACATTCAACATATGTCCACCGTGTAATTTTTCGACAAAGGGTGTGCACCAGACCACCCTTCAGCTAGGTGGCTCTGCCCATGCTATTGACCCTAACATCATAGTAGGGGTGGCCAGTGGGTCAGGGTGGGTTTGGCGGGATCGGGGTAGAGGCGGGACGGGGAGGGGGGAGGGATCGAGCTGGGGCGGGAATGGCGGTTCGGGTCCGAGCGGGACGAGATCAAGTCCCGTTGGATAGGGGGTTGAGGCGGGACGGAGCATTTTTTTAACATATATATATAAACAACTCAATAATTGAACAAGAGAGTGTAATAAAAACATCCCAAGACTGTTTTTGTGCCTCTTATATTATTTAATAGAAATATGATTTTTTTTTTCTAATACAATATATGTTGCGAAATTTCTATATGCTACGCAAGTGAACGTATTACAATTTGTAATAATCTCGGTAAGATCGAATATCATCCAAAGAGATTGAATTATCATTACCAATTAACTAACCTTTCGTTTCTATTTGGCAAACGTATATAAGTTTTGATTTCTAAACTAAGAACTAACAAACTAAAGTACTATGCAGGAATAAAATAAGAATGAAAATACTTAGAGTTTAACTCAGTAATTTTCTAAACCTAAGTGAGAATTTTCTATATTTCTAAGATAAATTAAACCACATAAGAGGATTAAGATCAATAAGCTAAACGCTACACATGCAATCGTGATACTCTCATTCAAGATTAAACTTATGTCTAATCAACTATAGTATATGTCATGACCCAGCCTTCTGTACATGATCGTACTCACCGGTACCTCACGTATATGTCGAGAATAGCAATGAACATACATAACACATTACTTAGAAAAAAGGGTAACATTATCGCCACCGATAAGGTCGCTTTCTATAAAACATACTTAAACAAAAGTATAGTAATACAACCGTTCTTATAGCCCAAAACACCAACGTGACTACGCACTTCAGAATAACAATCGTATGGACAGGCCCCGCCATACCCCCTGAATGTACAAAAGTCTATATCCTCAGGGAATCATACCAAAATGACAAGCCTCCGGAGAGATGGAGCTTCCCAAGAAATGAACAGTGATCCTAAGAGTGCGGACTGGCCAGTTACGATCTCGACTGCAGATGAACGCACTTCGGGCGAGGTCAAGATAATAGGTACCAAGTATGTGAAATCAAAATATCAGAATGAATTCATAATAGCATATATATAAAGCATGAGACATGTATGATAGCCAAACTACAAGACACAACATATACGCAAATTGTCAAGTCGTGGACTCACGCCTCTAAGTCATCACTCAAATATAACCATAGTCGATGCCCATAATATCAATCGTGCGTGGAATTCCTTCCTCACTGCCGGCAGTCTATGATATAACAACACTAAGGAGTACAGATGAATACTAGATCCCACCAGTACCATAAGAACCGTACGAGGCAAGTACGAAGGCATAGCTACCAGATCCACCCTGCATCCTCAACTGAGCGGGGCAAGTACGAAAGCTACCACGATCCACCTGCATCAACAATACTATAATCGAAATCACGGTCGACCGGCAAGTGCGATAGCCTCTACCAGATCCACCTCGGCCACATCACGATCGGGCAAGTACGCAGCTAACCACCGATCCACCTCAGATCACACCACTTCGCCTAACCCCGACCGGCAAGTACGAAACCAACTACCGATCCACCGCATCACGCCTCGACCGGGCAGTACGAGGGCTAACTACTAGATCCACCCCGCATCGAGACCTCGTGGAGAGCTAATCCATGGAATAATATCACAACAGGAAACGAACCCTCATCATGGCCGCATACCCGTGGAATCCTCCATCACTGACGGTACGCCCAAATAGACTCATAATTACATGTTTTTAATTCGAATTGCAATACCATGCCTTTATATAAACCAAGACAGTTACCATGCCTTCTTTTCACATAAACCAAGAGAATTCTTATTTAAGCAAGCCAAAGTATTTTTCAAGGCACACATAGAATAATTCTCAATTAAACAAGCCAAAGTACTATGTACGTACATTCTTTTCGAAAACCTCCTTTTTATGTAAAATCCAAGATACTAACACTCGTAGTATCGAGGCGTGTCTATTTTTCAAAGTAAGTTACTACACCTTTAGAAAAATCATTTCATAGCTTGAAACCAAGTAACTTCAATCTTCCCACAATCTAGACAACTTATGCTCATTAATCAAAATAGACAACTTTCATAACCTTCCATAAAGTTATTATAACCAACTTCCCATAAAGCCGTTATACTAACTTTATGCTTTAGAAATTTACGACATCCTTATCCATTCATAAGGCCGTTATAACTAACTTCCCATAAAGCCGTTATAACTCCTTATGAGCCATTTCGTTCTTTTACTAGCCAAGAGGCTTATACTTCAAACAAATTCATACAATTTTCAAAATACTTCAAGCCTCTTATCCTTTAGAAAACAAGTTTCTTACCTCCAAAAATTTAAGTCTCTTATCTTTTAGAATAATTCAATATTCAATACTTTCACACCAAAAGTACTCTATACTTCATTAGGTCAAGAAAATCCTTGTCTATCTTATTTAGGATAAACCATTCCTTAAGAACAAGCGGGTTAACTTCTTAACCCAACCAACTTAGACATTTTTCTTAAAACAAGTCAAGTATAACAAAAGGATTTACTTCATTCAAAACACGTACGTCTACCGTACTATATAGTTATAACTACTCATGCTCAAAGGATAAGAAAGTTTCCACATACTTCTTCGGTCAATCCTCTTGCTAAGCTCAAACTACCGCAAGTAATATGCCAACCTATAATAACCATAATACGTTTATTAACCTCTAATTTCAATGTAGGAATAATCTAAGTTCAAAGCCCCTAAATTCTATGGAAAATTGGGCAGCATTTCCTTTGTTTCTACATACTTTGCCACCTTTTTAAGGTCCGAATTCAACATCCAAACGCCACTTCTTAGGCCCAACAATCCAAACAATCTCAAGGGGATTACACACCTAAACTTGGGTGTGTAAAATTCTGCCCCAAAAGGTAAAACAATTAACTTAACAAGTCTAAGGTAGTTTTTAGGCTACAACATGCTCACATAATTTCTTTAACCAATTTTTTCACATCCAAACCATATTTCTTACATGCAATGACTCTAAGAGCATTATTCACTACCACAAGTTCTTTCTTCTTAACATGCAACACTAGAAACTAATTCTAAAGGAAGAAATGTTACCTTAAAGTTTTAGTCAAACTTATTCCAAATATTTTTGCTATCTTCCTTGCCAAGAACACCACCAACAAGCTAGCCACAAGCTTCCTTCTTGTTCTTAACTTTTCAGATTTTTCCTAAGGCTAGAATTTCTCTTGGGATTTTAGAGAGAAGGAGCTTGAACTTTTAAGAGAGAAGGAGAGCTTTTGTCTAAGAGAGATGAAGTATGACCAAGTCTTGAAGACTTGGTCAATATAGTGCATGCAAAATCAGATGGGGACACTTGTCACCCTCCCAAGGTCTTTAAAGAAAATCGACTTTTCCTAAGTTTTTCCGCCTGAGAATCCCCGCCTCGCCTCGCTTCCCGCGCGCAACTCCGCGGACCCTCGGATCTTCCGGCTGCCGCGCTGCTTCCGGCCAAGCGCTAAAACTTCAGCGACCCCTCGACATTCGCGCATCCTGCCGAGCCGCTGCCCGCGCCGCTCGTCCGAACACATTTTTGTCCGATCACAGACCGAACTTGTAATTCTCATAACTTTCTACTCCGACGCCCTATCGATTTAACGGTTGGTTGCGTTGGAATCTAGACTCAACGAACTACGCCCGGGCCTTTGAAACACTTAGGAATTCTCAATGTACCGGGTCATAACCCGCCTCAAAATCTACTAAAACCCGTCCGAATAATCCACAACCTATCCTTTGGAAATTTTAAGTCTTACATGCTTGACGCCTCATGCGTAGGTCGTAACTACGGGTATAACATTCTCCCTTAGAAACATTCGTCCCCGAATGTTCTTTGGAGCCAACTACTATTCCTCGGTACATCCTCGTACTATATACTAATGGAACTTCATTATGCCACCCATGACCCTAAGATATCGCACACGCATACCCATTCACCGTAAGTCAAACGTAAAACGAACCCAACATATGAACCATTACTACTTACTCTCATTCACTACCAATGTAATTTCCGCTCGAATTTACCACTCATTCTATCACACGTACGCCTCAATATCCTCTGCTCATAACACTAAATCATACAACAATCCTATCATGCATACTAATCTCTAAAGGGTCAAAGATATACCGTAATTATTGCTTCACATTCCCTTGTCGCTCTAATCATGATCCCGCCGCACGGCGCATAACAAAAGAAGGCGATGAACCACCATCGATCCCGGCGAATCTCTACATTCGTGTTATCTCCGGCCTGACAGTCCTCGCATAATGGCCTGTTGGCGCATGCATAGCAATTACCCAAACTAGCACGACACTCCCATAATGGGTGTTACCACATCGGCCACACCGAGGTAGAGGTGGCTTCTCGCACTAACACCCTTACTCTCCCGAAACTCAACCTCGAGCCCCGCCCCGCCCCGACCTCAACGCCCCAAGATCAGGCGGAGTACTCATCGGGCCGAGGAGCATAACTAGTTCGCCGAGGCGGTCCGCCTAAAATCGCCCCGAGATCTCGCTGCCTCGCCTCTTAGCCGCTCGAGTCAAGTCGGCCTTCCTTTCTCTCGCCCTCTATCCTCGCGCATATGCTCGCATCTCCGCGATATCCATACCGGGTCAAGAGCTACTCCCAAGCACGCAGAATCATATGACGGCTAGCCCCATCACATAGCGATGAACTCGCTCGCCATGTTGGCTACAATAGTGTGCGCATACCGCCGCAGAGTCAAACTCGTGTTGTACTCTCGATGGTCCTCCCATTCCGCCTCAAGGTCAAGAATCTATCCACGCGGGCTCTCTCAACTCGTGAGGCAAGAAGTGATCCGGGAAGGCCTCGCGAACTCCTCCCAACCTGGAAGAGCACCTCCTCTAGACAATTCCCACGACTCAAACCGGTTCAACGCAATATCGCGTAACGGTAGAAGCTAACACAATGGACTCCGCCTCCGAGGCCCTAAGCACTGCGTAGTCCGCCGCACTGCCGAATAAACTCCCGAGGATCCTCTCGCACTCGA
Source organism: Przewalskia tangutica (assembly GCA_029844215.1). Classification (NCBI taxonomy): domain Eukaryota; kingdom Viridiplantae; phylum Streptophyta; class Magnoliopsida; order Solanales; family Solanaceae; genus Przewalskia; species Przewalskia tangutica. The sequence goes on along the minus strand of CM056730.1, from coordinate 22,534,279 downwards.
ACCATAGAACTCGGGTGGATTACAACTCGTAAAGTCCCAATCCTTAAACCGCCGCCTGGGTTAGCCACGCTCGGAGGTGCCGCCGCCACGATGCTAGTCAACAACCTGACCGCTCTCCGTAATCCCTATACTCGCCCTGGCCGCGAATCGGGGCTCGTATCAAACCTCGAGCTACCGCCGCCTCGGCCTTCTAATACCGCTGCCAGAACTCGCCGACCGCCATCGCCTCGTGCATAGTTTGTGCTCGAGTCCCGTAACTCTCTGCGTACCACTAGCAGCCTCGCGATGCCTTGCCCTTCGGGCTCGTCGCTTCCGCGAGGCATAATCGTACATAAGAATAGGTCGAGAGACTCAACCTACTATGACACTCATCGCACGATCTCAAAGAGAGAAGAATGGAAACCAACCCTAAATGTCTCGCACTGATTATAGATGTGGTGCACAACACACCGATAATCAAGACTTACTAGACACGATGTCAGACACTTTCCGAGGACTAATCGCTCGATACCACTTTTGTCATGACTCACTCAGGCCATGATCGTACTTACCGGGTACCTCGCCGTATATGTCGAGAATAGCAATGAACATACATAACACATTACTTAGAAAAAGGGTAACATTATCGCCACCGATAAGTGTCGCTTTCTATAAAACATACTTAAACAAAAGTATAGTAATACAACCGGTTCTTATAGCCCAAAACACCAACGTGACTACGCACTTCAGAATAACAATCGTATGGACAGGCCCCGCCATACCCCGAATGTACAAAAGTCTATAACCTCGTGAATCATACCAAAAGACAAGCCTCCGGAAAGACGGAGCTTCCCAAGAAATGAACATGATCCTAAGAGTGCGGACTGCCAGTTACGTATCTCGACTGCAGATTTAACGCAGCCCGGGCGAGGTCGATAACAGTACCAAGTATGTGAAATCAAAATATTGTAATGAATTCATAATAGCATATATATAAAGCAGAGACATGTATGATAGCCAAACTACAAGACACAACATATACGCTTGTGTCAAGTCGTGACTCACGCCTCTAAGTCATCACTCAAATATAACCATAGTCGCATGCCCATAATATCAATCGTGTTCGTGGAATTCTTCCTCATCACGGCAGCCTATGATATAACAACACTAAGCGAGTACATATGAATACTAGATCCCACTCAGATTCATAAGAACCGTGCGAGGCAAGTACGGCGCATAGCTACCGATACACCTCGCATCCTCAATCGATCGGCAAGTACGAAGCCACTACCGATCCACCCGCATCAACAATACTATAATCGAAATCACGGCCGATCGGCAAGTGCGATAGCTCTACTGGATCCACCGCGCCACATCACGATCGGGGCAAGACGCAGCTAACCACCGATCCACCTGCATCACACCACTTCGCCCCAACCCGACCGGCAAGTACGAAACCAACTACCGATCCACCGCATCACGCCTCGACCGGCAGTCACGAGGCTAACTACTAGATCCACCGCATCATGAGACCTCACGGAGAGCTAATCCATGGAATAATATCATCAGCGGAAACGAACCCTCATCATGGCCGCATACCCGTGGAATCCTCCATCACTGACGGTACGCCCAAATAGACTCATAATTACATGATTTTAATTCGAATTGCAATACCATGCCTTTATATAAACCAAGACAGTTACCATGCCTTCTTTTCACATAAACCAAGAGAATTCTTATTTAAGCAAGCCAAAGTATTTTTCAAGGCACACATAGAATAATTCTCAATTAAACAAGCCAAAGTACTATGTACGACATTCTGTTCGAAAACCTCCTTTTTATGTAAAATCCAAGATACTAACACTCGTAGTATCGAGGCGTGTCTATTTTTCAAAGTAAGTTACTACACCTTTAGAAAAATCATTTCATAGCTTGAAACCAAGTAACTTCAATCTTCCCACAATCTAGACAACTTATGCTCATTAATCAAAATAGACAACTTTCATAACCTTCCATAAAGTTATTATAACCAACTTCCCATAAAGCCGTTATACTAACTTTATGCTTTAGAAATTTACGACATCCTTATCCATTCATAAGGCCGTTATAACTAACTTCCCATAAAGCCGTTATAACTCCTTATGAGCCATTTCGTTCTTTTACTAGCCAAGAGGCTTATACTTCAAACAAATTCATACAATTTTCAAAATACTTCAAGCCTCTTATCCTTTAGAAAACAAGTTTCTTACCTCCAAAATTTAAGTCTCTTATCTTTTAGAATAATTCAATATTCAATACTTTCACACCAAAAGTACTTTATACTTCATTAGGTCAAGAAAATCCTTGTCTATCTTATTTAGGATAAACCATTCCTTAAGAACAATGGGTTAACTTCTTAACCCAACCAACTTAGACATTTTTCTTAAAACAAGTCAAGTATAACAAAAGGATTTACTTCATTCAAAACACGACGCCTACCGTACTATATAGTTATAACTACTCATGCTCAAAGGATAAGAAAGTTTCCACATACCTCTCTTGGTCAATCCTCTTGCTAAGCTCAAACTACCAAGTAATATGCCAACCTATAATAACCATAATACGTTTATTAACCTCTAATTTCAATGTAGGAATAATCTAAGTTCAAAGCCCCTAAATTCTATGGAAAATTGGGCAGATTTCCTTTGTTTCTACATACTTTGCCACCTTTTAAGGTCTGAATTCAACATCCAAACGCCACTTCTTAGGCCCAACAATCCAAACAATCTCAAGGGGATTACACACCTAAACTTGGGTGTGTAAAATTCTGCCCCAAAAGGTAAAACAATTAACTTAACAAGTCTAAGGTAGTTTTTAGGCTACAACATGCTCACATAATTTCCTTAACCAATTCTTTCACATCCAAACCATATTTCTTACATGCAATGACTCTAAGAGCATTATTCACTACCACAAGTTCTTTCTTCTTAACATGCAACACTAGAAACTAATTCTAAAGGAAGAAATGTTACCTTAAAGTTTTAGTCAAACTTATTCCAAATATTTTTGCTATCTTCCTTGCCAAGAACACCACCAACAAGCTAGCCACAAGCTTCCTTCTTGTTCTTAACTTTTCAGATTTTTCCTAAGGCTAGAATTTCTCTTGGGATTTTAGAGAGAAGGAGGAGCTTGAACTTTTAAGAGAGAAGGGAGAGCTTTTGTCTAAGAGAGAGATGAAGTATGACCAAGTCTTGAAGACTTGGTCAATATAGTGCATGCAAAATCAGATGGGGGGGACACTTGTCACCCTCCCAAGGTCTTTAAAGAAAAATCGACTTTTCCTAAGTTCTTCCGCGCCGCCTCGCTTCCGGCGCCACGCTCGCTTCCGCTGGCGCTGAAACTTCAGCGACCCTCAAGATATTCGGTGCGCGCCTCGCATCCGAGCCGCGCCTGCGCTCTGTCCGAAACACATTTTTGTCCGACTGCGCACTGAACTTGTAATTCTCATAACTTTCTACTCCGACGTCCTATCGACGAACGGTTGGTTGCGTTGGAATCTAGACTCAACGAACTACGCCCTGGGCCTTTAAAATACTTAGGAATTCTCAATGTACCGGGTCATAACCTGCCTCAAAGTCTACTAAAACCCGTCCGGAACAATCCGTCAACTTATCCTTTGGAAATTTTAAGTCTTACATGCTTTCGTACGCTCTCATGCGTAGGGTCAGAACTACGGGGTATAACAGTAAATTCAAATCTCCTTTTTCAGATCTTGATTTGAAATCATATAAGTAATGAAAACTAATGACCAACTAATTCTCATTCAATAAACGCAAGTTGAATAGATATTGATTGATGAAGACGAAATACTAACAATACATTAATTCATAAAAGAGGTTCAAGCGAATCGATGGAAAATCCTAATAAAGAAATTAGTTCATAGTCATGCTAATAAAACTAATTGTCTTAACAATCAACATGTACTGAATTAAAGAAAAGAAAAAGAAAAATAACTTGAACAAAAGTGATCTTCAATTGTTTCTTGCTCTCTCGTTTCTTGCTCCAAAGATGAGATATTCCTAAAATCTGCCTCCCACAACTTATATAATGAAAAACCCCTCTTGAATCTTCTTACCCTCGTAAAAATTAGTTTTTTCGCATATTTCTGTCGTCGGCGCCGCAACTCTAATTCCCTATGAAGGTTCTGCCGGTCAAGCGCCGCGGCGCTTCTTCCAGCGCCGCGACTCTAAATTCGAACAACTTCTGTAAATTAGCCTTGTAGACCGCGAGGGATCGACTATGTAATTTGTTTAAACTTTTTCCCGAGCTTCCCATGACTTCTTTGACTTATTGCTTGTGACTCGATATGTATATTTGTCCTCCATAACAACCTATTTACTTTGAATTTGCCTTATTCCTTTCTGGATCGCTTAAGACCTGAAAACACAAAACAATACGCATAATACTATACAAAATAATTAAAAGACGACTAACGACTCCCTAAAACGCACTCTAAAACAGTACTATAAATAGACTCAACAAACACCCTCAAACTTAAACTTTACTCATGATCGAGTAACGAATTGTAGACACCCTAAAAAGAAAAAGCACACAAACTCTAAAAATGAATCAAGTCAACAACAATAGATTATGCCTCGAAGATCATGAACAACGTGCAATATATTCTTCAGGAACATTCTAACCACTAATTTGCTATCTAGAATTTCAAGTAAGATATTCCTCAAATTTGCTTAAAGTTATTAAGATTATGATCACTCGATCATGATTATTGACTTAAACTCGTAATGGGGGATTGTTGTGAATTGTAATGTGATATCAAGTTTGGATTGGTTGGTTCCTATGCTTATGGTAATCTTGAGCCTAAATGACATTTCATCTACCTGTGCCTAAGCCTAACGATAGAACCTATAAAAGTCCTATTGATTCTTGAGCATGTGTTGTCTACATTAGTGGAGAGTAGCAGGTTGGCAAGCCTATAGAATTTTGGCCTGATGGACTTTTGGAGAGAATTCATTGTGCATAAACTAATATTGAATTTTTGTTTCTTTTCTAGATTGAAAAAATTGACACTTTCACATTTCTTTTCAAACTACACTCCCCCAAACTTGTTTTTCGTTATATGTACAAGAGGTGTGTAGTTTATTTTTAGATGTTTTTCTCAATCCTTTACACTTCCTATTGATAGTAACAAATCTAAAATACCATTTACTAGAATTTTCGCCCCAAACTTATATGCTTCTATACTTGTGGTAATTCCAGGGAGTGGAAAATAGTAAAGGGTTTCAAGTAGGCTCAACAATAGTTGTTAATCAACAAAGAATGATTAATTAAGGCTCAAAAGGGGGAAACTAGGGATTAATGTAATCAAGGGTGGCTTGAAAGACTCAATCATTCCAAAGATGGCCTAAATCATTTTCCTAAGCATGCATTATCTAGGATTTCGTCTCAAATAGCAAGCAAGCAAGTTCTAGAATTTTCCACCATCTTTTCTCAAACCAAAATTCAATCATGCATAACCCGAACAATTGAGTACAACATGATCAAGTTTTCATCTTTATTAATAACAGAAAGCAAACTCAAAAACTATTCAGCTTAAGCACACAGATTTATGCATTTCATGGCTATTAATAACATCCAATTTTATCACATGCATTCACTCAATCTCATGGACTATTATTTTTAACTTGATTCATTGACACAAGACACTAAAATAAAGACATTAACACTTAACAAACAACTAAACATACATAATTACGACTACTAACACAAAACAGTAACCCCCTTCCCCAAACGTATTCAACACATTGTCCCCAATGTGAAAAAGGAAAGTAAGGGAATGAAGACTTACATCAACAATGATAGCAATTCAGAATGGTGGTGGCGGCGGTGGTGGTGAGATAGAGCGTTGCGACTCTTTTAACTGACGAAAAAGTTTCAGGCATTTTGTCTCTCAAGTGCCACGACTTCTCTAGCTAGCGTCGCGTCTCTACATCGTCGAACAAAAATCTGAACTCACTGTCTTCCAGGTACCGCGGCTCAGCTTCTGGGCGCCACGGCGCTTCACCGTAAAAAATAGTTTCTACTCACTACCTCTCCAGCGCCGCGACCCTTCATCTGTGCGCCGCGGCGCTTCCCAAGTCTGGACGCTACGATTATTTTTCTTCAAATTTTATCCTTTGGTGGTCCTTTGTCACTCAGAGTTATTATCCCAATTTACCTGACATAAAAAATATAGACAAAGAGACAACAAAGCATTGATATTGTTCAAAACAAACAAAACAAAATAAAATAAAACAAGTAAAATGTTGGGTTACCTTCCAATAGCGTTGTCGTTAACGTCATTTAGCCGGACACAAATTTCCTCTTCATCTTGAATTCAAGGGGATAAATTACCCCGGCAATATAACCATTTAAGGATCTATTTCTTTTTCTTTTTTCTTTTTCCTTTTTCTTCTCCAGTAGAGGGGTTCATTTGGCAATTTCCATACGCTCAGTGTCTTCAAGGTCACCATTATTATCACATTGTGTTAATGGCACTTCTGGAGCCTTAGTGCCCCTACAAAGTTTCTCAGAAACGGGATTTTTAACCACATTAATGGAAAACAGTGGTCACTTATTCTTGTCTCAGTTGTTGCCCTGAAAACATTGAAAATCACTTCTTCGCCCTGTACTCGGAGTTTTAGCTCACCTTTCTCAACATCTATCACTGCTCGCTGGTACATAAAAATGGTCTTCCAAGGATTATTGGCACCTCAGCATCCTCTTCCATGTCAAGAATAATAAAGTCAGCCGGAAAGATAAATTTGTCCACTTTAACTAGCACCTTCAATAATACCATGTGGATTTTTCAAAGAACGGTATGACAGCTGTAAAGTCACTGTTGTAGGCTTAGCTTCACCCACACCAAGCCTACGAAACACATAAAGAAGCATCAAACTTATACTGACCCCCAAATCGCACAAGTCTTGCCTGCATTTAACATTCCCGATAGTGCATGGAATAGTGAAGCTCATTGGATCTCTCAACTTCTAGAGAAACTTCTTCTGCAAAACATCACTGTAGTCCTCAGTTAATGCCACAGTCGCATAATTTGTTTAGCTTTCTCTTTTTAAAGAGAATGTCTTTCATAAAGTTTACGTAACTTGACATTTTCTCTAGAGCCTCAATAAATGGAATGTTGATGTACAACTTCTTGAACACCTCTAAAAACTTGAAAATTGTTTATCAAGAGTATTTTTCTGAAGCCTTTGAGGGTATGGAATTTTTATTTGAGGTTCCATAACAACCGTTGGTGGTGCCTTTTATGTAATAGGGTGGTCTTCAGTAACCCCCTCTTTCTCTAAACCAGATATCTCTCTCAATCCGTCAGTCGTATCCACATATGGTTGAGCTTCACATTGCTCAACTAGTTTACCACTTCTAAAACTGATGGCTGATCGGTGTATTTTATATACACTTTTTGAGTCATTTTTAGTTAGTATTTTACTCATTTTATTTATGTTTAGTATAGTATTAGGGTCGTTTTCCTTTCTTTTGTGTCACAGCGGTCAAAAATGGAGAAATGACGAAAAGAAGAGAAAATGAGCTTAATTGAGATGGAATTGCACACAAAAAGGGCCAAGAAATAAAGTCTAAGAAGTTCAGGGAATTATAGAGAGATCGACGAAGACCGGACGAACAAAGGACGAAGAACGAAAAATCGGAAGAATTCACACGAGCCATGGCGCTTAGCGCACGCATGGCCACCACCAAGCCGCCCAACTATCTTCGATTTTCAGCCGCGCGCCAAGATATCTGGTCACGCCGACGCGGGAATTATGAAGTGCTGGCCGAATTTGACATGTTTTCAGAATCCTAAAGGGATTATTTTTCCTACCTAAAGGGATAACTTTTCCTACCTTAAAACCCTTACCTAAAAGGATTCTAATAACTTTTCCTTTCCTACAAATCCCTAACCCTTCACCAAAATGATTCTTTGGCTATAAATACTCTACATCATTAGAAGAATTATTCATTCTCCATTCTACCATTCACCATTCTACATTCATCCATCCACCATTCCACCTTGTAAATATTCCACAACACAACCCTTGGATGCTTGGCTTGGAGACTCATTCTTAGTAATTTTCTTTTCTTTCTTTACTTTAATTCAGTTTTTGTATGATGAACATGGAATTAGTTCTTGTCATATTCATGGCTAGGACTAATTCTCTTATAGGGCTTTCTATGTTGAATTTCTTGAAACTTATGTTATAAATTAATGCATGCTTATGGTTATTTTTCTTATTGAGAGATCTATCCAATAATTGAGTTGAATTCTTGGTAGCTAATTGACAACTAGTTATCACTATATGATTTCTAATCGATTCAAAAGGGGATTGTGAATATCTTGTAAGTTGGGTAGACAGGCTTGAATTGGGGATGAAAATACCTCAATTAGTTTTCAGAAGCGTTGATGAGGCTTAACAACCCTAATTTTGCGCATTGTGCGACGGCCAACTAGGTTTTGTGCTTAATCCTCCTATAGAGTTACCCTTATCAAAAAGTTAGGTAAGGAACAATACTGGGTTGAGTGTTTATATAACTCAACGGAGTATAAAACGATTTCAGAAACTCGCTTTCTCCAAAAGAAGAATACCATAAGTAATGCATTAGTAAGTAACATAAGCGGATAGTGAGGATACATAGAAGCCCTATTCTCATCACATCTGAATTAAACCTTTATACTTTAAAATAGCTTTTATAATTCTTAGTCATAAACAACCAATCACTCATTAATTCACCAAATAGATACTAGAAAATAGATAATTGGTACTTGAACCCTAATCCTAGAGGACGATATTCGGTCTTATCTAAGACTATACTACTTGATACGATAACATGCACTTGCGTTTAAAAGTGTGTGCATATTACGCGCATCAATGGCCTAACACTGCTCATTCGTATTTACAACAATATTGCTAGGGAGATTCCCCTGCGATCTGTTGTTCAACATATTTGCTAGCTGGCCTACCTATGTCTCCAAGTTCCTGATGGATAATCTGGTTTCTGTCGTGAACTAGGTTTGAGAATTTGTGAGGGTCAACAAGGCGGTCTTCAATTCATTTAGCTCCGCTTGTTGAACTTGTGGTCTGGGCTACTGAGAGGACGAAGCTTGACCCATAGATTGTTGTTGATTGCCCTGCTGATACTGATCTTGGAACTGCGGCTGGTTCTGGTTGTTTCTCCAATAAATATTTGGGTGATTTCTTCACCCTGAATTGTAAGTGTTGGACAATGGGTTGTTGCAGGGCATCTGGAAGTTTTCAACTGCCTGAACTTTTGCTTGCTCCATAGGTATATTGTTGGGATCCACTACTGTGCAATGATCAAAAGTATGTGGTCCCCCACAAATTTCACATCGAACCTGCGTTTGAACAACATTTGCAGTCATAGTACTCTGCTGCAATTGCTTTGTCAAAGAAGCAGCAGTTAACGCAATGATAGCATCTAACTTATGTACTCCAGTCACCTTTATGCTATTGGTCGATCTTTCATCGGACCACTGATGGTTATTCGTTGTCATGTCTTCCAACAACTCATATGTCTCATTAGCACTCTTGCTCATGAATGTTCCCCCAGCATCAACATCAATGATGGTATAAGTAGTAGCACACAAACCGTTATAGAAATTGTGGACAAACATCCACTGCTCAAGTCTATGATGCGGATACTTCATTTGCAGCTCCTTAAACCTTTCTCACGCATCATACAAAGACTCCCCATCAAGCTGATAGAAATTGTTCAGTTCTCGAAATTGTTCAGTTCTCCTCTTATCTTAGCGGCCTTTAATGGAGGAAGAACATAGCAAGAAATCACTGAGCTAAATCTTGCCAAGTAGTAATAGAGTTCGCCTGAAGAGAGTTCAACCAACTCTTGGCTCGATCCCTGAGTGATAATGGGAACAAGCTCAACCTAATGGCATCATCAGTAATATCATAGTATTTAAAAATCTCACATAGTTCCAAGAAGTTCATCAAGTGCATGTGCGGATCTTACGAGGGCAAACCCTCAAACTGGACTGTGCTCTGAACCATGTGCAAAATCGGTGGCTTGATCTCAAAATTATTGACTTTCACAACTGATAGCCTTATGCATGTTTGCACGTCAGTAACAGTTGGCAAAATATAGTCCCTTAAGCTTCTAGCGACAGGATTCTGGACTCGTTCTATCATGTCTGCTGGTACTCCTCCATTCAACACGTTATTATTATGTTGATTTTCCATCGCGGTTGAATTAACAATTCTTTTGTTCTATCTGTTCTACTTGCACGCTTTCTCAATCTCCGGTTTCAGAGGGACAACATTATCTGCTCCTCTTCTGCTTCACATAAAAAAACTACCAACAATTGATCAAAAGTAATACAAGCAGATCAAGGCAAACAATGTGTTCTAACAACCAAATTAGAAATAAGATTAGTTACGTTGATATTGATAATACTTCAGTCCCAGGCAATGATGCCAAAAATGTGTTGCGAAATTTTTATATGCTACGCAAGTGAATGTATCACAATTTGTAATAATCTCGGTAAGACCGAATATCGTCCACAGAGACTGAATTATCAATTACCAATTAACTAACCTTTCATTTCTATTTGGCAAACATATATAAGTTTTGATTCTAAACTAAGAACTAACAAACTAAAGTACTATGCAAGAATAAAATAAGAATAAAAATACTTGGAGTTTAACTCAGTAATGAAGTTAATTAGGATTTTCAATCTCATCAATTATCCCCTCTATCATTCGTTAATGCAAGACTAGCAATTTTTCTTCTTATCAAGATGTTAACTGAGATGTTCTATATTCCGGTTAGGATATATAAAAACTAAATCGAAGTGAGAATTTTTTATATGTCTATGATAAATTCAAACACATAGGAGGATTTAAGATCAATAACCTAAAACGCTACACATGCAATCGTGATACTCTCTTTCAAGATTAAACCTATATCTAATCAACTATAGTATATTCAAATCTCTCTTTTCAGATCTTGATTTGAAATCATATAAGTAATGAAAACTAATAGTCAATTAATTCTCATTCAATAAACGCAAGTTGAATAGATATTGATAGATGAAGACGAAATACTAACAATGCATTAATTCATAAAAGAGGTTCAAGCGAATCGACGGAAAATCCTAATAAAGAAATTAGTTCATAGGCATGCTAATAAAACTAATTATCTTAACAACCAACAAGTACTGAATTAAAGAAAAGAAAAGAAAAACAACTTGAACAAAAGTGGTCTCCAATTGCTTCTTACTCCCTCGTTTCTTGCTCCAAAGATGAGATATTCCTAAAATATGCCTCCCACAGCTTATATATAACAAAAAAATCCTCTTGGACCTTTTTACCCTTGTAAAAATTAGGTTTATCGCGTATTTCCGTCGCCAGCGCCGCGACGCTTCATCAGGAGTCGCAGATCTAATTCCCTATGAAGGTTCTGCCGGTCAGGCGCCGCGACTCTTCATTCCAAGCATCGCGGCTCTTAAGCACCGTGGCTCTAAATCCGAGCAACTTCTGTAAATTAGTCTTGTAGACCGCTTCCTGAGCTTTCCAGGACTTCTTTGACTTACTGCTTGTGACTCGATATGTATATTTGTCCTCCATAACAACCTATTTTCTTTGAATTCGCTTAAGACTTGAAAACACAAAACAACACGCATTATACTGTACAAAATAATTAAAAGACGACAAACGACTCCCTAAAACATACTCTAAAATAGTACTAAAAATAGACTCAATAGTATACAGATACATTTGTCAAAATTACAACTTTGTAGTGTCGTTCAAAAGTTGCAAAATGACATGGTAAAATTGCATTTAAAGAAATTACATTTTCAAAAAAAAACTGTTATATTTTCCTTATAATTTCATGTGGTTCTTCGGTTGGAATTGATATTTCTTGATCAAATTGCTCCGCTTCCATCACCTTCGGATAAGATGTCGTTGTAGTTTTCGCCTTCTTCTTCATTCATCTCCGATTGACCGCACCTTCTCCGCTCTGCTCATATCCAATCTCTGAATAATACTGAAATCTCCAAAATGTCTCCAGCTAATGAGTGTGTGCTCTCCTATTTGAAATTTGCCGACAGAAAAAACGCTTTCAGATGACATTGATGATGCTTGAATGTTCAAAACATCTCGGGCTATCACTCAAAGTGTCAGAAAGGTCTTCTTTTTCCCCCTCCAATATTTCAGCAAGTCTTCATCTCTTTTTTCGTTGATAACTGTTTGGTACGGTAAATCACCCTGCAAAATAAAAATATCAAACTCGCTAATTTGGTTAGTAGTGTTAGCACCGCACATTCTATTTTGGAGGTTTTCAATACTAGTCGCAGAAACATCATGTCTTTTTTGCGGTTGTGTTGAAGAAGATGATGATATGGAAGTCGATTGGTTGCTACCACTTTCTTGGTGATAATACTTATAAACTCTTTTGCATTCGTTTTCTATTCTAGACAACACTTATTCTTTAGTTTGTTAAATAGGTGGTGGGTCATTTAGATTTTTTGGACTTGGAGGTGGTAGTACTACTATACAATCATAAATAGTTTCAATAAGTGATTTACATCTATTTATTTTAATAGTCGGATTTAATACAACACCAATAATATAAATAGTGGAAATACGAATAAAATATTTTTTATTTTGATAAATATTTTTTAATAGTTGTCTTATAAACTGGTTTAGCCACATATTCATTAAGTAATAAAAATATGACATCTATATAAAACAACATAGTTGAAATAGTAGGATAATATATACCGAAAAATTCTTTTGTTGCTTGAAAAAATTTCTCTAAAAATACAATAAGTTCAACAATTTTGTCTCAATCGCTATCTAGAACCATATAAGCTGGATTTTGATTATGGACGTTAAAAAAATAAAGTTATAGGTCTTCTATAGTTATAAGCAATAAGTAGTTGATGGTACAAAGAATTTCACCTAATGGGTACTTCATCTGGAATTTTTCTATACGGTAGTTGGCAATCGTGACAAGTTTTTTTATATTCCTTTTTTCGTTATATTCTATTATTTTTAAAAATATAGTTTATAGCATGTATTTTATCAAGAAAGTCTATAAAAAGTAATAGATCATCCTTTACAACTAAGTTATATATATATGACACACACATCTTATATGAAAATGATCTGAAAATGATATAGTTAAACTATATTTTAAAATTGTAATAGCATAATTATTAGAAGAAGCGTTATCTAATGTAATAGTCATAATTTTATCAGTTATTCCATAATAACGACAAACAGAATAAATATTTTCTGCAATAACTAGAGATATATACGCTTTTGCATAGATCATTTATAATCTATCCAATGACTATCCAATGACAAATTACCGTGAAATATTCATGACCGTTAATACTACGACTTATTTCATAAGTGATATCCACTTTTTCATTAAAATAATATAATGAGTAACGTAAATATCACACCCCATTTTAACCGGAGCCGAAACGGTGCTGCAACGTTGCTTTTGACGATTCGTTCATTAAATCACCGTTTTTAAGGAGTCATCACCTGATTATTATAGTGAACTATGACAATTTTAAATAGCATAAAATATTACAAATGATCTCTATTTTATAGGTCTACGAAATTTGTAAGATTCTGAATAAGAATTCTTTATTATCCTAAAGGGAAAGAGATTAGGCATCCTTAAAGATCGACTAACTTGCGATTGTCCTCAAACCTAGGCTTAAAAATGCATGTTTTGAAAGCATAAAGTTAAGAAAAGATGTTGCAAATATTTATTTGAAAGATGTATATATTTTGATGAATTTGCATGATGTTTACCTTAAAAAGGAATGGAAATAGTTTGTTTGAAAATTATATGTTGTGTACAAAATTAAAATTTTATGAAAATATGCACTTGTAAGGCATTATTAAAATGTATGTTTTAGAGATATGAAAAAGAAATTTCCGTTTTAAGCTACCCTCCCCATCTATTCAAAATCTAATTATTCTAAATATCCTAAGTCTATCAATCCTACATATTTAATTATTTATATAAGATTACACATTACAATAAGAGGAAAATAGAATGATGAAATTAAAAGGGATAATGCTAGAGACGACACAGGGCAGATGACATTATCATCCGACCCGTTTTGTTTCAGGATTACGAAGTAGAGAATGCAAAGGACATGGATGCGGGTCTTCATTTTTCGTCATATCGATGTTGAGTCTCATATCGAGACTTTTCACATGCTCCAAATGTATTTCATGCAAATAAAAGAAAGAAAATGATTAGTAGAATTTAATTTGATACTTGGCAAGACAAGGAGTAAAAATAAAATGGAACCTGAATTTATACATATAAGAAAGTATAGACAAATAATTCATGAAAGCTATATGTTATTGGGCTTTGATCTAATCAGCTAAGGACGGAAGGGACTGGACTTGCTATTCGTTGGACGAAAGTGATGGGCTTCATGTAAGCCCGTCTCGGCAGAATGCAATGGGAAAGAAGAAGTGACGACAAATACACTAGTTGAAGGGTATCTAAACTCATCTATGAAAAATAAAATCAAGACAAACAGTAGCCTATAGCAAGGAGTAAATTAATTCCAATCATTTTATTGGCTCAAATTAACATAGTAAATTAAGAAAAGGATAAGCAGTGGGCTGGCCCCAAAAATACCGCAAGAATACAAAACAAGTAAACCAGATACAAGAATAAGCTAAGCTCACAAATATCCTAGGATGAAAAGTAGGGATGACATACTAAGTATACATGTTGGTATACTAAGGATTCAATACATTTGGAGTTGCATGTGGCTTGTCTAGGCATCTTAGGTGTTGAAACATACAGAGGATAACTTTAATGAGATCACTGTGCCTCATAAGAGCATTTGAATATGCGAACAGGCCAGGTATGTAAAAGATCAAACTGACAATGAACAGAGACATATTAATCATATTAGTCACAATTCATAATTTCAATGCTTAGACACGAACTAGAATGAAGGCTCCAGTTTTCACATTTAGAAGACACGAATAAGACCAAGTTCATATATCGATTTCACATGAAAAGATGGATGTAGACTGTCTTCTCAAGGATATGTATTTTTCAACCAAAGGTAAAAAGAGGGAAGCCTCGATACTTCAGAATCACATAAAGACCAATATGGGGATTGATCCCAGACAGCTACAACATCTTAACAGATCTGGGTATTCCTCAATACACAAATATTTAAACAGCATGAAGAACAGGCATGCCCATATGGACAGCGTCACAGACCAAAACAGAAAACACACACACCTAGACTGGTTGCCTAGACATATACATATTAATTATCCAGAGATAAACACCTTTCATCCCCCATAAAGAAAACTAGTCAAATTATCCTTGCTCACACCTAGATAGTTTCAAAACCAAGTCTTACCCTATACATGCCTACTGCATAAAATAAATTATAGATTAAACATGGAATGTGAACAGAGAAGTAGCTTAACATGGTAAAAAGATGGATGTAGACTGTCTTCTCAACCCGACATAAAGGATATGTATTTTCAACCAAAGGTAAAAAGAGGGAAGCCTCGATACTTCAGAATCACATAAAGACCAATATGGGGATTGATCCCAGACAGCTACAACATCTTAACAGATCTGGGTATTCCTCAATACACAAATATTTAAACAGCATGAAGAACAGGCATGCCCATATGGACAGCGTCACAGACCAAAACAGAAAACACACACACCTAGACTGGTTGCCTAGACATATACATATTAATTATCCAGAGATAAACACCTTTCATCCCCCATAAAGAAAACTAGTCAAATTATCCTTGCTCACACCTAGATAGTTTCAAAACCAAGTCTTACCCTATACATGCCTACTGCATAAAATAAATTATAGATTAAACATGGAATGTGAACAGAGAAGTAGCTTAACATGGTACAATCTGATTTAATATGCACAAATCCTATCACAGACAACTTGACAAATGAGGTCCAGGATATAAGACAACTTAAGAGGGATAATATGCTAACAAGGAGGCATTTTAACATCTAAACAGACAAGACAAGTGTATGATAAACTCAATAGAGATGTTAAACAAACAGGGATACCAACAAACACTTAAAGATAACATTTTAGCTAAACAAGACCAATGCCTACGGAACTAACTACAAAATTTCATGAGACGAGCATGCTTCAATATAATCACATAATAGTCAGTGACAACACTCATAAGACTCTCTTCATGCTAAATTTATAAAATATACAGCTTTGTATACGTGTTAGTAAAGATTCAGAGCTACGCATACTTTATACCATTCCCTTAATCACAGAAGGCATATTAGCGAATTCACAAAAAATGCTTATAAAACATCAAGAGGGAATCCTAAGACACTATTATTCACGTAGTCTTAAAATATGTAAGAGGGATATGACTACACACAATCAACCTTCGTTCCCACAGATTATGGCTTTTAAGAAGTAAAGCAAGCATTACACCATATTAAACAAGCGACACTTAACCAGCCTGCTTCATGAATTAATAGACAAAATATACCTAAATTAATGAAAGCGAGCTAGCCTAACATCACATTTAAGCATCATGGATATAGTAATATGAATAGACTAACACAATGATTTACACAAGAAAACGTACGGAAAACACAGAAAAATATGAAATAAATTAAGATCGAGTGGGAGTTGGGTTTACCTTCTCCTCCAGTAGCGAACCGAGGTGATGCGTCGACTTCGTCTCAGAGATATTTTTTATACTATGCGATGAGGATCAAGGTTTGAATATGTTTTTGTGGCTTTATTGAGTTAGAACTGGGTTTCGGTTCTTGGCTTTTTTTTCAAATCCGAATATCCTTTGAAAGTAAAAATGTGAGTTTTTGTTCTTGGCTTTTTTTAGAAGCTCAAAATTCGATCCCCAAATACAATCCAAAGAGGTTGTATTTATACTAAATTTTGGAAACCCCTCCCCTTTTCAAACGGCTGAAAAATTGAATTAAAGGGGGGTTTGGATGGGAGACATGCGCGCCTGTCTCGAGCTGCAGACCAAGTACGCAGGGCATGGGCGATGTAGATGTAAAGGGATGTAAAATCGCGGGTTTTAGGGGTATTGCAGGTGATGGGTGATGGGCTCAAGGTATGGGGGTGTCACAGATGGTGCGGCGATGGGTACAAGGAGCAGGGGTGAAGGCGGCGGGTAGGGTTTTGGGACTAGGATCGTCTTGTTTGTTGTGAAGGAGAAAGGTTCTTGGTTTGGCTGAAGATGAACGATAGAAATAAAAGGGAGTTGGGCCGGGTTAAGGGAATTCTGGGCTGCGCGTTGTGGGGCTGGAGTGTTTTGGGGAATTAAAAGATGGGGGAATATATTACCCCAATTAATGTATTAATTGATAATTAATCCAAATCTTTTAATTAATAAAATTATGCTCCTTTGTCCTAACTAATCCAAAAGAGCGCACACACATAAATTATGGTGCAAGTGGCTTAATATATATATTTAATTTAAGTAGGAAATATAATATATAATTAAAACGATTTATTTGGTAGTTGGTGAAATATTGTAAGAGAAAATCAATCACCAATATCGATATCGAAATATAAAAAATTCTTTTTGCTGGAAATTTTAATTATAAAATGTATTACCCGATATTTAAAAATTATGTTGTAATTAGTAAAAAAAATATTAAAACTTAGCATTTTTGGAAATTTTCAAGACTGAGAAGCATAGCGAAATTAATTGAAGATAAAAGGACGAACTGAATGAAATGTTCAGTAAATAAGGGGAAAAATTGGGTGTCAATAGTAAATAGGGGGGAAAATTGGGTGTCAACAGTAAATATTGTTGATATTCATGTGCAAATTTAAATAAATCTCTCTTAACAGTTGATCTAGAAAAACCTTTAAAAGAAGGATTATACATTTCTCTAATGTAATGAATAAAATCACGAAATTCAGGAACTGAAAAAGGCCAACCCTTCACAAAAACTAATTTTGCTAGTGCTTCTCTATCTATATGTTTATCGTATTTAGGGCCTACAATTCCCCTCGTCATTAGGGTTAATTTGACTTGTACTTGATCTGGGACAATATGTGAACCTTGTCCCGATGGATAGGGCGCTTGCGCACCCGGTTTTTGAGCCTCGTATTGAGCATACCTAACTAGGTGTTTTTGTGCTATGTGTCTCATTAAACCCCCGTCACACTGCTACCTTTTTCATTTTTAAATTTAAAACAATGTTTACAAATTTTACATATAGTTACTTAATTCTCTACGTCTCTAATAAAAAGGTGTCATGCATCTGATTTTAATGGTCGTTTTGTTGGACCTCATCTCATACTAGGGAGAATATGAGGCATTTCAGTTGAAGGCACACTAGTGGGTGTGTCATCTACATTAATGGGTGTGTCATCTAGATCATCTTCTAAATTAAAGTCTTATTAAGCTCCAGAAAATATCTCCTCGTGTAAACCATATGGTATTTCAGGAAAATCTTCAGTATCAACAAAATTATCATGTCTAGGAATAGTGTTATACCCCGTGGCTCAGGCCGTGCGTATGGGGCCGTGCGAAAGGAGTTAGGACTCGAAATCAGAAAATTTCGGCCGTGGTCTCATGGCCGCGGCCGAGGCGTGGCGCGCGCGCGCTGGAATCTGGCCGCGCCGGAATCGGCCGCGGAAGTTCGGAGTCCGCAGAGCGGCCGCGCGATCGCAGGGCCGCACAGGCGGAAATCGCGAAAAACTTAGGAAAATCGATCTTTTCTTTTAAAAGGCCGTGGGAGGGTGATGTGTCCCCATCCGATTTCAGACGTTATATTGACCAAGTCTTGAAGACTGGTCATCTTTCATCTCTCTGCAGACAAAAGCTCTTCCTTCTCTCTTAAATATTTCAAGCTCCTCCTTCTCTAAGATTCCAAGAGATATTCTAGCCTTAGGAAAAATCTGAAAAGTAAAGCGAAGGAAGTTTGTGGCTAGCTTGTGAAGGTTGTTGTGGTGGTGATTCTTGGAAAGGAAGCTAGCAAGTTGTTGGAAAAATTTGGCTAAAGTTCTAAGGTAATGATTCTTCCTTTATAATTAGTTTTTAGTGTTGCATGTTAAGAAGAAAGAACTTGTGGTAGTAAATAATGCTCTTAGAGTCATTGCATGTAAGAAATGTGGTTTGGGTATGAAGGATTTGGCTAAAGAGGTTATGTGAGCATGTCAGAGCCTCAAAGATTACCTTAAACTTGTTAAGATTAATTGTTATAACTTATGGGGCAGAATTTTACACACCCAAGTTTAGGTGTGTAATCCCCTTTGTGTTGGTTTGGATGTTGGGCCTTTAATGTGGCGTTTGAGTGTTAAAAACCGGCCTTTGAAAAGGTGGCAAGTGAGTAGAAATAAAGGAAATGATGTCCAATTTTCCATAGGAATTAGTAACCTTGAACTTGGAAATATTATACTTTGAAACTAGAAGTTAATAAACGTATTATGGTCATTATAGGTTGACGTATTACGTGCGATAGTTGGAATTAACAAGTGGATTGACCGAAGAGGTATGTAGAGCTTTCCTATCTTTTGAGCATGAGTAGTTGTATCTATGTAGTGCGGTGATAATCGTCAAGATTTGATAATCTTCACTTGTTTTGAGGTATATGATACTTGTTTCGTTTTAAAGGTATAAGTCCCTTGGACATAGGAAAATGTGTTTGACTAACGTAAAATGTTAATATAACGGCTTTATGGGAAGTTGATTATATTAGTTTGGGAAAAAGGTAAATAAAGAAGGGTTTACTTTACATAAAATAAGCAAGGGGAAAATGAGTTGAATTTGTGGAAGGTAAATTGTTTTAAGGCATTTATGGCCTAAGATTTTAAAGGAAATGAAGTCACTTGATTTAGAAGCTTGGGATATTTTCTAAATGGAAAATTGTGACTTGTTTTGAAAGTGGTTGTGACATGATACTATGGGTATTAGTATCTTGGAAGTTTTATATAAAACGAGTCATTTGAAAAGGTTTACGGTATGTGATACTTGGGTTAAATTCCCGGATTTCTCTTAAAAAGACATGTAGTGCCTTAATGAGTTAAAATGAGAGGATTTATATTAATAATGTTCATAAAAAGTTAGAAGATTTCTTATCTTGTTTATGTTATGATAAGCCGGTAGCGCTTATGTTATGTCTGTGTAGGTTGTCTTTGAATTATGTATTATTATTGTTATCATGAGTATTCGATAAGCGGTATGTTATGTATACTATTTGGTTGTCCGATTTATGTATTATCATTGTTATTATCTGCGTATTTCATGGATTTGCTACCCATGACGCGAGTGTGGCGTTTGTACTCACGCGGGCCCAGGGTCCACGTGCGGGTGAAATAGTCTCACGCGTCCACAGGATCCACGCGGGTGAAATAGTCCCACGCGAGGCGGATGGCCTTATGCGGATCCACAAGATCCACGTGCGGGTGAAACGATCCGAGTAGGATTGCTTAATGATACTACGGCGAGAGATCTGTTTTGATCACGAGCCTCTATTTTTATGCGATAATATACTTATACTTGTTACTCTCATTGATAGTAAGGCACGGTCTGACCTAATTTGATTTTGATCTATAACTTAGTGTATTTTGAACTTATGATATTACTACGGTATTTTCCGCTTTACATACTGCACGTTGTGTCGACCCCCCTGGGCCTGCGTTATCTGCGCAGTAAGGGAAGCGGTGGTAGATCCTCATTCATAGGATCTTTTACTCAGGTGTCAGGAGCTCCATTTCTTCGGAGGCTCGACTTTTGGTATGGTTCTCCCTGGTGTTGTTGATGCTTTGTACATTCAGGGGCATGACGGGGCCCTGTCCCGTCATAGTGTTACTCCTTCTGTAGGCGCGTAGTCTGCATAACTTGTTTTGTTTAAGGATGTAACTGTTCGGTTTTATGTACTTTTGGGGTAGCCATTTTGGGCTAGACTATTTTATATCATTATAGTTGTTTATTGTGAGTTTATATTCCACTGATTTTCTCTGATGTTGTGTCATAAGGGTGCCCGGATTAAGGCACCGGTCACGGATCCGGGGTCGGATCGTGACAAAAGTGATATCAGATCGGGTTATAAAATTTGTTTTTTATAACGGGGTTAAGCCGGGATCGGATCATCCCGGCCCACTGACGAGGCCTACATCATAGTGAAAAGAAGGGGTACATAAAGTAGTTATCAACATGAGAAAGCCGAAAAGGGGAATGGAAAGGCTGCTTCTCTGTATTGAATATTTGAATGTCATCCTTGAAAGAAGAAAGCCTGTTGAAAAGCACGCAAATAATAGTGGTGGGTGGGAGTAAGGGGCCCCTTTCTCCTGCTGTGCTGGGTGATGGTCACAAATGAAAAGGCATATGCACCAATTTGTCATTCCACTGACAACCATGCACATGTTCCTTTCCCCTCTCTCTATCTCGATATATATATATATCCACTTTATTCCTCTCAAATTACCAACACTCTTTTCTCCTTTTCATCCCCTTACGCATAAATTATCTTCTTTTTTTGGATCAATGCATAAATTATCACTATCACACCCAACTCTCAATATTATCAATAAAGATTGTGATAGCATCGTAAGTATTCATTTATCCGATCTCGGATTTGAGATTTGTTGAGTACACTATCGTCTTTATTAAAAAGTGTTTCATTCCGATGTGTTGTGAATTCAAAATTAGTGCCCTCCAATAAAAATATCGACGAGAATTCAAAAAAAGAATATCTATATTTGCAAATAATGACTCGATCATCAGTATTTGTAAATATCGAACTTCAATATGTGCAATATTAGTAAAATATTTTTTATCTCACTTTATGTGACACTGTTTGACTGAGCATGATATTTAAAAAAGAAATGTTCTTAAAATTTACAGTATAAAACAAACTTTAGACATTTATATGATTATAAAACATCTCATTAAGAGTAAATGATTAATTCTAGACATAGAAAGATAACACTCTTTCTGGACAAACTTAAAAAAAGTGTCACATAAATTGAGATTAAAAAAATATAAAACTTGTTTAAGTAGCAAATTATTTTCATTCATAATTTTTTTCCAACTTCATGTCTTTTTTCCACTACAACCAAATATTGTACAAACAAAACACCTACTTCTTCACACACCTCTAAATTAATCACAAAAAGAAAAAAACAAACTAAAAGGGTATATGTATTACAATCTTAACAGCTTAGTAGTTACTAATTAGGTCAATTACTTATACCCTAAAAAATTAAATATATTTTGATGTTAGTAGGTAAAATTTTCATAGAGCAATAGGTAGTTGAGTTGCCAAGGCAGCACATTGGACATGTCTTGGGCAGGTTATTAGGTGGTCATTAGTAAGCCCAACTGCCTGCATGAAGGAGTGTATAACAGTTGGGCCAACATATCTGAAGCCTCTTTTCACCATGTCTTTGCTCATGGTCTCTGATTTTGATGTTTTTACTGGGATTTTGTTGCAGGCCTTGTATTGTGTTGCAATGGGCTTGTTGTTCACGAATCCCCACAAGTACTTTTGGAACGACCCGAATTGTCTCTTGATCTGTAAATAGAATCAACCAAAATCATTAATAATCAGAGGATTATAGTGATAATATTTAGGCATAAAGTTTAAGTGTACTATTCCTTAAGCTTGAAAACTTAATTTGGAGAGTTTAACTTATGTGCACTGACAATATATATTTTTAGGCGCTCTTTCATTATATTGGTTTTGTAACTATAGAAAGACCGCAGCACGAGTGTTATTTTTTCAATCGAATGTACTACTTTGATCTAATAGAAATAGATTTGCCATATCAAGACTAATACATCCAAGCATTTCATGACTTAAATGTGATCAATTAACCAACCAACAAATTTAAATGACCTACAACAACATATAATTTCTATAATAACAATAAGCATGATTTGGTAAATATAGAAAATAAAGAAAATGAAAGTGTTGGTTACTAAAAGTCTTAGCACCTTTGGAATTGGCTGTCAAGGCCAGATGTGTTTATTCTGATTCCATGTGGTTATGTTATTAAGTTGTGTTAGTTACATGCAATTATTAGCTACTAACAGTTTATTTAATTTGAAGCTCTCCCATCTACTTTTCATTTGTTTAACGTGAAATCCGCAGTCGCTATCCGTTGCGCGACCAGAAATCACGGATCGACGTAATGGCCGCAAACCCCGCTACCGGTTAAACCACACTTGCAAGTCAGTGTGATGCGCTCTTCCCAAGAGCGGCAGGCCAGATGTTATTCTGCAGGGTTAACTTGACTGCCTCTCCCACACCACCCAATGAGGATATCTTCTGCCTTCAAGACCAACTGGTCTAGGGCTTCGGATTCCCATCTACTTTTCCTACTACTACGAAAATGTGTTTGGTAGCACATGAAAAGAATGAACAAATTGTAATGGAAAAGACCAGTTCAAAAGTTAATTAAAGGTTTGTGTAATGCCAATACTATATTATAATTAGATTAACTTCTGATACTGACAACTATATCAAAATACACATAAATATATTTTATACTGTCGGTGTATATAAGTTAAATCATGTTTACCTCTAAAATTCTTTTAGAGTTGTCAACGACCCCTCGGACTTGGCTCAACTCAATGCCATATTCAGTACTTGTTGAATTCATCTTCTTTTCGTTGTATTTTGCAACAATTTCTGGATCAAATCCTGAAAAGGCATCCCTGGAAGAAAGAGCAAGCAAAATTAGTGTGTTGGAACTTCTTCTTTTTCATGATTAGTCTGTTTTTATTTTCAAGAAGCAACATTAACTAAAGGAATTCTGGTAAGAAAAAAAAAATAAACCCACCTGAAATCTTGCTTTTTCTTTAACACTGAAGTCCAGTCTGATCCAACTTGAGCCACAGTTAATACCAACAATTCAAATAGCAGACTGCATATACACAATAAGGAAATTAGTCCCCAAATGCTTCTCATAATTATGAATAATTGATTTAAGTTGTATACACTGACGGAAGGCCATGATTTTCACTTAAATATAAGGAATTAAAGACGGGGAAAAAGTCAAGAGATTTTACCAATTACAGTGTAATTTTTGGACAAAGGGTGTCATTTAACTTTCATAAGACAAAGGGTGGCTCTGCCACTGACTGACGGAGTGGAAATGTTTTTACGCTATTAATATAATTTAACATGCTATAATAGATCACTTATTTAAAATCACCTTTCAAAAGACATGATTATATAAATATTTGACACGTAAGAGGTACTTACTTATCATCATGGACAGGAACTCCCCATTCTTCATCATGGTATGCAACATAGACAGGGTCTGGAAACAGAACAAAACAGAGAAATTTAGTGTCACTCATCCACATGAGGGGTTTATCCTAATTGAATTGAAACTATTGAGAATATAATTAAGTAAATAAAGTATGCTCTCTTTAATAGCTTGAGATGATCACACTTTAATATGACATCAGAGCAGGTCAGGTGAGATTCTGGGATCGAATATCATCACTATCCATTATTCAAAAAGAATTTTCGTATACTTGGCCCATAAAAAGAAGAATCAAGCCCACACGTGAGGGGCGTGTTGAGAATATAATTAAATAAATAAAAGTATATTTTCTCTAATCGTTTAAATTTAACTTAAACTTTTAAATGAGATGGTCACACACTTCAACGAACATAAACTAAAACTCAATAAGTGAAGTTGTAATTACCAGAATTAAGTGTGATAAAGCTGCATCTTTTGGCCTCTCTAGAACTTGAATTTTTGGAAGAATTTGCAGCAGAGGCAGAGGAAGATTCAACTAATTTAGCTTCATACTTAGCAGAACTAGTTCTTCCATAATGTGCAATTTTCTGTTTTCTTTGCACTTGCATGTTAGCAACCTGTTCTCTTCTTGCTGCTGCTATGCTTCCAGCAACTTCAAGAATCACAAATGAAGGATTATCATTTCCCTTTTTGGGTGTCACAATTGTGTCACATGTCTTCACTTTCTTGGTAACTTGTTGTCTAGGGGACTTAATTTTAGGAGATATAGGAGGATTTGAAATCTTGATATGAGGTGACTTTTTTGGTGTCACAATTTTCTCAATACTTGTTTGTTGTCTAGGGGACTTTATTTTAGGAGATATAGCAGGAGTTGAAATCTTGAAATTATGTGACTTTTTGGGTGTCACAATTTTCTCACAACTTGTTTGTTGTCTAGGTGACTTAATTTTGGGAGATATAGGAGTTGTTGTTACTGACTTTTTCAGTTTTGGAGGACTATCGTTATATGTTGTTGTTGAAGAAGGAGAAGAAATATTGAAATTAGGTGTTTTTTTGTTGGAAATGTGGTGTTCTAAGAGAGGGTATCTATTGCTATATGGTTGAAGAACAGGACGTCCATTGATATGAGAGAGTGTTTGTGAGGAAATTTCAACAACTCCTCCTTGTTTCTTGAACTTGTAAGAACACATTTTTGTTTTCTTGGACAATGGATGTGTCAAAAGAGTGAAGAACAACAAAGGAAGAAGCAAATGGATTTGAGGTTAGTGTACAAATGAAGGTGATCAAATTAACTCAAAGGGGCTTAAGGGAGGAGAGAAACTAGGAAAATGAGGAGGATTTTATACAGAAAAATGAAGGGATTGGAGTCTTTGTGTGTGTTGAGGGGTGGAGTCCACCGTGAAGGTTCCACAGAATTCATTAGCACTGACTCAAATTCTATATTTATATAAAAAAATTAATTAATATATATAAATTTATTTAAAACTTATTAAATAAGAAAATTGTGATTCAAAATCTATCTATTACACTGAAATTATTGTTTTTAACTAAAATTTCTAATTCCATCTCTAATGTGTGTGAGGGGGGAAAGGGGTGTGGGGGGAGGTTAAGGAACATGTATGAGGTAAGTTGTTATTAAGTTGATTGGAACATGTAGGAGGATTGGGGTATGCCATCTTGTGAGGGGCACTTTCTTTTTGTTTAACATAACCACGAGGATGACAGTGACACAAACCTTCCTCGAATCTGCATTTGCAAGGTTTAGAATAGTGTAATTTAATTAATTACAGTAGATTGGAATCTCGATTAATTTAAATTTATTTCACGTGAAATTCACTAAAGAGAAATATTTTCTGTTAATTTTTTTTTCATTTTCAAGGCTCGAACTCCTCCCTGTCCTATGTTATCCTTAGTGAATGTTCTTAGCCAACATCTCATACTTTATGAAATTATCAATAGCCAATATCTAACACCAGCACACTAGAACATTTATGCATCTCCTCTTCACATGTCCGAATTATAGGGTTTTGTCGGTTTCGTACACCGAACGAAATTTGAAATTTATATTTCAAACCCGACGGGCGGTCAAACTGATGGATGATTATATAATTTAAAACACACAAAAACTGTAATGCGTCGATAGAACACTTACAGTTTGCAAAATCTGAAATCTTCAACTTCAAGTGTACGCCGACGGTGAGCACGCAACTGTTCATCGATTGCAAGTTCTGAAAACTCCGATGTAATTTACTCTTTCGGAAAGCTAGAAAATCCGGCAAAGCTTTAGCAGAGAATAATTCAAGTGAATTGGGTGTGTTAAAATAATGATTGATCCCTCTAGTTATAGCTGAAATTTGTTGCCTCGTTTCTATTTTAATTAAATTCAAAATATCATCTTGATTTAATTAATTAATCATTATTTATTCTAATGTCTCGATTATAAACCGAACATTTATATTCTCTCTAATTACATCCTTGGATCGACGGAACAATTGACTTAGTGTTAGCCTACATGCCTTCACATATCGACTAATATCATTAAGTCTACGAAACTCTGAGCGGCGCGGAGCGAACTCGATATGTGAAGTATAGTTACACGAAACTCGTGAATTGAACCTCATGTGGGTAGATAAAATCATTTCATTCACGACACTCGATCGAGCTTAGGATGCGTCAGTGTACATCCAATGGCGATCATTATATCTCATCTATATTAGCTGACAACGAGACCATATCAAAGATATGTCTACTGCATTGGCCAATGACTTAGTCAACCTAATACCATATGAGAATCTGAGTGTTCTCTCAAAGACACATTCGAGGAATGAATCATAATCTTGACTTAACTACCACTTTTAATCTACATCGCAATATACCCAATACAAGTCGCGTCTCAACCTATAAGGCATTTGAGCTTAGTACAGGATCAAAGTACATTACTCTATAAACAAGTCGTGTATCGACCTCAAGTCTAAGGACTTATATCTCCCACACGCTGATGATACTTTAGACATATATAACAAACAGTACATCAACAGGGTATATCAATACTTCTACAAGTACCCATGTGTCCATCACGAGTTGTCATAACTCATAGCAGGTGAGACATACTACATCCCTAAGAATATGATGCAGACCACATGTCGACGTATCACATATCATCGATATCCCATTCTCGATGATCATTAGTCGAGACAATTTTAAGAGTTACGTTATAATATTAATCTCTCACAATATTAATAACAACGTAACCTCTTAGGGATGCATTTATAGAATATTATAAACAATCAACTAATAATTCAATAACTGCAAATGCCATGATATTAATCTCCATAATATAAATATGAATGTGTATAAAATATATTTGTCCTAATACAGATTGTCTCTAGGACATACATATACTTTCACGAATCATCTCAACTTCCCTTTAAAAAATACTTTTAATATGTCTGGAAACCGTTAATATAATTTGTTGGAATACAAAAATTCCATAGCCATTTATCTTCATCAGACATAAATGGAAAAGAAAAGAGACGAAGAAGAAATGAAGAAGACAAGGACCAAACTGATAACTTTCACTTCGTAGAAGGTTTTCAATAAAGTCAAGTACAAGTAGAACGATCTCAGCCATGCATCATATACATGATAGATTAATTTTCTACCCTTGGATGGTCACTAGACAGATGTGCCTCACGTGCACATGACATGAGAGAATAATGATGTTGGAGTTTGTAACACAATGGATAAAATAGAACAGGACAATTGTAATTAGTTGTATAATTTTTTTTCATTAATTATTTTTACATTCAAATGTATATATACTTGTACAAAGATAAATCAATACACAAAGAAAATTCTCAAAATACAATCTCCATTCTCAAATTGTTACATGGTATCAGAACAATTGTATGCTCGATCCAAATCCTTCAATCAATCTTCAAATTCATCCTAACTCTTCAGTAAATCAACATGGTTGAACTAACACCACCTGCAGAAAAAAGCAGTGTTAAAAAATCAATCACCTATTATGCAAATCATTCGTATCACCTTAATAACTCTGATCCATCTGATATGTAGAGAGTCAACACATTGTTTAATGGAAGAGAATACCCAGGTTGGAGGATATTGTTCTACTATATTTATCAATCAAGAAAATCTTGATTTCATCAATGGAGCTTGCAAATCTCTATATCCGAAATCTGCAGAATATGAACAATAGAGTTGTGTTAATGACATGATTATTTGATGGATATCATATGCTCTATCAAAAGAGATTGTTGATAGTGTGATAAGTTCCAAAATAGCAAAAGAACTTTGGGACAGTCTAGAGAAAAAATTTGATAAATAAAATGGTGTCAAACTTTATCATTTGCAAAAGGAATTATCAGGTTTAGTACAAGATAATAATGAAATTACTGGATATTTTACTAAACTTAAGAGGTTGTGTAATGAGTTGGATGGTTTAAATATAATCATATTTTGCTCATGTGTTTGTGTATGTGATGGAAAAGCAAAATTCACTAAGTCTCTACAAGACCAAAATTGATTCAATTTCTAATAGGGTTGAATGATATTTATGCACAGGTAAGAAGGAATAATTGAATGATGAACCATTTGCCCACTCTAGATGTTGTATTTTCTTTGCTGCCGCAGGATGAGAACCATTTTCTTTGCAACCGCAGGATGATCAATCCATTATATTTTCACACTTAGTAAACCTTCTAGTTTCACTCAAGCTTCCCAACATTCATGGTGGTTGGAGGCCATGAATTCAGAGATTCAAGCTCTACAAAATAATCATACATGGGAGGTGATTGAGTTTTCTAGAGGGAAGAAAGCATTTCCTTGTAAGTGAATTTAAGGTACTTATCAGATTGTAGCATCAAAAGACTAAAGACCAGGCTGATGGTAAGAGGAACATTCAAAGAGAGGGCATAGATTATAGTAAAACATTTTCACCGGTGGTGAAAATGACCACTATAAGGTGCCTACTCACTATATTATCAAAAAGTGATTGGTGTGTATCACAATTAGACGTCAACAATACATTTCTGCATGGTGACTTACAGTAGGATGTATTTATGAAGTTTTCAGCTGGTTTGACACCACCTAGTCCCAAATATGTTTATCTTTTGCAGAAATCATTATATGGTTTAAAACAAGCTTTTCAGCAATGGTATGTTCAGCTTGCTAGGGCTTTGAGTTATAAAGGGTATACTTCATTACTAAATGACTACTTCTTATTTTTCAAACAAACAAGGGATCATATTTCCATTTTAGTAGTATATGTTGATGACATTCTACTCACAGGGAATGATCTACATGAACTTGAAGACATCAATGTTTTCTCAACACTGAGTTTAAAGTAAAGAACTTGGGAGAAATTCACTATTTCCTTCGAATGGAAATCTTGCGAGAAATAACTGGCTTTATTGTAAGCCAGAGAAAATTTACCTTAGATATGATTCAAGAGTTCAATATGCCTCATCCGCCCAAAGCTCACTCTCCTCTTGATTCTTCTTTGAAACTTCAAGCAGATGATGGACCTCGAATGGAAAATCCTACTATCTACCAGCATCGTCGGAAAGTTGAACTATTTGACGAACACTAGCCCAAATCTCTCATTTGCAGTGTTTGCTCTGAGTCAGTACATGCAACACCCCTGTTTATCCCATTTTTCTACGACTTTAAGAGTTCTCCGATATTTGAGTTTCGATTCGGGTCAAGGTATCCTTTTCTCTTCAGACCCATCCTTTTTCTTGCTTGCATTTTGTGACGCGGATTGGACTTGTTGCAAAGATTCCCGTCGTTCCGTCAGTGGGTTCTTCATCACACTTGGCGGAGCTTCGATTTCGTGGAAGTAAAAAAGGAAGTATCGATCTCTTTATCCTCTGTTGAGGCAGAGTATCGATCTATGCATTGTGTCATCACTGGGCTTACTTGGTTAACTCATGTTCATGAAGATCTATCAGCCCCAATTTCACTTCTAATTCACTCTGACAACCAAGTGTTAAGTCCATTTTAGAACTGTTTTAGAGTCTGTTTTAGGATATCTTTTATGTGTTTATTATTTGTTTTGTACATTATTATGCGTCTTGTGTTGTGTTTTTAGGTCATAAGCGATTTATGTGGGAAATGGCGAATTGAAGATGAAATGACTGATATTGAGGATAAAAATACACAAGCGAAGCCCAAACAGTCAAACAAAGGAGTCCCGGGGAGCATGGAAGAAATCTGACGAATTCCGGATGAAATATAATAGACGCACGCACGTTGAGTAGTAGGAGCATGATCTTTGATGAGTCGCGGTGAAGATTTGATCTTGGTATTTGTTTGTGGCGAAGGACGAAAATCACCGTGCTAAGCGTCGCGACGCCTGGGAGCTGAGCCGCATCGCAATTTTCCTGTGAGTGCCCAGTGACTTTCTGCTAATTAGAGCCTCAGCTCTTGGGAGCAACGCCGATGCGGGTTTTGGCGAGAAAGGTCAATTTTTAACAAGGATAAAATGGTCCTAAACAAGGTTTTTTTTCTCAGATAAAAAGCCCTATGGAACATAATATCGAGGATATGATACTTTGGAGGTCAAGAACGGAGGCTAGAAAGACGATTAGAAACATCTATATTCAAGTTCTTTCTTCTTTCTTTATTTTAATTCAGTTTATGTTGGATTTGTTGATTAGTTCTTAGCATGTCTAGGAGATAATTTCTTTATTAGGGTTTTTCATTGAATCACTTGAAACTCTTTCATGAATTAATGCATATTTAGTGATTTCTTCTTCATCTGTTAAGATCTATTCAACTTGTGATGATTGTATGATAATTAACTAGGGTCGCGATGGGCCAGGGCAAGACCACCGAGTCGGGTTTAGCGGGATCGGGGCGGGGTCGGGCGGAGAAGAGGCGGGTCGGTGGGGCGAACTGGCGGGTCGGTCGGGCGGGACCATCAGTGTCGTCCGGTCCGTTGGGTAAGAAGTCGGGGCGAATGGTCGGCGGGTTTGTTTTTTTAAATTTTTTTCACTAAATTAAAAATACTAAATTACTAACAAAGTAACATTAACATATAGTCATATACTTGTCATATAGTCATATACATATACTATAATATTATAGACTTATAGTATTATAATTATAGTATTATACTCATATATATAATATATTTATAAAGTATAAACTATAAAGTATAAACTATAAAGTATAAACCAAATAATTAAACAAAGACAAGAAGAGTGTAAAAAAACATCCCAAGTTGTTTTTGTGCCTCTTATATTATTAATTATTTCATTGAAATATACAAGATTCAAAATTACAACATTGTAGTGTACTGTTGTTGAAAAAAATTGCAAAAGACATAGAAAAATTAAAAAATTGCAATGAAATAAATTACCAATTTGAAAATATTTTTTCTAGTTTCTTTATAATTTCTTGTGGTTCTTCGGTTGGAATTAGTATATCTTGGTCAAATTGTTCCATGTCGCTTCTCATGCCTTCAGATAAAATGTCGTTGTAGTTGTCGTCTTCTTCTTCGTTAATCTCTGGTTGTGCGCCTCCTTCGCTCGCTCGTATCCAATCTCTGAATAGTACCGCCATCTCCAAGTCTCCGGCTAATGAGTGTACGCTCTCTATTTGAAATCTGCTGCAGAAAAAGCGCTTCGAAGCGATTGATGACGCAGAATGTTCAAAATATCTCGGGCCATCATTGAAAGTGTCGAAATGTCTTCTCATTCAAGATCCATATTTCAGCAAGTCTTCCTTTCCTTCTTCATTGATAATCGCTTGGTAAGGTAAATTACCTGCAAAACAAAAACATCGAACTCGCTAATTTGGTTAGCATTTACCATGCATTCTATTTCTGAGGCTTTCAATAGAACTAATAGTACTAGCCCCAGAAACAACATGCCTTTTTTTAGGCTGTGTTGAAGAAGAAGATGGTACAAAAGTCGGTTGGTTACTAGCACTTTCTTGCTGGTAATGCCGATATACTTTTTTGCATTCATCTTCTACGTTATTCAACACTTCTTCTAGCGTTAGTTCAATAGGTGGCTCAACATTTAAATTTTTGGGAGTTGGAGGTGGTAGTACGTCCATACAGGTATAAATATTTTGAATAAGACTTTTACAACCCTCTACTTTAATAGTCGGGTTTAATACATCACCAATAATATAAATAGGGGGAATAGGAATAAAATATTTATTTAATTTCATAAACATTTTTTTAATAGCTGCCTTATAAGCAGGTTTTTCCATATATTCTTTAAGAAGTAAAAATATTATAGCTATATAAAACAACATAGTTGAAATAGTAGGATAATATAAAGTAGAAAATTCTTTTGTTGCTCGTTGAAAATTTTCTAGAAATACAATAAGTTCTCTAATTTTGTCTCAATCATTATCCACAATCATATCATTTGGATTTTGATTATGGGCGTTAAAAAATAAAGTAATAGGTTTTCTATAGTCATAAGCAACAACTAGTTGGTCATATAAAGAATTCCACCTAGTTGGTACTTCTTCGGGAATTTTTCTGTAAAATAGTCCACAATCGTGACAAGTTTTTTTATATTCTTTTCTCTGTTGAATTCTATTATTTTTAAAAATAAAGTGTATAGCAAATTGTATTTTTTCAAGAATATCTTGAAAAAGTGAAAGATCATCCTTTACAACTAAGTTATAAATATGACAACACACACATTTGATATGAAAATGTTTTGGAAAAGACGGAGTTAAAACATCTCTTAAAATACTAATAGCAGAATTGTTAGAAGATGCATTATCTAATGTAATACTCATAACTTTATCAGTTATTCCGTAATAATCGGAGACTGAATAAATATTTTCTGAAATAAACTCACCAGTGTGCCTACTATCTATATATCTATATGCTAAAATACGTTTTTGCATAGACCATTTATAATCTATCCAATGATTACAGTTAAATAATCATGGCGTTAGTCTACGACCTATATCGAAGTTAGAAGCGACTTTGCAATTTAAATGATATAATGCATAACGTAAATACTGTTGATATTCATGTGCAAATTTAAATACATCTCTTTTAACAGTTGATCTAGGAAAACCTTTATAAGCAGGATTATACATATCTCTAATATAATGAATAAAACCAGGAGATTCAGGAAGTGAAAAAGGCAAACCCTCCACATCAACTAATTTTGCTAGTGCTTCCCTATCTTTATGTTTATCGTATTTAGGGCCTACAACTCCCCCCCGTCATAGGGTTAATTTGACCATGACTTTGTCCAGACGATATGTGAACCTTGTCCCGATTGAGAGGACGCTTGCTCACCATCTTTTCAATCATGTATTGGGCGTGCAAGGCTTTGTGCTTTTGCAATAGGTGTCTTGCTAAACCCCGTCCCACGTGGACCTTGTCCATTTTAAAAGCATAAACATTTTTACAAGTTTTACATACACTACTTGATTGAAGACGTCCTGTCAAAATATTTCCATACAACCGATTTTAATGATCGTTTCTTGGGACCTCGTCTCATAGTAGGGGGGATAGGAGGCATTTCACTAGTGGGTGTATCATCATCTTCATTAGTAGGTGTATCATCATCTAGAGTGTCATCTAAATTAAAATCTTCTTCAATTTGAGGATAATCATTTGTCAAGATCATATGGTATTTCAGGAAACATTTCAGGATCTATAAAATCATCTTGTCTAGGAATAGCTGGAACAGGAATACTAGAAGAAGTACCCTTGTCCTTGTTCCCCGCCCTACTAGAAGAAGTACCCTTGCCAAAAACACTTTTAACTCTTTTCATGGTAATAAATAGTTAAAGACTTAAAGATAATAAAATTAAATGTGCTAAATGAAATAAAAACAAAATAATAATTTAATGAGAGAACGAATGTACCAAACGTCGACGTAGAGTCGACGTGTAATCGAGAGGTTGAAAATTGAAACTTTGCTCGATAGATAATCCTCAAGCTAGTTGCCAACTTCACTCCCAATTCTCAAATTAATAAATAGATTGCATATGTAGTAGACAATGTTGTATAGAGAATAGATATTGATTGATTGAGAGATTAGAGAGTAGAAAGATTTGTGAAAATAATAAGAACAGGAAATGAGGTATTTATAGTTGAAAAATTGGGTTAAAGTGTAAATATAATAACTTAGGGGTTAAAAATAAATATAAAGGGAGTAGGGGGGTTGGGGGCGGGGGGGTAGCCAAAAATGGCCGTTGTCCAACGACCAAAATGTAAAATGGTCGTTAGACAACAACTATTTTGGGCAGGCGGGGCGGGGCGGGAGTCGGGCGGGGTCGGGTCGGGCGGGACCATACATCCCGCTCGGTTCGAGCCAGTCCGTTTTTTTAGGGGTGGTCGGGATCGGGGCGGTCGGGTCGGCGGCCATCGACTCATCCCTATAATTAACTGATCTCTAATTCTCATAACTTATATGATTTCAAATCGAGATCTGAAAAGGGAGATTTGAATATGCTATAGTTGATTAGATATAAGTTAAAATAGCGGACGAAAGTACTCCGATACTTGTGTAGTGTTTAAGGTTATTGTTCTTAATCATTCTGTGTGGTAAAATCTATCGTAGAAATATAGAAGATTTCTGCATAAGGTTGAGTTTCTATATGTCCTACCCAGAATATAGAACATCTTCGTTAACCTGCTATCTTAATAAAAAGAAGAATCATTAGTCTTGCACTAACAAGTGAAAGAGTGGATAGTTGAGGAGATCGGAAACCCTAATTCCCTTCATAACTGTCTTAAATCCCAAAGTATTATCAATCTTAATTATTTTCTGCACTTAGTTTGAATACACATCATACATTTCTTTCTTTATTTACCAACGTGGAACACGTGTCATTTAACCAACGACCGTTCATCATTTCATGTCTCAAACGTTTACTCACGTACCAATATCTCTTTCACTAATGAAATTTACGATACTTAACACTACATGTGCACGTGTGTGAAAACGACGTTTTCGACGTGCGAGGCCTCAATTGTTTGAGTCATATATAATGGGTTAAACTTAATTCTACATTAGTAAATTTCCAACAATTAATTGTATAGTTTTCTTTTTCACTATTTATTTTATATTCAAGTGTATATACTTGTACAAAGATGAATATATGCACACAAAATTCTCAAAATACAATCTCCATTCTCAAATTGTTACATAATTTGGATAGGGAGGAGAAAGAAAGTGTGGGGAATGAAAGTGGTGGCAGTTCCAGCAGTTCAGTGACCCTCTTTTTCTCCCTACAGTCTTTTTTTCTCTGGCTTTACTTTTGCTTCATTGCTAGCCAGCTCTGCCTCTTTTGGTTGCTGGAGTGAGGTTTAGGTTTTTTGGGGCCAGAAATAGACCAATCATTTCTCTTTTCCTTTAGAGCTGGCTTCATATTTATTCCCCCTTTATTTCCCTTCTCTTTATTCCATACCCTTTTGGCCTTTTCTAAGGAAAAATATAATTTCTTGATTAATTATAATTTATGTGATTAGTTGTAATTCAGTTAGTTGGAAGTAGCCAACTGCCTGTATACAAAAAGTTGATCCCATACTCCAAAAAAGAAGGGCATTTATTTAGCCTTACTTTGACATTCTAATTTAAGATTCAGTAGTGGAACAATTGTTTTGTGTGTTCATGCACCGGCGGATTTAGTATTTATTGAATTATGAATTGGTCACGAGTTTGAGCCGTGAAAGTAGCTACTAATGTTTGTGTTAAGATAGAATGTGTACTTCACACTCCTTAGCACCGGCCCTTTCCCGGATCATGCTAACGCGGGATGGTTTGTACATCGAGTTGCCCTATTTTAAATTTTGTATTGATTATTTATACATATGAAATGAGTTTCTTAAGACAAATATAAAATTTGAGCCAAACCTACCAAATTTCGCCGACGCTATTATAGTTTCGCTAAGATAGAGTATCTCCTATGATTCTGTGAATTAGAGACGGAGGTAGGGTTTAAATTTTTTGTAGATTCAGAACTTGATGTTTTTTACATTTTATAGTAATATTCAGGTATATATTTATGTTACGTATAAAACTGTTGAGTTCAATTGAAACACCTGTCTATGTTACACCACTCCTGCTGGGAAGCTTCTGAAAAGTTATTCTTTATTAGCAAAAGAAAAAACTTGATTTAATAATAATAATAATAAAACAATTGAGATTCAGCTGTTATGATTATTATTTTCTAATTATTGGCTTAAAACTTAACCGCGTTACAGTAGGGAATGAAATCTCGAACATGCATAGTTTTCAAGTATCAGAAGAATAATGACTTTTTAAATGACCTAATTATGCAACAAGAAAAAACAAAATATATGGCCGGTGTATACAACTTAAAACTCATATCAATATCAAGCAACAGGGTTATTTTGCAAAATTAAAACAAGAACAAAAAGATGATAATTCACGGGTAATTTGTGTAGGGTTTTGTTGGGTTTGTTTACGCAGCGGAATTTGAAAATTTTATGTTTCAAACCCAACAAACGACGAACTGCAGGACGATTATGTAATAATGTAAAATATGTAATCATACAACATGTAATAACTGTAATGCATCGAAAGAACACTTACAACTTGATATATCTGGAATCTTTTAGTATAATCTGAGGGTGCGCACACAATTGATCCTCGATTGCAAGTTCCTAGAACTCCGATGTAATCCTCCTTTGAACAACTATGAAATTCGTCAGAGGTTCGAGAGAATCGTTTTAATTATAGGTCTCTGAAACTTAGAATGATATTAAAATCAAGTGTTTTGAATAATGAAATGAAGCCATTATTTATAGCTGTGTTTTAGGGTTAAAACGCAATCTAGGATTTTCCGTGGGCCATGCCCAGAAAACGAGGCGTAACGGGTCAGTCAGACTACCCACTGGCCTGGCGGCGCCGCGGCCCTAGTCCATTTTAGGACGTCGTTTCGTTTTTATTTTAATTAAATCTAAAATCCAATTTTGACTTAATTAAATAATAATTATGCATTCAAATGTCCCGATCATAAATCGAACATTTATATTCTCTCATTACATCCTTAGATCGAAGGAATAATAGACTTAGTATTACCCTACAAGCCTCCACATATCAACACTAATCATTTTAGGGTTTACACGGAAATCCTAGACGGCGCCGGAAGACAAACTTAATATGTGGAGTATATTTACACGAATCTGGTAAATCGAACCTCTATGTGAGAAGATAAAATCCTTTCATTCACGACACACTCGATCAAGATTAGGATTTGCCAAGTGTCTATCCAAATGGCTTGATCACTATATCCCATCTATATTGGTTGACAACAAGATCATATCCTAGATATGTCTATTGCGTTGGCCAACGACTTAGTCAACCTAATATCACATGAGGATCTGAATGTTCTCTCGAATATACATTCGAGGAATGAATCTTAATCTTGGCTCAACTACCACCTTTAATCCATATTGTAATGTACACAATACGAGCCGTATTTCAAACTATAAGGCATTTGAGCTTAGGACAAGATCAAAGTATATTACTCTGCAGACAAGGTGAGTATCGACCTCAAGTCTAAGGACTTTTATCTCCTACACGCTGATCATACTTTAGAAATTGTATAACAAACAGTATATCAGCAGGGTATACCAATACTTCTAAAGTATCCATGTGTCCATCACGAACCATTACTCATAGCAGGTGAGACATACTGGCAGACCACATGTCGACTTATCACCTATCATCGATATTCCATTCTCGATGATCATTAGTCGAGACTATTTTAAGATTTACGTTATAATATTAATATCTCACACTATTAATAACAACGTAATCTCTAGGGATGCATATTATAGAATATTACAAACATTCAATTAATAATTCAATAATTGCAAATGCCAAAATATTAATCTCCATTAATAATAATACGAATGTGTATAAAGTACATTTGTCCTAATACAGATTGTCTCTAGGACATAAATATACTTTCAATCTCCCATTTTGCCTAGAGTCAATCACCAACATATCTAATGCCCATATTCTCAAAATGACTATTATGCTTGACTAAACTTAATGGTTTAGTGAATGGGTCAGCTGGATTATCATATGTGGGAACATAGTCTAATCTAATCTTTTCAGTTTCCACCATTTCCCTGAGTATGTGGTACTTCTTTGGTACATGCTTATTTCTATTTGTTGATTTTGGTTTCTTAGCCTGTGAAATCGCACTAGTGTTGTCACAATAAATGATTATTGGACAACTGGCACTCGGAACTACCCCTAGTTCTTTCAGGAACTCAGAAATTGCGACATCTTTACCAGCTTCCAATCCAGCAATGTACTCAGCTTCAGTTGTCAAATCAGCAGTTGTAGCTTGTTTGGAACTTTTCCAGTTCACTACTCCACTATTGAAAATGAACGTGTACCCAGACTGATATTTGAAGTCATTAACATCCATCTATAAGCTATCATTAGTGTACCTAGTAGCAGCTAGTTTTTCTTCTCCACCATAGACCAAGAAGTAATCTTTAGTTCGTCTAAGATACTTAAGAATACTCTTGACT
This sequence comes from Przewalskia tangutica, assembly GCA_029844215.1. Classification (NCBI taxonomy): domain Eukaryota; kingdom Viridiplantae; phylum Streptophyta; class Magnoliopsida; order Solanales; family Solanaceae; genus Przewalskia; species Przewalskia tangutica. The sequence continues at coordinate 22,495,472 of CM056730.1, read as the reverse complement.
GCTTTTCAGTGTTCTTCCCCAGGATTCTGCTGGAATTTGCAAGACATACTAAGTGCAAATGCCACATCTGGCCTAGTACAAGTCATGTCATACATGATCGATCCTATAGCTGAAGCATATGGGATCCTCTTCATACGCTCGAGTTCTATAGCATTAGAAGTACTATCCTTCTTAGATAACTTGATGCCTTGACCCATAGGTAGACTTCCTTTCTTGGAATTTTCCATAGAAAAATGTCTAAGCATTTTGTCTATGTAGACTGACTATGATAGCCCCAACATTCTATTAGGTCTATCTCTATAGATCCTAAATCTTAGAATGTAGCAGACTTCACCTAAATCTTTCATCATGAAGGTACTGGACAACCACTCATTGACTGACTGCAAGATAGTCTTATTATCTCCCATTATCAATATGTCGTCTACATATATAATAATGAAGACAAGACTCTCATCCTTGCATTTACTATAAACACAGGGACCCTTTTTGCTTCTGATGAAATGAAATGACTTGATAGTCTTGTCATAGTAAATGTTTCAACTCCTTGAGGCTTGCTTAAGGCCATAAATGGACTTAGGCTCTGTTTGGCCAAGCTTCTAGAAAAATGTTTCTATTTCTTAGAAGTAGTTCTGCAGAAACTGTTTCTAGAGAATCTGTTAGTGTGTTTGACCTATAATTATAGAAGTACTTCTGAGAAACAGAAACAGTTTCCTGTTTGACTCACATTTATGTAAATTTACTAGAATATTCTTTTTAATACATTTAAAACTATTTAAAATATTGTTTTCTATCCCATGTTTCTAAAAATTAGTATATCTTTACAATTTAATAATTTAATTTTTTTTTATTTAATTGCAACATTTAATCAAAAAAATAATATTATATTGTACATAAGAAATGTAACGACAATATGATAGTCAATGACTCAAATATATCCAAACCTACCCATGAGAACACCTTTCCACCCCATAGTCAAATTTCTATGTCATATTTTTTTTATTTTATAAACAATATGAATTTTTACCCCCACCTCCACCGTCCTAACCTCACATACTCCCTCCACCCCATCCTCAAATTACTATTTCATATTTTTTTGTTACTTTTTAAAAAATGCTTGAAAATATGAAAATTTTCTTACCTCCCACTCGCCCCCTCCCGAATCCACATACCCCATTCTCAAATTTCTATTTTATATTTTTTTACTTTTCTAAACAATTTATAAAACAATATGAATTTTTCTTACCCCCACCCCATTGCCTACCCCATCCACAAATTTCTATTTCATATTTTTGTTACTTTTATAAAAATGATTGAAAATATGAATTTTTCTTACCTCCCTACCCCCAGTCCATCCCCATTCTCAAATTTTTATTTTATATATATTTTTACTTTTATAAACAATTTATAAAAATATAGTTTTTCTTACCAGATCCTACCCTACCCCTTTGTTTCTACCCATCCTCAAATTTCTTTTTCATATTTTTGTTACTTTTATAAAAATAATTATTAAAAAATATGAATTTGTTCTCCCCGTCCAGTCCACCTCCCTTCCCACACCGCCTACCTCATTCTCAAATTTCTATTTTATATGGGGATATTATATGAGATTAAAAGGAATTTTGTGAAAAGAAAAAGGGTAAATGGGTCCAAAACAATTCATTTAATGGGCAAAAAGGACTTCTCGAGAAACATCAAATTGTTGTTTCTGCTTCTCTTCCTATCTATAAATATTTTTTGGTTTTTAAAAAAAAATGTTTCTACTTCTGGATAAGTACATGTTTGGCCTAAGAAGTGTTCTTCAAGTTGAGAAACACCTCTAGAAGCTTGACCAAACAGGCACTTATGTAGCTTGCATACAACATTTGGCTTGGACTCAGATGAAAAACCCTCCGGTTGTTTCATATACACTTCCTCAACTAGATTACCATTGAGGAAAGCGGTTTTGACGTCCATCTGCCAAATATCATAATCATAATACGCAGCTATTGCAAGCAAAATTCGAATGGACTTTATATTAGCAGCAGGTGAAAAGCTTTCATCATAATCGATCCCATACCGTTGATTATAACCTTTAGCCACCAGCCTTGCTTTATAAGTCTATACCTTGCCAAATGGCAAATCAACCAAGTTCTACACTTGATTGATGTACATGGATTTCATCTTGGATTTCATGGATTCTTGTCATCTCTTCGAATCAATGTCCAACATTGATTTGCTATAGCTTGTAGTCTCATCGTCATCGGAAATATCTATCTCACTATGTGTTTCCACAAGTAGATATAGTCTTTCAGGAGGATGATGAGTCCTAGTGGACCTACGGAGTTGATTGTTTTGCAGTTCAGTACTTGATATGTTATGTTCGTGAGAGGGTTTTTGTGTGTTGGTTAATCCACCAACTCGAGAGCTTTCAAGAATGACATTTTCATGTCTTTCCTGAATGGGAGGAGGCGCAACCATTGCATCTACTCCCAAGGGATATGTAGGAGGACCTTGCATTTCTGCATTGTTCCTCGTAACACTCCCACTGGCCGAAGGGCGTACTTGAAGTACCCAATATTCGCCAAATACTCCCACTAAATGCTTGCCTTGGTCTTTCGGCAAAGATTCAACCTCTATGTTATCTCATGATTTTTGAATTTCTTCAAGTTCTATCTATGTGCAACTCTGTTCCCACTAAAAGTTGTGTTCTTGGAAACAATGACCTTATGTTCTCCAGGAAGATAGAAGTAGTATCCCTTAGTTTTATTTGGATACCCCACAAAGTAACATTTCTCACTTTTGGATTCAACTTGTCAGTGAGCATCTTCTTAACATATGCAGGGCACCCCCAGGGTCTCATATGTTTTAGAGTTGGCTTCTTGCCACATCATATCTCATATGGTGTCTTTTCTACTGACTTGGAAGGAACCATGTTCAGAATATATATTGAAGTTTGTATTGCATGTCCCCAAAGGTATATCGGTAGAGTTGAGAAGCTCGTCATGAATCGAACCATATCCAATAAGGTTCGGTTTCTCCTCTTGGATACACCATTCATATGTGGTGTTCCATGAGGTGTCTATTCTAAATGGACTCCATGTAGCTTTGTCGCGCCCTTTTTCGGCCGCGGCATTTTTTAAATAAAAACTCCTGCTGCTAAATAAAAAGGGTTAGAAAATAATAAAAATAAAAGCTAAAAATGTTTTAAGAGAATGCTAAAATTGCAAAAGGTGCTAAAAGTGCAAAAGAGGCTAAAGGTGCAAAATGCTAAGAAGTGCTAAAAGGCTAAAAGTTTAAAAGGGTGCTAAAATGCTAAAGGGTTGCTAGAATGCTAAGGGTTCGCGGAGTCGCCACCTAATTAATTGGGTGAATTAGGACACCTAAATGTTTAACTAGTTTGAAGTAAAACATTAACTCCATTTTATGGTCTGCTAAACTTAGTGAGATTCTGGGTAAGGGTTCTTTATTAATCTAGAGGGAAGGGGTTAGGCACCCTCTGAGATCCGCTAACTTGCGGTTGTCCTGCCAAACCTAGGGTAATTATTATATTTTAAAAAATGCAAAGTAAAAGATCTTCCCGCTTAATAAAATGTTTAAAAAAATGTTAAAATGTTTAAAGGTGCTTAAGTCTAAAAAGGGCAAAGGTGTTATAAATAAATAAAAGAGTCAAATGCTAAATGTTTAAAGTGCTTAAAATACTAAAGGTTGCTAAAATGTGCTAAAAGATTGATTTTAAAGCTAAAGGGTGCTAAAGGTGCTAAGAGGTGCTTGTGATTGCTAAATGCTAAAATCTTGAAAGTAATGCTAATATGCCTAAAATAGGAGGTGCTAAAATGTTAAGGACAAAATCGCCAAAGCGATATTTAAAGATGCTTAAAGGATTGCTAGAATATTAAAAGTGCTAAAATATTTAAGTAATTTTAAAAGTAAAGGGTGCTAAATATTAAAGGGTGATTAAAAAAATGTTAAGAGGGCTAGAAATGCTAAAGAATGCTAGGAAGGTGCTTTATGGTAGTAGATTTATCTAGCAATTAAAGAAGTGAGGCGTTAGTTTTAAAGCATGTGATTAGGATGCCTACATACTATCTTAGTTAGGAATATAATAGAAGTAAAATGTATGCGGTATTCATTTACCTAAAGGGTATATATTGCTTAGCATGAGGATATAATATTTTGTGATAAGAGGAGGGCGTGTCTATTATGCAAGCGGTATTTCTTATTACGTATTAATAGGAAATTATACCACGGTTTTAAGGATATCTAGGTAAATAATATTTCAGCTTATTATGCAAGTGTAGGATGCTAAATGATTTATTATAACTATTAAACAAGGCGAGGCAAGCCTAAAATGCGTAAATCAAGCGATTTCTAGCTATTGATTCGAGTTTAACTATTATAAATGCTAATTAATTAGTATAGCGTTTAGACAATTAATTACAATCAATGAATAGGAGAGGATATGAATTAACAATGGCGACTCGAAGAAAGCGATGTAATTCGCCTATAGCTTTGGAATCTCGATGCGGGTGGAAATGCACGTAGATGCGGGTGTTAAATTGGTTGCGACGAGTCTCGTATTGAGACTCTTCCCGTTGCTCGAGGCATTGCGTTTCATGTAAAAAATAAGAAAAGATAAGGATTATTATATACTCAAAATTTATTAGGAATAAGCAAACATTGATATAAAACTTTTAAAAAAAACACATAAAGAGGCGACAAACATGCTATAAGGCATAAAGATATATTGGCTCCTTAGCACGCAACCATATTAAGGCAACAGAATGCAGGCATATGACACTTAAAACTTAATAATAGAATGCACATTTATAACAAGTAAAACAGTACAATAATGAGGTAGCCATGAAGCAAAGTTAGGTGTAAGCTGGAGCAAGCAGCTACTAAACATGTTATTTTAAGATGTGTACGGAGGTAATCTATACAACCAAAGCAAATGCGGGTTTGGCCTGAAAACCTATCGGGGCATGCAGTGGGAGGACAAATAGAGGACCTAGAGATTATGCAGTCGAGTCTTTGTAGAACAGGGCATGTAAGGGAGAAAACAAAGAAAACACTCTAACGGAATATAAGCCAAAAGTAAGCAGCAAATTCAGTATGAAATAAATAACACATATAGAGATATGCAATCATCTAATAATTAAAAGAAGGGAAAGGGGACGAGGCAAAGCAGGGCCCAACAACAATCAAGAACAATAGTTCATTGAATTGAGCCGTATTTCGAAAGCGTGACATAAAAGTAGAATAGACCCAGGCTTCAACACAACTATCATTATATTGACAAGCGAGAATGGACACGAGACCCGTTGGTAGATCAACATATAATTTAACACAACGACGTGGTAGGCGATTATTAACACAAGCACTATGCCAAATGCTTGATATTATGCTATGATTTCAAGCACGATAATCTTCATCAAGCGAGCTTGAATTTAGCGCCGCATAAGCGACAACTAACATCTTTCAAACGGACATCATACAGTTGTTAAGAATGTAAATGAGCAGAAAGTTGGGAAAAGAGATGAATTTACCTCCTCGGACGAACCGAGAGCAGCGTATCAAGTCGTCGATCCACTCGGAGTTGCGATGCGATTTTAGGAAGCTTTGGGCGATTTTGCTTTTAAAATTGCAATTTTTATGTTCTTATGGCGGATTTGTTTGTTTTTATTTTTTTGTGTGAAAAGATTGTTGCTCTTGAAGGGTTGATTGTCTAATGCCAAAGGATCCTTTTGATGTGTAAATTGGTTCATTTTATAGTCTCCATTTGGGTTTCAAGTTTGGTAAATCTGAATCGATTTTGATGATTTGGTGAGATTTTTAGTGCGATTTATGGGATATTTTGGTGATTTTATGGTGACTTTGTTATGGTAAGGTTTGGGATGGTAAATTAGGGTAAGCTCCTGATGATGGTTTATGGTAAGGGGATATTTTGGTACTGATTCTTGTATGATATATGATTTGAGGTTGATTTGTTGCGGTTTTCGAGAGATTTGAGCGTGATTAAAGCATTTGGACCGATTTGGGAGGGGTGTGCAGAGGCGGCTCGGATTTGTGCTAGGTTTAGGGTGCTTTTGAGTTTTGCTTTAGGTTATTTGGGAAGATGAGTGTAATAAGGGTGTTGGGCCAAACGGGTGTGGGCTAAAAGAGTGGGCTTGGGGTATTTTAATTTGGCCAAGGGATTGGGCTAGTTTTAGTTTATTTGGTTAGAGTTTTTAGGGAGCATTTTAATTCTAGGTGTTTAATTAGTGATAAATTAATAACATAAATTGCTTATATTATTTAGGTGCTTTATTAAAATTAATTGTTATAATAAGCGCGTGTTATTTAATTAATGCTTAATGCTTTAGAATGCGGCGTTATTAAAATCTTATTATTGCATTATTGCGAAGTTAAATTAAAATTAAAATTGAGTCTAGATTAAATTACTTAAATGCTAAATCGAGTATGATATTTAAGAATCGTTTAAAGCTTTATAAATGCGGTGCTATTAAATGCATATATCGATTAAAATTGATTTTAAATTACAAATGATTACTAATAAATGCGGCTATGCTACGACACGACGTTATCGCTAAATTATTTATTTTATGCATTTATTAATTATTTAAGAATTACGACAAAGCTTAAAGTTAATAAGTCTTGGTAGCGGGACTCTAAATGCTTAAAACTACGTAAGACGCGATGCCATTATTAAATTATTTATTTATGCTGTATTTAATGTTTTATTGTTGTATTTTATTATAAAAATCCTAAAAAAATTTTTACAAAATTAGTGTAATTTTATGGTTAATGGTAGACGGGAGGGTCAAAATTGGGTGTCAGCGGATGTCCTCTTTGTATGGAGATGATGGAAGAATCTTGGACAAAGGCGTTGACTCATGTAATTTTGTCTCGATCTTCGATTTGCAAAAATGTTGGGCGGTAGACAAAGTGTATGAAAAATCAAAAGCGTCGATGTCGAGTTATGGCGACAACTGGGTTACCAGTCTAAACACGGGGCGGGCTAACGCGGACTCAAAGTCCCGGTGTCGAGTTATGGCGACAACGGGCTACCATGATCAAAACCGGCGGGCTAATGCGGGCTTAAAGATGTCGATGTCGAGTTATGATGACCTTTGGGCTATGGTGCAAAAAGTAAAAGAATATAAGCGGCTTGAACACAGGGTGTCTGTATGGCTTGTGGTCTTGGGTTACATGGTGATGTGGGCGAGTGGGCCAAGCGGCAGGCGCTTACGCGATCGTTGGGAAGGTTGGCCCACAGATTGCCGGTTATTTGTAGAGAAAATCCACGTTGTGCTCATGCTGCTGCATGCTAATACTTGAACAAGCGGTTAGTGCATAAGCGTTAAGACAAAACAATTTTAAAAACAATGTAGCGTGAATAGAAAAGGTTATCTGCCAAAGCGTGATGTACATTGTGTTGATGCGATGTTGCGAATCTTTGTGATTTTAAATCCTTGCGGGCGTGTTGCGATTGTGAGCGGGTATGTTGTCACTGCTGCGATTGTCCACTGTGTACTAAAGCTCGAAGGAGTTAGTGCATAAGCGCTAAGGTGGAATATTAAAGCATGCGTAAGAAATGCAATTAGGAGTATAGAAATGCGTCACTGTGTGATATCTTTGATGATGGCGTCGTCTTGGACTTCTTTGTCTTGATAACGTCGTTGCTGGGCGTGTTCTTCTTTGGCGTCGTTGCGTGAAGCGCAATGTTGATGGTGTCGTTGCTGGACCTGATGTTGATAACGTCGTTGCACTGGGCGTGTTCTTCTTTGGCGTCGTTGCGTAGGCAATCTTGATGGTGTCGTTGCCTTGACATAATCGCGATGGCGTCGTTGCACGGGCGTGTTGCGTGGCGTCGTTGCGTAAACGCAATCGAGGTGTCGTTGCCTTGACATAATCGCGATGGCGTCGTTGCACGGGCGTGTTCTTCTTTGGCGTCGTTGCGTGACGCAATCGCGATGATGTCGTTGCCTTGACATAATCGCGATGGCGTCGTTGCTGGGCGTGTTCTTCTTGGCGTCGTTGCGTAAACGCAATCTTGAGTGTCGTTGCTGGACCGCAATCGCGATGGCGTCGTTGCACTGGGCGTGTTCTTCTTTGGCGTCGTTGCGTGAAGCCTTAATCTTGAGAGTGTCGTTGCACTGGACCGCAATCGCGATGCGTCGTTGCACTGGGCGTGTTCTTTGCTCTGTAGAATAAATGCTCCTGGTGAGCTTGAAGCGTTAGTGCATACGTTTAAACAAGATGATAAGCATATAGGATAGGTGCGTTTTATGGATAGAGATGTCGTCCACGATATGCGGCGAATCTTGGGATGTTGCCGCTTGCTGCAAATGGCGAATTGTTATGATGCCTTTGTTGTGCGCGATCGTGGGTTGCCAATTTGACTTTATGCTCGAGTTGATGCGCTAGGTTTTGTTGCGAACTACGAACTTTATTTGATTGTTGATGCCGCTTTCTGCTGCTGCTTTGCTCTGCTGCGGACTTTGGATTGTTGTCGTACTCTGCTTTTCTTTGTTTTCCTAACTGCGAAGAGACTTTTCGCCGTATTTTACGCTTTGGCTATTGCGCTTCATACATTAACATGAAAAAACTGCGCTCGAAAGAAAATTTGTGAGTTTTTGGGAAGTCGATTCGTATCGACTTTGCCGCTTGTCCTTGATGTCCGCGTGCACGGCTGTTTGGGTTTGCAACCCTGTCGACCTCTTTGAGATGTTTAGTAGTGCCCAAGCATTTTCCAAAAATGAAATGTTTTCATGAAGTATGCACAAACATCTTTATGTAAACATTTATATGACATGCGTAAAAAATGTAAAAGCCTCGTCTAATTTGCCGAATATGACATGTATTTCGACCAAGCGAACATCTTTCGGAATCCTTGTTATTGCCTTATCGCGGTCTAAAAGCGTCTCAATTCCAATGTGTGTCGCGTGGGCGGAACTTAACCGTGATGAATTGCTCATATCCCCTTTGTTGCTGTAGGCGAATGGGAAGATTCTAACGGTGTGGCCGAAGCGATTTAGGCGCTCACGTATCCCTGAGAATCAGGTCATGGCGTAGTTCATTACAAGCGAAATTGGGTAAAATTCTAAAAGTGGGACCGAAGCGATATGGCGCCACGTATCCGAGGAATCAGTCATGCGTAGTTGATTACAAGTAAAGGGCTTTCTAATTTGCGTGGCGAGACCATATGGGCTCTGTCGTATCAGCGGGAATGCGGCTTTTACAATATAAAGGGATTACGGAAAACAAATACTCTAGGCGTAATATCTCTTCACTGCGTCTGCGTTGATAGCCTTGGGCGTACCTCGCCATCCATCTCGGCCAAGATCGGGGCCCTCCACAATACTCGATGGACCGTGTAGGGCCGCGCGATTAGTGCGAACTTTCCTTTAGCTTCACTTTGATTCGAAATATCGTTTAAACCAATTGTCGGTTTGAATAACCTTGGCCTTACTCTCTTATTAAAAGCTCTAGCCGTTACGCTTTGATATAGCGCCATGATTGCATTCAACCTTTTTCGTCAACATCAATTGCTCATGCGATCCTGTATCCACTCGGCCGCTCGGCTTCGGCTTCTTGGATGATTCTCAGCGATGGTATTTCCACCTCTGCTTTGGTAGCGGCCATTCCATACACGAAAGATACGGCGTTGCCCCGGTAGAAGTTCGGATTGTGGTGCGATAACCCAAAAGCGCAAAAGGCAAATTCTCGTGCCAATGTTTGTAGTTGCTGATCATCTTGCGCAATATCCTCTTGATGTTCTTGTTGGCTGCTTCTACTGCTCCATTCATCTGAGGTGAGTGATCTTGAAATTTCCACATATCTCACGCATCAAATTACTGTAGAGATTGGTTCCGTTATCGGTTACAATTGATTCGGGAACCCCAAATCGGCAAATGATGTTGTTGCGAACGAAAGTCGACCACCACCTTTTTCGTCGCGATCGTGTGATGGCGCTTCTACCCGTTTAGTGAAATAGTCAATTGCTACGAGGTGAATCATTGCCCATTTGAAGCAGCGGGTTCGATGGGGCCGATGACATCCATGCCCCAGCTGCGAATGGCGAGGAGAACTTGTCACATTAAGCTCACGGAGGCACTCGAATCAAATCTCGTGAATCGGCATTGCCGCATTTACGCACAGCGGATACAATCTGTTTCCATCGTCGTCAAAATAACACCTTTCGCGAGAATCTTTTCGCCAAAGTGAAGCCGTTCATATGAGGTCCACGCGTCCTCAGGTGTATCTCTTCTACTAGCTTGCACGCCTCTTGAGCATCGACACGTCTCAATAAGCCCGGATCTGGAGTCGCCGGTACAATTTCCCGTTCAAAGAAATGATTTGCTAGTCTTGAAGTGTCTTCTTACGGATGTTGGTTATGCATACGGATATTCTCTGCTTTGAGGTACCTTTTGATGTCATGGTACCATGGATTGCCGTCTGTTTCCTCGTCATATGGGAGCGATAAGCGGCTTGCTCCGGTACACTCACCGTGATTGGATCGATGTAATTCTTGTCAGGATCTTTGGATCGTGGAGGATAAGGTTGCCAATCGTCGGCCAATTCGTTACGGATCACGGGAACATGCCTAAATTCTATGTGGATGAACCTCTTCTGTAATTCCTTCACGCAAAATAGGTAGGGAAGTATCTTCATATTCTTGGTCGCCCATTCGCCATGTACCTGATGGATCAGTAAGTCTGAATCACCTATGACCAGCAGCTCTTGTATGTCGTATCTACGGCCATTCTGAGCCCCAATATGCAAGCTTCATATTCCGCCATATTGTTGGTGCATGGAAATCTGAGCTTCGCGGAAATCGGATAATGCTGACCTGTTTCTGAAACCAACACTGCTCCAATGCCGACTCCTTTGAAATTTGCCGCTCCATCGAAAAACATCCTCCAACCCGGGTAAACCTCAGAGATATCCTCTCCGATGACAATACCTCTTCATCGGAAAATAGGTTCGAAGGGCTCGTACTCTCATCGTGGGTTACCGGCAAGATGATCAGCTAATGCCTGTCCTTTTACGGCTCTCTGCGTGACGTAGACGATGTCGAACTCGCTCAACATAATTTGCCATTTCGCTAGTTTTCCGGTGGGCATGGGCTTCTGAAGGATATACTTAAGCGGATCCATCCTCGAAATGAGATAAGTAGTGTATGCCGATAGATAGTGCGAACTTAGGCGACCAGTTAATGCTTGCAACAAATGCGTTCAGAGTATAACGAGCTTCATATGCCGTGAACTTCTTGCTCAAATAGTATATGGCCTGTTCCTTTTTCCCTGTTTCATCGTGTTGCCCCAACACGCATCCGAAAGCATTTTCTAACACAGACAAATAGAGTAGCAAAGGTCTCCCCGGTTCTGGAGGCACTAGAACTGGCGGATTAGACAGGTATTCTTTGATTCTGTCAAAAGCCTGTTGGCAATCTGTTGTCCACTTGGTAGCTGCATCCTTTTTCAATAATTTGAATATCGGCTCGCATATCACGGTAGACTGGGCTATGAACCTGCTGATGTAGTTGAGGCGACCAAGGAAACTCATCACGTCCTTTTTACTTTTCGGAGGAGGTAACTCTTGGATGGCTTTTATTTTCGAGGGGTCTAGCTCAATCCCTCTTCTGCTCACTATAAAACCAGCGACTTCCTGCGGAACGCAAATCGCGCTGCGAGTTGACTTCAAGTTATCTTGTCTTAGTCGTTGGAAAAATTTCTTGAAGTTTGCCAAATGGTCCTCATTTTCGCGATTTGATGATGGCGTCGTCCACATAGACCTCGATTTCTTTATGAATCATGTCATGGAAGATGGTGGTCATGGCTCTCATGTAGGTGGCGCTGCGTTCTTGAGACCGAGCGGCATAACTCGATAATAGTACACCCGCGGGGTAGTGAATCTTTGTCTTTCTGCGTCCTCTTACGCCGTAAGGATCGATGATAGCGGCGAAGCAATCGACGAGCAGCGTAGTTCATGCCCGCGATTATCGATGAGTATATGGATGTTTGGAAGAGGAAAGTCATCCTTCTGGCTCTGTTGAGGTCTCTGTAATCCACGCAGACTCGGACCTTTCCATCTTTCTTCTTTCTGCACGATATTTGCTAACCAAGTAGGATACTTTGCAACTCGAATTACTTTTGCCTCAATTGTTTAGACACCTCTTCTTTGACCTTCAAACTTCGTATACGGTTTGATCTTTCTCGGCCTTTGTTTTACGGGAAACAAGATGGTTCAATAGGTAGCTTTGTGTGCGGCGATGTGCGTACTCGAACTGGCGTGTCCTCATATGACCAAGCAAACACATCGGTGTACTGTTTCAGGAGCTCAATTAATTCTTTCTTCTGTGCGACGTTTAGGTGGGTGCTGACTCTAGTCTCTTTCATGGTTCCCTCATCGCCTAAGTTTATTAACTCTGTTTCTTCCAAATTTGGTTTAGGCCTATTCTCAAAGTTTTCGACTCTTGGCTAAGTTACGATTGCGGACATTCCTCTTGTTCCTCGGGGTTATGCTCGTCATTTGAACTTTGTTCGTTGGTCTCATTACATGTCATATTCGCGTTATCAACAGGTTTATTAATATGATCGCTGAAAGAAAAATGCTTAAAGAATTTAATTTTAACACCAACAAAATCTTTTAAAAAGATGCAAAATGTCCTGGAATTTATGATGAAAGTAAATTGCGAGATTAAAACATATTAAGAATCATAAATGCATGTACATTTTCTAAAAAGGTCACTGCTAGAACTAATCATAAATTCTACCAAGCTTCCGGTCGGGGCGAGTGCAAGTCGATTATTCAGTGTATCCATGCTCTGCATCCCGAATGGTGAGCTCTTCCTTGTGATCTCCTGCGATCGTGCAACAATCGCCTCATCATCACCTATGAGCAGTTACGGAACCTGCTGCAAGATCATCCGGGTCATCTTCTCTCGGCATCCCGGATGGTGTAGGCTTTGACGAATGGCGACTCGAGGCGGAATGGCGCGAGCGAGGAATGTATCCCTTCTTAGGAGGTTCGTGGTCACTAAATCCTTGAAGTGGTGGTACCCCAAACCAAAAGTGTCTCTCTTCCCAAATAAGCTGGATAGGCTCTGTGATCCCCCCATCGACTCGAAGACCTCTGCGGGCTCGTATCCATTTCTTAACATTTCCTTGGCCACCATTTTGAGAGAACGTGGCGGTGATGGCGGACCCTACTTGCTCTCTTGATCTCATTAATATGAAAAACCGAACCATCCATTGTTTCCGTCTTCATGGCGAGGATTGCATGTCGGTGTTGATGCTCCCTTTTATCTCCAAATACTACCACTTCTGTGATTCCATATAAACTTTGAAACGCGATGCAAGGTGGGCGGGGCGCACCGACCTCGTGGATCGCGGCCTTCATCAGCGAGTTGTAACGTAGCAATATCGATATTTGAAATTCCACAGCGAATTACGCAGTCCGATCCGCGGTGTGAGGTCCATTCGCGCCGACCCTACATGGACTCGTCGAAACCTTTGACCACGATATGACTTTCACGAATTTTCTTACGATGCACTTGATTTCAACGATGTCGTCGTGGGACAAATGTTGTGGTGACCTCCATCAATCGGCCTTGTTGAAACAATCTTATGCGACTTGGATGGTGATATTGAATGCAAGGTTGTGTCGGCGCCTCGGCGGGTAACTTCATCATCGTGAAAGGTGATTCTGCGGGCCTCTAGTACTGTCAGACCAAAGGCCAAGTTCCGTCTGTTGTACCTTCCGGAGCGTATCGTCAACACCTCCATCAATGCGATCTGTGTGAGGCGAATGCATTAACAATGAAAGTAGAGAAATATGCGCTGAGGTTTTCTTTAACTGCTCTACGACGGAATACTCTTTAGTGGGCATCTTCCTCCAAAATTCCTCGACTTCAGCCTCTGTCACGGGCTTCTTTTGCGGTGCCTCCTTGGCTGCCTCTATAGGTGCGTAATACCTCCCTGACCTGGTTATACCTGCAGCGGTGACTTCTATGACCCGCTTCCCACTTTCTCCGCGATCCATCTTGATCGGTGGCCCTTCGGCGCTGAATAAGCGTGATTGAACCTTTATGTCTGGCGGTGCCGCTTCCAACTCAAATCGCTTTCTTTCGAGGATTGGTGGCGGGCGGCAGCGAAGGTTCGACTCTTCCTCTTGAAGCGATCGGATGGTTCCCTCCAAGTTGTATTCCTCATCAAGGGCTATCAAGTGCACATTGGCGTTGCCGTGGTTTGGCAAGGGATTATCATGCACGTTTGGAGCAGGATCCTTCAGCTGAATTACTCCTTCTTTGATCAATTCTTCGATTTTGTCCACGAGGTGTAGCAACTTAGGTGTCATGCCTGCTGCTCAGTGATCGCCATGGCGCTTATTCTCGTCATACCATCTTGGGATAAGTGAATCCTCCAGAATTGGTTGGATCAAACCTGCAGCTCGCAGTCTTTCGTATATCTGGGGTATGGGTTCAGCCAGTGGGGTGCGGGTTTTGGATGGTCTTCCTTCAAAATTTGTGTTTGGTCTGGGCGCATTGGATGCTCTATGTTGTTGGCGGGCTTGATGGGCGGGTTGTGAAATGGATAAATGGGTGCTTGGGAAGCGTTATATATGGTGTGTGTGGTAGGCGGGGTGTGGGGCGAGTGTATAGTGAGGTGTAAAGTTTTGGCTGCTGGTGTGGTAGTATGGGGTTTGATAGGGTGGGTTCTGGTATGTTATGAATGCCTCGGGTTTGCGTTCTTGTACAAACATGGAAGGGGAAACTGTCTCCTTCTTCCTTGAAGTACCCCCGATCGTCCCTGACTGAATCGCCTTATTGGTTGCCTGTAACGCCGCCAGATTCGTAATCCTGCGGTTTAATACCTTAACCTACGAAGTCACCCATTCGGCGACCTCTGCAAAATTTCGCGATGGCGCTTATCATCCGCTCATAATAGGTTGCATCCTTCAAAGATTGTACAAATAGCGTGGTCGTCTCACTCTCCACGTGGGTGGTTGTACCTTGTCGCCTCTGAACGCCACTCATGGCGTACTCACGAAAGTCTCCGTAGATTTCTTTTCCAACTTCATTAGATAGAACACATCGCGCCGGTTTCTGTGTTGAATCCGAACCGCTCCACAAAGTCTTGGGCTAATGCATTCCAACTATGCCATTTACGCGGATCCTGGCTAGTGTACCAATCTATTGCCTCGCCGGTTAAACTTCGAATGAACAACTTCATGATGACCGCTGGGTTCTTCCCTACCCCGATTAGCTTGTCGCAATATGATCTCAGGTGTGCACGAGGATTTCCCTTCCCATCAAATAAATCGAACTTCGGCACCTTATATCCCACTGGCAGTTCCACATCTGGATGCATGCAAAGATCTTCATAATCTAGTCGCCCGTGACCTTTATCCGATCGCGTGCCACGCGCTTCTTTCAGGCTGTGAATCTCTCGGGCGACGTCATCGTCCATTTTGGCTCGGACTTCCCTTTCCATTTCCTCGTAATGATCCACTTCTTGGTGAAGCGCGGGGACGGTAAAAGGTTGGGTTTCTGTTGTGTAAGTTAGCTGTCTGGGTGGTTTGCTGGGGCTGGTAATGGGTATGGTGCGTGGGCATTGGTTGGCTTGGCGATTAGGGCTGATTATGGTGAAGTGAGTAGGCGGAGGCGGAGGTACATGGGCAGTAGAAGGATCATTTTGAAGGTGAGGTTGATGATTGGCTGGGCGAGGGGCGATTGGGTCGACAGTGGCGGCGCTTTGTGGGGAGTTTTGAGAATGCGTGGTGGTGGAGTCGATGCGGGGTGATGCGTGGGATAGTGGCCCTTTGCTCGCATAGGGGTATTCAAGTGATGGATAGGTTGGTCAGATTCCGTAGCCTCTCCATCCCAACCTGCATATCGCAATGCATTGCGGCGGTGAAGCAATACATTCTTCCTGACTGGTGATATTCCTCCCTTCTGAGGTTTCTGTTTCGCTGACAGGAACAATTCCCAAACCATTCGGCTCGGGCGCCCGAACGATCATATCGTCATTTCTTGCCTTGGATGCGGTGAAGTGTGGATGCTCACATTGTTGAGTCAAATCTGAACGACCTTTGGGAAGATGATAAATCTTTCTAAAAATGCAACAAGCGGCGTTAGCATAAGAACATAATTTGCAATTATGTAGCGGATAATATTGCACCAACACATTCAAGCGTTTCCTAACATGCGGGGACCTCTTTATGCGGTAGGCCTAAGCGTCATATATGCGATAATGATGGATTGGTCAGCCATCGGAGAAATGCTTTTATTGGGATTAAATTGCAACAATGAAATGTTAAAACTAAAGATCTATTCCTAATGCTATATTGTGCTGTTGGCGAATGTGGCGGTGGTGTTGCTAGGCCCTGCTCCTGCATCTTTCAAATATTGCATGATGTTTTGAAGTTGGTCCCAGGCGGTGTTGTTCCCTGTCTGCGCACTTTTACCCAATTGGTCATGTCGATATCCTCGAAACCTTGCTTGCCTTTGGGGCTTGAGTGCTACAATCTTCCTTGAACCGTACGCGGTATTGAGCGTACCTCGCTTGCTCGTATTTGACATCTATTTTCTCAACGTTGTTCCATTCTTCAGGATTTGCTTTCTCGGGAAAGTGCAATTTGCCCCAACGCGACCTTTGAATCCCGTATACGATTGGGCGGGATTACATTCTTGACCAAGCGGCGGAGTACACGCAGCGGAGCATATGGTGAAGTCCCTTAATCCGATGAGCTCGATGTAATAACGGTCCTTGCTCGCTACATAGGCTTTGTTGATACGGGATAGCGGTGGGTACCTCCATTGCACTTGGTTGCTAGTGCGGGATGCGAGAAATTCATACCAATCCACAAATGCAAGCGGGTGAAACAAACCGCTTCATCCTGTCGTAAAACTTACAATCCTATAATCATTGCTAAAACAAATGTCATGCATCGTATTCGATCGCTGATAAAAGTGTTCCATGGCCCACATCTGTAAGATGAGGTTGCATCCCTCGAAGAAATTGGTTTCCCTCCGCTTGCATTTTCCTAGAGGTCGAAATATCTCAGCTAGAATCATGGGAACCAAAGTAAGTTGCGTGCCATTAATGCCTTCAAAAACCATCCGGGTCACAGAACATATGCAAGTACTGATCCGTCCATGTTCAAGGGGAAACACTAGAGTGCCTAATAGAGCAACGGTGAATGCGGTATGTCGTCTAGTTTTCCATTGTCCCAAGCAAGAAAACTCTTTTCGGAATGACTGATAGCTATCTTGGCGACCATATCTCTCGTACAGATAATCTAGGGAAACCCAATTGTTCTCGAAGCAACGGAGTTCCTTTGTGTTTTTTAGGCCCATGTAATGCAAGAATCTCCTTCCAGATTGATTATAAGGGATGATTTGCCCTCTGTCTTGGTAAGCTAGGCTCGTGAAGTAGTTGATCTCCTCCAACGTGGGGGTGAGTTCGAAGTCTCGAAACCTGAACCTTTGCGCTTATCGGATCAGGCCCGAATTAAGGCCCTAACTATATGTTGATCCGGAGCGATGTCAAACAAAGCCGTGAGACAACCTAATTTGCTTCTGATAATCATTTTACTGCTGCCGTCGAAATTCTCCCACCAAACCTTTAGCTTTGTCGGAACACCGCTTACCATTCTGACCTCCGGGATTATTGGAATACTGCTCATCCTATACATAACAGAAGTAAAAATGCAAAATTTCCCAATGTTAGCATGTCACGTTGGGCTCGGATTCGTCCATTAATATCACGTAGCACATAATATGTTGTTGGTCGTTGGGTCGTGAGAAACCCTTCGACAATTGGCGAGCCTCTAATTGTGGTGTCGATACGAGGCCACCCACCTAAGGTAAATCATGCGTGACTTAGTATGAAGGGTGGTATAGCTCATCCTAAGTTGCTAAGATTTGGCTTTTCTAGACGCTTGAGTTCCCGGCGGACAACTCGAGTGAGAAGGCTACGCGGCCACCGGTTAGACCGGGCACTCCACGTATATTACCAACTCTCCTAAATTTGGATTTTGAAGAAAGAATTTTGCTGATGCACCCAGCGCACCTCGCATGTAGTGTGTGTTTGTGTGAATTTTCCAGAGTGGAAGAAATATGGCGGAATGCGGTTTAAGGAAGCGATAAAGCATGTAGCAATTAAGCGATTAAACATACAAAATTAAGCGAGCAATTTTAAGGCATTTAAAACAAACAAATAAAGCTAAGCAATAATAAACCTAGGTTTGTTATGGTCAAGAACCTAAATTCCCCAGTGGAGTCGCCATTTCTGTCGCGCCCTTTTTCGACCGCGGCTTTATTTAAATAAAACTCCTGTTTGCTAAATAAAAGGGGTTAGAAAATAATAAAAATAAAAGCTAAAAATGTTTTAAGAGAATGCTAAAATTGCAAAAGGTGCTAAAAGCGCAAAAAGAGGCTAAAGGTGCAAAATGCTAAGAAGTGCTAAAAGGCAAAAGGGTTGCTAGAATGCTAAGGGTTCGCGGAGTCGCCACCTAATTAGTTTGGGTGAATTAGGACACCTAAATGTTTAACTAGTTTAAAGTAAAACATTAACTCCATTTTATGGTCTGCTAAACTTAGTGAGATTCTGGGTAAGGGTTCTTTATTAATCTAGAGGGAAGGGGTTAGGCACCCTCTGAGATCCGCTAACTTGCGGTTGTCCTGCCAAACCTAGGGTAATTATTATATTTTAAAAAATGCAAAGTAAAAGATCTTCCCGCTTAATAAAATGTTTAAAAAAATGTTAAAATGTTTAAAGGTGCTTAAGTCTAAAAAGGGCAAAGGTGTTATAAATAAATAAAAGAGTCAAATGCTAAATGTTTAAAGTGCTTAAAATACTAAAGGTTGCTAAAATGTGCTAAAAGATTGATTTTAAAGCTAAAGGGTGCTAAAGGTGCTAAGAGGTGCTTGTGATGCTAAATGCTGAAATGCTGAAAGTAATGCTAATATGCCTAAAATAGGAGGTGCTAAAATGTTAAGGACAAAATGCGCCAAAGGCGATATTTAAAGATGCTTAAAGGATTGCTAGAATATTAAAAGTGCTAAAATATTTAAGTAATTTTAAAAGTAAAGGGGTGCTAAATATTAAAGGGTGATTAAAAAAAATGTTAAGAGGGCTAGAAATGCTAAAGAATGCTAGGAAGGTGCTTTATGGGCCGTAGATTTATCTGCGCAATTAAAGAAGTGAGGCGTTAGTTTTAAAACTGTGCAGTTAGGATGCCTACATACTATCTTAGTTAGGAATATAATAGAAGTAAAATGTATGCCAGTATTCATTTACCTAAGGGGTATATATTGCTTAGCATGAGGATATAATATTTTGTGATAAGAGGGAGGACGTGTCTATTATGCAAAAGCAGTATTTCTTATTCTGTATTAATAGGAAATTATACCACGGTTTTAAGGATATCTAGGTAAATAATATTTCAGCTTATTATGCAAGTGTAGGATGCTAAATGATTTATTATAACTATTAAACAAGGCGAGGCAAGCCTAAAGTACGTAAATCAAACTGATTTCTAGCTATTGATTCAGGGTTTAACTATTATAAATGCTAATTAATTAGTATAGCGTTTAGACAATTAATTACAATCAATGAATAGGGAGAGGATATGAATTAACAATGGCGACTCGAAGAAAGGCGATGTAATTCCGCCTATAGCTTTGGAATCTCTGATGCGGAGTGGAAATGCACATAGATGCGGGTGTTAAATTGGTTGCGACGAGTCTCGTATTGAGACTCTTCCCGTTGCTCCAGGGCATTGCGTTTCATGTAAAAAATAAGAAAAGATAAGGATTATTATATACTCAAAATTTATTAGGGAATAAGCAAACATTGATATAAAACTTTTTTAAAAAAAACACATAAAGGGCAGGCAAACATGCTATAAGGCATAAAGATATATTGGCTCCTTAGCACGCAACCATATTAAGGCAACAGAATGCAGGCATATGACACTTAAAACTTAATAATAGAATGCACATTTATAACAAGTAAAACAGTACAATAATGAGGTAGCCATGAAGCAAAGTTAGGTGTAACTGGAACAAGAAACAGGCTACCTAAACATGTTATTTTAAGATGTGTACGGAGGTAATCTATACAACCAAAGCAAATGCAGGTTTTGGCCCCTGAAAACCTATCGGGGGCATGCCAGAGTGGGAGGACAAATAGAGGACCTAGAGATTATGCAGACGAGTCTTTGTAGAACAGGGCATGTAAGGGAGAAAACAAAGAAAACACTCTAACGGAATATAAGCCAAAAGTAAGCAGCAAATTCAGTATGAAATAAATAACACATATAGAGATATGCAATCATCTAATAATTAAAAGAAGGGAAAGGGGGACCAGAACCGAAACAGGGGCCCAACAACAATCAAGAACAATAGTTCATTGAATTGAGCTTCATATTTCCAGCAGCACATGACATAAAAGTAGAATAGACCCAAACTCAACACAACTATCATTATATTGACAAACAGAATGGACACAGAGACCCCATTGGTAGATCAACATATAATTTAACACAACGACGTGGTAGGCAGATTATTAACACAAGCACTATGCCAAATGCTTGATATTATGCTAACAGTTTCAAGCACCCAATAATCTTCATCAAACAGGCTTCGAATTTAAACGCACATAAACGACAACTAACATCTTTCAAGCAACAGACATCATACAGATTGTTAAGAATGTAAATGAACAGAAAGTTGGGAAAAGAGATGAATTTACCTCCTCCGGACAGCGAACCGAGACAGCGTATCAAGTCGTCGATCCACTCGGAGTTGCGATGCGATTTTAGGGAAGCTTTGGACGATTTTGCTTTTTAAAATTGCAATTTTTATGTTCTTGTAACTGATTTGTTTGTTTTTTTTATTTTTTTGACTGTGTGAAAAGATTGTTGCTCTTCGAAGGGTTGATTGTCTAATGCCAAAGGGATCCCCTTTTGATGTGTAAATTGGTTCATTTTATAGTCTCCATTTGGGTTTCAAGTTTGGTAAATCTGAATCGATTTTGGGCTGATTTGGTCGAGATTTTTGGTGCGATTTATGGGATATTTTGACTGATTTTATGGTGACTTTGTTATGGTAAGGTTTGGGATGGTAAATTAGGGTAAGCTCCTGATGATGGTTTATGGTAAGGGGATATTTTGGTACTGATTCTTGTATGATATATGATTTGAGGTTGATTTGTTGCGGTTTTCGAGAGATTTGAGCGTGATTAAAGCATTTGGACCGATTTGGGAGGGGTGTGCAGAGGCGGCTCGGATTTGTGCTAGGTTTAGGGTGCTTTTGAGTTTTGCTTTAGGTTATTTGGGAAGATGAGTGTAATAAGGGTGTTGGGCCAAACGGGTGTGGGCTAAAAGAGTGGGCTTGGGGTATTTTAATTTGGCCAAGGGATTGGGCTAGTTTTAGTTTATTTGGTTAGAGTTTTTAGGGAGCATTTTAATTCTAGGTGTTTAATTAGTGATAAATTAATAACATAAATTGCTTATATTATTTAGGTGCTTTATTAAAATTAATTGTTATAATAAACGCGGGCGTGTTATTTAATTAATGCTTAATGCTTTAGAATGCGGCGTTATTAAAATCTTATTATTGCATTATTGCGAAGTTAAATTAAAATTAAAATTGAGTCTAGATTAAATTACTTAAATGCTAAATGCGAGTATGATATTTAAGAATCGTTTAAAGCTTTATAAATGCGGTGCTATTAAATGCATATATCAGATTAAAATTGATTTTAAATTACAAATGATTACTAATAAATGCGGCTATGCTACCTGACACGACGTTATCGCTAAATTATTTATTTTATGCATTTATTAATTATTTAAGAATTACGACAAAGCTTAAAGTTAATAAGTGCGGGCGCGGGACTCTAAATGCTTAAAACTCTACGTAAGACGCGATGCCATTATTAAATTATTTATTTATGCCTGTATTTAATGTTTTATTGTTGTATTTTATTATAAAAAATCCTAAAAAAATTATTTTACAAAATTAGTGTAATTTTATGGTTAATGGCTGGACAGGAGGGTCAAAATTGGGTGTCAACAAGCTTTAAGTAATCTAAAAACTTCTTGCTCAAGTATTCACCTTCTCGATCCGATCGAAGGGATTGATACTTGTTGCGAGTTGTTTCTCCACTTTAGACGTGTACTCCTTGAACTTTTTGAAGGTCTCGGATTTGTGTTTCATAAGATACACATATCCATACCTTGTCAAGTCGTCAGTAAAAGTAATGAAGTAAGGGAAACCACCCCTAGCTTGAGTCGAGAATGGGTCACATACGTCAATATGTACCAACTAAAGCAACTCCTTGGCTCGCACACCCTTCCCACAAAGTGTCTTGTTGGTCATCTTATCTTTTAAACAGGATTCGTAGTTACCATAAGACTCCAAGTCAAATGGTTTGAGGTAGTCTAGCTTCCTCAACCTTGCTATCATTGTTTCATTGATATGACCAAGTCTACAATGCCATAGATAGGTAGAGTTTCTATTACTTTTCTTAGATCATTTATTTTATACATTGAATATTTCTCGACTATAATTTAGTGTATATAATCCATTCACAAGAGGCGCAGTTCAATATATAACATTATCAAAAGACAGTACTTGACTGCCATTATAAATATATGAGGAAAAATCCTCCATGTCCAAAACAGAGATAGAAACGATATTCCTCGTTAACGAGGGTACATAGTAACAATCATTCAACACTAAACAACAGCCAGAAGGTAAATTTAATCTATAAGTTCCTAAACGCTCAACATCCACTCGTGCTCCATTTCCAACGCGTAGGTCCACCTCTCTTGGTCCTACCTTCCTGCTGTCAGTTAGACCCTACACATATGCACAAATGTGTGAGCCACAAGCGGTATCCAATACCGAGAAATGAGAGTTGTTTATAGACATATTTATTTCAATGACGTACATACCTTGTCCATCAAAGGTATAAGCACATGGTTCTTTTCCTTCTCTTAGTGCAGTGCAGTCATTCTTCCAATGCCCCTTCTTGTTACAGTTGAGGCATACATCCTTGGCCGGATTCACCTTCTTCTTCACACCTCCCTTAGGCTTCATAGCTGAGGGCGTAGCGACTTCTTTTCCCTTTTTCTTCTGCCATTCTTTACGTTTCATCTTGGGCCGGCTAGAAGAGCTCACCATGAGCATAGTTTTGCCTTTGGTAGTTGAAGATTCAAAGGTCTTGAGCATGTTGTGCATCTCCGGAAAACTTGCATTCGTTCCGACTATTTTAACATATTTCTACGATCCCATGGTAGAATACGAACCTAGTTTAATTTAAGGTCATAATGGGCCAAAATCCAAGCCTATGATATCTCCGCGTTTGCTTTGGCTGACAGCTTCAATAAATATCTTGGTAGGTTCTTACACAATTGCAAAACTTATTTGCAACTCTTGGTTGATCAAATATTATATTTAATCTTGCGTCTTTAGATTAGTCCGACACTTTGGCGCCAAGATTTGTCTAAGCAAGTCAACCCCATTATACGACTGTGTTTATGTATCTAAGTAAACTTGACCTTTGTGAGTAAACACTTTGGTGTATATACCCACAAAAATTTATCATATACTTTTACATTTAACCACATCTATGAAATAACATGAGTCTTCATAGACTTAGAGCAAATGTTTTGACATAAATACTCGTATCACTGAAAAGGATTTTACACTCTAACAATTATAATGAACGACGCATTCTAATTTAGACTTGTATTTAAAATTTGGGGAACATTACAATTTTCATGGATTTTAACCAAGATCAACAATTCATGTCATATCCAATATGACATCTAATCATGCAATTTCTAAAACACATTTAGATGGGAACCATCAACCCAATAGGCTCTATAAGATGATTTTGATCAATTACTGGGTGCCGCCTACCCAGACAGTTATAGCAGGCATTATGTTAATATTTAAATGTATGCATTTAAACCACTTAGAATATAGTTTGTATATTACTTAATAATATACAATTAATAATAATCATGGGTTAATTTTTCTAAACTCTAAATCTAAGTCTAATCCAAACAGTCCCTTAAATAATTTCTGATTTTAAAAACTGATTTCAAGGTATTTCTACAAACTTTCAGAATTTACAGTTTAGTCTCTCAAGAATTTAAAATTTTAATTTGAACCCTTTTAAATTCAAAAAATCCAATTTTAATTTTTAGAAAGTATTTTCAAGTTTCAGGGACATGTGTGCAATTTTCAGAATTAAAAATCTGATTTTCAAAAACTTTATTTAATTATAGATTTGCCCCCAAAGGACCAAATCTGCTTATTTGAAAGGTTCTAATTTCAGATTCTGAAATTTTTAAATTTCAAAAATCAGAATCTGAAATATTTAAAACTTTAGTATCTGATTCCGATTTTTTAATTTTGGAGCCCCGGCGCCACGACCCTAATTGGGTGGCGCTGCGGTGCCCTAGAGGTTGTGATTCAAAAAATTAGTTTAAAGCTTTTGGGATGAATAGCGCCGCGGTGCCCTCGTCAATCCCTAGGTGCTGCGGCTCCACCACAAAACCCTAGCATGCGTCGCGGCGCTCCATCATGGAGCCGCGATGCCTCTGTCTCAGAAACACAAAATCTGCACTTCTAAAACCCTAAAACTGGTTCCGGGTCAAATTTGCAGATTCATCCTCATTATCCTTCACTATTAAACAACACATTCATCGACCATCATCCAGTCCATTCTCGTTCTTTGCTTCAGTGCACCATGCTCGTAATGAACCGGTTATGCACATCAACTTATAAGAGTTAGATTGAAATAACTTCCTCGATTACATCATTGTTTAACAGTTCGGGAGACAAGGATTATGCGTTCTTAAGATATTAGGTTTTCAAGCTTTGAAAGACATAAATTCATATTTAAACAAATTATAACCCATATTATCATTACTAATTACTACATAATCACACAAAATAGCTCGGGCTCTGATACCACTGTAGGGTTTTGTTGGGTTCGTGTACGCAACGAAATTTGAAATTTTTTATGTTTCAAACCCAACAAATGGCGAACTGCAAGACGATTATGTAATAATGTAAAATATGTAATCATACAACATGTAATAACCGTAATGCATCGAAAGAACACTTATGATTTGATATATCTGGAATCTTTTAGTATAATCCGAGAGTGCGCACACAATTAATCTTCGATTGTAAGTTTCTAGAACTCCGATGTAATCCTCCTTTGAACAGCTAGGAAATTTGCCAGAGGTTCGAGAGAATAGTTTTAATTCTAGGTATCTGAATCTTAGAATGATATTAAAATCAAGTGTTTTGAATAATGAAATGAAGCCATTATTTATAGTTGCGTTTTAGGGTTAAAACGCAACCTAGGGTTTTCCGTGGGCCAAGCCCAGAAAACGAGGAGCAGTGGGTCAGTCAGACCGCCCACTGGCCTGGCGGCGACGCGACTCAAAATAGGAGGCGTCGCGACCCTGTGTCTTATGCGTCGCGACCCTAGTCCATTTTAGGACGTCGTTTCGTTTTCATTTTAATTAAATCCAAAATCTAATTTTGACTTAATTAAATAATCATTATTCATTCAAATGTCTCGATTATAAATCGAATATTTATATTCTCTCATTACATCCTTACCTCGAAGGAATAATTGACTTAGTGTTATTTATTGGGCCTTTAATATTATGACTTTTTCAAGTTTCATCCACTTTAGGGTAAGAATCTTATATATTCCCCATTTCCCTCGTCTAGTGGCCATAGGCGTGTTCCTATCACTAGCCATGGCATTTAAGACAGTGCCCTTTTGTGGATGTATATGAATTATTGAGACCTTTCAGAATCTAACATTACTATGCAATTTTGTGATCATATAATGTAGTAAGAACAATTGGTATATGGAATACAAGAAAACCGTAAAGGATAAGACATTACTTATTAGAAGAGTCCTAGTTTAGCTCAGTGAAGTACGCAGGTTTTTTTATAAATAACATCCACATGCATGGGAGCTTGGTACAACAAACTGCTCTATATAGTATCGGCTATTACCACAATTCAGCTTGTAAGGGGGCTTGGCTATGATGTTGTAGAACTTCTAGCTAAGACTTTATCTTTTGGTCCCAAATTGATATTACTTTGCATCATTTTCAGGCGGTGTTGACTTATTATATATATCTACATTTTTTAAGAAAATATTACTCCCCCGTCGACTTTTATTTGTTCAATATATTAGAAAATGTTCATTTTTACTTGTTCAGTATAAGAAATCAAGAGATAATTTATTATTTTATATCTATTTTACCCTTATTATTCAGTATGATTCATCTCTCAATATTTAGGGTGTGTTCGGTATGGAGGAAAACATTTTTAGGAAAATGTTTTTTAATTTTCTCATGTTCGTTTGACCAAAAAAAATTGAAAATATTTTCTTTAGGAAAACAAGTTCCTTAAAAATGAGGAAAATGACTTCCCTAATGAAAATAGGGGAAACAAGTCGGCATTCAACCAACTACTCTACCACCACCCAACCAACCCACCCCACCAAACACCAACCCCCTTCCACCACCCTATGCACCCCCCCACTCACCCACCCCCAAAAAATTATTTTGTTTTGTTTTCTACACCACTTCCCCTCACCCCGACCCCAATTTCTTTAAAAAAATATATTTATTTTTTGGTTTTCTAAACCAACCTTCCCCCATCCCTAACCCCCCCACCCTCCAATTATTTTTAACTTTTCTTAAATGAACTTTTTAATTCCTTGCACCCCAACCCCTCCAGAATTTTCTAGCCCCACCATATCCTTGCACCCTGTTGACAAAATAACACAGCCCACACAAGTTCCATAGGGTGCAATACATAGTGTAATTACCCATTGTAGTTAAGTGAGTTAGTTAGTGGTTAATTATGACTTAAGCATTAGATATAAATAGGCTGATGTAAATATCTAAGTAACTGCTTTCATTTTTTCCTCTTGATTCTCAGTACGCAACATTTCATTCTCTCTTTGTAATGGCTTAGACCTCAACTTTCTCTTCTTAGAAATGCAATCTGATATGTTTTGCAAAGTGTTTGTAATGCTGGAAATCTTCATTGTATCAAAGCGGTCACAAAGTTGAGGATTGAGGAGAAAACAGGGAGATCGAGAAGAAGGAGAAATCGAGGATATTGAGGAGAAATCGAGATCGAAGAACTAAGGAGACGAAATTGGAGGCGATTGTCGAGATCGAAGGATTGCATGTCAAAATTGAAGTTGAAGGAGTTGAACAGTGGAGGAATCGCAAATCGCAACCAGTAAATCGCAGTAAGAATGGGAACAGTGGAAGATACAGCAGCAACTTCGGTTACAATAGACCACAATCATCCACTTTACTTATTCCCCTCGGATGCGCCAGGATCGTTATCCGTCGGAGTGATTTTAACAGGTATGGACAATTATACCTTGTGGAGTAGGGCTATGAAATTAACCTTAGGAAAGAACAAGATAGGTTTTATAGATGGCACAGTGAAGAGGGATTCATATATTGGATCGTTGGCTGGATTATGGGAAAGATGTAATGCCATAGTCGTCTCGTGGTTGATGGGGAATGTGAGCAAGAATTTGCTCACTGGAATGTTGTATAATTCTGATTCCTACACGATTTGGAATGATTTGAAAGAGAGATTTGATAAAATCAATAGTTCAAGGGCATTCCAATTGCATAAGGAGATAGTTTCGCAAAGATAAGGAATCTTGTTGATATCAATATATTACTCGAAACTGAAGGATCTATGGGATGAGTATGACTCGATCATTCCGCTGCCTACTTGCTGTGATAAATCAAAGGAGTTTGTGGATCATATGCAATATCAAAGACTACTTCAGTTCTTAATGGGACTGAGTGACACCTACAATCAGGCAAAGAGTCAAGTGTTGATGATGCAACAGGTTCCTAGCATAAATCAGGTCTATGCTATGATTAACCAGGAAGAGAGTCAGAGATTGATGCAGGATTTAATAGAACCTAATGCTATGTTTACGGCAAGGAACAAAAGTGGAAGTGGTTTCAATAACAGGAATGGGAATGGATCTGGTGCACCACAGAAGCCGAGACAGCCTTACAATCCAAATGTAATATGTGATTATTGTCATGTTAAGGGACATGTGAAGTTGGATTGCTTCAAGCTCATGAAGTGCAGCTATTGTCATAAAATTAGCCATGTGGAAGATGATTGTTACCAGTTACATGGATATCCTGAAGATTTTAAAGGGAAATCGAGGAAGGCTAATGCTGTAGTTGGAGATGATCCACACTTTGGAGATACTGGACAAGGGAACGACATGAAATTTGTTCTCTATGCTCAGCGAGACTGTGGAGGGAATCAGAAGGCCTTTGAAATACTCAGAAACCTCACACCACAACAGCAATGCTGCCGAAGATACCGATGCTGATGAAGTTGCAGGGAATACTAGTGCAGGGAATGCAGCAGCTGCAAATATGGAAGGTATTATCAAGTGGATTGTGGATACTGGTGCTACAAACCACATGATTAATAATCAAAAGTTGCTAAGGATTAAACATCTAATAGGAAATGCAGGGAAAGTGCAAATGCCAACATGTGAATCAGCTAGTATCACACATGTTGGAGACTATCACTTAGGAGGAGGTGATGTGCTTAAGAGTGTCTTATGCATACCTACATTCAAGTTCAACCTTATGTCTGTTTCTAAAGTAACAAAGGATTTACATTGCAGTGTTACATTCTTTCCTGAATATTGTGTGTTTCATGATCTCTTATCTGGAAGGTGAGAGCGATTGATAATGAAGAAGGGGGACTGTACGTGCTGTCAGTCGAGAATAAAGAAGATATGATTCGAGCAATGACAACTCCACAGCCTGTAGATGCAGTCACTTAGCATCTAAGGATGTGTCATGTGCCTATGAGAGTACTAAAGAAAATACCATGTTTTAGTAGTGATGATACTTTTACATTGAATAATTGTGAGATCTGTCCATTAGCTAGACAGGTTCAAATTCCTTTTCCTATCAGTGTTAGCAGGAAGTTAGAACCATTCCATTTGTTACATATGGATGTATGGGGTCCCTACAAAGTTGAAACTTTTAATGGAATGAGATATTTTCTAACCATTGTGGATGATTGTTCAAGATGGACTTGGATATTTCTATTGAGATTGAAATCAGATGTTGCCACAGTGCTGAAATATTTCTTCACAAAAATAGAAACTCAATTTGATGTGAAAATAAAAGGAGTAAGATCAAACAATGGTACAAAATTCTTTAATGCTAACTGTAGACAGTTGTTTCAGGTACATGGTGTTGTGCATGAGAGCTCTTGTCCATACACACCTCAAAAAAATGGTGTTGTGGAAAAGAAACATAGGCACTTGTTGGAGACAGCCAGATCTATCAAGATTCAAGCCAATCTGCCAGACAAGTTTTGGGGTTTTGTATCGAGAATGCATCTTATATCATCAACATGATACCTGCTACTGTTCTGAAAATAAGTCCCCCTATGAGATGCTATACAAAAGGACACCTTCACTCACTCACTTGAGAGTGATAGGATGTCTATGCTTTGCAACCATGTTGCCCAAATCAGATAAACTTAGCTCAAGAGCTGTGAGATCAGTGCTACTGGGGTATGACACTTCATAAAAGGGCTACAAGTTGTATGATACGGAAAATAAGGTAATCTTCATGAGTAGAGATGTGGTGTTTATGGAATCAATTTTTCCTTTCAAGAATGCTACTGAAGGCAGACCTGGTTTCATGACATCACAGGAACATTTTTGCTTTGAGGATCTAATAATGTCGTATAGTCAAAGAAATGACAATATTATCTCTGTGGATGAAGCTGGGAATGAGCAAACTGAAGTTGGGAATGAGCAAACTCTGCAGAACTCAGTTACGATATAACGTATGCGGTGACCAAAGAAAATATCGTGGAATCAATCAAGAATGAATGTTGAGACAGTCAGAAAATCAAATAGGACAAGTAAGCCACCTATTTGGCATAAGGATTATGTCACAAACCATGGTTACACTAGATGTCTCTATTCCATTGCAGATGGAGTAAACTACACTGGCCTATCACCTCAATATCAAGATTTCGTAGGCCAAGTTTCTAAAGAAATCGAACCATATAGTTATTCAGAGGCAGCAACTGACATACGATGGATAGAAGCAATGGAGGTTGAGATCCAAACATTAGAGGAGAACAAGACATGGAAAATGGTGGATCTACCGAAAGGGAAGAAGGCCATAGGATTTCGCTGGCCTGGATCCACAACGTCAGGAGAAGTTGAAAGATTCAAGGCGAGGTTAGTGGAAAAAAGGTATAACAAAAAAAAGGGACTTGACTACCAGGAGACATTTTCTCCTGTAGTCAAGATGACAACAATAAGAGCTGTCATAGTTATTGCTGCTGCTAAACAATGGAGGATATACCAAATGGATGTATATAATGCATTCTTGCAAGGTGATTTGTATGAAGAAGTCTACATGCTACCACCAGAGGGGTTTCATATCAAAGGACAGAAGCAAGTATGTCGATTATTGAAGTCTTTGTATGGTCTAAAACAAGCATCTCGACAGTGGAATATTAAACTCTCAACAACACTGGTGGAGGCAGGCTTCAATCAGAGTCATAGGGACTATTTTTTGTTTGTTAAACAAAGAGAGAAGAGACTAGTAGTTATACTTGTGTATGTCGATGATCTACTTATTACATGAAATGATTCAGGATTGATTCAACACACTAAGGAGGTCCTACAGGCAGCATTTAAAATTAAGGATTTGGGAGAGCTTAGGTACTTTCTTGGAATTGAGTTTGCCCGGAGCACAGATGGGATTATTATGCACCAACGAAAATACACATTAGAGTTGATATCCGACATGGGACTATCTGGAGCAAAGAGTGCTAATTCCCCAATGGAGGTAAACCAGAAACTCACGACTGCAGTTTATGATCAATACATTAATACAGAAAAGGCAGAAGGTGATCAGTTGAAAAATGCAGAAGATGGTCAACTAAAGGATGCACTGTTGGAGAATCCTGGAGTCTACAGAAGGCTGATTGGGAGGTTGTTGTACCTCACAAACACGAGGCCTGATATAGTTTTTGCTGTACAATGCCTCAGTCAGTTCATGAAAGAGCCTAAAACATCGCATTTAGAAGCAGGGATGAGATTGGTGAGATATTTGAAGAAAGCACCAGGATCAGGTATTTTCTTATCTAGAAGCAGTAGTTCCACACTTCAAGTCTTCTGTGATGCAGATTGAGGATCATGCATTAACACTAGAAGGTCGACTACTGGGTTTTTGGTGTTGTTTGGACAGTCGCCTATTGCTTGGAAATCGAAGAAGTAAGTGACCGTGTCGAAAAGTACGGCTGGGGCAGAATATAGAGCATTAAAAGCATCAGTTTCAGAGGTGGTTTGGCTTGTTGGTTTGTATGAAGAGTTGGGTATACACATGATTACTACATGGCGATCTACACCGACAAGAAGTCACTCTGATCGCGAATCCTGTTTTTCACGAGAGAACGAAGCATATTGATATTGATTGTCATTTCATTAGAGAATGGATTAGTGGTTAATTATGACTTAAGCATTAGATATAAATAGGCTGATGTAAATATCTAAGTAACTGCTTTCATTTTTTCCTCTTGATTCTCAGTACGCAACATTTCATTCTCTCTCTGTAATGGCTTAGGCCTCAACTTTCTCTTCTTAGAAATGCAATCCGATATGTTTTGCAAAGTGTTTGCAATGCTTGAAATCTTCACACCCCTACCCCTCCTGAATTTTCTAATTCATATATTTTATTTTATTTTTATAAAAAATTTATAAAAAATATTTTTTTGGTGTGGGTGGGGGAGAAGGGGCGGGGGTGAGAAAAAGAAAAAAATCTCATTTTTTATAAAAATAAAATATATAAAATAGAAAATTGAGAAAGGTGGAACAGTGGGTGTGGTGGTGTGGATAACGATGAAGTGCGTTTGAGGGTTGTGGTTGGGTGAGGGTGGGTGGTGAGAGTGTTGATGGGTGAGGTGGGGGTTGGTGGGCTTGAGTGAGTATTTTCCGAAAAATGTTTTCTAGTAACCAATCGAACATGAGAAAATAAATAAGAAGTTTATTTATTTTTCACTAACAAAACGAACATGAGGAAATAAGTAATAAGTTCACTTGTTTTTCAAAAACTCATTTTTCAGGAAAATATTTTCTCCATACCGAACACATTCTTAAATGATTTATAATAATTAGGAGTGATATTATAAAATTATCATTATATTTATTACTTTTTAAGAGATATATCAAGTCAAACATAGACAAGTAATTAAACATGGACGGAGCTCGGGAGGGAGTACTTATATATGTACTTATACTTTTTTTCTATGAAGTCGTGTTGGATTATATCTCGTACAAGGGTGTTTTCGCCACTGATTGAGGTAATAAGTGGTGATGAATCCCAATGGTTTAGCTGCAAGAACAATCTATTTTTTGGTGCCTTGTTCCATTCACTGGTGTTTTCATTTCTCCAAGAGTATAATCTAAACATTATGTTGTAATATATGTTACATAATCAGAGGTGATAAAATTAGTTCATGAAAACATAATCTGTTTAATTTGCTTAAATTTGGGCGGGTTATTTATCCGGTCATTTATTAGCTGAGTCCATTTTAGCTCATTAAAAGTTGGGCTGATAGGTAGCTTAAATTGACTCATGAGAAATTTTGTGCAAATAATTTTTTATTTTTTTTATTTGACATGTTATATATAATCATAATACATAAAAATAATAATTTTATAAGGTACTAAAATATTATAAAAAGAACATATAAAGTAATTAAAAGTTAGTAAGAATTGGGCGGGTTGGGTTATGACCCGCATTTTAATCCATTTCAGTCCAAATAGTTTCAGTCCAAGTAACTTTTGAATGGGTCAATAACTCGTCCATTTATTAACTCAGCGTATTTTGACCCGTTCAAATTTAGTCCAACCCTCCCATTTGACACCTCTAGTGACAAGGATAGAATCTAGGACTTCAAGCACTATATTCATTAAAGTGACTTATCAAATTAAACAGTAAGACCATCAAAGGATATGGTATAACAGATGGGGCGGGGCTACTCCTCGCTTTACTAGAGATCTCGGATTTTAGTCTAGGGTATGAAAAATCATTGGTAGGGAGTTCATTCCCCGAATGGGTTCTTATGCGACGCGAATCTGGACATAAATGAAGATGACACATAAATAGAGTAAACATTTAATTGAGAGAAATTATAATTAAACATAAATAAGCATAAAATAGGTCAAATACACCTCTTAATTAATATTTCTTAAAGGACGTGTAAACTAAAAAAGTGATAAATAATTTGAGACGGATGGAGTAAGAACTAAGGATGAGGAGTAATCAGAGATTACATGTTGCTTGATTTAAGATTAACTCGTTCAAGGTCAAATATAATTCTTTTAATTTGTGAAAAAGACTCTTGTATTAGAAAGCTTCCGCTATTAGTAAATATCCGAATAAAACGAATTTTACAACGATATGGATATATTTGACCCTTGAACCATTTTGCAAAATTTTGAAGATGGTTAGAGAGATGGAAGATGGTTCACCTTGCATATATAGAGTTAATATGTTGGTTTACGTTTATAATAGATAATAAACCCTTTGATGAATTTTTTTATTGGATCAACACTAATTAGAATTGTAATTTGTAACCTTGTGTTTTCCCAAATAAAGGCAACAAGTTAGGAGTCGTTTGAACATGATTTGAAGTCATGCTTTGAAATCAGTGATTTGAAATCATATGATTTGAAGTTGAAGTTTTGTTTGAACATGTAATTTGAGTTTCTTAAGTTGTGTTTTTTCTCATTGACATAAAACCCCCACAAGTTGTGAAAAATCATCAAAAAGGAGCTCCAAGCAACTCGACTGTAAGGAGAGGCGCTTTTAAGCCGCTTTTACTTTCCTAATTCTTGTGTAATCTTACCAAATGAGCAAGTCATGGTTTATAATAAAATTAATACACGGCTATAAGTCTTTTCTAAAAAATACAACATCAATTGATCATTTGGTATATATCGACTAATTTAATGACAATGGCAGTTAACACATTTTAGATAACTTTCGGGTTGTTGACAAAATCTTTTTATATTTTATGATTTTATCTACTGGAGTCATATTTATCTTTGAACCGTTTTATCCAATTGTCATTTTAAATGCATTATAATTGTAGTCATATCTTTGTTTGTATATATACAATAGAAATTATGTATTGGATAATTGTATCCAATATAATATAATGTCGATTTGAAATATAAACTTATGGGTTAAGTTTTATATTTTTAAAAAATTGAAATCATGATTTGGATTTTCAAATCACACTTTTTTGGATGATTTAGAATTTCAAATTATGACATAAAATTAAAGTTATGTCCAAATTATATAAATAACCATGATTTGAAATTAAATTATAAAATTATGATTTGAAAACGTATGACCAAACGCCTAATTAATGTCAATGTAATTAATACTACTCATTCTAATGGGTGGTAATCATATTTAAATCACTTTGTATTTCAATAAAGAAAGAGAAAGACAAGCCATGTGCAAATGCATCAAATAATGAGACGCAAAAATAAGGCATAACACATGATTGACTCTTTGACATCTATCTTATCAATTCGTCCCTCCATAAAATTTTGTTATTGCTGTATTATTTGTAAGTTTTAAAAAAAAAAAATATTACTCGGTGATTCACTCTTATCATTTCTGTCACAAAAAAAAAAAGTTACGAAAAAAAAATCCACAAAAAAATGAAGAAAATAAATCTCGTGACGAAAAAATAATTATCCGAACATATGATTAGGAATATGTCAAGCCCAGATGGCGTAAATTCTGATTCGGGTAGATCGATTCCCAAGAGGCAGACTGAGCCCCGACAACGATGTGTAGTTCATTCCTCTTTGGAGGATGACTCATCGCAAGAGACATTGTGTCTCTCACCTAGTGGGCCGCTGAGTCACTATGATTTACCTCCTCTATCAATCTCTGTCGGGCCAGGTGGGTGGGGGCTTATGGACGAGAGATTTCGCCTTTTTGCCCCCAAGTAATATGTAAATATATTGAATGCTCTTTTGCACATGTTGGACTCTGTTTCTGTGATTTTTCTTGTATTTTTTTCTTATATATTTTTAAATACAAAAAGAAAAAAGGAAAAAAAAGTACCTAGCTTATAGGATTATGTATTATTGTTGTACGTACAATCTGAAGTGGGAACCTTCGGTTCTTAAAACATTTTTTTGTAATTATTATATGAAACACACATGTTCAATCACCGCCCAGGCATATCATATACGTGTATATATATATATATATATATATATAATTCATACATACACAGCTAAATAATGTCATAATGCATGTGTACTAATTCCCTTCTTGTTTTGCTTCTTGTTTCTTTGATGATTTGTTATACCGCGTTTCCTCATTTTTCTTCATGATAACAAAATTCCTATATATATTTTGATTAATGACGATTGCAGAAAGAGACGGATTCATAATTTGAAAGTTATAGATTTGAGTTTGAAATTCTATTACAATACATTTGATTTACTGGATTCAAAATTTCAAATCCTATTATTTGTACTTATTCAAAATAAAAATCTAATTACTGATCGTTAGAACTAACAAAAATAAATTGGAAAACTAAGAAAGGATTCTTTTTATGTACCACTTATTGACATCATTTATAGTGGACAAATACTTTTTAAGAGGAAAAAATGGAGTAATCTTTTACCTTATATACCGGAACACGGAGATAGTATTTTGGTTAAGTGTTCAGCTGAATCAGTAGTTTTGGTCCAAACATTATATTTCTATTAAAAATTCATTGTTTATATAAAAATTATTAATTTAGAATTCATTAATTTTAAAAGATTAATTCTTAAAATTATAAATTTCAAATGTTGACTGGCCTCTATATATATATATACAATATAATTTTTTGACGAATGAGTTTTAAATGTACCCCTTGCGTCAGTACTCCGCCTCTGATGGGGTGATAGCTATGACCTACATGCATACTTGGTTTTGTACAACTACAATCAGATCACAATGAATTATTGTACGTACATGATCTAAATAATGTTTTCAAACATACCAAGCAACAGTGAAAAGTTCTCTTATTTTTGTCTCATAAGCAAGAGAGGTATTAAATAAGGGTCCCAAACATCCTTCAGCCAACCAACAAAAAAAATAAAAAAGAGTATATTATGATTCATTTCTTGATTTAACCTAGCGGATTGAATCTGAAATGATCCATTGTTATTGGAACATGTGCATAGATCATGATCGTTTCAAACATTTTGGGAGTCATGTTTTAATTCGCAAAAGTGGGTCCTTATTGGGTTAAAACTTGCGAATTATGAGTCTTTACAGTAAATTTTAGCTGATAGAACTTAATAAAAAATGAAAAAAGGGTCCCTAAAATTTTTCATTTTTGGAAGCCCTGTGCGGTAGCACACCTCTCACGGGTTCAAAAACGGCCCTGGGCCATAGATAGTTGATCTATTTAAGTTATAGTCTGTATAAAAAAATGTAAGTTAACCACTTTGAAACCAATTTGAGGCATACGCGCACGAGATTGCAAAAAATTTCATATGAAGTTTCACATATAGATTGTACAAGCTTCTGCAATTTTTCTTGAAATTTGGCATGCTAAACCAAAACTTTCTATAATCATGCCTAAAGTGGCAGGCCAATCGTCAAACATGTATATTTGAAGTTCTAGATATATAGGTTTGAATCTGAAAGTAATTTTTTTTGAAGTTTGAACTCGATGCAATCTTCCACCGTCCAATGTTTTCAAGCTTTCCGATAACACATTTGAGTTAAACTCAATTTTTATATTCAAAACTCAAGAATCACTTTTTCAAGCTTACAACAATGATGATTTTAATGATAAAAACCTTATTTGACTACGGATACAAAGTTCACAAATTAAATGGCGATCTCAAATAGGCTGTCAGTGCAAATAATATTTATTATTGAGTAAGGCTTGAAAAATTTACCTGGTGGGATTGAATTTATCCCGTTCTTAATAACTTGAACACATGGGGCCTCGCATGTCGGAAATACGATTTTCATACATCGTACAACGTTTAGCTAAATGTCACGTTGTGAAAGAGATATTGGTACACATGTTAAAGTGTTCTTAAGTTAGGTAAGAATGGACGATTAATTGGCTAAATTAATGTGTCTCCCACAACGGTATACGAAAAGAAGAAATATGCAAAATACGGAAAATGGGGAAGAGTCGCGACCCGTAACAGGGCCGCGACGCCGAGCCACAACGGGCCAGCGCCGCGGCGCCAAAACTCCTGAGGCTCGAGGTCGGTTTCTGACATGTCAGCGCCGCGATGCCGCCAGTGCAGGTAGGGATGGCAGGTGGGTATAATTTTACGGATTCCGCACCGCACCCGCCCCAGTTGGAGCGGGTATGGGTATAACTTTGGTGGGTAGTAGGCGGGTATGAGTATTGAAAATGTACCCGCCACGGGTACGCGGGTAGGTGGTGGGTTGACAGTTATACCCGCATACCCGCCCGCCTACCCGCCCGCTAAACCTAGTATTACTAATTACTCTAATTTGCAGCCTTTATCCGCCCGCCCATACAAGCCCAAGCCCAATATAAAAATTATACATACGTTGAGATAGGGTTTCCCACATTATCTGCAGCCTCTATCTCACTATCTCACTATCTCACTATAGCCTCTTTACCCATCTGCAGCCTCTCTCACATATTTCTATCTCTGTTCTCACGCCCAACGTTAGGGTTTTCCCTTTCTTTTCTTCCTTTCACTTACACCTCCGCCTCCCTCTCCCTCTCTTTCTCATTTCAGCACTGTCACGACGCTCAAGCCACCATCACCCTCTCCTCTCTCCCCCAATCGTCACCGTCACGCCTCTAACAACAGGTATTGATTATTGATTTCTACTTCTACTCTGCATTTGATAGTTTTATACTTCTACTCTGCATTTGATATCTGGCCATATCTGGTCATTGATACTTCTACTCTGCATTTGATTATTTTTAGAAAATGATATCTGGTCATATCTGTTTTAGAAAATCTGAACTAAAGGATTATTTTTAACTTTCTTCAATGGTGTCCTAATATGTATATATGTAATTGCATGGGTAAGAATGACAAGCAAGAAACTGTGAGAATGATATCTGGTCATATCTGTTTTAGAAAATCTGAACTAAAGGATTATTTTTAACTTTCTTCAATGGTGTCCTAATATGTATATATGTAATTGCATGGGTAAGAATGACAAGCAAGAAATCGTGAGAGAATGATATCCGTCATATCTGCTTTAGAAAATCAACTAAAGGATTATTTTTAACTTTCTTCAACGGTGTCCTAATATGTATATATGTAATTGCATGGGTAAGAATGACAAGCAAGAAATCGTGAGAATGATATCCGTCATATCTGCTTTAGAAAATCTGAACTAAAGGATTATTTTTAACTTTCTTCAATGGTGTCCTAATATGTATATATGTAATTGCACGGGTAAGAATGACAAGCAAGAAATCGTGAGAATGATATCCGTCATATCTGCTTTAGAAAATCTGAACTAAAGGATTATTTTTAACTTTCTTCAATGGTGTCCTAATATGTATATATGTAATTGCACGGGTAAGAATGACAAGCAAGAAACTGTGAGAATGATATCCGTCATATCTGCTTTAGAAAATCTGAACTAAAGGATTATTTTTAACTTTCTTCAATGGTGTCCTAATATGTATATATGTAATTGCATGGGTAAGAATGACAAGCAAGAAACTGTGAGAATGATATCTGGTCATATCTGTTTTAGAAAATCTGAACTAAAGGATTATTTTTAACTTTCTTCAATGGTGTCCTAATATGTATATATGTAATTGCATGGGTAAGAATGACAAGCAAGGGTAATTCCACTGCTAAGTCAACATCAGATCCATCTACGGCAAGTTGTACTCCAACTATGCTGGAAAAATGTGTGAAATCAAGAGAGTCAAGAGCAAACTAATTCTGTAGATCCTTCTGTTTTGCCTCGAACCAGCATACATACATCAAAAGCTTGGGATAATTTTACAAGAAAACGAGTAGGGGAAGAAATAAAAGCTTAGTGCATCCATTGTTTGAAGCAACTTGCTGGAGGACCGAGGGCAGGAACAAGTCACTTGAAAGAGCATGCAAGTAAATGTCCAAAGAAGAAATGCATGGATCTCCGACAAACAAGGTTGTTTGGTAAACTTGCTAGCCCTTCTGAAACGAATGAGACACTGACATTGTCTCCGTATGAGTTCCGCCAAGATAATGCGAGACAAGACTTAGCGGAAATGATTATTCTCCATGAATACCCACTAAGCATGGTTGAGCATTATGGCTTTAGAAAGTACTCCAATAATCTTCAACCAGGTTTCAAGGTTCCCTGTCGCAACACAACAAAAAAAGACATTCTCCAACGACACAGTGTTGAAAAAGATAGTTTAAGTGCTTTGTTAAGGAAAGTCAAAGGAAGGGTAGCATTGACCACCGACATGTGGAAGGCAAACTATCAGAAAAGGATACACGGTCGCCACCGCGACACTTCATTGATAATTCATGGAATCTCCAAAGGATCATCAGTGCACGCTTTCTTGTATGATTATGCAAATTTTAATGTGAATATTGGATATTTAAGTATTCAAATCTGGAATATATAACAACTGAAAGTTACAATGGAAGTAAAAAAAAATTGTCTGTAATTTTGGAGATTGATTAGTTGATGTTTTTTTTTTCTTTGGTGTTGCTTGGTAGCATTTTCTATATGTCAATTTGTACTAACTTTTAGTGGTCGATTTTGGTGTAATCGGTAAATGGTTATTTTCCTGTTTATATGATGGATTTGCTCTATGTTTTGGTTCCAGAATATGCTAAGATGGTTGAAATGAAAAGATTTGAAGATTAGTAAATCTGTTGGAAATGATTAAATTTGTTTTTTCATACACCATGAGTAAATGCTGGCATTTAAATTCTTTTGTCACGGGCCGCAATTCATATCTAGTGTATGATGATGTTATTATGTTCATATCAATTTAATAGGTTCTTGTATGTCCCAAGACCGCATACAAATTGAGGTGTTTGCCGAGTCTTTAAAAGAATGCATTCAATCTTGGAATCTTGATCTTAGATTGTCTTCTATAACGGTTGATAATTGCACTACAAATGATGCTATGATGAATTTATTGCGTGAGGAGTTTCCTTATGGTTCATTGATGTTGCATGGGCGTTTTCTTCATATGCTATTTGTTGCACACATACTTAATTTGATTGTTCAAGATGGCTAATGTGTCGTGTTTAAAGAGGGTATTGAAAGAATTAGGGCAAGTGTTGTCTTTTGGACTTCATCAGATAAGAGAACTCAAAATTTTGAACAAGTAGCTAAGCAAGTTGTTCCTGATTGTTCAAAATCGCTAATACTTGATTGTAAAACTCGATGGAATTCGACATATGACATACGCCAGAATTGCTATCAAGTTTAGAGAGGTGTTTGTTGTTTTAAGTGCAAGGGATAATTTGTACAAAGATCCACCACTTAGTGAAGACTGGGATAAGGTTGTGAAAATATGTGAACTATTGAAATTGTTTAATGATATTACACATCAATTTTCTGCCTCGACGTATCCTACTGCCAATATTTATTTCCCTAGAATTTGTGAGATTAGAATCTTATTAACCAAATGGTTGTCCTCACCTACCATTTATATAGGAAAAATGGTCGAGGTAATGTTAGAGAAATACAATAAGTATTGGTTAGATGTTAATGGGCTTATGGGTGTGGCAACTATACTTGATCCTAGGTTCAAGATGACTCTTATTCGGTTTTACTTTGCTAAAATTTATGATGCGCTTGTTGTTGATGTTGAAGTAAAAAAGATTTATGATTTTCTAAAGGAATTGGTGGATGAGTATGGGCACAAAAATGACAATGATCCAGCTAGTAGTAGCCAAGTGTCTTCAATTGATGTTACAAGTAGTATGGGAATGGGGTACATGCAAGAGTTTGCACAATTTGTGTCAAAGGACAATAGTAAAGTTGGACTAAAATCTGATTTGGAGAAGTATTTGGAAGCTGAAACTGTACCACTTGTGGATGATTTTGATATTCTTAATTGGTGGAAAACAAATGGAAATAATTATCCCATTCTCCAACAAATAGCAAGGGATATATTGAGCATTCCAGTTTCTACCGTCCCATCAGAATCCGCATTTAGCACTAGTGGACGTGTACTTGATCCTTATCGTAGTCGACTTCTTCCGGAAATGGTGGAGGCGTTGATGTGTGCTCAAAACTGGATTTGGGCTGATATCAAATGTAACATTATTTAGATTAAGTTATTTATGTTGTATTAAATTGAAGTTAAACTCTACTTACTTTGATTATACATTATGCAGGTGGTGTTGATGTCAAGGAGATAGAAATGTGTGATCTTGAGGAGAACTGATGTTGCTAAAAAAGTGGTGTTGCTGCTAAAGATGTTGAAAACTGAGGAGATTCTTTACAGTTCTTGTTGTATCATATTCTTTCCATTTAGAAGCAAAGATAGCTAAATTTAAATCTGGACTGTATTATTATTGTTACTGGTTTGGCAGTTACTGGTTTGGTTATTGTTTTTTTGTCATTGTTTGATGCTTGTATTGTGAAATATTGCTAGCTGATTTTGTGAAGTGTTGCTAGCTTATTTTGTGAAGTGTTGACAGTCCTTAATTCCCTCATTCCCTGTACTGTTGGTACTTGGTAGTCCTTCCAAAAACTAATTTTGTATGCTATGTGTGTCTTTCTGTGATAGCTTACAAAACGTGCATTTATACAGCTAGATGTTAGATGTATAACAGAGAAAATTTCAATATAGTATTATTTAACTTAATATTGTTCTGAAATCAGTATTAATGTCATTGGCGGGTACAGGCGGGTATAGGCGGGTATTGACGGGTGACGGATATCCACTTGGGTAGTGGAGTGAGTGTGGGTTTAAAAATATACCCGCCTAGGCGGTCATGGATGTTGAAATTGTACCCGCCACGGATGGCGGGTAGGTGGTGGATATGAATTTTTTTGGCGGGTGCGGGGGCGGGGGAGGGGGTATCCGCACCCGCCCCGCCCAATTGCCATCCCTAAGTGCAGGGCCGCGGCGCTCCAGATCCAGCGAACCGAAATTGTCTAGAATCTTCTGATTCATGGACTGGTTTGAAAGGCCAAAGATCAGCCAACTTTTGGCATGATCAATGTGTCTTTTGGTAAGATCTAGCACCCCATTTAGTGCATTCACATGGTATGTGAATGATCATTTGCAACTATAAAAGGAGCCTCAAAATTCAGATTTAGAACATCCATTGACAACACAAAAATCTGAAAATTGTTGAGAGCTTTTCTTCTATTTCTAACAATCTTTTGTTCTTGTTTCTTATGCAAGAGTTCTCAAGTATTTGGCTTGTGCTTGAGAAAGTACTGTCGTTTTATCTTGGGAGACTATTACCCATCTACCGTAAGCCA
The DNA here is from genome assembly GCA_029844215.1 of Przewalskia tangutica. Classification (NCBI taxonomy): domain Eukaryota; kingdom Viridiplantae; phylum Streptophyta; class Magnoliopsida; order Solanales; family Solanaceae; genus Przewalskia; species Przewalskia tangutica. The sequence goes on along the minus strand of CM056730.1, from coordinate 22,452,872 downwards.
TTATATACGGAGATAATTTTATCTTAAAGAAATAGTGCTAACACTCGACTCGACAACATTACACTTAGCTTTATTCAGTCTATCCTTTCAGTTCTTCCGTTTCCGTTCACACATAACATTTTACTATAATTTAAGATAAAATTATTATTACGAAGAACTAAAGATGGTGAATGGAAAGGAACAAGTCTCTGCTTCCAATAATACCACATCTTCTGGCATTGCTACCGCCGCTGGTATCAGTCTTGATACCATTGGAAATACTATGATTCCTTTCAACTTCCAAGCCGAAAGATCCAAAAAGTTTGCGGGCTCCAACTTCAAAAGGTGGCAACAAAAGATGTTATTTTATCTTACCCTACTAGGTATGGCAAAATACTTATCTGAAGATTATCCTACTGTTGGCGATGATATGGACATCCAAACCGACAACACGGTTCAGACGGGCCAGGATACCCAGGTTACTGGTGGCCTGATGATGAAATTTGAACCCTGGAGTAAAAAGAGTACATGTGCAGGAACTACATCATGAGTTACCTGTGCGACCCACTCTACACGTATATTGCACTACAAATACTGTAAAAGAGTTATGGGATCTGTTGCAGAAGAAGTACAACACTCATGATGCGGGTGCTAAGAAATTTATAGTTGTACCAAATGGTGAATGATAAATCAGTCATGTCACAAGTGTAGGAGTTCCAGTTAATCATACATGATCTGGATCTAGAATGTATGATGCCCAATGAGTCATTCTTAGTTGTTCAACTTATTGAGAAACTGCCTCCCTCGTGGGGTGAGTTCACTAGTTATCTCAAACTCAAATCCAAGGAAATGAGTTTTGAAGAACTTGTCATCAAGCTTCATATCCATGAAGACAACAAGAAGACCTTGGTCAAAAGCAAGGAAACAACTGATGTCAAGGTTAACTTAGTTGAGACCAAAGGAAACTCGATTAAGAAACGCAAGTTTCTGTAAGATGGAAAGACTCCGGCCGTTGAGAAATTCAAGGGAAACTGTCATCATTGTGGCAAATCTGGCCACATGGTCAAAGACTGCCACCAATTGAAGCGCGAGCAACAGGAGAAGGTCAAAGGAAAGAAGAAGGCCAAAGCCAACATGATTGAAGACAATATCCTTGATGATATGTGTGAAGACTTCTCAGCCGTCGTGCTAGAAGAAAATCTGGTCAAAAACCCCAAGCAGTGGTGGTTGGATACGGGTACAACCCGTCATATATGCTCCGACCGAAATGCTTTCTCTACCTATGCAGAAGTTGATAGTAAGAAGTTATACATGGGAAACAATGCTACCTCAGATGTGCTGGGAGAAGGCATTGCAGTACTCAAGATGTCTTCTGGCAAAGACCTCAAGTTGAAGAACGTCATGTATGTTCAGGACATCCGGAAGAATTTAATAGCCGGATTTCGAGTAGTGTTCGAATTCGGTAAGTTTGTTATTACTAAGAATGACATGTTTTTAGGAAGGAGGTTCGCATGTGAAGGCCTCTTCAAATTAAACGCCATGTCTGTAATTCGTAACATTAATGAAAGTACATCTTCTTACTTGCTTGAGTCACTCAGTCTATGGCATCATAGACTGGGACACATAAACTATCAGTCAATTAAACAATTGGTAAAGTTAGAGTTATTCCCGCCTGACACTATAAACCCTCAATCCAAGTGTGAGGTATGTGTAGAGGCAAAACTTACCAAGTTGGCTTTCCGTTCCGTAGAACGAGATACCACCCCTCTAGAACTTATACACACGGACATCTGCGATTTAAAGTTCGCTCAAACTAGAGGGGGGAATAAGTACTTTGTGACTTTCATAGATGATAGTATAAGGTACTGCTACATTTACTTACTCAAAAGTAAGGACGAAGCGTTCGATGCCTTTAAGCGCTATAAAGCAGAGGTTGAAAACCAACTAAGTCTACGAATTAAAGCAATTCGTAGCGATAGAGGGTGAGAGTATGTAGCTCCGTTTGAGGAATACTGTGCCCAATCCGGCATAATCCATCAAACGACCGCACCATATTCTCCACAGTCAAACAGTGTGGCGGAACGCAAGAACCGTACACTAAAGGAAATGATGAACGCCTTGCTTATCAATTTCGGTCTTGCGCAAAATATATGAGGAGAGGTAGTTCTTACTGCCAACATGATACTCAATAGAGTCCCTCACAGAAGCAAGGAGGAAACTCCATATGAAATGTGGAAAGGAAAGGCACCCTCTTACAAATACCTAAGGGTATGGCGTTGTTTGGCCAAGGTCGAGGTACCTAAGCCAAAACAGGTCAATATAGGACCTAAGACTGTAGATTGCATCTTCATTGGATACACAATTAATAGTAGTGCTTATCTCTTTCTGTTACGCAAATCAAATATACTAGATATTCATGGGAGTACAACAATAGAGTCAAGGAATGCTGAATTCTTTGAGACAATCTTTCCTAAGAAGGAAAATGAAGCCACCACGCGCAAAAAGAGTCATGATTCTCCGGGATCTGACGAGTCTAAACAAATGGATACAAATATGGATGAGAATCCAACTGATCCTGAGACAGAACTGGTCGGTGCATTTTATATACACCTTTTGAGTCATTTTTAGTTAGTCTTTTGCTTCTTTTTGTATAAATTTGTGTCGTGTTAGGATAGATTTTCTTTCTTTTGAGTCACAGTGGTTTAAAGGGACACATCGATGAAAAGGATCGAAAAGAAGGCAAAAACAGAGGGTCCAGAGCACAAAGAGCTGAAAAGTTGGCAAACCGGGCGCAGAACAGGGCGGCGCCGTGGCGCCAACCAACCAGGACCGACGGAGCCACGACGCCCAAGAAGCAGACCAGCCGCAGAAGTTTCGGCGCCACGACGCCGGTTGCAGGGCCGTGGCGCCGACGCGGGAAATTTGACAAATCCGAATAGGACTGGGCCAAAACCAAAGAGGAAAATGTTTTACACGTTTTTAGGGATATAAATAGGGCCTTTTAGGTCAGTTTTGGTTGTGGCACACCTTATCATTCATCATAGCATTACTTCAAGATTAGAGACTCAGTTTTGAGTAATTTTCTTGTTCTTTACTTTATTTCTTTCTAGTATATGTTGGATATTATTTTAGTTCTTAGCATGTCTATGGCTAGGAACTAACTTAATTTAGGGCTTTTCATGTCGAATCGCTTGAACCTCATTCTTATGAATTAATGCATGTTTTGATTTCTTCTTATTATTGTTGAGGTTTATTCAATAATTATTTTGATTGCTTGATAATTAATTGATCACTAGTTATCATCACTTATATGAGTTCTAATCAAAATCTGATAGGGGAGATTGTGAATATGCTATAGTTGAATAAACATAGGTTTAAATCGTGGACGAAAGTACCCTGATACTTGTGTAGCTTAATAGGTTATTACTTTTAATCCTCCTTTGTAGTCAATCTTGTCATCGAAAGATAGAAGGGTTCTCCATTGGGGTTGAGTGTTTATATTACCTTAACAGGAGTATAAAACGGCTTAGTTAACCTGTTATCTCAACATAGAAGAAGAACCTTAATTGTTGCATTAACGATTAAAAGCGAGCGGATAGTTGAGGTGATTTGGAAGCCCTATTTCCACCATATCTGAAGTAAAATAAAGTAAAGTAATTTAGTTAGCGTCTATAAACATAGATATAAACAAACCATCAACTCATCGATCACCAAATAGATACCATAAAATAGCAGTTAGTAATTGAGCACTAATCCATGAGGACGATAACTCGGTCTTCTAGACTATATTACTTGTAACGATACGTGCACTTGCGTTTAGCGTGTGTATATATCGCACATCAAGTTTTTGACGCCGTTGCCGGGGATTGACGTAGTTCAATATCAATCTTTCTATTCTTAATTTCTAATTTGATTTTTATTTTTATTTTATTTTATTTTTTTGTGGAACCGTGCACCTGATTCGTTTGTTGATTTTGATCTGTTTCAGGACTCTAGTTTATGCGAAAAAGAAGAGGGGCATACACATTTGTTCCCTTCAACCCTGAGATCGAAAAGAATTGCAAACAAAACAGGCGAAACACGCGGATTATCAGATTGATAGCCATGGGGGATAGACAAAATCATAATGTGATGAATGAAGAGATAGGTGAACATCAACCCAACTAAGGAATGCCCCCGGGGTTGCAGAATGATGTAGAGGAAAGGGTCCAGGTCCAAGTTGAGAGGAGTTTGAGAGATTATGTGCTACCAAGAGTGAATGGAGCACAAACATGCATAAGGCTCCCAACAATAAGAGCAAACAATTTTGAGATAAAGTCTGCGATCCTGAGCATGGTGCAAAATACAGTTCAATTTGAAGGGTTGCCATATGAAGACCCTCATATGCACATAGCAAATTTCTTGGAGCTGTGTGCCACGTTCAAATATAATGTCGTTACTGATGACACCATCCGGTTGAGGCTTTTCCCCTTCTCACTCAGGGAAAGAGCAAAAGTTTGGTTGAATTCTCTGCCTACGAATTCTATATTTACATGGCAGGATCTGACACAGAAGTTTCAGGCAAAGTTCTTTCTATCGTCCAAAGCAGCCAAGTTGAGAGGAGAGCTGAACAATTTCTACCAGACTGATGGGGAGTCACTTTATGAGGCTTGGGAGAGATTTAAAGATCTGCAGAGAAAGTGTCCGCATCATGGCATTGAACTGTGGAATTTGGTCCATATCTTCTATAATGAGCTAAGTGGGACAACAAGAACCATCATTGATGCAGCTGCAGGTGGAACCTTCATGAAGAAGACAACACATGAGGCCCATGATTTGCTAGAGGACATGACCACTAATAACCATGTACCAGATGATAGAGGGGTTAGTGGAACGAGAGCGATAGGCATTCATGAGATCGATGTCATTACAGCATTGAATGCACAAGTTGCTCTCTTGACCAAGCAACTTCAGCAGAACACAGTGTCAGTGAATGCAGTTCGGACGCCAATGAATTGTGAGATGTGTGAGGGTCCTCATACTTTTGATAGGCGTCCATCAGCAGACCCCAATAACATCCCTATTGAGCAAGAAGAATGTCAGGCAATGGGGAATTACCAAAGGCCCCAGAACAACCCCTATTCAAATACTTACAATCCAGGGTAGAGGAATCACCCTAACTTTTCATGGAGGGGTGATCAAGGGCAACATAACCAGTTCAGAGGCCAATACCAGAATCATCAACCATTTAACCAGGACACATCTTCCTAATGATTCGCATAACCGCTCCACAAGAAGCGGGCGAATTGCGAGCATCCTTGTTGACACTGCATTACACCCGTATTCTGAGACATGTTTTAAGAACATACGTAAGAACTCTAAAGTGTCAAGATTTGAGACTTGTAAAATTTAGCGGAATTATGAAATTGTCGGAAAAATGTATTATTGTGACGAATGGGAGGGCGACACGTGTCACCCCCCTTATAGTGAGCTTGGACGAAATGCCATGGACTAAAGGGTCATTTGACCTTTGGTGGGATGACAAAGTCTTGCAACTAGTTAGCATGAGAATTTTGACTAAGTCAAGGGTCCATTAGTCTTGGTTTTTATTAAGACTTCATCCACACCACCCATTTGTTTGTATCTTGACCTTCCATGTCCCTATTTAATACTAGTAGTAGTATGACAAGTTCCATACTTAGCCAAATTACAAAAATTGGAAGAACATCCCATAGGTGCTCTCGGCTTTAGCAACAAGAAGAAAAAAAAAATCGTTTCTTGTCCATTTGATTCCACACTTTAAACCTAGGTTCTTGAGGGTAGTGTAAGCATTTCTCAATAGAAAAATCTTGGAAAAAGATTGTTTGTGGGTTAGTCGCAAACAAAAACCTAAAGGGTCTTTCTAGGTTTTACTTGGAGTTTGAAGGATAATTGTTGGTATTGTTCTAAGGGTCCCAACAAGCGGATTGAGGTGTCTTAAAGAGGCTCTAGGTTGCTAAAGAGCAATTTCGGTTTTGAAGATTGGATTAAAAAGCGTTGAGGTATAATCTTGTTCTTTGAAAGTATTACAAAATTATTTATTTTGTTGTTAGCTTTACTTGTTGCTAGCATGAAGTATATGTTGAAGTTTATAAGGATTATAGATCGATTGTAGTCTTTGAAATTCGAAATGAAATGTAGGCCATGTTAAATTGGATTACAATTTGATCGTTGTTAGAATCGTCGCATGTTATTGACTTGAAGCTTATGGTAGTACTAACCAAATGCGACTTGATATCTTATTATGCTACCAATTTGGATTGAAATGGAAATTGGATAAGAATTAGTTTGGTTGAACTCAAGGTGGCCGATTTTGGACTTGTAGTTTGTAGTAGTTGGTTAGTCATTTGTATTGGACTATCTTCTATTTAATTGTGAGCCAATTGGGGCTGTTTAGTTAGTCATTTGTATTGGACTATCTTCTACTTAATTGTGAGCCAATTGGGGTTGTTTGGTTATTGTAATCGACCTTGAAAAAGGTGGCAAAGTGAGTAGAAACAAAGGAGGTGCTGTCCGATTTTCCATAGAATTTGGCGACTTAGCACTTAGAATATTCTACGTTTGAAGTAAGAGGTTAATGGACGTATTGTGGCCATGATAGGTTGAAGAACTAAGTATAGCGTATCCTACTGGAAGATTGTGATAGCTCAAGGTTGAAGTACTTTGGAGCATCTTGCTACTTGTCGACAATCGTCGCGAGGTATGTGAACCTCTTCCTTCTTTCGACATGATTCTATGTATGGAATATACGTGTAGTACTATTTCATGATTCCTTCTACTCTTAGAAGTTAAGAGGTATGTATGTTGATTTACTCTACGTAAAGGTTATGTCTAAGTTATCCTAAGTTCTTACCAAGTCTTATGGGGATGTTGGTAAGAGTCGTTAGAGGGTATTTGGAGCCAAGTTGACTTGGCTAATTTACTGGCACAAATGAGAATAAGTATCGAACAAGCCATTGCGTGAATAAAGGAAAATGTAATGACATTAATTATGTTAAAACAAGTAGAATTCTCCATCTGCATAGAAGCTAAGATAAGACAAAATTGTATTACATTTTCTAGATCATGGCTACTTGATTAAGATAGTTATAAATAAGTATAACTTATTCACACCGCACCAAGTATATGTTACTTAATTTATAAGGATTTACGTATGAAGTTTTAAGACTATGGACCTCAAAGTGTTAAAAGGTTAAGAAACTTGTGTTCCTAAAAGTTAAGAGACTTGAAGTATTTTGAAAGCTATGCGATTTGAATTGAAAGTATAAGTTTCTTGGTTATCAAATGAATGTATTTGTCTAAGAAATAAAGAGTTATAACGGCTTTATGGGAAGTTGGTTATAACAACTTTATGGAAGATTTAAAAGAATGGTTTTCTTCAGTAATGTAAGCAAAGAAATGATTCGAAATAAAGAAGGGCAAATTGTTTTAAAGGTACCAATTGCTTTAGGTTTCAAAGAAAGAAGTCACTAGATTTAGAAGCCTATAATTGTATTTCTAAAAAAAAGTATTGTGACTTGTCGTGAAAAGTAGATATGACTTGATACTACGGTTATTAGTATCTTGGAAGTTTTATTTGAAAGAGAATCATTTTAAAGGAGTAGAGGCACGTAGTACGTTGGGTTAAATTCCCGGATTTTATAATGACATGTTAGTGCCTTAAGTAAACAAAAATGAGAGTGTGTATGAACAAGCTAATAAGAAGTTAGGGGATTTCTTAACTTGCTTATGTTATGTATGATAAGTCGGTAGTACTTATGTTATGTATTATAAGCCGGTAGGGCTTATGTTATGTATGATGGCCGGTAGGGCTTATGTTATGTATGATGGCCGGTTGAGTTAGGGTAAGAGTATAAATGAGGGGCAAGCCCCAAGACGTTATACCACCTTCTCCAGGGTAAGAGTATAAGTGAGGGGTAAATCCCCAAGACGCTGTACCACCGGCTTTAGGGGTTATTTGACGACCGGTCGAGATAGGGTAAGAGTATAAATGAGGGGCAAGCCCCAAGACGTTATACCACCTTCTCCAGGGTAAGAGTATAAATGAGGGGCAAGCCCCAAGACGTTATACCCCCTGTTTTACCACCTTCTCCAGGGTAAGAGTATAAATGAGGGGCAAGCCCCCAGACGTTATACCACCTGTTTTGATTGATATTATGGGCGTGAGACCCATGGTTATGTTTTACACTTTTAGCTGTCGACAGTGATGGGGGATTCCACGGGCATGCTTTGATATTGGTGTGACTGATCGCGTCCCAGTTTGGGCCGGGTAGTATATGTGTCCCTCCGTAGTGGGCCGGACTATGTTATGAAAGATAAGTAAGTTAGATAGAAATGAACTTAATGACTTCTCCTAAGTAAGTACGTAAGATATGACTATAACTCTTAATGGAATGGAAAAAGATATTGATGTAAGTTATGTGGAAAAACTTGATTGAATTCTTAAGTATGTATGTAAAAATATGATGTTAATTCCTATTGAAAGAAGGAAAAGAATGATTAATGTACGATTAAGTTCATAAGTGGTAATGACACGGCAGGATCTGGTATGTATTTTTATACTTGTCCTTGTCATTCTTTTACTGATTATGATCATTTCTTATGACGTTATTTCATTCCATATTCGGTAATGTTTTATGCGGCCCGCCGAGGCTGCGTTAAATGTCCGCAGTTTAGGTACGATTATGGATCCGCGAGCTTAGGATCTGGTTCAAGATTTTGAGATGGCTCAATGTTCGGAGTTGTCGTGGCTATGTATATTCGAAGTGCGGCGGGGCCTTGTCCCGCCACAGTTGTTCAGTTGTTATTCCTAGAGGTCTGTATTCACATTTTGTGGGTCAGTTTGTAAAAGAAATGAGGCAACTGCTTCGGTTGTATTTATATTTGTTCAGGAAGGTAGCCCTATCGGCTAACCTGTTGTTTTACTTCCGATGTTTTATTAATAAGTTTCATGTATGTTCCGCTGATTTTCTCTGATGTTTACCGGTAAGGGTGCCCAGGTAGGGCACCAGTCGCGGTCCCTGGGTCGGGTCGTGACACTTACGAATTCACAAACCCAGTTCATGACAGAGATAAGGTCTTCTATAAGGAACTTGGAAACTCAGGTGGGACAGCTGGCAAAGATGGAAAATAACAGGCCGCAGGGCACTCTTCCTAGTAATACAGAGATGAATCCCAGAGAGTAGTGTCAGGAAGTACAGTTGAGAAGTGGGAAGCAGTTGGAACAACCCATAGCCTAACCTGTGGTAGAACAGAGAGTTTATCAGATGGTTGATACAGAGAAGGAGGGGGTTACTGATGACCGCCCTATCTTAGAGAAGGCTCTACCAGTTCGGTAAGAAGTGCGTAGAAGATCCCTTACCCTCAGAGATTGCAGAGGAAAGCAGTTGATAAGCAATTCTCCAAGTTCTTGGAGGTGTTTAAAAAGCTGCACATTAACATCCCTTTCCTTGAGGCATTGGAGCAAATGCCTACCTACTTCAAATTTATGAAGGAGATCCTTTGGAAGAAGAGGAAGCTAGTGGATTATGAGATCATAACACTAACTGAGGAGTGTAGTGCCATAATGCAGAAGAAGTTGCCCCCAAAGTTGAAAGATCCGGGGAGTTTCACCCTACCTTGCACGATAGGGAATGTAACTTGTAACAGGGCACTATGTGATCTAGGGGCTAGCATAAACTTATTGCCCCTATCCATGTTCAAGAAGCTAGGTTTGGGAGTGATCAAGCCAACTACGGTGAATCTGCAGCTAGCGGACAGATCAGTGGTGCATCCTTTAGGCATCATTGAAGATGTGCTCGTCAAAGTGGGGAAGTTCTTCTTCCCAGCAGACTTCCTCATCCTTGACATGGAGGAAGATGATGAAATCCCTATCATCTTGGGAAGACCATTCTTGGCCACTGGAAGGGCCTTGATATATGTGGAAAAGGGCGAGCTGAAACTCAGAGTTGAGATGAGGAGATGGTGTTCAAGATGTTTAAACACACCGTCGAACCGCCAGTCATAAGCAAGTGTTGTGCAGTCAGCACTGTGAGCTTATCAGTTGAGCCAGAAAGGGAAAAAACCAAGGTGAGCAGTCCGCCATTGCAGGTGTGTAATTCTAACCCTCCTCTTGAGAAAAAGGAGAAAAAGAAAAATAGAAAGCGGAAAAGAAAGATGATTATGAAATGGGTAGGCTGTGAGGTTAAATTACCCCAAGCTTCTCGATAAGGAACCTGCGTCCGGCTACAAGACGTTAAAGACAGCGCTACTTGGGAGGCAACTCAAGGTTTTCAAATTTATGCAATTTAGTTTTAGTTAGAACAGTCTCACAGAAGGTATTGTTTGCATGTTGTGATGACATGTACAGGGCTAAAAAGTGGAGGACGAAAAACGCGAGAGGGGAGAAAAACCAGCCCGGCGCCGAAATTCCAGAGAGGCGCAGGAAATTGGGCGCCACGGCGCCAATCTCACTTGCAGAAGTTTGGGCGCCACATCGCCAATCTCATGGCCGTGGCGCCGTGAAGGGATTTTTGAAAAATAGCTGCCCGGAACCATTACCCGCCGCTACCGCCACCATTTTAAACCACAAGTCTGTAAGTTGTCCCGTCTTTCTTTTATATTTGAGTCTTGCACACATTAGAGACAATGTGTGATTTAAGTTTGGGGGGAGTTCTTAGTTTATTTTTGATGTGTTTTTGAGTCTTTTTGTTGTTATTTCTATGTTTATTTGATTTTGAGTCTTTTTGTTGTTATTTCTATGTTTATTTGAGTCTAAGTTTTTTTTATATGATCATTCATGCTGTAGTTACTTGAAACGCCTAGTGAAGTAAAGTGGAATAATGTAATGGAATTAGAATCAACCATCTTAACACTTAGGTTAGATATGCCAAGAATTCATGAAATCAAACTATATGGGGAATCTTGCTTGATTTATGCATTGTTAGTGATTAAACCTATGTGTCTGCTTGATTGATATTTGAGGCGAAATAGTTAGGATATACATGTTAGGGAGATGACTCAGACATTTCTTTGTTAGCCCTTTCTTACCATTCTTTGCCTATCCCTGACATTAAAATTGTACCCCTAGTCAGCCCCATTGAGCCTAAAAATAAGATCTTTCTTTGACACCCTATAATTCCATACTTGTGCCATAAGTAAAGAAAAATTGATATTGTTGGAATATAAAGTGTTGAAAAAGAGACAAAAGAGAGTGAACAATTTTGTTGCACCCCAATGAAAAATAATAAATAGGCAAAAACCTAAGTTTGGTGGTGTCTACTATTTATCTTGCACCTTATTCTCTCAAAACAAAAGAGGGGAGAGATATGTATGAGATTAAAAAGAGAATCAAAAGAAAAGGGAAGAATTGAAAGCAAGAAGAGCTTAAGGTACGTAAGTTGAGCCTAAATGTCTATTTTTACCTACCCCTGCCTATGCCTACATTACAATCCTGAAAAGCCCTGAAGATCTCTAATATGTGTATCTATGATTTGTGGAAAATAGCAAGTAAACATGTCATAGGATTTTTGAAATTGACATGCATAGTTAGGTATTTTTACATCCATTGAGCATGATTGAATTGAATTTGAGAAATATCTGACTTGAGTGTTTAGAATGCTAAAAATCTATGTTATATGTTCATGCATATTATTCTACTAACCTTCATGCGTTTCTAAGTAACTATTTGCAGCAAAGTGATCAGTGTCTTTGAGTCAGTCTATTTTCCTTTCTTCATGTCCTTATTCTTATCTTTTTGATCTTTACTCGAGGGCGAGCAAATGTTAAGTTTGGGGGTGTTTGATCGGTGTATTTTATATACACCTTTTGAGTCATTTTTAGTTAGTCTTTTGCTTCTTTTTTTTGTATAAATTTGTGTCGTGTTAGGATAAATTTTCTTTTTTTTGTGTCACAGTGGTTTAAAGTGGCACATCGGTGAAAAAAAGCGAAAAGAAGGCAGAAACAGAGGGTCCAGAGCACAAAGAGCTGAAAAGTTGGCAAACCGGGCGCAGAACAGGGCGGCGCCTTGGCGCCAACCAACCAGGACCGGCGGAGCCACGGCGCCCAAGAATCAGACCAGCCGCAGAAGTTTCGGCGCCACGACGCCGGTTGCAGGGTCGTGGCACCGACGCGGGAAATTTGACAAATCCGAATAGGAATGGGCCAAGACCAAAGAGGAAAAAGTTTTACACGTTTTTTGGGATATAAATAGGGCCTTTTAGGTCAGTTTTGGTGATGGCACACCTTATCATTCATCATAGCATTACTTCAAGATTGGAGACTCTGTTTTGAGTAATTTTCTTGTTCTTTACTTTATTTCTTTCTAGTATATGTTGGATATTATTTTAGTTCTTTGCATGTCTATGGATAGAAACTAACTTAATTTAGGGTTTTCCATGTCGAATCGATTGAACCTCATTCTTATGAATTAATGTATGTTTTGGTTTCTTCTTATTATTGTTGAGGTTTATTCAATAATTGCTTTGATTGCTTGATAATTAATTGATCACTAGTTATCATCAATTATATGAGTTCTAATCGAAATCCGAAAGGGGAGATTGTGAATATGCTATAGTTGAATAAACATAGGTTTAAATCGTGGACGAAAGTACCCCGATACTTGTGTAGCTTAATAGGTTGCTTTTAATCCTCCTTTGTAGTCAATCTTGTCATCGAAAGATAGAATGGTTCTCCATTGAGGTTGAGTGTTTATATTACCTTAACAGGAATATAAAACGGCTTAGTTAACCTACTATCTCAACATAGAAGAAGAACCTTAATTGTTGCATTAACGATTAAAAGCGAGCGGATAGTTGAGGAGATTTGGAAGCCCTATTTCCACCATATTTGAAGTAAAGTAAAGTAATTTAGTTAGCGTCTATAAACATAGATATAAACAAACCATCAACTCATCGATCAAGAACCTAGGCGAAGTAAAAGGGCCAGGAAAGAGAAATCCTTTGGGCCAAACTTTTTAGCTTACTTGGTTGAAAATGAACCACAGACAATTGTAGAGGCATTGTCAACTCCAGAAGCATCGCTTTGGAAAGAAGTTATGGAAAGTGAGATAGACTCTATCATGCGAAATCACACCTGGGTGTTGGTTGATCTTTCTTCGGGAAATAAGCCACTAGGTTGTAAGTAGGTACTTAAACGTAAGTACAAAGCTGATGGATCTATAGAGAAGTACAAGGCTAGGTTGGTAGCCAAAGGATACCGACAAACCGAAGGTCTTGACTACTTCGACTCGTACTCCCAAGTATCGAGAATGACTTCCATAAGGGTGTTCATTGCCATTGCAGCACTGCATGACTTCGAAATCCATCAAATGGATGCCAAGACAGCATTCCTAAATGGTGATTTGGAAGAGTAGATATACATGGAACAACCCGAGGGGGATGTAGTTCCAAGACTGGAGAAGAAAGTCTGTAGACTTATCAAGTCCCTGTACGGGCTGAAACAAGCTCTAAAATAATGGCATGAAAAATTTGATAGTACACTACTATCAAAAGGTTTCTCCATTAACGAGTGTGATAAGTGTGTCTGTGTGAAAGGAAACTCTGACTCCTTCGTCATAATTTTTCTCTATGTAGATGACATGTTAATCACAGGTAGTAGTCGAGCCTTGATCCTGGAAACATATAACATGTTAAAACAATGTTTTGACATGAAGGACATGGGTATGACGGATGTCATCATAAGAATTAAGATTTCTAAGTCATCTGACCTACTAGTGTTATCTCAGTCTCATTACATAGAGAATATCTTGAGAAAGTTTGAGATGTTTGATTGTCCGCCATTAAGCTCACCAATGGATATGAGTCAAAGCATTGACAAAAATTATGGTGCACCCATGCTCCAGGAGCGATATGCGCAGATAATCGACAGTTTGATGTATGTAACAAATTGTACCCGATCTGATATCACTTATGCCGTCAATAAGTTGGTGAGGTTTACACGCAATCCCGGAGATGACCATTAGAAAGCGCTTAATCGAGTACTCCGATATTTGAAATATACAATGTCATACGGATTGCACTACTCGAGGTATCCAGCTGTAATAGAGGGGTACAGTGATGCAACTGGATATCAGATATAAGGAACACCAAATCCACCAGTGGGTATGTGTTTACAATTGGTGGTGGGGCTGTGTCCTGGAAGTACTCCAAACAAAATCGCATCACCAGATCTACCATGGAATCAGAGTTCATCGCTTTAGACAAAGCAAGTGAAGAAGCTGAGTGACTTCATGACTTCTTGGAGGAGATCCCTTGCTGGGATAAACCCGTACATTCAGTGATGATCCACTGCGATAGTCAGTCGACATTAGGGAGGGCACGAAGTAGCATATACAATGGCAAATCTCGGTATATACGTCGGAGACATAAGACCGTTAGACAATTGATCTCCACTGGTATTGTCTCCATCGATTACATAAAACCAAAGAAGAATATAACTGACCCTTTGACTAATGAATTACCCAGTGATCAGATGATTTTCCTGTCTAGGGGAATGGGCTTAAAACCCAAGCAATAAGGACTGATATGGTGGTAACCCATCCATACTGACTGGAGATCCCAGAAATTTGGTTCAATGAAAAAACTAAGCTGTAAAGGTCCAGTTGAGTGCTTATAGAAAAGCAAGAGCACTTCGGATTTTGTCTCCTTATGGAAACTCAAATCCAAAACCTTCCCGCGATAGACATTAAAGTGCTACCTGAATTATGGGTACAAGGTTAAGTGTCAAAGTCTTAACACAATATTCGAGAGTTAAGGTTAAGATAAAGATACTTTTAATGACTCCTTGTGGGAGGTCACCTATTTAAGTATGAGGATAGGCCTCCTCAATTGAACGCACTTAAGAATCCAAGCGTGTCCACAGCCAAAACGGACAAAACATAAGAAAAAATGAGAGATTGGACTGTTATTTGTGTCTCTATCATTGTCTTGGCATATACTAAACACTGATGGTTCAAGACATCACGTTCACCGCTCAGTAAATATGTCTGATGGTAGTTGACTAGGAAAGGTTCAAAGATGCGTGCTACCTATTCCGATGAAATACACTTCCTCTACTAGATTGCTAATGATTGACACTCCGCGTGTACCAACACCTCTTTCAAGAAGGGATTATTGGAAAATTTACCTAGTGAGATTGAGTTTATCCCATTCTTAATAACTTGAACACATGGGGCTCCGCATGTCAGAAATACGATTTACATACACATGCATACGTCGTACAACGTCTAGCTAAATTTCACGTTGTGAAAGAGATGTTGGTACACATAAAGTGTTCTTAAGTTAGGTAAGGATGGACGATTAATTGGCCAAATTAATGTGTCTCCCACGACGGTATACGAGACGAAGAAATGTGCAAAATATGAAAAATGGGGAAGAACCGCGACGCCGAGCCACGACGGGCCAGTGTCGCGGCGCTACGGCGCCACGACACTGCAGTCAGGCGCTGCGGTGCTAATACTCATGAGGCTCGAGGTCAGTTTCTGACAGGTCAGCGCCGCGACACTCCAGATCCAGCCAACCGAAATTGTCCAGAATCTTCTGATTTATGGACTGGTTTGAAAGGCCAAAGATCATCCAATTCTTGGCATGATCAAGGTTTATTTTGGTGAGATCTATGCACCACATTTAGTGCATTCACATGTTATGTGAATGATCATTTTGCAACTATAAAAGGCGCCTCAAAATTCAGATTTAGAACATCCATTGACAACACAAAAATCTAAAAATTGTTGAGAGCTTTTCTTCTATTTCTAGCAATCTTTTGTTCTTGTTTCTTCTGCAAGAGTTCTCAAGTATTTGACTTGTGCTTGAGAAAGTACTGTCATTTATCTTGAGAGACTATTACCCATCTACCGTAAGCCATTATATATGGGATAGTTTTGTTTTAAGGAAAGAGTGCTAACACTTGACCCGACAGTGTTACACTTAACTTTATTCAGTCTATCCTTTCAGTTTTTCCGTTCCCGTTCACACCCAACATTTTACTACAAGTAGTACAACCCGAGGGGTCAAAATTCAATCCAAACCTGAATATATAAAATAAAATTTTGAAATCGAGAATTATATTTTGAACATGTTGGACGATATTTAAAAACATATATTGACTTTTATATTTTCTTTTTGAAAAGTAAAATAGAAAATAGGGGAGGTTGGGTCATGTTGGATTATGACACAATTACTTGATTCACTTTTATCGAGATAAACTTTGAACATGTTGGACGATAATCCTCTTATTGATATTAATCATTTGACTCGCTCAAATTTAACATGGATTTGACACCTCTATTTTTATATATGTATTTTGAAAGAAAAAAACTATGTATATATTAGAGGTGGCCAACGGGGTGGGGTCGTGGTTTTGCGGGGCTGGCGGGGTCGGGGCCGGCGAGTCTGTCGATGTCCCGTCCTGATCTCGAGGTATCGGGGTGGGGTCGGGGTCGGGGTGGGACATTTTTTTGCCCTTAAATTAAAAAATAACACACACACAACAAGATAGTTTAATAAAAACATCCCAAGACTGTTTTTGTGCCTCTTTATTATTTAATAGAAGTATGATTTTTTTGGTAATACAATTTCAAAATTGCAACTTTGTGATATTGAAAGTTGCAAATACATAATAAAATTACAATTAAAAAAATTATATTTTAAGAAACACGTTTTCTAGTTTCTTTATAATTTCTTATGGTTCTTCGGTTGGAATTAATATTTGTTGGTCAAATTGGTCGACATCGCTTCCACCTCCGTCGGATAAGATTTCATTGTAGTTGTAGTATTTTTCTTCATTGATCTCCGGTTGACCGCACCTCCTACGCTCCGCACGAATTCAGTCTCTGAATAGAACTGTAATCTCCAATGAGTCTCCCACCAACGAATGTCTGTGCTCTCCTATTTGATATCTGCCGGCCAAAAAAACGCTTTCAGACGCTGTTGATAACGATTGAATTTTCAACACATCTCGGGCCATCTTAGATAGTGTTGGAAATGTTTTCTCATTCTCCCTCCAGTATTTTAGCAAGTCTTCACGTCCCTCTTCATTGACAATTGTTGTGTACGGTAGAACACCCTGCAAAACAAAAACATCAAACTCGCTAACTTGGTTAGAAATGTTACCACTAAACATTCTATGTCTGAGGCTTTCAATACTAGCCGCAAAAACAACATATCATTTTTGAGGTTGTGTTGACGAAGAAGAAGAAGATGACATGGAAGTCGGTTGGTTGCTAGCACTTTCTTGTTGGTAATGCGTATATACTTTTTTACATTCATCTCGTATGCTAGACAACACTTCATCTCTAGTTTTTCAATAGGTGGTGGGTCATTTGAATTTTCGGGAGATGGAGGTGGAAGTTTATCTATGCAATCATAAATAGTTTCAATAAGTGCAAATAGACGGATTTAATACAACACTAATAATATAAATTAGGGGAATATGAATAAAATATTTTTTCATTTTTTTGAAACATTTTTTTAATAGGTGTCTTATAAACTGTTTTTCCATATATTCACTAAGTAATAAAAATATTAGAGAAATATAAAATAACATTGGTGAAATAGTAGGATAATAAATACCGAAAAATTCTTTAGTAGTTAGAAAAAATTTCTCTAAATATGTAATAAGTTCTAAAATTGAATCTCAATCGGAATCTACAATCATATCAGTAGAATTTCGATTATGGGTGTTATATACTCATAAGCAACATGTTGTTGCTTGTATAAAGAATTTCACCTAGTGCATACTTCTTCGGGAATTTTTCTGTAAGGTAGTTGACAATCGATGACAAGTTTTTTTATAATCTTTTATTCGTTGTATTCTATTACTTTTAAAAATATAGTTTATACCAAATTGTATTTTTTCAAGAATGTCTGCAAAAAGTGACAGACCATCCTTTACAACTAAGTTATAAATATGACATGCACATTTTATATGAAAATGATCTGGAAAAGATAGAGTTAAAATATTTTTTAATAATCTAATAGCATAAATAATAGAAGAAGCGTTATCTAATGTAATAGTCATGATTTTATCAGTTATGACATAATAATCGCAAACTGAAAAAATATTATCTGAAATAAAAATATCAGTGTGCCTACTATTAATATATCTATATGTTAAAATACATTTTTGCATAGACCATTTATAGTCTATCCAATGAGATGTTACAGTTAAATAATCATGGTCGTTAATACTAAGACATATATCAGACGTAATAGATACTTTGCCAGGAAAAATGATATATTGAATAACGTAAATATTATTGATATTTGTGTGCAAATTTAAAAACATATATGTTGACACCTAATTTTGTCCCATCTTTTCGATTATTTGTTGCAATTTTAAATATTTTTGACATCACACTTTTATCATCATTTTTACATTTTTTTTATATAATAATCATATTTTTTATGTTTTATTTTCACAAAATGACATCACTTTTTAATTTAATTAAGCATTCCGCAAATATTATATTCATATAGTCCTCTTTCAAATAATTTACAATTTTTCAAAACACTTTATTTTAATAATAAACCCCTTTTTACATTCTAAATCACAACCTAAATTACTACCCAAACCCCCATAAATCAATGCCCAAACCGCAGCCCATTAATTCCCTTAGTCGAAACACGCCTCGGTTTGCTGCCCGGAGAAGGTCAGTAAATTCAATATCCTCTTAGTTTTAGTTCTTTTTTTTTGTGTTTCTATATATGTTTTGAGTTCCTGTTTGGTATGGTATGTTCTTAGTTTAATTTATCTTAATTCCCGTTAGTTAGATTACTAAACTAGGTTATAAGGTATATTTATTAATACTAATTTAAGATAGCCTGTTCAAATTGGTCAAGGAGTATCATCATGTTTGATTATTTGGTTATGATTTAGTCTTTAGCATGTATTGGTATCATGTGGATAATGATATGGTTTATGCACCTGTGTGTATGCCTGTTGGTCCTTGAATATGATTGAATAAGGATAAATTGAGTAATTTTGTGCCAAAATGTCTTATTGAGAATAAGCCAACTCTATGGATGCATGCCTGTCAGCCTGTTCATATACCCGTCATGTTTGCTTGAGCTTCATTCACACTCAATAGATAGTTTAAATCTGACTTGTATTGATCCATTTCTAGGTACAGTAGGTCTGTTTGCTTGAAGGTGTTATGTAATTTGGTTTATTAGGTTTCTAGAAGTATGGTATGTATACCAAGATAGTCATAGTGTAACCTATCTGCCCGATAACAATATATATAGCATGTGGTACCATAACAACTTTGCACACTTAAAATAATATCTCGGGTCATTCAATCATTTCAGTTTGCCTCCTATATTTGTTGAGCCGGTTATGTAAGTTGTCTTCACTTTGTCCTAGTATCAAACTATCTATATGTTAATGTGTGAATTCCATTGAGCAATGTAGTAGCACACTTCACTTGTCTTAACAATGTATGCATGCTTAGTTTAGTCGATACAGTCTTACATAGCTGCAGAATCTTGTATCAAGATGGTTAAAATATGCGCCTATATGCCTTCCAATTTGGCTGCATGTTTGTCCATTTGCCTTAAATCAACATGCCTAATCATATGAATATGATCCCCAAGCATTCAGTTTTGGTCTAGATAGCCTTGTAACTATAATATGTCACCTCCAGATAAATGATCATATGTGTTAAAATGCAAACCAAATGGGCATATGTCTTGATAAGTCTCCATGTCTCTTCAAATTGACCATATATTTGTCCTGCCTGCCTAAGTATTCAAAGCATATCTAGGATAGCATGTGACCTTTTTTTTAGACTTTGTAGTTGCCATACCACTGTATAGAAAGACTTATATATGTTTGTGGTGTCAACCTATACTTGAATTGCTTCTTATGTGAACAATATAATGCCTTCTCCCCTTTCTTTGAGTGTCATATCTTGTATGATTTTCGTGGGGATATATCAGGAATGTTGTGTGTTAATTGTAACACCCCATTTTAACCGTAGTCGAAACGGGAGTACTACGTATGGTATGATTCCTAAATTTATTTTAAGAAGTCGCCACCTAATTATTTAAGTGAATTAGGACACTTGATTTATTGCAATAAAAATACTGCAATTAATCTCCATTTAATGGTCTGCGAAATTAATGAGATTCTGGATCAGAGTTCTTTATTATCCTAAAGGGAAGGATAGGCATCCTCTAAGATCCGCTAACTTGCGGTTTTCCGTTCAAACCTAGGTTAATTATATATTGACATTTATTCTACCTATTCTAAGCATTTTTACATAATTTACAATTAAAATAAATGCAATACAGAATAATAAACTAAAATTCAATGCGACATAAGATAAAACTCCGGGACATCTTTTAACCCTTTTTAGGCCTTCTACACAAGATGATCTCCGGGTACCTGCATAAACACTTAGTAAAAGTGTTAGTAATAGATAAAACAATTTTAAAAGCAATAACAAGAATTAATAAGTAAAGCCAAAAAAATAAATCCATCTTTTGTACAGGGAAGGCCTTGGAAATCAGACGGAGATTCCTTCATCGGCCAATATTGCTAGAAACAATAAAAACAAATAAAACCTTCGAATCCGCGCCAAAACAGTAATAGTTTTAAACACGGAGGACTCAGATATATATAAAAAATAAAGTGGGACAGCCCAAACAAGTGCGGCTGCGAGAATTCGCCTTGCCAGCGCATGTTGGTTATCCGGTGTAAGTGGAAGAAATCATCATTGCCCTGAAAGCTTCATTTATTCTATTTTCCGTCTTTGCAACTGTGGAGGCCTCAAAAATTGACGGATAACTTTTTCATTGGCCAATGCGCAGTATCTGTTCAAAATCAGTAAAATACACAGTGTAGTATCTATTCTTCGGAAATACGAATATATTCCAATCAGTTTAAAATAAGAGGGGCAAAATCGTCCAAAAATCAGTATGAAACAACGAAACAGTAGCAACAATAGCCAACAATAGATACGGGAAACCAGAGATCCGCCAGAGTCAAAACTCTGGCAAAAAATCCAAATCGAAATGAAACAGTCCAACAACAGTGAAATAACAAACAGTAACCAGCAGAACACGCCGGATCAGAAGACATAACAAACATAGGTCGCCGGAGTTTTTTAGAACTCCGACTGAACGCCATTGCGGCACAAATTAGTCCAACAACAGATCATTCAAAATAATACCAACGAAGGGTCGTCCAGATACCAAAATCAAGAGGAAATCAGTTTGGGAATCAAAACGGCCAGCAAGTCCCGAACGGTAAACCCAACAGGAGTCGCCGGAGTCCTTAGAACTCCGGCAAGAACCAAAAACTTTAAATCAATCCAAACAGAAACAACACACAAAAAAAAGATAACCGCCATATTTAAATACATAAAAAGAGTAGCGGCGTCACTTCCACGGCGAGGTACGCCGGAGCGACGCCACCGTGGTGCTACAGGGATGCGGGACAGTGGGACGAGGTTCGCCGTCGGCGACGGGATGGTGGGTTCGACGGAGCTGGTGTCGGGGTGTGGTTCGCGGTGGTGATGGGGCAGTGGTTCGTCGACGGTGGGGTGTTCGCCGGTGTTGTGACTGTGTGTGTGTGTGAAAGTGAGGGAGAATGATGGTGAGAGAGGAGAGTGTGCGGTTGAGGGGGGTAAAGAGAGGGAGCTAGGGTAGTAGGGGGCGGCTGACCTAAAAAGGAAAGGGGGGGGCTATTAGAAGGTTGCGGCTGGGGTTGCTTTTTTAAATGGGTGGAGTGTTTATTTTATAGTGTGGGATTAGGTTTAGGGTTTTGGGTTTGGGTATTAGGTATTGGGGGGAAAAGATGAAAGGAGTATTGGGCCTCAGTTTGGGCTTCGATTTTTGGCGGATTGGACTGGTCCAGATTGTGCCTTGGACTGGACTGGTTTGGCAAAAAATGCAAAATTGATTAATTATTTAAAAGAAAAATTATTTAAAGATACAAAATTATTAAAATGCAAATGCCGATGCAATAATAATAAAATACAATATTTAGCAAATATTTAATGTCTGATTAAAAGTAAAGACGGGATGTCAGTTAATTATTTAAAGAGATGCAAAATTAGTAAAACAAAATGATCGCGCAACAATAATAACATAATATTTAAAAATGTTTAATACCTAATTAAAGTAAAAACATGATGTCAATTTACAAAAAATAAAACAACATAGAATGTTAGGTAAAAAATATACAAAATATCAAAAATTGTGATAAAATGCGGTGTCCTAAAATGCTTAAAATTGCAAGAAATGACTAAAAGAAGGGTCAAATTGGGTGTCAACAGTTGTCCCTCTTTGACCGAAGACGATGAAAGAGTTTTCGGACAAAGACGTTGACTTGTAACCAATTTTGTTCTCATCGTCAGAATTAAAACAAGGATCAAGAAAAGAATGGGCAAATGCCGACACTGGGTCGTTGTGATGCCAAGATAAAAGCCAAAGCTGATGCAGATTTAAAATTTGTCCCAGTATTTTGAATTTTGGGACGTTTAGAGAAGTACGCTCACACTCAAAAGGACGTTCAATGCATGCAATTGTGATACCATAGGTTTGGCCGTCATGTAAGTATCCACTAATGTGAGAACCCTCAATATAAGATCATGTATGGCTTGTCACGGGCTTGTAATGTACGCTTGGGGAAAATGATGAATATCATTTGGGTAAAAAGTGACTAATCCTTCCTCGAGCGTTGGACTACGTCCGTGCTAGATATTTGTGTGCTTTAATGCTGATCTGTTTTTTTTTTGTCCCAATTTTTCTGTACTGACTTCCTTTTGAATCTTTCGTTTGGAGCCCGCTTTTTCCAAAGTTATTCTTTCATTTCATTCATTTTTTTTTATAATGTCGGGGCTTTTGATTTCTTCTTTTGTGAAGTCGTCATTTATTTTTTCTTTTCCTTTTTGGGACTTTGACAATTTTTGTCTTTGCAAACTTCGACGCAGAATTTTGTCAGCCACTTGCACATTTCCAAAGCGCTCAATGAGGTCGGGCCAAGAGAGGGATAGTGCGTACGCACTTAGAAATGATATAGGTGTAATATGCGGTTGTCAAAAGAATAGGCTTTAGGCTCAAAAGAGGTGTACTACGGATAATGTTATTTGGTAGGCTGAAAAGGCTCAAACGGGTCAAAAAAAGCCTACGATCATTTCCTACACCGAGTGTTACTCAGGATTTCGCCTCAACAAACATTCGGGCCACGTTCTAGATCACAATGCAATGCAATTGAACTTATTCTAAAACTCACCACACAATGCACATGAAACGATGAGGTTGATTTCGTTCTTATCTTAAAAACATGCAAGAATGTCATTACAGGTGTGCGTGAGAGGTACCAAAAGAATTTATGGTTTACCACGAAGTCAACTCATACTGATTATTACTCTTTCTTTTCTATGCACACTCCCAACTGTGTTGGTATCAACTCAGTCAAACAATGATACCTAAAAAAAATGTTTTTGTATTTTGGATAACCTTTGTTTTTGTATTTATGAACAAAATCTTTTTTTGAATAAATGGTACCGAACCCGAGTAGGGCTGCCTACGTATCTCATCTTTGACGAGAATCAAATGTGCGTAGTTCGTTCAGATATGTTATAAAACGTATGATTTAAAAAGAATTCATTCATGAAAGAAATGCAAAAATAAAAGGTGTGCAAAACAAATGATTGTTCACTATAAGACTAATGCAAATTAAAAGAATGTAATGAAAAAAATGCATGACTGTGATAAAATGAATGAAATGCATGAATGAATGTGCATGATTGGGTAAATGCATTGAATGAGTGAACCAAATATGTTCCCCCTTTTTTTTTTAATGTATTTTTTTTATATGGTGTCGAACCCTAGATGAGTTGCCTACGTATCACACCGTATGGTGAGAATCAGACATGCGTAGTTCGAGATGATTATGTTGTAAAATGAATGATAAAGAATTATGTAATCAAAACTAGACATATCAATTGAACTTGCAAATATGTATAAAAATGCAAAATATAAGACCCAGAGCGATGCTTCGTTGAATCTGGTATA
This sequence comes from Przewalskia tangutica, assembly GCA_029844215.1. Classification (NCBI taxonomy): domain Eukaryota; kingdom Viridiplantae; phylum Streptophyta; class Magnoliopsida; order Solanales; family Solanaceae; genus Przewalskia; species Przewalskia tangutica. Next base: position 22,428,855 of record CM056730.1, on the reverse strand, counting down.
AGCTGACTTCTTTCCGTCAACATAACTCCAGCTCATTCTTGTGATGACTTTTTTCTTTTCTTCCTTTTTTTTTATTTTCTTCCGGCCGCCCTCGACTATTTGCGAGGACGGTCTTCCTGCAAAAATATGACAAGTGGGTGAGAGTAGGCAAGCCACAAGAATAATAAAATGTAAGGATGTGGCAATATAGTCAAAGACTCCCCTGCTTGGTTCGATCGGACTGGTGGTTGATGCTTCCCAACGTCCAAATTGCGATGTTCAAGAATGATTTACGCAATAGAAGTTTTGATTGCAATGTGACAACAAAAAGTACAAAAATGCAAATGCTCGTGGCCGGAATTATAAGCATAATATGTACAGGGGTTAAAAGGGTAATTATTGCATTAAATAATATGTACAGAATTGCTAGCGACAACAATAGTAAACAAAAACATGCAAATCAAGTGCGCGCCTAATATGCATGAGACCTCTCTTATGCCAGAGGTCGGCCTAAACGCCAGATATGCGAGATTATGATAAATAGGTCCAAGCCGTTAAACTGCAATGTTTTGCTGGAAATGACGACCAAATGACGGTGCACTTTTCCCAATTTCGGTGTATCATGACCAGGCTTGGATCCATCTATCATTGTCACGCTACACATAGTATGCTAACGGGTCGTTAGGTTATGAAACTCGTCGACAAGTTTGGTGGATTTCTAATTGTGGCGTTAATACCAAGGATTAACCCACCTAAGGTTTATGCATGCATGACTTAATATAAAAGGGTGGTATAGCTCTATCCTAAGTTTCTAAGATTTGGCGTACTAGACGCAAGGTTCCCGAGCGGACTACTCGAGTGAGAAGGCTACGCGACCACCGGTTGGATCAGATTCTCCGCGCAAAACGCCAACTCTCTTAAATTTGGGTTTTGAAGAAAGAATTTTGCTGATGCACCAAGCGCACCTCGCGTGTAGTGTGTGACAATGTGAATTTTCCAGAGTGGAAGAAATATGAGCGGAATGCCAGTTTAAGGAAAGCAGTAAAAGCAAATAGCAATTAAAATAGTTAAGCATACAAGATTAAAGCAAACAATTTTAAAGCATTTAAAACAAATAAAAATAAAGTCAAGCAATAATAAACCTAGGTTTGCTATGGTCAAGAACCTGATTATCTCTAGCGGAGTCGCCATTCTGTAACACCCCATTTTAACCGTAGTCGAAACGGGAGTACTACGTATGGTATGATTCCTAAATTTATTTTAAGGAGTCGTCACCTAATTATTTAAGTGAATTAGGAAACTTGATTTATTGCAATAAAAATACTGCAATTAATCTCCATTTAATGGTCTGCGAAATTAATGAGATTCTGGATCAGGGTTCTTTATTATCCTAAAGGGAAGGGGTTAGGCATCCTCTAAGATCCGCTAACTTGCGGTTTTTCGTTCAAACCTAGGTTATTTATATATTGACATTTATTCTACCTATTCTAAGCATTTTTACATAATTTACAATTAAAATAAATGCAATACAGAATAATAAACTAAAATTCAATGCGACATAAGATAAAACTCCGGGACATCTTTTAACCCTTTTTAGGCCTTCTGCACAAGATGATCTCCGGGTACTTGCATAAACACTTAGAAAAAGTGTTAGTAATAGATAAAACAATTTTAAAAGCAATAACAAGAATTAATAAGTAAAGCCAAAAAAATAAATCCATCTTTTGTACAGGGAAGGCCTTGAAAATCAGACGGAGATTCCTTCATCGGCCAATATTTCTAGAAACAATAAAAATAAATAAATGTCATTACAGGTGTGCGTGAGAGGTACCAAAAGAATTTATGGTTTACCACGAAGTCAACTCATACTGATTATTACTCTTTCTTTTCTATGCACACTCCCAACTGTGTTGGTATCAACTCAGTCAAACAATGATACCTAAAAAAAATGTTTTTGTATTTTGGATAACCTTTGTTTTTGTATTTATGAACAAAATCTTTTTTTGTATTTTTTTTTGAATAAATGGTACCGAACCCGAGTAGGGTTGCCTACGTATCTCATCTTTGACGAGAATCAAGTGTGCGTAGTTCGTTCAGATATGTTATAAAACGTATGATTTAAAAAGAATTCATTCATGAAAGAAATGCAAAAATAAAAGGTGTGCAAAACAAATGATTGTTCACTATAAGACTAATGCAAATTAAAAGAATGTAATGAAAAAAATGCATGACTGTGATAAAATGAATGAAATGCATGAATGAATGTGCATGATTGGGTAAATGCATTGAATGAGTGAACCAAATATGTTCCCCCTTTTTTTTTTAATGTATTTTTTTTATATGGTGTCGAACCCTAGATGAGTTGCCTACGTATCACACCGTATGGTGAGAATCAGACATGCGTAGTTCGAGATGATTATGTTGTAAAATGAATGATAAAGAATTATGTAATCAAAACTAGACATATCAATTGAACTTGCAAATATGTATAAAAATGCAAAATATAAGACCCAGAGCGATGCTTCGTTGAATGCAGTATGTGACTTCTTTCTGTCAACATAACTCCAGCTCATTCTTGTGATGACTTTTTTCTTTTCTTCCTTTTTTTTTTATTTTCTTCCGGCCGCCCTCGACTATTTGCGAGGACGGTCTTCCTGCAAAAATATGACAAGTGGGTGAGAGTAGACAAGCCACAAGAATAATAAAATGTAAGGATGTGGCAATATAGTCAAAGACTCCCCTGCTTGGTTCGATCGGACTGGTGGTTGATGCTTCCCAACGTCCAAATTGCGATGTTCAAGAATGATTTACGCAATAGAAGTTTTGATTGCAATGTGACAACAAAAAGTACAAAAATGCAAATGCTCGTGGCCGGAATTATAAGCATAATATGTACAGGGGTGTAAAGGGTAATTATTGCATTAAATAATATGTACAGAATTGCTAGCGACAACAATAGTAAACAAAAACATGCAAATCAAGTGCGCGCCTAATATGCATGAGACCTCTCTTATGCCAGAGGTCGGCCTAAACGCCAGATATGCGAGATTATGATAAATAGGTCCAAGCCGTTAAACTGCAATGTTTTGCTGGAAATGACGACCAAATGACGGTGCACTTTTCCCAATTTCGGTGTATCATGACCAGACTTGGATCCATCTATCATTGTCACGCTACACATAGTATGCTAACGGGTCGTTAGGTTATGAAACTCGTCGACAAGTTTGGTGGATTTCTAATTGTGGCGTTAATACCAAGGATTAACCCACCTAAGGTTTATGCATGCATGACTTAATATAAAAGGGTGGTATAGCTCTATCCTAAGTTTCTAAGATTTGGCTTACTAGACGCAAGGTTCCCGAGCGGACTACTCGAGTGAGAAGGCTACGCGACCACCGGTTGAATCAGATTCTCCGCGCAAAACGCCAACTCTCTTAAATTTGGGTTTTGAAGAAAGAATTTTGCTGATGCACCAAGCGCACCTCGCGTGTAGTGTGTGACAATGTGAATTTTCCAGAGTGGAAGAAATATGAGCGGAATGCCAGTTTAAGGAAAGCAGTAAAAGCAAATAGCAATTAAAATAGTTAAGCATACAAGATTAAAGCAAACAATTTTAAAGCATTTAAAACAAATAAAAATAAAGTCAAGCAATAATAAACCTAGGTTTGCTATGGTCAAGAACCTGATTATCTCTAGCGGAGTCGCCATTCTGTAACACCCCATTTTAACCGTAGTCGAAACGGGAGTACTACATATGGTATGATTCCTAAATTTATTTTAAGGAGTCGTCACCTAATTATTTAAGTGAATTAGGAAACTTGATTTATTGCAATAAAAATACTGCAATTAATCTCCATTTAATGGTCTGCGAAATTAATGAGATTCTGGATCAGGGTTCTTTATTATCCTAAAGGGAAGGGGTTAGGCATCCTCTAAGATCCGCTAACTTGCGGTTTTCCGTTCAAACCTAGGTTATTTATATATTGACATTTATTCTACCTATTCTAAGCATTTTTACATAATTTACAATTAAAATAAATGCAATACAGAATAATAAACTAAAATTTAATGCGACATAAGATAAAACTCCGGGACATCTTTTAACCCTTTTTAGGCCTTCTGCACAAGATGATCTCCGGGTACTTGCATAAACACTTAGAAAAAGTGTTAGTAATAGATAAAACAATTTTAAAAGCAATAACAAGAATTAATAAGTAAAGCCAAAAAAATAAATCCATCTTTTGTACAGGGAAGGCCTTGGAAATCAGACGGAGATTCCTTCATCGGCCAATATTTCTAGAAACAATAAAAATAAATAAAACCTTCGAATCCGCGTCAAAACAGTAATAGTTTTAAACACGGAGGGCTCAGATATATATAAAAAATAAAGTGGGACAGCCTAAACAAGTGCGACTGCGAGAATTCCTCTTGCCAGCGCATGTTGATTATCCGGTGTAAGTGGAAGAAATCATCATTGCCCTGAAAGCTTCATTTATTCTATTTTCCGTCTTTGCAACTGTGGAGGCCTCAAAAATCGACGGATAAATTTTTCATCACAACGCAAGATTCTGTTCAAAATCAGTAAAATACACAGTGTAGTATCTATTCTTCGGAAATACGAATATATTCCAATCAGTTTAAAATAAGAGGGGCAAAATCGTCCAAAAATCAGTATGAAACAACGAAACAGTAGCAACAATAGCCAACAATAGATACGGGAAACCAGAGATCCGCCAGAGTCAAAACTCTGGCAAAAAATCCAAATCGAAATGAAACAGTCCAACAACAGTGAAATAACAAACAGTGACCAGCAGAACACGCCGGATCAGAAGACATAACAAACATAGGTCGCCGAAGTTTTTTTAGAACTCCGGCAGAACGCCATTGCGGCACAAATTAGTCCAACAACGGATCATTCAAAATAATACCAACGAAGGGTCGTCCAGATACCAAAATCAAGAGAAAATCAGTCTGGGAATCAAAGCGGCCAGCAAGTCCCGAACGGTAAACCCAACCGGAGTCGCCGGAGTCCTTAGAACTCCGGCAAGAACCAAAAACTTTAAATCAATCCAAACAGAAACAACACAGAAAAAAAGATAACCGCCAGATTCAAATACATAAAAAGAGTAGCGGCGTCACTTCCACGGCGAGGTACGTCGGAGCGACGCCACCGTGGTGCTACAGGGATGTGGGACAGTGGGACGAGGTTCGCCGTCGGCGACGGGATGATGGGTTCGACGGAGCTGGTGCTGGGGTGTGGTTCGCGGTGGTGATGGGGCAGTGGTTCGTTGACGGTGGGGTGTTCGCCGGTGTTGTTGTTGTGTGTGTGTGTGAAAGTGAGGGAGAATGATGGTGAGAGAGGGGAGTGTGCGGCTGAGGGGGGTAAAGAGAGGGAGCTAGGGTAGTAGGGGGCGACTGACCTAAAAATGATGGGGGGGGGGGGCTATTAGAAGGCTGCGGCTGGGGTTGCTTTTTTAAATGGGTGGAGTGTTTATTTTATAGTGTGGGATTATGTTTAGGTTTTTGAGTTTGGGTATTAGGTATTAGGTATTGGGGGAAAAAGATGAAAGGAGTATTGGGCCTCAGTTTTTGGCGGATTGGACTGGTCCAGATTGTGCCTTGGACTGGACTGGTTTGGCAAAAAATGCAAAATGGATTAATTATTTAAAAGAAAAATTATTTAAAGATACAAAATTATTAAAATGCAAATGCCGATGCAATAATAATAAAATACAATATTTAGCAAATATTTAATGCCTGATTAAAAGTAAAGACGGGATGTCAGTTAATTATTTAAAGAGATGCAAAATTAGTAAAACAAAATGATCGCGCAACAATAATAACATAATATTTAAAAATGTTTAATACCTAATTAAAGTAAAAACATGATGTCAATTTACAAAAAATAAAACAACATAGAATGTTAGGTAAAAAATATACAAAAATATCAAAAATTGTGATAAAATACGGTGTCCTAAAATGCTTAAAATTGCAAGAAATGACTAAAAGATAGGTTAAAATTGGGTGTCAACATTACTGAGGGACTATTGGCTAGATGAGTTAGACATACCCTTATATATAAGCTCTTTGTTAGGTGTATGTTTGTCACGGACTGACTTTTCTCAAGTTTTTACTTAGGGCGTGATGACACCTGGATAATCTCTTTCTAGGAGCACCATCTAACTCTCTTTATTTCTAAATTCAGACGTCTATTTAAATGCAGAAATAGTATCAATATTGAAAGTAAAGAATTTTTTCTAGGAATTTCATTAATCATAGTGCGAGCTCATGCTCGTGCAAACTTTGTTTCTATCTAGACTTAATGAGAGTGAATATTTCAAGTTTGAAAGGAGACAATCTCACACGGAAATTTCCCTAGTTTGCTAAAACTAAGCCTTTCAACTACATACTAAACATGACAAGTACAAAGTCCGAAGCAATGAATTTGGTACGGCAAAGAGGCTGCGGGACGATCGCTAGCCTTGATGTGGAGTCTTTCCTCTATCACGCTTTTCAGAAACATGTTAAATAAAGAGTCAGCCCTACCATCCGGGGCAGAGTGAGAACCTCGCCCTGCAATTTAAAGTAACCTCACAATATTCTAAGTACAATCACATTATAGCATAATAAGCATGTTGCAAAAACATATTAGGTTACAACACATTTATCATACAAGTATGCAACATCTTCTCTCAACTCTTTATAGAAAATTCTTAATTAACTGCATTTACATCTTTGTTGCAGCGTGTAACCCGATCCGAAGCATTTACAAATGCATATACATATTTGTTGCGGCGTACAACCTGGGTCCGATGCATTTACATTTTTGTTGCGGCGTGCAACTCGATCCGATGCTTTTACATATTTGTTGCGGCTTACAACCCGATCTGATGCATTTAAAAATGTATTTACTTATTATTATTTTTTCTTTTTGTGAACACGTATTCACTTTGTATTTTTAGAAGGTCATATAAATAATATTCTTTTTTTTCCAACATTCTGTCCTTCATACTTGTAATGGTCATAACTCTCCAACCGTAACTTCAACTAAAGTGTTTCTTACGCTGAAACGAAGGTAACACGGGGTAACTTGTTCAAATTCATCCGCAAAACAACCACATGTAACTAGTCTCGCCAGAATTATATTAAAACAGGGTTAAATCTTAGAATAGTCATAACTTCTAAGTTGTAAGTCCGATCAAGCCCCGTAAGATCTTAAAACGACGAGAACAGAGATTTATATGACCCCATGTGAACCACCCATTCGGATTCTATACCAGTTGGTACATTTTTTCACTTTTATTTTTGCCTTTCCAGATTCCGATCAATCCGAGGCAGAAACTTTAAACTACAATAACTCTCAATCCGTAAGTCCGTTTTACCCCCGCTTTGTTCTAATATCACATAACATACCGATGTACAACATTTTCAAATTTCACCGAATTCTAACAAGTATAACTTAGTGAAAACAGGTTGTAAAGTTCTGCCTTTCGAGTTTCAGTCAAGTCGAGGTAGAAACTCTAAACAGTGATAACTCTCATACCATAAGTCGGATAGACCTCCATAAGGTCTCAAATTGTCAACAACAGAGAAATCTAGAACTTTCATTTAGCACAAATTTTCAGATTCTTTACCGATTTGTACAGTTTTACGTTTTTGTATTTTGCCTCTCCGGATTCCGGTCAATCCGAGGCAGAAACTTTAAACTATGATAACTCTTAAACCGTAAGTTCTTTTCATCTCCTCTTTGTCTCGATCTAATCGTAACAGAGATTTGTACAACACTTCAGAATTTCATTCAATTCTAACAAGTCTAACTTAGTGAAAACAGTTCATAAAGTTCATGACTCAACTAGTTGTTTAAACAATCAAAAGTTCATGATTTTTTTTCAACACCCGATTCATATTCTAACATGTATTGAACTTAAAATAAAGGATTTCACTAAGAATTTATGAGTGATAAAACTTACCTTGTAAGCGCGAAAAAGATTATTGTTCGGTTGCTAAAAGTGATCCTTGCTCCCTAGTATTTCCTGATTCTTGTTCTTCATCCTCTCTTGATATTTTTCTGATTTTTATTCTTCTTGTTCACTTGATTTTTTGATTTTTTTTATTCTTTGTGCTAGGTACTTTGTTTTGTGCCAAGTACAATATATAAGTTGAGGTGTTTGTATAACCTATGGGAGGTGGAAGGACAAGGGTTGAGGGGAATTAATGGGAGGGGGAAAACGTGTTGAGTGAGGGGAGGGAGGGGGGAAACGATGTGCAGATTTTTCCCATTTAGTGTTAAGATAACATTTAACACCATTATGTGATATAAGATAATATAAAAGGTCATCATCTTTTATTTCATAGGATAGTGTAAATGAAAGTTAATACTATGTTAATATAGTATAACTTAAATTCTTAATTTTCCAATACACCCCACTACCCCACTATTATTATTATTATTATTATTTTCTAATACACCCCACTATTATTATTATTATTATTATTATTATTATTATTATTATTATTATTATTATTATTGTTGTTGTTGTTGTTATTATTGTTGTTGTTGTTGTTGTTGTTGTTGTTGTTATTGTAACAATAATTTAGGACTTCACATTCTCCCTTCCTTAAGCAACATTCGTTCTCGAATGTGAATAAGGTCGTAATTTATTATTGTTGTTATTGTAACAATAATTTGGGACTTCACATTCTCCCTAGACACAACAAATCTTGGAATTTTACATTCTCCCCTCCTTAAATGACATTCGTCCTCGAATGTGAATAAAGTTGTAACACATGCATATAGGCACACAAAAAGCACACATATGGAGTATTATTTAACACATTTTTATTACCTTATTCAAAGAGAAATGAGTATTTGACTTTCATCGCGTCTTCGGCTTCCCATGTGGCTTCCTCTGTGGAGTGATTCCTCCATAGGACCTTCACGGAAGCAATATCTTTATTCCTTATGCGTTTAACCTTCCTATCAAGTATCTCTACTGGAACTTCTTCATATTGAAGCTCTTCATTAAGAACTATCTCCTGGGGGAAGATGACGTGACTTGGATCGTGCAAGTATTTTCGTAACATTGACACATGGAATACCAGATGCACTGCTTCCAGCTCTTGCGGAAGTGCTAGTTCGTAAGCCACATTCCCCACTCTTCGCAAGATCTCATATGACCCAATAAACCTTGGGCTCAATTTCCCTTTCTTACCAAAGTGATCACTCCCTTCATCGGGGACACTTTTAGAAATACTTTCTCCCCCTCTTGAAATTCAAGATCTCTTTTGTGATGATCCGCATAAGACTTATGACGGCTATGAGCTGTTTTGATCCGCTCCCAAATCATATGCACCTTATCATTTATTTCTTGAATGACTTCGGGTCCGAACAGTTGCGTCTCACCCACCTCGAACCATCAAAGTGGAGATCTACATTTTCGTCCATACAATGCCTCAAATGGGGCCATTTGTATAGTAGAGTGAAAACTATTGTTGTAGGCAAACTCAATTAGACATAGACGATCCAACCAGCTGCCCTGAAAGTCTAACACGCAAGATCACAACATGTCCTCAAGTGTTTGAATTGTTCGCTCAGCTTGTCCATCTGTTTGCGGGTGGAAAGTCGTGCTCAAATTAACCTTTATCCCGAGGCCCTGTTGAACATCTTTCCCACAATGTGAGGTGAACTGAGAACCCCTATCTAAAATAATTTGTAATGGAACTCCGTGTAACCTCACTATTTCTTTCAAATAAATTTACGCATACTGCGGCGCGTGATATGTAGTCTTGACCGGTAGGAAATGGGTTGACTTTATAAGTCGATCTACAATCACCCAAATAGAATCATACCCTTCTCGAGTTTTCAATAGACCAGTCACAAAATTCATATCAATCGTCTCCCATTACCACATGGGGACACCAATGTCCTGAATTAGTCCGATTGGTTTTTTATGTTCAACTTTCACCTATTGACATGTAAGACAACTTCCGACAAACTCTGCAACATAATTTCTTCATTCCGTCCCACCAGTAATTTGCCTTGAGGTTCTGATACATTTTTGTTGACCCTGGATGAATGAGATATCTTGTGTTGTGACCCTCATCTAGGATCTTCTTTCTTTGATCCCTTACCTTAGGAACACATAACCTACCCTTATACCGAAGTGTAACGTCATTTTTATTTAATGTAAACTGTGAAGGTTTTCCCTGTTGAATCCTCTCCCGAAACTTAACAAACTTCGTATCCTCAAACTGACTTCCTATTATTTTCGAAGCTAAGGCAGACTGGGAGGTATAATGTATTGACACCCTGCCTTCACCGACCATAGTTAAACTAACACCGAGGTTTCCTAATTTTTGTACCTCACGAACAATACTTATCTTTTGTATTGCCAAGTGGGTCAAGCTGCCCATTGATCTCCTACTGAGTGTGTCAGCCACTACGTTAGATTTTTCAGGATGGTAAAGAATGCTAAGGTCATAATCCTTAAGCAATTCTAACCATCTTCTTTGTCGGAGATTCAAATCCTTTTGCATGGTTATGTACTGTAAACTCTTATGATTTGTAAATATATCTACATGCACACCATACAAATTATGTCTCCATATCCGTAAGGCAAACACTACCGCGATCAATTCCAAGTCATGAGTTGGATAATTCCTCTCATGTATCTTCAATTGTCGAGATGCATACGCAATCACTTTTCTAAACTGCATCAAGACACATCCTAACCCAACCCTAGAGGCATCACAATAAACTGTGAACCCTTTTTGTCCCGATGGTAAGGTTAGAACTGGTCCAGTAGTCAATAACTCCTTCAGTTTTTGAAAACTCTCTTCACATGCTTCTGACCACTGGTACTTAACCGATTTTTGAGTCAATCGGGTCAAGGGAGAAGCAAGACTAGAGAAACCCTATACAAATCTTCTATAATACCCAGTCAAATCAAGAAACTTCTAACTTATATCGGAGTGGTAGGTCTTGGCCAGTTCTTCACAACTTTTATCTTTTGAGGGTCTACCATAATTTCATCCCTTGATACAACATTACCCAAGAAGGCAACCTTTTCCAACCAAAATTCACACTTTGAAAATTTAACATATAGTTTCTCCTGTTTTAAGACTTGAAACATTACCCTCAGATGCTCCTCATGTTCTTCAACGCTCTTGCTGTAAATTAGGATATCCTCTATGAACACAATCACGAACAAATCTAAGAATGGTTTGAAGATTCTGTTCATTAGATCCATAAAAGCTGGTGGGGCATTGGTTAACCCGAATGACATGACCAATAATTCATAATGGCCATATCGGGTTCTAAAAGCTGTTTTGGATATATCATCAGGATTTATTTTCAGCTGATGATATCCCGAACGAAGGTCAATCTTGGAGAAATAGCTAGCTCCTTGAAGCTAGTCAAAAATATCATCGATTCTTGGTAACGGGTATCGATTCTTGATTGTGACCTTATTGAGTTGTCGATAATCGATGCACATTCGGAGTGATTCGTCTTTCTAGAAGATCCTTCAATTGTTCTTTTAACTCCCTCAATTCAGTTGGGGTCACTCGATATGGAGGAATGGAAATGAGTTTTGTACCCGGAATTAATTCTATAGTGAACTCCACTTCTCTGTCCGGAGGAAGGCCTGGATGATCTTCAGGGAAAACCTCCAGAAAATTTCGAACAATAGGGACATCATGAACTTCGGGAGACTCTTTTTGGGTATCCATTATACTAGCCAGATATGTGTACTCCACTTCTTGGTTTCTTAATAACTTTTGAGCCATAAGGTAGAAAATAAGCTGATGTGAGGATATTCCAAACCTACCCTTTATAGCAACTTTTAGTTCCCCGGAAAAGGATAATTTCAGTATATTTCGCCGACAATCTAACATGGCATAACATGCTGACAACCAATCCATACCCAAAATGATGTCAAAGTCCTACCATGTCAAGTAGTACTAGGTTCACTATTGTTCCTCTGCCATTCACTTCTAATGGAAATTTTTTAACTACTCAAGAGGTCCAAACTGAGGCCCCCTGTCGCACCCGATTTCGACCGCGACTTTCTAAAAGCGAACCCTGCTTAATAAAAATGTTAGAAAATAAATAATAAAATGCTAAAGAATGTTGAAGTGTTAAAAGGTGCTAAAAATGTTAAAAGGGTGTTAAATATATTAAAGAAGGGGCTTAAAGCTAAAGGGTGCTAGGGTTCACGGAGTCGCCACCTAATTAATTTGGGTGAATTATGACACCTAAATGCTAACCGATTAAAGTCAACATTAACTCCATTTAATGGTCTGCTAAACTTAATGAGATTCTGGGTAAGGGTTCTTTATTATCCTAAAGGGAAGGGGTTAGGCACCCTAAAGGATCCGCTAACTTGCGGTTGTCCGTTCAAACCTAGAGTTATTATTGCTAAGGAAATGCGTAAAAAAGGTGTATTTGAAAGCTGTTAAATATAAACTATAGAATTTGTTTAAAATGTAGGAGTTAGTTTCGCAAAAGAGGAAGATGTGTTCAATGAATAGCATGCAAGTATTCTTTTATCATTACGTGCGTGTATTGACAAGAACATGGTTTTAAGAAGGTTTTAAATAATATTCCAACTTATTATGCAGGTGTAAGTGTAGATTATTAAGTGGTTTATTATAACTATCAAACTAGGCAAATCAAGCTTGGAGTAATTGACTTAAGGTAAGCAAATCAAATTAGCTATTGATTCAAGGTTTAGCTATTCTAAGTGCTAATTAATTAGTATAGCGTTAGATTAATTTTACAACAAATAGATAGGGAAAGGATATGAATCAATAATGGTTGACTCGAAGAATGACGATATCCTTTCGCCGCGGTTTGGAAGTTCCTATGCGAGATGGATGCACATAAATGCGGGCCTTCATTTGAAGTATGACGAGTCTCGTAACGAGACTCTTTGTTGCTCCAATGCATTTCATGTAAAACAAAGAAAGATAAGGATTAGTATGAGCCCAAATATTGCCATGTATGAATAATTAAAACATTAGAAATACACATCAGTCATAACAATTAAATCAAGTCAATAGGCCTCATTAATATAATCCTATATAATACTTAATGGGGTAGCGAGGGAGAACTCATAATGGGCAGAAACTAACGGATACACCTATTAATTCTCTAATCTTTTAGGCGTTGGAAGAGAAAAATAGAAGGGTCCAACCGATGATTATCAAGAACAGGCCAATCCGGACCTTGGGCCATAGATACAGATAATATGCAAAAAAGTGCAAAACAGGCCCAAAACGTGGAATCCTTCCGAAAAAAAAGAAAAGAAAAGAAAAACTGAGCATGTCCAGTACCTACGACAACCCAGTTAACAATATATATGAGCCCACATTTACAAGGATATATATAAGGGTGACATACACACAATATTCAAATAGTTGCCAACCATATATCACCCAGTAGCTTAATGAACAAGACAGGATACAAAATGACTAAAATATTTCACATGTTGATATTTAACACTTAGACAAGTAATGCAAGCATATTATGAGTTGAGTTGGTATGTAGACATAGGAATGGTCATGTGGCTAGTCGGCAGTGGCATTTCAGAGATGCCAAACCACCTAGAGTACTTTACATGATAGTATGAGATTATTCATTTAAATAGGTAGGATGAATGTGTAACCAGCTTAGTATACATATAGACAGGAAGATATTTAAACAAATAATCCAAGAGGTCATTTGGATACACATCAGATATATATTCAGATGTATGTTCCCTGTATACCATTTCAGTCTTGCAGAAATTAAAGAAGGGAAAGATAACTAATTGGAAACAAACTCACATATCATCAAGAACAAACAGAATAGGTAAAACATGAAATTAATTAACCACATCCTTCTCCAAATCTTTTAAGCAGTCTCAGTTATCCTAACCAGCTCTACACATATTTGCAGAAGAAGCAAGATTACGAGTTGAGTTATGTACCACGATAATCGAATTTAACTGCCATAGGCATGGTTTCATCGGACAATATGCTAAATCAACTCTGCCTATTCTTCATACTATAGAGGAGACTGACAGACATTGTAGGCCATCCTAGTGGCAGTTTTAAGATAGGAACAGACTGGAAAACATCAAAGCAATTTAATAATCAAAGTATGACACAACATTATTCTAAAGGACTTGACACGCTAGTATGGAGGCATTTTGAGGCTTGAGCAGGTAACATGAATAAAGGTCAAAATAATTGGTAGAACATATGCAAATGAAGGACAAACATACATATATCAGAAGTATGAAACCCTAGTAATGCCTAGACGATCACTTTTATACAGTCCCTTTACAATATGAAATCAAGCCAAATGAGTAACAGAGTTTCATTCATGCTTCCCAACTGAACACTGAGGGGCTACTTAGGAGATGAATTAAACAAATTCCCTAGCTCCATTTAACTTAAATTAGGCTTCGATCTTAAGTGTGATATGATTAAAACCCAAACAAGGTATATATCCTTCGAAATCCTTAGTATATCACATTGAACATACAGTTAACTTATAACTCAACGAACAAAATGAGCTTAAAACACATTATGAGATATATGAGGCAGCGAGGACAGTCAATAACCATTTTCCGATAGCATTTGATTAGCAGGATTGGTTAGGCTAAACTAAGCATACTCAAGCACATTCATATTGTCCATCGAATAGAAAGGCGCTTCAAACAGGATATAGTATTTGTCGAGCAGATCTTAAAATCAAATCATTCTCGTAACATAGTTAATTTAACTGAACACTTATCCGCATAATAAATTACTAAGTAAGCATTGAGATGGCATACACATTATGCAATTTCTAATACGTCATACAAAGGCGTAAATAGACAAATAAACAAGTAACATTGCAATGTACAACTAAGCAACCTCACAACCTACGCGATGTGAAACTCAAACTACACTCTTAAACTCATCATATGAGTAAACTGAATTATACTAACCAAATTAAAACAGGCTACGGCAATCAAAAGACAAACAGACAGATAACAGAATATAAATCGAATGGAAAATCAAGGGCGATGAATTTACCTTCTCGGACGTGACGGCAGCGTATCAAGTCGTCGACTCGCTCGGATTTTGGTTTTGGCGATGCGAATGAAAAGGGCAGGTTTTTGTGTGATTTCTGGACTAGTATTTAAAAGGCTTCGAAGCTCTGTTCTTGCTCTTGGGCTGCTAATTTCTGAATGTTGAATACCTAACGCTGCGGTTGAAGGCTGCTAAATGCCTCTCTGTCGATCTGCTTTTGTTAATTTGAAAAGGAAAGGAAGTTTGGATTGCTGGCCACCCTTTGCTCTCCTCCTCTCGATGTTCTTCCCCCTCTGGGTTGTTGACTACTGCTAGGAGTCTCCAATCGATGCTGCGTCTTCTCCCGACTCCGCCCTGCCTATTGCATGCGTATAGCTTCTGTATTTATAGCCCTAATTCGGGTCCTAAGTTGGTAGGGTTTTCAATGCTGATTTGTGCGATTTGTACGAATCTTGGCGATTTAGTATTGATTTTATTGTTATGGTAAGTTTGTATTTTGGGCAGATTCGGTAAGATTTGGTGCTGATTATGGTGAGAAATCGTTCTTGTTATGGTCTGGTGAGCTTTTATTATGGTTTCCATTTGGGGTAGATTTGTGGTGTGTCTTATGGTAAGAAATCGTTGGAGAAGGAGAAGGTAAGGGAGATGAAATTTTGCCTGATTTTCTGGTCGATCTTGACGCGTTTTTGGGACTGATTTTGGGAGATTTGGACTTGGTTTTGGTAAGTTTAGTGGAGGCGGATTTGGAATGGATTTAGGGTTGATGTTTTGTTCTTATGGGTTTTGTCGACAGGGATGAGGGTTAAAGGGCTGAGGGGTGTGTGGGCTTGCGGGTGTTGGGCTTTCGGGGGTTGGGCTGCGTTGGGCTGGTTTAATTTAAGGGAGAGGGATGATGGCAGGGGATGAAGGAGCTGAGTGGAAGTAAAGGGCTGGGGGTAATGGGCTGAGGAGAGTGGGCTGAAGGTAATTGGGCCGCGGGTTAGGGAATTAAGGTGTGGGCTGGGCGATTTTACTAAGTGGGCTGGGTAGAACTTAGGTGTTAGTTTTAAGTATTAGGTATTTAATTAGTATTAATAGTTTTAATTAATTAGTGATAAATTAACAAATTGTGATTAGATTATTTAGGTGCTTTGTTAGTCCGAGTTTGAGTTTGAAATTATTACAATAATAAATGCGGGTGTGCTATTTAATTAGTGTTTAATGTTTATAATGTGATGTCGTTATTAAGACTTATTAAAAAAAATGAGTTATTTAAACGCTACATGCAGATAGGACTTCTCAATTCTTTTATGAATGCTATTATTAAAACGCGTGTGTTAGATTATTATTTTATGTATTTATTATTTATTATTAAATTGTTTATTTATGCCTGTATTAATGTTTTATTGCTGCATTTTATTATTTTAAAATTATTAAAATTATTGTTGAAAATTAGTGTAATTTTATAGTTAATGACTGGACGGGAGGGTCAAAATTGGGTGTCAACAGTTGTCCCTCTTTGTATGGAGATGATGGAAGAATCTTCGGACAAAGACGTTGACTCATAGCCAATTTTGTCTCGATCCTCAGAGTTAAAAATGTTGGGCAATTAGGCAGGGGTGACGCAAAAATCAAAATTGTCCCAGTGTCGAGTTATGGCGACACTGGGCTACCATGGTCAAAATACCAAAGCGGGCTAATGCGGACTCAAAATTGTCCCAGTGTCGAGTTATGATGACACTGGGCTATGGTGCAAAAAGAAAAGAGATAAAAATAACTGGCTTGAACCTGGGGTGTACTGCTATGGCTTATGGTGCTGTGGAATGAGTGGACCGACGCTTGAGGCCGCTTCTGCCATTCATTGGGAAGGTTGGCCCCCCAACAAATTGCCCCGGTTCGCTGTAAGAGAAAATCCACGTTGTGCTCCTGCATGCTAAGACTTAAGCAAACGGTTAGTGCATAACTGTTAAGGCAAAACAATGTAAGAATGTGAATTTGTGCTGTAGTCAGATTGTATATACTATATAATGAAATGATGTGATGATACGCCGTCTTGTATAGACGAGATGCAGATGTTCGTCGTTGTATAGACGAAATGCAAATGACGCCTTGTATGGGCGTTGTCGTCGTTGTATAGACGAAATGCAAACGTTCGTCGTTGTATAGACGAGATGCAAATGACGCCTCCTAGGGCATAGATAAAAAATTGTTTTATATATGGAGTTGTGTCGTAATTCATGCGTAATCAAAACTAGATGAAATAATTAAAGTGTAAATGATGTAGCCTGTGGTTTTTGCAAGATGTATTTGATGTAGACTTGTTGCGATTTGACTTTGTGGCGAATCATTGTGTTGGAATGTTGCTATTGGCGTCGTTTCGGACTTGTCGCCGTTTTTGGACTTGTTGTGTTGATGACGCCGTTGCACGGGCGTGTTCTTTGCGCCACGTAGACTAAAGCTCAAGAAAGAGTTAGTGCATAACTGCTAAGACAGAATAATAATAAAGCATGAAATGAGAAAAATGCAATTTTGAAGCGAGAAAATCGTCCCTGCGTAGATGTGATATGTTGATGATGGCGTCGTTTTCGGACTTGGCGTCGTTTTGGACTTGGCGTCGTTTTCGGACTTGTCGTCGTTTTCGGACGTGGCGTCGTTTTCGGACGTGGAGTCGTTTTCGGACTCGACGTCGTTTTCGGACTGGGCGTCGTTTTGGTGGCGTCGTTTGGACTTGGCGTCGTTTTGACGTGGCGTCGTTTTGGACTTGGCGTCGTTTTGGGCGTGGCGTCGTTTTGGACGCGAGTCGCTTCCGGACTGGAGTCGTTTTGGACTCGGCGTCGTTTTGACGCGAGTCGCACCGGACCGGAGTCGTTTTGGACTCGGCGTCGTTTTGGGTGGCGTCGTTTGACGTGGCGTCGTTCCGGACTGGTCGTTTTGGACTCGGCGTCGTTTGGACGCGAGTCGTTTGGACTGAGTCGTTTCGGACGGCGTCGTTTGGGCCGTCGTTTTGAGCGAGTCGTTTGGGTGGCGTCGTTTTGGTGGCGTCGTTTTCGCTTGGCGTCGTTTTGGGCCGAGTCATTTCGGACCGAGTCGTTTGACTCGGCGTCGTTTCGGACGAGTCGTTTGGACCGAGTCGTTTTGGACCGAGTCGTTTTGGTGGCGTCGTTTTGGACGTGGCGTCGTTTTGGACTGAGTCGTTGACTCGACGTCGTTTCGGACCGAGTCGTTTCGGACTGAGTCGTTGGACTTGGCGTCGTTTTGACGCGGCGTCGTTTTGGGCCGGCGTCGTTTTGACGCGGCGTCGTTTTGGACGCGAGTCGTTTCGGACTGAAGTCGTTTTGGACTCGGCGTCATTTTGGACGTGGCGTCGTTTTGGGCCGAAGTCGTTTCGACGCCGAGTCGTTTGGACTTCGGCGTCGTTTTGGACGTGGCGTCGTTTTGACGCGAGTCGTTTCGGACTGAGTCGTTTCGGACTCGACGTCGTTTTCGGACGTGGCGTCGTTTTCGGACGTGTTGCTGATGCTCCTGTATAATAAATGCTCCTGCAAGCTAAGCTTGAGAAAAATTAGTGTATAACTGGTAAAACAAAATGATAAATATATGAGAAATGCAATTATGTGAATAAGGATGTCTTCCTTGTATGATATGTGGGGTGTTGTGAATGCTGAGATGTTGTCCTTGGGCGGACATGCTAGATGCTGCCTCTGACGAATTGCCATGATGCCTTTGTTGTGATGCATTTGTGAACCATATGGATTGACATGATGTCTTTGTTGTGCGTTTGTGCACTGCATGAGTTGCAATTTGACTCTAGGCCCGAGCTGATGTGCTATAATTTGTTGCGGGATTTGAACTCTGATTGTTGATGTCATGCATTTTCTGCGAAGAATTTTGTCATATTTTCTCGCTTACTAGTATGAAGAACTTTGTTGTACCTTCGCTAATATGAAGGACTGCGCCAAAGAAAAATTTGTGAGTTTGAGGCGGTTGATTCGCGTTGACTTTGTAGTTTTGACTCTTGATGTCGGACATCCGCCTTGTTTGGGACTCATAACCCCGCACAGTTTCCTACCTTGTCCCGATTTTGAATACGCAGCGGCGTTTTGGCCTAAAGTGGGTCTTAATGGGGTTGCTTGTATATTACGTGTATTTTTGTTATTTTCAAAACGAAGGGAAAGTTTCCTAATGGTGTGACCGAAGCCGATTTAGGCCGCCTACGTATCCCCATGAGAGAATCAGGTCATGACGTAGTTCATTACAAGCAAGAGAAAAAATGGGGATTTTCTAAAAGGTGGGACCGAAGCCGATATGGCCGCCTACGTATCCGTCAAGAGAATCAGGTCAAACGTAGTTCCAAAGTTTGGCGAGGTGTTGATCATTGATGTTTCTCCTTTCTAACGCCTCTGCATCCTCTACAGGAACGGGGATGAGTCCTAAGTTGTTTCGTTCCTGGTGCCTCTGGATTAGTCATTTATTGGATGATTGTGCTTCTACCAGTCAACCTTTTGGGGATAAGCTAGACAAAATAACCCTTTAACAAATGAAGCAAACCAAGTTAGTATAATATGCAAAAAGTTGCAGGCAATCTATAATAATAAGCAAATTGCAAATCAAGTGCGTGTTCTAACATGTTTGGGATCTCTTTATGCCAGAGGTAGGCCTAAACGTCAAATATGCGAGGTAATGATGGATTTGTCCAAGCCGCCCAACTGTAATGCTTTTGTTGGAAATGACGACCAAATGACGGTGCACTTTTTCTAATTTCAGCATGACATGATTAGGTTTGGATTTGTCAATCATTGTCACGCTACACATAATATACTGGTTCGTCGTTGGGTTGAGAAACCCGTCGACAAGTTTGGTGTCTTCCTAATTGTGGTGTCGATGCCAAGGACCGACCCACCTAAGGTAAATGCATGCATGCCCTAAAATAAGGGTGGTATAGCTCTATCTTAAGTCTCTAAGATTTGGCTTTTCTAGACGCTTGAGTTCCCGAGCGGACAACTCGAGTGAGAAGGCTACGCGCCACCGGTTAGGCCAGGACACTCCACGTATGTTACCAACTCTCCTAGATTTGGGTTTTGAAGAAAGAATTTTCTTTGATGCACTCGTGCGCCTCGCATGTAGTGTGTGATTGTGTGAATTTTCCAGTGGAAGAAATATGAGCGGAATGCGGTTTAAGGAAAGCGAGAAAGCAGTAACAATTAAAATAAATAAAACAACATACAGCACACAAAATTTAAATGCAAAAAAGTAATGCCAAATAATAACCCAGGTCTGTTGTGGTTAAGAACCTTAAATCCCCAGCAGAGTCGCCATTCTGTCGCACCCGATTTCGACCGCGACTTTCTAAAAGCGAACCCTGCTTAATAAAAATGTTAGAAAATAAATAATAAAATGCTAAAGAATGTTGAAGTGTTAAAAGGTGCTAAAAATGTTAAAAGGGTGTTAAATATATTAAAGAAGGGGCTTAAAGCTAAAGGGTGCTAGGGTTCACGGAGTCGCCACCTAATTAATTTGGGTGAATTAGGACACCTAAATGCTAATCGATTAAAGTCAACATTAACTCCATTTAATGGTCTGCTAAACTTAATGAGATTCTGGGTAAGGGTTCTTTATTATCCTAAAGGGAAGGGGTTAGGCACCCTAAAGGATCCGCTAACTTGCGGTTGTCCGTTCAAACCTAGAGTTATTATTGCTAAGGAAATGCGTAAAAAAGGTGTATTTGAAAGCTGTTAAATATAAACTATAGAATTTGTTTAAAATGTAGGAGTTAGTTTATGAAAGAGGAAGATGTGTTCAATGAATAGCATGCAGTATTCTTTTATCATTAATGCGTGTATTGACAAGAGCATGGTTTTAAGAAGGTTTTAAATAATATTCCAACTTATTATGCAGGTGTAAGTGTAGATTATTAAGTGGTTTATTATAACTATCAAACTAGGCAAAGCAAGCTTGGAGTAATTGACTTAAGGTAAGCAAATCAAATTAGCTATTGATTCAAGGTTTAGCTATTCTAAGTGCTAATTAATTAGTATAGCGTTAGATTAATTTTACAACAAATAGATAGGGAAAGGATATGAATCAATAATGGTTGACTCGAAGAATGACGATATCCTTTCGCCGCGGTTTGGAAGTTCCTATGCGAGATGGATGCACATAAATGCGGGCCTTCATTTGAAGTATGACGAGTCTCGTAACGAGACTCTTTGTTGCTCCAATGCATTTCATGTAAAACAAAGAAAGATAAGGATTAGTATGAGCCCAAATATTGCCATGTATGAATAATTAAAACATTAGAAATACACATCAGTCATAACAATTAAATCAAGTCAATAGGCCTCATTAATATAATCCTATATAATACTTGGGCTGGGAGTGACAGGGACAGAACTCATAATGGGCAGAAACTAACGGATACGCCTATTAATTCTCTAATCTTTCAGGCGTTGGAAGAGAAAAATAGAAGGGTCCAACCGATGATTATCAAGAACAGGCCAATCCAGACCTTGGGCCATAGATACAGATAATATGCAAAAAAGTGCAAAACAGGCCCAAAACGTGGAATCCTTCCGAAAAAAAAGAAAAGAAAAAAAAAACTGAGCATGTCCAGTACCTACGACAGCCCAGTTAACAATATATATGAGCCCACATTTACAAGGATATATATAAGGGTGACATACACACAATATTCAAATAGTTGCCAACCATATATCACCCAGTAGCTTAATGAACAAGACAGGATACAAAATGACTAAAATATTTCACATGTTGATATTTAACACTTAGACAAGTAATGCAAGCATATTATGAGTTAAGTTGGTATGTAGACATAGGAATGGTCATGTGGCTAGTCGGCAGTGGCATTTCAGAGATGCCAAACCACCTAGAGTACTTTACATGATAGTATGAGATTATTCATTTAAACAGGTAGGATGAATGTGTAACCAGCTTAGTATACATATAGACAGGAAGATATTTAAACAAATAATCCAAGAGGTCATTTGGATACACATCAAATATATATTCAGATGTATGTTCCCTGTATACCATTTCAGTCTTGCAGAAATTAATGAAGGGAAAGATAACTAATTGGAAACAAACTCACATATCATCAAGAACAAACAGAATAGGTAAAACATGAAATTAATTAACCACATCCTTCTCCAAATCTTTTAAGCAGTCTCAGTTATCCTAACCAGCTCTACACATATTTGCAGAAGAGAAGCAAGATTACAGGTTGAGTTATGTACCACAGATAACTGAATTTAACCTGCCATAGGCATGGTTTCATCAGACAATATGCTAAATCAACTCTGCCTATTCTTCATACTATAGAGGAGACTGACAGACATTGTAGGCCATCCTAGTGGCAGTTTTAAGATAGGAACAGACTGGAAAACATCAAAGCAATTTAATAATCAAAGTATGACACAACATTATTCTAAAGGACTTGACACGCTAATATGGAGGCATTTTGAGGCTTGAGCAGGTAACATGAATAAAGGTCAAAATAATTGGTAGAACATATGCAAATGAAGGACAAACATACATATATCAGAAGTATGAAACCCTAGTAATGCCTAGACGATCACTTTTATACAGTCCCTTTACAATATGAAATCAAGCCAAATGAGTAACAAAGTTTCATTCATGCTTCCCAACTGAACACTGAGGGGCTACTTAGGAGATGAATTAAACAAATTCCCTAGCTCCATTTAACTTAAATTAGGCTTCGATCTTAAGTGTGATATGATTAAAACCCAAACAAGGTATATATCCTTCGAAATCCTTAGTATATCACATTGAACATACATTTAACTTATAACTCAACGAACAAAATTAGCTTAAAACCTGTTAACAGATATATGAGACGACAGGGACAGTCCAATAACCATTTTCCGATAGCATTTCAGATTAGCAGGATTGGTTAGGCTAAACTAAGCATACTCAAGCACATTCATATTGTCCATCGAATAGAAAGGCGCTTCAAACAGGATATAGTATTTGTCGAGCAGATCTTAAAATCAAATCATTCTCGTAACATAGTTAATTTAACTGAACACTTATCCGCATAATAAATTACTAAGTAAGCATTGAGATGGCATACACATTATGCAATTTCTAATACGTCATACAAAGGCGTAAATAGACAAATAAACAAGTAACATTGCAATGTACAACTAAGCAACCTCACAACCTTCTGCCAATGTCGAAACTCAAACTACACTCTTAAACTCATCATATGAGTAAACTGAATTATACTAACCAAATTAAAACAGGCTACGGCAATCAAAAGACAAACAGACAGATAACAGAATATAAATCGAATGGAAAATCAAGGGCGATGAATTTACCTTCTCCGGACAGCGAACCGGGGCAGCGTATCAAGTCGTCGACTCGCTCGGATTTTGGTTTTGGCGATGCGAATGAAAAGGGCAGGTTTTTGTGCGATTTCTGGACTAGTATTTAAAAGGCTTCGAAGCTCTGTTCTTGCTCTTGGGCTGCTAATTTCTGAATCTTTGAATACCTACTGGCGAGGTTGAAGGCTGCTAAATGCCTCTATGTCGATCTGTTTTTGTTAATTTGAAAAGGAAAGGAAGTTTGGATTGCTGGCCACCCTTTGCTCTCCTCCTCTCGATGTTATGCCCCCTCTGGGTTGTTGACTACTGCTAGGAGTCTCCAATCGATGTTGTGTCTTCTCCCGACTCATGCCTACATTAAATGCGTATAGCCACGTATTTATAGCCCTAATTCGGTCCTAAGTTGGTAGGGTTTTCAATGCTGATTTTGTGCGATTTGTACGAATCTTGGCGATTTAGTATTGATTTTATTGTTATGGTAAGTTTGTATTTTGGGCAGATTCGGTAAGATTTGGTGCTGATTATGGTGAGAAATCGTTCTTGTTATGGTCTGGTGAGCTTTTATTATGGTATCCATTTGGGGTAGATTTGTGGTGTGTCTTATGGTAAGAAATCGTTGGAGAAGGAGAAGGTAAGGGAGATGAAATTTTGCACGATTTTAATTCGATCTTGACGCGTTTTGGGGTGATTTTGGGAGATTTGGACTTGGTTTTGGTAAGTTTAGTGGGCGGTTGGAATGGATTTAGGGTTGATGTTTTGTTCTTATGGGTTTTGTCGCGAGGATGAGGTTAAAGGGTGAGGGTGTGTGGGCTTGCGGGTGTTGGGCTTTCGGGGTTGGGCTGCGTTGGTGGTTTAATTTAAGGGAGAGGATGATGGCGGGGATGAAGGAGGCGAGTGGAAGTAAAGTTTGGGGGTAATGGGTGAGAGAGTGAAATTTGAAGGTAATTGGGCGGGTTAGGGGATTAAGGTGTGGGCTGGGCGATTTTACTAAGTGGGCTGGGTAGAACTTAGGTGTTAGTTTTAAGTATTAGGTATTTAATTAGTATTAATAGTTTTAATTAATTAGTGATAAATTAACAAATTGTGATTAGATTATTTAGGTGCTTTGTTAGTCTGAGTTTGAGTTTGAAATTATTACAATAATAAATGCGGGTGTGCTATTTAATTAGTGTTTAATGTTTATAATGTGATGTCGTTATTAAGACTTATTAAAAAAATTGAGTTATTTAAACGCTACATGCAGATAGGACTTCTCAATTCTTTTATGAATGCTATTATTAAAACGCGTGTGTTAGATTAGTATTTTATGTATTTATTATTTATTATTAAATTGTTTATTTATGCATGTATTAATGTTTTATTGCTGCATTTTATTATTTTAAAATTATTAAAATTATTGTTGAAAATTAGTGTAATTTTATAGTTAATGACTGGACGGGAGGGTCAAAATTGGGTGTCAACACCCCCACTGGTATCATAACTTCAAAGGGTTCGCTTAAACATGAAAGTTTTACATGTAGACTCTTAGCAAAACCCATTGACACATATGAAAATGTAGAGCCAGGATCATATAATACAAATGCAGGAATATTTAAGACCAACAAAATACATGTGACCACTGCATTAGATGCCTCCACCTCATTCCTCTGGGGCAAAGCGTAGAGCCGGTTAGAATTGTTGGGATGTTGACCTCCCTGACTTTGGCAGGTCTGGTTTCTCTGATCTCCCTTATAGACAACTATGGTTTCTTCTGACCTCCTCTGAATAGACTGAGTTTGGGTTCCCTTTTGCAATCCCTGGCATAATGGCCTGATTCTCCACCGTTATAACATGCTCTCGTTAAGAGTCAACATTCTCCAATGTGTTTCTTCTGACAAACCGGTTTGTCACCTCTTGTGTTAGGGTTAGTGGCATTGCCCTTGCTACCTTGGTGATTAAACCAACTATTCCCCTTAGGCTTGAAATGGGACTGGCCTACAGACTGGTTCGGTCTTGAAGATCCTTTACTAACCTCCTGCTACTGGTTTTGACTCTAATTAAATGATATTGACGATCGAAGACTCTTCGGCGAATACTCTTATTTTGCTTTAGAAAAACTTTCTACCCTCATTGTCATGTCGACGATCTAAAGGTGCGTCAGATGATGGACTAATGCCACTACCCTCTCTGCCAAGTTCGGGTTTAAACCCTCAACAAATCTTTTGACCTTCTCCCTTTCTATAGGAATAATGTGTCATTGTATGCCAACAATCGCATGAAGTGAGTATCGTATTCTTGTGCCTGAGCGCCTCCTTTCGAGTGTTAGGCATGTACTTTTCAATGAATGCAGCTCTGAACACCCCTTATGGTGACATCGGGGAATGATTTCTTCTAAAATTTATCCACCACACTCCTGCGTCGTTCATAGTTTATCGTTGCACATCCCCTTCCACAATCCTTTGAAGAAGGTAGTACGAGAACCAAGTCTTTGAAAAAAACTCAGGATATGCACGAGAAGAGTATGAAAGAAGTGAAATTGTTTAGGATGTTATTTCGCTCACTTATTACTAAGATGACGTGCATAACGTTGCAATAAGTAACCGTTCAAACACTCACTCAAAGAAGCTTCCTAGAATCTTCTGACGTTGTTTAGCATTGATACCAACTTGTCACGCCCAGACTTTTCTCAAGTCTTTACTTAGGGCGTGATGGCACCTGGATAATTATCTCTTTCCAGGAGCACTATATAACTCTCTTTATTTCTAAATTCAGACGTGTATTTAAATGCGGAAATAATATCAATATTGAAAGTAAAGATTTTTTTCTAAGAATTTCATTAATCATAGTGCGAGTTCATGCTCGTGTAAACTTTGTTTCTATCTAGACTTAATGAGAGTGAATAATTCAAGTTTGAAAGGAGACAATCTCACACGGACATTTACCGAGTTTGCTGAAACTACACCTTTCAACTACATACTAAACATGACAAGTACCAAGTCCGAAACAATAAATTTGGTACGGCAAAGAGGCTGCAGGACGATCACTAGCCTTGATGTGGAGCCTTTCCTCTATCACGCTTTCCTGAAACATGTTAAAGAAAGAGTCAGCCCTACCATCCGGGGCAGAGTGAGAACCTCGCCCTGCAATTCAAAGTAACCTCACAATATTCTAAGTACAATCACATTATAACATAATAAGCATGTTGTAAAAATATATTAGGTTACAACACATTTATCATACAAGTATGCAACATCTTCTCTCAACTCTATATAGGAAATTCTTAATTTAACTAATATCCTATTTCAATCCACACCACACATTAATGTATTCCTTTACAATTTTTTTCATTTGTTGCGACGTACAACCTGATCTGATGCATTTACATCGTTGTTGCGACGTACAACCTGATCTGATGCATTTACATCGTTGTTGCGGCGTGCAACCCGATCTGATACATTTACAAGTACATTTACATATTTGTAGTGGCGTACAACCTGATCTGATGCATTTATATCTTTATTGTGGCGTGCAACCCGATCCGATGCATTTACATATTTATTGCGGCGTACAACCCAATCCAATGCATTTACATATTATTATTTTTTTCTTTTTGTGAACACGTATTCACTTTGTATTTTTAGGTCACATAAATAATATTCTTTTTTTTCAACATTCTGCCCTTCATACCTGTAATGGTCATAACTCTCCAACCGTAAATTCAACTAAAGTGTTTCTTACGCTGAAACGAAGGTAACACATGGACCTTTCACTGTACCAAATTTCATTTGAAGACACTTTGGGTAACTAGTACAAATTCATCCGCAAAACAGCCACATATAACTAGTCTCGCCATAATTTTATTAAAACAGGGCCAAATCTTAGAATAGTCATAACTTCTAAGATGTAAGCCCGATCAAGCCCATAAGATCTTAAAACGATGAGAACAGAGAGTTATATGGCCCCATGTGAACCACCCATTGGGATTCTCTACCAGTTGGTATAATTTTTCATTTTTATTTTCTGCCTTTTCGGATTCCGATCAATCCAAGACAGAAACTTTAAACTATAATAACTCTCAATCGTAAGTCCATTTTACCCCCTCTTTGTCTCAATATTACCTTCACATACCGATGTAAAACACTTCCAAATTTCACCGAATTCTAACAAGTATAACTTAGTGAAAACAAATTGTAAAGTTCTGCCTTCCCGAGTTTTAGTCAAGCCGAGGCAGATACTTTAAACAACGATAACTCTCATCCCGTAAGTTAGATAAACCTCTGTAACATCTCAAATTTTCAACAACAGAGAAATCTAGAACTTTCATTTAGCACAAATTTTCAGATTCTTTACCGATTTGTACAGTTTTACGTTTCTGTGTTCTGCCTCTCCGGATTTTGGTCAATCCGAGACAGAAACTTTAAACTATGATAACTCTTAAACTGTAAGTTCGTTTCATCTCCTATTTTGCTCGATCTGATCGTAACAGAGAGGTGTACAACACTTCTGAATTTCATTCAATTCTAACAAGTATAACTTAGTGAAAAAGTTCGTAAAGTTCATGACTCAACTAGTTGTTTAAACAATCAAAAGTTCATAATTTCTTTTCAACACCCGATTCATATTCTAACATGTATTGAACTTAAAATAAAGGATTTTACTAAGAATTTATGAGTGAGAAAACTCACCTTGTAAGCGCGAAAAAGATTGTTGTTCGATTACTAAAAGGGATCCTTGCTCCCTTGTATTTCCTGATTCTTGTTCGTCTTCCTCTCTTGATATTTTCCTGATTTTTATTCTTCTTGTTCACTTGATTTTCTGATTTTTTTATTCTTTGTGCTAGGTACTTTGTTTTGTGCTAAGTACAATATATAAGTTGAGGTGTTGTTTAACCTATTGGAGGTGGAAGGACAAGGGTTGAGGGGAACTAAGGGGAGGGGGAAAACGTGTGAGTGAGGGGAGGGGGAGGGGGAAAATGTGCAGTTTTTTTTCATTTAGTGTTAAGATAAATTGAACACCATCATGTGATATAAGATAATATAAAAGGTCATCGTCTTTTATTTCATAGGATAGTGTAAATGAAAGTTAATACTATGTTAATATAATATAACTTAAATTCTTAATTTTCCAATACACCCCACTACCCCACTATTATTATTATTATTATTATTATTATTCTGATACATCCCACTATTATTATTATTGTTGTTATTATTGTAACAATAATTTGAAACTTCACATTACTCTTGATTCATTTATTCAAGATATATGCAAGAAGATGTTCATTATGCTTTAAATCTTTAGTTGGTTCATGTGAGCATGTTTTCTTTGAATCAACATGACTTGTATCAATTCTGTGTACTAAGAAATAAAATAAAATAAAAAAGTAAACTGCCTTTCTCTAATGAAAATCAACAGGATTATGTCTTTAGTTGTATTTTATCCATCACGTTTAAATTGACACAATTTGTTTGCTTTAGTTTCTGAAGAATTATATAATGAGCTGTCCGAAACTGGACATGAGTTTAGTGTGGTCTGTTTTTTTTGGAATCATGGAGTTTTGTCCCTATATTCTCCCTTTCACTTAATGAGGCCTACTGATTCGATTAAGCTGTTGTGATTTACGTGTATGCTTAGTGGTTTAATTGTTCATATTTGACGTTATTTGGGTATGTATTAATCCTTATCTTTTCTTTGTTTGCATGAAATGAATCGGGAGCAACAAAGAGTCTCATTACGAGACTCGCCATGAGATCCACGTCCAATACATTGCCATCCTCTGGCCTCGGGATTTTCAAACCAACAGGGCGGGATGATATCTTCATCCGTCCTAATCAATGTCTTTTTCATTACGCCTATCTATTATGTTGTTGTAATTTAATTATGCAATTTTGTATTATTATTAGAATGCTTAGTATAGGTAGACTTAGAATTAATAACTTTTAAAGGTTAGACTTAAAATCGGAAATCACTAGTTTATTTTTTTAGGCCGTTGCCCATATATTCAAAACGTTAGTTTTATTTATTTATGGTTTGTCGCTCATATTTTTAAAACTCTAGTTTATTTTTATACTATATCTACTCTGGCATAAAGAAAAAATCATGTTATTTCCTATCAAAACTCAAATTTAATACTGCATTCTATCATACTTTATCAACATGAATATATGTTATTTTACATAAAACTGCTTTTGTATATATTTTTTAAACGCATCTTTTACAACGTCATTTTATTAAACTTCATACTTTCAAAACATATATTTTCTAACGCATGATAAATAAGCCTAAGTTTGACCGGACAACCGCATGTTAACGGATCTTAAAGGGTGCATAATCTCTTCCCTTTAGAATAATAGAAAACTCTTACCTAGAATCTCATAATTTTCGCAGACCTTTTAAATGGAGATCATTTGTAGCATTTTATGCAACTTAAAAGTGTCCTAATTCACTATAATAATTAGGTGGCGACTCCTTCAAAACGGTGGTTTAAATCAGGAATCACCGCAAGCAATGTTGCGGCACCGTTCGAGGCTTCGGTCGAAAACGGGCGCGACAGCATGACGACTCCGCTGGGGATATAGGTTTTCAACAATATCCTCAATTGCCTCCGAGGTTTCTGCCGGAGAGCGGGAGTGATTGCCTCCGAGGTTTCTGCCGGAGAGCGGGAGTGATTGCCTCAGAGGTTTCTGCCAGAGAGCGAGAGTGATAGCTCCGAGGTTTCTGCCGGAGAGCGGGAGTGATTGCCTCTGAGGTTTCTGCCGGAGAGCGGGAGTGATTGCCTCCGAGATTTCACGGAGGCGGAGTGATTCCTCAGGGTTTCTGGGAGAGGGTGATAGCCTCAGGGTTTCGCGAGAGCGGGAGTGATTGCCTCCGAGGTTTCTGCCGGAGAGCGGAAGTGATAGCCTCCGAGATTTCTGCCGGAGAGCGGGAGTGATTGACTCCGAGGTTTCTGCCATAGAGCGGGAGTGATTGCCTCCGAGGTTTTTGCCAGAGAGCGGGAGTGATTGCCTCCGAGGTTTTTGCCGGAGAGCATGAGTGATTGCCTCCGAGGTTTCTGCCGGAGAGCGGGAGTGATAGCCTCAGAGGTTTCTGCCGAAGAGCGGGAGTGATAGCCTCCGAGGTTTCTGCCGGAGAGCGAGAGTGAGAGAGGTGACATTGCATTGCATTGCATTGCATTCATCCACTCATATTTTGACTGATCATTTGGTGAATTATATTTGTCTTGGTTGATTTCATGATTTCTTTACACTTTGCTTGTATATGATACGTGACCATGCCTGATTGCTCTATGTGCTACTTGTTGGTTTCAACTTCTTCATGTGTTATCTAATTACTATCGGCCTATGATGCCTACCGGTACTAGTGTTGTACTGATACTACTCTTGTTGCACTTTTTCTGAGTGCAGAGTACGATCCAGGTTCCAGTTCTACGCCCCTTGGCTGATTCGCGAGGTGGACATCTTCTAGTCATTCAGGGTGAGCTACTTGGTCGTCTGTGGCCCCTGAAGGGCTTCTTAGTTAATTCTATTTTTCTTTGGTTATTGACAGACAGTAAGTAGCATTCGGGCATTCCTTCAGACTTCTATTTTTCAGATTTGTTAGTGCTCTTGTACCCTTTTGACCAGATTTTGAGGAATGTCGTAACCGTTTAAGTATTAAGACTTTATAACTTCTTTTTCTTTATTTATTTTTCGTTGATTTAACTTGTTATTGAGAATATGGTTCGCCTACTCGGGAGAATAGGGTAGGTGTCATCACGACTCGTATTCTCAATGTCATAATTCTTTTTCGTAGTTTAAAGTGTTAAATGACCAGACGGGTCGTTACACGTTCAGAAACGATGAATATCTGAATTACGTCAGGAAACGACGTCATATGCCTTACGTCCGGAAACGACGTTTGTCATTTCAATTCACAGGATCATATTCTCTCATATATATATATATATATATATATATATATATATATATTATTCAACAGTTATGCACTAACATTTATCTTAGCTCTAGTCTACAGGAATTCGAATCAGGGGAAGCTTCAACGCAACGTGAAACTATCTCTTATGGCGAACCGAGGTAATTTGTTGGAGAGCTGGACTTTCCAACAAAGGTCCATGGCCTACCTCGAACGTCGATCTGATCTCCTCCAGCATCCTGCAACACCAATGACCCAATGTCATCATAATTCGACCCTGGGACAAATTTTTGAATCTGCGTCTGCACCATCGTTGATTTTCTAGCATCGCAACAACTCAGTGTCATCATAATTCGACACTAGGACAAAATTTTGAATCCATGTCAGGCTTGCCTTTAATTTTAGCATTACAAATTTTGAATCTGCATCAGCTTTGCGCTCAAATTCCTAGCGTCATAAATCCCATTTTCTTCTTGAAAACTCTGTTACCATGCATTTTCTAAGCTTTGTTCTAATTCGGATAATTATGAAAAAATTGGCTACGAGTCAACGTCTTTGTCCGAAAATTCTTTCATCGTCTTCAGCCAAAGAGGAACAAGCTGTTGACGCTCAATTTTATCTCATCTTTTCGATTATTTATTATAATTTTAAATATTTTTGACATCGCACTTTTATCATCATTTTTACATTTTTTTATATAATAATCATATTTTTTGTGTTTTATTTTCACAAAATGACATCACTTTTTAATTTAATTAAGCATTCCGCAAATATTATATTCATATAGTCCTCTTTTAAATAATTTACAATTTTTCAAACACTTTGTTTTAATAATAAACCCCTTTTAAATCACAACTTAAATTACTACTCAAACCCCCCCCCCCCCCCCTCCCCACATAAATAAATGCCCAAACCGCAGCCCATTAATTCCCCAGCCCACACCCGTTTCCTAATTCCTATCTACCCAGCCCAAAACTGACTGACCCGGCCCAATCCCCTTATTTCCATCGTCCAAACAAGACCCTCCTAAAAAAAAACCAACGGACCCTAAATCCTCAATCCCATCGCCGACAACACCCATCTCCCATTCACATCCCTCCAACTTCAACCACCACTGACACCACCAACCCATCACTCATCACTTTCCCATACCCTATCCCCCCAAATTCCGCGATTTGAACCAAAAAATCGTCCAAGATTCAAACATTTTACAGCTTTAATTCAAATTTCAAAACCCATATTTTTACCTATAAAAACTTCCCTTTATTCTTCATTAAAGAGGCCCCCGAATTTCTACTCTTTATTGGACATACCATCTTTTATTGGTCCGGATATGGAGATATAGTCTTGGAGATATCTTCCCTGTTCTTCACCAAAATCGGTGACTTTTTTTAACCAAGAACCAAAATCCAAATTTTCACTATTTAGGTTGCTAGAAACCAAAAATAAACCTCTGTTTTATTACTCTCAGTCCGAATCGGAAAAGTCACAAACTCTCTAAACTTTTACCCCTTCTTCAATCGCATCGCATAAAATATCTCCGATCGGAATCGACGAGTCGAAACACGCCTCGGTTCGCTGCCCGGAGAAGGTCAGTAAATTCAATATCCTCTTAGTTTTAGTTCTTTTTTTTGTGTTTCTATATATGTTTTGAGTTCCTGTTTGGTATGGTATGTTCTTAGTTTAATTTATCTTAATTCCCGTTAGTTAGATTACTAAACTAGGTTATAAGGTATATTTATTAATACTAATTTAAGATAGCCTGTTCAAATTGGTCAAGGAGTATCATCATGTTTGATTATTTGGTTATGATTTAGTCTTTAGCATGTATTGGTATCATGTGGATAATGATATGGTTTATGTACCTGTGTGTATGCCTGTTGGTCCTTGAATATGATTGAATAAGGATAAATTGAGTAATTTTGTGCCAAAATGTCTTATTGAGAATAAGCCAACTCTATGGATACATGCCTGTCAGCCTGTTCATATACCCGTCATGTTTGCTTGAGCTTCATTCACACTCAATAGATAGTTTAAATCTGACTTGTATTGATCCATTTCTAGGTACAGTAGGTCTGTTTGCTTGAAGGTGTTATGTAATTTGGTTTATTAGGTTTCTAGAAGTATGGTATGTATACCAAGATAGTCATAGTGTAACCTATCTGCCCGATAACAATATATATAGCATGTGGTACCATAACAACTTTGCACACTTAAAATAATATCTCGGGTCATTCAATCATTTCAGTTTGCCTCCTATATTTGTTGAGCCGGTTATGTAAGTTGTCTTCACTTTGTCCTAGTATCAAACTATCTATATGTTAATGTGTGAATTCCATTGAGCAATGTAGTAGCACACTTCACTTGTCTTAACAATGTATGCATGCTTAGTTTAGTCGATACAGTCTTACATATCTGCAGAATCTTGTATCAAGATGGTTAAAACATGCGCCTATATGTCTGAAAGTATATGTATGTCCTAGAGACAATCTGTATTAGGATACAATGTACTTTATACACATTCGTATTTATATTAATGATGATTAATATTATGGCATTTGCATTTGTTGAATTATTAGTTGATTGTTTATAATATTCTATAAATGCATCCCTAGAGTTTACGTGTTTATTAATGATGTGAGAAATAATGTTATAACGTAACTTTTAAATTACCTCGACTAATGATCATCAAAATTGGGATATCGATGATATGCGATACGTCGACATGTGGTCTGCATCATATCCTTAGGGGATGTAGTATGTCTCACTTGCTACGAGTTATAGCAACTCGTGATGGATACATGGATACTTGTTGGAGTATTGATATATCCCGCTGATGTACTGTTTTGTTATGTCTATAATGTCATCGGCATGTGGGAGATAGAAGTCCTTAGACTTGAGGTCAATATCACCCTTGTTTACGGAGTAATGTACTTTGATCATGTCCTAAGCTCAAATGCCTTTTAGGTTGAGACGCGACTTATTTTGGGTGCATTACGAAGTAGATTAAAGGTGGTATGTGAGCTGAGATTAGGATTCATTCCTTGAATAAATATATTCGAGTGAACACTCAGATACTCATATGGTATTAGGTTGACTAAGTCATTGGTCAATGCAATTGACATGTCTGTGATATGGTCCTGTTGTCAACTAATATAGATGTGTTATAATAATCAAGCTATTTGGATAGACACTTGAAAGACCTAAGCTTGATTGAGTGTGTCGTGAATGAAAGGATTTTATCTTCCCACATAGAGGTTTAGTTCACATATTTTGTGTAGCTAAACTTTACATATTGGGTTCGTCTTCCGGTGCAGTATAGGAGTTCCGTGAAGATCCGAATATAATTAGTGACGATATGTAAAGGCCTGAAGGGTAACACTAAGTCAAATGTTCCGTCGATTGAAGGATGTAATTATAAGGAGATTATACCTATATGTCCGGGACATTAAAATGGGAAAAGACTAAAAAATAGGACAGGATCGCGGTGCCTGTACGGATTCTGGCAGTCCGAATTTTTGCATTCTTTGCTAGGCCCAACCCACAGAAACCCTAAAGCCTCTATTTGTAATTATAAATAGAGGGCTCACCTCCCATTCTAAATACACAAAACCTAAGAGAGGTCAATCTCTTCTAAAGTTTTGTCAAAATTCCTAACATTCCTGACATAGCACATTACATCATAGTTTTCAGAACTTACAAATCGAGGGACGTTTGCGTGTGCACCCTCGGACTACACAGAACACAAAGGTTTAACTGTTTGGCTGATTGCTACAAAGATGTAAGTCTTCTGTCGAAGTTTTACATTACTACTTTGTGTTTGTATTTTCGTTACTTATCATACTACAGTTCGATCGTCGTCGGGTTTGAAACATAAATTTTTAAATTCCGCTGCGTGTACGAACCCGACGTAAACTCATACAATGCCTTCCAATTTGGCTGCATGTTTGTCCATTTGCCTTAGCATCAACGTGCCTAATCATATGAATATGATCCCCAAGCATTCAGTTTTGGTCTAGATAGCCTTGTAACTATAACATGTCACCTCCAGATAAATGATCATATGTGTTAAAATGCAAACCAAATGGTCCTATGTCTTGATAAGTCTCCATGTCTCTTCAAATTGACCATATATTTGTCCTGCCTGCCTAAGTATTCAAAGCATATGTAGGATAGCATGTGACCTTTTTTTTAGACTTTGTAGTTGACATACCACTGTATTGAAAGACTTATATGTGTTTGTGGTGTCAACCTATCCTTGAATTGCTTCTTATGTGAACAATATAATGCCTTCTCCCATTTCTTTGAATGTCATATCTTGTATGATTTTCGTGGGGGATATATCTGCAATGTTGTGTGTTAATGAGGTACTATTGGCTAGATGAGTTAGACATACCCTTATATATAAGCTCTCTGTTAGGTGTATGTTACTCTTGATTCATTTATTCAAGATATATGCAAGAAGATGTTCATTATTCTTTAAATCTTTAGTTGGTTCATGTGAGCATGTTTTCTTTGAATCAACATGACTTGTCTCAATTCTGTGTACTAAGAAATAAAATAAAAAATAGTAAACTGCCTTTCTCTAATGAAAGTCAACTGGATTATGTCTTTAGTTGTATTTTATCCATCACGTTTAAATTGACACAATTTGTTTGCTTTAGTTTCTGAAGAATTATATAATGAGCTGCCCGAAACTGGACATGAGTTTAGTGTGGTCTGTGTTTTTTGGAATCATGGAGCTTTGTCCCTATATTCTCCCTTTCACTTAATGAGGCCTACTGATTCGACTAAGCTGTTGTGATTTACGTGTATGCTTAGTGGTTTAATTGTTCATATTTGGCATTATTTGGGTATGTATTAATCCTTATCTTTTCTTTGTTTGCATGAAATGAATCGGGAGCAACAAAGAGTCTCATTACGAGACTCGCCATGAGATCCACGTCCAATACATTGCATCCTCTGGCCTCGGGATTTCCAAACCAACAGGGCGGGATTATATCTTCATCCGTCCTAATCAATGTCTTTTTCATTACGCCTATTTATTATGTTGTTGTAATTTAATTATGCAATTTTATATTATTATTAGAATGCTTAGTATAGGTAGACTTAGAATTAATAACTTTTAAAGGTTAGACTTAAAATCAGAAATAGCTAGTTTATTTTTTTTAGGTCGTTGCCCATATTTTCAAAACATTAGTTTTATTTATTTTTGGTTTGTCGCTCATATTTTCAAAACTCTAGTTTATTTTTTATACTATATCGACTTTGGCATAAAGCAAAAATCATGCCATTTCCTATCAAAACTCTATTTTATACTGCATTCTATCATACTTTATCAAAAATGAATATACGTTATTTTACATAAAACTGCTTTTGTATATAAATAAGCCTAAGTTTGACCGGACAACCGCATGTTAGAGGATCTTAAAGTGTGTCTAATCTCTTCCCTTTAGGATAATAGAAAACGCTTACCTAGAATCTCATAATTTTCGCAGACCTTTTAAATGGTGATCATTTGTAGCATTTTTATGCTACTTAAAAGTGTCATAATTCACTATAATAATTAGGTGGCGACTCCTTCAAAGCGGTGGTTTAAATCAGAAATCACTGCAAGCAATGTTTCGGCATCGTTCGAGTCTTCGATCGAAAACGGGCGCGACAATCTCTCCTAATAGTTGATATAGGAAAATCGTTATAAGCAGGATTGCACATTTTTCTTATATAATGAATAAAATCAGGAGATGAATGAAATGAAAAAGGGAAACCCTCTACTGCATCTAATTTTGATAATGATTCATTATCTTTATTTTTATCATATTTAGGACCTACAATTGCCCCCGTCATAGTGTCAATTTGACCATGTACCTGATCCGGAACAGTATATGAACATTGTCCCGACTGAGAGGGCATTGACGCTCCCGCCTTTTTAGATAGGTATTCCTCTCACCTAGCTTTGTGAAATATATTTAAATGCGTAGTTAAACCTCCCGTCCTGCTCTGACCTTTTTCATACTTTAAATTTATATATATTTTTACAAATTTGAGATCTAACTACTTGATTTTCTGCGTCTCTATCAAAAAATGCCCATACATTTGATGTTAATTTTTGTTGTGGTGGACCTTGTCTCATACTAGGGGGAATAGGAGGTGGTTCAGTTTGAGGTGAACTAGTGGGCGTGTCATCTAGATTAGTGGGTGTGTCATATAGATTATCTTCTAAATTAAAATCTTGTTGAGTTCGAGAAAATAGCTCCTCATCTAAATCTAATGGTACTTCAGAAAATAATTCATTATCCACAAAATCGTCCTGTCTAGGAGGAATAGGATGACAATAAGAAGTACTCTTACCCTTATTACCCCTACTAGAAGAAGCAATACCCTTACCTGTAATCATACGTTTCAATCCTTCTATTATTATTATGTAAATAAATAATTAAAGATAATGAAATTAAGTGCGTTAATTGAAGTAATGAAACAACAATAATTTAATGAAGGAACGAATGTACCAAACGCCGACGTAACGTCGACGTGCAATCGAGAGGTTGAAAATTGAAACTTTGCTCGATGGATGATCTTCAAGCTAGATGTCAACTTCACTCCCAGATGAATAAATAAAATTGAATATTTAGTAGACAATGTAGAGAGAATGAGAGATAGATTGAGAGGTTATTAGTGAGATTGTAAGAATCTTTGTAAGAAAGATGAAGAGAAAATGAGGTATTATAGTTGAAAAAATTGGGTTAAAGTGTAAATATAATAATTTAGGGGTTAAAAATAAATATTAAGGGGGTAGGGGGTTGGGGTGAAATTTGGCTGTTGCACAATGTTGCGATATTTCTAGATGCTTACGCAAGTGTACGTATCGTTCAAGTAATAAAGATATGTAGACCGAGTTATCGTCCTCAAAGACTGGTTTGTCAAGTACCGAATATCTAATCTATGATATCTATTTGGTAACCGTTCTTTTGTTTGAGATTTTAAACTAAGAATTAAAACTAAGTAAAGTGCAGAAATTTAAGCTAAGAATGATAATACTTTGGTTTAAAGCAGTTATGAAGGAAATAGAGCTTCCAATCTCCTCAACTATCCATTCTTTCACTTGTTAATGCAATGTTAATGACTCTTCTTCTTATTAAGATAGCAGGCACTACAAGAAAAACACCCTACAGTGACGGGTAAAAACCGTCATCTGATCCATAAGATGACGGTTCCTGTAAGTGTCATCTTTGCCATTACAAAAAAAGGATGGCGCTCGAACCATCACACGTTGCGGACTGGTTTACCCGTCACTTCTCAGGTCACAAAAAGGATGACGGTTATTACCCGTCACACAAAGGTCACACTACATGTGACAGTTTTTACCCGTCACACAATTGTCACTTAAATTTAAATTTTGATTCAATTTTTTTTTAAATTTCTATTAAGTTAATAATTTATTTTAATATGGCGGGAAAATTAAATTTGGCGTTTTTTTTTAGTATTTAATTTTAATATTGCAAATTGAAATTACAACAATGAAATGGACTAATAATTTAAATAACATCAAAAAAATACATTAAATAGCTAAAATTTGTACAAAGTGTTCCCAAAATGGATATAAGCATTCAAAGTGTTACTAAAGTGTTAAATTAAAGACTAAAATATTGTTAATTAACTATCTTATCAATCTAAACAGTTCACCCATCAGCATTTAGTTTAAACTTCCGTCTCGACAAGTATCTTTGAAAAATGCAATCCCCACTCTACATGAACATCATCAAATTCCTCTTGGGAGTACATGCGTTTAGAACTATAAACCACAAAAAGAAAATAATTAGTAATGTTTGAAATGATGTAATAATTAACATGGTTATTGATCTATCATTTAAATATAGAAGTACTTACATTATTGGTCATTAAAGTTGAATCTAACATCAACTCTTTCATAAAACGCATAACATAATATCCACACTCTGTACCACCCGGTTGTAGTGGTGCTTGTCAACGAATTAATATTTAAATATAACTTAAAACAAAAATTGTAAAGATTCACTAA
This sequence comes from Przewalskia tangutica, assembly GCA_029844215.1. NCBI lineage: Eukaryota > Viridiplantae > Streptophyta > Magnoliopsida > Solanales > Solanaceae > Przewalskia > Przewalskia tangutica. Next base: position 22,389,546 of record CM056730.1, on the reverse strand, counting down.
ATATATAATCACTAAATATATAATCACTCTAGGCTTATATATATGCACACATGCAGAGACTATAAAAATTGCAGTGGTTTGCCTTTCAAATGGACTGGTTTTCAATTTCTGAAGTTTTCTGAACCTTGTAAACACTAGAACTTTTCTGAAATTGTAGAGACAAGTTTCATGTCTTGGAAACAAGACTACAGCTCACGGACCACACTACAGCCCACAGACCACTACAGCTCACACAGATGCTTAAACAAACCAGACCAACTACAACTCACAATTGGAATATTGCATTTGTGGGAAATTATACACCAAATAATACCAGACCAGACCACTACAGCTGGAACATGTGTGGTGGATATTAACACATGACATGAGAATAAAGAAAAATTCCTCACTGAATCTTGACCAAAGAAGTATAACATGAGTACAACAAAAGAAGCTAGGATCTGTCATTCTAGATATTGTTGCATATCTCAAAGATGGAAATCTGGTTCATGGAGCAAGAAACACATGAATTTACAAAGCATATATCATGCACCCTCTGTAGGATAAATAAATGTGTCCTAAGTGCACACAAAAATTAGGGAGAAGTTTGAATAGGCTTGGCAATTTCAACTTATCCTGGCACAATTTGAACTTTAGTGGGAAGTTCCTGATAACCTTCAGATAGAAGTTTGCTTTGTGGCATATATCCCTCTGGGGAAAAAAGTAATTTTCAGAGCCTATTTGAGCTCATTTTCCTTCTATTTGGATATGATAACTTGATTAATGTCATTTCTATCAATTTCAGAAGTATTATGAATTAACTTTGTTTTAGTTTTATGATTTCATCTGAAAATGCATTCAAGTAGAACCAAACTCTTGTTTTTCCCCAAATTCCCATCCCCTTTATAGCAGGAGGACTATAACAGGAGTGGGTTATAATTTGCTTTAATGAATTTTAGAACACGCGGCAGACACATTTTGATGCATATAAGCAAGTGATTTGGTCTCATGCATAAAATTTTGAAGGAATTTAAAGGAATGACCTTTGGTAATATGAGTAGAAAGACTGCAAGAGCATGCATGTCTATGTTCTGCCCTTTTGGAATATTCACCTGCTGTTCACTAGATTCTCCATTCGGTTCTTGCCGGTCCCTGATGTACCTTCCTGATGCACAACAGAAACTTGTATTTCGAAGAATCTGGAACTTATGAGAAATCTTCTCATTGGAACCTGTTGTTTGACTTCTCTCAGTTCTGAAAAAACAACTTGATGACCTCCAGGAAACAAAAGCAAGGATGAATGCAATCAGGAGAAGACCAGCACTCAAACCCCCAATTATCCACCAGTAAATAGCATGACTCTTATGATTCTCCTCAACTCCTGCAGACAGTTGAAAATTGGAGATTATTTACTGCAACCGAAAGGTAACCATTTAAAATAAATTTACTGTGGGAAATTCCGTTAAGATATGCAGTCTTGAAATACTTCTAAGGATTTCTTTTATAATTAAGAAAACAATCATAGCATAAAAGAACTTAGCAAAATATTGAAAGGAAAGCATTTCAAATTAAATGATGGACAAGGTTACTGCATGGTTGAAATGTGAATTTGTTATATAAACTCAAAATGTCATGAAAAATGAAAAAATACAATGATATAGTGAACACATTTGAGTAACAGTTGAGGTAACACATATCAATTATGAGGAAACCTTCTCCTACTTTACAACGCTCATTTTCTTTTAACAAATTTTCTCATAAAAGAAATATAATAGCTTGACATTTACCATTAAACATAGGGATATACATAAAGTTGAATGACGAGTAAAATCTTTACACATCCAACAATTGGTCATAATATGATGAACCTTTTATTTATTTGGCATGTGTTTTCCACTCTCCATGGACCAAATCAAGTCGAATTGCCCATCTGGAAATGGCCGATTCAAGGTGTCGGTGACTTGAAAAGAAACCTGCTCATTTGCTTTCAAGTTAATAAAAAATAGCGTAAATTCCACGTGCAAAATATCTAAAGAAGGTTACAATATTACTATGACATCAAAATTATATTGAGGAGAAACTAATTAACTTTCCTCTTATTAGAATCAGTCTAGGTGAAAGAAGGTTTCAGAACTAATGCAAACTGAAGTGTTTCAGAACTAATTGAAGAAGTGATCATACTGTGTCCTTTGAAATCAGACTTAACTAAGTCAACATGGTTACGAGTAGTGTGAGATTAGCTAAATACAAAATTTAAACACAACATACTATAGCTAATAGAACAAATATTTAAAAAAGAAATCAAATTACCTTGTGTGGAGGCAGCCGAAAGGTCGAAGGTCATCTTATTTTCACTCTGAAGACCTCGAACTCACAAAGGAAGATTTTAATAGTGAAAGGACTTATTAATCTAGGTCTGAGTTCGGCCAAAGGGTTGGATCCCAACTTAAGTCATAACTAATTGAAATCGGAACCAATTAAACTTACAGAGAAAAATAAAAATGACATAGGGGAGACCTCGCCTGGGTTGGGGGTTCTCAACTAATGAAAATGCAGTGCTTGTTCATTACTTTCATCAAACACTTCATCTACAACTTCAACTCGTAACTCTGCTACGCTTTTAACCCCAAAATCCAGAAGAAATATATAACTAAACTAATGGAAAAATGAAATCAACCAAATTAATGACCAGAGAATCCAAGTAGGAATTTAGAATACAAATCTAACCCTTAAACTCGAATAGATAACCAAAAATTTAAAACAAAATCAAGAAACAATACAGTACAAATCGAAAACTAACCAATACAGAGACAACCGCAGAAAATTTTAATCGAAGAAAAGCGAGCATACATCTTGCCTTGCCATTTTTCTCTAAGAGGGCAACAACTAGGGTTTGAAAGGGGACTCTTACCAAATGGAAGGGCGTCATGCCCTCTGGCTGCTTAAAACCAAGTATTTATGCTTATTATATATCAAATCCCTAAATACAATGACCAAAAAAATGAAAAAGCGACAAACCTAATCAGAGGATTCCACCGAAATACAGAGATGTAAAGAGAAAGAGTGTGAATATAGTGAAAGAGTGAAGGAGAATGAAGAAGAGTGAAAGGGTTCTGGGAGAATGAAGAAGAGTGAAAGAGGGTTCTGAAGAAGAGTGGGATCGATATTTTCTCTATGTAGCTGAATGCTCGATATTTTATGTGTACTGAATTATTAGGCGGGAGTGAGTATTTTTTATATGAGAGATGAATTAAATAATATATTGGAATAAAAAAGACCTAAATAGTTGGAGTTTTCTTCTTCTTTTAAAAAAAGAATATTTTTTACTCACAAAATATTAAATTTATTTTCAAGTCTTAATACAACTTCAAACTTTCAAATATCCCTTTTTAATTTCAACTCATAATACTATTTTAAAAAATTATTAATTGAGTCATATTCAAAATTATTAAAAAATCATTTGAAACAAATGACACTTAAACAAACCATCACGTAAATGTCATAATTTTATGACACTTAAAAAACCCGTCACACAAATGTCATAATTTTGTGACACTTCAAAAAACCATCACACAAATGTCATAATTTTGTGACACTTAAAAAAATTGTCACACGAATGTCAAGAAATGGTAGAAATTTAGTAAAAAGATGTGACAGTTGCATTTCTGTCACACGGAAACTGTCACCGTAGGCTGTTTTTCTTGTAGTGAGGTTAACTAATATGTTCTATATTCCAGTTAGGATATATAAAACTCAACCTTATGCAGAAACCTTCTATATTTCTATGATAGATTTTACCACACAAGAGGATTAAGAACAATAACCTTAAATACTACACAAGTATCGGGGTACTTTCGTCCACGATTTTAACCTTGTCTAAACAACTACAGCATATTCAAATCTCCCCTCTTGGATCTCGATTCGAAATCATATAAGTTATGACAATTAATGGTCAGTTAATTATCAAACAATCAATACAATATTGAATAGAACTTAATATGCTGAAGAAGAAATCAATAACTATGCATTAACTGTATGAAAGAGTTTCAAGCGATTCGATGGAAAACCCTAATAAAACGATTAGCTCCTAGACATTGTCATGCTAAGAACTAATAAAAAATCCAACATAAACTGAAATAAAAATAAGGGAAAGAAAAGAACTTGAACAATGAGATGTCTCTAATCTTGCTCTTGCCTCCTCCTTTGCCTCCACAAAGTATGAAAGGAAATAATGTGAGGGTTTAGGGTTTTTATATCTGAGAAAAATTGCATTTCGGACCCTAAAAACCCTGTAAAATTCGCCTGAACCGAAAATCCAGCGTCGGCGTGGCCTCAGTGGCGCCACGCGCGAAAATCTGCAAAGAAAATCAGAGCTCAAGACATTTGGCCATGGCCGGCGACGTCTTCTGCCGGTTTTTCTGATTTTGTGTCATTTTTTCGTCCGGACTTCGTCAGATTTCTTTTATGCTTCCCGAAATTTCTTAGGCTTCATTTCTTGGCCTTTTAATGTGCAATTTCCTCCTCAAAAGCAATACTTTCTCCTTTAACACCGCTGTAACACAAAATAAAGAAAAACACACCTAACACTATACTAAACTCAAAAGAAAAGAGTAAAATACTAACTAAAAGGGACTCAAAAGAGTGTACCAAAATACACTCAACACACAACGGCCAAATTGTGAAATAGTCTTTATGCAGAGCGGGCGGGTCGGGTGGGTCAGGCGGTGTTGGATCGGGTCGGGAAAATTTGGACCGCACTAAAACGAATACCGGTACCGGGTCAGGAAGGGTCGGGGTGGGGTCGGGGTCGGGGCGGGGTCGGATATACCCTACCCGTTGGACAGCCCTAGTATATGCATAGGGTCCGCGAGAACCAATTTTCTGAAGTTGACACAAAAATAAATGTTGTCCCTCTTGGCTACCTTTTGCAAGTTCATATAGAGTATATTAGTACTAGTGACTAGTAACGGCCATATGGTCTTAATTAGCACCAACTCTTATCTGTAAGCCAAATCACTGCACATGCATTGCTTTAGTGGGGATGGTTCTTCCATTATCACCTTTAAAAAGTGCAGCTAGGTGCATTAAACTTCCAACTAAGTGCGGTTCTGAAAATCGGTTAGGAGTGGGCGTTCGATATTTTTGTTTGAATTTATAGAACTTCGATTCAGCACTTCGGTTAATGGTATGTACTCATGAGTACAGGAACGTAATTTGTTTCGATTCTATTTGATTTAATTCATTTTATTCTTGTTCAGTTCGATTAGGTTTTACAATATGATGTGTGTTATTTTCTACTTAAAAATGGGCTATTTTAAGTTTGGCCTGAAGATATTAATTGGTCACTTTCAAGATAAATTGACATGTCTGTGATTTTGGGATAAATATGAATGAAATAATATAATCAAAATATGAACTATCGGAAATTTGTTTTGTTAATAGGTTCGTATAAGATCTGATGCTATTTGGAGACTAGCTATACAATTATGGTAATATTACAATACTAATTAAGGTATAAGACTAATATACAAAACTACCATAAATTAATATACATGGCTGCAGCCTCACGGATTGGGCCTTCTCGGACTGGGTTGGCCTTCTCGGATTGAGCTGGCAGTGGCCTCACTGCTTTGCTTTGGGCCTTGGTCATATTCTAAATATACATACATTATACATGTATCTCATGTGTATATTGTATGTATATTTAACACACACCCGCAGTCATAGCGAGCGCTCTTCGTACGCTGAGACTGTCTCTAAAATCTTCAAAAAGGACTGAGGGAAGACCCTTTGTAAAGATGTCTGCAATTTGATATCTGAAAGAGACATGACAGACGCGTACTTGTCCTTTAGCTACCTTTTCTCAAACAAAATGAATATTCATCTCTATATATTTAGTGCGCTGAAAGGTAGATGACACTTATATTATCACAATACATCAATGTAGCATTCTGAATAGGACAATGGAGCTCTAAAATATGATTGTGTAACCAACATGACTCAAAAACCACATTGTCTACCCCTCGATCCTCGACCTCTGCACTTGAACGTGAAAGCGTGGATTGACGCTGGGAAGACCATGAGACCAAGTTATTACCTAAAAACATACAATATCCAGAAGTAGACCGTCTGGAATCCGGACAACCACCCCAATCAGCATTTGTGTATGAGACAAATGTAGACGTCAATGAAGGATACAAATGCAAGTCATAATCAAGTGTTCCCTAAATGTACCTAATAATGCGTTTGAGCGCATTCATATGTTCAATCATGGGATCATGCATAAACAAACACACATGTTGTACGACATATGTAATATCAGATCGCGTGAACGTAAGATACTGATCAGACTACGATATTGGGTCGGATCCTCATAGGGAGAGTCAGCTGCAGCACCCAATTTGGGTTTAGTATCAACTGGAGTAGAAATGGACTTACAGGATGACATTCCAGCCCTCTCAATGATGTTTGTTGCATACTTCTTCTGTGATAAGAACAGTTCACCTGCATGTCGAGTAACAACAATACCCAAAAAATAACTCAATGGCCCAAGTCTTTCATAGCAAACTCAGAACAGAGCATTGTCATGATAGACTTTCGCAAAGCATCAGAAGAGGAAGTCAAGATAATATCATTCACATATAATAGTATATAAGCCATGGAAGAACCCCGACGATATATGAATAATGAATTATCAGACCTGCTGTGAGAGAACCCAATAGTCGAAACATAGTCAGCAAACCTCTTATATCAAGCTCGTGGAGACTGCTTAAGCCCATACAAGGACTTCATCAACAAATAGACATGATGAGGATATCTAGTATCTCTAAACCCCAAGGGCTGATGCATATAGACTGTCTCTTTAGATCACCATGTAGGAAGGCATTCTCCACGTCTAGCTGATGAATGGGCCATGATTTCGGCAGAGCCATGCTGAGCACAGTGCGAATGGTAGTCGGCTTGACCACGGGCTAAATATCTCACCACAATCTATACCAATCTGCTGAATCTTACCACCACCTAAAAGTCGGGTCTTATGTCTTGAAAAGAACCGTCAGAATTTTCCTTATGAGAAAAAATTCACATAAACCGAATAATATTAGCACTGAATGGACGAGGTACCAACTCTCACGTCTTATTATCAATAAAAGCATTATATTCATCGGTCATGACAATCTTCCAATTAGGGTCATTTAAAGCAGACACATGATTACGGGGTAAGAGTGATTTAAGAACATTAGAATTTAAATTAAAATGTTTTTTAGTTTAAAAATACCTCGTTAACTGCGGGTGACTGAAACATGACTCGGGGCTGGATTGGGTGAATTTTGAGAATTTTTAGGTGGTGGTGTCCGATACGTCGGAGGCGCCGCGATCTTGGGCAGCGTGCCTACGCCCATGGCTACGGAAGTTAGGCTCGCGGCGCCTCGGCGGTCGCGGCCGACGATGGTGAATTCTCGTAGCTCTTTGGATAGTAGCGCCACTGACGACGTCATGGGACATATCCAAAAAATAATGGATAATATAGGGTGAAATATCATCATCCAAAAAATTATATGAACTGGGCACGAGTTTTTCTACTTTAGAAAATGGGAATTGGGACTCATAAAAAATAACATGACGACTAATAATGATTATATTAGCTGACAAATCAAAGCATTTATAACCATGATGATTTGACGGATAACCCAAAAACACATAAGGAGTAGAACGGGCCTGAAGTTTGTTAATTGTGGTGGATGGGAAAATGGGATAACACAAACACCCAAAGGCCCTAAGATGGGAATACGAAGGAGTTTTATTATATAAAATTTGAAGAGGGGACGAATATGTCAAACCTTTAGAAGAAAGAATATTAAGTAGATATGTGGTCATTTGTAGAGCATGATGCCAAAACAACGGAGGGACGAAAGAATGAACCAATAAGGTCTGATAATGTTATTAATCGTACGAATTTTACGTTCAGCTTTCCCATTGTGTGAATACGTATGATGATAAGAAAACGAAAATTTATCCCATTGTTAGCACAAAACTCCCGAAACTCCCCATTGTCATATTCGTTGCCATTATCACATTGAATACTTTTTATTTCCCGTTCGAATTAAGTTCTAATGAAAGCTCTAAATTTTACGAAGATGAAAAAAACTTGAGATTTTTTCGCTATTGGAAACGTCCATAAAAATTTAGAATAATCATCCAAGAATAAAACATAATAGCGATGACCCATAGAACTGAGAACGGGATATGTTCATAAATCGCTATGAATAATATCGAAGTGCATTAAAGTATGAGAATTCGAAGCTACAAATGACAACTTGATAATTTTTCCTAGAGAACAAGATTGACAATTTGGAGTACTTTTCTAACTAAAGTAGATAAAATAGACGGACGAGCATGCCACAAGGAAGGAGCAAGGGCGACAAAAGTGGATGGCATGGCTTGACGCGAGAAACTAAGACTTGGTGTGATTGAATAAAGATATCTCATACTGTCACACTTCATGAGAGGACTCCCCATCTTGATATCCTTCACAGAAAATCCAAACTGATCAAAATCAATAGAAACCCAATTATCAGTGGTGAATTTACGGAAAAACACCAAAATTTAATTAATTTTGGGGCATGAAGGGTATTTTTCAAGACAAGTGGTGGATGGGGAGGAGACAACGTTTTATGACCATAACCCTTAATTGGAATTGAGTTACCATTACCAACAATTATACCACAATTATTGCTCAAATTGACTAAGACGAGAGAGTACCTTGTTCAGATGTCATGTGGATAGTGGCGCCTGTGTCCATGTACCAATTTGGGTCGGGTTAAGTCATTTCAAGCGTGTGCATTGCGGCTTCAATATCGATTTGTGTGGGCCCTGCTGTGTGATAGGCTTGAGGGGGTAGGGGACCAAGCACCCCGAACTGCTGCCCCAAACCCGAGACAGGTCTGAAACTCACCGGCTGGCCCGAAAATCGGGCCAAGGTGGCGGAAATCGCCCGCTTTCGGTAGTTGGAAGCCCACCGACTACGCTGGAGCTCTCGGGTGGGGCCACTGCCACTGTATTGGAGCCCACTATGGGCCCCAGGATTGTTGCCACTACTGACTGGGCCGAGGACCGCCTCCGCTGCCACCGTCACTATTTCGGTTGCCGTCGTGATTTTTGCCATTATTTTTCCGATTTTGACCCTTTTTACCACCGTCGTTGTTGTGATTTTGACTTGAGTTGGTGGAGCCGGAAGACGGAAAATTGGACTCAGTCATCATGACGACGGGACTTGCCCCTATAGCCGCATTTTAGCCAAATCCGTTTCTTCCAATGTGAGCATGGAGCGAGCTTGATAGAATTCCGGAAGGGAGTTACTTTGACGAAGGATCGAAGCAACACTGTTATAGGCCTCAGATAAGCCTGCAACCATCTGTAGAACGAGATGACTATTAGTAACTGGAGCACTTACGTTGCGAAGTTGATCCGTCAAGTCCTTGAGTCGTTTACAGTAAGATGAAACTTTAGGAAAATTTGCCATAGCAACTTGAGAAAATTCTGCTCTTCCTTTATTACGCTATTCTTCCAATCGAGCAAGATGGCTTCATCGACATCGACATAAAGTCATTTCATCAAATGTCTTAAGTACTATACAAGGAATGGCGTTCAGCACAAGATTGTAGGGCTTCGCATACCGTTGTCACGAATCTTTGTTGCTGAACCCTTAGGACCTTCTTCAACCCCAGGATGTGATGAGTCGACATCGTTCAAGGGTAACAATTCGGGAATGACTGTTATCTTGGAAGATATCACGCAATCGATTTCAAGCCTCCATAGATGTGGAGTTGGATTCCATAATCGTCTGTAAAAGGTCCATGGATATTGTGACATAAATCCATTGAAGCACCTTTGCATCAAGCGTGACCCATAATTTTGGATCGTCTGCTTTTGTGGGCACCGCCTGCTTAGCCGCCGTATCACCTTCCGTAGGAGTAGCCGGTGGGATTATGTGGTGGAGGACTTGATGTGTCATCGCATGAATCTTGAATAATTCTGCCACATCCCATATTGTACGTTTTCTAGGTCAAGAACAATAGGGAGAACACTCTTGATGTTAGAAATTATGAGGGCAGGATGAAACGTATTTTTATCAGTCATGGTGAATAAAACACGAAGATTCGGAGAAGGAAATTTGTGGGAAAGGCTTTGGAAGACAAAAAATGTCTCGGTTTTAGTGAAAAACCCTAAAGGAATGGGGGGAGGTATCACAGGTTTTTAGAGAAAAAGAGAGGAGCGAAAGTAAGGTAAATATAACCTAGACTCTTGATACCATGAAATAATTAATCACTTGATCATTCTTATTGATGAAAGACATATATATACAAGTTACAATAGGAAAATCATTTTCCTATTCTACATCTAAAACTCTATTTTATTTGGAGACTAACTATATAATTATGGTAATATTACAATACTAATTAAGGTATAAGACTAATATACAAAATTACCATAAATTAATATACATGGCTGCAGCCTCACAGATTGGGCCTTCTCGGACTGGGCTGGCAGTGGCCTCACTGCTTTGCTTTGGGCCTTGGTCATATTCTAAATATACATACAATATACAGTATCTCATGTGTATATTGTATGTATATTCAATATGAGGCGACAAGCACCAAATATAAAATATTGGCAGTTATTTAATCTTGTATAATAATCAAACTGAGAACTCCAATCGAATTAATTTGGTTCGATCCGATTTATCAATTTTTCAAATTTTGTGCCACCCCTAAGAACATATGGATTATACTTGTTCTAATTTTACTTTAAATGTTTATAAAGAAGTTGTTTTCATTACTTGAACTTCTACACCTGAAGAGTTTTTCTTCTAGAGCTGCCAATTTATGGAGGCAAAAACCCTAGTGTAGAAATTTAGAAGCACAGGGCCCATAGCTAAACTTCATATTTGTTTATACTACGCAAATAAACATTCTGGCTATATATCAATCATTGAATCTCTTTGATATAAGAAAAAAACCTAGCCTAATGGTACCTGGTTAAAAGTTGCTTTAGGTTACGAGTTGAAATTCCAACTTGGATTTTTTAATTAGGACAAGTTACACATTTGGCGGATCGGTCAAAAATAATATTTGCTAGCCCAATATACATAAATTATATACTATTAGATGTCTAATTTATGCATATATATTATATATTTATCGACTATAATTTTGGTTGACGGCTATAGAGTGTAAAAATCTCTTCTTTTTAATCCTCTTGTATAAAATTCGTGCTCTACCACTGCTTGAGCCCAGCGGAGCTAGGAAGCAAGGGAGTTCATCAGAATACTTATAGGTGAAAAATTACATTGTTTTATACAAAGGTCAAAATTAGTTTATATGTAATATACTAATATGCAGTAGATGTTGGATCTCCTTTGACTTCTTTATACATTTACTTTTTCATATTTTAAATTCATTTAGTGGAAATCGTGGATCCGCTACTACCATGACATACCTATGATATTATAGTCCCGCGACAAGAAGAGGCTGCGCTGCTGTTTTTCTTCCAGAGCAGCCAATTTATGGAAGACAAAAACCTTAGTGCAGAAATTAAGAAGCACAAGGCCAGAGCTAAACTTCACATTTTATGAAGAATCTCTCACCCTTTTGTCTGGTGGATGCTGTTTCCAAATTTACAAAGGGAAAGTTGTTGGAAAGTAGCAATGTACATTGCATAAAGAATCTGACTAATGGGGCAACAAAGGGAAATTCATTAACTTGTAGCTTTTGCCTCCTGATTCTTGTTCACACTGATTTTCTTCACCAGTTTACCTATACAAATCAGCGTGATCAAATCAACCTGGCTTTCTATTCTCTAATCTAACGTTCCATCGTCACAAGTTGACTAGTGCTCTGGAGATCATCATCAGCTAGCGCCATATGTGAGCTCTACATGAATCATTCTAAATGATTTTCAAGTAAGAATAGTCTTATCTAAGGATAATTTGTTATAGTACTACTATATATGATACTAGTCTTGATGGAGATTCTTTACGTTGCAAAGAATCTTCAAGTGGATTTTAGAATTGTAGATAATATATAAACTTGAGAGACACAACTCTACTATCATAGAAGTAACTTCCCTTTCCTTTTTTTCTATTCATATACAAAAGGATGGTTAGTGGAACCAGCGGAGACCGACACATCTGTCAATATAAACCTGGTTTACATAGTAAATTAGCCATAAAAGAATTGCATGGCTGCAAAGAAACAAAAATAAGAAAACTAATATCTCCCTTTTGCTCGTCTTTCCTTGTACACAAAGGGCGTCTGGCAGACCTCCAGAAATCTGCTTGTGTGAGCTTGCTCTCAACTGTTGGTCTCAACTCCAAATAAAGGAAGACGGTTGCAATAGGATGATAGCCAGCGTAAACTAGTCAACTTTTTATTAGTCACCATAGAGTACCCTAGGACGTGCTCACCTAGGCATGCCTTACATAATATTGGACTAAGATGACTTTGAGCACGGTGACATGAATATTGGAGCTTCGTATTGCCAACTCGAACTTGCTTGAAATTGAGGCATAGTTACTGTTATTGTTGTCTGGCAGACCTCCAGAACAAAATCCAGTTCATATGTACATCACGAATGAGCGTGTGCACGCACAACATCCATTATTGGAGCTTGGCATATTGGACATATTCCACTACTAGAAATCAATTTATGAGCACACTTGAAACAGGTGCACATATGCCCACATCTGAAAATCATGAACATGATTAGTATTGTTTATTTCTAGTATAATCGTAGTTTCCTACTTAGCGTGGTTAAACTGCTATTTATATACAAGTTACCTGTAAAGAAGAGAATCAACTGGCTCCGAATGATCCATCATCGATGTCCTAACACGAGGCAACGATCCGCCATTGGCAACAACAACAAGTTGGATATTAATATAAAATTACAAGGAAATGGGAAAGCAACAACAACAACAAGTAAATAATAAATCTGGAAATTAAACAAGTAATAGGTCTTGCTGAGTCGATTGAAGTTTCAATCTTTCCTTAAGATAATATTGCCCCCGTATGTCCTTTCAACGGTTATGTTAGAAATTTATCTCCCAAGATAAAACAGCAATCAAACAAGTAAGCAAAGGGACTCAAGTGTTCGCTTGATAAGAAAGATCTTTGTGTGTATTTTGATTACTAGAGAGGAAGACAATTTTCAGAGAATTGTTTTAAGTGTCAATGTCAAGTGTGTTCTTCCAAATGAGCCTCGTGTCTCATTATATAGTGTGTAGATGATGACCCTCCAAATGGTTAAGTAATGACCATGAATGCCATGTTAATGCCTTGAATTTGGAGTTACACCACAAGTAATGACCGATCGAATTCATACGCAAAATAATGGAGAGTAAATACTCCAAAGTCAGCCCAAGAATCAGTTTTTAATTCACCTCCCACGAATGAAACGATCGAGTCATGACTTCCGCCCGAAGAGCTCACCGAACTGAACTTCAATTAGAGCCGCCTTTCGGGAGGAATCATGACCTTCAAGAGCCGCGACCCTTACTTGGAGGAGTCGTGGCCCTTCACTGTTTCGTGGTGATTTCTGATTCGTTTCATCTTTACACATCGTACACTCCTTCCTTCATTTACCAACGTGAAATCATTCGTCATTTGACCAATAACATTCTATTACCTTACGTCTCAAACAATTCGTATACGTACCAATATCTCTTCTATTAAGGAAATTTTGATCATTGGCACTACGTGAGCACGTCTGTGGAAACAAGGTTTCCTACGTGCGGGGCCCCAATTGTTCGATTCATAATTAATAGGATTTACTTATTTCACGTTTAATAAATATTTCCAACAATCCCCTCTTGGAAGAGATTTTGGTGCATAACATGGTGCCTTTCTAGCAATCAACCGGCGGATCGACATTGCATCTGGAGAGGTAGCCGTAGCCTTGAACCTTCCATAGTAGAATACCATCGGACATATTTACTGCGCGGTGAACGTGATATCTTGAACTGTCAGTGTTTAGTATATGCCAAGACAATGATACCAACACAACATCTTTCCTACTCAATCTTTCTAGTGTTTTGTCCATCGTGGGTCGTGGACACCCTTGGTTTCTTAAGTGCATTCATTTGAGGCGGCTTGTCCTCACACTTAAATAGGTGGTCTCCTACAAGGTATCCTGCAATACCCAGATATACAAGCGTTTAGGAACCATTAAAAGTTTCATTAACCTAACCTCACCTTTGGAGGATCAATAAAGGTTTTGGAAACTTATTCTTTACCCCTCTACAGGTAGCATTTTTTGCCTATCGCAGGAATGACCTTTGGATTATTTTTCTTAAGAAGAAATCATTATCTGAAGTGCTCTTGCTTTCACCGAAGCGCTTATCTGAACCATTACAGTTTAGTTTTTCCATTGAACCTTATCCCTGGGATCTCCAAATTGTAAGGTCAGCGCCCACTATATTGATTCTTATTGATTGGGTTTAAGCTCATTCCCTAGACAGCAGTTCATCCGATCTCCGGTATTCCGCCGTCGAGGATCTGCGATATTTTCCTTAGATTTTATGTAATCAATGGAAATAACACCCGAGGTGATCAGTTGCCTAACAGACTCATGTCTCCGTCGAATATGACGAGACTTGCCGTTGTATATTGAACTTCGTGCTCTTCCTAGAGCCGACTGACTGTCGCAGTGGATCATTACAGAAGACACAGGTTTATCCCAACATGGGACATCCTCTAAGAAACCATGAAGTCATTCAGCTTCTTCTCCCGCTTTGTCCAAATCGATAAATTTCGACTCAATCGTGGATCGGGAAATAAGAGTTTGCTTAGAGGATTTCCAAGACACAGCTCCACATCCGATTTTAAAAACATATCCTCTAGTGGACTGGATGTCATCGCTATCAGATATCCAGTTTGCATCACTGTACCCCTCTAGTACAACTGGATATCTCGAATAGTGCAACCCGAAATTTTCCGTGAACTTCAGGAACCGTAGTACCCTATTCAGTGCTTTCCAGTGATCCTCACTTGAATTACGGGTGAATCTAGCCAGTTTATTGACTGCATGAGCGATATCAGGTCGAGTGCAGTTTGTGATATATATCAGACTCTCAATCACCTGTGTGTATCTCTCCTGGCGTACGGGTGCACCAAGATGCTTGTCAATCCTTTGACTTTTATCCAATGGTGTCGCATCTTGGTGAATCACGAGCATCTCAAATTTTTTCAGCACATCTTTGATGTAGTAAGATTGAGACAAGACCAGTCCATTAGATATCTTATAGATCTTGATCCCTAATATGATATCTGCGACCCCCATATCTTTCATGTCGAAACATTGTTCCAACATGTTCTTAGTCTCAAGGATTGTCATCGTACTGCTACATGTGATCAACAAGTCATCTACATAAAGGCATATTTTAACGAATGAATCGGCATTTCCTTCCATGTAAACACATTTGTCACACTTATTAATAGTAAACCCTTTTGATAGTAGGGTACTGTCCAATTTCTCATGCCATTGTTTAGGGACTTGATTCAGTCCGTACAACGATTTGACAAGCCGACAAACCTTTGTCTCTTGTCTTGGAACCACATACCCCTCTAGTTGGTCTATGTATGTTTCTACTTCCAAATCATCATTTAGGAAGACTATCTTGACATTTATTTGATGTATTTTAAGATCCCGCAAGACGGCGAGAGTTATGAACATACATATGAATGTCTTAGATTTATATAGACCCATTGGTATTGTTGGTTCTCAACCTTTGGTTTGTGGTGCTTAGCTGCTTTAGAAACTTCGTCTTTACTTTTAGGTAAGTAAAGGTAGCACAACCTTGTGTCATCATCTAAGCAACCTTGTGCCATCATATTTAATTACGAATCGAACAATTGGGGCCCCGCATGTAGGAAACGTTGTTTTCACACATGTGCACATATAGTGCCAAAGATCATAATTTCCTTAAATGGAAGAGATATTGGTACGTATACGAAATGTTTGAGACGTAAGGTAATAAACGGTTATTGGCCAAATGACGTTGGTTTCACGTTGGTAAATGAAGGAAGAAGTGTACAAAATATGAATATCGAAACTAGTCGGAAAAAGGATCGTGTCGCCGAAAACCATCTCGGCGCCACGACGCCAATCTGCAGGGCCACGGTGCCGGCGACGCCCGGAACTCTCTGAAGTTCCGACGCCACGACGCCAACCTGCAGGGCCACGACGCTGCGACAGTTTCTGAATGTTGGAAGAGAATTAAAGGTGATTTTTGGGTTGACTTTGGAGCATTAAAACTCCATTAATTTGCTCATGAATTCAGCCATTATTTGGCTAAATTGTAACTCCATAATCAAGTCTAATTCATGGTCATTATTAGGCTAATGAAAGGTCATCTTTCCAACACTATAAAACAACGCCTTGGGCTCATTTGGTTTATACACAAAACATTATACACTTAACAATTTTCTGAAAATTTGTTCTTCCTCTCCTGTAATCTAACACTCAAAGATATTTCTTCCTATTGCGAACTCTTGAGTCTCCTTTGCTCATTAGTTTGATTTTTGTTTTATCTTGGAAGACAAGTTGTCATACCACCGTTAAAGGAATATACGGGGCAATATTATCTTAAGGAAATATTGAAACTTCAATCGACTCAGCAAGGTCATTTACTTGTTTAATTTCCAGATTTATTATTTACTTGTTGTTGTTGTTGCTTTCTCATTTCCTTGTAATTTTATATTTATATCAAACAAGCTTAAGATAATATTCGCTGCTTTCAACAACAATAATATCTGTTGAAGATCAAATCAATGCTGGAAATTCGAACACCACTCAAGGCAATTCTAATGTTTTCAACTCAACTGGTTTTGGCACTACTAGTGTCAATCCTACTACTCAAGGTAACACCACTGTTTTTGGCACCACAAGTTCTAACACTGCTGCTCAAGGCGTTCCAAACGTCTTTGCTCCTGCTTAAGGAAGCACCACTGCTTCAACTCCGGTTGATTTTCACCATGAACGTCCTGAGAAGTTCATGGGTGCACACTTCAAAAGATGGCAGCAAAAGATGTTGTTTTTCCTGATGGTTATGGGAATATCACGTTTCCTAACCGAAGACCCTCCACAAGTTGGGAAAGACAAGGACCCTCAGCCAAATGATTTGGCAGGAAGGGGCCAAGGTATCCATGTTGTTGATGACATGAAGTTGGTTCGTGATGCATGAAAACATAGTGATTTCATGTACAGGAACTACATTCTGAATAGTTTATCAGATCCACTCTACACGATATACTATACCGTTGAAACTGCCAAGCAGTTGTGGGAAAAACTACAAAAGAAATACAATACCCAAGATGCGGGTAGTAAGAAGTTCATCATTGGGAAATTTCTAAAATTTCAAATGGTGGATAATAAGAGTGTATCAACCCAAGTCCAGGAATTCCAAATGATTCTTTCATGGATCGAGTTTATGAACTACTTAAAACTCAAAACGAAGGAAATGACCTTATACGAACTTATTGTCAAACTCTAGATCCAAGAGGACAATAAGAAGGTTATGCCAAAGGGGATACTACCCGCTGAGGCTATGACAAATCTGACGGAAGTTAAAGGGAACCCAAGCAAAAAGCGGAAGTTCAAGAAGGATGGTCAGTCCCACACAACTGAAAAGTTTAAGGGAACATGCAACTATTGTGGTAAAGCTGGTCATATGGCCAAAGACTGCCGCAAGAAAAAATATGATAATGTCAAAGGAAAGGATAAGGTAAACGTCGTCGAAGACACACTCTTAGAAGATATGATTGAAGAATTCTCAGTTGTTGTGCTAGAGGCCAACCTCATTGAGAATCCAACGCAATAGTTGCTAGACACGGGTGCTACCCACCACATCTGTTCCAATAAAGACACCTTCTCCACATATACACCAGTTACAGATAAGAAGTTGTTCATGGGCAACAATTGTTTTTTCGAGGTACTGGGGGTAGGAAATGTAGTCCTCAGGATGACGTCCGGAAAGGAACTGACTCTAAAGGAAGTGATGTATGTCCCAGAAATTCGAAGAAATTTAATCTCTGGAACTGTGTTGGTCAATGCTGGTTTTAGGCTAGTATTCGAGGCTAACAAGTTTGTAATCACGAAAAATAGAACTTTTGTAGGTAGGGGTTTCGTCTGTGAAAGCCTCTTTAAAGTTAATGCTACTTCTGTAATGTCTTCTACTTAAGGAGATTCATCTGTGAAGGCTCCTTAGGGCAAACATTGCACCTACAATGTTTTATTTAATATCAATAAAATTGAGCCTTCCTTTTACCTGTTTATGTCTTCTGATTTGTGGCACCAGAGATTAGACGTGTTAACTATCAATCTATACTAAGATTGATAAAGTTGAAATCATTGCTGTCTATTGACATAATCCCTCAACATAAGTGTGAGATGGGCATAGAGGCAAAGACTCTACAAAAAAGTCCCCCTAGATCCGTCAAAAGGGAAACCGCTCCTCTACAACTCACACATATCAACATATGTGTTTTGAAGTTCACTCAAGCTAGAGGGGGGAACAAATACTTTATGACTTTCTTGGATGATGGCGCAAGGTTGTGTTACCTTTACTTACTTAAAAGTAGAGACAAAGCTTCTAAAGCATCACAAAAAAATAAAGGTTGAGAACCAACAATACCAATGGGTCTATCGACAAATACAAAGCTAGGTTGGTAGTCAAGGGCTATAGCCAAAAGGAGGGCCTTGACTACTTCGACACCTAAGCTCTAGTGTCAAGAATGACATCCATACGTATGTTCATAGTCATCGCTGCCTTGCGAGATCTTGAAATACATCAAATAGATGTCAAGACAGACTTCCTAAATGATGATTTGGAAGGAGAAATATACATAGACCAACTAGAGGGGTATGCGATTCCAGAACAAGAGACAACTTGTCAAATCATTGTACAGACTGAAATACGCCCTAAACAATAGCACGAGAAATTTGACAGTACCCCACTATCGAAGGGGGTCTCTATTAATAAGTGTGACGAGTGTGTTTACATGAAGAGGTAATGACCGATTCATTAAGCATAACATTCTTCTATGTGAACGAGTTGTTGATCACTGGGTGCAGTTCTAGACCAATCCTAGAGACTAAGAATGTGCTAAAAATAATGTTTTTGACATGAAAGATATGGGTGTCGTAGATGTTATCTTAGGGATCAAGATCTCTAAGACGACTAACGGATTGGTCTCGTCTCAATCTTACTACATCAAGGATGTGCTAATGAAATTTGAGATGTTCGACAGTTCACCGGTAACGACACCATTGGATAAAAGTAAAGAGATTGAAAAACATTTTGGTGTGCTCGTATGCCAGAAGCAATACGCATAGGTGAATGTGTGTCTGATGTATATCACAAACCGCACTCAACCTGAGATCGTATGCAGTCAATAAATTGACAAGACTCATCCGTAAGCTGAATGGCCTCATGGTTTCTTAGAAGATGTTCCATGTTGAGATAAACTCGTGACTTCTGTAATGATCCACTGCAATAGTCAGTCGGTTCTAGGAAGGGCACGAAGTTCGATATACAACGACAAGTCTTGTCATATTCGACGA
The DNA here is from genome assembly GCA_029844215.1 of Przewalskia tangutica. Classification (NCBI taxonomy): domain Eukaryota; kingdom Viridiplantae; phylum Streptophyta; class Magnoliopsida; order Solanales; family Solanaceae; genus Przewalskia; species Przewalskia tangutica. The sequence continues at coordinate 22,369,950 of CM056730.1, read as the reverse complement.
AGACATGAGTCTGTTAGGCAACTGATCACCTCGGGTGTTATTTGCATTGATTGCATAAAATCTAAGGAAAACATAGCAGATCGCTTGACGAAGGGAATACCCAGAGATCAGATGAACTGCATGTCTAGGGGAATGGGCCTAAAACCCAATCAATAAGAACCAATATAGTGGATACCCAACCTTACAGACTGGAGTTCCCAGGAATAAGGTTCAATGGAAAAACTAAATTGTAAAGGTTCAGTTGGGCGCTTCGATGGAAGGAAGAGCAATTCGGATAGTGTTTTCTTCTTAAGAAATACAATCCAAGGTCATTCCCGTGATAGACAAAACTACATGTAGAGGGGTAAAGGATAAGTTTTCAAACCTTTAATGATCATCAATAATTGAGGTTAGGTTGGGGAAACTTTTAATGGTTCATAACGCTCGTGCATCGGGGTATTGCAGGATATCTTGTATGAGACCACATATTTAAGTGTGAGGACATGCCGCCTCAAATAAACACACTTAAGAATCCAAGTGTGTCCACGGCCCACGACGGACAGAACATACAAGAAAGATAGAATAAGAAAGGTGTTGTGTTGGTACCATTGTTTTGGCATATACTAAGCACTTACCGTTCAAGACATCACGTTCACCGCGCAGTAAATATGTCCGATGGTATTTTACTATGGAAGGTTCAAGGCTACGGCTACCTCTCCAGATGCAACGTTGATCCACCGGATGATTGCTAGAAAGACACTATGTTGTGCGCCAAAATCTCTTCCAAGAGGGGATTGTTGGAAATATTTATTAAACGTGAAATAAAGTAAATCCTATTTAATTATTAATCGAACAATTGGGGCCCTGCACGTAGGAAACGTTGTTTCCACACACGTGCACATATAGTGCCAAAGATCATAATTTCCTTAAATGGAAGAGATATTGGTACGTATACGACTTGTTTAATATGTAAGGTAATAGACGGTTATTGGTCAAATGACGATGGTTTCACATTGGTAAATGAAGAAAGAAGTGTACAAAGTGTGAATATCGAAACTAGTCGGAAAAAGGACCGCGTTGCCAAAAACCATCTCGGCGTCGCGGCGCCACCACCACAGAGCCGCGGCGCCACGACGCCAATCTGCAGGGCCACGGCGCCGGTGACGCATGAAATTCTCTAAAGTTTCGACGCTACGACAGTTTCTGAACGTTGGAAGAGAATTAAATGTGATTTTTGGGCTGACTTTGGAGCATTAAAACTCCATTAATTTGCTCATGAATTCAGCCATTATTTGGCTGAATTGTAACTCCATAATCAAGTCTAATTTATGGTCATTATTAGGCTAATGGAAGGTCATCTTTCCAACACTATAAAATGATGATTTGGGCTCATTTGGTTTATACAAAAAAAAAATAGTATACACTTAACAATTTTCTGAAAAATTGTTCTTCCTCTCTTGCAATCTAACACTCAAAGATCTTTCTTCCTATTGCGAACTCTTGAGTCTCATTTGCTCGTTAGTTTGATTGTTGTTTTATCTTGGGAGACAAGTTGTCATACCACTGTTAAAGGAATATACGGGGCAATATTATCTTAAGAAAATATTGAAACTTCAATCGACTTAGCAAGACCATTTACTTGTTTAATTTCCAGATTTATTATTTACTTGTTGTTGTTGTTGTTGTTGATTTCCCATTTCCTTGTAATTTTATATTTATATCCAACATTTATCATATTTCGTATTGTATAATTATGGTAGAATTAGGATCCTTATTTTAGAAGGATTCAACATTGTACACCTATATATATTTTGTATTAACGAGAAAGGCTCCCTAAGGGAGATTAATACAATCTTACAATTATTATTCTAATAATCCTCTCTTCTTCCCCACAAATCAAGAATGTTAAAGAACTAAACTTTTACTATTATTCTAATTAGAAAATTTAGAAAAATGTGTGAAATTGAACATGTCAATGATTTTTTTTCAACAAGCAAAAAAGATTTAACACAAGAAGAGAACAAGTTTTGATAAAAATAGGTAACATAACACAGAATGAAAAGAAGGAACAAGATTTTAGGAGCATCAACCGTAAAACAATCATCATCAATAGTTAATTAATATTAATATTAATATTAATATTAATAATAACAAACTAATTCTGCTTATCTCTATTTTTGGTCTAATCCAAATGAGTCAAGTCAAAGTGGAAATTCTGAATAAATTGCCTCAAATTTTGGGTAAGTATTTAAGGATCTGTTTTATTGGAGGGAATTTGAAACGTCAACCGAACAAGTATAGCTCACACGCACGCTACGCCCCTATATTTAAACTAGGCCTGGCCAGTGGGCCGGGACGATCCGATCACGGCCCGGTCTTGCTCCGACCCCGTTATAAAAAAATATGGTATCGGAATTCAAACCCGGAACGGGACATGACCTCGTCCCGCTCGGTCCCGGTCTGCCCCAATCCCGCCATCCCCGACCCGATCTCGGTCCCGCCCGAAACCCCCTTTGCAAAAAATAGATGTTGCACCAACGATCATTTTATATTTTGGCCGTTGTGCAACGGCCATTTTTGGCCTCCCCCTACCCCCTTAATATTTATTTTTAACCCCTAAGTTATTATATTTATACTTTAACCCAATTTTCCAATTAAAAATATCTCATTTTCTCTTCATCTTTCTCACAAATCTTCCTACAATCTCTCTAATCTCTCAATCAATCTCTCTACAAGTCTACATTGTCTACTAAATATTCAATTTTATTTATTCATTTGAGAGTGAAGTTGGCAACTAGCTTGAGGATCATCCATCGAGCAAAGTTTCAATTTTCAACCTCTCGATTACACGTCGACGTTATGTCGGCGTTTGGTACATTCGTTCCTTCATTAGATTATTATTGTTTCTTTATTTTATTTAGCGCACTTAATTTCTTTACCTTTAATTAATTATTTGCATAATTATAATGGAACGCCTTGGACGTATGATTAAGGGTAAGACTTCTTCTGGTAGGGGTAACAAGGGTCGGGGTACTTCTTCTAGTTCTAGTCATCCTATTCCTAGACAGGATGATTTTGTTGATACTGAAGATTTTCCTGAAATACCATATGGTTTAGACGAGGAGATATTTTCTGGAACTTAACAAGACTTTAATTTAGAAGATGATTTAGATGACACACCCACTAATATAGATGACACACTCACTAGTGCGCCTTCAACTGAAATGCCTTCTATTCCCCTTAGTATGAGACGAGATCCAGTAAAATGGCCATTAAAACATATGTATGACATTTTTTATTAGGGACGTAGAGAATCAAGTAGCTATATGTAAAATTTATAAAGAGATTTATAATTTTAAAACTGGAAAAAGTCATGGTGGACGGGGAGTTTAATGAGACACATAGCACAAAAACACCCAGCTAGGTATGCCCAATACAAGGCTCAAAATTTGAGTGCGCAATCGCCCTCTCCATAGAGACAAGGTTCACATACTGTCCCGGACCAAGTACATGGTCAAATTAACCATGTGACAGGGAGAATTGTAGACCCTAAATACGATAAACATAGAGATAGAGAAACACTAGCAAAATTAATTATTGTGGAGGGTTTGCCTTTTTCATTTCTTGAATCTTGGTTTTATTCATTACATTAGAGAAATGTATAATCCTGCTTTTAAAGGTTTTCCTAGATCAATTGTTAAGAGAGATGTATTTAAATTTGCACATGAATATCAACAGTATTTACGTTACTCATTATATCATTTGAATGACAAAGTGGCTATCACTTCTGATATAGGTCGTAGTCTTAACAGTCATTATTATTTAACGGTAACCTGTCATTGGATATATTATAAATGGTCTATGCAAAAACGTATTTTAGCGTATAGATATATAGATGATAGACACACTGGTAATTTTATTGAAGAAAATATTTATTTTGTTTGTCATTATTATGGCATAACTGATAAAATTATGACTATTACATTAAATAATGCTTCTTCTAAAAATTATGCTATTACAATTTTAAAAAAAAAAGTTTAACCATGTTTTTCCATATCATTTTCATATAAGATGTGTGTGTCATATATATAACTTAGTTGTAAATGATGTTCTATCACTTTTTGCAGACATTCTTGATAAAATATAATTTGTTATAAACTATATTTTAAAAAATAATAGAATACAACGAAAAAAGGAATATAAAAAAATTTGTCACGATTGTCAACTACCTTATAGAAAAATTCCCGAAGAAGTACCCACTAGGTGGAATTCTTTGTACCAGCAACTTCCTAAAGATGCAATCGCAGTTTATCAACCACTCACAAGACCACCGAGATCTTCGACAGGTGCCCGCTCTGCTCTATACATCACTTATTCATTACCTATAACTTTATTTTTTAATGTCCACAATCAAAATTCAGCTTATATGGTTGTATATAGCGATTAGGACAAATTGGAACTTATTGTATTTTTAGAGAATTTTTTTCAAGCAACAAAAGAATTTTCCGATATATATTATCATACTATTTCAACTATGTTGTTTTATATAGCTCTCATATTTTTATTACTTAATGAATATATGGTTAAACCAGCTTATAAGACAGCTATTAAAAAATATTTATCAAAATAAAAAAAAATTATTCATATTCCCACTATTTATATTATTGGTGTTGTATTAAATTAAGCTATTAAAATAAACGGATGTAAATCACTTATTGAACAAACTAAAGAAGTGTTGTCTAGCATAGAAAACGAATGCAAAAAAGTTTATAGGTATTATCACCAAGAAAGTGCTAGCAACCAACCGACTTCCATACCATCATCTTCTTCTTCAACACAACCTCAAAAAAGACATGTTGTTTCTGTGGCTAGTAATGAAAGCCTCAGAAATAAAATGTGCGGTGGTAACACTACAAATCAAATTAGCGAGTTTGATGTTTTTATTTTGCAGGGTGCTTTACCGTACCAAGCAGTTGTCAATGAAGAAGGACATGAAGACTTGCTGAAATACTGGAGGGGGATTGAGAAGATATGTCCGACACTTTCAATGATTGCCCGAGATGTTTTGAACATTCAAGCGTCATCAACGGCGTCTTAAATTGCTTTTTCTATCGGCAGATTTCAAATATGAGAGCACAGACACTAATTAGCCGGAGACAGCTTGGAGATTGTAGTATTATTCAGAGATTGGATACGAGCGGAGCGGAGAATGTGCGGTCAATCGGAGATCAATGAAGAAGATGACGAAAACTACAACGACATCTTATCTGAAGGTATGAGTAGTGACGTGGAGCAATTTGACCTATAAATATCAATTACAACCGAAGAACCACATGAAATTATAAGGAATAGAACAAGTTTTTAAAAAAATGTAATTTCTTTAATTTCAATTTTACTATGTCATTTGCAACTTTTGAACGACGCTACAAAGTTGTACTTTTGACAATTGTATTTGTATACTGTATAAGAAAGAAATTATATTTCTATTAAATAATATAACAGACACAAAAACACTATTATGATGTTTTTATTACACTCTCTTGTTCAATTATTGAGTTTTTTATATATATGTTATTTTTTTAATTAAGTGCAAAAAAAAATGCCCCTGTCTCGCCCCAGTCCGATCCCACCCCGACTCCCTATCCAACAGGACCAGAACCGGGACGGGACTTGGTCTCGTCCCGCTCGAACCCGGCACTCCAGTCCCGCCCCGCCCCGTCTCGGCCAGGCCCACTGGCCCCCCTAATTTAAACACCTATGTATCCCATATTTATTATCTCTTTCATATTGTACGTCAAAATTGTTTGACATGGCAGAAGTTGATAAGACAATTTTCCAAATGGAAAAAAACATTATATCAAGAAAATAGGGTATGCCAACACGAGTAAAAATTTAGCTTATTTACGTGAAACCATATCAAATTATCATGGTGAAGTGACTTAATAAGGTGAAAAACTATTAATTGACAATGATTAAGTGTAATAGAATTAGATTGCATTTAAAATTGTACATTTTATATTAGTTAGAATTCGATTTCTCTTGTAATTAGGATTGATTAGTTACATAGTTTGTAGCAAGATAAATATTTTTGTACAATTATATATAGTGTAAATCATTAATGAAATAATCAAGAAAGAATATTTTTTACATGGTATCAGTAATATAGGGAAAGTTCCAGAAACCCTAACCATGTTTCCTTGTGTCTGACCCCCCCCCCCCCCCCTCTCCCTTCTTCTTTTTGTCGTCGACCACCCTTCTCCCCGTCAGCCATGTGATGCGCGATTTATACACACACTTACGCAAGTGCACGTATCGTGACAAGTAATATAGTCTAGGTAAGACCGAATATCGTCCTCAAGGACTGGTTTTCAAGTACCGATTATCTATCCTATGGTATCTATTTAGTTAACGTAAATTGAATTGAAATTCTAAACTAATAATGCAGGAAATAAACTAATTATAAAAAAACTTTGATTTAAATCAGTTATGATGGATAATTAGGGCTTCCAAGATCATCAACTATCCACTCTATTCAATCCTTAATACAATTAGACTGACTTCTTCTTATACGTTAAGATAGCAGGTTAACTAAGTCGTTTTATACTCCTGTTAAGGTTATATAAACACTCAACCCCAGTACAACACCTTTCAACATTTCGGTGATAAGGTTGACTCTAGAGGAGGATTAAGAACAAAAACCTTATTAATGCTACACAAGTATCGGGGTATTTTCATCCACGATTTAACCTATGTTTATCCAACTACAGCATATTCACAACCTCCTCTTTCGGATTTCGGTTAGAAATCATAAGAATTATGATAATTAGTGATCAATTAATTATCAAGCAATCAAAACAACTATTGAATAAATCTTAAATAAGTGAAGAAGAAATCAACTAATTTATTAATTCATGAATAAGAGTTTCAAGAGAATCACAAGGAAATCCCTAACAAAATAATTAGCTCCTAGCCATTGTCACGCTAAGAACTAACATAATCTCCATACATGAACTGAAATAAACAAAGCAAAAAGAAAGAAAAGAAAATACTCAAGAACGAGTCTCCAAGCCTTCTAGCATCCAAGGATTGTGTTGTGGAATATTTACAAGATGGTTTGGTGGATGGATGGATGTAGAATGGTGAATGATGGAATGGAGAATGAATTCTTCTAATGATGTAGAGACTATTTATAGACCAAGAATCCTTTAGGTGAAGGGTTAAGGATTATGTAGGTAGGAAAAATTATTAGAATCCTTTTAGGTAAGGGTTTTAAGGTAGGAAAAGTTATCCCTTTAGGTAGGAAAAGTTATCCCTTTAGGACTCTGAAACATGTCAATTTCGGCCCAAAATCTCAAAATCCGCGTCGGCGCATGCAGAATGAAATAGCATACCAAAAATCAACAACTTTGAACATTCGTAACATTGCGCCGCGCGCCGAGGCATTTTTCGGCGGATTTTCGTTTTGCCGCCCTTTTTCGTCCGGACTTCGTCTGATCTCCTCTATAATTCCCGGAACTTCTTAGACTTCATTTCTTGGCCCTTTTTGTGTGTAATTCCATCTCATTTATGCTCATTTTATCTCATTTTCGCCATTTCTCCATTTCTGACCGTTGTGACACAAAAGAAAGGAAAACGACTCTAATACTATACTAAACATAAATGAAATGAGTAAAATACTAACTAAAAATGACTCAAAAGGTGTATATAAAATACACCGATCAAATACCCCCAAACTTAACCTTTTCTCGCCCTCGAGCAAAGATCAAAAGAAAGAAATAAAGACACAAGGAAAAAGAAAATAGAAAGACTCAACGACATTGATCACTTTGCTGCATTGGTGTTACTTAGAAAAACATGAAGGTTGGCAGAATAATATGCAGGAACATATAGCATGAATTTTTAGCATTTTAAACACATCAAGCTAGATATTTCGCAAACTCATTTTAATCATGCTTAATGGAAGTAAGAATACTGAATTATGCATGTCAATTTCAAAATCCTATGGCATGTTTACTTGCTATTCTCCACTAATCATGGATATGCATATAAGAGATCTTCAGGACTTTTCAGGGTTGTAATGTAGGCTTAGGCATGGGTAGGTAAAAATAGGCATTTAGGCTCATTTTATGTACCATAAGCTCTTTTGCTTTTCAATTCTTCCCTTTTCTTTTGATTTCCTTTCTTCACTTCATATCTATCTTTTCCCTCTTTTGTTTTGAGAGAGTGAAGTGTATTATGAATAACAAGCACCCCCAAACTTAGGCTTTTGCCTATTTCTTATTACTTTTTTATTGGGGTGCATCAAACTTGTTCACTCTTTTTGTCTCTTTTTTAACACTTCCTATTCCAATCATTTCACATTTTCACTTATGGCACAAGTGTGGATTTATAGGGTGTCAAAGAAAAAGTTTAATTTTTAGGCTCAAAGGGGCTGACTAGGGATATTTTGAATGTCAGGGATAGGTAAAAGTGGTAAGAAATGGCTAACAAAGAAATGTCTGAGTCATCTCCCCTAACATGCATATCCTAACTATTTCGCCTCAAATAGCAAGCAATCATACACATAGGTTTTAATCATTTAACAATGCACAATTCAAGCAGAAACCCCAAATAGACAGATTTCATGAGTTTTTGGCATATCTAACCTAAGTGTTTAGATAGTTGCTTCTAATTCCATTGCATTATTCAACATTACTTCACTAGGTATTTCTAGTAACTAGAGCATGCATGATCTTTGACAGAAAACTATGACTCAAAAAATTTTATGACTCAAAAATACACAAAACAAATCAACAAGACTCAACAATATCAAAAACAATAAGACACCCCCTCAAACTTAAATCACACATTGTCCCCAATGTGTGCAAGACTCAAAAAAATAGGGACAACTCATCGACACAACACAATGGTCATAACGAGGTCCGGGAGGAAAATTTCGAATTTGCACGCTGCTCTCTCAAGTTCCGAGCCGCGGCCACGAGATTCAGCATGGCCGCTTAGTACTGTGGCTCTACGGCTGCGCGCCGATTTAACGGTTTTTCCCTTTTTCAAGATTTTTGCTCCTTTTCCTGCTTTAGCTACCCACCTGTCATCCAACAACACAAAACAAGAACCCAAGACCGTGAGACTGTTCAAGACAAAAATAAAACAAACTAAAGACAGAAATTAAAAAACATTGGGTTGCCTCCCAACAAACGCTGTCTTTAACGTCTTTTAGCCGGACGCAATTAACCTTTACGAGTGCCCATTGGATCCTTCTGCGAACTGCTTGCAATCCGCAGAGTTATTGTTGCATGTCTCACTTTTCCTACAACCATCTGTTCAAACAAGGGCCTCAAACATAAGATTATCCCCCAAGTACACAAGACAGGCTTGTCTTTTAGGCTCTCTATAATGTAGGGATCGGTGAAATTCCCTACATCTCTCAACTCTAGGGGGTGCCCTTGATGGTATAAACTTCCTATTTGGGGATCAACAGTGATAGCTAGTGGTGTTTCTTCTGTAACAGGTGCAGGAAAAAGAATTTCCACAGAATCCAAAAAGGTGAATAATTGGATCTCAGCAATCTTTTTCTTCTCTACACCAACTATCTCGCCAGATTCCTCAATAGCTGGGTGTGGTTCAGACTCCTCAATTTGCTTACCACCTCCCATAATGATGTCGCTAGGCAGATTTACTTGAGGTGTATTGCTCATCTTATCCATCAGTTGCCCTATGTGGGTCTCCAAATTTTTTAGGGACTCCCTTGTCTCATCCATAAACTGAGTCTGGCACTTGGTGAGCATAAGTATGCCTGCCTGCAACTCATCTAGATCTTCCTCTGGAACCTGTGGGTTAAGCTGCTGTTGATGACTCCACTGTCTCTGATAGTAGTAGTTCATGTGTCCTGAATTTTTTTTTTTTTTTTTCGTTTTTTTTTTCCCGAATTTAACCTGCAAAATAAGAAAAACAACAAAATGTGATAAAAAGATGCTCGCAGAACAAGTTAGAAACTTGTTCTTGGAGCAACCAAATTAGAAATAAGAATAGATAAATCGATATTGAAAGTATGCCAATCCCTGACAACGGCGCCAAAAACTTGATGCGCGATTTATGCACACACTTACGCAAGTGCACGTATCGTGACAAGTAATATAGTCTAGGTAAGACCGAATATCGTTAATACAATTAGACTGACTTCTTCTTCTACGTTAAGATAGCAGGTTAACTAAGTCGTTTTAAACTCCTGTTAAGGTTATATAAACACTCAACCCCAGTACAACACCTTTATACCTTTCGGTGATAAGGTTGACTCTAGAGGAGGATTAAGAACAAAAACCTTATTAATGCTACACAAGTATCGGGGTATTTTCATCCACGATTTAACCTATGTTTATCCAACTACAGCATATTCACAACCCCCCCCCCCCCTTTCGGATTTCGGTTAGAAATCATAAGAATTATGATAATTAGTGATCAATTAATTATCAAGCAATCAAAATAACTATTGAATAAATCTTAAATAAGTGAAGAAGAAATCAACTAATTTATTAATTCATGAATAAGAGTTTCAAGAGAATCACAAGGAAATCCCTAACAAAATAATTAGCTCCTAGCCATTGTCACGCTAAGAACTAACTTAATCTCCATACATGAACTGAAATAAACAAAGCAAAAAGAAAGAAAAGAAAATACTCAAGAACGAGTCTCCAAGCCTTTTAGCATCCAAGGATTGTGTTGTGGAATATTTACAAGATGGTTTGGTGGATGGATGGATGTAGAATGGTGAATGGTGGAATGGAGAATGAATTCTTCTAATGATGTAGAGACTATTTATAGACCAAGAATCCTTTAGATGAAGGGTTAAGGATTATGTAGGTAGGAAAAGTTATTAGAATACTTTTAGGTAAGGGTTTTAAGGTAGGAAAAGTTATCCCTTTAGGTAGGAAAAGTTATCCCTTTAGGACTCTGAAACATGTCAAATTCGGCCCAAAATCTCAAAAATCCCGCGTCGGCCATGTTCGCAGATCAGCGCTACCAAAAATCAACAACTTTGAACATTCGAACATCAGCCGCTCGAGGCATTTTTCTCGGCGGATTTTGCTTCGTCATTCTTTTTCGTCCGGACTTCGTCTGATCTCCTCTATAATTCCCGGAACTTCTTAGACTTCATTTCTTGGCCTTTTTTGTGTGTAATTTCATCTCATTTATGCTCATTTCATCTCCTTTTCGCCATTTCTCCATTTCTGACCGCTGTGACACAAAAGAAAGGAAAACGACCCTAATACTATACTAAACATAAATGAAATGAGTAAAATACTAACTAAAAATGACTCAAAAGGTGTATATAAAATACACCGATCACCATGTCTGACTCAAAATCTTCTTTTTATCCAGCCCTCACAGTTTTCAACATCAAATCTCATGTTTTCATCACTCTTAAGATGAAAAACGTCCATTATGCAATGTGGGCGGAGCTCTTCAAGATTCACAGTCTCTCCCACCGGGTCATTCATCACATATTTCCTTCAGAAAAAGGCAAGGAGAAGGTGCCGAAAACCGACGACGAAAGAGAATTGTGGTTAACCCTTGATGCGACAGTTCTTCAGTGGATTTATGCCACTATTTCTAACGATTTGCTACATATAATTATTGAGCCTGAATCCATGACATTGGAGGCTTGGGATCGCTTACACGACATATTCCAAGACAATAAAAATTTCAGGGTCGTTACTCTTGAACAGGAATTCTCTACCACCGACATGGCAGACTTTACCAATGCTTCCGCATATTGTCAATGACTCAAGGTGCTGTCGGACTAGCTCAAGAACGGCGGCGCGCCGGTCACTAACAATTGGCTTGTTTTACAACTAGTGGTCGGCCTCACCGACGCGTATAGTGGAGTGGGTACTCTCATCCGCCAAAGAAATCAGCTTCCACCATTTTACCAAGCTCACTCTATTCTCATTCTCGAAAAAGCAATTTTTTCCAAGAAGACAACCACTGTGTCAAATTCCGCCTTCGTTATCGCTCCATCCGATTAGAGTTCATCACAATTTGAAAATTTACCATCAAATCGTGGCAGTAGGGCCGAAACGGCAGTAATGAGAGCAAAAATTGCGGCGACGGCCGCAGTGGTAAAGGTGGCAGCAACCACCGCGGAGGAGTCGGCGACCAACAGAGAGCACCCTGGAGTAGTGGGCCGACACCATGGGCTTGGTAGTGGCCTTGGGCCGTGCCGCCTGCCCCTATCCAGCCGATAGTAGCTGGGCTAGGCCCAGGTCATAGCCAGCAGATCCAACAGGCAACAACCCAGGAATTCTTAGGCCACTGCCGAGCCAGTGGCAGTAGGCCTACTCGGCAATGGCGACCCCGATAGATATCGTGGCCGCGATGCACACTATTGGGCTTACTCCGCCTGACGCAAATTGGTACATGAACACCGGTGTAATGTCTCATATGACGTCCTCACATGGTAATCTCTCGTCATGTTTTAATTTTAGCAATAATCGTGATATAATTGTCAGAAATGGTCATTCAATTCCAATTCGGGGTTATGGTACTACAAACTTATCTCCCCCAAACCCACCATTAATTTTGAAAAATGTCCTTCACCCACCTAAATTAATTAAAAACTTGATTTCAGTTAGAAAATTTACCACTTATAAGTTATAATTGGGTTTCTATTGAATTTGATCATTTTTGGGTTTTTTGTGAAGGATTTTCAGATGGGGATATGTCTAATTAGATGTGATAGTCGGGACGAGCTTTATTCAATCACCATAATCACATATCAAGCCAAATTACCATCCAGTTTTACAGTTTTAGCTCCTTCTTTATGCATAAATGTTTTGATCGTCCGAGAGCACATGTTTTTGCTTCCCTTAAATAAAATAAATTTATTGAGTGTACTAGATCTCGTAGTTCTCATGTTTTTCGCTCTTGTTATCTTGGAAAACATGTTAAGTTGCCTTTTATTGCTTCGAATTCTCGTACTGTTATGCCCTTTGATATTATTCATAGTGATATTCGGACATCTCCCGTTTTGAGCTCTTCGGACCACTAATATTATCTTCTATTGTTGGATGATTACTCTATTTTTTTATGGACGTTTCCTTTGTCTAGAAAGTCACAAATTTTTTCCACATTTATATGCTTTAGAGCATACATCCGCACTTAATTTGAAATAGGAATTAAAAATATTCAGTGTGATATGGTAGAGAATTTGATAATATGACTTTTTGGATTTTTTACAAAACTAATGGTTTGTTGTTTCGTCTCTCGTGTCCACATACATCATCTAAAAATGAAAAGCAGAAAGAAAAATTCGAACCGTTGACAATATTGTTAGAACCTTACTTGTCCATACCTCTCTACCACCATCTTTTTAGCATCATACGTTACAAATGGAAACCTATATGTTAAACATACTTCCGAACAATAAGTAGCCTACCAATCCCCACTCAAAATTTTATACCTAAGGGATCTTTCATATTCTCATTTATACTACCATTAATAAACTTCAACCTGGTCAACTTCGTGTATTTTTTTGGGATATCCGTCAAATTGTCGTGGTTACAAATGTTTCGACTTATCATATAATAAAATCATCACAAATCGTCACATAATTGTTGATGAAATAAATTTCTCTTTTGCCAAATTACTTTGTTTCGGCCTCCTACCTATGAATTTCTTGACGATAGCATACCCCCGTATTTGATCCATAAATTAGCCTCCCAAATAGGCCCAATATTTCAAGATTTCTCGGCCCAATCACCTAGCTTAGCGGTTGTTGGCCCAATCTCTCGCCATCACGAAGGCATAGTGCCGCATGTTGGTCTCTGGTCTCACCACCTTTCACTCCGATCCATCGCCGAGTCTAGTCACTGCCAGCCCACTACTGGGAAGTCCGTCCTTCCCGCATGGCCCAACGGCCTGTCACTCATAGTTAACACGAGATTTTTAAGCCAAACAAAAAATACGGTCTTCACACCCATTTTTCTAAGTCACTGTTGCCTTGTAATCCTCTGTCTGCCCTTAATGATCTGAATTGAAAAATGGTTATGGATGATGAATTTAATGCTCTTGTTAATAATAGGATGTGGTATTTGGTGCCCCATCCCCCTAATGTTAATGTGATTCGATATATGTGGATTTGTAGTCATAAAGAAAAATATGATGGCACAAAGCCCGCCTTGTAGGTGATAGAAAGACTAAATAGGTTGGGGTAGATTGTGGTGAAACTTTCAGTCCAGTGGTCAAACCGGTAACTATCAGAACGGTCCTCGGTCTGGCTCTTTCGAAGGCATGGTCGCTTTATATGCTTGATGTCAAAAATGCCTTCCTACATGAAGACCTTAATGAAACAGTGTACATGTATCAACCCATGGGGTACATAGATCCTACTTATCCTAATCAGGTGTGACTGCTGAAGAAATCATTATATGGGCTTAAACAAGCTCCTAGGGTCTGGTACAAGAGGTTTGCAGATTACGTTTCACATATTGAGTTTTCTAACAACAAGTCTGATCATTCTCTATTCATCTACCTTCAGGGTAATGATATTGCTTACATTCTTTTGTATCTGGATGATATTATATTAATTATCTCATCTGATGCTCTTCGCAAGTCTATCATGTAACTGCTTGGCTCTGAGTTTGTAATGAAAGATCTAGGGCGACTGAGTTATTTCTTGGGGATAGTTGTGACACATCATGCATGTGGTTTATTTTTATCCCAAAAAACATATGTAGCAGAGATTGTTGAATGAGCTGACATGTCTTCATGTAGGCCATCTACCACTCTGGTTGACACTAAACAGAAGTTGAGTGCTTCTTCCAGAAGCCATATGTCGATCCATCACATTATCGCAGTCTTGCAGGGGCCTGCAATATCTCACGTTCACGAGGTCCGACATCTCTTATGTTGTACAATAGGTTTATTTATTCATGCATAATCCGATGGAGGATCACATGCATGCTTTCAAATGCATTGTGCGTTATATTCAGGGTACTCTCGATCATGGCTTGCATTTATATCCGTCTTTGACAATCACTCTTATTTCATATACAGATGCCGATTGGGGTGGTTTTCCGGATACCAGATGCTCCACGTCTGGTTATTGTGTATTTCTTGGTGATAATTTGGTCTGTTGGTCCTCAAAACGACAAGCAGCCTTATCCAGATTCAGTGCCGAATCAGAATACCGATGAGTTTCCAATGTGGTGTCTGAATCTTGTTGGCTACAAAACCTTCTTTTAGAGCTCCAATGTCTGGTTCCGAAGGCGACATTGGTTTATCGTGATATTATTAGTGCTATTTATCTCTCTGGGAATCCGGTTCACCACCAACGCACTAAATATATTGAGCTGAATATTCACTTTGTTCGCGAAAAGGTTACTCATGGATAAGTATGTGTCTTACATGTCTCGTCACGTTATCAGATTGCCAACATCTGTCTAAAGGTATTCCGCTGGTTTTATTTGAAGACTTTCGGGACAAGGTCATCATACGCCGACCTCCTACTTCGACTGCGGGGGTGTAATAGAATTATATTGCATTTAAAATTATACAACTCCTATATTAGGTAGAATTAGATTTCTCTTATAATTAAGATTGATTAGTTACCTAGTTTGTTGCAAGGTAAATATTTTTGTATAATTATATATAGTATAAATTATTAATAAAATAATCAAGGAATAATATTTCTTATAAAGTGATATGTGCAAACTGTGTCATGTATCTATTAATTTGATGTAAACACATAGTACGAAAAAGTTTTTACCTATGACAAGGATGTAAAAAAATGTCGCCTAATGTACAACGAAATGGGTGAAAATTGTGGGAAAGTAATGTTTAAAGTTCACGTATAAACACAGTGTGGGATAAGTTTTAGACAAGACTATATAAAGATGTGCCTACCGTACAATGGAATGGGTGAAAACGGTGGAAATTGTTGAAAATATTTATTAAACGTGAAATAAGTTAATCCTATTAATTATGACTCGAATAATTGGGGCCCCGCACGTCGGAAATAGTGTTTCCACACACGTGCACAAAATGTGCCAAGGATAATAATTTCCTTAATGGAAGAGATATTGACACATATACGAATATTTGAGACGTAAGATAATAGACGGTTATTGGCCAAATGACAATGATTTCACGTTGGTAAATGAAGGAAGAAGTGTACGATGTGTAAAAGATGAAACGAGTCAGGAAATGAGTGAAGGGTCGCGACACCTCGATGGCTGAGCCGCGACGCCTCTTAGAAGGGTCGCGGCTCTAATGACGGTAAATAACCACTAGGAGCTACTGGAATTTAGGCACCCCGGCGCCTTCCCGAAAGGCTGCGACGCCCTCCCGAAGGGCCGTGGCGCTACAGCTCCAGTGTGACCGTTGGACACGAAACTCACCTGACGTTTTGGCTGACTTTGGAGCATTAAGTCTCCATTATTTGCCTCATGAATTCAGCCATTACTTGGCTGAATTTTAACCCCTAAATCAATGGTCATTACAAGACATTGAATGCCTTTATTAGGCTATTTAGGAAGACACATTCATCTTACTATAAATTGAGGCCTTTGCCTCAATTCATAACAGACCACAATTCAGATTTTGTCAATCTTCTTCCTCTCTTGCAATCACCAATACACTCAAGATCTTTCTTTCCTAAGCGAACACTTGAGCCTCCTTTTGCTCACTTGTTTGATTGTTTTATCTTGGGAGATAAGTTGTCATTATACCGTTAAAAGGAATATACGGGACAATATTATCTTAAGGATAGACTGAACTCTCAATCTACTCAGCAAGTCAATTACTTTGTTTATTTCCATATTTCTAACATCTCTTTGTTGTTGTTGTTATCATTCCCATTTCCTTGTTCTTACACATTTTACTCACAGAAACTAGTGTTCAAATTTTACTAGAGACAAAAATAGACTAAGTTGTTCCTTCCCATCTACTTCAGTTTTGGCAAGCTTACTGTTATACCCCGTATTTCCAGAGTATGTACATGAGGGCGTACGTATAAAAGTTTAAGCCTTAAGTAGGCAAGGGTCGAAATTTTGTGCACAACCCCCGAAAAGAATCGTTTTCCGACGAAACGTTTTCCAAACTTTGCGAAGGGAAAATTACGGCTATGTCATTTATTATTTTTGCGGATTTTTCCGAGAGATGAAATATTTTGGACCAACGAGAGGGCGACACTTGGCCCTCAAGTGACGGCAAAGCTAAAGGGTCTTGGCACGCTTTTGTGCTAGGACTTTGGTCGAGGTTGGTAGGATATTTGTAGATATTTTGTGTAGTTGATGAGCAAGTGGGACCCACAAACACTTGTCCAAATCTTGACCTACACTTGCCCACCACTTGTCTTGATCTTGACCATTGGTTGGCCTATAAATACCCCTTTGTCAAGACTTCTTCATCCACAAAATAGTTTCTACGTCTTGAAATCCCCCTCGCCCCCTGTGTGAGGTTTTCGTCCAAAGCCTCCCCTCCCCTTTGTGAGCCTCGAGAGTACCCCTCTCTTGAGTGTTGTCTCAGAATACACCCCCTTGGTAGAAAAGTATTCTCCAAGTATTGTTACTATTCCAAAATACTGCCCAAATACCTTGTAGTATTCCAAGGTTACCCCTATACTAAAAGCCCGTAAATACTATTATACTTCCTTCACCACAAACGAAACCCTAAGGAAAATCTTCACGCTTGGTTGAAGTATTAAGAAGAAGTGTAGAACTTCTAAGGGTTGTTTGGAGCGGTCGAGAACCCGAGTAGAGCTAAACGTTGCTCAGATCGACATTAAATCTTGGATAATTTTGGGCTTATCGAGGTAAATACTCTTGTCCTTATATTGTAATTGGAAATTACATCTTGTAGTATAGAAATGAATACAAGATTCATAGAAGAGATTTGAATCGTAATAGAAGGATATTACAGAAAAAGACTTGAATCAAATCACATGAAGAATATTAAAGTAGAAGATTGAATCAGACTTACATAGAATTGTATTCTGAGACTGTGTAGTTTAACGTAGGGAAGTGCTGTCCGATTTTCCGTAAAATAGAGAACCTCATCGCTAGAATATTCTACGCAGTAGTCTAGACGTTGATAGATGTATATGGCCTTTATAGGTTGAAAGTTCGCAAGTAGCATGTTCTACTTGAAAGGTGGACAAGGCTAGCGGGTTATAGCGATGGAGCGCTTTGCTAATAGTCGATAATCGTCGTGAGGTATGTGATTCTTCCTATCCTCTTGAGCATGATATTTTAAAAGAATATATATATAGTACGGTAGACGTACGTGTGTTAACTGAACGTGGTTTTACTCCGATGTCTTTTGACTTGAGTTTAAATATAAGAATCTTGAAGTATTTCAAAAGAATTAAGAAACCTTTTTGAAAGAAGAGTAATACTTGGTTTTAAAAGCTTAAGAGTTATACTAGCTTTATGGGAAGTTAGGTATAACGACTTAAGAAAGATAAAAAGAATGGTTTATTGATTTTAGAAGTTAAGAGACTTGATCTTAAAAGATAAGAGACTTGACTTAATTGATTTAATATGAATTTTGTTAGAAAGTGTGAAACCTCATTCGTGAGTAATGAGTACTTGGTTTGTAAAAGGAATAATGTTTTACTGATTTCGGAAATGAGAATAAGTATCGAACAAACCACAGCAGCGCTAATAAAGGGAAATGTATTGACTAATAAAGTATTATTAAAACCAAGAGAAACCTCCATCCGCATGAAGCTAAGATGATACAAAATGATATTACATTTCCTAGATCATGGCTGCTTTAATAAGATTGTTATAAACAAGAATAACCTACTCACACATAAGGCATATGTTTCTCAAATTTTTTTAAAGGAGAATTATGTTATTAAGTGATTAAAACTATGAACTACGAAACCTTTCGAAAATGAGAAACTTGAGCATTTGAAATTAGGCAAACTTGAACGTTTGGAAAATAATGTTGTTACTTGATTTTACAAAGGGAAGTGTTTTGGTCTACTTAAAAAGATAGTCACTCTACTTTTATACTACGGGTATTGTGTGATTTTTGTGAAAGAAACAGATCTTTTAAAGAGTTAATGTATGAAGTACTTTGGGGATAAAAACCCGAACTTGTTAACATAAAGTAGAAAGTACCTTGTGTGAATAACTTGATTGTGTTGGTTTGTGATAGCCTTGTAATACTTTCGTTAAATGATAAGTAAAAAGGTTAGGATAATACGGTTGTAAGTCTCTGGTGATGTTTTTGTTAAGGTGTTTCACTTGTTGTGATTATGTTGTTTAACGATAAGTCGTTATGTTAGTATTATATCACTCACCTCTTGACATGATCTGGGGTTAAGTCGCCCTCCGACGCGGGTAGACTCGGTGATGCAGGACCATGATTCGAGAATACCTCATGCGGGTCGGGGACCTATGCGGAGCTACGAGAGTTCCGTGTTAGTGTCGCGGCCTTTGTGGTCACGCGGTCTATGTGGCTGCGGATCGCGAGTCCGAACGATCGGAGTAGCTACCCTCGATGCGGGAATACCTCATGCGGGCATGCGAGTGGCCCATGCGAGTGCGGGAAGTTCCAGGACTAGACGCGCGACATTAGATCTGCGCGAGTGGCGGCTTCGATCATGTGGCGGTGCAGACAGATCTCATGATACGATTTATGACCTTGTTTGCATGTGCTGGTCTTAGTAGTCGGCTATGCCTTCGCACTTACCCCACGGTTTTATTATGACACAGTGGGACACGGTGTTCATGTATTCCTTGGTGCTTTTATATCATAGCATCGTCGGCGGTGAGGAAGGTATTCCACGGCATGATTGATATTGTGGGCGTGAGACCCATAGTTATATTTGAGTGATGACTTTGAGGCGTGAGTCCCGACTGACATATCGCTATTTATCGTGAATGTAGTTTGGTTATCATATATGTTTCGCTTTATATAGACTACTATGATTTCATTTCTGATATTTTGCCATACTTGGTACTGTTATCGACCTCCTTCGGCTGCGTTCATGCCGCAGTAGAGGTACACGATCGCCGATCCTCGCCTAGGATCACGATTCGTTTTGGGAAGCTCCGTTTCTCGGAGGCTTATCGATGGTATAGTCCGCTGTCGTTGTAGTACTTACATTCGTGGTATGGCGGGCCTGTCCCGCCATTGTTGTTACATCATTCTTAGAAGTGCAGAATGCTTGTTGTGGCGAGTTTGTAAAGGGATGAATCGTTGGATCATGTTTATATATATATATATATACGAAAGACAACTTTCTCGTAAAAGCTTTACACTTCATATTATTTCATGTCTTGTTTTATGTTCCGCTGATTACTCTGATGTTGTATCACTAGGGTGCCCGGGGTAAGGCACCAGTCACGGGCCCGGGTTCGGGTATAAGAAAAAAATGACTTATACCCATAAATTTTAAAAATTATCAAGTATACCCAAACAAATATACTTGTTAATCTCAAATTCCTCCTATATGTTTTAATGTTGTTGAATTTGATTTCACTCTTATTGTACTAATTTTATAATTTTCTTGTTTAATGCATCTCAATTTGCATAATTTTGTTAATGAATTGTACAGTTTTCTGCATTTCAATTTGTGCAAGTGTGAGACGTCTTTGTATATGGAGACTCAATAATTAATTATTGGATATTACAAGCAATGACATAATATTTTTATGGTTATAAATTATTATTTTTTAAATTTTTTTCAATCAGTCAAATAAATTGAACATAAAGCTTATCAAAATAATCATGACAGTGACAATTTTAAAAGGTAATAATTTAATTACCTTGGTATAGACCGAGTGAAAATTCATGCTAATGAAATCAGTAACCAATTATTAAATAATGTTCAAAACTTATTTCTTGTTAATAATCTATTTTTAATGACTTGTTAACTATCAACATTGAAGGATAAGGTGTGAGCAACATGGTACTGGCAATAGCGGATTCATGGTGTTCACACTTTTTCAGTTTAATAAGTGTGATTTTTTTTTTTGCAATGCTACTTTTTTATTTTTGAACAAACACAACATTCTCATTCTCTTATACAACGCTGTGAATTTTTTTCGGAATAACCACTTCAAACGACGTAAATCCGCCCTACTGATCTAATCTTTGAAATCAATTAAGTCACTATGATTTACCTCTTTCATAAACCTGTCGAATATAAGTATTGAGACTTATGGAGCGGGAGATTCCACCGTTTTGGAGTAACATTCAGCGATAAGGATATGACGTGACAGCAAATAGTACTCTGAATGAAAAATTTGAAACACATCCAAAAGAAGCTGTAATGTATTCTCATTTTTATAGAAAGAGGAAACAAATGGACTAAGGTGAGAAAATAAATAAGTAAATCAAATGGAAACTCAAATTCAACTTGAAGTGGGGCCCGCATGCTGAAACACAAATTTCAGAAGCTGCAAATGCAGAGTAAGGTATTAAAAATTGGACGTAGGGCCCAAACTGCAGTAGAAAAACAGCCGTCAAGTACCTTTAATAAAACATAGAAATCATAAATTTACAAAAATACCCTCAATGGAAGCAGGCACGTCGATAAGCACCTGCTTCCTAGCTGCTTATATATAGTATATATACAAACAACAACATACTCAATGAAATCTCACAACGTGAGGTCTGAAAATGGTAGAATGTACGCAGACCTTACCTCTACCTTGGTAGGTAGAGCGGTTGTTTTCGAGAGACCCTCAGCTCAGGACAAGCAAAGCAAAAGTCAGACTCGATCAAAAAAATAAGTAGTAATCAGTAAGAAAATGAGATAAACCAACGTGAATACGTCATGATATCGCATCCTGAAAGAGAAGTAGTAACTAACACAGATAAATGAACTAACTCAACTACATTAAAGAATGCATAACATAAGAAATTAAACTAGAGAAGACTATAAAACAATACTACGCCTATTTGTATGATATACTAAACCTGCCTACATTAATAACACTACAACTATCAGTTTGTAAGTGTAAATAGGCCTACACTCGACTACCTAGTACCCTTCTACCCTAATTTGTGTCCTTCACAACCCTCTATCTAAGGTCATGTCCTTAGTACGTTGTGTCTGCTCCATATCCCGTCTAATAAACTCTCCCCAATATTTATTTGGCCTACTTCTACCCCTTCTAAACCCGTCCATAGCCAACCTCTCACACCTACGCACTGCTCCGCACATGTCCAAACCATCTCAACCTCACTTTCTGCATCTTGTCTTCCACCGAGGCCACTCCCACTCTGCCCCGGATATCATCGTTTCTAACCCCCTTGTATTCTCACACATCCATTTGAGCATCTTCATATCTGTCACTCTCATCCTTTGGGTGTGCGACGTCTTGACTGACCAACACTCCTCCCCATACAACATAGTCGGTCTGACTATCACCCCTATAAAACTTGCCTTTTAGTTTTGGTGGCACATTTTTGTCGCACAAGACTCCAGATGCAAGCCTCCATTTCATCCACCCTGTCCCATTATGATGTGTGACATCGTCATCAATCTCTCAATTCTCTTGGATGATAGACCCGAGGTACTTGAATCTTCCTTTCTTTGGAATGACCTGAGCCTCAAGCCTCACCTCCATGTCTGTCTCATGGTCGCTCCCGTTGTTGAACTTGCACTCCAAGTATTCTGTCTTGGTCCTACTCAGCATAAACCCTTAGATTCCAGAGTCTGTCTCCAAACCTCCAGCTTAGCGTTCACCCCGTTGCGAGTCTAATCAATCTGGACTATGTCGTCTGCGAATAATATACACCATGGCACCTCCCTTTAGATTTGTCGCGTCAGTCCATCCATCACAAAGCAAATAAAAATGGGCTAAGAGTTGATCACTGGTGCATCCCCATCATCATAGAAAAGTGCTCCGAGTCTCCTCTCACAATCTGTACCCTGGTTTTGGCCCCATCATACATATCCTTAATCGCCTTAGTGTACAACACATGTTCACCTTTAGCCTCTAAATATCTCCAAAGAACCTCCCTATGGACTTTATCGTATTTCTTCTCATGGTAGATGAAAACCATGTGTAAGTCTTTCTTCCTCTTCCTATAAGATCCACCAACCTCTTAATAAGATGAATGGCTTATATAGTCGAACGCCCCGCCATGAATCCAAACTAGCTCTCGGAAATAGACACGCATCTTCTCACCCTCATCTCCACAACTCTTTCCCAAAATTTCATAGTGTGGCTCAACAGTTTAATACCCCTATAGTTATTGCAACTCTGGATATCACCTTTGCTCTTGTACAAAGGAACCATTGTACTCCATCTCCATTCTTCTGTTATTCTCGTCATCTTATAAATGACGTTCAATAACTCAGTCAACCACTACAAGTCTGCTCTGCCTATGCTCTTCCAAAATTCAACTGGGATCTCATCAAGCCCGGTCGCTCGTCCCTCGCGCATCTTGCGAACAACACTCTTAACCTCCTTAATCTTGATACTTCCACAATACCCAATGTAAAATCCAGAAAAAAATAATAATAATATATAGTTGTGGTTGGGTTAATAAAAATATATATATATAAGAAAACAAAGAATAAATTGCATGGGATAGAGTTAGTGTTAAAGTTTGATAAATAGATAGATAAAAACAAAAGAAAAAAAAAACAAAACAAAACATGCAGCATTTGCATCTCATTCACGTACACTCCTTCCCTCCCCTTTCATTTCCCTTTAATCCCTTGGCTTTTCCCATCCCATAGGTTATAAAAAACTCCTCCATTTATACATTGTATTTACACACAAACAAAGTACATAACATAAAGGTTAGAAAAATCAGAAAAAAAACAAGTGAACAAGAAGGAAAAAAATCAAGAAAATATCAAGGGAGGAAGGAGAACAAGAAAATTAGGGAACACTAAGGAGCAAGGGTGGTTGTAGCAACCGAACCACAATCTTTTTCACACTTACAAGGTGAGTTTTCTCACTCAGAAATTCTTGGTAACATCCTTTATTTTTAGTTCAATACATGTTGGAATAAGAATTGAGTGTTGAAAAGAAATATTGAACTTTTGATGGTTTAGATAACTAGTTGCGTCATGAACTTTACGAATTGTTCTCACTGAGTTATAATTGTTAGAATTTGATGAAACTCGGAAGAATTGTACACCTCTCTAATATGATCATATAGAACCAAAAATGAGGTAAAATGGACATACGGTTTGAAAGTTATCATAGTTCAAAGTTCCTGCCTTAGATTTGGTCGAAATTCGGAAAGGCATAATTACGGACTGTTTTTATTGAGTTTTACTTATTAGAATTATATGAAAATTTACATGGTTGTAAATCTCTCTGTTACGGACAGATATATATAAAGATTTATTAAAACGGACTTACGCGTTGTGAGTTATTGTAGTTTGAAGTTGCTGCCTCGGATTCGTCGGAATCCAGAAGGGCAGGACGTTGAAACGTAAAACTGTACTAATATGTGGGGAATATGAAAATTGTTGCTAAATAAAAGTTCTAGATCTCTTTGTTGTGGACATTTTGAGACCTTACGGGGGTCTATCCGACTTACGGATTGAGAGTTATCGCTGTTTAAAGTGTCTGCCTCGGATCTATCGATATCCAGGAAGGGCAGCGAATAAAAATGTAAAACTGTACCAAATGGTACAGAATATGAAAGAATGGTTCACATGGAGACGTGTAGCTCTCTGTTCTCGTCGTTTTGAGAATTTATGGGGATTGAACGGGTTTACAGATTAGGAGTTATGACTATTATAAGATTGGGTGCTGTTTAATAAAAATTCTGCCGAAACAAATTTCATGTGGCTGTTTTGAGGATAAATTTGTGTTAGTTACCCAAAGTAGTTTTAAATGAAATTTGGTACAGTGAAAGATCCCCGTCTTACCTTAGTTTCCGCTTGAGAAACACCTTAGTTGGAGTTATGGTTAAAAAGTTATAATCGTTACAAGTATGAATGACAGAATGTTAGAAAAGAGAATAGTATTTATTTGATCTTCTGAAAAATATGAAAAGTGAATACGTGTTCATATAAATATATAATGGATCGGGTTGCGCGCAACAAAGCGTAAAGTGAATCTGGCGTTCACAAATACGTAAACATAATGGATCGGGTTGCACGCGCAACAAAACGTAAAGTGAATATATGTTCACAAATACGTAAATATAATGGATCGGGTTGCGCGCAACAAAGCGTAAAGTGAATACGCGTTCACAAATACGTAAACATAATGGATCGGGTTGCACGCCACAACAAAGCGTAAAGTGAATACGGCGTTCACAAATACGTAAATATAATGGATCGGGTTGCACGCAACAAAACGTAAAGTGAATACACGTCCACTAATACGTAAACATAATGGATCGGGTTGCAAATATATATAAATATGAAAAGTGAATACGCGTTCACAAATATATGAATGTAATAAACATGTGGAAATGCAGGGGAATGTCTTAACGTATAATACGAGATAAAATGAAGTGTTAGTTAAGCGAGAATTTCCTATGAGGAGTTGTTGCATATTTAAAAATGTTGTAACCTGATATGTTTTTGCAATATGCTTATTACGTTATAATGTGATTGCACTTGGAATATTGTGGTGTTACTTTGAATTGCAGGGTAAGGTTCTCACCATTGAGATGGTAGGGTGACTCTTTTATTTAACATGTTTGGAAAGGGTGATAGAGGAAAGGCTCCACGTCGAGGCTAGCGATCGTCCGCGACATCTTGTCATACCAAGTCCATTGTTTCGGGCTTGGTACTCGTCAGGTTCAGAATGTCAGTTCCAATGTCTCGGGATATGCCCGTGTGGAATGATCTCCCTTCCAACTTAGAATAATATTTGTCAGTATGTCTATGTTGAAATAATATTTGCACGAGCATGGGCTCGCGTTATATTTTTAATAAAGTCATAAACAAATTTCTTTATTGTTATTTTATTAATAGCTCCGTATTTGAATATAAGTTTAAATTTCTAAATAAAGAGAATTAAATGGTGCTCCTGGTGGGAAATAATTGTCCAGGTGCCATCACGCCCTAAATAAAGACTTAGGAAAAGTCGGGGCGTGACAAGTTGGTATCAGAGCTAGACCAGGTTAAGAGATTCTAGGAAGTTTCATTCGAGTTGGGTGTTTGAACGGTTACTTATTGCGACGGTGTGTGCGCCACCTTAGTAATAAGTGAACGGAATAACATCCTAAAGTTTCCCTTCTTTCGTACTCTTCTCGTGCCTACCTTGAGTCTTTTCAAAGACTTGATTTCTCGTACTACCTCCTTCACACGGGTTAGAAAAAGGGATTGTACAACGTTATACTGACTAATATGATTTGTGTAGATGACGATTATAAGGCGAGTTCCAACAAAAAGGGAAGTACTCATGGAACATACAAAGGAAATGAGAGCTCACAGGGAGTTCATGCGTCGGAAGATGGACTCAGAAGGTGATTTTGATGAGTACATTAATGACACAATCGTACTAGGTACATATTTGCTTAGGACTAGAAGGAAAAGGCGTTCATACGACCCGACCTTCTTCAACTTTCCAATTGGAGTCATACTACAGATAATAGTCAATTCCGTCCCAGAAAAGTTTCATTCCGCATTCAGAAAGACAAGGATGCTAAGAGAAGATATTACAGAAAATTCATTGCACCAATTTCTGCATCATGTAAGAGGAGTAAGGTATAAAATGAACTATATGGAAAGAGAAGCAAAAAGGAAGGTTCACAGGGAGTTGAATGCCAACCTGCAGAATAGACGAATCATGCGGTTAAGCCCTTTAGAACGCGTGATAGTAGGTGTTTGTTCGATCTGAGGGCTATAGCGGGTTGCACAATGGCAGAGTTGACCTGATGTGATGTATTGTAGTCATGACATTGTTATTTTAAAATATGATGAATGAAGTGCTATGAATACAAGAAAGAAAGGATATGTTTTATTTTTCTTGTTGGCATATTGTGGTGTTGCATGCTTATGAACTATAAGAAAATTTAGGAGCTAGAATAGACATTCCGTCTTCTAAAATATGAGTGTGTTTGTCTTCACAGAAAATGGTGAATTCACAAATCCCGGGGCTCAGAGGAGGTTCATCACGGCTCATGTACCTCGATTGACGTAGTGGTGTCCGAAGGAGCGGAGAAAATGTCGGAGAAAATGTTGGAGAGAACGAGAGTCAAATGGCCCAAGAAACGGTGGGACAAAAACTAGATAGACTCATAGAGTTAATGGCACCGCAGATTCACATGGTTCCGCCGCGCTAGTGTCTCTGTCATAGCCGAACGAACCAGGCGGCCAGGGGCCGATTGCGGCACCACGGGCGGGAGTGTAGAATCCCAGCGCACGATAGGCTATGGGCAAATTTTATGAGGAGAAGAGAACCATTTGTACTCGGGAAGGACCATGGCCGACCCGATGGTATTCTCGATGAAGTTGAAGACTTGATATTCACATTGGGATGCGTGGAGGCAGGCGTCAACTTGGTAGGCGCCGCGACTAGTGGATGATGCAGGGGTGTGGTGGAGGAATTTTAGGAAAAATCGTCCCCCGATGTCACCACCAATGACTTGGGGAGGGTTCAGAGCGACATTCATTGAGAAGTTTATGCCTAATACGCGCAAGGATGCGCTCAGACGGGAGTTTGAACAATTGAAGCAAGGTGACCGCAGTGTACAAGAATATGATACACAGTTCGTGAGGTTATCGGCATACAACACACATGTCGTCCCTACAGAAATGGATAGAGTCAAGCGATTTGTAGAGGGTTTAAACCCGAACATAGCAGAGAAGGTGATGGCGTTAGCCAACGATCGAACTTATCTTCAGATTGTCGATATGGCTTTGAGGGTAGAAGGTTTCGCTAAAGCAAAAAGAGAATATTCGCAGAAGAGATTTGGACGTCGGATCATTTAACCGAGTCAAAATCAAGCGGGGAGTTTAGTAAGGGATCTTGGGACCGAACCAATCGTGGTCGATCTTATTTAAAGCCTAAGTGGCACAGTTGGTCTAATTACCAAGGTAGCAAGGCCACCAACCCTAACACAGGAGGCGACAAACCGATTTGTAAGATTTGTCAAAGAAAACACACTGGAGAATGTCGGCTCTTAACGAAGACATGTTATAACTATGGAGAGTCAGACCACTATGCCAGGGATTGCAAGAAGAGGACCCAAACTCAATATATTCAGGGGAGGTCAGAAGCAACCACACCGCTTGCTGGAAATCAGGGAAACCAACCCCGCCAGAATCAGGGAGGTCAACAACCCAACAATTCTAATCGGCTCTACGCTTTGCCCCAGAGGAATGAGGCAGAAGCATCTAATGCGGTGGTCACAGGTATTTTGCTAGTCTCGAGTATTCCTGCATTTGTATTATACGATCCCGGCTCTACATTTTCATATGTGTCAATGAGCTTTGCTAAGAATTTACATGTAGAACCTTCTTATTTAAGTGAACCTGTTGAGGTTATGACACCAGTAGGGGCCTCAATTTGGGCCTCTCGGGTGGTAAATAATTTTTCATTACAAGTGAATGGCAGGGGAACAATGGTGAACCTAGTACTACTTGATATGGTAGACTTCGACGTCATTTTGGGTATGGATTGGTTGTCGGCATGTTATGCCATGTTAGATTGTCGACGAAAGATAGTGAGATTAACTTTTCCCGGAGAACCAGAAGTTGTTATAAGGGGTAGAGTTGGAATATCCTCAGGTCAGTTTATTTCTTACCTTGGGGCTCAAAAGTTATTGAGAAGTCACAGAGTGGAGTATGCATATCTGGCTAATATAGTGGATACCCAAAAAGAATCCCCAGCGGTGAATGATGTTCCTATTGTTCGAAATTTTCCGGAGGTTTTTCCTGAAGATCTTCCATGCCTTCCTCCGGATAGAGAAGTGGAGTTTGTCATAGAGTTAATTCCGGGTACAAGACCCATTTCTATTCCTGCGTATCGAATGGCCCCAGCTGAATTGAGAGAGTTAAAAGAACAATTGAAGGATCTTCTGGATAAAGGTTTTATAAGGCCTAGTGTTTCCCCTTGGGGTGCACTAGTCCTGTTTGTGAAAAGAAAGACGGATCGCTCCGAATGTGCATCGATTATCGGCAGCTCAATAAGGTCACGATCAAGAACCGATACCCATTACCAAGAATCGATGATCTTTTTGACCAACTTCAGGGAGCTAGCTATTTTTCCAAGATTGATCTCCGTTCGGGATATCATCAGCTGAAAATAAATCCGGATGATATATTCAAAACAACCTTTAGAACCCGATACGACCATTATGAGTTCTTGGTCATGTCTTTTGGGTTAATCAATGCCCCAGCGGCTTTTATGGATTTAATGAACAGAATCTTCAAACCATTCCTAGATTTGTTCGTGATTGTGTTCATAGATGATATCCTAATCTACAGTAAGAGTGTTGAAGAGCATGAAGAACATCTGAGGGTAGTTCTTCAAGTCTTGAAACAGGAGAAACTATATGCTAAATTTTCAAAGTGTGAATTTTGGTTGGAAAAGGTAGCCTTTTTGGGTCATGTTGTGTCAAGGGATGGAATTATGGTAGACCCCCAGAAGATAGAAGCAGTGAAGAATCGGCCAAACCGACCACTCAAGCAGAGGTTAGAAGTTTCTTGGGTTTGGTGGGTATTATAGAAGATTCGTAAAGGTTTTCTAGTCTTCTTTGCTCCATGGCCGGTTGACTCAAAAGCGGTTATACCGATGGTCGGAAGCATGTGAAGCCGATTTTGAAACTAAAGAAATTGTTGACTCTGCACTGATCTAACCTTACCATCGGGACAAGAAGGGTTCACATTCTATTGCGATGCCTCAGAGTTGGGTTAGGATGTGTCTTGATCACGATTTGAAAAGGTTATTGCGTATGCATCTAGACAATTGAAGATACATGAGAAGAATTACCCAACTCATGACTTGGAATTAGGCTGCGGTGGTGTTTGCCTTACGAATATGGAGACATTATTTGTATGGTGTGCATGTGGATATATTCTGAGATCATAAGAGTTTGCGATTACATAACCACGCAGAAGGATTTGAATCTCAGACAAAGAAGATGGTTAGAGTTGCTTAAGGATTATGACCTTAGTATTCTTTACCATCACAGGGAAAGCTAACGTGGTGGCCGACGCTCGATAGGAGATCAATGGGCAGCAGCCCATTTGGCAATACAAAGAGGGTATTGTTCGGGAGGTACAAAGATTGGGAAACCTCGGGGTTAGCTTAAGCGAGATCGGTGAAGGTAGGGTGGTGGTACATGATACTTGCGATGCCTTAGCTTGAAATTAAAGAAAGTCAGTTTGAGGATACGGAGTTTGTTGGATTTCGGGAGAGAATCCAACAGGGAAAACCTTCACAGTTTACATTGGGAGATAATGACGGAACCCTTCGGTTTAAGGGTAGGTTATGTGTTCCTAAGGTAAAGGATCTAAGGAGGAAGATCTTAGAGGAGGGTCACAACACAAGATATTCCATTCATCCAGGATCAACAAAAATGTATCAGGACCTCAAGGCAAATTACTGGTGGGACGGGATGAAGAAAGACGTTGCGGAGTTTGTCGGGAGGTGTCTTATATGTCAGCAGGTGAAAGCTGAACATCAAAAACCTGGTGGATTACTTCAGGACATTGGAGTCCCCATGTGGAAATGGGAGGCGATTCATATGGATTTCGTAACTGGTCTACCGAAAACTCGAGAAGGGTACGATTCCATTTGGGTGATTGTTGATCGGCTTACAAAGTCAGCCCATTTCTTACCGGTCAAGACTACGACGCGCACCACAGTACACAGATTTATTTGAGGAGATTGTGCGGTTACAGGATTCCCTTACAAATTATTTCAGATAGGGTTCCAGTTCACCTCACACTTTTGGCAAAGTTTCAGCGGTCTCGGGACAAAAGTTAAGTTAAGCACGGCTTTCCGCAAACGGATGGGCAAGGTGGCGAACAATTCAAACACGAGGACATGTTGCGATCTTGTGTGTTAGATTTTCGGAAAATTGGTTGGACCATCTATGTCTAATTGAGTTCGCCACAACAATAGTTTTCACTCTAGCATACAAATGGCCGTTTGAAGCATTATATGGACGAAAATGTAGATTTCCACTTGGATGGTTCGAGGTGGGTGACGCCTTGTTGTTCGGACACTGAAGTCATTCAAGAAACAAATGATAAAGTCTGAGATGATTGGAGGCGGATCAAAACGCTCATAGTCGTCATAAGTCCTATGCGGATCATCGGAAAGAGATCTTGAATTCCAAGAGGGGAGAAAGTATTTTTAAAAGTGTCCCCAACGGCGGAGTGATGCGCTTTGGTAAGAAAGGAAATTGAGCCCAAGGTTTATTGGGCCATATGAGATCTTGCGAAGAGTGGGAATGTGGCTTACGATTAGCACTTCCACAAGAAAGAGCGATGCATCCGGTATTTCATGTGTCAATGTTATAAAAATACTTGCACGATCCAAGTCACGTCATCCTTCCCGGAGATAATTCTTAATGAGAGCTTGATATGAAGAAGTTAGGTGGAAATACTTGATAGGAAGGTTAAGCGCCTTAGGAATAAAGATATTGCTTAGTGAAGGTCCTATGGAGGAACCACTCCACCGAGGAAGCCACCGGGAAGCGGAAGAGGCGATGAAAGTCAAATATCCGTTCCTATTTGACTAAGGTAATAAAAAAAATGCATTACATAGTACTTCATATGTGTGTCATTTGCGTGTCTTTATGCATGTGTTACAACCTTATTCTCATTCGAGGACGAATGCTTCTTAAGGAAGGGAGAATGTGAAGCCCCAAATTTGTTACAATAACAATAAACATTATTGGGTCTATGTGGTTATGTTACGACCTTATTCACATTCGAGGACGAATGTTGCTTAAGGAGGAGAGAATGTAAAATCCGGAAAAAAATAATAATAATATATAGTTGTGGTTGGGTTAATAAAAATATATATATATATAAGAAAACAAAGAATAAATTGCATGGGATAGAGTTAGTGTTAAAGTTGGATAAATAGATAGATAAAAAAAAAAGAACAAAACATGCAAAGATTTGCATCTCATTCACGTACACTCCTTCCTCCCCCCTTTTCATTTCCTTCAATCCCTTGGCTTTTTCCATATAGGTTATAGAAAACTCCTCCATTTATACATTGTATTTACACACAAACAAAGTACATAACATAAAGGTTAGAAAAATCAGAAAAAAAAACAAGTGAACAAGAAGGAAAAAAACAAGAAAATATCAAGGGAGGAAGGAGAACAAGAAAATTAGGGAACACTAAGGAGCAAGGGTGGTTGTAGCAACCGAACCACAATCTTTTTCACACTTACAAGGTGAGTTTTCTCACTCAGAAATTCTTGGTAACATCCTTTATTTTTAGTTCAATACATGTTGGAATAAGAATTGAGTGTTGAAAAGAAATATTGAACTTTTGATGGTTTAGATAACTAGTTGCGTCATGAACTTTACGAACTGTTCTCACTGAGTTATAATTGTTAGAATTTGATGAAATTCGGAAGAATTGTACACCTCTCTAATATGATCATATAGAACCAAAAATGAGGTAAAATGGACATACGGTTTGAAAGTTATCATAGTTCAAAGTTCCTGCCTTAGATTTGGTCGAAATTCGGAAAGACATAATTACAGACTGTTTTTATTGAGTTTTACTTATTAGAATTATATGAAAATTTACATGGTTGTAAATCTCTCTGTTACGGACAGATATATATAAATATTTATTAAAACGGACTTACGAATTGAGAGTTATTGTAGTTTGAAGTTGCTGCCTCGGATTCGTCGGAATCCAGAAGGGCAGGACGTTGAAACGTAAAACTGTACTAATCTGTGGGGAATATGAAAATTGTTGCTAAATGAAAGTTCTAGATATCTTTGTTGTGGACATTTTGAGACCTTACAGGGGTATATCCGACTTACGTATTGAGAGTTATCGCTGTTTAAAGTTTCTGCCTCGGATCTATCGATATCCAGGAAGGGCAGCGAATAAAAGTGTAAAACTGTACCAAATGGTACAGAATATGAAAGAATGGTTCACATGGAGACGTGTAGCTCTCTGTTCTCGTCGTTTTGAGAATTTATGGGGATTGAACGGGTTTACAGATTAGGAGTTATGACTATTATAAGATTGGGTGCTGTTTAATAAAAATTCTGCCGAAACAAATTTCATGTGGCTGGTTTGAGGATAAATTTGTGTTAGTTACCCAAAGTAGTTTTAAATGAAATTTGGTACAGTGAAAGATCCCCGTCTTACCTTAGTTTCCGCTTGAGAAACACCTTAGTTGGAGTTATGGTTAAAAAGTTATAATCGTTACAAGTATGAATGACAGAATGTTAGAAAAGAGAATAGTATTTATTTGATCTTCTGAAAAATATGAAAAGTGAATACGTGTTCACATAAATATATAAATATATAATGGATCGGGTTGCACGCCGCAACAAAACGTAAAGTGAATACGCGTTCACAAATACGTAAACATAATGGATCGGGTTGCACGCCGCAACAAAACGTAACGTGAATAGATGTTCACAAATACGTAAATATACTGGAGCGGGTTGCGCGCAACAAAACGTAAAGTGAATACGCGTTCACAAATACGTAAACATAATGGATCGGGTTGCACGCCGCAACAAAACGTAAAGTGAATACGCGTTCACAAATACGTAAATATAATGGATCGGGTTACACGCCGCAACAAAACATAAAGTGAATACACGTTCACTAATACGTAAACATAATGGATCGGGTTGCAAATATATATAAATATGAAAAGTGAATACGCGTTCACAAATATATGAATGTAATAAACATGTGGAAATGCAGGGGAATGTCTTAACGTATAATACGAGATAAAATGAAGTGTTAGTTAAACCGAGAATTTCCTATGAGGAGTTGTTGCATATTTAAAAATGTTGTAACCTGATATGTTTTTGCAATATGCTTATTACGTTATAATGTGATTGCACTTGGAATATTGTGGTGTTACTTTGAATTGCAGGGTAAGGTTCTCACTCAGCCCCAGATGGTAGGGCTGACTCTTTATTTAACATGTTTGAAAGGGTGATAGAGAAAGGCTCCACGTCAAGGCTAGCGATCGTCCATGACCTCTTGTCATACCAAGTCCATTGTTTGGGCTTGGTACTCGTCGAGTTCGAATGTCGGTTCAATGTCTCGATATGCCCGTGTGGAATGATCTCCCTTCCAACTTAGAATAATATTTGTCAGTATGTCTATGTTGAAACAATATTTGCACGAGCATGGGCTCGCGTTATATTTTTAATAAAGTCATAAACAAATTTCTGTATTGTTATTTTATTAATAGCTCCGTATTTGAATATAAGTTTAAATTTCTAAATAAAGAGAATTAAATGGTGCTCCTGGTGGGAAATAATTGTCCAGGTGCCATCACACCCTAAGTAAAGACTTAGGAAAAGTCGGGGCGTGACACCCAAAGTTCCGGTACCTACCAGATTGCTCCATATATCGCAACATACAATCTCTATCTCCTTTTTCGTTCAAGAGTTTATGGAAGTAAGACTGTCATCTCTGCCTAATATGCGCGTCCTCCGCCAGTACTTTTTCATCCTCGTCCTTGATGCACCTCATGTGATCTAAGTCGCAGGCCCTCCTCTCCCTCACCTTAGCTAGCCTGTATAACTTCTTATCCCCTCATTTTTCCTCTAATTCTACGTAAATGCATTCAAAAGCTGTCATTTTCGCCGTTGTGACCGCCAATTTTGCTTCCCTCCTCGCCATCTTATATAGTTCCCTATTCGTCTACTTCTCCACCTCATCTTTGATTTCTAGCAATTTCTCATATGTTGTTTTCTTTGCATCCACCTTCTCTTGAACTTTACCATTCCACCACCACTCCCCTCGACGCCCACCACGGCTACCCCGCGAAACCCTAACACTTCTCTAGCCACCTCCCTAACTGATCGTTTTGTGCCACATACTGGTCGCGTCCCCACTACTCCCTCATGCCCCTTTGGCCGTCAACCTCTCCCCCATATCATTTGCACTATTAATGGTCAAACTTCCCTATTTAATTCTCAACCTGTCATCTAGAACCCTTTTTTTCTTCTCCATCTTGATCTCTAAATCCATCACCAAAAGCTTAAGTCGGGTCGTAAGACACTCATTTAAAATAACCTTGAAGTCTTTACAAAGATTGTTGTCAACCTTCCTAAGAAGCAAAAAGTCTATCTGAGTCTTAGCCACCGAACTACGAAAAGTCACCAATTGCTCCTCCTTCTTCATGAACTTCGAATGAGATATCACCAACCTAAAAGATCTAACAAACTCCAAAAGTGAGACGTCTCCCTCATTCATGTGCCCGATGTCAAAGTCTCCATGCACATCATCATAGCCCCTGAAAGTGACCCGATATGTCCATTGAAGTCCCTTGCTACAAATAACTTCTCTGTGGGTGGTACACCTGCTACCACCTCGTCCAAATCTTCCCAAAAGCACATCTTCTCCTCCTCGACCAAGCCTGTCTGCGATGCGTAAGCACTAATAATATTTATAGTAGACCCCCTACTACCAACTTAATCGTTATAATCCTATCATTAACCCTCCTAAGCTCTACCACCTGGTCCCTTAGCTCGTTGTCTACCAAAATGCCTACCAATTTCTATGCCCCGACATACCAGATAACTATAACTTATACATGTCCATCTCATTAGCCTTAGGTCCTACCCATCTGGTCTCCTGGACACATGCTATATTGATCTTCATCTTCTTAAGAATTTTAACTAGCTCTATGCACTTCCCTGTCAAAGTCTCAATGTTCCAAGACCCTATTCTCAACCTAGTATCTCCCCTACCCCGCTTACCCCCTACCCCGCTTACCCCCTCCCCCAACTCTCGCCTCCGTCCCCAATCGAAAACATGACCCTAGTCTATCATCAGTCGTCAGAGCCACTAAAACAACTATAGACTAATAGGTTATTTACCCTAAGGCAATCATAAATCAATGCGAAACACCCAAGTCAATGCGAAAAACACAAATTAACAAGAATTTAGATGCGAGTCTACCCACTACAATAGGACCGATATAGCTAAGGAGAAGACTAGTAATGGCAGGGATGTAAAGTAAATATACAATACAGCAAAGCCGGCAATGTAATTACGAAGGTAAGGGCAAAAAATGAATACAGTCACATGAAGGTACCAATGCCAGGTGAATCTAACCTGTTCGCCGCCCAAAAATCATTATACAGCTGTGCAAATGTCTGTCTTCTGCCGGAAAATTCTTGTTCACCGCCGGAAGTTATTGTTCACCGCCGAAACTTTGCCGGAAACTTGCGTAGCTATGTAAGATAAAAGGCCCCTTTTTTATCAATTTTCTCAATTATTTGATAATTATTAATATCAAATTTAGTTTTTTTTTAAATGAAAGTACAGTTGTAGGCCAATTTTTGAAATTTTTAATTCTACAAAATTTGAAATGATAAAAATACCACTATATAACAATCTTTTTTTGGTTTACGACCCGATGTACTCCGGTATTCGCATTGAAGTTTCAACTATTCCGAATTCGGATACCCAAATTGGAGTCTCGTCTAATACGGACCCGCATTACGTAAGGCCCATTTAAGAGAACTCAAACTCAAACTCGAGACCTTAATTAAGGATGAAGAAATCTTATCCATTCCACCACAATCGTGTGGGTATCACTATAACAATCTAATTGTATGTGTCAGCTAGTTGTTTGCCACGCTAAATTTGAATTGTTACTATCATTTATAAATTGTTCATTGATCAATTCCATATTAAAGGGTTTCCAATTTGTGTAATGTGTTTTGACATTTAACACTCTTCATAACATGATTGTGGACCAAAAATATTTCCACATTTTACTAAATGAATATATGGGTTTCACTTTAATTTGTTAAATCATCTAATTCTTTCCTACTATTGGAGTAATTCTTGAGATGGAAGTATGAGGAAGAACGTTTTCACGGTCAACCATATACTATCAACATCTCTATGCTGTCATTCTACCTATAATAATATTGACATTTATAATAGTGGTACACTCTGTAAAAATTATTTCTCTATAACAGTCATACTCAAATATTATTAAGAAGTATATTATATATAAAAATATATAAAAATATTTATGATAATCATCATTAATAGAGAACATAGTAAATTTCAAGTACAAATATCTAAAAAGAAAAGAAAATCTCAAAGTAATCTGATTTAGTTTTGATTTTTTTTTAAAATCACCCATTTCCAAAACATATGTTCCTTAGATTTAAATTATTTATCGGTATAGTACAACTAGTTATGAATTTATTACTAATTTATTGTTTTTTTCATTTTTTATTAATGATATATGAAAACCAATTGAGATTTTAAATAACAAGTATATTATTTTCGTTTATAACATAAAAGTACATAAAATAATTATTTGCTTACTTTTGTTTATAGCAGCCAAATGATGTTTAAATATCAAATGTCATTATACATATATAACAACACCTCACTATAACCCATAAAATTTCCTGACAAGCACTGCCATTATAGAGAGATTTGACTATATATATATATATATATATATATATATAGAGAGAGAGAGAGAGAGAGAGTAAAATAAAGTTGCAGGGGCGGATCTATATGGAGCAGGGTTCATTTGAACCCCTTAGTCGAAAAATTAAATTATGCATATTGAAAAAAATAAAAGTAAGCCATGAAAACAGCCTCTTGCAGAAATGCAGGGTAATGTTGCATACAATAGACTCTTGTGGTCCGACCCTTCCCCGGACTCTATGCATAGCGGGAGCTTAGTGCACCGGTCTGCCTTTTTGTTTATATTGGGTTAAATCTTTGTTTATGTCTTTATATTAGATGTTGAACTCTTTTAATACAAACAAAAACTTGACTTAGGGGTCGTTTGGAAGGGTGAACTCCTCGACCCCATGTTCGAGTCTTGCTTACAGTATTTTCTCAAGCCTTCAATAACCTTAGGATGGGAAGAGCAATTGTCCACTATCAAAAGAACTTTTCTGTCATCCATTCGTTTATCAAACTAGCAAACATATTCTTGAAAAAGTAATCCGGTCATCCATATTTTCTTATTAGCTCGATAGTGACAATTAAGGTTATTCAAATTCACATTTTTAAAACATCTAGGATTAACATACTTACCAATTATTCAAAGCGGCACTTTGTCAGAACTGTCGCCATTGCAACAAACAACAAATGTAATCCTTTTCATGTCCTTCTTTCGTCCTTCCAATTGCTTTGTTGCAAGTGAATGATCTGCTTACAAATGGTAAAATAAATCAGTTTTATCCATATTGTAGGTATCCTTCCATT
The DNA here is from genome assembly GCA_029844215.1 of Przewalskia tangutica. NCBI lineage: Eukaryota > Viridiplantae > Streptophyta > Magnoliopsida > Solanales > Solanaceae > Przewalskia > Przewalskia tangutica. The sequence continues at coordinate 22,331,650 of CM056730.1, read as the reverse complement.
GAAACTGGTCTAATTTAGCTCGTATACTTGGTAAAGCATCCTCAACATTCTCCATAGTAGCTGAACCACTTTCACCAAACCTTCGATAAGATTTAATTCAATGTCTCGCCTTAAACCGTTCTAACTAGCCACTTGAGAAATTAAATCCTTGATCAGAGCTTTTATATATTTTTTGCTAAAACTTTTTTGCTTGGGCTTGGATTATTTCTCCACTAATATTAAATTTCTCTTGATATTGGATAAATCATTCATACAATACTTTTTCTAACTCTGGATATTTTGATGACCTGTGCCTATTGACGTTTTATTCTTTATCTCCATTGATAAATACTCTACTGATCTTTTGCGAGTATTTGATATTGTTGATTGATTGAAGAGATGTTGGAACTTTTGCTCCACCCATAACTATAAATCTTTTTGTCTTAAAGTGGACTGCTCATTTTTTTGCTCACATAATGTTGTTCTCATTTCATCAGTCAATGTGAATTTTTTCACTCCTTTCAAATTTGAAGCCATGAAAGAGAAAAATATCTAAACTGGGGCTGGGGACTTTCATTTGATCGAAGGGCTTCTTTCGAAAAAGAAAAATCTAGTGATTTGAGAATGAAAAGAAAATTAACGTATTTATAGAGTTTGTGTTCATGCATAACATTTAATATATTTTTTGTTACAATATATTTATTTTATCAATATACAATTTATGTGTTTCATTTTTTGAAATTGTTTCTTACAAAGTACTTAGTTTAAATTTTAGTTTCTCAATTAGTAATAAGTAAATATTAATATAAAAGTTCATGCATGTATTATATATTTACTAGCTTTTTTTGTTAGATAGTTTAACTTAATTTCATCTTTTAGTTTCTCAATAATTATAATTAATAATTATTAAAAGAAAATTCATGCATACGTGATAGTTCATGTTCATCCTTTACTAAATTTGTTACAATGTACTTAGTTTAATTTTTTTAGTTTTTCAATTCATATATTTAAAATTACATGCATGAACCTTAATTAAAATAATAATGAAAATGTATAACAAAATGCATGTCACACAAAAAATATAAAAATATTATGTAAATGAATAAATATTCATTTATCGAATGAATAATTATTCATTTATCAATAAATAACTAACCTCACTAAATGAATATTTTTTGTTGATTCCAATAATATTCATTTGTCGAGGTTTTACTGTATCAAATTAATTTTTCTTGGCAATTAAAAGAGAATGTATTTAACCACCAAGTGAGAATTACAATCCGGGGGGGGGGGGAGGTAACAAAACTCAACCCCTTCTAAGTTTATAACTGTGCTCCTAGATAAACATGAATATCAGGAAACAGAGAAAGTCAAAACAAACAAGAAAGTCTAAAGAGTACTAATGTATCCAAACAACCTACTGGAGACTAATAGAATTCTAAGTATAAATTAGAGTTGTCCAACGGGGCGGGGTGGACTCGGGGTTGGCGGGGTCAGGATCTGGCGTGGTTCAGGGTAGGGCGGGGTCGGGTGGGTCGAGTGGCGGTCTGCGCCACCCGATCGAGAGGGTCGGAGTAAAGTCGGTGGTGGGTCGGGGTGAAAGGGTGGGGTCATTTTTTATTTGCCTTTAAATTAAATAAATAAATAACATACACACACAACAAGATAGTTTAATAAAAATATCTCAAGGTTGTTTTTGTGCCTCTTATATTATTCGACTAGAAGTATGTTTATTTTTCTAATACAATTTCAAAATTGCAACTTCGTGATATTGAAAGTTGCAAATAAATAACATAGTAAAATTATAATTAAAAGAATTACATTTTAAGAAACACATTTTCTAGTTTCTTTATAATTTCTTGTGGTTCTTCGGTTGGAATTGGTATATCTTGGTCAAATTGGACGACATCGCTTGCACATCCGTCAGATAAGATTTCGTTGTAGTTGTAGTCTTCTTCTTTGTTGATCTCCGGTTGGCCGCACATCGTACGCTCCGCACGAATACAGTCTCTGAATAGAACTGCAATCTTTAATGAGTCTCCTGCCAATGAATGTCTGTGCTCCCCAATTTGAAATCTTCCCACAGAAAATGTGCTTTCGGACACTGTTGATGACGCTTGAATGTTCAACACATCTCGGGCCATCTTTGCTAGTGTTGGAAAATTCTTCTCATTCTCCCTCCAGTATTTTAGCAAGTCTTCACGTCCCTCTTCATTTTCAATTGCTTCGTACGGTACAACACCCTGCAAAACAAAAATATCAAACTTGCTAACTTGGTTAGAAACAGTATTGTTAAATGTATTTTGTATACACTTTTGAGTCTTTTTTAGTTAGTATTTTACTCTTTTATTCTGCGTATAGTATAGTGTTAGGTGTGTTTTTCCTTCATTTTGTGTCACAGCGGTCATAAAGGAGAAATACCACTTTTGAGGATGAAATGAGCTTAATTGAGATGATAATTGCACAAGTACACCCCAAGGAATGAAGCCTAAGAAGTGTCAAGAAGAACAGAAGAAATCTGGCAGATTCTGGACAAAAATCAAAGAGGCACTTAGGTGCCTGGCCAAGTAGCACCGCGGTGCAATTGAACCGCGATCAGGAAAATTAGCACCGAGGCGTAAAAATTACCAAAAGACCGAAACTGAATCACTGTCGAAGGAACCTAGGTGTCTGACAGAGGAACCGCAGTGCCTCCATTCCAGTAACTTTCAGTGATTTTCTGCCAATTAGCACCTAGGTGCCTCTCAGAGGAACCGCGGTGCCGACGCGTATTTTCAGGTTTCCTGTTCCAAATTGGAGAGGATTTTTATGGTCCGAAAGATAACTTTGCTCAAGTATAAAATCCCTAAACCCTGCTCATATACCATACCTTATACCATATTCTAAATCATACTTTGTGGAGGCAAGACACAATTGGAGACTCTTGTTCAAGTTCTTTTTCTTTCCCTTTTATTTCAATTTATGTTGGATTGTAATCTAGTTCTTGACATGACAATGTTTAGGAGCTAATTACTTTAGTAGGATTTTCATCGAATCTTCTTGAAGCTATTTCATATAGTTAATGCATTAGTTATTGATTTCTTCTTCAACGTATTAAGATCTATTCAATATTGTTATGATTGCTTGATAATTAACTAGCTATTAATTGTCATCACTTATATGATTTCAAAAGTCTGAAAGGTGAGATTTGAATATGCTGTAATTGTCTAGACATATGTTAAAATTGTGGACGAAAGTACCCCGATACTTGTGTAGTATTTAAAGGTTATTGTTCTTAATCCTTATGTGTGGTAAAATCTATCATAGAAATATAGAAGGTTTCTGCACTAGGTTGAGCTCTTGTATGTCCTAACCGGAATATAATGACAGATTAGTTAACATGCTATCTTAATAAGAAGAAGAAACATTAGCAATTGCATTAACACGTGAAATAGTGGATATTTGAGGAGATTGGAAGCCCTATTTCCTTCATAACTGTTATAAGACCAAAGTATTATAATCTTTAGTTTATTTTCTGCACCTAGTCATAATTCTTAGTTATAAGTCTCAAACTAAAGAACGTCAACCAAATAGATACCACTTGATAGATAATCAGTACTTAATAAACCAGTCTTTGTGGACGATAAACTCGATCTTACAGATCTTTATTACTTGAACGATATGTACACTTGTGTAAGCATCTAGAATTATCGCAACAGGTTTTTGGCGCCGTTGCCGGGGACTGGCGTACTGTTAATATCGATTTATCTATTCTTAATTCTAATTTGGTTTTTATTTCCAGTTTATTTTTATTTTTATTTTTATTTTGTTTTAGTGTTGTTGTCGTGATCTGTTTGCTGTTGTTGATTAGTCTCAGGAACTTAGTTTATGAGAAGTAGGAGAGGAGCTGACATTCTTATCCCTCTGAACCCTGAGATTGAGAGATTGTGTAGACAGAATAGAAAAGAGAAAAGAGCAGCTGATTCCTTAGCAATGGGAGATCAGCGAAACAATAATGTGGGGGATGATGAGTTACCGCTTGTCTTAAGACAAGTCCCTGCGGAAAGGAGCTTGGGGGACTATGTGTTGCCTACAATTACAGGGGTGCAGACTTGCATCAGACTTCCAGCTGTTGAATCCAATAATTTCGAAATCAAACCAGCGATCTTGCACATGGTCCAAGGTTCAGTCCAATTTGGGGGATTATCGACAAAAGATCCCCATCTACATCTAGCAAACTTCCTGGAGCTGTGTGCAATGTTTAAATACAATGGCGTTACTGATGATGTCATTTGGTTGAGGCTCTTCCCATTCTCACTCAGGGAGAGAGCAAAGTGTTGGTTGAATTCATTACAGGCGAACTCCATCACTACATGACAAGACTTAGCCCAGAAGTTCCTTGCTAATTTTTTCCCTCCATCCAAAACAGCAAAGCTCAGATGAGAGCTTAATAATTACTATCAGATGGATGAAGAGTCACTATATGATGCATGGGAGCGTTTCAAAGATCTGTAGAGAAAGTGTCCGCATCATGGGATTGAGAAGTGGATGTTGGTTCACATATTTTACAATGGGCTATGTGGTACAACTCGTACCATTATTGATGCTGCAGCAGGAGGGATGTTCATGAGAAAGAGTGTCAATGAGGCACATGATTTGTTAGAAGACATGGCCACAAACAACCATCAAGGGGCCGATAAGATAGCAGTGAATAATAGGAAAATGACTGGGATTCATGGGCTAGATGTTATCATTTGCGATCACAGCGGTGGCCACTTTGACAAATCGGACGCAAAGACAAGCATCATGTCGATTAAAGTTGTTCAAACACCAGTGCGTTGTGAGATTTTTGGGGGTCTCCATACTTTTGATAGATGCACAGCAGTGGACCCAAAAATGTGCTCATGGAGCAAGTTCATTGATCAGTGTATTTTATATACACCTTTTGAGTCATTTTTAGTTAGTCTTTTGCCCATTTTTGTACAAATATGTGTCGTCTTACGATATATTTTCTTTCTTTTGAGTCATAATGGTTTAAAGTGGCTCATTGGCGAAAAGGAGCAAAAAGAGGGCAGAAACAGAGGTCCCAGAGCTCAAACAGCTAGAAAGTTGGCGAACCGGGCAAGAAATGGCACCACGCGCTCCAACCAAGAAGATCGAGGCGCGCGGCCAAAATACGCAGAATTGCAGTGAGTTTCACACAAGCGCTGAGGCGGGAATTCTGTCAAATTCGAATGGGAATGGGCCAAGATTTAGAAGGAAAACTGAGAGAACGACTTGGAGGCTATAAAAAGGAGTTTTTAGGTCAGAATTAAAGGTTCCAAACCCTTATCAATTCATCACAACCTTGGAGATCAAGATTGGAGACTACTTTTGTGTAATTTCTTTATTCTTTGTTTTATTTCTTTGTAGTTTATGTTGGATATTAGTTTAGTTCTTGGCATGTCTATGGCTAGGAACTAACTTAATTTAGGGTTTTCCATATCAAATCACTTGAAACTCATTCTTATGAATTAATGCATGTTTTGGTTTCTTCTTATCATTGTTGAGATTTATTCAATATTTGTTTTGAATGTTTGGTAATTAATTGATCATTAATTATCATAATCTCTATGATTTCTAATCGAAAGTCGAAAGGGGAGATTGTGAATATGCTATAGTTGAATAAACATAGGTTAAATCGTGAACGAAAGTAGCCCGATACTTGTGTAGTTTAATAGGTTATTGCTCTTAATCCTTCTTTATAGTCAATCTTATCACCGAAAGGTAGAAGAGTTCTATATTGGGGTTGAGTGTTTATATTACCTTAACAGGAGTATAAAACGTCTTAGTTAACCTGTTATCTTAAAATAGAAGAAGAACCATAATTAATTGCATTAACAAGTAAGATGAGCGAATAGTTGAGGAGATTTGGAAGCCATATTTCCACCATATCTGAAGTAAAACAAAGTGATTTAGTTAGCATTCATAAGTATAGTTATAAACAATTCATCAATCATCGGTTACTGTTGACAGTCAATTTTGACCCGTTTTTTGTATATTTGTTGCAATTCTAAGTATTTTAGCACATCGCATTTTCATCAGCATTTTTTGCATTTTTTATCTTTTTTTGTTAAATTAACCATTATGTTTTGTTAATATTATGTTTTTATTATTGTTATACCGTCGTTTTATTTTAATATTATTTGCATCTTTTAAATAATTAATTGGTATCCGCACTTTTACTTTTAATCAGGCATTAAACATGTCTTAAATATTGCATTTTAGTATTATTGCGTCGGCATTTGCATTTGTATAATCTTGCATCTTTTTAAATAATTTGGTTTTAAATAATTAATCCGCCTTGCATTTTGTCAAACCAGTCCAGTCCAGTCCAAGACACAATTTGAATCAGTCCAAGACACAATTTGAATCAGTCCAATCCAACACCATTTTTAATTTCATCCAAACACTCTTTTATTTTCCCCCCTAAAATCAAAACCTACTTTTCATTTCCCCCCCCCCCCCCCAAAACCAAACCCAAACCCAAACCCTAAAAACCTACCCTATATATTAAACATTTCCCCCCCTTTTATAAGAGAGGAAGGGGCAGCACACAATCGCCGCTTTAAGGAGCCACCGCCACATCCGCCTTTGTCTCCCTCTCGCCGCCCTTGCCGCTAATCGCCGCTTCACGGAGTTCTAAAAACTCCGCGAACTCCCACACCCTTTTATTTTTCAGAACCCCAACAACAACCCTAACCCTCTCTAAAAAACCTTTCCCGTCGCCTATCTCCCGTCGTCCAACCCAAACAATAACCCACTGTTCGGCGACCCTCACCTCACTCACTTCTTTCCGTCACCTCTCTCCTCGAGCCTCACCTCTCACTTTCCGTCGCCATGACCCATTCTCGTCGCCCCACTGCCCGATGTCACATCACGGCGTCGCCGGCGATTAGCCGCGACGCCGCCTCTTCTCCCTTCACCGTCTCCGTCGATGTGTTTGTTATATCTACTTCTGTTACTATTTTTCTGTGTGTTTGTCGACCGACGATTATCGTTTTACTAACTTTTGTTGGGCTGATTTATTATTTTGAATGTCGCCGGAGTTTGTTAAAACTCCGGCGATCTATGTTATGTTTCGTTTTGGGACTGATTACGAACTGTTTGTTCGTTGGACCCTGTTGGCTCGATTTTCAGTATTTGTTGGTTGTTATCATTGTTGGCGATGGTTTGATTTTGATTGCAGTTATATCACGGAGCTTTGCTCCGCAAGCTGAAGTTTCAGCGGTCATATGGTTATCTTGTTGGCTCACGATGCTCATTTTTAGCTTTTCTTTTGGGGTGATTTTGGCGGTTTGCTCACGATTTTGGCTATTTTTCAGGCTGATTTTCCCTGTATTCTGGACTGATTTTGGACATTTTTTGCTGGTTTACTGATTTAGAACAAATACTACACTGTTGGTATTTTACTGATGTGAACAAGATGCTACACTTGTTTGGCCGATGAAAAAGTTATCCGTCGATTTTGAGGCCTCCACGTTGCAAAGACGGAAAATAAAATAAATGAAGCTTTAGGCAAGGATGATTTCTTCCACTTACAGGATAACCAACATGCGCTGGCAGTAACGCGCACTTCGCTTACTTATTTAGGCTGTCCCACTTTATATTTTTTACATATCTGAGCCCTCTGTGTTTAAAACTATTACTGTTTTGGCGCGGATCCGAAGGTTTTATTTATTTTATTATTTTAGCAATATTGGCCGATGAAGGAATCTCCGTCTGATTTCCAAGGCCTTCCATGTACAAAGACGGATTTATTTTTGGCTTTATTTATTAATTATTGCAATTACTTTAAAAATTGTTTATTTTATTACTAACGCTTTTACTAAGTGTCTATGCAGGTACCCGAAGATCATCTTATGCAGAAGGCCTAAAAAGGGCTAAAGATGTCCCGGATTTTTATCTCGTGTCGCATTTAATTTTAGTTTTACTATTTTGTATTGCATTTTATTTTAATTGTAAAAATGCTTAGAATAGATAGAATAAAAGCCAATATATAATTAGCCTAGGTTTGAATGGATAACCGCAAGTTAGCGGATCCTATAGGGTGCCTAACCCCTTCCCTTTAGGATAATAAAGAACCCTTACCCGGAATCTCACATAGCTTTCGCAGACCTTTAAAATGGAGATCATTTGTAGTATTTTATGCTACATTTTTAGTGTCCTAATTCACTATAATAATTAGGTGGCGACTCCTAAAAATGCATTTAGGAATCAACCATACGTGGCACTACCGTTTCGACTCCGATTTAAATGGGGTGTTACAGATGGCGACTCCGCTGGGGATTCAAGTTCTTGACCATAACAAACTTTGGTTTATTATTGCTTAGCTTTATTTGCTTTTATTTGTTTTAAATGCCTTAAAATTGCTTGCTTAATTTTGTATGTTTAACTGTTTTAATTGCTATTTGTTTTACTGTTTTCCTTAAACTGGCATTCCGCTCATATTTCTTCCACTCTGGAAAATTCACATTGTCACACACAACACGCGGGTGTGCTTTGCGCACCTGCAAATTTCTTTCAAACACCCAAATTTAAGAGAGTTGGCGTTTTGCGCGGAGAATCCGGTCCAACCGGTGGTCGCGTAGCCTTCTCACTCGAATAGTCCGCTCGGGAACCTTGCGTCTAGTAAGCCAAATCTTAGAAACTTAGGATAGAGCTATACCACCCTTTTATATTAAGTCATGCATGCACAAACCTTAGGTGGGTTAATCCTTGGTATTAAGTATTAACGCCACAATTAGAAATCCACCAAATTTGTCGACGGGTTTCGCAACCCAACGACCCATTAGCATACTATGTGTAGCGTGATGATGATAGACAGATCCAAGCCTGGTCATGCCACACCAAAATTGGAAAAAGTGCACCGTCATTTGGTCGCCATTTTCAACAAAACATCGCAGTTTAACTGCTTGGACCTATTTATCATAATCTCGCATATCTGGCGTTTAGGCCGACCTCTGGCATAAGAGAGGTCCCATGCATATTAGGCGCGCGCTTCATTTGCATGCTTTTGTTTACTATTTTGTTGCTAGCAATTTTGTACATATTATTTAATGCAATAATTACCCTTTTAACCCATGTACATATCATGCTATGTGCTTACAACTCTGGCCACGAGCATTTGCATTTTTGCACTTTTGTTGTCATATTGCAATCAGGACTTCTACTGCGTAAATCGCTCTTGAACATCACGATTTGGACTTTGTGAAGCATCAACCACCAGTCCGGTTGAACCAAGCAGGGGAGTCTTTGACTATATTGCCACGCCCTTACATCTTACTATTTTTGTGGTTTGCCTACTCTCACCTATTTGTCATATTTTTGCAGGAAGTCCGTCCTCGCAAATAGTCGAGGGCGGGCAACAACAAAAAAAAAAGGGGGAAGAAAAAGAAAAGGAAAAAAAAAAGTCATCCCAAGAATGAGTTGAGTTATGTTGACGGAAAGAAGTCAGCTTATACCGGATTCAACGAAGCATCGCTCTGGGTCTTATATTTTGCATTTTTATACGTATTTGCAAGTCCAATTAATATGTCTAGTATTGATTGCATAATTCTTTATCATGCATTTACAGCAATAATTATTCCGAACTACGCGTGTCTGATTCTCACCATACGGTGTGATACGTAGGCAACCCATCTAGGGTTCGACACCACCACGTAAGAAAAAAAAAAAGGGACATTTGGTTCACCCATTCATTGTATTTATCCAATCATTCATGCATTTCATTCATTCTACCAAAGTCGTACATTTTTTCATTACATTCTTTTACTTTGCATTAGTACTATAGTGAACAATCATTTGTTTTGCACAGCTTTTACTTTTGCATTTCTTTCATGAATAAATTCTTTTCAAGCATACATTTTATAACATATCTGAACGAACTACGCACACCTGATTCTCGTCAAAGACGAGATACGTAGGCAGCCCTATTCGGGTTCGGTACCATTTATTCAAAAAATACAAAAAAATATATCTTGTTCATAAATACAAAAAATGTTATCCAAAAATACAAAAAAAAAAACATCTTTTTTTAGTATCATTGTTTGATTTGGTTGATACCAACACAGTTAGGAGTGTGCATAGGAAAGAACGAATAACAATCAGTATGAGTGGACTTCGTGGTAAACCATAGATTCTTTTGGTACCTCTCACGCACATATGTAATGACATTGTCTTGCATGCTTTCGAGATAAGAACGAAACCAACCTCATTGTTTCATGTGCATTGTGTGGTGAGTTTTAGAATAAGTTCAATTGCATTGCATTGTGATCTAGAACTTGGCTTGAATGTTTGTTGAGGCGAAATCCTGAGTAACACTCGGTGTAAGAAATGATCGTAGGCTTTCTTTGACCCGTTTGAGCCTTTTCAGCCTACCAAACAACATTATCCGTAGTACACCCCTTTTGAGCCTAAAGCCTATTCTTTTTAAAACCGCATATTACACCTATACCCTTTCTGAGTGCGTACGCACTATCCCTCTCTTGGCCCGACCTCCTTGAGCGCTTTGGAAATGTGCAAGTGGCTGACAAATTCTGCGTCGAAGGTGGCAAAGCCAAAAATTGTCAAAGTCCCAAAAGGGAAAAGAAAACACAAATGATGACTCACAAAAGAAGAAATCAAAAGCCCCGACATTATACAAAGAAAAAATGAATAAAAAATGAGAGAATAACTTTGAAAAAAGCGGGCTCCAAACGAAAGATTCAAAAGGAAGTCAGTACAGAAAAACTGGGACAAAAAGAAAGCAGGTCAGCATTAAAGCACACAAATGTCAAGCACGGACGTAGTCCGACGCTCGAGGAAAGATTAGTCACTTTTTACCCAAATGATATCCATCCCTTTCCCCCAAGCCTACATTACAAGCCCATGACAAGCCCTACATGATCTTATACTGAGGGTTCTCACATTAGTGGATACTTACATGACGGCCAAGCCTATGGTATCACAATTGCATGCATTAAACATCCTTTTGAGTGTGAGCGTACTCCTCTAAACGTCCCAAAATTCAAAATACTGGAATATATGTGAGAAATGGGACTTTCTTTCAGTAAGGGCATTTGAAACGTGAGATTACGTGTAGTTCGAAATCTTGGCTGCAAGCAAGTGTGTCGATACTTAGGTGTCTGAGGTACCATTTGAAACTATAGGAATTACCTAGAAGTCAATCTTTGTTAGACTGAAAGTGAATAACGGAATTCCTAAGCACAATACTAATTGTTGGTATCAACTGAAGTCAGAACGTGATGCTGTCTTTCCATTTTTCAAAAAAAATGCATATAAAATCTTTATTCTTTGCATCACGAACTACGTCTTGACCTGATTCCCTCGGCGGGATACGTAGGCGGCCACATCGGCTTCGGTCCCGCATCATTTAAAAAAAAAATCATAAAAAGTTCTTATTTTTGCAGCATGAACTACGTATTGACCTGATTCCCTCAGCGGGATACGTAGGCGGCCTAAGTCGGCTTCGGTCACACCATTAGAAATCTTCCCATTGGCTCGCGTGCGATAAAATGCGTTTGTTTATTCTGAAAAGAGATATGAGCAATGTCCGCCAGAGCTAAGTCTTGCCCACGCACCCCGCATAACTAAAACTGGGACAATTTTGAGAAATGCATTGTGAAGAGATCATAATAAGGATTCCAAAAGCAATCGCATCATTCAGCAAGCATTCGCAGCATCCAGCAAGTCCGCACAGAGACTGCATCAGCACTCGCAGCATTCAACAAGCTTTCACAACATTCAACACGCCCGTGCAAGGACGAAACTCAGCATTTGCAGCATCACATCAATACAACCGCCATCACATTTTACAGGATAACATTTCTACTCATGCTATTACATTGCTTATAAATTCATGCGTTGTCATTTTTGGCTTAACAATTATGCACTAACCTTTTGCTGAAGTCTGAGCATGCAAGCGTCAAGAGACAAAGCTACAAGGTCGACGCTAATCAACCACTCATTTCCTAAAACTCACTAAGTTTTCTTTGAGTGCAGGGTCTTCATATCAGCAAAGGCAGGAACACAACAATAGGCTCATGCGGGTTACAAACGCACAACGTCTATGTAATGACGTTATCTCAATCCAGGTGAGTCACAAAGCAGGTACGCTCATAAACCAACGCATTTCATTAAAAGCCTATGCAACGGCTTCATCCATGTTTCGTCTATGCAACGAACATCGGCGTGCGTCTACGCGCAACGACGCTTAACAACAATACGCCCAGTAACGATGTCGGCATTGCGTCTACGCAACGACGCGGCAAAGAATACGTCCGTAACGACGGCATCGCCGGCGTGCGTCACGCAACGGCGAAGAATACGCCCAGCAACGACGCCATCATCGCGTCTACGCAACGACGCGGCGGAATACGTCCGGTAACGGCGTCGACGGCGTGCGCAACGACGCGGCGAAGAATACGTCCAGTAACGACGCCATCGGCGTGCGTCTACGCAACGACGCCCGGCGGCAATACGCCCAGTAACGGCGTCATCGACGTCGGCGTCACAACGACGCCGCGGAATACGTCCAGGCGGCGACGCCGGCGTGGCGTACGGCAACGACGCCCGGAACAATACGTCCAGTAACGACGTCGTGACGTGCGTCACGCAACGACGCCAAAGGAATACGCCCAGCAACGACGTCATCGGCGTGCGTTTACGCAACGACGCCAGAATATCGTCCGAACAGCGGCGTCGGCGTGCGTCATGCGCAACGCCATTTCATTTAAGCTATGCAACGGCCATTCATATTTCGTCTACGCGGCGAATTTAACATCTACATCACGTCTATGCAACGACGCCATTTCATCTAAGCCTATGCAACGGCTTCATCTTTGTTTCGTCTATGCAACGACGAGCATCTGCATAGCGTCTATGCAACAACGCCATTTCATTTAAAAGCCTATGCAATGGCTTCATTCATGTTTCGTCTATGCAACGACGAACATCTGCATCACATCTATGTTTCGTCTATGCAACGACGAGCATCTGCATCGCGTCTATGTAACGACGTCATTTCATTTAAGCCTATGCAATGGCTTCATCCATGTTTCGTCTATGCAACGACGAACATCTGCATCGCGTCTATGCAACGATGCCATCAACATCTACAAACACCATGTCTATTACAGCACCACATCACCTGCAACCCAGTGTCAATCATACTTCGACACTGGGACATTTTTAATCAGCGTCAGCTTTGCTTTTTATTTTTTTTGCATCACAACGACCCAGTGTCATCATGATTTGACACTGGGACATTTTTTGGATCTGCATCATCCCTATTTTTGAGTTCCAGTTTATAAAACAGGACAAAATTGGCTACAAGTCAACATCTTTGTCCGAAGACTCTTCCATCATCTCCGTACAAAGAGGACATCTTGTTGTGATCAATTTTGACCCGTTTTTTGTATATTTGTTGCAATTATAAGTATTTTAGCACATCGCATTTTAATCAGCATTTTTTGCATTTTTTATCTTTTTTTGTTAAATTAACCATTATGTTTTGTTAATATTATGTTTTTATTATTGTTACACCGTCGTTTTATTTTAATATTATTTGCATCTTTTAAATAATTAATTGGTATCCGCACTTTTACTTTTAATCAGGCATTAAGCATGTCTTAAATATTGCATTTTAATATTATTGCGTCGGCATTTGCATTTGTATAATCTTGCATCTTTTTAAATAATTTGGTTTTAAATAATTAATCCGCCTTGCATTTTGTCAAACCAGTCCAGTCCAGTCCAAGACACATTTTGTGAAATCCGGAAAAAAAAAAATATAGTTGTGGTTGGATTAATAAAAATATATATATATAAGAAAACAAAGAATAAATTGCATGGGATAGAGTTAGTGTTAAAGTTGGATAAATAGATAGATGAAATGAAAATAAGAAAACAAAAACAAAAGAAAAACAAAAAGAAAAAAAAACAAAAACAAAACACATGCAGAAGTTGCACGTCCTTTCCACCCCTTCCCCCCCTTTTCATTTCCCCTCCAACTCTTGTCATTCCACCTCCCATAGGTTATAGAAAACTCTCCACTTATACATTGTATTTACACACAAACAAAGTACATAGCACAAAGAATATAAAATCAGAAAAAAACAAGTGAAAAGAAGAGGAAAAAATCTGGAAAAAATACCAAGAGGGCAAGAAGAACAAGAATCAAAATACTAGAGAGTAAGGATAATTTTAGCAACCACACAACAATAATCTTCACACTTACAAGGTGAGTTTTCTCACTCAGAAATTCTTGGTAATATCCTTTATTTTAAGTTCAATACATGTTAGAATAAGAATTGAGTGTTGAAAAGAAATATTGAACTTTTGATTGTTTGGACAACTAGTTGCGTCATGAACTTTACGAACTGTTCTCACTGAGTTATAATTGTTAGAATTTGATGAAATTAGGAAGAATTGTACACCTCTCTAATATGATCATATAGAACCAAAAATGAGGTAAAATGGACGTACGGTTTGAAAGTTATCATAGTTCAAAGTTCATGCCTTAGATTTGGTCGAAATTCGGAAAGGCATAATTATGGACTGTTTTTTTTGAGTTTTACTTATTAGAATTATATGAAAATTTACATGGTTGTAAATCTCTCTGTTACGGACAGATATAGATAAAGAGTTATTAAAACGGACTTACGAGTTGAGAGTTATTGTAGTTTGAAGTTGCTGCCTCGGATTCGTCGGAATCCAGAAGGGCAGGACGTTGAAACGTAAAACTGTACTAATCTGTGGGGAATATGAAAATTGTTGCTAAATGAAAGTTCTAGATCTCTTTGTTGTGGACATTGTGAGACCTTACGGGGGTCTATCTGACTTACAGATTGAGTGTTATCGCTGTTTAAAGTTTCTGCCTCGGATCTATCGAGATCCAGGAAAGGCAGCGAATAAAAGTGTAAAACTGTAACAAATGGTACAGAATATGAAAGGATGGTTCACATGGAGACGTGTATATCTCTGTTCTCGTCGTTTTGAGATTTTATGGGGCTTGAACGGGTTTACAGATTAGGAGTTATGATTATTCTAAGATTGGGTGTTGTTTAATAAAATTTCTGCCGAAACAAATTTCATGTGACTGTTTTGAGGATAAATTTGTGTTAGTTACCCAAAGTAGTTTTAAATGAAATTTGGTACAGTGAAAGATCCCCGTCTTACCTTAGTTTCCGATGGAGAAACACCTTAGTTGGAGTTATGGTTAAAAAGTTATAATCGTTACAAGTATGAATGACAGAATGTTAGAAAAGAGAATAGTATTTATTCGATCGTCTGCAAACTATGAAAAGTGCATACGTGTTCACGTAAATATATAAATATATAATGGATCGGATTGCACGCCGCAACAAAACGTAAAGTGAATACGCGTTCACAAATACGTAAACATAATGGATCGGGTTGCACGCCGCAACAAAACGTAAAGTGAATATGTGTTCACAAATACGTAAATATAATGGATCGGGTTGCACGCCGCAACAAAATGTAAAGTGAATACGCGTTCACAAATACGTAAATATAATGGATCGGGTTGCACGCCGCAACAAAACGTAAAGTGAATACGTGTTCACAAATACGTAAATATAATAGATCGGGTTGCACGCCGCAACAAATATGAAATATGAATACATGTTCATCTATATATAAATATGAAAAGTGAATACGCGTTCACAAATATATAAATGTAATAAACATGTGGAAATGCAGGGGAATGTCTTAACGTATAATACAAGATAAAATGAAGTGTTAGTTAAATCGAGAATTTCCTATGAGGAGTTGTTGCATTTTTAAAAATCTCAGTAACTTTGATATGTTTTTGTAATATGTCTATTACGTTATAATGTGATTGCGCTTGGAATATTGTGGTGTTACTTTGAATTGCAGGGTAAGGTTCTCACTCAGCCCCAGATGGTAGGGCTGACTCTTTATTTAACATTGTTTCAGGAAAGGGTGATAGAGGAAAGGCTCCACGTCAAGGCTAGCGATCGTCCACGACCTCTTGTCATACCAAGTCCATTGTTTCGGGCTTGGTACTCGTCAGGTTCAGAATGTCAGTTCCAATGTCTCGGGATATGCCCGTGTGGAATGATCTCCCTTCCAACTTAGAATAATATTTGTCAGTATGTCTATGTTGAAACAATATTTGTACGAGCATGGGCTCGCGTTATGTTTTTTTATAAAGTCATAAATGATTTTCTTTATTGTTATTTTTATTAATCGCTCCGTATTTGAATATAAGTTCAAATTTCTAAATAAAGAGAATTAAATGGTGCTCCCGTGGGAAATAATCGTCTGTGTGTCATCACGCCTAAGTAAAGACTTAGGGAAATTTGGGCGTGACAAGTTGGTATCGAGCTAAACCAGTTAAGAGATTCTAGGAAGTTTTCTTGAGTTGGGTGTTTGAGCGGTTTATTATTGCGACGGTGTGCGCCACCTTAGTAATAAGTGAACAGAATAACATCCTAAAGTTTCTCTTCTTTCGTACTCTTCTCGTGCCTACCTTGAGTCTTTTCAAAGACTTGATTTCTCGTACTACCTCCTTCACACGGGTTAGAAAAGGGGATTGTACAACGTTATACTGACTAATATGATTTGTGTAGATGGCGATTATAAGGCGAGTTCCAACAAAAAGGGAAGTACTCATGGAACAGGCAAAGGAAATGAGAGCTCAGAGGGAGTTCATGCGTCGTAAGATGGACTCAGAAGGTGATTTTGATGAGTACATTGATGACACAATCGTACTATGTACATATTTGCTTAGACTAGAAGGAAAAGGCGTTCATACGACCTAACCTTCTTCAACTTTCCAATTGGAGTCATACTACGATAATAGTCAATTCCGTCCGTAAAAGTTTCATTCGCATTCGTAAAGGCAAGGATGCTAAGAGAAGATATTACGTAAAAATTCATTGCACCAATTTCTGCATCATGTAAGAGGAGTAAGGTATAAAATGAACTATATGGAAAGAGAAGCAAAAAGGAAGGTTCACAGGGAGTTGAATGCCAACCTGCAGAATAGACGAATCATGCGGTTAAGCCCTTTAGAACGCGTGATAGTAGGTGTCTGTTCCAGTACAAGGGCTATAGCGGGTTGCACAGTGGCAGAGTTGACCTGATGTGATGTATTGTAGTCATGACATTGTTATTTTAAAATATGATGAATGAAGTGCTATGAATACAAGAAAGAAATGATATGTTTTATTAAATTATTTTTCTTGTTGGCATATTGTGGTGTTGCATGCTTATGAACTATAAGAAAATTTTAAGAGCTAGAGTAGACATTCCGTCTTCTAAAACGTGGGTGTGTTTGTCTTCACAGAAAATGGTGAATTCACAAATCCCGGGGGCTCAAGAGGAGGTTCATCACGAAGCTCATGTACCTCCAGTTGACGTAGTGGTGTCTGAAGGGAGCGGAGAAAATGTCGGAGAAAATGTTGGAGAGAACGAGAGTCAAATGGCCCAAGAAACAGTGGGACAAAAACTAGATAGACTCATAGAGTTAATGACAGCTGCAGTTCCACACATGGTTCCGCCCGCACCTAGTGTCTCTGTCATAGCCCCGAACCAGAACTGCACGGCCCAGTGGGACCGATTGCGATCGCACTACGCATCGGAGTGTAGAATCCCAGCGCACTGATAGGCTATGGGCAAATTTTATGAGGAGAAGAGAACCACTGTACTCAGGGAAGGACCCCAAGGCCGACCCGATGGTATTCCTCGATGAAGTTGAAGACTTAATGTTCACATTGGGATGCGTGGAGACGCAGGGCGTCAACTTGGTAGGCGCACGACTAGTGGATGATGCAGGGGTGTGGTGGAGGAATTTTAGGAAAAATCGTCTCCCGATGTCACCACCAATGACTTGGGGAGGGTTCAGAGCGGCATTCATTGAGAAGTTTATGCCTAATACGCGCAAGGATGCGCTCAGACGGGAGTTTGAACAATTGAAGCAAGGTGACCGCAGTGTACAAGAATATGATACACAGTTCGTGAGGTTATCGGCATACAACACACATGTCGTCCCTACAGAAATGGATAGAGTCAAGCAATTTGTAGAGGGTTTAAACCCGAACATAGCAGAGAAGGTGGTGGCGTTAGCCAACGATCGAACTTATCTTCAGATTGTCGATATGGCTTTGAGGGTAGAAGGTTTCGCTAAAGCAAAAAGGGAATATTCGCAGAAGAGATTTCGGACGTCAGGATCATTTAACCAGAGTCAAAATCAGAAGCAGGAGTTTAGTAAGGGATCTTCAGGACCGAACCAATCTGTGGGCCAGTCTTATTTCAAGCCTAAGGGGCACAATTGGTCTAATTACCAAGGTAACAAGGACAAGGCCACCAACCCTAACACAGGAGGCGACAAACCGATTTGTAAGATTTGTCAAAGAAAACACACTGGAGAATGTCGGCTCTTAATGAAGACATGTTATAACTGTGGAGAGTCAGGCCACTATGCCAGGGATTGCAAGAAGAGGACCCAAACTCAATCTATTCAGGGAAGGTCAGAAGCAACCACAGCTGCCTACAGGGGAAATCAGGGAAACCAACCCCGCCAGAGTCAGGGAGGTCAACAACCCAACAATTCTAATCGGCCACGCTTTGCCCCAGAGGAATGAGGCAGAAGCATCTAATGCGGTGGTCACAGGTATTCTGCTAGTCTCGAGTATTCCTGCATTTGTATTATACGATCCCGGCTCTACATTTTCATATGTGTCAATGGGCTTTGCTAAGAATTTACATGTAGAACCTTCTTATTTAAGTGAACCTGTTGAGGTTATGACACCAGTATGGGCCTCAATTTGGGCCTCTCGGGTGGTAAATAATTTTCCATTAGAAGTGAATGGTAGGGGAACAATGGTGAACCTAGTACTACTTGATATGGTAGACTTCGACGTCATTTTGGGTATGGATTGGTTGTCGGCATGTTATGCCATGTTAGATTGTCGACGAAAGATAGTGAGATTAACTTTTCCCGGAGAACCAGAAGTTGTTATAAAGGGTAGGGTTGGAATATCCTCAGGTCAGTTTATTTCCTACCTTGGGGCTCAAAAGTTATTGAGAAGTCAAAGAGTGGAGTGTGCATATCTGGCTAATATAGTGGATACCCAAAAAGAATCCCCAGCGGTGAATGATGTTCCTATTGTTCGAAATTTTCCGGAGGTTTTTCCTGAAGATCTTCCAGGCCTTCCTCCGGATAGAGAAGTGGAGTTTGCTATAGAGTTAATTCCGGGTACAAGACCCATTTCTATTCCTCCATATCGAATGGCCCCAGCTGAATTGAGGGAGTTAAAAGAACAATTGAAGGATCTTCTGGATAAAGGCTTTATAAGGCCTAGTGTTTCCTGGGTGCACGCGATCTGTTTGTGAAAAGAAAGACGGATCACTCCGAACGTGCATCGATTATCGGCACTCAATAAGGTCACGATCAAGAACCGGTACCCATTACCAAGAATCGATGATCTTTTGATCAACTTCGTGAGCTAGCTATTTTTCCAAGATTGATCTCGTCGATATCACCATGAAAATAAATCCGGATGATATATCCAAAACGACCTTTAGAACCCGATAGGCCATTATGAGTTCTTGGTCATGTCTTTTGGGTTAACCAATGCCCCAGCAGCTTTTATGGATTTAATGAACAGAATCTTCAAACCATTCCTAGATTTGTTCGTGATTGTGTTCATAGATGATATCCTAATCTACAGTAAGAGTGTTGAGGAACATGAAGAGCATCTGAGGGTAGTGCTTCAAGTCTTGAAACAAATGAAACTATATGCTAAATTTTCAAAGTGTGAATTTTGGTTGGAAAAGGTAGTCTTTTTGGGTCATGTTGTGTCAAGGGATGTAATTATGGTAGACCCCCAGAAGATAGAAGCAGTGAAGAACTGGCCAAAATCGACCACTCCGACAGAGGTTAGAAGTTTCTTGGGTTTGGCTGGGTATTATAGAAGATTCGTAAAAGGTTTTTCTAGTCTTACTGCTCCTTTGACCCGGTTGACTCAAAAAGCGGTTAAGTACGATGGTCGAAGCATGTGAATCAAGTTTTCAAAACTAAAGGAATTGTTGACTCTCGCATCCCCTAACCTTACCATCGGGACAAGAAGGGTTCACAGTCTATTGCGATGCCTCTAGAGTTGGGTTAGGATGTGTCTTGATGCAGTTTGGAAAGGTTATTGCGTATGCATCTAGACAATTGAAGATACATGAGAAGAATTACCCAACTCATGACTTGGAATTAGCTGCGGTGGTGTTTGCCTTACGAATATGGAGACATTATTTTGTATGGTGTGCATGTGGACATATTTACAGATCATAAGAGTTTGCAGTACATAACCACGCAGAAGGATTTGAATCTCCGACAAAGGAGATGGTTAGAGTTGCTTAAGGATTATGATCTTAGTATTCTTTACCATCCTGGGAAAGCCAACGTGGTGGCTGACGCACTCAGTAGGAGATCAATGGGCAGCTTGGCCCATTTGGCAATACAAAAGAGGGGTATTGTTCGGGAGGTACAAAGATTGGGAAACCTCGGGGTTAGCATAACTGAGGTCGGTGAAGGTAGGGTGGTGGTACATGATACCTCGCAGTCTGCCTTAGCTTCAGAAATAAAAGAAAGTCAGTTTGAGGATACGGAGTTTGTTGGATTTCGGGAGAGGATCCAACAGGGAAAACCTTCACAGTTTACATTGGGAGATAATGACGGAACCCTTCGGTATAAGGGTAGGTTATGTGTTCCTAAGGTTAATGATCTAAGGAGGAAGATCTTAGATGAGGGTCACAACACAAGATATTCCATTCATCCAGGGTCAACAAAAATGTATCAGGACCTCAAGGCAAATTACCATCGGTGGACGGGATGAAGAAAGACGCATGGAGTTTGTCGGAAGGTGTCTTATATGTCACAGTGAAAGTTGAACATCAAAACTGGCGGATTACTTCAGGACATTGGAGTCCCCATGTGGAAATGGGAGGCGATTCATATGGATTTCGTAACTGGTCTACCGAAAACTCGAGAAGGGTATGATTCTATTTGGGTGATTGTTGATCGGCTTACAAAGTCAGCCCATTTCTTACCGGTCAAGACTACGTATCGCGCACCACAGTACGCACAGATTTATTTGAAGGAGATTGTGCGGTTACACGGGATTCCTTTACAAATTATTTCAGATAGGGGTTCCCAGTTCACCTCACACTTTTGGCAAAGTTTCCAGCAGGTCTCGGGACAAAAGTTAAGTTAAGCACGCTTTCCACCCGCAAAACAGATGGGCAAGCCGAGCGAACAATTCAAACACTTGAGGACATGTTGCGATCTTGTGTGTTAGATTTTCGTGAAGCCGGTTGGACCATCTATGTCTAATTGAGTTCGCCACAACAATAGTTTTCACTCTAGCATACAAATGGCCGTTTGAAGCATTATATGGACGAAAATGTAGTCTCCACTTGGATGGTTCGAGGTGGGTGAGACGCAATCGTTTCGGACCAAGTCATTCAAGAAACAAATGATAAGGTACAGATGATTCGGGAGCGGCTCAAAACAGCTCATAGCCGTCATAAGTCCTATGCGGATCATCGGAAAAGAGATCTTGAATTCCAAGAGGGGGAGAAACTATTTTTAAAAGTGTCCCCAATGAAGGGATTGATGCGCTTTGGTAAGAAAGGGAAATTAAGCCCAAGGTTTATTGGGCCATATGAAATCTTGCGAAGAGTAGGGGAATGTGGCTTACGAATTAGCACTTCCACAAGAGCTGGAAGCAGTGCATCCGGTATTTCATGTGTCAATGTTATGAAAATACTTGCACGATCCAAGTCACGTCATCCTTCCCCAGGAGATAGTTCTTAATAAAGAGCTTCAATATGAAGAGGCTCCGGTAGAAATACTTGATAGAAAGGTTCAACGCCTTAGAAATAAAGATATTGCTTCCGTAAAAGTCCTATGGAGGAATCACTCCACAGAGGAAGTCACCTGGGAAGCTGAAGAGGCGATGAAAGTCAAATATCCATTCCTATTTGACTAAAAAAAAATGTGTTACATAGTACTTCATATGTGTGCCATTTGCGTGTCTATATGCATGTGTTACAACCTTATTCTCATTCGAGGACGAATGCTTCTTAAGGAAGAGAGAGTGTGAAGCCCCAAATTAGTGTTACAATAACAATAAACATTATTGTGTCTATGTGATTATGTTACAATCTTATTCACATTCGAGGAAACTACCTTATTCACATTCGAGGACGAATGTAGCTTAAGGAGGAGAGAATGTGAAATCCGGAAAAAAAAAATATATAGTTGTGGTTGGATTAATAAAAATATATATATATAAGAAAACAAAGAATAAATTGCATGGGAAAGAGTTAGTGTTAAAGTTGGATAAATAGATAGATGAAATGAAAATAAGAAAACAAAAACAAAAGAAAAAAAAAAAAAAAAAACAAAACACATGCAGAAGTTGCACGTCCTTTCCACCCCTTCCCCCCCTTTTCATTTCCCCTCCAACTCTTGTCATTCCACCTCCTATAGGTTATAGAAAACTCTCCACTTATACATTGTATTTACACACAAACAAAGTACATAGCACAAAGAATATAAAATCAGAAAAAAACAAGTGAAAAGAAGAGGAAAAAATTTGGAAAAAATACCAAGAGGGCAAGAAGAACAAGAATCAAAATACTAGAGAGTAAGGATAATTTTAGCAACCACACAACAATAATTTTCACACTTACAAGGTGAGTTTTCTCACTCAGAAATTCTTGGTAATATCCTTTATTTTAAGTTCAATACATGTTAGAATAAGAATTGAGTGTTGAAAAGAAATATTGAACTTTTGATTGTTTGGACAACTAGTTGCGTCATGAACTTTACGAACTGTTCTCACTGAGTTATAATTGTTAGAATTTGATGAAATTCGGATGAATTGTACACCTCTATAATATGATCATATAGAACCAAAAATGAGGTAAAATGGACGTACGGTTTGAAAGTTATCATAGTTCAAAGTTCCTGCCTTAGATTTGGTCGAAATTCGGAAAGGCATAATTATGGACTGTTTTTTTGAGTTTTACTTATTAGAATTATATGAAAATTTACATGGTTGTAAATCTCTCTGTTACGGACAGATATAGATAAAGAGTTATTAAAACGGACTTACGAGTTGAGAGTTATTGTAGTTTGAAGTTGCTGCCTCGGATTCGTCGGAATCCAGAAGGGCAGGACGTTGAAACGTAAAACTGTACTAATCTGTGGGGAATATGAAAATTGTTGATAAATTAAAGTTCTAGATATCTTTGTTTTGGACATTTTGAGACCTTACGGGGGTCTATCCGACTTACGGATTGAGAGTTATCGATGTTTAAAGTTTCTGCCTCGGATCTATCGAGATCCAGGAAGGGCAGCGAATAAAAGTGTAAAACTGTAACAAATGGTACAGAATATGAAAGGATGGTTCACATGGAGACGTGTATCTCTCTGTTCTCGTCGTTTTGAGATTTTATGGGGCTTGAACGGGTTTACAGATTAGGAGTTATGATTATTCTAAGATTGGGTGTTGTTTAATAAAATTTCTGCCGAAACAAATTTCATGTGACTGTTTTGAGGATACATTTGTGTTAGTTACCCAAAGTAGTTTTAAATGAAATTTGGTACAGTGAAAGATCCCCGTCTTACCTTAGTTTCCGCTGGAGAAACACCTTAGTTGGAGTTATGGTTAAAAAGTTATAATCGTTACAAGTATGAATGACAGAATGTTAGAAAAGAGAATAGTATTTATTCGATCTTCTGAAAAATATGAAAAGTGAATACGTGTTCACAGAAATATATAAATATATAATGGATCGGGTTGCACGCCGCAACAAAACGTAAAGTGAATACGTGTTCACAAATACGTAAACATAATGGATCGGGTTGCACGCCGCAACAAAACGTAAAGTGAATATGTGTTCACAAATACGTAAATATAATGGATCGGGTTGCACGCCGCAACAAAACGTAAAGTGAATACGCGTTCACAAATACGTAAATATAATGGATCGGGTTGCACGCCGCAACAAAACGTAAAGTGAATACGTGTTCACAAATACGTAAATATAATGGATCGGGTTGCACGCCGCAACAAATATGAAAGATGAATACATGTTCATCTATATATAAATATGAAAAGTGAATACGCGTTCACAAATATATAAATGTAATAAACATGTGGAAATGCAGGGGAATGTCTTAACGTATAATACAAGATAAAATGAAGTGTTAGTTAAATCGAGAATTTCCTATGAGGAGTTGTTGCATTTTTAAAAATGTTGTAACCTGATATGTTTTTGTAATATGTCTATTACGTTATAATGTGATTGCGCTTGGAATATTGTGGTGTTACTTTGAATTGCAGGGTAAGGTTCTCACTCAGCCCCAGATGGTAGGGCTGACTCTTTATTTAACATTGTTTCAGGAAAGGGTGATAGAGGAAAGGCTCCACGTCAAGGCTAGCGATCGTCCCGCAGCCTCTTGTCATACCAAGTCCATTGTTTCGGGCTTGGTACTCGTCAGGTTCAGAATGTCAGTTCCAATGTCTCGGGATATGCCCGTGTGGAATGATCTCCCTTCCAACTTAGAATAATATTTGTCAGTATGTCTATGTTGAAACAATATTTGTACGAGCATGGGCTCGCGTTATGTTTTTTTATAAAGTCATAAACAGATTTTCTTTATTGTTATTTTTATTAATCGCTCCGTATTTGAATATAAGTTCAAATTTCTAAATAAAGAGAATTAAATGGTGCTCCTGGTGGGAAATAATCGTCCAGGTGCCATCACGCCCTAAGTAAAGACTTAGGGAAATTTGGGGCGTGACACAATTTGAATCAGTCCAAGACACAATTTGAATCAGTCCAATCCAACACCATTTTAATTTCATCCAAACACTCTTTTATTTTCCCCCCTAAAATCAAAACCTACTTTTCATTTCCCCCCCTCCCCCCCCCCCAAAACCAAACCCAAACCCTAAAAACCTACCCTATATATTAAACATTTCCCCCCCTTTTATAAGAGAGGAAGGGGGGCAGCCCACACAAATCAGCCCTTTAAGGAGCCAGCGGCACAAACCCTAAAAGTCGCCCCACACCTCTGCCCTTTGCCTCCTCTCTCATTGCCGCCGCCATGTCGCGCCGCCGCTTCGCGGAGTTCTAAAAACTCCGGCGAACTCCCACACCCCTTTTATTTTTCAGAACCCCAACAACAACCCTAACCCTCTCTAAAAAACCTTTCCCGTCGCCTATCTCCCGTCGTCCCGACCCAATGAACCAGCTGTTCGGCGACCCTCAACCTCACTCAGCCCTCACTCAGCCCTTTCCGTCACCTCTCTCTCAGTGACCTCACCTCTCACTTTCCGTCACCAAGGCCCATTCGTCGCCGCATTGTCACATCACGGCGGCGTCGCTCCGGCATTAGCCGCGGAAGTGACGCCGCCTCTCTTCTCCCTTCACCGTCTCCGTCGATGTGTTTGTTATATCTACTTCTGTTACTATTTTTCAGTGTGTTTGTCGACCGGCGATTATCGTTTTACTAACTTTTGTTGGGCTGATTTATTATTTTGAATGTCGCCGGAGTTTGTTAAAACTCCGGCGATCTATGTTATGTTTCGTTTTGGGACTGATTACGAACTGTTTGTTCGTTGGACCCTGTTGGCTCGATTTTCAGTATTTGTTGGTTGTTATCTGTTGTTGGCGGACTGGTTTGATTTTCTGTTCTGGTTATATGCCGGAGCTTTGCTCCGGCGAAGCTTTGAAGTTTCCAGCGGTCATATGGTTATCTGTTGTTGGCTCACGATGCTCTTGTTTTAGCTTTTCTTTTGGGGTGATTTTGGCTTTGCTCACGATTTTGGCTATTTTTAGTGATTTTCCTGTATTCGGGTGATTTTGGACATTTTCTTTGGTTTCTCGATTTAGAACAAATACTACATTGTTGGTATTTCTTGATGTGAACAAGATGCTACACTTGTTTGGCGATGAAAAAGTTATCCGTCGATTTTGAGGCCTCCACGATTGCAAAAGCGGAAAATAAAATAAATGAAGCTTTACGGGCAAGGATGATTTCTTCCACTTACCGGATAACCAACATGCGCTGTAACGCGAACGCCGCACTTGTTTAGGCTGTCCCACTTTATATTTTTTACATATCTGAGCCCTCTGTGTTTAAAACTATTACTGTTTTGGCGCGGATCCGAAGGTTTTATTTATTTTATTATTTTAGCAATATTGGCCGATGAAGGAATCTCCGTCTGATTTCCAAGGTCTTCCATGTACAAAGACGGATTTATTTTTGGCTTTATTTATTAATTATTGCAATTACTTTAAAAATTGTTTATTTTATTACTAACGCGTTTACTAAGTGTCTATGCAGGTACCCGAAGATCATCTTATGCAGAAGGCCTAAAAAGGGCTAAAGATGTCCCGGATTTTTATCTCGTGTCGCATTTAATTTTAGTTTTACTATTTTATATTGCATTTTATTTTAATTGTAAAAATGCTTAGAATAGATAGAATAAAAGCCAATATATAATTAGCCTAGGTTTGAACGGATAACCGCAAGTTAGCGGATCCTATAGGGTGCCTAACCCCTTCCCTTTAGGATAATAAAGAACCCTTACCCGGAATCTCACATAGCTTTCGCAGACCTTTAAAATGGAGATCATTTGTAGTATTTTATGCTACATTTTTAGTGTCCTAATTCACTATAATAATTAGGTGGCGACTCCTAAAAATGCATTTAGGAATCAACCATACGTGGCACTCCCGTTTCGACTCCGATTTAAATGGGGTGTTACAGTTACCAAATAGATACCATATAATAGAATTTGAGAATTGGACACTAATCCCTGAGGACGATAACTCGGTCTTCTAGACTATATTACTTGTCACGACACGTGCACTTGTGTTAGTGTGTGCATAAATCGCGCATCAAGTTTTTGGCGCCGTTGTCGGGGATTGACGTAGCTCAATATCATTTTATCTATTCTTAATTTTTATTTTTGTTTTTTAATTTATTTTATTACTATATTTTTCTCTTTTATTCGTGAAACCAGTGCGCCGTGATCCGTTTGTTGATTTTGATGTGTTGCAGGCATCTAGTTTATGCGAAGGAGAAGAGGAGCAGATACACTTGTTCCCTTCAACCCGGAGATAACAGAATAGGAAAACCAACGAAGTTTGGCCTTAATAGCAATGGGGGGCTTGCATAACAACAATGAGATGAATGAAGGGTTAGGTGATCATCAACCTAACCAAAGGATGCCCCGGAGATTGCCAATGGATGTGGAAGAGAGGGTTCAGGTCCAAGCTGAGAGAAGCTTGGGAGATTATGTGCTTCCAAGGGTGAATGAAGCACAAACTTGCATCAGGCTCCCAGTAATAGGAGCAAAAAATTTTGAAATCAAGCCTGCGATCCTGAGTATGGTGTAGAATACTGTTCAATTCGGAGGATTGCCATCAGAAGATCCTCACATGCACATAGCGAACTTTTTGGAATTGTGTGCAACTTTCAAGTACAATGGTGTTACTGACGACGCCATCCGATTGAGGCTTTTCCCCTTCTCACTCAGGGATAGAGCGAAAGTTTGGTTGAATTCCTTGCCCACAGATTCGATATTCACATGGCAGGAGCTGACACGGAAGTTTTTAGCAAAGTTCTTTCCACCGTCCAAAGCCGCTAAGCTGAGAGGGGAGTTGAGCAATTTTTATCAAGCTGATGGAGAATCACTCTATGAGGCTTGGGAGAGATTTAAAGATTTGCAAAGGAAGTGTCCACATCATAGCATTGAGTTGTGGAATTTGGTCCATATTTTCTACAATGGGCTAAGCGGGACCACCAGAACTATCATTGACGCAGCCGCATGTGGAACTTTCATGAGAAAGACAGCACACGAAGCCCATGATTTATTGGAAGACATGGCCACCAATAATCATGTAACAGAGGACAGAGGGGTGAGTGGAAGAAGAGCAATAGGAGTTCATAAGATTGATGCCATCACAGCATTAAACACATAAGTTGCTCTCTTGACCAAGCAACTGCAACAAAACACAGTGTCAGTGAATGCAGTTCAAATGCCATTGAGTTGTGAGATGTGTGGAAGTCCACATACCTTTGATAGGTGCCCATCAGCAGATCCTAACAACATCTCGATCGAGCAAGCAGAATGTCAAGCAGTAGGGAATTATCAAAGGCCCCATAACAACCCCTATTCAAATACCTACAATCCAGGGTGGAGGAATCACCCTAACTTTTCATGGAGGGGTGATCAAGGCGTGAGAACCAATTTGAGGTCGATGCCAAAATCGGCAACCATTCACTCAGGCCTCATCTTCACAACAATTGGTGCACTGCTCAACAAGAAGCGGATAAGTTGAGAGCGACCACTGACACTCACCAACTCACGAGACCACTTCATGGCGAAGACCATATCCTCTATCGAGAATTTGGAGACGGTGGAACAACTAGCGAAGATGGCAAACAACGAGCCACAGGCACTTTGCCTAGCAATCTGAAGATGAACCCGAGAACGTGCAAGCGATGCGGTGAGGAATGGAAAAGCGATTAGAAACGCTTACACCCGATGCGTGGTTGAGCAGAGTAGATGCGAGAGAGGAGAGGGTTCACGAAGATCGCCCGATGTTAGAAAGCTCCAGCGGTCGGTGAAGGAATACACTGAGAGGATTCCTTTCCCGCAGAGGTTGCAAAAGAAAGTGGTTGATAAGCAATTCTCCAAGTTCTTGGAGATATTCAGAAAGCTACACATTAACATTCCATTCATTGAGGCATTGGAGCAAATGCCTACTTATTTTAAATTCATGAAGTAAATTCTTAGGAAGAAGAAGAAGTTGGCGGAGTATGAGACGGTGGCACTGACAGAGGAATGCAGTGCCATCTTGCAGAAAAAATTGCCCCCCAAACTCAAGGATCCAGGGAGCTTCACATTGCCTTGCACAGTTGGCAGGGTGACATGTAATAGGGCCCTTTGTGATTTGGGGTCAAGCATAAATCTTATGCCCTTGTCTGTTTTTAAAAGGTTGGGGTTAGGTGAAGTCAAACCAACCACTGTGAGCTTGCAGTTAGCAGATAGGACAGTGGTGCATCCCAGGGGAACGATTGAAGATGTCTTAGTTAAGGTGGGAAAATTATTCTTTCCTGCGGACTTCCTCATCCTTGATATGGAGGAAGATGATGAGATTCCTATCATATTGGGAAGACCATTCTTGGCAACCGAGAGAGCCCTAATTGATGTGGAGAAGGGTGAGCTGACACTTAGAGTGGAAAATGAAGAGATTGTGTTCAAGGTGTTCAAACACATCATTGAACCCCCAGGCATGAGCAAGTGCTTTGCAATTAGCACTGTCAGCACATCGATTGAGCCAGCACAAGCAAAAGCAAGGGAAATAAGCCCGCCAAAACAGGTAAGTAATGCTAAACCTCCGCTTGAAAAAAAAAGAAAAAGAAAAACAGAAGGAGGAAGCGAAAAATGTTGATGAAATGGATAGGCTGTGAGGTTAATTGTTACACCCCGTAACTCAGGTCATGCTTATGAGAACGTACGGAAGGAATTAAGATTTAAATTTTAGAAAGATAGGTTGACAGAATATTTCGGACGGGTTTTAGTCAACTTTGAGGCGGTTTATGTCCAGTTGCATTAGGAGTTCCTAGGTGTTTCAAAGGCCTAGTATGTAGTTCGTTGAGTCTAGTTCCCAACGCAACAAACCGTTCGTCGATAGAACATTAGAGTAGAAAGTTATGGAAGTTACAAGTTCAGTGCGCAGCCGAGCAGAAAAGTATTTTCGGTCAGGGGCCGCGGTGCCGGATATACTGAAAATTATCTGAAGTTGTAGCGCCACGGCGCCGGAATGCGAGCGCGGCGCGGAAATGCGAAGTTCTCGGAGGTTTCAGTATGGCCCACTGCCGAACGCGGCGCCGAGGCGGGATTTTTGTGAAATCTGGGGGAAAAATCAGAAGATATTTTTTTTTAAAGGCCATGGGAGGGTGACAAGTGTCCCTCCCATCTGATTTTGTGGAAGTGCTATTTATTGACCAAGTTTTGAAGACTTGGTCATTCTTAAAAAAAAACCTTCTCTCTAAAAATTCCTCTTCCTTCTCAGAGGTGATCAATATGGACTTTATTACAGGGTTACCTCATACTCAGAGGAAGCATGATTCCATCTGGGTTATTGTGTCGAGTGTGAAATCAGCCCACTTTCTTCGATCGGGACGACTTTTAGTAGGGATTATGCTAGATTGTATATCGGAGAGATTGTGAGGCGCACGGAGTTCCTATATCGATTATTTCGCATGCAGGAGCCCAGTTCACGGCTAACTTCTGGAGGTCTTTCCAGAAGGGGTTAGGGACACATGTGAGTCTCAGTACTGCGTTTTATCCTCGGGCCAAGCGACGGTAGGCGTACTATCGAACTCGAGGATATCTTTGCGGGCCTGTGTTATTGATTTCAGGGGTAGCTGGGAGGATCATTTACCTCTTGTGGAGTTTGCATATAACAACAGCTACCATTCTAGTATCCAGATGGCGCCTTATGAGGCCTTATACGGGAGGAAGTGCAGGTCACCGATAGGCTGGTTTGATGTGGGAGAAGTTCAGTTAGTCGGGCCAGACTTGATTCAGCAGGCGGTGGATAAGGTGAAGCTTATCCAGGAGCGGTTATTGTCAGCTCAGAGTCGACAGAAGTCGTATGCAGATCATCGACGTCAACACTTGGAGTTTGAGGTGGATGATTGGGTCTTCCTGAAGGTATCACCCATGAAGGGCGTGATGAGATTTGGGAAGAAGGGGAAACTTAGCCCAAGGTACATTGGGCCTTACCAGATTGTCCGTAGGGTAGGCAAGGTTGCCTATGAGTTGGATCTGTCGTCCGATCTGGAGGCAGTACATCCAGTTTTTCATATGTCTATGTTGCGAAAGTGTATCGGAGATCCATCTAGAGTACACCCGATTTGTGATGTTCAGGTGATGGAGGGGTTATCATATGAGGAGAGTCCCATAGTGATACTCGATCGTCAGGTTAGGCGACTGCGGACAAAGGATGTGGCTTCCGTCAAGGTCTTGTGGCGGAATGAGAACAGAGAGGAAATGACATGGAAAGCAGAAGAGTACATGATGAAGAAGTATCCCCACTTGTTCCCTACACCTCCAGGTAACCCACTTTCCTGCTTGTTAGTTTGTAATTTGGCATTTATACTTAAGTGTTGTTGTGGTCGTGTAGAGCGTCTCTTTTGCAAGAAGAATAGTTAAGAGGGTCTATGTCGATATTGTGATTTGAGTAAGCATAGAAGGAACATTCGGGATGAATGTTTCTAAGGGGGGGGGGGGGAGAATGTTACACCCCGTAACTCAGGTCATGCTTATGAGAACGTACGGAAGGAATTAAGATTTAAATTTTAGAAAGGTAGGTTGACAGAATGTTTCGGACGGGTTTTAGTCAACTTTGAGGCGGTTTTTGTCCAGTTGCATTAGGATTTCCTAGGTGTTTCAAAGGCATAGTATGTAGTTCGTTGAGTCTAGTTCCCAACGCAACAAACCGTTCGTCGATAGGACATCAGAGTAGAAAGTTATGGAAGTTACAAGTTCGGTCTTGTGATCGGCGAGAAAAGTATTTTCGGTCAGGGGCCACAGCGCCGCGGCGCCCGATGTAGGGCCGCGGCGCCGGATATACTGAAAATTCTCTGAAGTTGCAGCACCGCGGCGCCGGAATGCAGGGCCGCGCGTAAATCTTGAAGTTCTCGGAGGTTTTGCGTGGCCGTGCGAAGCGGCCGGCGCGGATTTTGCGAAATCTGGGGGAAAAATCAGAAGATATTTTTTTTAAAAGGTCATGGGAGGGTGACAAGTGTCCCTCCCATATGATTTTGTGGAAGTGCTATTTATTGACCAAGTCTTGAAGACTTGGTCATTCTTAAAAAAAAAACCTTCTCTCTAAAAATTCCTCTTCCTTCTCTCTAAAAAAAATTTCTCCCTTCTCTCTAAAAATTTAAGGAGAAACCAAGGCCTAGAAAAATTTCGGAAAGGTGGCAAGAAGGAAACATGTTGACAAGCTTGTAGGAGGTTTGTGGAGGTGATTGTGGAAAGAAGGCAAGTGAAATTTTTTGGCCTAATTTGGGTAAACTCTAAGGTAACAATTCATTCTCCTTTTTAAGAAAATTGTGTTGCATGTGAGGAAGAAAGAACTTGTAGTTGTCAATATTGCTTTTAGGTATATTGCATGTAGGAATAACAATTTGGATTTGAAAGGATGGGATAAGAGTGATATGTGAGCATGTTATAGCCAAGATACTATCTTAAACTTATTGGATTATTTAATTTGTATTGTGGGGCAGAATTTTACACGTCCAAGTTAGGTGTGTAATCCCCTTGTATTGCTGAATTGTTGGGCCTTAAATGTGGCGTTTAGTAGTTGAATTCGAGCCTTGAAAAGGTGGAAAAGTATGTAGAAACAAAGGAAGTGCTGTCCAATTTTCCGTAGCATAAGGAACTTTATACTTAGAATATTTGACGAAGAAGTCTAGACGTTAATAGACGTATGTGATTATTATAGGTTGATACTCTACGTGCGGTATATTGGACTTGCGAGTGGATTGACCCGAAGAGGTACGTGGAACTTTCCTATCTCTTGAGCATGAATAGTTGTACTTATATAGTATGGTAGACGTACAATACTTTGATATCCTTTACTTGTTTAAGAATGGCCAAGTTGGGCGAGTTAGGGGATTAACCCACTTCTTTAAAAGTATTAAGAGTGTCTTAAGTTTTCAAAGTTAAGGGACTTGAAGTGTTTTAAGTATATGATACTTGTTTCGTTTTAAAAGTATGTCCCTTGGATATAGGAAAAATGTAATTGACTAAGGTATAAGGTTAATGTAACGACTTTATGGGAAGTTGGTTATATTAGCTTTATGGAAAGTTAAAAGGAGAGATTTACTCTAAGTAAGATAAGTAAGGACAAATGACTTGATTTATGAAAGGCAGATTGATTTTAAGGCATCAATTGCCTAAAGTTTTAAAAGAAAATGAGTCATTTGATTTAGAAGCCAAATTATATTTGTAAAAGGTATTGTGACTTGTCTTGAAAAGTAGTTGTGACTTGATGCTATGGTTACTAGTATCTTGGAAGTTTTATATGAAAATGAGTCATTTTTTTAAAAAGAGTAGAAGTATGTAGTACTTTGGGTTAAATTCCCGGATTCTTTTTATTAAGACATGTTAGTGCCTTAAGTAAACTAAAATGAGAGTGTATATGAACAAGACTAATAAGAAGTTAGGGGATTTCTTAACTTGCTTATATATTGTATGATAAGTCGGTAGTGCTTATGTTATGTATGATAGCCGGTTTGTGCTAGTGGTATATTATTCATTATGGGGTCATTCCGGGTTTGTGGCATTGCATATTAGTGGATTTGCTACCCATGATCGCGAGGAATACCTCATGCGGGTCGTAAGGGCTTATGCGGGTGAAATAGTCCCGTGCGGGCGGACGATCTATCACGAGGAATACCTCATGCGGTCTACCACGACCTATGCGGCGGATCTGATCATCACGAGGAATACCTCATGCGGGTCCACGCGACCACTGCGGGTGAAATAGTCGAGGTAGGATTGCTTAATGATCTCTGCGGGCGGGCGGCCTGCTTTGATCGTGAGCCTCTATTTTTATGTAGTAAGTATACTCTTATTTACTCTCATTGTTAGTAAGGCACGATGTCTTGTAATTTGATTATCATACATGTCTCGGCTTTGTTTTAGGCTTATGATGTAATTACGGTATTTTCGGTTATGCGTGCTTAGTACATATTGTGTCTTGACCCGCTTCGCCGGGGCTGCGTTCATCTGCGGTAGGGTAGCGGTGGTGGATCCTCATTCTTAGGATCACTGATCAGGTTTCAGAAGCTCCATTTCTCCGGAGGCTTGTCTTTTTGGTACGGTTTTCCCTGATGTTGTAGATATTATATACATTCAGGGGTATGGAGGGGCCCTGTCCCGCCACTGTTGTTATTCCTAGAGGTCTGTAGTCACATTTGTGCATTGGGCTGTAAGGACAAAGTTGTACTATTTTACTTTTGGTTATGTATATTTTATGGAAGGCGGCTTTATCGGCTAGCCTGTGATGTTTATTGTCTAAACATGTTTATGTGTTGTGTATGTTCCGCTGCTATTCTCTGATGTATACCTGAAAGGGGTGCCCAAGTAGGGCACCAGTCGCGGCCCGGGGGCGGGTCGTGACATTAATCTACCCCATGTCTCTTGAGTAAAGAACTTGCATCCGACTAAAAGACGTTAAAGACAGCGCTACTTGGGAGGCAACCCAAGGTTATTTTATTTTATTTTATTTAATGCAATTTAGTTTTTACTTAGAACAGTCTCACGGAAGGTATTGTTTGCATGTTGTGATGACATGTACAGGGCCAAAAATTTTGGAGGACGAAATCGGAGAAATCAAAAGAAAAACAAATCGGATCAGCGCCACGGTGCCCAACAGAGGGCCGTGGCGCCGGAAGTGCAGAAGGGCGCAGAAAATTCAGCGTCGCGGCGCCAAAAGTCCAGAAGAGCTCTGAAGTTTGGGCGTCGCGGCGCCAAATCAGTGCCGCTTTGGAAGATTTGGTCGCGAAGTTTGGCGCGCGGTGCGATTCTGAGGCAGCGGTGCCGCGATGAAAAATCTGAATTTTAAAGAAGCCCTAATCCGATTTTCCTCTCTCCAAATCAAAACCCAAACCTTTCCTCTCTCCAAAACCCACGAAATTAAACCTTTTACCTAAAAATCTTCCATAAACTAAACTCAATCACAACCAAAGTACTTAAAATCCTTACACCCTTAACCATCTTAAACAACAACCCTCATTCCATTGCCTCAATACATCATTAGGAACAAGAAAATCTTGAAGAACACCGTCCAAGGTAACCTTTATCACTTTTCTTGAAATCTTCAATACAATCAGGGGAGGTATTAGGTGGGGAGGCGCTTTATTGGTGGAAGGTGTGTGGTGTGTTAAATTTGGGTGTGAGATTTCGCGAAAGATTATACAAAGTGAGCGTGGGGTGTTGTACCGGAGCTTTGAGTGAAGTGTGGGGGTTGAAGAGTGTTGTAGCTGCTGAGTACACTGTGTGTTGATTGGTTTGATTGATAGTGTTGGGTAATATCACTGAAACAAAGAAAACGCTGCCGAATTTATCTAAAAATGTCTGCTAAGAAGAGGAGAGCTTCCACATCCACCTTCATCCCTCAATATGATACTACTAGGTTTGTCAGTCAAAAAGATAAAGATAGATATCAAAACCTTAGTACTAGACCCTTGATCCCTGAGAGAGGAATAGAGTACCAAAGGGAGTCATTTGAGGAGGGAGATGCCTATGAGCCTATTCGGGCGATGATAGAGGTCATGGGGTGGAAGAGATTTGTTAACCCAGAAAGAATAGCACCGTAGAACACTGTAATGGTGAAAGAATTTTATGCTAACTTTCCAGAGATGGTGGATGGTAGATGCTTTGTGAGGGGACGGTATGTGCCTGTGACGGTCGAAGTGGTGAATGTACTATTAAAAACAGCCGATGTTGAAGAAAGAGGTGACGATCTGAGCTATTTCAGAACTTGGTCTAGAGACACCAACAACATCGACTGGGATGTCGTCGCAAGCATATTATGCTACCCTGGGGCTGAATATGATATTGTAAGAAATGGATCAAGAGGGTGGCGGATGTCGGTTCAACAAAGCGACGAGGTTGGTCAGTGCCCGCTTAATTCCATCGATGCACTTCACCAGAGTGTCAGCAGATAGAATAAAAATGATATATGGAATCATGTTAGGGAAGACAATTGACGTTGGGAAGGAAATATTGCAAAACATTGGAGAAACCAGTAGGTTGGTAACGACAGGTGGGTTGGGACATGGATCACTCATTAGCAGCTTATGCTCCAGATATGGAGTCTCAATCCTACCTACTGATAAGTATGAGAAGGGCCAACCTCATGTGTCATATGGGATAGTGCATTCCTTCCCAGACTCAATCCGCCGATGGCGGCCACGAATGAGACCAGCGCGGCCAACGGCACCGGCGGCGAGAGGTCATGGATGAAGATGAGCCTGAGACAGAGGCTCAACATGAAGCAGGAAGCAGCCAGCAGCAACCCCCAGAATTAGAACCTTCAGTGCCTATAATGGAGCAGTTGCTCATGAACCAGAGGAGGATGATGCAGAGCTTTGACATAATGATACAAGGTCAACAGGACCTGAGGCAAGGACAGCAAGAACTAAGGCAGGAGCAACAACAGTTGCACCAGAGATTTGATGAGATGAGTTCCTTGTTCAACCAGTGGTCCATGCATTATCCGCCTCACCGCCACCACTTTAAACCAAGTTTGTAAGTTGTCATGTTTTCTTTTATTTTTTTGAGTCCTGCACACATTGGGGACAATGTGTGATTTAAGTTTGGGGGGTGTCTTATTGTTTTTGAGTCTTTTTGATTTATTTTGTGTATTTTTGAGTATTTTTGAGTCATAATTTTTTTTAAAGATCATGCATGCTGTAGTTACTGGAATCGTCTAGTGAAGTAAGGTTGAATAATGTAATAGAATTAGAAGCAACCATCTAAACACTTAGGTAGATATGCCAAAAATTCATGAAATCAGATTATTTGGGGTATCTTGCTTGACTTGTGCATTGTTTATGATTAAACCTATGTGTATGATTTCTTGCTAATTGAGGCGAAATAATTAGGATATGCATGTTAGGGAGATGACTCAGACATTTCTTTGTTAGCCCTTTCTTACCATTTTTGTCTATCCCTGACATTCAAATTATATCCCTAGTCAGCCCCTTTGAGCCTAAAAATAAGACTTTTTCTTTGACACCCTATAATTTCACACTTGTGTCATAAGTGAAAAATTGAGGTGATTGAAATATAAAGTGTTAAAAAAGAGACAAAAAGAATGAACAATTTTGATGCACCTCAATGAAAAAGTAATAATGAATAGGCAAAAGCCTAAGTTTTGGGGTTCTTACTATTCATCAGACACCTCATTCTCTCAAAATAATAGAGGGGAAAGATAGGTATGAGGTTAAAAAGAGAATCAAAAGAAAAGAGAAGAATTTAAAGCAAAAGAGCTTATGATACATAAATTGAGCCTAAATGCCTATTTTTACCTACCCATGCCTAAGCCTACATTACAACCCTGAAAAGCCCTGAAGATCTCTTACATGTGTATCCATGATTAGTGGAGAATAACAAGTAAACATGTCATATGATTTTGAAATTGACATGCATAGTTAAGTATTCTTATTTCCATTGAGCATGATTAAATTGAATTTGCGAAATATCTAACTTGATGTGTTTAGAATGCTAAAAATTCATGCTATATGTTCCTACATATTATCCTACTAACCTTCATGCTTTTCTAAGTGACAATTGTGCAGAAAAATGATCAGTGTCTTTGAGTCATTTTATTTTCCTTTCTTTTGTGTCTTTGTTTATATTTTTGATCTTTGCTCGAGGGCGAGCAAATGTTAAGTTTGGGGGTGTTTGATCGGTGTATTTTATATACACCTTTTGAGTCATTTTTAGTTAGTCTTTTACCCATTTTTGTACAAATACGTGTCGTCTTAGGATAGATTTTCTTTCTTTTGAGTCATAATGGTTTAAAGTGGCTCATTGGCGAAAAGGAGCAAAAAGAGGGCAGAAACAGAGGTCTCAGAGCTCAAAAAGCTAGAAAGTTGGCAAACCTGGCAAGAAAGCAGGCGGCCATGGCCTCAACCAGCGACATCAGGCGTCGCGGCGCCCAAAATCTGAAAGCTGCGGGAGTTTCGTCGCGGCGCCGATTCTGCGGCAGGCGGGAATTCTGTCAAATTCGAATGGGAATGGGCCAAGGCCTAGAAGGAAAACTGGGAGAACGACTTGGAGGCTATAAAAGGGAGTTTTTAGGTCAGAGTTAAAGGTTTCAAACCCTTGTCAATTCATCACAACCATGGAGATCAAGATTGGAGACTACTTTTGTGTAATTTCTTTATTCTTTGTTTTATTTCTTTGTAGTTTATGTTGGATATTAGTTTAGTTTTTGGCATGTCTATGGCTAGAAACTAACTTAATTTAGGGTTTTTCATATCAAATCACTTGAAACCCATTCTTATGAATTAATGCATGTTTTGGTTTCTTCTTATCATTGTTGAGATTTATTCAATATTTGTCTTGAATGTTTGGTAATTAATTTATCACTAATTATTATAATCTATATGATTTTTAATCGAAAACCGAAAGGGGAGATTGTGAATATGTTATAGTTGAATAAACATAGGTTAAATCGTGGACGAAAGTACCCCGATACTTGTGTAGTTTAATAGGTTATTGCTCTTAATCCTCCTTTATAGTCAATCTTATCACCGAAAGGTAGAAGGGTTATATATTGGGGTTGAGTGTTTATATTACCTTAACAGGAGTATAAAACGGCTTAGTTAACCTGCTATCTCAAAATAGAAGAAGAATCATAATTAATTGCATTAACAAGTAAGATGGGTGAATAGTTGAGGAGATTTGGAAGCCCTATTTCCACCATATCTGAATTAAAACAAAGTGATTTAGTTAGCATTCATAAGTATAGCTATAAACAATTCATCAATCATCGGTTACCAAATAGATACCATAGAATAGAATTTGAGAATTGGACACTAATCCCTGAGGACGATAACTCGGTCTTCTAGACTATATTACTTGTCACGACGCGTTCACTTGCGTTAGTGTGTGCATAAATCGCGCATCATTCATGCAGTTGGAAAGTTTTAGAGGCCCTACAACAACCCTTACTCCAACACATACAATTATGGGTGGAGAAATCACCCAAATGTTTCGTGGAAGAATGACCAAGGGCAACAACCACAGTTCCAGGCCTCATCTTCACATCAATTCAGCCCATCAGACCCACAAGAGAATTTAGATTAAATAAGAGAAATAAGAGCAACACTGAAGACCTTGGCTAAATCCCAGACATAATCCAACAACTCCCAGACTCAATTCATGAAGGAGGCCACTCAGTTCATGACAGAGACCATGTCCTCTATCAGAAATTTGGAAACACAAATGGGACAGCTGGCGCACACACTAAGCAGTAGAGGGGAAAGTAATCTTCCTAGTAATACAGTGATAAACCCAAGGGAGCAATGTCAGACAATTAGCTTGAGAAGTGGGAAGCAGTTAGAGCAAGGTGCACCTCAACTAATGGTCGAAAAGAGAAAGGAGTTGGAGAAGACAGCTGAGGTAGATAAAGAGGGGGTTACTGATGACCGCCCTATTTTAGAGAAGACTTCACCCGCAGTGATGAGGGAGTATACAGATAAAATTCATTACCCTCAAAGACTGCAGAAGAAGATTATGGATAAGCAGTTTTCGAAATTTTTGGAGGTATTCAAAAAGCTGCATATCAATCTTTCATTCATTGAAGCTTTGGAGCAGATGCCAGCTTATGTAAGATTCATGAAAGACATCCTGTTTAAGAAGGGGAAGCTGGCAGATTATGAGACATTGGTACTGACAGAGGAGTGCAGTGCTATATTGCAAAAAAAACTTTCTCCAAAGTTAAAATATCCAGGGAGTTTCACCTTACCTTGCACTATAGGTAAGATGACATACAAGCAGACTCTATGTGATTTGGGGGAAAGTGTCAATCTGATGCCCCTCTCTGTGTTCAAAAGACTTGGGTTAGTAGAAGCAAGGCCAACCACGATCACTGCGACTAGTGACCCGTTCGATTGCGTCAGAAGGAATAATTAAAGATGTGTTGGTAAAAGTAGGTAAATTCATTTTTCCTGCTGACTTCCTCATCCTAGAAATGGATTCATATGAAAATATGTTCATTATACTTGGGAGACCATTCCTAGCTACAGGGAGGGAACTTATTGATGTAGAGAAGAGAGAGCTAAAACTCAGAGTTCAAGATGAGGAGATGACTTTCACTGTTTTCAAGCATTCCACTGAACCACAAGTCACTGATAAATGTTTTGCTATTGGAATAATTGACAAGGTTATGTCTGAGAAAAGCCTCACAAGTACTGATGCTCGTGGGGTACCATTAAAGCAACATGAAAAACTTGATGGTAAGAATTTTGAAGATGTGAATGATGAAAAAGGAACAAACTCTTCTGAACCTAGCCTTGTGAAAAAAAGAGGAGGAAGAGGAAGAGAATGGTGCT
The DNA here is from genome assembly GCA_029844215.1 of Przewalskia tangutica. NCBI lineage: Eukaryota > Viridiplantae > Streptophyta > Magnoliopsida > Solanales > Solanaceae > Przewalskia > Przewalskia tangutica. The sequence goes on along the minus strand of CM056730.1, from coordinate 22,291,434 downwards.
AAAATGGATATGCAGAGGGGACACTCTACCCCCTTGATTTAGTAAGTAACCTGCGTCCGGCTAAAAGACATTAAAGACAACGCTACTTGGGAGGCAACTCAATATTTTTAATTATGTTATTTTAATTTTTGTTTTAGTTGTTTTATTTTGTCTTGAACTGTCTCACGATCTGATATGTTAGTGTTTTGGATAACATATAAAGGCAGGGACTCACTCCGAAGGGCGAAGGCTTTACAATGTAGAAAACTGGAGGACACTGGAATTTTTTCGGCATTAGCACGCGATGCTGCGACTCGAGGACGCGATTCCTCGCGGCAATGTCTGCGATAAATTGTCCTTCATCCCAAACCTCCGTTATGACCGATGTGTTGTGTTAGTAAGTTGCCCCTTTATTTTTAGTCTTCACACATTGGGGACAATGTGTCGATTAAGTTTGGGGGTGTCTTATTTTGTCTTATTAATATTGAGTCTTTTTTATTTGTCTTTGTGTTGTTTTGTGTGTTTTTGAGTCAATTTTTTTTAGATCATGCATATTGTAGTTGCTAACGATATTGAGTGGATAAAATTAGATAATGTAATGGAATTGAAAGCAAAAATCTGTGTGCTTAAGTTAGATATGCCAAAGATTCATGACATCTAATTATTTGAGATATTTGTGCTTACCCGATGTGTGTCAGTTATGAAAAGAAAGGTTGAAAAATGTCTAGAAAATCTGTTTGTTGGTTATTTGAGGCGAAATAGTTAAGATGTACATGTTTAGAAAAATGATTCAGGCATTTCTTTGATAACCCTTCTTACCGTTCATTACATACCCTGACAGAAATTGTATCACTAGTCAGCCCCTTTGAGCCTAATATAATATCTTTTCTTTGACACCCTATGATTCTATGTTTGTGCCATAAGTTATAATTTAAAACTTTTGGGATGGAAAGTGTTGAAAAAGAATTAAAAAAAGTGTGAAAATTTGATGCACCCCAATGTAAAAGATGCAAAAGCCTAAGTTTGGGGGTGCTTGTTATTTATAATGTATCTCATTCTCTCAAAAGAAAAGAGGGGAGAAAAATAGGTGTGAGATTAAAAAGATAGTCAAAAAGAAGGAAAAATAGTTGAATGAAAAATGCTTATGGTACATAATTGAGCCTAAATGCCTACTTTTACTTACCCCAGCCTAAGCCTACATTACAACCCTTGAAAGTCATGATGATTTCTAATATGTATGTCTATGATTAGTGGAGAATATCAAGTAGACATATCTATAGCATTTGGTAAAGATGGAATGAAATTGACATGCATAGGTTAGATGTTTATATTTCCATTGATCATGATCTAAGTGAATTTGTGAAATATCTAACTTGAAATTATAGATTGCTAATAATTCATGCTATTTATGTTCTAACATATTATCCTAACTTTCATCTATGATCTTGAAGAAGCATTGCTATAACTACTTGATCCATTTCATTGAGTCTTTTATTTTATTTTATTTCGTTTTAGTTTAGTGCTTTACTCGAGGGCGAGTAAAGTGTAAGTTTGGGAGTGTTTGTTAAGTGTATTTTGTATACACTTTTGAGTCATTTTTAGTTACTTTTTTACTCTTTTATTCTGCGTATAGTATAGTGTTAGGTGTGTGTTTCCTTCATTTTGTATCACGACGGTCATAAAGGAGAAATACAACTTTTGAGGATGAAACAAACTTAATTGAGATGATAATTGCACAAGCACATCCCAAGGAATGAAGCCTAAGAAGTGCCAAGAAGAACAGAAGAAATCTGGCAGATTCCGGACAAAAACCAAAGAGGCACCTAGGTGCCTGGCCAAGTAGCACCGCGGCACCATTGAACCGCGGTCAGGAAAATTAGCACCGAGGCGTAAAAATTGCCGAAAGTCCGAAACTGAATCACCGTCGAAGGAACCTAGGTTCCTGACAGAGGAACCGCGGTGCCTCCATTCCAGTAACTTCCAGTGATTTTCAGCCAATTAGCACCTAGGTGCCTCTTAGAGGAAGCGCGGTGCCGACGCGTATTTTTCAGGTTTCCTGGGCCGAATTGGAGAGAATTTTTGTGGTCTGAAAGACAACTTTTCTCAAGTATAAAATCCCTAAATCCTACTCATATACCATAACTTATACCATATTCTAAATCATACTTTGTGGAGGCAAGAAGGAGGCAAGACACAATTGGAGACTCTTGTTCAAGTTCTTTTTCTTTCTCTTTTATTTCAGTTTATGTTGGATTGTAATCTAGTTCTTGACATGACAATGTTTAGGAGCTAATTACTTTAGTAGGGTTTCCATCGAATCTTCTTGAAACTATTTCATATAGTTAATGCATTAGTTATTGATTTCTTCTTCAGCGTATTAAGATCTATTCAATATTGTTGTGATTGCTTGATAATTAACTAACTATTAATTGTCATCACTTATATGATTTCGAATCAAAAGTCTGAAAGGTGAGATTTGAATATGCTGTAATTGTCTTGACATATGTTAAAATTGTGGACGAAAGTACCCCGATACTTGTGTAGTATTTAAAGGTTATTGTTCTTAATCCTCGTGTGTGGTAAAAATTATCATAGAAATATATAAGGTTTCTGCACCAGGTTGAACTCTTGTATGTCCTAACCGGAATATAATGACAGATTAGTTAACATGCTATCTTAATAAGAAGAAGAAACATTAGCAATTGCATTAACACGTGAAATAGTGGATAGTTGAAGAGATTGGAAGCCCTATTTCCTTCATAATTGTTATAAGCCCAAAGTATTATAATTTTTAGTTTATTTTCTGCACCTAGTCATAATTCTTAGTTATAAGTCTCAAACTAAAGAACGTCAACCAAATAGATACCATAAGATAGATAATCGGTACTTAATAAACCAGTCTCTGTGGACAATAAATTCGGTCTTACAGATCTTTATTACTTGAACGATACGTACACTTGCGTAAGCATCTAGAATTATCGCAACAGGTACCACTAAACATTCTTTGTCTGAGGCTTTGAATACTAGCCGCAGAAACAACATGTCGTTTTTGAGGTTGTGTTGAAGAAGAACAAGATGGCATGGAAGCCGGTTGGTTGCTAGCACTTTCTTGTTGGTAATGCGTATATACTTTTTTACATTCATCTTGAATGCTAGACAACACTTCTTCTCTACTTTTTTCAACAGGTGGTGGGTCATTTGGATTTTTAGGAGTTGGAGGTGGAAGTTTATCTATGCAATCGTAAATAGTTTCAATAAGATTTTTACAACCGTCTATTTTAATAGACGGATTTAATACAACACTAATAAAAAAAATTGGGGGAATATGAATAAAATATTTTTTCATTTTTATAAATATTTTTTTAATAGGTGCCTTATAAGTTGGTTTTGCCATATATTCACTAAGTAATATAAATATTAGAGTTATATAAAATAACATTGATGAAATAGTAGGCTAATAAATACCAGAAAATTCTTTAGTAGCTAGATAAAATTTCTCTAAAATGTCTTAAGTTTTAAAATTGTATTCCAATCGGAATCTATAAGCATATCATTAGGATTTTGATTACGGGCGTTAAAAATTGTGTTATAGATTGTCTACACTCATAAGCAGCACGTAGTTGGTTGTATAAAGAATTTCATCTAGTGCATACTTCTTCGGAAACTTTTCTGTAAGGTAGACCAAAATCGTGACATGTTTTTTTATATTCTTTTAGTCGTTGTATTCTATTATTTTTAAAATATTGTTTATAGCAAATTGAATTTTCCAAGAATGTCTTCAAAAAGTGATATATCATCCTTTACAACTAAGTTATAAATATGACATGCACATTTTATATGAAAATGATCTGGAAAAGATGGAGTTAAGACATTTTTTAATAATCTACAGAAATAAAGTGTTATCTAATGTAATAGTCATGACTTTATCAGTTATGTCATAATAATCGCAAACAAAAGAAATATTTTCTTGAATAAAAATACCAGTGTGCCTACTATCTATAACTAACGGTCATGATTATTTAACGTAAATATTGTACTACGGCCTATATCAGATATGATAGATAATTTTCCAGGGTAATGATATAAATAATAACGTAAATATTGTTGATATTCGTGTGCAAATTTAAAAACATCTCTCCAAATAGTTGATCTAGGAAAACCGTTATAAGCAGGATTGTACATTGATCTTATATAATGAATAAAATCAGGAAAATCAGGAAATGAAAAAGGCAAACCCTCCACTACAACTAATTTTGATAATTCTTCACAATCTTTCATTTTATCGTATTTAGGGCCTACAATTACCCCCTTCATAGGGTCAATTTGACCCTGTATCTGGTGCGGGACAGTATGTGAAGCTTGTCCCGACTGAGAGGGCATTGTTGACTCACCCTTCACTTGAGTCTTATATTCATCCCACCTAGCTTTGTGTTTGGTATTCAAATGCGTAGTTAAACCTCCCGTCCCGCTCTAACCTTTTCCCATTTTAAATTTATAGACAATTTTATAAATTTTGCATGTAACAACTTAATTTTGTACGTCTCTATCAAAATAATCTCATACATGTAATTTTAATTTTCGTTCTGGTGGGCCTCGTCTCATACTAGGGGGAATAGGAGGTGTTCCAGTTTGAGGTGCATTAGTTGGCGTGTTATCTAGATTAGTTGGTGTGTCATCTAGATTATCTTCTAAATTAAACTCTTGTTGATTTCCAGAAAATAGTTCATCGTCTAAATCTAATGGTACTTCAGGAAAATGTTCAGTATCAATAAAATCATCTTGTCTAGGAGGAATAGGATGACCAGAAGAAGGATCCTTGCCCTTGTCACCCCTACTAGAACCAGACATACCCAACATACCTCTTATTCCTTTCATTTTATTTTATGTTAATAAATACTTAAATAGTTAAAGATAATGAAATTAAGTGCGCTAATTAAAATAAAGAAACAATAATAATTTAATAAAGGAACGAATGTACCAAACGCTGACGAAATGTCGACGTGATGTCGACGTGTAATCGAGAGATGTTGAAAATTAAAATTTTGCTCAACGGATGATCCTCAAGCTAGTTGTCAACTTCACTCCCAATTCCCAAATGAATAAATTAAATTGAATATTTAGAAGACAATGTAAAGAGAATGAGAGATAGATTGAGAGATTATTAGAGAGGTTGTAATTGTAGAAAATTTTGTGAGAAAGAATGAAGAAAAAATGAAGTATTTATAGTTGAAAATTTTGGGTTAAAGTGTAAATATAATAACTTAAGGGTTAAAAATAAATATTAGGGGGTAAGGGGAGGGGTATTTGGTCGTTGCACAACGACCAAATTGGACAAAGCCGTTGTGCAATGGCTAGTAGGGGTCAGATGGGGTGGGGAAGGGTCGGGGTGGGGTCAGGGATGGGGCGGGGTGAGTCGGTGTCGGGTAGGGCTACACAAAAAAAGATCGGACCGAAAAAAACCCCGGACCAAAAAATTCGGTCGATCTTCGGTCCGACTTTTCTGGAAATTCGGTCCTCGGTCCGGTTCAGTCCGGTCCGGGGTCTTTTTAATGTATATTTTCGGGTTTTGGATCAGACCGGACTTGGACCGGACCGGATCGAGAAATTCGGTCCGGTCTTCGATCCGACTTTTCTGGAAATTCGGTTCTCGGTCCGATCCGGTTCGGTCCGAGGGTTGTGTCGGACTCAGTGTCGGGTCGGGTTTTTTTCCGTCCCGATCTGCGATATCTGGATATCTGAGTGCAGCGAGAAGTCGGTATGCGGTCGGGAAGTCGGGGTCGGTATACCCCGCCTCGTTGGACAACCTTAGTATAAACTTTCATAGTGAGTTTCTTTTGTTATTATGATATTGTTATTTATATGAGTTATAGACTAAGAGAGTGTTTAGCTAGATATAAGAAAAGATTTAGAAGATAAAAATTGTATTTCGAAATTGTTTCCAAATGTTACGATGAGGCTCTTTATATAGATAACCTCAAGTGATAGCCTGGCTACCTGATTTCTCGATTTCCTGGTTATATTATTGCAAAAATAAAATATTTTGTACAAAGTCATAAAATTTACAGTATTTTGTTTGTCTTGAATGCAGTTTTATCAAAAGTTATATAGTGTCTTGTCTTGTCACGATTTTATCTCTTCAGAAGTTGTTTGACTTGTGATTTTTTCAAGGATGTCATTTCATGGGCCCGTCGGCTTCTACTTTTTTCTAACTTGTCCTTGAGTACCATTATTGCATCTGGAAGATCTTTGATTTTGTTGCATTGTAATGTGATAATAAGATTAGTAATATGAGCCTTTGTAGTTGGACTACATTGGGCCGTTTATCAAAGTATCATAGGCTCGCCGTAGTTACGAATACATTTGGCCTTATTTTATTATGCAAAAGGATTAGAAGATCCTTCATTTTAAATAGTATGAGTAGTATTGGTAACATTTTTTGTATTGATTACATGCCTTTTTCTCTGGCCTGTTATGATATGATATTGGTCCAAAGTTTCCTTACCATGTGTATGCTTCATGTTCAAATCCTATCATGCTTGTTGGTAAGTTTCATAGTGTCTTGGGATAATATGTCATTATTGTAGTATAGGGTAATAAGTTCTTCAACTATTCCCCCTTTTGGTTGTTTCAATAATGCAGGTTTTTCTTGCCTTTAACATGTCTTCTATTTTTTATTTCAAGGTTAACAGTCCAAGCTCTTTTGGCACTTAGTCATTCTTGAAATTTTTCCAATGTACATGGTATCTTCATTTTGAGATCTCCATCATCACTGATATTGTTATTTTTATCGGTTTTAAACAATTGACATATTACAATAGATTTTCTGTTAGATCTGTTGAAGCATCAAATAGTGTATTCCGTATATACCTTTTCCAAACGATTCCATCATTGCTTTAGTAGAAAGTCTAAAAGAGTACTATTGTATCCAAACAACCTACTCCTCTGATGTAGCTCTTTGCTGCAAAACTAGCCTTCAAGATAATCTGGATGTTTTCCTTTAGCTTGTTGCATTATCCAGTTCCATATTGTTTCACAATTTTATGATCCTCCTTGCCATTCCAAGATGCTTTCCATAGATTATAAGTACAGGTGCAACCAAAGAAAGATGTTCCTTAGTTTCAGGTTCAGTTTCGCAGAACACACATAAAGCATACTTTTCCCATGATAGTAAAATGTCTTTAGTTCTAATCTTATTATGATGGCAAAGCCATAACATAACATTCTGGCAAACCGACTTTCTCCTAGGGACATTTTGCACATCACCCCTCAAGTTCTTATAAGTACTGAAATGTGAAAACCTCCTCTCTGTTAGTGTCAATCTAGACTTTCAATGTATAGACCAAAATACAATATATATAATTCAAAGAAATTGAATTCAACAACACTATTATATAGATACTTCAACTATATAGAGATTAACAACAATGGAAAGCAACAGTATGAACATCACATACTAACTTGTTTGTAGATAGAGGCCTGCAATGACGCAGCGTCCTAAGACAAAAATTTGTCCCCGCTTGTGCTGCAGTTGATCGGACGTCTGCCTTGAGGATACAACTATCTGAGTGATAGTTCTAGCACAAGAACTTCACTCCTGGCGAATCTACTATATGTGTTCTTCAGAAATGGTTTTGAAGATGAAGAAGAAGAGGCAAGTAGAAATCTTCTTAAGTTTTTGATTCTCAAAATCAGAAGATTTATTCTTGTTAATTCATTGTTCTCTCTTAAAACAAGTGATCACCATGCTATTTATAGCATACCAAACGTCCATACGCAGCTATTAACCAAAGGTTGTGACTCTATGTGAAGAGTTGCAACTTTTCGTTCAAATCTGAAATTTCTCGTTACGCAGCGCGCCGGCGTCGTGGCCGAATTCCCGAGGTTCTCGAAGTTTCAGCCACACGACCGCTATTTAGCGTCAAGACGCGTGCCTTAAAATCACAAATAAGATATTTTTAATATTTTTTATCACTTAATCTCTTCTTCTTCTACAAGTTCCAACAATACCCCACATTTTCTATTCACACATCCAACAATAGCCCACATGTTGATAGAAAATAAGATAAAGAAGCTTGTCTTCATTTCTGTCAAACGCGATATGACATGCATCGGAGACGGTGTCTTTTGGACTTGAACCGCTCGCAATGAATACATATCGGATCTACTTGTGAAGTAGTGGATGTAGTGCCTTGAACTATTCACATTTTGTAGTAAATCACGACAACAAGCATCACACATATCATACCAACATATTTCAATTCTTACGGTTGTGTTCTTTTCGGTCATGAACAACTCCTATCTTTATGAGAATTTCTAGAGAACGTAGTCATCTCAGTTCTCCCATATGCGACCCCACATCAATCTCACATAGGTAATACTAATCAAGAATAGTCTGTACTATCCCACCATAATGACTATTAATATTATTAAGAACAAAAGTTTAGCCCTTTATCGTCAACGGATTAACACACTAGTACACCATAGGAACGAGCATATGTGTGTTTTACGCTCCTTGAGTCTTCCCCAGCTAGTTTGCCTTTTGAACCTAAACCATGGGATCTCCAATTATGATAGTTAAGGTTTCCACCAGTTCACAACTCATTGTTATGGCTTTAATCCTATTCCCCTCGATGTAAATACGACTTGCTCTCGTGTAAGGCCTTTTGTCAAAGGATCCACTATATTGTCCTTTGACTTTACATAATCAATGGAAATTATTCCATTCTTCAGCAAGTTTCGTATTGTATTATGACGTCGCCTTATGTGCCTTGATTTTGCCATTATATATTTGATTATTTGCCCTCGTCAGGGCAGCCATACTATCACAATGTATGCAAATGGCGGTACTGGCTTTGTCCACAACAGAATACCTTCTAGAAAGTTTCTTAGCCATTCTGCCTCTTCGACAACTTTATCCAAGGCTACAAACTCTGCTTCCATAGTTGATCTCGTATTTACCGTTGCTTTGATGATTTCCATGATACGGACGCTCCACCAAGTGTAAATATATACCCACTTGTGGACTTACTTTTTGAATGGTTGGAAATCCAATTTAGCATCACAATATCCTTCTAACACCTGAGGATATTTTGTATAATGTAACCCATAATTTATTGTATGCTTTAGATATCGCAGTGCCCTTATTAGCGCTACCCAATGATCATTTTCAGGATTATGTGAGTACGACTAAGTCGACTCACTGTATATGTCAAATCCGGTCTCGTACAATTCATTATGTACATCAAGCTTCCAAAAACTTGCGTATACTCCAATTGAGATACACTATCACCTTCATTTTTCTAAAGGTGACAAGCGGGATCAAATGACGTAACCACCGATCTATCATCATAGTGTTCAAAATTTTTAAGGACTTTCTCAACATAATGGGATTGAGTTAATATATAACCCTCAGAATTCCTTTGAATTCTAATACCAAGAATGACATCTGCTATTCTCATATCTTTCATATCGAAAACGGCATGCAACATCTTCTTAGTTTGATGAATTACATCCTTATTTGTTTCCATAATCAGCATATCATCCACATACAAGCATATAATGACATATGCATTCTTACATTTCTTAATGTAGACACATTTGTCACATTCGTTATTTGAAAACCATTTGATAATAATGTATTATCAAATTTCTCATGTCATTGCTTTGACGCTTGTTTAAGTCCATATAACGACTTAACTAATTTACAGACTTTCTGCTCTTGACCTTTCACAACAAACCCTTCGGGTTGTTCCATATATATTTTTTCATCTTGTTCACCATTTAAGAATGCAGTCTTCACATCCATTTGGTGTATTTCCAAATTGTGAATCGCTGCTATAACAATTAACGTCCTTATAGATGTAATTCTAGACACTGGTGAGTAGGTATCAAAGAAATCTACACCTTCCTTTTGTCGGAATCCTTTGGCTACTATCTGAACTTTGTATTTCTCTATAGTATCATCAGGTCTTAACTTCCGTTTAAAGATCCATTTATGGCTTATTGGTTTTGGTCCCGGAGGAAGATCAACCAATATCCATGTATTATTTTGTACAATGAATTCTACTTCACTTTGGATGGTCTCCTTCCAATAAGGTGTTTCGGATGATTCCATTGCAGCCTTATACGTTTGAGGTTCCCCTTCAACGAAAAAGGTCATCAAGTCTGGTCCAAAATCTTTGGCCATTTTACCACATTTACTTCTCCTTGGTTCAGAATTTCCTTCTTGAACCGATGAAGTAAGATTATCATCATTTTGAGTGTCTTGGTATGACTCAACTTGAGGCAGTGTCTTCTTCTTATTATTAGGAACACTTTTATCCTTGTTTTTGTAAGGAAAAATTTCCTCAAATAATTCTGCTTCTGCATATTCCATTAGTGTGTTCTTGTGAATACCGTCAACATCAAAATTATACACCAAGAACTTATATGCTGCACTATTATTGACATGACCAATATATATGCAATCCACCATTTTTTGTCCAAGTTTAGTTCTCTTTGGTAAAGGAACTTGAACTTTTGCTAGGCAACCCCACACTTTCATCCTTTTGAAAGTATGCAATCTTCCATTCCATAATTCGTATGGAGATTGATCATTTTTCTTTTGAGGAATTCTTTTTAATATAATATTTGCAGTAATTAATGTCTCACCCCATAGACTAAGAGGTGAACCCGAACTAATCAACATTGAATTTATCCTATTCTTCAATATTCTATTCTTTCGTTCGGCAACTCCATTTTGTTGTGGAGTATATGGCGCAGTGGTTTGATGAACTATACCATGAGTAGAACAGAATTTTTTGAACTCATTTGACGTATATTCACCACCTCGGTCTGACCTTAGAATCTTAATTCTTTTGTCAAGTTGGTTTTCCACTTCTGCTTTGTATATTTTAAACATGTTCAAAGCCTCATCTTTGGTACGTATTAAGTATACATAGCAAAATTTATTGCAATCATCGATAAACGATATATAGTAGTTCTTTCCTCCACGAGAAGGGGTTGCTTGATAATCACATAAATCACTATGAATCAAACCAAACACTTCATTTGATTTCACAACATATTTGTGAGGATGACTTGCATATTTAGACTCTATGCATACCCCACATTTGTCTATTTTGTTCATGGAACATTTTTGCAACATGCATATCTTTACCATTCTGTGTAAGGAACGATAATTTACATGGCCTAATCGAGAATGCCATAAAGAATGGGAATCGACCATATACATAGAAGCAGTGCTAACGCCTGCATTTTCATTAATAATGGCAACAACCTGAGTAGGTACAACACTTAGTTTGAAGAGCCCTCACTGAGGTAACCCTTTCCTACATACACCCCACCTTTGGTGAGTATAAATTTTTCAGATTCAATTACAATTTTGAAGCCTTTGTTACTAAGAACAGGCTCAGAAATCAGATTCTTACAAATTTCAGGCACGTGCAACACATCTGTGAGCACAACATCATTCCCGGAAGTGAGCCTCAATGTCACCTTCTCTTTTCCTTCTACCTTGACAGTAGCGGCATTTCCCACGAACAGTGGTTCTCCATCTTTGATGGCTTGGTAAGATGAAAACATGTTCCTTTCAAAACATACATGCATTGTAGCACCCGAATCCATCCACCATTCGGTTGAATTTGTAACCAGATTTGCTTCTGCAGTCACAACGCTAATGAAATCAGCATCAGCTTTTTCATTCTTCTGATTATCTTCTTCAACTCGAAGTTCAAGAACCAATTGCTCAAAATCCATTCCCTCAACAAGGAAATCTAGGTTTAGGCCCAAGCCTTCAACCTTTAATTCATGAACAAAGACATGGAGTTCCTCCACTTGCTTGACAACAAACTTTGCATCGCTCATCTTGAAGTTTAGAAACTTGCCAATGACGAAATTCTTGGAACAAGAAACCTCAGCGTTATACTTGTTTTCCAACGATGCCACAACTCCCGTACTATTTTCAACGTGGAGTTAACATCATAGAGAGTATCATCCAAGGCATTCAGAATATAATTTCTGGACATAAATTCTTGGGTGTCGCAAGTCTCACTAGCCTTCAGCCTTTCGGCTCTCTCTACATCAGTAGGAGCATTCTCCCCTTCCCCCTCCGACAAATCCATAGAAGCCTCAGCAATCAATACGTTTGTCACGTGAAGAGTTGTCAAGTAAAACAACATATTTTGTTTCCAGCGTTTGAAATCAGAACCCTTGAGTTTCTCGGGTTTATTCACATGATTTTTCACCATTGATGATCCAGATTGATCCATTATTTTGCAAATCAGGAAGATGTATTCTCTGAATTTTTTTTGCAAGCTTTACACAATCAGAAAATAAATTTTCTTAGATTTTTTGTCTTAGATTGATAGTGTCAATCTAGACCTTCAATGTATAGACCACAATACAATATATATAATTCAAAGAAATTGAATTCAACAACACTATTATATAGATACTTCAACTATATAGAGATTATCAACAATGGAAAACAATAGTATAAACATCACATACTAACTTGTTTGTAGATAGAGGCATGCAATTACGCATTGTCCTAAGACAAAAATTCATTCTCGCTTGTGCTGCAGTTGATCGAACGTCTGCCTTGAGGATACAACTATCTGAGTGATAGTTCTAACACAAGAACTTCACTCTTGACGAATCTACTATATGTGTTCTTCAGAAATGGTTTTGAAAATGAAGAAGCAGAAGCAGAGGCAACTAGAAATCTTCTTAAATTTTTTATTCTCAAAATCAAAAGATTTAATCTTGTTAATTCATTGTCCTCTCTTAAAACAAGTGGTCAACATGTTATTTATAGCATATCAAACGTCCATAAGCAACTATTAACCAAATGTTGTGACTCTATGTGAAGAGTTGCAACTTTTCGTTCAAATCTGGAATTTCCCGTTACGCAGCGCCGCGGCCCTGCACGTCGGCGCCGTGGCGCCGGAATTCCTGAGGCTCTCGGAAGTTTCAGCGCCGCGGCCCTGTCATTTGGCGCCGCGGCGCTGTGCCTTAAAATCACAGCGCACATTTTTAATGTTTTTGATCACTTAATCTCTTGTTCTTCTATAAGTTCCAACACTCTCTGTATGAACCTGCTATTATTCCCCAGTGTCTGCCAATGTTTCCTCATATTGATAACCTTTATCACATCTAAGAAGCCTGTTTTGGCATTTTCATTGTGAAAACATCTGCCTCTTTATGTAGTAAGTGTGTAACCAAGTTATCCATAACTTCTCTTTGTGCTGGCTAAGTGCCCAGTTTGCAGATAACTGTTTGCTTACAAATTCTCAGAATTACAAGGTTCATACCACCAGCACCCTTACGCAAATAAATTTTGTCCCAAGCCACCAGAGCCCTTTTAGTGATAGATGCCTCTCCTGACCATAGATGACTTTTACAAATTCATTTTGATTACTTTCTTAGGGAGCAGAAAAAGTTGTGACCAATATACATGTACACCAAGAACAACTCTTATAAGTTGTAATCTCCCGGCATATGATAGACACTTGGCCATCCAGTTAGTAATCTTTGAGATGATCTTCTCCAGTAAAGGTTTGCATTGTTGTAGAGTAAGTCTATTAGTGGACAGTGGTACCCCTAGATACCTCATAAATACACTTGGCGTTTTGCCATGTTTGCTTTCAGATCTGAAGCTTTAGAGAACATGTTAACTTTATTTCTTAGTACTAATGAAAGTATATATGTCCTAGAGACAATCATTTTTAGGGACACATATATTTGAACACATTCGTATTATTAATGAGATTAATATATTTATGGCTTTTGCAATACTGAATTATTATTTGATTGTTTGTATTATTCATTAATGTGCATCCCTTGAGCTAACGTTGTCATTGATAGTGTGAGTTATTAATGATAGATCGTAGTTCTTAAAGTAGCCTCGACTGATGATCATTGAGAATGAGATATCAATGATATATTATAAGTCGACATGTGGTCTGCATCACATTCTTAGAGAATGTAGTATGTCTCACTTACTACTAGTAATAGTTGCTAGTGATGGACACATGGATACTCTTAGAGGGTATTGGCATGCCCTGCTGATAAACTATTTGTTATACATGTCTAAAGTATTATCAGCATGTGGGAGATAGAGGTCCTTTGACTTGAGGTCAATACACACATGGTTTGTAGAGTAATGTACTTTGATCCTGTCCTAAGCTTAAATTCCTTATAAGATAAGACATGACTTGAATTGGGTACATTGCGATACAAACTAAGATGGTAGTTGAGCCAAGAATAAGATTCATTCCTCGATTAGATATTCGAGAGAACACTCAGCTTCTCAGTGATATTAGGTCGACCAAGTCACTGGCCAATGCAAGAGACATATTTGAGATATGATCTAGTTGTCGACTAATATAGATGAGATAAAGTGATCAAGCCATTTGAATAGACACTTATCAAATCCTAAGCTTGATTGAGTGTGTTGTGAATGAAAGCATTTATCATCCTACATAGAGGTTGTGTTTACTAAGAGTCTTGTAAACGTACTTCACATATTGAGTTTGTCATATAGCGCAGTCTAGGAGTTCCGTGTGAACCTAAATTTGATTAAGTCTCGATGTGTGAAGGGCCTAAAGGGTCACACTAAGTCGATTGTCTTTTCAGTCTAAAGGTATATTGAGAGAGTATAAAATATTCGATTTAGAATTGAGATATTTTAACCAATAATAAATTATAAGATAAATTCCATTTGATGGAAATTAATTAATTAAGTCAAAATTAGATTTTGGATTTAATTAAAATCAAAACGTGCTGAAACTTAAAATAAAGGGCGTAGTAGCGCGCTCGGAGGTGGCCATTTGTCTTTGATGGGCGATTCGACTTGCCCACTACAACTCGATTTTGGGACATGTTTTAAGTCTAATCTCAGTCTGATTTGTATCCTAATATCCCCTACATATTCAGCACTTAACCTCATAATTCAGGTTGCTGAATTCTAACTGATTCTACACATAATTTACACTTGAATTCTTACTTTCTGAACTCAGAGTTCAGGAATTAAAATACTCTCAAACCTCTGCCAAGATTTCCTGGCTTTCCTGACAGAGGAGTATACCTTAGCGAAGGCTTGCACCCGATGAGACAATCGCGTGCGCACCTTTTAGTAGAGACTTAAGAATATCAACTGTAAGTTTGTTTCTCATGTCTTTACATGTTTCAATTGTAACATAACCATACAATAGACGGAATTATTGGGGCAAGTAAGTTAATAAAATTTTAAACTTTCGATGTGCCTTACTTGTGCGTTTTAGACCCAACAAAACTCTATAGTGGTATCAGAGCTCAGGCTGTTTCAATGTTTACATAACAGTTGAAAGAGATAATAATATGGGTTAAGCGTAAAATTGATTTTAAATCTGAATTAAAACAAGTCTACTTAAAATTTGACATACTTTGGATGAACGATTAACCTTTGTAATCACCCTAAATTATCGACTACGCTAAATCGAGGAAGTCATTTCGTTCTAGCACGAACTAAGCCTTGTGCAGAAATCGATTCATTGTGAACATGGTTCATGGCTAAGAACGTGTAGAAATGGATGATGGTCGACATGTGCGTTATTGATAATGGTGGGTGGTAGTAAGGGACCCAAAATTAAATTTAGAGGTTGGATGATTTTTAGAAAATCAGCACCGAAATCGCTCTAAAAAGGACGTCGGCACCGCGACCCTATTGTAGAGCACCGCGGCGCCAGCTAGGGTTTCACGGCGGCGCCGCGACTCCATGTCGGAGCACCACGGCGTCGGTCACGATAATTATCAGGGTCGTGATTAAAACTTTCATTTAAAATTCGGAGCTCACTGGAACTGAAGCGTCGCGACCCTAATTCACAGAAATAGAAATCAAAAGTTTACGCACGTTGTGTCATGACTCCGTGGTGGGCGCGCGGCCCCGATGTCGAAGAGTTAAAATCTCAGTTTTTCGAAATTTAATCTATGATTATTATTACACATTATGTTGGTATACTATTTACGTGCTATATGATCGTCACTTACTTTACCAAATTTTAGAGTCCGCAAATCATGCTTGGGTAGGCGACGCCCAAAACTAGTTTAGAGTCCGCAATCATTCTTGGGTAGGCGGCGCCCAAAACTAGTTTAGAGTCCGCAATCATGCTTGGGTAGGTGGCGCCCAAATACATATTTTAAATGCTTTGAGTAATGCTTGAAACATGTAATAGTTGATCTTTGAATATAACCCTGAATTAAAATGTTCCCCAAAATTTTAATACAAGTCTCATTTAAAATGAACGCATCGTCCGTGATAATTGATTGTGGTGCAAAATCCTTTTCGGCGAGATGAATATTTATGCCCCAGCATTTGCTCTAAGTCTACAAGGACTCAGACCCTTTCATAGATGCATATAAATGTTGTAGTAGGTGATAAATCTTCGTGAGTATTTACACCCCAGTGTTTGCTCGATGAAGACAAAGCCCACTTAGATACATAATTGCAGTCGCATAACGGGGTTGACTTGCTAGGCTGTCTTGGCGCCCCAGTGTCGGACAACCGAGGGACGCAGATCGTTTTGTTTAGAACATATGATCAACCAAGAGGTGTAAATTGTTTGTAATTGGTTTAGAGACCTACCAGATCATGTTGTTGAAGTTATCAGCCTCAGCAAACGCGGAGACAATATGTCACGACCCGACCACGGGCCCGCGACTGGTGCCTTACTCCGGGCACCCTAGTGATACAACATCAGAGAAAATCAGCGAAAATGAAAACTTACACATGAAACAAGATATACAATAATGAAATAAGAAAACAGGCTAACAAAAACGGTTACCTTTCTGAATATATAAATAAAACTTGAACGACGATTACATCCCTTTTACAAACTGCCTCTGGCGACTACAGGACCTCTAAGAATGTTATAACAACAACGACGGATGGGGCCCCGCCATACCCTAAATGTAAGTACTACAACGATAGGGACTATACGAAAGATAAGCCTCGGAGAAACGGAGCTTCCCAAAACGCCGAATTGTGATCCTATGGCGAGGATCAACAATCGGTGTACCTACTGCGGCATGAACGCAGCCGGGCGAGGTCGATAACAGTACCAAGTATGTGAAATGAAAATATCAGAAATGAAATCATAGTAGTCTATATAAAGCAGAGACATATATGATAACCAAACTACGATTACATAATATGTAGCGATACGCTAAGTCGTGGACTCACGCCTCAAAGTCATCACTCAAATATAACTATGGGTCTCATGCCCGCAACATCAATCATGCCCGTGGAACACCTTCCTCACCGCCAGCTCTCACGATAACCACACCAAGGAGTACACATGAACACGGGTCCCACCGTGTCATAAAACCGCTTGGCAAGTACGAAGGCTAACTACTGATACCAAAGTCGATCATCAATCGACCGGCAAGTACGAAAGCCAACTACCGATACCAAAGCCGTGCAACAAATCTATATAACCATACCACGGTCGACCGGGCAAGACGTAAAGCCAACTACGAGATACCACTGCGCCACGTAGGCGGCGAGGCAAGTACGAAGACTAACTACCGGATACCGCCGGAATCACGAGACTTCGTCACAAACTGAACGGGCAAGTACGGCTAACTACGGATACCAAGCCGACCACCACGACCTCGGGTCAAGCACGAGCCAACTACGGATACCAAGCCGAATCGGTGAAACCTCGTGGAGAGCTAGTCCATGGAATAATAATCACGAAGCGTGCAGTGGAATGCTCACATCGCTGCAGACGTCCAAGTAAGATCATAACAAATCGGCCCTCCATCGAGACGCGGTGGTATAGAAATACAATACTAGCACGACAAGGCTATCACACGCAAACATAGGCAAGTTACACACAACTCAAGGTACTTTCATTTTATGCCAAAGTCCAGGTTTTAACCCCAAAGTACTACGTACGTTAAATTCTTTTTAAAAGATCCATTTATTTTACAAAGGTCACCCGATGCCCGTATTATCAAAATAGAGTGACTAACATTTTAAGTAAACCAAAACAACTTCCATACTTTTCTTTTTAAACCAAATTAAGACAATACTATGCCTTCTTTTTAGACCAAAACACTTCTCCTTTTAAAGTCAAGTTACCATTTTAAAACTAATGATAAAACCATTCTTTTGTTTTCATAAAGTCGTTATAACTAACTTCCCATAAAGATGTTATAACACTTTATGTTTTAAACCAATTTAAGACAAAACCATGTCTTTCTTTTAAACCAAAAATTCTTCAATTCCTCAAGTCTCTTTTCTTTTAGAAATCAAGTTCCTTAATATTTCACATCAAGTCATTTATAAGTCAAGTCTCTTATCTTTTAAAAACCACAAACCATTTCTTTACCTACATAAAGTTGTTATAGCAAACTTCCCATAAAGCCGTTATAACACTTTATGTTTTAAACCAACCAAATTCATTTAACACATGTACGTCTACCGTACTACATAGTTCACAACAATCATGCTAGAAAAGATAGGAAGAGGTTCACATACCTCGCGACGATTATCGACAATTAGCAAAACGCTCCACGTACTCTAACCTTGCTCGCCTTTTCCATCCTTCAAGTAGAATACGCTACTCATAGTACTTCAACCTATAAAGGCCACAAAATGTCTATCAACCTCTAGATCTCTTCGTAGAATAATTCTAGATACAAGATTCCTTATTCTACGGAAAATTCAAAGACCTCCCCGCAACCACAAAAATCTCCTCCTCTAACGAGGCCTGCTACAACCCAACAATCCGGGAGGGGTTACACGCCTAACCGGACGTGTACAATTCTACTCCACAATAATACTACAAGTGCATCAGAATACAAATTCTATGTAAATACGGTTCAATTCTTTATAATCATCCTTCCAATATATCTTATACTCAATTCTAAACTACTACAACATGTAATCTCCAATTCTGATAGGACATAGGTAATTACCTCGATAAGCCCAAAATTATCCAAGATATAAGTCGATCCCGAGCAACGTTTAGCTCGATTCCTTACGCTCCAACCTGTTCCAAGCAACCCTTAGAAGTTTCTAAACAACTTCTCTTAACACTTCATCTAAGCTATGAAGATTTTTCTAGGCTTCATTTTGCGACTATGGAATAAAGTAGTATTTCCTGCTCTTATGTTGGGATTTTTGGAATACCACAAGGGATTTAGGCTAAAGTATTTGGAATAACAACAATACTTGAAGAATTCTACTCGAGGTGGGGTGGTGTTTGGACGAGAACTCACTAAGGGAGGGAGGAATTTTTGCCTTGGAAACTCTCTAATGTGGATGAAATAAAGTCTTACACCTGAGGGTATTTATAGGAAATCAATGGCCAAGATCTAGGAAAGTGGATGGTGAGGATGGGGTACATGTGTGTGGGTAGTTGGCCAACCATTTGGCTACCACAAAAATGGGACAAGTGGCCACCACAAAAATGGGCCACTTGTCCACCAAAAAAATGTGCCACTTGTCCTTCTCCAATTCGGCCAACATGGCCACACGGGGGTGACACGTGTCGCCCCATACTCGTCCAAAATATTTCATCTTCCGAAAATATCCGTAATGCCAAAAATCCGAAAATAAAGTGGGCCCCACAAAATCAGAATTTTCAGTGGGCCCCACGTGACCAATTTCGGAAATAAAATTTCATAATTCTCAAATATTCCAAAAAGTCCAAATACCAAATCTGGGAATCCAATTCCCTTTAACGAACATTTTTCCTTCACAAAATCCGGAAACTTTTCCGTCGAAGAATCACATCTTTCTTCCTTTCCAATTTTACTGTCGTATTCTCGTACGTACGTCCTCGTATACATACCCTGGAACTACGGGGTGTAACACAATATGAGTTTGGATCTGGTCCATTATGACCATATTTGATATGAGTCCGTATTCTTTCATGGGGTAAAAGAGTATGTTAAAATAGTGGGAGCTAATTAAACTAAAGATCGTATAAATTAGTTAACGAATGTGTTCAATAGAAATTATGTTAGAATGTTAATTTCAAGTCTATCTTTTCTTCAGTTACAATGTCGAATCTGTCACTTAAAATATTGGTTGAAACGAACAAGCTGAATGGAGCCAATTTTCCTGACTGGTTAATAAATTTGTGTTTGGTGTTGCGATTAGAAAATATTGAGTATGTATTGGATATATCACTCCCTACAGTCTCTGCTGAAGATTCTGAAGCGTATGCCAGTTTGATAAGGCAGTCTATTAGAAATATCTTGATGATGCTATTGCGGCACAATGTGTCATGTTATCTTCTATGACTCCAGAGTTACAAAGACAACATAAAAATATGGGCCCTAACGAGATGTTAGAACACTTGAAGAGTCTATATGACTCACAGTCTCAGAAAATGGAGTATGAACTGTTCTTTAAGTGTAAGCTGAACGAAGGGGGCCAGGTGTCACAACATGTTTTGAAGATGATTGGGTTAATAGAAAGGTTAGCTTCGAATGGAACGAAGTTGTCCGTAACAGTTTCTGTCAACCTAATCTTGAATTCGCTTCATGTTTCATTTGAGAACTTTATTGTAAATTACAACATGAATGCCACCAAAGAGAATCTCCCAGAGCTTCATAATATATTGAAGACCTTCGAATCGTCCACCTCCAAAGGTAAAGTTGTGCTCATGGTGGGCTCATCTAGCAAGTTCAAGCCTAAGGGTAAGAATGTGCAGAAGAAGGTCTGCTTGTTCCTACAAAAGCTTATACGGGGTGTCTCCTACTAGAAGGGTAAGGCGGTTGCCGCCACACCCACAGCTGTGAAACCTCGAAGAGTTGCTCAAAAGAAGGTCAAGGTAGCTGCTGATGTTTTCCTCAATTACAAGAAAAAGAGACATTGGAAGAAGGACTGTACAACCCCAGGGGGAGACAAAGCACAAAGTGCTTCTAGCCCTGCTGGACAAGGTATGTTTGTTATTGAAATAAATATGTCTATAACTAATTCTTAATGTTGGATATTAGGTACCACTTGTGACTCACACATTGGTAACAATGTGCAGAGGCTAATTGATAGTAGAAAGGTTGGACCTTGGAAAGTAGATCTACGCGTTAGAAACGGAGCTAGAGTTTATGCTGAACGCGTGGGGATTTATAGTCTAGATTTACCTTCAGGCTTTTGTTTAGAACTCAATAATTGTTATTTTGTTTCCTCGTTAACGGGGAATATTATTTTTGTCCCTATGTTAGACATTGAGTGGTTTTCCTCATTTATTACCAATGAAAGTTATGTTTTATCTTATAATGATTTTATTTGTGGAAATGCACCGCTTGTGGATGAATTGTATGTTTTAAACTGTAGCCATTAAATTTTCAATATTCAAAATAAACGAGCTAAATAAGTAATCCAAGAAATCTCACATACTTATGGCACTACAGACTTGGTCACATCAATGAATCAAGGATAGCAAGATTGAGAAAATTAGATTACCTAGAACCGTTTGACTTAGAGTCATATGGTAATTATGAATATTGCTTAAGAGGAAATATGACAACCAAATCACTTTCAAGGAAAGGAATGTGTGTCAAAGAGGTGCTTGAATTAGTCCATACCGATGTATGTGGGCCGTTTTCAACTCAAGCTAATGGAGACTTTCTTTATTTCATCACTTTTACATACGATTTCTCAAGGTTTGGGCATGTGTATCTTATGAAACATAAGTCTGAAGCTTTTGAGAAATTCATGGAGTACAAGTCAGAAGTAGAGAAGCAACTTGAAACAAGTATTAAAACTATTCGATCAGATCGAGGAGGTGAATACTTAAGTAAAGAATTTTTAGATTACTTG
The DNA here is from genome assembly GCA_029844215.1 of Przewalskia tangutica. Lineage (NCBI taxonomy): Eukaryota > Viridiplantae > Streptophyta > Magnoliopsida > Solanales > Solanaceae > Przewalskia > Przewalskia tangutica. The sequence continues at coordinate 22,269,638 of CM056730.1, read as the reverse complement.
AAGCTTCATGGAGTTCAATCACAATGGACACCTCCCGGAACGCCACAACTGAATGATGTTGCTGAGAGGAGAAATCGGACCTTATTAGATATGGTTAGATCCATGATGAGCTTCTCAGCTCTACTAACATACCTATGGGGATATGCATTACAAAGCTCAATCTATATTTTAAACAGATTTCCTTCAAAGTCAGTAGAGAAAACTCCATATGAGATATGGAATGACAAGAAGTCAGCACTTAGACACATGCGACCCTGGGGATGTCCTGCATATGTAAAGAAGTTGCTTAATGACAAATTGAAATCTAAAAGTGAGAAGTATTATTTTGTGGGGTATCCTAAGAAAACAAGAGGATACTACTTCTATCTTCCTGGCGAACATAAGGTAATTGTTTCCAGAAATGCAACTTTCCTTGAAGAAGACAATGTCTACAAGGAACATAATTACAACAAGATAGAACTTGAAGAAATTCAAGAAGTGCAAAATAACATAGAGAATGAACTCGTGTCAAATGACCTAGGCAAGGATTTAGTGGGAATATTTGAGGATGATTGGGTACTTAGAGTATGCCCTTCCGCCAGTGGCAATGATGTGAGGGATAATGCAGAAATGCAAGACTCTCATACACAACTAATGGAGGATGACACAATGGTTGTGCATCATCATATTCAAAACTATATCCCTGAAAGTTCTCAAGGTGCTGGATTGTCCAACACACAAACACCTTCTCACAATCAAAATGCAACAAACTCTGAAACGCAGAATATTCAACTCCTTAGGACCACTAGGACTCATCGTGCACCTGAAAGACTTAACCTCATTTTGAAACACACAGTGAGATAGATATTCCTGATGACGATGAGTCTACTACCTACAGCAAAGCAATGTTAGACATTGATTCATAAAGATGGCAAGAAGCCATGAAATCCGAAATGGAATTCATGTACATAAATCAAATATAGAACTTGGTTGATTTGCCAACAGGGGTTAGAACCATATGATGCAAATGAGTCTTCAAGAAGAAGATTGATGCATATGGAAAGGTACAAACTTATAAAGAAAAATTGGTGACTAAAAGTTATAATCAATGGTCTGGGGTCGATTATGACGAAACATTTTCAACTGTTGCAAATATTAAGTCCATTCAGATTTTGCTTGCAATAGTTGCATACTATAATTATGATATTTGGCAAATGGATGTTAAAACTACCTAACCTAATTGAGGAGGTGTATATGATACAACCCGGGGGTTTTACATCTAAGACTCAACCCAAAACAGTATGCAAACTACAGAAGTCCATTTATGGACTTAAGCAAGCCTCAAGGAGCTGGAATATTTGCTTTGACAAAGCGGTCAAATCGTTTGACTTTGTTAGAAGCAAAGAAGACCCATGCGTTTATAGTAAACACACAGATGAGAGTATTGTCTTCATTGTCATATATGTAGATGACATATTGATAATGAGAGATAATAAGACTCTCATGCAATCAGTCAAGGAATGATTATCCAGCATATTCATGATGAAAGATTTGGGTGAAGCCTGCTACATTTTTGGAATTAGGATTTACAGAGATAGACCTAATAGATTGTTGGGGTTGTCACAGTCCATATACATAGACAAAGTGCTAAAACTTTTTTCTATGGAGAATTTCAAGAAATGAAATCTTCCTATAGGTCAAGGCATCAAGTTATCAAAGAAGGATAGTCCTTCTACAGTTGCAGAACTTGAACGCATGAAGAGGATCCCATATGCATCAGCTATTGGATCAATCATGTATGTCATGACCTGTACAAGGCCAGATGTGGCCTATGCACTTAATATGACTTGCAAATTCCAGCAGAATCCTAGGAAGGAACACTGGAAAGAAGTCAAGAGTATTCTTAAGTATCTTAGACAACTAAAGAATATTTCTTAGTCTATGGTAGACAAGAAAAACTAGTAGCTACTGGGTACACTGATGCTAGCTTCCAGACAGATCTTGATGACTTCAAATCTCAATATGGATATGCCTTCATTTTAAATGTTGGAAAAGTTCCAAACAAGCCAAAACTGCAGATTCAACAACTGAAGCCGAGTACATTGTTGGATCGGAAACTGGTAAGGAAGCTATCGCAATATCTGAGTTCTTAAAAGAACTAAGGTTTGTTCCAATTGCCACTTGTCCAATAACGATTTATTGTGACAACACTGACACGATTGCGCAAGCCAAGGAACCAAGATCAACGAACAGAAATAAATGTGTATCAAGGAAATACCACATACTTAGAGAGATTGTGGAGACTGAGGAAATAAAGATAGATTATGTTCCCACAGATGAAAAATAGCAGATCCATTTACTAAACCATTAAGCTTAGTCAAGCATAATGGTCATTTCGAAAATATGGGCATTAGATACGTTGGAGATTGCAAGTATATATGTCCTAGAGACAATCATTTTTAGGGACACATGTACTTGAACACATTCATATTATTAATGAGATTATTATATTTATGATTTTTGCAATTACTGAATTATTATTTGATTGTTTGTATTATTCATTATTGTGCATCCCTTGAGCTAACGTTGTCATTGATAGTGTGAGATATTAATGATAGAGTGTAGTTCTTAAAGTAGCCTCGACTGATGATCATTGAGAATGTGATATCAATGATATATTATAAGTCGACATGTGGTCTGCATCACATTCTTAGAGAATGTAGTATGTCTCACTTAATAGTAGTAATAGTTGCTACTGATGGACACATTGATACTCTTAGAGGGTATTGGCATGCTCTGCTGATAAACTATTTGTTATATATGTCTAAAGTATTATCAGCATGTGGGAGATAGAGGTCATTTGACTTGAGGTCAATACACACCTGGTTTGTAGAGTAATGTACTTTGATCCTGTCCTAAGCTTAAATTTCTTATAGGATAAGACATGACTTGAATTGGTAACATTGCGATACAGACTAAGGTCGTAGTTCAACCAAGAATAGGCTTTATTCCTCGATTAGATATTCGAGAGAACACTCATCTTCTCAGTGATATTAGGTCGACCAAGTCACTGGTCAATGCAAGAGACATATTTGAGATATGATCTAGTTGTCGACTAATATAGATGAGATAAAGTGATCAAACCATTTGGATAGACACTTGGCAAATCCTAAGCTTGATCGAGTGTGTTGTGAATGAAAGAAATTTATCATCCCACATAGAGGTTATGTTTACTAAGAGTCTTGTAAACATACTTCACATATTAAGTTCGTCATATGGCGCAGTCTAAGAGTTCCGTGTGAACCTTAATTTGATTAAGTGTCGATGTGTGAAGGCCTAAAGGGTCACACTAAGTCGATTGTCTTTTCGGTCTAAAGGTATATTGAGAGAGTATAAAATATTCGATTTAGAATCGAGATATTTTAACCAATAATAAATTATGAGATAAATTCCATTTTATGGAAATTAATTAATTAAGTCAAATTAGATTTTGGATTTAATTAAAATCAAAATGTGCTGAAACTTAAAATAAAGGGCAAGCATGGTCGGGTACGACAAGAGCCCGGGCTGACCGCTCATCGCAACTTCGATTTGGGACAGATTTTTAAGCCTAATCCTAGTCTGATCTGTATCCTAATCTCCCCTACATATTCAGCACTTAACCTCATAATTCATGTTGTTGAATTCTAACTGATTCTACACAGAATTTACACTTGAATTCTTACTTTCTGAACTCAGAGTTCAGGAATTAAAATACTCTGAAACCTCTGTCAAGATTTCCTGGCTTTCCTGACAGAGAAGTATACCGTAGCGAAAGCTTGCATCCGAGGAGACAATCGCGTGCGCACCTTTTAGTAGAGACTTAAGAATATCAACTGTAAGTTTGTTTCTCATGTCTTTACAGGTTTCAAATGTAAGGTAACCATACCAGAGACGGAATTGTTGGGGCAAGTAAGTTAATAAAATTTTAAACTTCCGTTGTGTCTTACTTGTGTGTTGTAGACCCAACAAAATCCTTAAGAAGACACATATCCCCTTGCAAACATGAGTAAATAAAATTTTAAACTTCCGTTGTGTGCTTACTTTTTTTATAACCATCTTGATAAAAATTCTATCTCCACCACCGGTTACAGGCACAACATAGTTGCATTTGGATAACATTCAATTCCATCAACAACAAAAAAAATTGCAAAACCACTTATTTTTGTCCAAGCATATCTCTAGGATGATATATCCGGGAAACTCTACCAACATCATGTTATTAGGTTGTGTTCAAAGCAGTAAATTAGACAAGTAGAAGTTAAAATACAAATAAAAATTAATACCAAGCTCATATGATTCATTGTGATCCTTAAGGAATTTGATTCATTAATTGTGATCCTTAAGGAATTTGAGCCCCTACTGACTATTTGTTTGAATTGTTTGTCAATTCTACGACGCAAGTTGATCTAATTAGAAAGAAAAGCCCGGGAGTACAAAAACACAATATATTTTGGAAATTTTCAAAAATAATTTTTAAATTGGTATATTATATAGTTGGTTTAGTTAGTTTTCTTCAGTAAAACTTAAAAATAAAATTGAATTTTATTACTATTTTTATTTAAAATTTAATATCAAACTAAATCTTGTCACTTCATATTTTTTTTTAATTTGATTATTAGTTTGGTTCGATTTTTAAGAGAAAATGGCCAAATTAGCTGCCAACGTTTGACCGAAATCCCAACCACACACTATATTTTTGCGGGTGTCCTATTACCCCATGGACTAATTCAAAATAAAATACATTTCTCCCTAAATGCTGAGGTGGCATGAGGTGTTCACTCTCTTTGAGAGAGTGAAATGCGAAAATAGATTATTAAATTTTTATTTTAATAAATATTTTTATTTAATATTAATTTTCTAATTCTTTTAGTCTTTCTTTTTCTTTTTCTTTTTCAATTTCTTTTTACATATCATCACTCTTCTTTAGTACACTTTTCACCGTTGTCGATATTGCTGGCCGCCATTATCCACCAGCACCGCCAACCCTCTCTTTTCCTCAACCTCAATTTCAACCCAAATTCTAAATTTCTTCTCAATCACAGCCAAACACACTCTTAACACAAAACTCATTTTTTCACTCTTCCCTCACCATAACCAACGCCACTTTCCTACACTCTTATAATATTTCTGGCCAACAGCTCATCTCTAATTCTATCACATTCAATTCAAAACCATTCCAAATACTCACCATCTCCATGCTTATTAACAAATATTATTTAATCTAGTTTGGTTTTTGCGCATACCCAATTTCAGCACATCACCTCCATTATTGTGTCATTTAAACATTCCCACCAACGAAGCTCACCGAAAAAGCAGGGATCACCGAAAAAAGTAAAAAAAGGTGCGGGTCATGAAAAAAATCAAAAAAGGGTGCAAAACAGGGTAAATAACCCAAAAATATCAAGACATGAGCCAAATAATAGTAGAATGACACCCAAAATAAAATCAAATTCGAATAGTATTTCAACACAGTTCATTGAAGCGGCTCAGACATCGCCAGAAAATGACTGAATATCGGAGCAACGGAAAGACACAAAATATGGCCAAATTTGGCCATTCTCCGGTAAGTTCTTGCAAAAGACGAAATAAAGAGGCAAAATGAAAAGAGAGGTATGTCGCTGTGGTGTTCGCTGCTTTCACATCGGATTTCGGCTGCGCCGGAGCAACCTTAGAAATTGAGGAGGAACCTATGACTTTGGGATATTAATGGAGGAGGAACCTATGGCTTTGGATTTGTTGCAGAAGAAAGAAATTGAGGAACATGATGGAAAATAAAGAAAAATAAATTAAAAAATAGAATAAAAACCCAATTTTGCAAAGCAGAAATAAATAAAATTAAAATTTCAGGTGTGAAGTGCGTGCAAAACACCAGCTCGCACATATGTCAGTGTGACTTTTTAAAAGTGTAAATATTTCTTTTTTAAATAGTGCAGGGGTAATAGGACCCCACAAAGATAAAATGTGTAGTTGGAATTTTTGTCAAGCGTTGATGGCTCATTTGGCTATTTTCTCTGTTTTTTAATTTTCCGTGAACACCCCTACATATACCAACGGGCAATTCGTAGGAATGCCCTTATTTTGGGGTGGTCTTTAATTTTTGCCCCTCAAATTGAAATTCTTTAATTTTTTCCTTTTGCTTAAAATTCCTGGGTTCCATGTTCGAACTCTCACTCACTCAAAAATTAAAAAAAATTCGTAAGACAAAGTTTGGATTCGCAAGATAGAGTTTGCATGTAAATTATGTCTTAATGCAGAGTTTGTCTTAAGGTAGAGTTTTTGCCTTCAGTTATAAGACAAATTCTACCTTGTGATTTTTTTTAACTTAGCAAGAATTCAAACCCGGAACCTTAAGGTATTTGAAGCAAAGTGCAAAAATGAAAGATTTCAAATTTAAGGGGCAAAAATTAAATTGAAGGCTAATATGCGCACACACAAAGTATACCAACTCAAGTAACTAGGAATATTTAACTTATGGTGACAAAAAAGTCTCATAATTAGAAATGGTGTCAAGGTCAAAATTGTCTTAAAAATGTGATTAATTAAAATTGGGGCTGAATTATAATTTTTAAAACTTATAATCTTTTACAAAATACACAAAAGCCCCTACACATTATACAAAAACTTCTTCCAACCCACACACATTATACAAAAACTCCTTCCAACCCATACACATTATACAAAAACTCCTTCCAACCCACTTCCCCCCCCCCCCCCCCACGACCTCTGTCTCTCTCCGTTGCTGCTGCAAACAATCGACGACCACCATTGTTGCTGCTCGTTCCTCTCTCTCCATTGTTGTTGCTGCTCATTTCTCTCTCTCCATTGTTGTTGCTTCTCTATTCATTCTCAGGTAAACTTTTTTTTTCACTTGGTTCAAAAGTTAGGGTTTTGAAATCAGAGTGTGAAAATGATGATTTTGGTTAGAGAAGATGAAAAGGGGCATGAGTTTTTCTTGAATGTTGTTTGTTTTGTTGTAGTTTCGTGTATTTGTTGCACTTGTTGGGGTTTGTGAGTTTGTAAATAGTGGTTGTGGTTGTGAAATTATGGTTTTTGGTGTTGTTTTTGTTCTTCTTCTCCTTGTTGTTTCGGAAAAAAAGGCTTACAATTTTGTTGATGTTTTCTAACAACTGAGGTTACCTGTTGCAGCAAATTCATCACTTGTTTGACAGTTGCAAACATCTGCTGAGGTTGTATGGTTTGGTGTATTTTGTTTAAGTTGTGAGTGAGATTTGTGATGGTTGTGTGTTTATGTATAAATGTTTTGTAGTTAAATTTAGATGTTTTTGTTGTTGTTGCTGTTGCAGCAAATTCAACACTTGTTTGACAGTTGCAAACATCTGCTGAGGTTGCATGGTTAAAACAAATCATATTTGGTGTATTTTGTTTAAGTTGTGAGTGAGATTTGTGATAGTTGTGTGTTTGTAGTGAAATATAGATGTTTTATAGTTAAATTTAGATGTTTTTGCTGTTGTTGTTGTTGTCATGTTATGGTTTAGGAAAAGTTTTAATTTTATCCAGCAACTGCTGGATAAAATCAAAACAATTGTTGAGGTTTTTGTAGCATCTGAAGCAGTTGTTGTAGCATATTAACAAGCTGTTATAAAAAATTAAAACAGTTGCTAAGCTGTTGCTACTGTTTTTCTATTTCCAACAGATTAAGATTCTGCTGCAACAAGTAATAAGTTGTTGCAACAACTTCGTATTTTGTTGCAACATATTAATTTGAATGTTGCACTAACCAATTAATACTGTTTTTCTATCTCCTGTATATAGATAAAATGGCTCAGAATAAAAGAAAATGAGAGAAACCAACTGAGGAAGAAAGTAGTAAAAGAGCTAAGGTGCAAACACCATTAGATAAACTGATGACTGCTATTTGTCAATTAACAAATGAGGAAAGAGTTAGTGAAACTGGGGCTTCAGAAAGAGAGGAAATCCACGAAACCTCTGTTGGTCATGAAGAAGAAAGTGATAAAAATGAACAAAGTGAAGAAACTAGAGAAGAAAGTGAAAAAGATGATGAAAAATATGCTGAAGAAAATGAAGAAAATGCTGAAGTAGATGAAGAAGAGGGAGATGAAGAAGAAGTAAGTGAAGAAGAATGAGATGAAGAAGAAGAAGATGAAGGGGATGAAGGAGGTGAAGAAGATGCAAAAACTGAAAATGGTAATGAAGAAGAAGAAGAAGAATCAACAGATCAGACCTTGGCCGAGTTAAGAAGAAAAAGGAAACATAATGTGGATGACAATCTTATTGAGTCTTCTAGTATTGCCACAGATCCCAATAGACCTTCGATTGAGGAGGTCGTCAAGAGTTTCAGCATTAAAAAGTACAGCGTGACGATACCGCTGAATGGAAATAGGATTTGTCCGGTGATTTTGTGGTTAGATCAACCATGGGCAAGGGCTTTGACACTTTTAGGGGCATTCTCCGGCAGCAGGGGTTGGAGAATTTCTTTAGGGCTAGTTGCTTTGGGATCTATTTAGATTTGCCTGAATATACCGGTGCCCGATTTCAAATGACAATGGTTTCTGAGCTTTTGAAACGTAAGATTATTTGTGATAGAAATGATGAGATTTAGATCAATTACTGTAGCATGCTGGTTTGCTTTAGCATGAAGGAGTTTGCCATAGTTAACGGATTGAGATGTTATCCTTGTGAGCCTCCTCCTACTGTTGTATTAATCAAGCCATCCCGGACGCCCAAGGCAACCAAGAAAGCAAAGGGTTCCAAAGCTAAGAATGATGTCTCTTTGGTAAACTTAGTGGGAAAGAGCTACATTCAAAAGAAATTGTTGCAAGACTTTGGAGTCCAAAACTTTCTCAAAAAAGCACAAGGAGGCACTGTGCTTAGTTTGGTTTATGCACATTGTTCTTTGGGCAAGAGACGTAAACTACAACATACCGCTTGAATTGATTAAACTTACTGAGGACTATGATGCCTTCAACAACTATGCCTGGGGTTTTCAAAGCTTTAGCTTGACTGTTGAATATTTGATGAAGGATTTGAAACCAACGGGGAAGACACAAAACCTATATGGCTGGCCTCCCTTGGGCTTTCATGGTAAAGTTTCTTTAATGTTTTACCTTTTTTTTAATTTCAATCACTATTTTGATTTTTGATGACATCTTTTTTTCTAGGCTTGGGCATTTGAAGTCATTACTCACCTCAGACATCAAGTCAAGTAATACTCCGAAGAAGTTATCTATCCAAGAATTCTTAGATGGATAACTGCCAGGAATAACACAAAATTGAGTGTTGACCTTTTCAACCCCCCTAAGGAAGCTGTAAGCATTAGAACACAACAAATGACTAGGTGTTGCAACAACTTTTATAATCTGCTGCAACAACACATGCATCTGTTGCAACAAGTAATGCATCTGCTGGACATTAATTAACATGTTGCAACAAGTTACTCAACAAATGAATCTGTTATAACATGCAATTAGTTTTTTTTACAACAGATGAGTAACCTGCTGCAACAAGTTACCCATCTGTTGGAAAATGTCCAACAGATGATAAACATGTTGCAACAAGTTGATAATCTGTTGGACAATTTCCAACAAGTACCACATCTGTTGCAACATATCACTTTATTTATTAATTTGATAACTTCCGAATCTGTTACAGTAAATTTTTACAACAAGTACAATAATCTGTTGCAACAAATTACTAATCTGTTGTACAATATCCAACAGATGAGCAATATGCTGCAACAAGTTACCCATCTGTTGGGTAACGTGGTGTTATACCCCGTATTTCCAGAGTATGTACGTAAGGGCGTACGTATAATAATTTGAGCCTTAAAGTTAGGCTAAGTTCGAAATTTAGGCACAAGTGCCGAATTGAGTCGTTTTTAAACGAAAGCGTTTCCACCACGACTTACGTGGGAAAATTCCGGCTATGTCATTTATAATTTTTGCGTATTTTTCCGAGAGGCGAAATATTTTGGACCAACGGGAGGTGACACTTGTCACCCAGTGAATGATTTGGTTGTGCTCCCTTTGGCGTTTTTCATGTTTCTTGCCTTAAACATTTGGTCAATGTTTGGCTAGATATTTTGTGTAGTAGATGAGAAAGTGGGGCCACAAACATGTCCAAATCCTAGCCCTACACTTGCCTAACACTTGTCTTCATCTTGGCGTTGGTTGACCATTACTTGACCTATAAATACCCACTTGTTGAAGAGTTATTTCATCACTTGAGCAATCTTCCTAAGTCTCAAATACTCCCTCCCCCCGTGTGGGAGTTCGTCCGCCACCACCCGCCCCCGTGGAGGCCCGTTGGCCGAGAGTTTCCCCTCTTTGTAGTGGTTAGTAGTGGGGTACACCACTAGCCTAGTTGTCTCGTATAAATACCCCCCTTTTATGGTATAGAAATACTCTCCAAGTATTGTTGTAATACCCAAATACCTTGGCCCAAATACCTTGTAGTATTCCCAAGGTTACACTTATACAAAAGCCCTGAAAATACTATTATACTCCCTTTAGCCACTAAACGAAACCCTAAGGAAATCTTCATTGATAGTTGAAGTTATTGAGTAGAAGTTGGTTAGAACTTCTAAGGGTTGTTTGGAGCGGGTTGGGCGCGGGGTAGGAGCTAAACCTTGCTCAGGATCGACATATAAACTCGGATAATTTTGGGCTTATCGAGGTAAACACTCTTGACCTTCTATTGTAATTAGAAATTACATGTTGTAGGAATATATAGTTGAAGTATACTATATATAGAACTGAACATTATAGTTGTGCGGCAATGTCTTTTGACTTAAGCTGAATAATACTTACAGTGATGTCTTGCGACTTAAGCTGAATTTAAAGAAGAGAGCTGACGTAATTACATGGGTGTATTCTGATGACTTGTGTAGCATTCTTTGTGTAGTAGAATTGTACACGTCCGGATAGGCGTGCAAACCCACTGGTTGGCTTGGTAGCGGCGCCGATAGAGAGGAGATTTCTGTTGTTGCGGGGGAGGTCTTTGCCGAATTTTACGTAGAATATTCTACATTGAGATCCGAGATGTTAATAGGCGCCTTGTGGCCTCTATAGGTTGAAATACTACGTGTGGCGTGGTACTTGGCGAGGAGTAGCCAAGCGGTTTGAGGTACTTGGGCGTTTTGCTATTAGTCGATAATCGTCGCGAGGTATGTGAACCTCTTCCTATCTTTTCTAGCATGATATGTGTGTAACTATGTAGTGCGGTGAGCGTCATGTGCTAAATGTATTTGATTGGTTTGAGACATAAAGTGTTATAACGGCTTTATGGGAGGTTGGTTATAACAGCTTTATGTAGATAAGAAAATGCTTTGTGATTGTTAAAAGGTAACTGATTTGACTTATAACTGACTTGTTGTGTAATAGTAAAGAATCTTGAAGCATTTCAAAGAATCTTTGAATCATCTTTATGAAGAGTAATACTTGGTTTTGAAAACATAAGAGTTATACTAGCTTTATGGGAAGTTAGGTATAACGTCTTAAGAAGAATGGTTTCTTGATTTCTAGAAGTTAAGACTTAATCTTAAAAGATAAGAGACTTGACTTGATATGGATGTTAGTGTGAAACCTCATTCGTGAGTAATCGTGCACTGGTTGTAAAAGGAATAATGTTTCTTGATTGAATCGAGAATAAGTATCGAACAAACAACTGCAGCTCTTATAAAGGAAAATGTAATTACTATTTAAGTATTATTAAAACCAGTAGAAACCTCCATATGCATAGAAGCTAAGATGAGACAAAATGAGATTAAATTTTCTAGATCATGGTCGCTTAATAAGATTGATTATGAACAAGAATAACCTACTTTAGGGCGTATATGTTACTCAATTGTTTTAAAAGAGATTAAGACATTGAACTATGAAACTTTTCTAAAAAGTGGCGTAATTGAAATTAGGCAAACTGGAACTTTAGGGTAGAGAAAGGCATTGTGTTGTCTTAAAATGGTTTAAAACATAAAGTGTTATAACAGCCTTATGGGAAGTTGGTTATAACGACTTTATGAAAACAAAAGAAGGGTTTTATCACTGGTTTTAATGTGGTAACTTGACTTTAAAAAGAGAAGTGTTTTGGTCTAAAAAGAAGGCATGGTATTGCCTTAATTTAGTTTTAAAAAGGATAGTATGGAAGTTGTTTTGGTTTACTTAAAAGATATAAGTCACTCTATTTTATGCTACGGGTATCGGGTGACTTTTATAAAAGGGAATGGATCTTTAAAAGGAACTTAACGTACGTAGTACTTTAGGATTAAAACCCGGACTTTGGCATAAAATGAAAGTACCTTGAGTTGTGTAACTTGCCTATGCTTGTTGTTGTGTAACTTGCCTATGCTTGTTGTTATGTAACTTGCCTATGCTTGTTGTTGTGTAACTTGCCTATGCTTGTTGTGATAGCCCTTGTCGTGCAAGAATTGTGTTCTATATTACCGCGTCTCTCGATGGAGGGCCGGTTGACTCGTTGAGGACTTACTTGGACGTCTGCGTGTGGAGAACTCGCGCATGCGCTCGCGGTGATAGTGTTATTCCATGGACTAGCTCTCGTGAGGGTTCTTCTTGTTCGGCATTGGTACAGTGGTGGCTTTCGTACTTGCCGTTTCGTGGTGATTCGGCCTTAGTACACAGTAGTTAGCCCTCACTTGCCCCGATTCGATGTAGTAGCGAAGTCTCGTGATCTGACCTTGGTACTGGTGGTCGACCCTCGTACTTGCCGGTCGGCACGTGGCCGGCCTTGGTATCTAGTAGTCGGCTCTCGCGCTTGCCGTGTCGAACCGTGGTTTGGTTGTATTGTATTGTTATTACGGCTTTGGCATGGTAGGACTTGGTGTTGGTGTACTTCTTGATGTTATCATATCATAGGCTGCGGTGAGGAAGGTATTCCGGGCATGGCGATGTTGTGGGCGTGAGACCCATAATTATATTTGAGTAAATGACCGGGCGTGAGACCGACTTGATATAAGCTATTATATGTGTGTCTTGTAGTTTGGTTATCATACATGTCTCTGCTTTATATAGACTATTATGATTTCATTTCTGATATTCTGATTTCACATACCAGTACTGTTATGCGACCTCGCCCGAAGCTGCGTTCATCCGCAGTAGAAATGCATCGGTTGTCGATCCCCGCTTTTAGGATCACCTTTCGTATTGGGAAGCTCCGTTCCGGAGGCTTATCTTTGGTATGTTACCACACGATGTCAGCAGGTTCTTATGCGATCGGGGGTATGGCGAGCCCTGTCCCGTCATAGTTGTTGTAAAAATCTTAGAGGTCTGTAGCACTGTTGTGGGCAGGGTTGTAAGGATTGTAACTGTTCAAACGTTTATATGTATATTTGTTGAAAGGCAACTGTTTTGGTTGGCCTGTTTATTTATAATATCTCTCATTTCATGTTCATGTTTTATTTCCGCTGATTTTCTCTGATGTTGTATCACTAGGGTGCCCGGGGTAATGCACGATCCACGGGCGGTTGGGTCGTGACAAAAGTGGTATCGAGCGATTAGTCCTCGGAAAGTGTCTACGCAGGTAATACAGTAGAGTCTTGATTATCGGTGTGTTGTGCACCACATCTATGTCGAGAGTGCGAGACATTTAGGGTTAGTTTCCATTCTTCTCATTACGAGATCGTGCCTTAGAAATTGTGTAATAAGATTGGACCCTCCGGCATACGCCGTTTTACGATTATGCCTCGCGTAAGGCAACCGGGCCCGAAGGCAAAGCGGCGAAGGAGGCTGCGAGTAAAGCGTGGCGAATACCACGATACGACCCTCGATCCGCGATGCGGAAGCGAGAGAGATGAGTCCTGAGTAGTGGGCGATTAATGGCGAGGTTGTGGCAGAACTTGAGATAAGTGGGCGCGGCCGGTTCGATGCACGATGGTTCACTAGATCGGATAGTTCGAGGCTACGGGATTTTACGAGTTGTAAACCGCGAGTTTTATGGGTCGAGACACGAGGATGATCGCGAGAGTTCATTCGGCGATTCTGTGGATCGTGAGAGTGATCGAGCATCGGAGACCGAGTCGGTGGTCTAGAGTTCGCATCATTGCGTGATCTGCGATCGTGGTTTTGGTCGTGGGAGCTATCCGGGAGAGCATGCGGCTTCCGGCCATATGGAGCGAGTTCTCGAGGCGCTTCTTGCACATTTCTTGCCTCGCGGATGAGGAGGGCTCGGGCGACAGATTTTTGGTGTTCTGGCGAGCAGGCGTGCGGTTCGGGAGTACAATGTGGAGTTCGACTCATTGGCGATGCGTCCCGCGTTGGTAGCTAGTATGGAGGATCGAGTGCACCGATTTGTTCTGAGGCTCGATGATCACCTAGCGAGAGTTGTTCGGGTGTAGCTCTTGTGGGCATGGACATTTCCGCATGCGAGCTTATGACCGGGATGTGAGGAGAGGATAAATCGGCGGAATGACCGAGTCGGCGAAGAAGTCGAGCAGCGAGTCCTTTGGTGACTTTTGAGCGGACCGCCTCAGTGAGCGATTATGCGCCTCGCGATTGAGTGGTCTCCGCGACGCCGGGACCTTTGGGATATTCGGGAAGCGGTCGGGGCTCCTGAGTTTCAGATTTTCGGGAGTAGGAGTGCTCGCGGATGAGGTTGCCACTTGTCTCGGTGTGGCCATTGTGGAAAACTTCATAAGGGAGAGTGTCGTCTCGACTTGGGAGGTTGTTATTCTTGCGGCCCAGCAGGGCCATGGCGGCTTGTCCAGGCGAGTGGTAGCGGTAGGATAGCCGCACTACTAGAAGCGATTGCGGGTTACACCTTCCAGCTTGAGCGGGATGTTCGTCTGCCGTGAGCCGGTGAAAGTCGCGGTGGGAGTTCGATTTTAGCGGTCCTTTGAACCGCCTATTTTCAGTATATCCTTAACCTCAGAGTTTTGTATGTATTGATGTTATGATGATGTGTTTAGTGTTATGTTCGGATAGCCTTGTGCTAAAATGTGATTTAGAAACACAGTTGGTAAAAAGGGTAAGCACAGGGTGAGAAAGTGATGAACCTTAGAATATTACTGATTGAGACCTTAGATGTAAGGCCATCTTGAGTACAAGATTTTTGCGAGGATCTTTGTCGAATGTGTAAGTATCGTGGTGTAATTGTGGAAAAATTTCCTTGGGTGGTATAAATGGAAGTGGTAGCTTTCATGACTGTATAGGTAAGATTGTTCGGATCGAAGCAGAGAGTCGGCGTGTGAGGCTCGGGTTGAGGGCGTGTTGCGTGTCAACCGTGGCCGGAATGAGGTGGGGTCGGATCGAGGTGGTCCGTCGGAGGTAGGGTCACGAGGTGCTAGGCCCAGTTTAGATGGCCGTCGTATGAGTTCGTGGTTATGTTCGACCGAGCGGATCGTGAAGGCGGGAATGGCCTTAGAGAGAAGTGAAGCTAGTAAGATGACCAAGTTTGGAGGTGGTGACTCAAAGTTTTGGGAACCGGCGATGGCGAAGTGTGAATGCGTATACTAGAAGAGTTCAAGTGTTCGAGAAGCGGCGACGAGTAAGGAAGGATGAGCAGCGTGTTATTTCGTGGCGGTTGTGGCGTTGGCAACTTGTTAGAAGAACTTTATCGTTATCCGTCTTGAGAAGGAACATTCGGGACGAATGTTTCTAAGGAGGAGAATGTTATACCGTATTTCCAGTATGTATGCGTGGGGCGTCGTATAATAATTTGAGCCTTAAAGTTAGGCTAAGTTGAAATTTAGGCACAAGTGCCGAATTAGTCGTTTTTCGACGAAAGCGTTTCCACGACTTACGTGGGAAAATTCCGGCTATGTCATTTATAATTTTGCGGATTTTTAGAGGCGAAATATTTTGGACCAACGGGAGGGTGACACTTGTCACCCAGTGAATGATTTGGTTGTGCTCCCTTTGCACGTTTTTCATGTTTCTTGCCTTAAACATTTGGTCAATGTTTGGCTAGATATTTTGTGTAGTAGATGAGAAAGTGGGGCCACAACACATGTCCAAATCCTAGCCCTACACTGCCTAACACTTGTCTTCATCTTGGCGTTGGTTGGCCATTACTTGACCTATAAATACCCACTTGTTGAAGAGTTATTTCATCACTTGAGCAATCTTCCTAAGTCTCAAATACTCCTCCCCTTGTGGTAGTTCGTCCGCCACCACTCCCTGAGGCCCTTTGGTAGAGTTTCCCTCCGCTGTAGTGGTTAGTAGTGGGGTACACCCACAGCCTAGTTGTCTCGTATAAATACCACTTTTGTGGTATAGAAATACTCTCCAGTATTGTTGTAATACCCAAATACCTTAGCCCAAATACCTTGTAGTATTCCCAAGTTACAACTTATACAAAAGCCCTGAAAATACTATTATACTTCCTTTAGCCACTAAACGAAACCCTAAGGAAATCTTCATTGATAGTTGAAGTTATTGAGTAGAAGTTGGTTAGAACTTCTAAGGGTTGTTTGGAGCGGGTTGGAGCGCACGGGGTAGGAGCTAAACCTTGCTCAGGATCGACATATAAACTCGGATAATTTTGGGCTTATCGAGGTAAACACTCTTGACCTTCTATTGTAATTAGAAATTACATGTTGTAGGAATATATAGTTGAAGTATACTATATATAGAACTGAACATTATAGTTGTGCGGCAATGTCTTTTGACTTAAGCCTGAATAATACTTACGTGATGTCTTGCGACTTAAGCTGAATTTAAAGAAAGAAGCGAGCGTAATTACATAGGGTGTATTCTGATGAGACTTGTGTAGCATTCTTTGTGTAGTAGAATTGTACGTCCGGGATAGGCGTGCAAACCCCTCGGTTGGCTTGGTGGCGGCGCCGATAGAGGAGGAGATTTCTGTTGTTGCGGGAGAGTCTTTGCGAATTTTACGTAGAATATTCTACATTGAGATCCGAGATGTTAATAGGCGCCTTGTGGCCTCTATAGGTTGAAATACTACGTGTGGCGTGTCTACTTGGCGAGGAGTGAAGCGGTTTGAGGTACTTGGGCGTTTTGCTATTAGTCGATAATCGTCGCGAGGTATGTGAACCTCTTCCTATATTTTCTAGCATGATATGTGTGTAACTATGTAGTACGGTAGACGTACATGTGCTAAATGTATTTGATTGGTTTGAGACATAAAGTGTTATAACGGCTTTATGGGAGGTTGGTTATAACAGTTTTATGTAGATAAGAAAATGCTTTGTGATTGTTAAAAGGTAACTGATTTGACTTATAACTGACTTGTTGTGTAATAGTAAAGAATCTTGAAGTATTTCAAAAGAATCTTTGAATCATCTTTATGAAGAGTAATACTTGGTTTTGAAAACATAAGAGTTATACTAGCTTTATGGGAAGTTAGGTATAACGTCTTAGAAGAATGGTTTCTTGATTTCTAGAAGTTAAGAGACTTAATCTTAAAAGATAAGAGACTTGACTTGATATGGATGTTAGTGTGAAACCTCATTCGTGAGTAATGAGTACACAGTTGTAAAAGGAATAATGTTTCTTGATTCGAATCGAGAATAAGTATCGAACAAACCATCTGCGCGCTAATAAAGGAAAATGTAATGACTAATGAAGTATTATTAAAACCAGTAGAAACCTCCATGCGTAGAAGCTAAGATGAGACAAAATGAGATTACATTTTCTAGATCATGGCTGCTTAATAAGATTGATTATGAACAAGAATAACCTACTTTAGGGCGTATGTTACTCAATTGTTTTAAAAGAGATTAAGACATTGAACTATGAAACTTTTCTAAAAGAGTGACGTAATTGAAATTAGGCAAAGCTGGAACTTTAGGGTAAAGAAAGGCATTGTGTTGTCTTAAAATGGTTTAAAACATAAAGTGTTATAACGACACTTATGGGAAGTTGGTTATAACGACTTTATGAAAACAAAAGAAGGGTTTTTATCACTGGTTTTAATGTGGTAACTTGACTTTAAAAAGAGAAGTGTTTTGGTCTAAAAAGAAGGCATGGTATTGCCTTAATTTAGTTTTAAAAAGGATAGTATGGAAGTTGTTTTGGTTTACTTAAAAGATATAAGTCACTCTATTTTATGATACGGGTATCGGGTGACTTTTATAAAAGGGAATGGATCTTTAAAAGGAACTTAACGTACGTAGTACTTTAGGATTAAAACCCGGACTTTGACATAAAATGAAAGTACCTTGAGTTGTGTAACTTGCCTATGCTTGTTGTTGTGTAACTTGCCTATGTTTGTTGTTATGTAACTTGCATATGCTTGTTGTTGTGTAACTTGCCTATGCTTGTTGTGATAGCCCTTGTCGTGCAAGAATTGTGTTCTATATTACCGCGTCTCTCGATGGAGGGCCGGTTGACTCGTTGAGGACTTACTTGGGCGTCTGGCGGTGACGGAGAACTCACGTGCGCTCGCTGATAGTGTTATTCCACGGACTAGCTCTCCAGGGGTTCTTCTTGTTCGGCGTTGGTACACGGTGGTGGCTTTCGTACTTGCCGTTTCGTGGTGATTCCTTAGTACACAGTAGTTAGCCCTCGCACTTGCCGTTCGGTGTAGTAGCGAAGTCTCGTGATCTGACGCGGTACACAGTGGTGGTCACCCGTACTTGCCGGTCGACTCGTGGCCGGCCTTGGTATCTAGTAGTCGGCTCTCGCTTGCCGTGTCGCCTTCGTGGTTTGGTTGTATTGTATTGTTATTACGGCTTTGGCATCGGTAGGACTTGGTGTTGGTGTATTCGATGTTATCATATCATAGGCTAGCCGTGATGAGGAAGGTATTCCACGGGCATGGCGATGTTGTGGGCGTGAGACCCATAATTATATTTGAGTAAATGACCGGAGGCGTGAGACCACGACTTGATATAAGCGTTATATGTGTGTATCGTAGTTTGGTTATCATACATGTCTCGCTTTATATAGACTATTATGATTTCATTTCTGATATTCTGATTTCACATACTTAGTACTGTTATCGACCTCCTTCTGCGTTCAATCTGCAGTAGAAATCGTCATTTGTCGATCCCCGCTTTTAGGATCACCTTTCACGTATTGGGAAGCTCCGTTCCTTGGAGGCTTATCTTTGGTATGTTACCACGATATGCAGCAGGTTCTCATGCGATCGAGTATGGCGAAACCTGTCCGTCATAGTTGTTGTAAAAATCTTAGAAGTGCAGCCTTTTGTTGTGGCGGGGTTGTAAGGATTGTAACTGTTCAAACGTTTATATGTATATTTGTTGAAAGGCAACTGTTTTGGTTGGCCTGTTTATTTATAATATCTCTCATTTCATGTTCATGTTTTATTTCCGCTGATTTTCTCTGATGTTGTATCACTAGGGTTCCCGGGGTAAGGCACCAGTCACGGGCCCGGATTCGGGTCGTGACACGTGGTCAATTGCTTTTATGGAGGTTTTGCTTACCGGCACAACTGTGACAAAACCCGAAAGTCTAATCAGCGACAACTCTGTAGGAATGATGCAATGGAGCTGAGCATTAGGTGTCATTGAAAATGTGTTGGAGCCCTAAGATGGGTTGATAAACAGTTCAATGATTTTGCGTTTTTTGGAGCCAAAATATGGCCTGTTGAACAATTTAAGTATATATTAGGAGTTTTTTATGACATTATGTAATTTAGGTATATATTAGGTGTTCAGTACTTTTCTAAGACATTTTGTTAAGTATATATTAGATGTTCATTATTTAAGTTGTGTTCAATACATTATGTTCAGTGGTTTCAGTAGTTTTAAACAAGTCACAAAATCTAGTTGTTGAAGAAGTTACAACAACTGACCCATCTGTTGCAACAAGTTTTTAATATGTTGCAACAGATGAGTAAGTTATTGCAACAAGTTTGTAATTTGTTGCAACAAATGGTTCAGTTGTTGCAACATATGGATCAGTTGTTATGACAAATCTAACTGCTTTTGAAGAAGTTGCAACGACTAACCCATATGTTGCAATAGGTGATGATTATGTTCACAAAATCATCGAACATAACATCTCTTTGGATAGTCATCGCTATCGTCTCTAACGTGTCACTACTCTTCCATTGCGAAATATATCGATTGTTCTTCTCGATCCATTCACCATGACAATCAACCCCTAATGTTATTGAGTCCCCCATTAGTGGTGTTCGAGGTACCTGAAGATATTTTGTTTAACAAAAAATTGGTCATGAGATTACATACCAATCTATAACAAAATGAAACAGTTGCAGCAGTTGTTCCAACAGATTATTGACTTGTTGGAACAAGTGGACTACTTGTTGCAACAGGTAATAAAATTGTTGCAACAAGTCACTAATCTGTTGGAGTCAGCTTCAGTTTTATTGGGGTAATGTTTCAGATTGTTGAAGATGTCCAACAGATTATCGAATTATTGCAACAAGTGTATTACTTGTTGCAACAAGTAGTACACTTGTTGCAACAAGTCAATAATCTGTTGGAAGCAGCTTTAGTTTTTTGGATTTTGTTTCAGACAAAAACTGAAGCTGACTCCAACAGATAGTTGAGTTGTTGCAACAAGTGGAACACCTGTTGCAACAACTATACAACTTGTTGCAGTAAGTCAATAATCTGTTGGAAGAAACTTCAGTTTTTTGGGTTACGTTTCAGACAGAAATTGAAGCTGAATCCAACAGATAGTTGAGTTGTTGCAACAAGTGGAACACCTGTTGTAAAAACTATACAACTTGTTGCAGCAAGTCAATAATATGTTGGAAACGACTTCAGTTTTTTGGGTTCTGTTTCAGACAAAAAGTGAAGTTGACTCCAACAGATCGTTGAGTTGTTGCAACAAGTGGAATACCTGTTGCAACAACTCACTCAGTTGTTGCAGGTTATTTATTTAACAATTACAATAACTTCATAATCTGTTGTAGAAGTTGCAACAACCACATTATATGTTGTAACAACTACAACAACTACTGTAAGTTGTTGGAAAATCAGTAAATTTATACCCAGGTGAAAAATTGAAATAAAACAGCATTGTTGTACTTACCAAATGAGCGGAAAACACTTATGAAGTAATTGCCAGTGCTACACCAATAAAATCCAGTAAAAAATTGCAAAATCGGGTGGTCACATTTTTTTCTTTCTGGAGAAACAATGGCGGACGAAGAAGAAGAAGAAAGCAGAACAATGGAATGAGTTATGAAGTAATTCCAGTGCTACACAAATAAAATTCAGTGAAAAAGTTGCAAAATCAGGTGATCTTGTTTTTTTCTTTCTTGAGCAAAATCCAGTCAAGACGACGACGAAGAAGAAGAAACGAGCAGCAGATTAAGAAGAAGCAAGAAGAAAAAGAAACGAAGCAAAAAAGAAGAGCAAAATATGATGAAACGGCGCAGGCAAACAGAAAATTTGGCGCGTTTTTTTGGCTCTGTAGGGTTTATATGGGTTGGGTCAAAGTGTTAAAAATAAAATTTGGGGGCAAAGTGTAAAAAATAAAGCTTGGGGTCAAACCACATGGTGAAATTCTACAAGGTATTGAAACTTAAATTCAGCATGTGGGTGAAGATGAGCAGGAATTTGAAGTGCAACTTGATGCCTTACCCACAGTAGCAGTGAAACAAAAGCAACAAGAGTCACATAAGTGTTAAAAATATAACTTTGGGATGAATCAAAACTCTCTAATCACTAATTCAAAATTTATCATCCATACTCAATTAAAAAAACTAGAGTTATCCAACTCAATTTTAAAACATATTTGTCAACTGTAATTAAAAACCCAACTAACTACCGAAAAAAGTTTTTAAAATGAAAAATTAACCGTAGCCCAAAGCCGACCCAGTAAGTATTGAAAGGGCAGTCGAATTTGCCAACCTATCTCGGTGCCTGAAATCAAATTGTGAAGAAGAAAAAGATGCCGTTGAGTGCAACCATGGTTGGAGCCCTATTGGGATTAGGCACTCAGATGTACTCTAATGCCCTTCGCAAACTCCCTTACATGCGCCGTATGTATCCCTTTTCTCCTCGATTCTTGAAATATATATATATATATATATATATATATATATTTTCTGATGATTTTGTGTTTGGGTTTTGTAGATCCGTGGGAACATTTGTTGGGTATGGTAATTGGTGTGGTGGCTGCTAATCAGATGGTGAAATGGGAAGCTAAGAGTAATGAAGATCTTGATAAATTGCTCGAGAAAGCTAGGCTTGCTAATGAGCGTCGTTATTTCGGTAAGTTTAATATCAAGCCAATCTGGATTGAATTACCGGATTTTTTCTAGTACCGTTTATTGCTTTTCACTGTTTAGATTAAGTTTTGCTAATGAAAATGCTAAAAGTTGAGTCTTTTCCTTGAAAATATAGGGAAAGTTACACATTTGGCTGGGATGCCAAGAATAATTACATTCGCTAGCCAAATATGCAAAAATATACACTATTTTGTATAAAATATGTGTATCTTTTGTGTATTAAAAATTAATATACAAAAGATATACATTTGTCGGCTATTATTTTGGTGGGCAGCTATACAGTGTAAAAATCCCTAAAAGTTATTGAAGGATATACATGTGAGATGTACTTAGGTGAAGTTCTACTACTGAAAATGCTAAAAAAATGAGTATTTTCCTTAATTTAGGGAAATGTACATATTTGGCCAGGTGGCCACACATAATTACATTCGCTAGCCAAAAAATTACATCGCTAGCCAATTATTTTCTAGTATCCTTTATTGCATTGCACTGTTTCTATCTGTTGGAAACTATGCAATCACTTAGAAAAGATTCAAGCTTTGAAATTGACAACTGGGGATGTGCTTAGTGAAGTTCTATTGCTGAAAATGCTAAAAAAAATTGAGTTTTTTCCTTCAAATTTATTGAAGGATATACATGTGAGATGGGTAATCTGAAAAAGGATTCTTTTTTGTGTTGTTCACAGTTAGGAATGGTAAACGGGCAGGTCGGATATTGGCCGGTAAAAAATGGGTTAAACAAAAACGGATAAAATATTCGACTAGCCCATATTTAACACGGATAAAAAATGGGTTAAACCATGCTTTTAGGAATAGTTAGGTGATAACACAAACTAAAAGCCGAAATAAGCTTAGACTCCCGGAAAGAAAAGAACTCATGAAAATAACAAGTAGAGAAATGAGTATTGATAATATGGACAAACAACAAATTTGGATTGAACCCCAGATTTTTCTAATACCCTTTATTGCATTTCACTGTTTATCTATTAGCAACTATGCAATGTTTGAAATTGGCAAATCCCAGATGTGGTTAGATGAAGCTCTGCTACTGAAATTGCTAAAAATTGATTCTTTTGCTTAAAATTTAGGGAAAGTTACACATTTGGCCAGGCGTCAAAAAATAATGACATTAGCTAACCAAATATACAAAAAATTATACACTAAAAAGGGCAGTCCGGTGCACTAAGCTCTCGCTATGTGCGGGGTCCGGGGAAGGGCCGGACAAAAATTATACACTATTTTGTATAAAATATACATTTGTCGGCTATTATTTTGGTGGGCGGCTATACAGTGTGAAAATCCCTAAAAGTTATTGAAGGATATACATGTTAGATAGGTAATCTGAAATGTGGTCGATCACAGTTTGTTGGTAAAATAAATCCTTGTCTTCTTGAGGACGTACTCAGGCAATGGGAAGTAGTGCAATTGATAGAGGTATCCTTAGAAAACGTGGGAACTGTTTTTGTTTTTTAAATCTTAAAAAATGTGGGAACTGATCGTGATTCCATGCCTGAAATTTCCTAGAATATCTTTAAAGTAGTGAATCACCCGTTTTGAACTTTAGAAACTATCTTTCAGGATATTGGCTATCACTGCCAATTGGGGTCCTTTCTTTAAAAGATCCTATTTTCCGAGTCTATGTTAATTCTTATCTATTTATCTTAATATAGTGAAGTTTGTAATTTGGTT
The DNA here is from genome assembly GCA_029844215.1 of Przewalskia tangutica. Classification (NCBI taxonomy): domain Eukaryota; kingdom Viridiplantae; phylum Streptophyta; class Magnoliopsida; order Solanales; family Solanaceae; genus Przewalskia; species Przewalskia tangutica. The sequence goes on along the minus strand of CM056730.1, from coordinate 22,245,810 downwards.
GTGTTTCATTGGATCCTAGTTTTACTTTTGTGTTGCAAGTATCTTATTCTTGGATGTTAATGGATCTTGTAGTTCATTTTGATAAAGAATGGATCTTGTTGTTCATTTGAGGCTTCCCAAATTATCATGTAATTTGCTAGCTTTTCAAGGATTATTGAATTGACCTTAAAGCTGAATTGTGTATTGTGAGATTGAACGGAATAGTACCAGGACTAGCCTCAAAGATCTGTTATGCATTTGGATTGGAAGCCCTAATATTTCCAGTAGCATGTATAAATTTCCCCTTAGATGGCTATTGTACCTTAAGGGTGTGTTTGGTATGAAGGAAAATGTTTTCGTGGCAAACAAATGAGTTTCTTACTTATTTTCTTGTGTTTGGTAAGTAAGCAAACGAATTATCACAAGAGCATTTATATGTAATCTAACAAAACACTATGGGGTGGAATACGGTGGGAAAAGGGGGATTCGGGGGTGGTGGGGGGTGGAATGGCAAGTGATGGGGGTTGAATGCGTTAGGTGGGTGGGAAGAGACAATGAACTTGGAATGTTCACTTATGAGACTTGTTTTCCTTATTAGAGAAGTCATTTTCCTCATTTTTAAGGAACTTGTTTTCCTAGAGAAAATATTTTTCAAAACATTTTGACCAAACAAACATGAGAAATTTAGAAAATGTTTTCCTCCATACCAAACGCACCCTAAAAGTAAGTTAAGGAGCAAAGAAAAGATAATGGTGGAATGATATACCAAAAATAGTTTTTGCTCAGTGTGAGTTAGGCGCACGTCACTGGATCGAACTCGGCAATAGAAAAAAGCTTTGTATTTAAGTGTGGGCCCGTTATCCACCGAGTTTCAAACCATGCGCCTCTGGCCTCGGGGATTTATCGGTTACCAAGAAAAGAATCTTCGCTTAGTTCAGCAACACATGTTTACAGTTATCAACTGAGCCTTTATCTCTTTTGCTCCATTGCTACTTATCCTGATTGATCTTTTAGAAGTTCTTTTTGGGCAAAATATTATTCCAATACTCATGGAAAAGGGATGATCAATCTCGGTTGCATCTTTTTCACCCTTTGCCACAAATTACGCAGCTGCATATACTTTAAACAGCTTTTGTTCCCAACACAGGTACTCTGTTACCGCCATTGTTGAAGTAAAACAAAAAAGCAAATATTAATTAGTGGAATAATAGAACCAAGATTGATGAATTTAGAATTAGATCAGACTATAATTCTCATGAAATATAGCTTCCATATGCTATTTAGATTTCTTTTATTACACGACGTAACTTGGTTTCCATAGACTTGATTATGAAAAGAAAAGCTATGGTTATACTTGATTATATTTTGTTTTCACCATATAGGTTGCGGTTTGTGTTAAATGGCTTAGGTGTCATTTAGCTTGAATGTGGTATTGAGTTTATATGACTGATAGGTTGTCTTAGGCATTAGGTTTATTTCTGAGGGTAAATGGCGGGTGTTGCAACTCAAGGGACCACCAACAGAGTTGCAACTCAGGGCCCTTCCAAAACTGCCTGCCTATTTTGGCTCTATTTGCCTCCTCCACCACGTGAAATTAAATTAAAGTCAACCCATGGCCGAGATCAGGAATACCAGTGGACAAGGTCCATGTAGTAAATGTCCACTTTTGAAGTTCAGTAGAAACCTTAAAGTCCTCAGTGTAGCTGTTCCACCATGCATGTTTTCAGAGTAGCAATTCTGAATTTTTATTTCTTGTAACACCATTCTATGAAATCCATTCTGAAAAATACATTTACCGACAACAACAACAACAATCCCACAAGTGGGGTCCAACTTGCGTTGAATATGCTCTGCTGGCCAATTCAAACCCTTGACAACACTTGCATGGCTCTTGAATTCTTTTGAATTGCTGCAGTGGAGTTGGAGTGGGTCTTTTTACAACAAACCTCCATTCTTTGTCTGCTATATCCGACTCTCCAGCATTTAATGGGAATGATGAACCTTTTTCTTTGTCTCTGCATGGTGATAATTCTCAAGTATCTGTTGAATCTGATGAAGTTCCGACAAACACAGTTTTTCTGCATTCTGCTCATGCCAGAAATCATGTTCAGTGGCTTTTTCTTTAATCTCAAAAGACTTATGGCCAACCATAAAAAGGGGTCTTGTATCGATCGGTGAGGTTAAGCAACCAGTTTTTACAAGATCACAAGTCAGATTATCTTGCGAAAACTGGTCAGTGAGGTTAGATTTGTGGGAAGGTGAAAGATGGAGGAGAAAGTTTGGTGTGGAATTGGAAGGTTAATCGGAGGGGAGGAGAAGGTCAGGCTTCTCTCTCATGCTCTAAAACGAATGCGTGAGAGATTTTTTATTGGCCTCTTAGAATATTTTAATGATGCTTTTCATCCCAACCATTCTACTGCATAGTACTATATTTAAACAGTAGAAATATCTTATCAACACCCTTTTCCTACATGTCTCCCACGCTTAAACAGTTTATTCTCCGGAATGTAATACACCCCGTGAGAGAGAACCAACTACTCCTTTGTTGGAATCAGCCAGACACATATCCTCATCATTATCAGATCGAGATGCTTCTTGTTGGAGAGAGGATCAGACACAATTGGCACCTGTGGTGGATCTGACGGTGGTGCCGAAGTGGGTCGATTCTCATGATTTTTCATTAACAAATTGTTGTTTTGTTCAGCCACAAGAAGATGAGAAATCAATTCAGAATACTCTTGAAACCTTTCTCTCGATATTGTTGTTGCAGGAGCACATTCGAGGTAGGAAAGGGGGAGAACGTCTTTTCCAGCATATTAGAATCACTAATCGTATCTCCACATAGTTTCAACTGAGAAGTAATTCTGAACATCGCGGAATTGTACTCAATAGTTGACTTATAGTCTTGCAACCTTAGATGGATCCACTAGTACTGTGCTTTTGGGAGGATGACCATCTTCAGGTGGTCATACCTTTCTTTCAAGTCTATCCATAAAACAAGTAGATCCTTAATGGTGAAATATTCAATTTTCAAAACTTCATCAAGGTGATGATGCGAGAGCATCATTGCTTTAGCACAATCTTGGTTGGATGCTCTATTTTTATCCTTAATAGTGTCTCCAAGACCCATTGCATCCAAATGGATTTTAGCATCCAACACCCATGAGAGGTAGTTTTTGCCTGAAATATGAAGGCCAACGAACTCAAATTTCGTAAAATTAGCCATAGATTAGAGAGAAGAATAACAGTACGTTAGTCTTCAAAATAATTTCTTGAGATGGTAGAGCGTTGATAACGTGTTATAAAACAAAGATAATTTAGAAAGAACTATGCAATTAACTAGAAATAGTAATAGGAAGAGAAAAATATTAGGAAGAGAATGTTTTCTTCGTGCTGATTAGGGTGCTGATTAGGGCTGCACAAAAGTCGGCCCGGACCGGAAAATTGGACCGGACCGAACCGGATCGAGAAATTCGGTCCGGTCTTCTGTCCTAGTGATTTGAGATTTCGGTCCGGTCCAGGTTCGGTCCGGTCCGGACCGATTTTTATTTTTTTTTTTATTTTTTTATAATATATATAATATATATAATTCCTAATATATATTGAATTATATAATTCCTAATATATATAATATATATAATTTATAATATATATTGAATTATATAATTCCTAATATATATAATTCCTAATTTTCTAAATTCCTAATATATAATATATATAATTCCGGGTCGGGTTCCGGGGTCCGTTTTTTTTTAAATTGAATTTCCAATATTGAAATTGACATTCTCGGACACATTACCACGAAATTTGTACGTTGAAATCTATTGTATATCGCGAGATATTTAGATTTGAAAAGGGGAAAAACGTAACGATTTGGGGGAAAAGTGAAATTGAGGGGCAAGATGGACGTTTTTGGAGAAATCGGCCGAATCAAACCGCTTTAGCGGTTTGGCCACCCCCGTATCGAAAAAATACGCGAAATCAAAAAAAAGAAGAAGGTAAAACGGACGTCCGAGCGCAAAGTTATGACCATATAAAGTTTGATCAATTTACAACCTATATTTGATATGTCAATACGTCCGGGTTGGCGGGGGGGGGGGGGGGCTGGTGCATTCGGTCCAAAAAACCGGACCGGACCGAGAAATTCGGTCCGAAAAACCGGTCCTAGTGATCTGGATTTTCGGTCTTCGATCCGGTCCGGTTTTAACCTTTTGTGCCCCCTAGTGCTGATAACATGTTACAAAACAAAGATAAAAGAACTTGTAATTAACTAGAACTAGTAATAAGAAGAGAATGTTTTCTTCTTTCCTTTTCTTTTTGGTGTGTGTCAAATGAGTTGGCAAAGCTTCCTATTTATAGAATATTTTTGCCTCTCATCTTACAACATACAACTTGTGCAAGTTGATCTACAACTTGGATACAACTAGGATACAACTAAGATACAACTTTCAAGTACAAGTTGTACTGTCACTTTAAGTACAAGTGTTACAATTTACGTGTTTACATGGGGTATTGCCTCATCTTGGCGATCTACGAAGCAGTCTATCATGGCTACTTCATCAAATCATGTTGAGATAATAGTTCATGAAGAAAGCCGAGAATGTGTGTAGCTGAGGTCAATGATACATCTCATTCGAGAAAAATGTGATTTGAAATGTGACAAAATACCACGATCTTATATGAAGATAATGCAACATGCATAGCCGAGTTAAGGGGAGGATTCATAAAAGGGGATAGAAAAAATCGCATTTCACCAAAGTTTTTTTCCCACGCAATCTCCAAAAGAATGGTGATATCTACGTACAACAGATTCGTTCAAGTGATAATTTAGTAGATCTTGTTCACTAAGGCATTGCCAACCTCAACATTTAAAAAGTTGGTATACAAGATCGGAATGCGTCATCTCCGAGACATTAATTGATGTTTCTTTGAGGGGAGTAAAATACGCGTTGTACTCTTTATTCTTTACCAAGGTTTTATCCCATTGGGTTTTTCTGGTAAGGTTTTTAATGAGACAAATAGCAATGCGTAGTACTAGATATGTGTACTTTTTTTCTTTACTTGATTTTTTCCCACTAGTTTTTTTCTAGTAAGGTTTTAATGAGGCATATACTATTACTAAAACATTGAGGGATTATGTGGAAGGAACCTCTGCTAAGAATGGAATGCATTGATTTGGGACACTTCTTCTCCTTATTTAGCTTTCAAGTGGGAGATGACTTCCATAGAGTCATTCGTTCAACTTGAGGGATAAATTACGTGGCTGACCTGCCAGTCCATCAAATATCGTAGTTTATCCTTAAGAACAGGAACTTCCTTGTGTGAAACAAGGGGGAGTGTTATAAACTGTTTTAACAAGTTGTATTTTGGATCTATTATTAATAGATAAAACGAAAAGTGTAAATTGTACCACTTGTACTTAAAGTGATAATACAACTTGTACTTGAAAGTTGTATCGAAGTTGTAGATCAACTTGCACAACTTGTTTGTTGTACGTTGAGAGGCAAATTTTTTCTATAAATAGAAAGTTTTGCCTTTTCATTTGATTCACACCAAAAAGAAAAGGAAAGAAAGAAGAAAACATTTTCTTCCTAATATTTGCATTCTCTTCCTGTTACTAGTTCTAGTTAATTACATAATTCTTTCTATATTGTCTTAGTTTTATAACAAAATGTGTATAGATTCTTGGAATAATTTTGCGGTTCAAGCCAATTGGCTCTTATGATAAAGCTGGTAGCAACAAGTCGCTTTAAATACATTCTTTACTCTTAACAACATTAAGCCTAACATTACAAGACTGATCCTCAAAGGATTTTTGAAATCAATGTTGGTTCTACCTTAGTGGAACTGTGGAGATTGACATGAAGGCATGGACAAATTTGAGAAACTCAAAAGTTATGATCAGAAAGTTATCTATCTCAAAAGTTTCATCACGAAGAGGAGATGCAAAATTTTTGCCAATTAAAACCGGAAGCTTCACAAGGTAAAGATTTGGTGAACTTGGAAAAATTCTCCAAAAGTACCTACAGAGAAGTTCTCATGCTCCTAAACAAATTCTTTCAAAGTACATGTGAGGTTGTTTATTGGCCTATTAGAATATTATAATGATGCTTTCCATCTTTCATAATCTGAGATCCCACGAGCTTTACATTTATATTCTACTCAGAAAAAGGTATATTTTGAAGAAATGTCCTTGAAGTCAAACGTTAGGTCTCCTCCCATCCCAATATATATGGCGATGTTTTACTGGGCGCAAAATTTTAAGAATGAAAGAAGTTATTTTTGAAGCGTGGGTTCAAGTGCTACCCAAATTGTGGTACTTATAATAAAATATGTTAACAAACCCTTCTATGCAGGTGTTTGTTCTATCAGTTTGTGGTTCAAATAGCAGTATAAGCATCAGGCAAGAAAAAGTAATGTAACCGGTGATGCTGATTAAAAGCAAAGTCCCTCTATAGTCGTAACCTACAAAAGCAAGAACAAATTAACGCAGTTAATATGTTCAATTTTTTTTTTCATAATATGGTTTTTGAACATTTCTGACATAAATGCCAAGCCTGTTGCTTCTAAAAATGTTCAAAATTCATTTTTTACTGTATTAAAGAAAATGGGATGGGAACATTTTGGTAAGGAGTGCATGAAAATGACATGAAATTTATATCTAAAACCAGGGTAACCCTTTTAGAAACTCTTTATGATGAGTAGAAGCGTACTACAATATCTAAAGCTAAAAATAACTGATGGAGAAAGGATCGAATTGTCCCTATGTTCAACCATGATGAAATTGAATCAAGTTTTTGCTTCATGTTTGTGTTTGTATGCTTTAAGGTGTAGGCATTCTGAAAGTTACTATTCTGGGCTCTACGATTTTGTTGGAGTGGCTTTCTTTTATGCTACGTGTAGTCTATCATTATATTCTTTGGACTCGTATATTTTTCCTTGTCCTAGTCTCAGTTGAACTTTGTAGTCTATCGGTATATTCTGTGGACTCGTATATTTTTCCTTGTCCTAATCTCAGTTGAACTTTTGTTGCAGATGATGATGAGGATTAAAATAATGGGTGGTCTCCAGAGAATATGCTGTTTGCTTAAGCAATTGTTCCCTCTTTGTAAGGTTTGCAGTACTTTGATCTTTGTATCGGCGAAGAACACTTTGCAATAATCATATTTGAATGTCTTGCAAAATGTGTTCCCTAATAATGAGATCATCCATAGTCTCCCATGCTATAAACCTGAAATTTCTTAATTTAATTAAACAATCTTTTTTCTTTTCTGATTTTGTACCTCTGAGTCGAGCGATTTGGGAACTTAGCCATATCTGGAAGAAGCTTACATATGCTCTCTGGTTTGCGACATGTTGTTTTCATAAAATGTGTTTTCAAGCAGGATTCTTCAGATGAACCTCTTTACGGAATACTGTTTTTTCTTCATAGGGTGGAAATGTGATTTCGTGTATTAGAATGATATACATCGACCCACTTGACCATGTCCATCGCTCATACCAGCAACAAAAATAATAGTGATAACAACAAGAATAACTAATGGTAAAAAAAGGCAAATCTCTTTTCTTATTGAGAGCGATATAGCGGCTGCGATGAAGTTTTCCTAGCTCATTATTATCTAAGAATCACGATATATGTTTGGGACATCTATGCATTAAAACAAGGGAGTCAAAATTTGGCCTTGTACTTTACTAATTTTTTTATCTAAGTTTGTACTGTTCTAAGAGTTCGGATTCATATCCTCGTCGTTACAATTTTGGCTTGAAATTGCTGTCAATATTATATAGGAAAAAGGTCTAGATTTACCTTTATGGTTTGTGAAATGTTTAATATTGACAGCGATTTAAGAGGAAGAATAAACCACACCAAAACAAGTGCATAAGCTATCCAAAAGTTTCGTTTAAGAGTTGTGTAGGGGCCGCGTGAATGCAGGCCCCGCTACCACAAATTTTTATGTAGGCTCGACCACTTGGGCCAACCTTAGGAAAGTGCCCCTCCAAAGTGCAATGGAGATCACAAACCTAGGTCATGGGTCGTTTTGATCACCCATTTACCCCGTCCAGGTAAGTATGTTTGATCGAAGTTTTGCCCTAATTTTTTATATCCTTCCAAGTTCCAACTCATGCATTCCTATGTCTCTAGGGACATCACACATTTAAGATTTCTACTTAATTAAGTGCTTAATGAAATAAAATATTGTTACTTAGTTAAGGTTGTCTCAAATTAAGACTAAATGTGAAGCAATTGGCAACACAATGAGCTTATCATAGCTGCTGAAAGCCAAAAAAAATCATATACAAACTAATTACTATCTTTCTCAGCTCATCTAGAAGAAACATGAGATATCATTTTGAGCAGAAATATGTGTATAGGCCGGGACGGAGCTAGTGTGCACCTTACGGATTCAGCCAAATTCAGTAACTTTGGTCTAAACCTTATCTTTTCTCTAAGAAATCTATTGAATATGTATAAATTAATTAAAACCTAATAACGTAAAAGGATTAAAATTCCGAACCTAAAAGCTTCAAATATTGGCTCTACCTCTGCCTATAGGTATGTCTTGGAAAAAAGGGCAATAAAACATTAACTCTGCTGTTGTTATGTGAGACTACAAATGTTTAACCTCTGTCCCAAAAGCATTTTTTTAGTATCCATGTTACTGCTTAAGTGTTTACAGAATATGCAAGTTTTTAAAATAAAAAATTCCACGAATGCACTTTATACTTATTTGGTTATTATATAGAACTTGCCTCAAAATCTTATACTTGAATTGTTGGGAGAGCTCAAAGAAGAAAACCCCAAAAAAAAATAGGCGTATGACACTATTTGCAATGAGGTACTGCTTTTATTTATATAGTGTCATACGATTAGGCGTATGACATAGGTGAACAAAATATTTCGTTATTTTACTTCCTCATACGATTAGTTCATGAAAACGAAAATAAATGAAAGTTGGACTTGTGGATAAATAGTCGTTATTATTCTCTTTATTTTAATATATGTGATTTAGTTGGATTGAACATCAAGACTTTTGAAACCTCGTCTAAAATATGAGATATATTATTTGTGTGGTTATAGAACTTTTGAAATTTGTGTCATTAAACATGTAATAACATTCTGGTTATAACTTTTTTTTTAAAATTAAGGATAAAGTAGAAAGTGTAAACTTAATTATTTTCAAATTTAGAAACATACTAATGAATTAAAAAATAAAGTGAATGCTTCTATTGGATATTGTTAGCAAAAAATAAAAACAACAAACGAAAAATAGCAAACACCTATTACAAGAACTAGGAAAAATGAAGAAATAAAAGATTACAACGGGCAGGCAAAGCCCGAAGGCTGCTATCCCAATAGGAAGGGCGGAACGAGGAGAGGGTCTTTACATGTCGAAGACACGGGTTCGATTCCCAAAGAAATAATCTTAACAAACAACTGGAAACTAGAACCAATACTTGATCTGAATCCTTGCTGAGTCGAGTGATGACACTCTGTCTTTAAGACAATATTGGTCCGTATATATCCTTTTACGTTGCTAGGCAATAGTCTCCCAAGATAAAATAACTACTAACACACTTGAGCAAAGGAAACTCAAATGTTTCTCTTGAAGAACTTTGAGTATTGAAAGATGCTAGAGGGGAATAAGTTTTTCCGAATTTTTTATTTTTCTACAAGTGTTCAACAATTGAGTCAAATACCTCAATTTATAGTGTAAGAATTGTCTCTTCAAATGTCAAGTAATGACATTGAATCACCCATGTAATGACAATGAATTTCCCAAGTAATGACACCCGTTAATCAACCCAAATAATGGCTAAATAATGCTGAAATGAATGTCATTGAGGCAGTCCAAAAGTCTCCAAAATCATATTTTTCGTTTCAGACTTTCTGTCAGGGTAGCGCCGCAGCTCCAAAGACTTGGTACTGAATTATCGTCGCGGCCGAGCCTCGGAAGCGCCACGGCTCGCCGGCACCGCGGCGCTTGATGTGTGAGTTATACACACGCTTAACGCAAGTGCACATATCGTTACAAGTATTATAGTTTAGGTAAGACCGAATATCGTCATCAGGGACTGTTTTCAAGTACCGATTATCTATGCTTTAGTTTCTATTTGGTTAACGTTAATTGGATTGGAATTCTAAACTAATAAAGCAGGAAATAAACTAATTATGAAAATACTTTGATTTAAATCAGTTATGATGGAGAATTAGGGCTTCTAAGATCATCAACTATCCACTCTATTCAAGCCTTAATACAATTAAACTGACTTCTTCTTCTACGTTAAGATAGCAGGTTAACTAAGCCGTTTTATACTCCTGTTAAGGTAATATAAACACTCAACCCCAATGGAGAACCCTTCTATCTTTCGATGACAAGATTGACTACAAAGGAGGATTAAGAGCAATAACCTATTAAGCTACACAAGTATCGGGGTACTTTCGTCCACGAGTTAAACCTATGTTTATTCAACTATAGAATATTCACAATCTCCCCTTTCGGATTTCGATTAGAACTCATATAAGTGATGATAACTAGTGATCAGTTAATTATCAAGCAATCAAAACAACTATTGAATAAATCTTAAACAAGTGAAAAAGAAATCAACTAATGTATTACTTCATGAATAAGAGTTTCAAGAGAATCACAAGGAAATCCCTAAATAAGTAATTAGCTCCTAGCCATAGTCATGCTAAGAACTAATACAATCTCCATACATGAACTGAAATAAACAAAGCAAAAAGAAAGAAAAGAAAATACTTGAAAAGCCTTCAATTTTAGCCTCTTAAGTTGTGTTGTATGTACAATGGATGGAATAATCCCCTTTCTAGAGAATAATGTAGAGAATATATATAGCCCAAGAATCCTTTAGGTCAAGGGTTAGAGATTATGTAGGTAGAAAAAGTTATCCCTTTTGGACCCTGAAAACGTGTCAAATTCGGCCCAAAACGTCAAAAATACCGCGTCGGCGCCGTGGCCCTGTAGTCTGGCGCCACGGCGCTGAAAAACCTGCAGCGAAATCAAATTTCGGAACATCTGGCCGCGGTTCCGAGGCTTTTTCTCGCGATTGCTTCGTTCCTTTTTTCGTCCAGACTTCGTCTGATCTCCTCTATACTTCCCGGGATTTCTTAGACTTCAGTTATTGGCCCTTTTGTGTGCAATTCCATCTCAAATAAGCTCATTTCCTCTCCTTTTCGCCATTTCTTCATTTCTGACCGCTGTGACACAAAAGAAAGGAAAACGACCCTAATACTATACTAAACATAAATGAAATGAGTAAAATACTAACTAAAAATGACTCAAAGGTGTATATAAAATACACCGATCAAACACCCCCAAACTTAACCTTTGCTCGCCCCCGAGTAAAGATAAAAAAGATAGAAATAAAGACACGAAAGAAACGAAAATAAAATGACTCAAAAATACTGATCAATCTGCTGCACAAATGTCACTTAGAAAAGCATGAAGGTTAGTAGGATAATATGCATGAACATATAGTATGGATTTTTAGCATTCTAAGCACTCAAGTCAGATATTTCGCAAATTCAATTCAATCATGCTCAAAGGATGTAAAAATACCTAATTATGCATGTCAATTTCAAAATCTCATGGCATGTTTACTTGCTATTCTCCACTAATCATGAATACACATATTAGAGATCTTCAGAGCTTTTCAGGGTTGTAATGTAGGCTTAGGCAGGGGTAGATAAAAATAGACATTTAGGCTCAACTTACGTACCATAAGCTCTTTTTGCTTTCGATTCTTCCATTTTCTTTTGATTCTCTTTATCACCTCATATCTATCTTTCCCCTCTTTTGTTTTAAGAGAATGAGGTGTATTATGAATAGTAGGCACCCCCAAACTTAGGCTTTTCCCTATTTTTTTTTTCACTGGGGTGCTTCAAAATTGTTCAATCTCTTTTGTCTCTTTTTCAACACTTTATATTCCAATCATCTCAATTTTTCACTTATGGCACAAATATGAAATTATAGGGTGTCAAAGAGAGATCTTATTTTAGGCTCAAAGGGGCTGACTAGGGATACAATTTTAATGTCAGGGGTATGAAAAGAATGGTACGAAAGAGCTAACAAAGAAATGTCTGAATCATCTCCCTAACATGCATATCCTAACTATTTCGCATCAAATAGCAAGCAAGCAGACACATAAGTTTAATCACTAACAATGCATAAATCAAGTAAGATAATTTTTGGCATATCTATCCTAAGTGTTCATATTTTCTGCTTCTAATTCCATTATCCACTTTACTTCATTAGACGTTTCAAGTAACTACAACATGCATGATCTTAAAAAAAATTATGACTCAAAAATACTTAAAAACACACAAAACAAATCACAAAGACTCAAAACAATAAAACAAAATATAAGACACCCCCCAAACTTAATCGACACATTGTCCCCAATGTGTGAAAACTAAAAATAGGGACAACTTACTGACACAACACATCGGTCATAATAGAGGCCTGGGAGGAAAAATTCTGGAATTTGCACGGAATCTGGGTTTCTGAACCTTCGGCGCCGTGGCGCCCAAAGTACTGCAGGCTCTCTGAAATCTTGGCGCCACACAATGATTCTGGGCGCCGTGGCGCTGACGACGACTTTTCTTTTCTTTTTTTTCCAGCATTTTTGCTCCTTTTTCCTCAGAGTTAGCTTTCAGTCCACCTGTCATCCACAACACAAAACAAGAACCCAAGACCGTGAGACTGTTCAAGACAAAATAAAACAAACTAAAGACAAAAATCAAACTAACATAATGAAAAACTTTGGGTTGCCTCCCAACAAGCGCTGTCTTTAACGTCTTTTAGCCGGACGCAGTTAACCTTTACGAGTGCCCATTGGATCCTTCTGCGAACTGCTTGCAATCCGCATAGTTATTGTTGCAGGTCTCACTTTTCCTACAACACCTTTGTCAAACAAGGGCCTCAGATATAAGATTATCCCCCAATTTCACAAGACATGCTTGTCTTTTAGGCTTTCTATAATGTAGGGATCAGTGAATCTCCCTACATCTCTCAACTTTTGGGGGTGCCCTTGAGGCTATGGACTTTCTAGTTGAGGGTCAGCAATGACCTTTGGTGTAGTCTTTTCCGCAACAGGGTGGTCCTCAGTGACCTCTTCTTTATCTACACCAACTATCTCTCTAAATTCTTCAACAGCTTGTTGTGGTTCAGGTTCCACAATCTGCTCACCATTCCTCGTAACTGGGTCACTTGGTGGACTTTCTTGAGGTATAATAGTTACCATGTCCATCAGTTGCCCGATTTGTGGTTCCCAATTCAGAATCTGTTCCATTGGAGTTTCCAAGTTCTGAAGAGGGGGTCTTACTTCCACCATGAATTGAGTTTGGACGGTTGTGAGTGCCAATAATGTTGCTCTCAATTCGTCTGGCTCCTCGGATGGGGCCTGAATCTGTGGCTGTTGAAATTTCCCTTGAGGGTTCTGGCATTGGGTGAGCCTGAGTAAGGCTTCCTCCACTGCTTCGATCTTCCCGCGAGCACGTGGGTTAACTTGCTGTTGATGATACTGCTGCTGTGGATAGTAGTCGTAGTACTGCTGCCCCTGATAGTAGTAGTAGTCCATGTGCCTCTTATTTTTTTTACCTACAAAATAAGAAAAACAACAAAAAGTGATAACAAGATGCTCGTAGAACAAGGAGCAACTAAATTAGAAATAATAATAGATAAATCGATATTGAAAGTACGCCAGTCCCCGACAATGGCGCCAAAAACTTGATGTGCGATTTATACACACGCTTAACGCAAGTGCACGTATCGTTACAAGTAATATAGTCTAGGTAAGACCGAATATCGTCCTCAGGGACTGGTTTTCAAGTACCGATTATCTATGCTTTAGTTTCTATTTGGTTAACGTTAATTGGGTTGGAATTATAAACTAATAATGCAGGAAATAAACTAATTGTGAAAATACTTTGATTTAAATCAGTTATGATGGAGAATTAGGGCTTCTAAGATCATCAACTATCCACTCTATTCAATCCTTAATACAATTAAACTGACTTCTTCTTCTACGTTAAGATAGCAGGTTAACTAAGCCATTTTATACTCCTGTTAAGGTAATATAAACACTCAACCCCAATGGAGAACCCTTTTATCTTTCGATGACAAGATTAACTACAAAGGAGGATTAAGAGCAATAATCTATTAAGTTACACAAGTATCGGGGTACTTTCATCTATGAGTTAAACCTATGTTTATTCAACTATATCATATTCACAATCTCCCCATTCGGATTTCGATTAAAACTCATATAAGTGACGATAACTAGTGATCAGTTAATTATCAAGCAATCAAAGCAACTATTGAATAAATCTTAAACAAGTGAAGAAAAATCAACTAATGTATTACTTCATGAATAAGAGTTTTAAGAGAATCACAAGGAAATCCCTAAATAAGTAATTAGCTCCTAGCCATAGTCATGCTAAGAACTAATACAATCTCCATACATGAACTGAAATAAACAAAGCAAAAAGAAAGAAAAGAAAATACTTGAAAAGCCTCCAATCTTAGCCTCCTAAGTTGTGTTGTATGTACAATGGATGGAATAATCCCCTTTCTAGATAATGATGTAGAGAATATATATAGCCCAAGAATCTTTTAGGTCAAGGGTTAGGGATTATGTAGGTAGGAAAAGTTATCCCTTTTGGACCCTGAAAACGTGTCAAATTCGGCCCAAAACGTCAAAAATACTGCGTCGGCGCCGTGGACCTGCAGTCCGGCGCCATGGCGCTGAAAAACCTGCAGCGAAATCAACTTTCGGAACATTCAGCGCCGCGGTGTCTGAGGCTTTTTTCTGGCAGATTTTCGTTTCGTCGTCCTTTTTTTCGTCCAGACTTCGTCTGATCTCCTCTATACTTCCCGGGATTTCTTAGACTTCAGTTATTGGCCCTTTTGTGTGCAATTCCATCTCAAATAAGCTCATTTCCTCTCATTTTTGTCATTTCTCCATTTCTGACCGCTGTGACACAAAAGATAGGAAAACGGTCCTAATACTATACTAAACATAAATGAAATGAGTAAAATACTAACTAAAAATGACTCAAAGGTGTATATAAAATACACCGATCAGCGCTCCCTGGCGCCACAGTGGCGCCGCGACACTTCTCGGCTCCGCGACCCTTTCCGACCCGTTCCATCTTTACAATATGCATACTTCTTTCTTCATTTACCAACGTGGAACACTCGTTATTTGGTCAACAACCGTCCATTATTCTATGTCTCAAACATTTTACTTACGTACCAATATCTCTTTCACTAATGAAATTTACGATCCTTGGTACAATGTGTGCACGTGTGTGGAAACGACTTTTCTGACGTGCGGGGCTCCAATTGTTCAAGTCATAAATAATGGGATAAAATTTATTCCACATTAATAAATTTCCATCAATCTCCTATTGAAAGAGATTTTGGCGGACTCACAATTTGCCTATTTCTAGCAATCTTTCAGCGGGCCGATGTTGCATCAGGATAGATAGCTTCCGCTTTGAACCTTCCTTAGTTGAAAACCATCGGTCTTACTTACTGCACGATGAATGTGATGTCTTGAACCGTCAGTGTTTAGTGTAAGTCAAGTCAACGACACCAACACAACAACTTCCCTTACTCTGTTCTTCTTAATGTTTTGTTCGTTGTAGCCGTGGACACTCTTGGATTCTTAAGTGTGTTCATTTGAGGCGGTCTATCCTCATACTTAAATAGGTGGTCTCCTACAAGGTATCCTTCTATACCCCACTTCACAAGTGTTAGGAACCATTAAAAATTTCCCCAAACCTAACCTCAATCGTTGAGAATCATTAAAGGTTTTGGAAACTTAACCTTTACCCACACTGCATATAGCACTTAATGTCTATCACGGGAACGACTATGGATTTATGTTCCTTACATAAATCATAACCGAAGTGCTTTTGCTTTCACCTAAGCGCTCAACTGTACCTTTACAGCTTAGTTTTCCTATTGAACCTAAATCCTAGAATGTCCAGTCAGTAAGCTTGGGTTACCACCGTATCAGTCCTTATTATTTGGGTTTTAAGCCCATTCCCCTAGACATGCAGAATATCTGATCTCTGGGTATGACCTTAGTTAAAGGGACTGCTATGTTATCCTTTGATTTTACTTTATTAATAGAAATAATACCCATGGTGATCAGCTACCTAACAGTCTTATGTCTCCGTCGAATATGACGAGACTTGCCGTTATACATAGAACGTTGTGCCCTTTCTAGAGTTGACTGGTTGTCGCATTAGATCATTATAGAAGGTATGTGTTTGTCCTAACACAGGACATCCTCTAAGAATTCATGAAGCCACTCAACTTCTTCTCCTGATTTGTCTAAAACAATAAACTCCGACTCCATTGTGGATCAGGCTATGCAAGATTGAATAGAGGATTTTCAAGACACAGTCCCACTACTAATTGTAAATATATACCCACTGGTGGACTTGGTGTTCTCTGTCACGACCCGATCCGACGGGCCGCGACTAAACGTCCTAATTGGACGTCATTACTGACCAGTCACTCTTAATCCATTTAATACCGAGATCTATAGAAATTTTGGCAGCACAACACTGCTTTTATAACATATCCCCAAAATAGGTGAACCGACAAGGCTTCCTTACACAACTAACCAACAATCACAACAGGCTAGCCCACTAGGCTGCCAACAAATAGCATCAAATAAACAAAGAAACAGTCATAATAGGCACGCCGGCAAGGCTGCCCCACTATATACGAGAACATTCCAAAATAAAGTAGAGCAAAACAGTTGACTAAACACATAATAATCTTCACAAAACCAAAACACACCTACCGCCCACAACTGTCTACAGACCTCTAAGAGTACGATCACGACATAAGACGGGACAAGACCCCGTCGTTCCTATAAAATATATACAATCAAAATAAAGAGGTTTTGTACCAAATAGTCGGCTCCGGAACAATGGAGCTCTCCAACTGCTGAATAGGGGTCCTAAATTGGAGGGTCACCTATCTGAACACCTGAACCTGCGGCATTTAACGCAGCCCCGAGAAAGGGGTCGACGAAATAATGTACTGAGTATATAAAACATGAAATACTGAAAATGAAATCAAAACTGTGTCAAGTAAAGATAGAGAGTCATCAAACTTCACAAAAATGAGAGTCATGGCAAAAATCATGAATGCTTACTCATACTGTCACTATGTCCATGTCTGTATATCAATATGTATAACATGTCTCGGCCCTCTAGTGAGGGACTCGATGAAAATATGTATATGTGCGCATATCATGTCTCGGCCCTCTATGGAGGGACTCGATAAAATCTGTATATATATATATATAACGTGTCTCGACTTCAGTGAGGACTCGATGAATACGTAAAGTCGCATACGAACATGATCCGGCCCGGGACTCGGTGGAGTGAAACAATAATACTTAGCACGAGTAGATATCATGAGCAACCATATGCAATTAAAAATCATCTTTTGACTCTCGATAATATCATCATAATAAACTCTTTTACTGAAAATCATGGGCACTTATCAACAATTTTCTTTTAAAACTAAACTTATAAGAATCACGTACGTCCGCCGTACTTTCATTAACATCATGCCACAAAGAAAGAAGGGAGAGTTTCACATACCTCTTAATTTATCAACCAAATGTAAAACTAGGATGCTCCGCGTCTAATATGCCCGCCTATAATAACAATAATATGACCATTAATTCTAGGACTTCTAACGTAAGTTATTCGAATAACAATTTCTTATTTCTATAAAAAATTGGGCAGCATTTCCTTTGTTTATGTGCGTATCCACAGTTAACTAACAAGTCAAATCAACCCAATAATCAACTACCATTTCAATATTTAATCAAAACTATCCCCAATACTCCGTTTACACCGTTAGTGCGCACACCTTCTCTTATAACTATTACATTTGACAACTTCAATAACCAAGGTAACTACCACACTTATTTCTCATGTCAGTCAATCATTTAGTTACGTTAGAATTATTCATGGGAGCAATCCAATCTTCTAGCAATATCGTCAATTCAAGAATGTGAAATTTACACCTTTCCACACTTTAATCCTTTCAAGGCATGTATAGATAATTACCTTAATACATATGCATGTTTGTAGCTTATTTTTAATCACTAATTCAGCCTGTAATACGTCACCATAACGTTCAACAATTTTCCATCAACTTTTCGGCCAACACCTATTTCAATTCCAAAACTTTTCCAAAATTCCTTACTTTTCAATTAAGCTTCCAACACTTCATATAACAAATTCTGCCCCTTCGATCGCCCGCTGCCCCCAGCGATTTCTGCCCTTTTTTTTGTCGATTTTTCGCCCAAATTCTTCTCTTCTTTCAACCCAAAATGACATGCAATCCTCCTACCATGTTACCCAACATCTACACATATTTTCCCTTCCAAATAGTTGCATCAAAATTCGAATTTTCCGTTCCTAAAATCTAATGGGCATTCCCGTCGAGACCCCACTGTTTTTGGGTCCAAAAATGTTCTAATTCTTGGCTTAGTGATGTAGGTTAATTAATCTAACAAGGTGAAGTAAAAATCTTGAATTTTCTCTTGTAAATGGGAAGATTTTCGACCTAGGCTTGTGGAAAAGGGAAAGGAAGATTCAATTTTGTGTCGAAGGAAAGAAAAATGAACTTGTTAGGCATTTTTAAGTGCTAATTTTCAGATTTCTAAAAGTGCACTTAGGTCCCCCTTCTTTTTACACTTTAACCCTCCAAGTGCTTATTAAACTAATTTAATCCCCAAAGTAGTAAACCTTAATCTATTTCTTTAAATCTTGATTTCCGCTTCCTTTAATCCCCGAAAATTCCATAAGGTCTCGTATTCTTCAAGTCGTAACTCCCACAATATGTAATAATCCTCAAAAGAGAAATATAAATAACTTATCATTTTAAATACTCATTGACGCGTTCGTAGCTTGTATAATTATATCCCATACCTCTTATCCGAATCTTAACCTTAATGACGTTTTTAATCCTTGTCTTAACTTACGAGGTATAACATTCTTCCCCCCTTAGAAACATTCGTCCTCGAATGTTCATAACAAGTCTTATATTCCCAGAAATTTCGGCAGAGCCTCCTTTATAATTGTCTCTATCCATCTATATTCAGCAACCCAACAAATGCCACACAGGGCCACCAATAAACACACATATACAGTTCACCAATACCATGATCAAATAATGGAGTTAGATTGAATTACCTGAAGTCACAGGGAACAAATGAGGATACTTCTTCTTCATCTCCTCTTCCGCTTCGCAAGTCATTTCCTCCCTATTGTTGTTCCGCTATAACACCTTGACAGAGGCTACATCCTTCATCCGTAATCTCATGACCTGGCGATCAAGTATGGCCACATGATTCTCCTCATAGGACAACTCATTTGTCACCTGGACATCATCCACTGGGAAGACTCTGGAAGGATCACCAACACATTTCCGCTACATGGATACATGAAAAACTGGATGTACTGCTTCTAAGTATGAGGGTAGGTCCAACTCATAGGCGACCTGGCCTACTCTATGAATGATCTGATAAGGCCCAATATACCTCGGTCTAAACTTCCCTCTCTTCCCAAATCTCATCACACCCTTCATGGGTGACACCTTCAAGAATACCCAGTCATCGATCTGAAACTCTAAGTGCCGACGCCGATTATCAGCATATGACTTCTGTCGACTCTGAGCCGCTAGTAATCTCTCCTGTATGAGTTTCACCCTGTCGACCGCTTGCTGAACCATGTCTGGACCAATCAACTGAGTCTCACCTACATCAAACCAACCAATGGGCGATCTGCATTTCCTCCCATATAAAGCCTCATACGGGGCCATCTGGATGCTAGAGTGATAGCTGTTGTTGTAAGGGAACTCAATGAGTGACAAGTAATCATCCCAACTACCTCTAAAATCAATAATACATGCCCTCAACATATCCTCCAGTGTCTATATAGTACACTCTGCCTGCCCATCTGTCTGAGGGTGAAATGATGTGCTGAGACTCACCTGTGTTCTCAATCCCTTCTGAAAGGATCTCCAGAAGTTAGCCGTAAACTGAGCTCCCCTGTCTGATATGATAGATGTAGGGACCCCATGCAATCTCACAATCTCCCTGATATACAGTCTAGCGTAATCCTCTGTCGAGTAGGTAGTCCTGACCGGAAGGAAATGAGCTGATTTCGTCAGCCTATCCATAATAACCCAAATGGAATCACACTTCCGCTGAGTACGAGGCAAACCTGTAATAAAATTCATATTAATCACCTCCCACTTCCAAGTGGGGATCTCTATCGCCTGTAATAGTCCACCAGGCTTCTGGTGTTCTGCCTTAACCTGCTGACAATTCGGGCATTGTGCAACAAACTCTGCTATGTCCCTCTTCAGGTCACCCTACCAATATACGCATCTGAGGTCATGGTACATCTTAGTCGACCCCGGATGAATAGAATAACGAGCACTGTGTGCCTCACCCAGAATCTATTGTCGAAGCCCTGCAACATCGGGTACACACATTCTACCCTCTTACCTTAGCACCCCAGCCGGTGCCACCTCAAATGGAGTCTTACCTTTCGGAGAGCTATGTCTCTGTATCGTGCCAGAACCGGATCCTCATACTGACACCTCTTCACCTCCTCTATTATGGACGACTCAACTATCTCCCGAACCCGAACTCCACTGTCACCGGAATCGGCCAACTGAATCCCAAGGCTCGCTAACTGATGTATCTCACAGACAATTGCTTTGCTATTTGGCTGCACATATGTCATACTACCCATAGACCTACGACTAAGAGCATCTGCAACCAAATTAACTTTCCCGGAGTGGTATAAAATATCGACATCATAGTCCTTTAGTAACTCCAACCACCGTCTCTGACGTGAGTTCAGCTCCCTCTGCCTGAAGATATATTGGAGACTCTTGTGATCTGTGTAAATATCCACATGAACTCCATATAAGTAGTGCCTCCAAATATTCAAGACATGTATCACGACCGCTAGTTCTAAATCATGGGTAGGGTAATTCTTCTCATGTTTCCGGAGCTATCGGGAAGCATATGCTATAACCTTACCGTGCTGCATCAATACACAACCAAGTCCAACGCCTGAAGCATCACAATAAATAACATAACCCTCAGGACCTTCTGGAAGAGTAAGAACTGGAGCCGTCGTCAACTTATCTTTCAATAACTGAAAGCTCTTCTCACAGACATCCCTCCATTGGAACTTAGCCGCCTTCTGAGTCAGTCTAGTCAAAGGTGCTGAGATCGAGGCGAATTTCTCCACAAACCGCCGCATACCGCTAAGCCTAAAATCGCTGCACTCGCAGGTGTAAGGACCGCCATGTCTTCACCGCCTCAATCTTCTGAGTATCCACCCGAATACCATATGCCCTGATAATATGCCCCAAGAATGCCACTGAGGCCAACCAGAACTCACATTTCGAAAATTTGACATACAACTGTCGGTGCCGGAGGACTCCAAGTAATGTCCTCAAATGGTCTGCATGCTCCTGCTCTGAGCGAGAATACACCAGGATGTCATCAATGAATACTATAACAAATGTATCCAAAAATGGCTTGAACACCCGGTTCATTAGATCCATAAACACTGCTGGAGCATTAGTCAACCCAAACGACATCACCCTGAACTCATAATGTCCGTACCGGGTCCTGAACGCAGTATTCGGGATGTTTGCCTCTCTAACCCGTACCTGATGATAACCGGATCGCAGGTCTACCTTCGAGAAATACTTAGCACCCTGCAACTGATCGAACAAGTCATCAATCATGGGAAGGGGATATCTATTCTTGATGGTTACCTTGTTCATCTGCCTATAGTCGATACACATTCGCAGCGACCCATCCTTCTTTTTCACAAACAAAACGGGTGCACCCTAGGGAGATATACTATGCCTAATGGAGTTTTTCTCTAATAGGTCTCTCAACTGCTCCTTCAACTCCCTCAATTCTGCATGCGTCATTCTATAGAGAGGAATGGATATAGGCTGGGTACCTGGCAATACATCTATACTAAAGTCTATCTACCGCTCTGGAGCCCGGGAGATCATCTGGGAATACATCCGAAAACTCACTAACTACCGAAACTGACTGAAGAGATGGTACCCCAGCCTCCGTATCAAACACCCGAATTGAGTGATAAATACACCTCTTTCGAACCATCTGCCTTGCCTTGAGGTATGAAATAAACTTACCCATCGGCATCACTGTATTTCCTTTCCATTCGATAACCGGCTCATCTGGGAACTGAAATCTGACCAACTTCTTTCGACAATCAACATTGGCAAAACAAGAAGCCAACCAATCCATACCAATAATAACGTCAAAGTCGGTCATATCCAACTCCATCAAATATGCCAGTGTACGACGACTGTATATTACCACCGAGCAATCCTTATACACACGCCTGGCTACCACCGAATCTCCTACCAGAGTAGCTACCTCAAATGGTTCTATCGGCTCAGGTTCTATCCCTATTCCAGTAGCAACAAGAGGGGATATATAGGATAAGATGGAATCTGGATCAATCAAAGCATACACGTCATAGAAAAAGACCGATATATACCTGTGACAATATCTGGTGACGCCTCCTGGTCGCGTCTACTGGACAATGCATAAATGCGGTTCGGAGGACCGCCAAAACTAGAACCTCTGCCACGACCTCTATCGCGACCAGCTGGTGTCTGAGTACCTAGCCCGATGGGGCGCATAGCTGTGGATGATGAACCCACAACATAACCCGTAGCCTGAGCCATACCCCCTGAACCAACTCTAAAGGGACATTCTCTCATCAGATGGCCTTGGCGGCCGCAGGAAAAACAAGTACCAGTATCAATACGACACTCCTCCGGATGACGCGCGCGTGATTGCGGAACATCGAGGCAAAGATGGCCTCCATCGACTGTAACCCCGCAGATTCGTGATCTCGCCGCCGAGCCATGACCAGCTCGAATACCCCGCGGTCGACGCTACCGTAAGATCGAAGGAGCACTCAGGCCGGCCGGAAGGAATACCGTATCGCCGAGGCCGCTCGCCTAAATCACCCAAAACCTGATGATCGACCTCTTATGATGGCTCCTACCATGGTATCTGTCTAGCCGTCTCTCTCTATGTTGCTCCTCGATTCCCTGCGCAAATGCCTGAATACGGATAATATCCATGCTCGGCTGAAGCGCTTCTGTCATGCACCCATCAATAAGTTAGTGGTCCAACCCCATAATGTAACGGTGTACCCTATCTGCCATGTCTGCTACCATAGTAGGTGCGTACCGAGCCAAGGAGTCAAACTCCAGGCTATACTCTCTAACCGTCCTCCCATTCTCGCGCAAGAATCAGAAACTCGCCGACTCGCCCGTCTCATATCTAGAGGCATAAAGTGGCCAAGGAATGCCTCTGAAAACTCATCCCATACCGCAGAGAGCACCTCGCTCGACAACTCCTGTGACTCAAACTACCGATCGCTATATCGCGCAACCGAGCATGAGACCAATATAATCGACTTCGATCCGAGGCCCCGATCACTCAACGCCCTTCAGATTCGCGGATGAACTCCTCGCGATCATCCTCGCTTGACCAGAAACTCCGGATCGCAACTTCAGAAATCACTAACCGCAAACCGCTCGCCTCGATTAATCGCTTGGCCGCTTATAAAATCGCTCCCGCCACTATCCTTGCCAATAACTAGACTGTCTCTCTTAAATCCCCATCCTGTGCCCCTGGCTGGGGAACTAGAGGCTCAGGTACCGGGGTCTCGGATACCGGTGATGTTTCCCCCTAAGAGGGAGCCTCTAGAGGTGGTGACGAGGCAGAACTCGTCGTCGGGGGCACACTCTCCGACGTAGACCGCGTGGGACTCGTAGCTCAGACCGACTAGTATCCCCATCAGATTTGCCCTTCGCCACCGACGCTTCCTGAGGCATACCATAACAGAGTAAACTATTAGGAAAAAAAGGATCATCCTAATAACACAACTCTATAGCACGATATAAGGGACGGAAGAATAGATAATAATCTTAAATGCCCAACAGCCTCCTGTGTATAAGTATGGTGCACAACATACCCATACACAAGACTCTACTAGACACGGTCTCTAGACATTCCGAGGACTAACCGCTCAGATACCAATTTTGTCACGACCCGATCCGACGGGCCTCGACTAAACGTCCTAATTGATTACCGATATGAGTAGTGCGCGTGTTCGAATATGTTCTCGCAGGGCCGGAAAGAGCGCACACCGAGTTAGATAGAGCAAAGGAGGGTATCGGCAATGGGACTTGCTTTTAGCTCAAATAGAATTTGCATTACTGACTTGTCACTCTTAATCCATTTAATATCAAGATCTATAGAAATTTCGGCAGCACAACGCTGCTGTTATAACATATCCCCAAAATAGGCGAGCCGACAAGGCTGCCTTACACAACTAACCAACAATCACAACAGGATACCACCAAATAACATCAAATAAACAAAGAAACAGTCATAATAGGCACGTCGGCAAGGCTGCCCCACTATATACGGGAACATCCAAAAACAAAGTAGAGCAAAACAGTTGACTAAACGCATAACAATCTTCACAAAACCAAAACACACCTACCACCCACAACTGTCTACAGACCTCTAAGAGTATGATCACGACATAAGACGGGACAGGACCCCGTCGTGCCCATAAAATATATACAATCAAAATAAAGAGGTTCTGTACCAAATAGCCGGCTCCGGAACAATGGAGCTCTCCAACTGCTGAATAGGGGTCCTAAACTGGAGGGTCATCTATCTGAACACCTGAACCTGCGGGCATGAACGCAGCCCCCCGAAGAAAGGGGGGTCAGTATGAAATAATGTACTGGGTATATAAAATATGAAATACTGAAAATGAAATAACAACTGTGTCAAGTAAAGATAGAGAGTCACCAAGCTTCACAAAAATGAGAGTCATGGCAGAAATCATGAATGCTTACTCATACTGTCACTATGTCCATGTCTGTATATCAATCTGTATAACATGTCTCGGCCCTCTAGTGAGGGACTCGATGGAAATCTGTATATGTGCGCACATCATGTCTCGGCCCTCTATGGAGGGACTCGATAAAATCTGTATGTATATATATATATATATATATATATATATATAATGTGTCTCGACCCTCTAGTGAGGGACTCGATGAATTCTGTAAAGCTGCGCACGAACATGATCCGGTCCGGGACTCGATGGAGTGAAACAATAATACTTAGCATGAGTAGATATCATGAGCAACCATATGCAATTAAAAATCATCTTCTGACTCTCGATAATATCATCATAATAAACTCTTTTACTGAAAATCATGGGCACTTATCAACAATTATCTTTTAAAACTGAACTTATAAGAATCACGTACGTCCGCCGTACTTTCATTAACATCATGCCAAAAAGAAAGAAGGGAGAGTTTCACATACATCTTAATTGCTCAACCAAATGTAAAACTAGGATGCGTCGCGTCTAATATGCCCTCCTATAATAACAATAATATGACCATTAATTCTAGGACTTCTAACGTAAGTTATTCGAATAACAATTTCTTATTTCTATAAAAAATTGGGCAGCATTTCCTTTGTTTATGTGCGTATCCACAGTTAACTAACAAGTCAAATCAACCCAATAATCAACTACCATTTCAAGATTTAATCAAAACTATCCCCAATACTCCATTTACGCCGTTAGTGCGCACACGTTCTCTTATAACTATTACATTTGACAACTTCAATAACCAAGGCAACTACCACACGTATTTCTCATGTCAGTCAATCATTTAGTTACGTTAGAATTATTCATGAGAGCAATCCAATCTTCTAGCAATATCGCCAATTCAAGAATGTGAAATTTACACCTTTCCACACTTTAATCCTTTCAAGGCATGTATAGATAATTACCTTAATACATATGCATGTTTGTAGCTTATTTTTAATCACTAATTCAGCCCGTAATACGTCACCATAACGTTCAACAATTTTCCATCAACTTTTCGGCCAACACCTATTTCAATTCCAAAACTTTTCCAAAATTCCTTACTTTTCAATTAAGCTTCCAACACTTCATATAACAACTATTACTTTAATCATCAAGGTTCCATCTAAATTTTCACATGCAATTAGTAATAACATACCAACATAATTAATCAATTCTAATGTATGCCAAAATGGGTTCTAAGTCGGTTTCATCTTCTAATAATCGCATGCATTGTCTTCTTTCTATTTCTTCTTTAACGAGGATAATTCTCCTAACTATAATTGTCAATTAATCTATCAAATATCAAATGAAAGGGATAAATTTTTACCAATTTCCGAGCTCAAAACAGCCCCTTCGATCGCCCGCTGCCCCCAGCGATTTCTGCCCTTTCTTTTTGTCGATTTTTCGCCCAAATTCTTCTCTTCTTTCAACCCAAAATGACATGCAACCCTACTACCATGTTACCCAACATCTACACATGTTTTTCCTTCCAAATAGTTGCATCAAAATTCAAATTTTTCGTTCCTAAAATCTGTTGGGCTTTCCCGTCGAGACCCCACTGTTTTTGGGTCAAAAAATGTTCTAATTCTTGGCTTAATGATGTAGGTTAATTAATCAAACAAGGTGGAGTAAAAATCTTGAATTTTTCTCTTGCAAAGGGGAAGATTTCCGACCTAGGCTTGTGGAAAAGGGAAAAGAAGATTCAATTTTGTGTCGAAGGAAAGAAAAATGAAATTGTTAGGCATTTTTAAGTGCTAATTTTCAGATTTCTAAAAGTGCACTTAGGTCCCCCTTCTTTTTACACTTTAACCCTCCAAGTTCTTATTAAACTAATTTAATCCCCAAAGTAGTAAACCTTAATCTATTTCTTTAAATCTTGATTTTCGCTTCCTTTAATCCCCGGAAATTTCATAAGGTCTCGTATTCTCCAAGTCGTAACTCCCACAATATGTAATAATCCTCAAAAGAGAAATATAAATAACTTATCATTTTAAATACTCATTGACACGTTCGTAGCTTGTATAATTATATCCCATACCCCTTATCCGAATCTTAACCTTAATGACGTTCTTAATCCTTGTCTTAACTTATGAGGTGTAACATTCTCTATATCAGATATCCAGTTTGTATCACTGTACCCCTCTAGTACAGTTGGATATCTCGAATAATGAAACCCGTAATTTAGCGTGTATTTTAGGTACCGTAGTACATGATTCAACGCTTTCCAATGATCATTACTCGGATTACGGGTGAACCTAGCCAACTTATTGACCGTATAAACAATATAAGGTCAGGTGCAGTTTGTTATATACATTAAACTCCAAATCACCTGCGCATATCGCTAATGGCATACGGGCGCACCACAATTTTTATCAATTTTCTGATTCATATCCAGTGGTGACTTCATCGGTGAACTGTCGAACATTTGAAACATCTCAACACATCCTCGATCTAGTGAGACTGAGATAAGACCAGTCCGTCAGACATCTTAGAGACCTTGATCCCTAATATGACATCTGCAATACCCATATCCTTCATTTTGAAACACTGTTTCAACATATTCTTAGTCTCTAGGATCAAACTAGGACTACTCCCTGTGATCAACATATCGTCTACGTAAAGGCATATCATGACGAACGAGTCAGAATTACCTATCATGTAGACACATTTGTTACACTCATTAATGGAGAAACCTTTCGATAGTAGAGTACTATCAAATTTTTTGTGTCATTGCCTCAGGCCTGTTTCAGCCCGTACAGAGATTTGACAAGTCGACATACTTTCTTTTCTTGCCTTGGAACCATATACCCCCCGGGTTGTTCCATATAAATTTCTTATTCCAAATCACCATTTAGGAAGGCTCAAGGTCACGCAACGTTGAGGTCGTAATAAATACTCGTATGGACGTCATTCTAGACACCGGGGAGTACGTTTCAAAATAGTCAAGGCATTCCTTCTGTCGATAACCCTTGACTACCAACCTGACCTTGTACTTCTCTATAGATCTATCTGCTTGATACTTACATTTGAGTATCCATTTACAACCTAACACTTTGTTTTTTGGAGGAAGATCAACAAACTCCAAAGTATGGTTTTGCAAGATGTAGTCCATTTTACTCTCAATAGCTTCTTTCAAGAGCGGTGCTTCTGGAGTTGACAATGCTTCAGCAATTATTCATGGTTCGTTATGAACCATATAAGCTACAAAGTCAGGACCGAAGGATTTATCCTACCTGGCCCTTTTACTTCGTCTTGGTTCCATCTCTAGAGTCTCCAAGTTCTGAGAATCTAGAACACTAGATTCTGGTTATTCAGCCACTTTGGAGTCCACTAGATCTGAACCATCTAGATCCGGAGGGCAGTCAATGACTCCTGGTTCCTGAGAGCTTTGTTCATAACTTCGTTTGTGAGAGGTTATGTCTATTTCATTTATAGGAAAAGTATCCTCATATGATTGGACATTCCTTGATTCCATGCTCGTACCCCCCGTGGATATCTGGTATATCTGACTTATGCACTAAGAAACGATAAGCACTACTGTTATTTACATATATGATGAATATGCAATCTACAGTCTTAGGTCCAATCTTGATCTGCTTTGGCTTAGGTACTTCAACCTTTGCCAAACAACCACACACTTTCAGGTATTTGTAGGTGGGTTTCTTTTCCTCCCATAACTCGTATGGAGTTTTGTCCTTACCCTTATGTGGGACTCTATTAAGAATAATATTAGCGGTAATGACAACTTATCCCCATATGTTTTGGGGAAGACCGGAATTGATGAGCAAGTCATCATTTCCTTCAATGTACGGTTCTTGCGTTCAGTGACACTGTTTGATTGAGGTGAGTATGAAGCCGTCATTTGATGAACAATACCCGATTGGGCACACTATTCCTCAAATGCGCTATGTATTATCCCCCTCTATCGCTACGAATTGATTTAATCCACACGCTTAGTTAGTTTTCTACTTCTGCTTTGTAGTGTCTGAATGCTACAAAGGCTGCATCCTTACTTTTCAACAAGTAAAGGTAACAATACCTTCTGCTATCATCTATAAATGTTCCAAAGTACTTGTTTCTCCTAGTTTGTGCAAACTTTAAATCACATATATCTATGTGAACAAGTTCTAGAGTAGAGGTATCTCTTTCGACGGATCTAAAAAGAGTCTTAGTGAGTTTTGCCTCTACGCACACTTCACACTTATGTTGAGGGTTTACGTCGATAGACGACAACAACTCCAACTCCAACTTTACCAACCTTTGGATAGACTTGTAGTTCATATGTCCTAATCTATGATGCCATAAATAGAAGACTCAAGTAAGTAAGAAGAAGCTTCACTTTTATTGCTTGAACGTAGGACTGACATGGCGTTAACCTTGAAGAATCCTTCACAGATGAAACCCCTTCCCACAAAGGTTCAATTTTTGGTGATTACAAACTTATTAGACTCAAATACTAGCCTAAAACTAGCATTAACCAATACAAGACCTGAAATTAAATTCTTCCTAATCTCAGGGACATGCATCACCTCCTTCAGAGTGAGCTCATTTCCATAAGTCATCTTAAGGACCACCTTTCCTACCCCCATCACGTCAGAGGAAGCGTTGTCACCCATGAATAGCTTCTTGTCTGTAACTGGTGTATACGTGGAGAAGGCATATCTATTGGAACAGATGTGACGGGTAGAACCCGTATCCATCCACTATTGCTTGGGATTATCTACAAGGTTTGCTTCTAGCACCACCGCAGAAAACTCCTCAATCATGTCATCAAGAAGCGTGTCCTCGATGATGTTGGTCGTTGCCTTGTCTTTGGCCTTCTGACTCTGCTCCATCATGAGCTTGCAACAATCCTTGATCATGTGACCAGCTTTGCCACAGTGGTGACAATTTCCCTTGAACTTAACCGTTATCTGGGTCTTGCCATCTTTCTGGAACTTGCGCTTCTTGCTTGGGTTCCCTTTGGCATCAACCAGATTTGCCTTGGCCTCAGCGGGTTGCGTTCCTTTAGGTAAGGACTTCTTATTATCTTCCTGAATTTGGAGTTTGATAATAAGCTCTTCAAAGGTCATTTCCTTTGTTTTGAGTTTTAAGTAACTCATAAACTCACTCCACGAGGGAGGTAGTTTTTCAATCAGTGATGCAATAAAAAAATGCTCATTTGATTTCATACCCTCCAAATTCAGGTGGTGTAGAATCATTTGGAACTCCTGAACTTGACACATCACTGTCTTGCTATCCACCATCTGAAATTTTAAGAATTTCCCAACGATGAATTTATTTGTACCTGCATCCTGTGCGTTGTACTTCTTTTGAAGCTTCTCCCATAACTCTTTGGAGGAGCCTACGGTGCAATACACCGTATAGAGCGGGTCTGATAAGCAGTTCAGTATGTAGTTCTTACACATGAAATCATTATGAGTCCATTGTCACGACCCGACCCCGGATCCGTGATCGGTGCCTTAACCCGGGCACCCTTGTGACTCAACATCAGAGAAAACCAGCGGAATATAAACTCATAATAAACAACCATAATGATATAAATAGTCTAGCCCAAAATGGCTATCCCCAAAAGTACATAAAACCGAACAGTTACATCCTTAAACAAACCAAGTTATGACAAGACTACATACCTCTAAGAAGGAGTAACACTATGACGGGACAGGGCCCCGTCATGCCCCTGAATGTACAAAACATCAACAACACCAGGGAGAACCATACCAAAAGTCGAGCCCCCGAAGAAATGGAGCTCCTGACACCTGAGTAAAAGATCCTAGGAATGAGGATCTACCACC
The DNA here is from genome assembly GCA_029844215.1 of Przewalskia tangutica. Lineage (NCBI taxonomy): Eukaryota > Viridiplantae > Streptophyta > Magnoliopsida > Solanales > Solanaceae > Przewalskia > Przewalskia tangutica. Next base: position 22,214,982 of record CM056730.1, on the reverse strand, counting down.
GCTTCACCTGCGGCATGACGCAGCCCCAGGAAGGGGTCGACACAACGTACAAGTATGTAAACGGAAAATCGTAGAGTAATATCATAAGTCAAAATAAGCCGAGTCATAGATAAAAATCAATTTCCTTGACCGTGCCTTACTAACAATGAGAGTAACAAGTATAAAACTTATAGCATAAAAATAGGAGGCTCACGATCAAAACAGGTACCTCGCCCGTAGTATCATTAAGCAATCCTACTCACGGGACTATTTCACCCGCACGGGTCTGTGGACCGCGTGAGGTCATCCGCCTCGTCGTGGGACTATTTCACCCGCATGAGACTATTTCACCCGCATGGATCCCGTGGACCCGCATGAGTACCATCGCCGTACTCGCGTGAGACTATTTCACCGCGTGGATCACGTGGTCGGATCGCGTGAGTCTGGCGCGCTCGCGTCATGGGTAGCAAATCCATGGCATAGATAATAACCCGGGGTTTAACCCGTAATAATACAAATATATAACATAGCTCATCCGGCTATCATACATAACATAAGCACTACCGGCCTATCATTTCATACATAAGCACTACCGGCCTATCATATCACAACATAAGCACTACCGGCCTATCATATCATACATAAGCACTACCAGCCTATCATATCACAACATAAGCAAGTTAAGAAATCCCCTAACTTCTTATAACATTATTAATATATCCTCTCATTTTAGTATCCTAAGGCACTAACATGTCTTTTAATAGAAAATCCGGGAATTCAACCCAAGTACCATGTACTTCTAACTTTTTAAGAAATAACTCTTTTTATACAAAAATTCCAAGATACTAATCACCATAGTATCAAGTTACGATTTCTTTTCAAGACAAGTCACATTTCCTTTTAGAAATATAATAGGCTTCTAAATCAAGTGACTTCATTTCCTTTAAAACCTTAGGCAACCAATGCCTAAAAATCAATTCACCTTTCTTAGTTTCAAATCCGTTACCCGTACTTGTTTTAATTAGAGTAAACCTTTCTTTGTGAACCTTTCAAGAAAACTAATATAACCAACTTCCCATAAAGTCATTATATTAGCGTTATCCCTTTGTCAAATACATTTTCCCTAAATCGAGGACTTATACTTTTGAAATGAAACAAGTAGCATATACTTTTAAAACAAGTGAAAGATATCAAATCTTGTACGTCTACCGTACTACATAGGTACAACTACTCATGCTCAAGAGATAGGAAAGTTCCACATACCTCCTTGGTCAATCCACTTGCTAAGCTCAACTACCGCAAGTAATATTTCAACCTATAATAATCATAATACGTTTATTAACCCCTAATTTCAATGTAGAAATTCCAAATTCAAGTTACCAATTCCTAAGGAAAATTGGGCAGCATTTCCTTTGTTTCTACTCACTTTGCCACCTTTTCAAAGGCCGATTTTCAACACTCAAACGCCACATTAAGGCCCAACATCCAAACCAACACAAAGGGGATTACACACCTAATCTTGGGTGTGTAAAATTCTGCCCCATAAGTTATAATAATACACTTAACAATTCTAAAGTAGTTGGTAGGCTACAACATGCTCATAATATCTCTTTAGCCAAATCCTTCATACCCAAACCACATTTCTTGCATGCAATGACTCTAATAGCATTATTTACTACCACAAGTTCTTTCTTCTTAACATGCAACACTAAAAACTGATAATAAAGGAAGAATAATTACCTTAGAGCTTTTAGCCAAATTTATCCAACAACTTGCTAGCTTCTATTCTAAGAACACCACCACAACAACCTTCACAAGCTAGCCACAAGCTTCCTTCTTGCCTTTTACTTTTCAGATTTTTCCTAAGGCTAGAATATCTCTTGGAGTTTTAGAGAAGGAGGAGCTTGGAAATAATTAAAGAGAAGGAGGAGCTTTGTCTAAGAGAGAGATGAAAGATGAAGTCTTTAAGACTTGGTCAATATAATGCATGCAAAATCAGATGGGGGGACACTTGTCACCCTCCCATGCCCTTTTTAAAAGAAAAGATCAGATTTTCCTAAGTTTTTCCGCCAGATTTCCCGCCTTGGCGCCGCGGCCCTGCAGTCGGCGCCGCGGCGCCGCAACTCCTGCAGACTCTCGGAACTTTAGGCGCGCGGCCGATTTCGGCCGCGACCATGAATTCCGCGCTTGGCGCGGCGCTGCCTCGTGCGCGCAGAGCCACGGCCGAAGTTTTTACGATTTGAGTCCTAACTCCTTTCGCGACCCCATACGCGACACTGAACCACGGGGTATAACATTCTCCCCCCCTTAGAAATATTCGTCCCGAATGTTCCTTCTAGGCTTACTCAAATCACAATATCGACATAGACTCAAATAAAGACGCTCCACACGGCCACAATCAAAACTCAAGCATAATTGCTAAATCAAAACTAACAAGCAGGAAAGTGGGTTACCTGGAGGTGTAGGGAATATGTGAGGATACTTCTTCATCATGTCATCCTCTGCTTCCCACGTCATTTCCTCCCTGTTCTCGTTCCGCCATAAGACCTTGACGGAAGCCACGTCCTTCGTCCGAAGTCGCTTAACCTGTCGATCGAGTATCGCTATGGGACTCTCCTCATACGATAACTCCTCTGTCACTTGGACATCATGAACCGGGTGCACTCTAGATGGATCTCCAATACATTTCCTCAACATGGACACATGGAAAACTGGATGTACCGCCTCCAAATCGGACGACAGATCTAACTCATAGGCAACCCTGCCTACCCTACGGACAATCTGATACGGCCCAATGTACCTTGGGCTAAGCTTCCCCTTCTTTCCAAATCTCATCACGCCGCCATGGCGATACCTAGAAAAACCCAATCATCTATCTCAAATTCTAAGTGTCGACGCCGATGATCTGCATCGACTTGCCGACTACTGCGCAACAACCGCTCTGGATAAGCTTCACTTATCCATCGCTCGAACTAAGTCCGGCCCGACTAATCGAACTTCTCCCACTCGAACCAGCTATCGGTGACTGCACTTCCTCCGTATAAGGCCTCATGGCGCCATCCGAATCTGGAATGGTAGCCGTTGTTGTAAGCAAACTCCACAAGAGGCAAATGATCCTCCCTACCACGAAATCAATAACACAAGCCCGCGCATATCCTCGTGTGCGGATAGTGCGCTCGGCTGTCCGTCGATGCGAGGGTGAAATGCGATCGAGACTCACTTGTGGCCCTAATCCCTTCTGAAAAGACCTCCAGAAGTTAGCCGAGAACTGGGCTCCTCTATCTGATATAATCGACACCGGGACTCGTGCGATCTCACAATCTCTCTAATATATAATCGGCATAGTCCTCGGTGAGAACGTCGTTCGGCCAGGAAGAAAATGGGCTGATTTCGCCACTGTCGACAATCACCCAAATGGAATCACGCTTCCTCCGAGTGGTAGGTAGCCCGTAATAAAATCCATATTTATCACCTCCCACTTCCAAGTCGAATATCAATATCTGCAATAGCCCGGGATTTTGGTGCTCAATCTTGACTGCGACAATTAGGACATCATGCAACAAAACCGCCACGTCCTCTTCAGCCATCCCACCAATACACACACCGAGGTCATGGTACATCTTAGTCGACCGGATGAATAGAATAACGAGCACCGTGTGCCTCCCGAAATCTGCGGCGAAGTCTGTCACATCGGGAACACACAACCTACCTCGAAGAATCTTAGCACCCCATCAGCGCTACCTCAAATAGACCTTCTCCTTCCGGAGAGGCTGCATCTCGATGCGTACCAAAATCGGATCCTCATATCGCCGCTTCACCTCGCCGGCGATGGAAGACTCGGCAACCTCTCGAACCCGAATTCCGTCACTATCAGAATAAACCAAACGAACCCCAAGGCTCGCTAGCTGATGTAACTCTCGGACCATATCCCTTCTCTCTGGCTGAACATCAGACATACTACCCATCGATCTGCGACTAAGGGCATCTGCAACTACATTGGCCTTCCCTGGGTGGTATAGAATATTAACATCGTAATCCTTAAGTAGCTCCAACCACCGTCTCTGCCGCAAGTTCAGCTCCCTCTGGCTGAAGATGTACTGGAGACTCTTGTAGTCTGTGTAAATGTCCACATGAACTCCATATAAATAATGTCTCCAGATCTTCAAGGCATGAATCACTGATGCCAACTCCAAGTCATGTGTGGGATAGTTCTTCTCATGCTTCCTAAGCTGTCGAGATGCATAAGCTATAACTCTGCCGTGCTGCATCAGCACGCACCCAAGCCCGACACCTGACGCGTCACAATAAACCACATATCCATCCAAACCTTCTGGAAGAGTAAGAACTGGGGCGGTCGTCAACTTCTCCTTTAGCAACTGGAAACTTTCCTCACAAGTATCCGTCCACCGGAACATAGCTGCCTTCTGAGTCAGCTTAGTCAAAGGTGCTGAAATAGAAGCAAACTTCTCCACAAACCTCCGATAATAACCTGCAAGGCCCAAAAAGTTGCGCACCTCCGTCGGTGTAGTGGGTCTGGGCCAAGTCTTGACTGCCTCAATCTTAGTTGTGTCAACCCGGATACCATCGGCCCCGATAACATGCCCTAAGAAAGCCACTGAAGCCAGCCAAAACTCGCATTTCGAGAACTTGGCATACAACTGCCGGTCCCTGAGGACTCCCAATACCGTCCTCAAATGATCTGTATGCTCCTGCTCTGTGCGCGAATACACCAAGATATCATCAATGAACACTATAACGAACATATCCACGAATGGCCTGAACACCCTATTCATCAAATCCATGAATACAGCTGGAGCGTTGGTCAATCCGAAAGACATCACCCTGAACTCATAGTGCCCATACCGGGTCCTGAATGCATTCTTTGGGATATCCGTCTCTCTAACTCGTACCTGATGGTAACCAGACCACAGGTCTATCTTGGAAAAACATCTCGCACCCTGCAACTGATCAAACAAATCATCAATCCTGGGGAGGGGATATATGTTCTTGATAGTTACCTTGTTCAGCTGCCTGTAATCAATACACATACGCATCGTCCCATCCTTCTTCTTTACAAATAACACTGGCGCTCCCCAGGGAGAAACACTTGGCCTGATAAAGCCTTTCTTCAGCAAATCTTTCAGCTGGTCCTTCAATTCCTTCAACTCGGCAGGTTCCATCCTGTATGGCGGAATAGATATCGGTCGAGTGTCTGGCGTCAAATCGATGCAAAACTCAATCTCCCTCTCAGGAGGGATACCCGGAAGTTCGTCTGGGAATACGTCTGGAAACTCTCTAACAATCGGGCCGGTGAAGGTCGTATCTCAGCCTCAGTATCGAATACCCGAACCAAATGGTAAATATACCCCTTCCGTACCATCTTCCTAGCCTTGAGGTAAGAAATAAACCTACCCCTCGACGATGCAGTATTCCCCTTCCACTCGATAACCGGCTCACCGGGAAACCGGAACCGAACTAACCTCTCTCTACAGTCCACATTGGCATAGCAAGACGCTAGCCAATCCATACCCATAATCACATCAAAGTCGGTCATATCCAACTCTATCAAGTCAGCTAGAGTCCGACGACTATCTACAGTCACTGGGCAAGCCTTATATATCCGCTCAGCTACCACCGAAGCACCTACCGACGTAGCCACCTCAAAAGATTTTATGGACTCGGGCTCTATCCATATTCTACCAAAGAATATGAGGAGATATATAGGACAAGGTAAAACACGGGTCTATCAAAGCATAAACATCACAAAAGCAACCAACAATGTACTGTGGCGACATCGGTGACGCCTCACGATCTGGCGGTGGACATAGCATAAATGCGGTTACGAGGACCGCTAGGCTGGAACCCCGCCACGACCCTGCGCGGCTGCTGGCCGTGAACACCCCGCCTCGGCGCGCAACTGCGAAGATGAAGACCCAAAGAATCGGGCGGTGGTGAGCCATAGCATTTCCGCGCCTGCGGTGGACAATCTCTCTTCAAATGGCCTGGCCACAAGAGTAACAAGCTCACGGAGGAACACGACACCTCCATAATGGCAATCACCACATCGACCACACCGAGGCATAGGTGGCCTCATCGGCTGGAACTCGGTCCTGCGAAACCGAAGCCACGGAACCCCATCCGCTCCTGAATACTCAGACGTCCGAAGATGGTGGAGGAGCACTGAAGGCAGGCGTGGTGCAAATCTGGTCTGCTTTGGGGTTGTCTACCCTAAAACTACCAGAGGACCTGCTGTCCCGGCCTCTTCTCGCGATACCGCCGATCCGTGCGTCCTGCGTTCGCTCACACCAGTGCATATGCTGCACGCGGGCAATGTCCATGCCCGGTGAAGAGCCACTCCTGCAACTCGGCCAAGTGATCATCGAGTCTGTGACATAGCGGTGCACCTGTCCTCCATGCGCTACCAAGCGGGCACATACCGAAACGATGAGTCAAACTCCACGTTGTATTCCGGACCTTCCGCCACTCTGCCTCGATGTCAAAAATCTATCGGCCGAGCCCTCATCATGCGGAGGCAAGAAATGGCCAAATAACGCCTCGAGAACTCGTCCTAAACACTGGAAGCGCATGCTCCCGGGGCAGTTCCATGAATCATACCAATCAAGCTGCGGTGTCCGCGGCCGATGCGAACCTAGTACCACCGACTTCGGTCTCCAAGCCCCGATCACCCTCATGATCCAGAATCGCTTCGGATAAACTCACGAGGATCATCCTCGGGCCTCGACCCATAAAACTCGGTGGGCTGCAACTCAAAAGTCCTCGCCTCGCTAGCGGCTCTGTCTTTGAACTACGTGCAATGGGCTGCTGTCTCGGCCTATCCTCGTATGCGGCCACGATCACGGCGATGGCGCCATCTCCTTGTAGCCCATATCCTTCGCCTCGCTGGATGGAGGCTCAGTCTGCGCGGTCTCGATGGCGCTGCTGCGCCTCGGACTCTCGGGGTTGGCGATGTTGTAGAACTCGCCGTCTAAAACACCTCATCCGTAAGGGCCCGGGCTGTGCCTGGTAACCCTCGGTGCCTACTAGTAGTTCCTCTCTTTGCCTTGCCCACGGGCGCGGTTGCACTGCGTGGAGGCATAAGCGTCTGAGAAAAATATGTCGGAGGAAATTCAACCTATAACACAACTCTATTGCGATCTTAGAGTGAAAGAATGGAAACCAATCCTAAATATCCTGCGACCTCACGATTATAGATGTGGTGCACATACACCGATAATCAAGACTCAATAGATACGGCTGTAGACCGCTTTCCGAGGATTAATCGCTCTGATACCACTTTTGTCACGACGAGCCGGATCCGTGACCGGTGCCTTAACCCGGCACCTTGTGACACAACATCGAGAAAACCATGAATATAAACTCATAATAAACAACCATAATGATATAAATAGTCTAGCCCAAAATGGCTACCCCAAAAGTACATAAACCGAACGATTACATCCTTAAACAAACCAAGTTATGACAAGACTACAGGCCTCTAGAAGGAGTAACACTATGACGGGACGGGGCCGTCATGCCCTGAATGTACAAAACATCAACAACACCGGGGAGAACCATACCAAAAGTCGAGCCTCAGAAGAAATGGAGCTCACGACACTGAGTAAAAGATCCTAGGAATGAGGATCTACCACCGCTTTCACTTACTGCGGCGTGACGCGGCCCAGGAAGAAGTCGATACCTGTACCAAGTATGTAAACCGAAAATATCAGAGTAATATCATAAGTCAAAATAAGCTGAGTCATAGATAAAAATCAATTTCCTTGCACTGTGCCTTACTAACAATGAGAGTAACAAGTATAAAATTTATAGCATAAAAATAGGAGGCTCACGATCAAAACAGGGTACCTCGCCCGTAGTATCATTAAGCAATCCTACTCCTGGGACTATTTCACCCGCATGGGTCCTGTGGACCCGCATGAGGTCATCCGCCTCGTCATGGGACTATTTCACCCGCATGGGACTATTTCACCGCGTGGATCCCGTGGACCCGCATGAGTACCATCGCCGTACTCGCGTGAGACTATTTCACCCGCACGTGGATCCGTGGTGGGATCCGCATGAGTGCAAGCGCCGCACTCGCATCATGGGTAGCAAATCCATGGCATAGATAATAACCCGGGGTTTAACCCGTAATAATACAAATATATAACATAGCTCATCCGACTATCATACATAACATAAGCACTACCGGCCTATCATTTCATACATAAGCACTACCGGCCTATCATATCACAACATAAGCACTACCGGCCTATCATATCATACATAAGCACTACCAAATTTATCATATCACAACATAAGCAAGTTAAGAAATCCCCTAACTTCTTATAACATTATTAATATATCCTCTCATTTTAGTATCCTAAGGCACTAACATGTCTTTTAATAGAAAATCCGGGAATTCAACCCAAGTACCATGTACTTCTAACTTTTTAAGAAATAACTCTTTTTATACAAAAATTCCAAGATACTAATCACCATAGTATTAAGTTACGATTTCTTTTCAAGACAAGTCACATTTCCTTTTAGAAATATAATAGGCTTCTAAATCAAGTGACTTCATTTCCTTTAAAACCTTAGGCAACCAATGCCTAAAAATCAATTCACCTTTCTTAGTTTCAAATCCTTTACCCGTACTTGTTTTAATTAGAGTAAACCTTTCTTTGTGAACCTTTCAAGAAAACTAATATAACCAACTTCCCATAAAGTCATTATATTAGCGTTATCCCTTTGTCAAATACATTTTCCCTAAATCCAAGGGACTTATACTTTTGAAATGAAACAAGTAGCATATACTTTTAAAACAAGTGAAAGATATCAAATCTTGTACGTCTACCGTACTACATAGGTACAACTACTCATGCTCAAGAGATAGGAAAGTTCCACATACATCCTTGGTCAATCCACTTGCTAAGCTCAACTACTGCAAGTAATATTTCAACCTATAATAATCATAATACGTTTATTAACCCCTAATTTCAATGTAGAAATTCCAAATTCAAGTTACCAATTCCTAAGGAAAATTGGGCAGCATTTCCTTTGTTTCTACTCACTTTTCCACCTTTTCAAAGGCCGATTTTCAACACTCAAACGCCACATTAAGGCCCAACATCCAAACCAACACAAAGGGGATTACACACCTAATCTTGGGTGTGTAAAATTCTGCCCCATAAGTTATAATAATACACTTAACAATTCTAAAGTAGTTGGTAGGCTACAACATGCTCATAATATCTCTTTAGCCAAATCCTTCATACCCAAACCACATTTCTTGCATGCAATGACTCTAATAGCATTATTTACTACCACAAGTTCTTTCTTCTTAACATGCAACACTAAAAACTAATAATAAAGGAAGAATCATTACCTTAGAGCTTTTAGCAAAATTTATCCAACAACTTGCTAGCTTCTATTCTAAGAACACCACCACAACAACCTTCACAAGCTAGCCACAAGCTTCCTTCTTGCCTTTTACTTTTCAGATTTTTCCTAAGGCTAGAATATCTCTTGGAGTTTTAGAGAGAAGGAGGAGCTTGGAAATAATTAAAAGAGAAGGAGGAGCTTTGTCTAAGGGAGAGATGAAAGATGACCAAGTCTTTAAGACTTGGTCAATATAATGCATGCAAAATCAGATGGGGGGGGGGGGGGGGACACTTGTCACCCTCCCATGCCCTTTTTAAAAGAAAAGATCAGATTTTCCTAAGTTTTTCCGCCAGATTTCCCGCCTTGGCGCCGCGGCGCCGCAACTCCTTCGGACTCACGGAACTTTAGCGCGCGCCAGTTCGGCGCGCGGCCATGAATTCCGCCTTGGCGCGCGGCCTCGCCTCGGCGCATGTGCCGAGGCCCCGAAGTTTTTCTGATTTCGAGTCCTAACTCCTTTCGCACGGCCCCATACGCACGGCCTGAACCACGGGGTATAACATCCATGCATTAAGAGTCATTTCCAGGCGAGCCTGGAAACCTTGGACTCCTTCTGCTGTATCAATAGACTAAGGGTCCGCACCATCTCCTGTTTTAAGAGGGTCTTCTGTGACACTGCGCCACTTCCATCATGGTTAGGAAAAATAACATTTTCTGTTGCCATCTTTTGAAATCAATGCCCATGAACTTTTCAGGGCGTTCATAGTGAAACCCGACAGGTGGAGAGATTCTGACATTTCTTTGAGTAGCAGGAAATCCATTGGTTTTTCCTTGGGCAGCAGTGGGGAAGGCAGAAGTATTGCCTTGAGGAGCAGTAGCAGAGGGAGAGGCAAAAGTATTGCCTTGAGTAGCAGCAGCAGATTCAGAAACAAATTGTTCTTGTCCACTCATTTTCACTAAGTACTAATACAATCTTGTCATAAAATTATTAGCAAAAAATAAAAGAAACAAACGGAAAATAACAAACACCTATTACAAGAACTGGAAAAATAAAGAACAAAAGATTACAACAAAAGAAATAATCTTAACAAACAACTGGAAACTAGAACCAACATTTGATCTGAATCATTGCTGAGTCAAGTGATGACACTCTGTCTTTAAGACAAGATTGTCCTGTATATATCCTTTTACGTTGCTAGGAAATAGTCTCTCAAGATAAATAGCTACTAACACACTTGAGCAAGGGAAACTCAAATGTTTCTCTTGAAGAACTTTGAGTATTGAAAGATGCTAGAGATGAAGAAATTTATCAGAATTTTTTATTTTTCTACAAGTGTTCAACAATAGAGCCAAATGCCTCAATTTATAGTGTAAGAATTTGTTACACCCCGTAAGTTCAGGACATGTGTAAGTGAATGTACGCAAGGAACACAAGACTTGGAAATTAGTACGAAAGGAAGGATTGTTTTTCCGACGGGAAGTCTTCCGGACGTCGGAAAGGAAAAATGTTCGTTGTTGAGAATTGGATTCTCAAAAGGCATTATTTGAAGAGTTTGGAACTCTTAACCTTATGGAAATTTATTTTTGCGGATTTGGTCACGTGGGGCCCACCCGAGGAATTTTACGTTTTTTTGGGGCCCACGGGTTCTGAATTTTATGGACGAATGAGAGGGCGACACGTGGCACCCCCACATGGCTTGGTCGAAATTTATGCAAGGGGTAGAATGGTCATTTGACCTATGTAGATGATAAGTCTTGCAAGCTTGACATATTTGACCAAGTCAACTTGTCCACATAGGCTCAATCCTTGTGATATTCATCCTAGCCTCACATTTGTTGATATCTAGACCCTCCAATGTGTTATATGTATCATACTAGTGCAAGACTAGCTCACTTTACACTTAGAAAAAATTAGAGAACTCTTGTTCTTCTATAGTTGCTCTCGGCCAAGGCTACTTTAGGAAGAGAAAATTTTGTAGTTTTGATCCATTTGTCACAAGACTTTAACCCAATGTCCCCAAGGGTATTGTAAGGTTATCTCAATAGAAAGAATTCGGAAAAAACGTATTTTTACGTTAGTCATGGCGGAAACAAAGGGAGTTCTTCACTTTGAAGTTGGAACTTGAAGAATGGTTCTTCATAGGCCTCTAGGAATGCTTGGGGGATTGGAACTTAAGGAAAGGAGCTAAGAATTTCTAAGGCGCGACTTTGGATCTTGGAAATTTTAAGGGCTTGGAAAGGTATAAATTTTGTCGTTTTATTAGTTAAGGCTTACTTATGATTGTAGCTATGGTTATTAGCAAGCATGAGATATATAGTATGAATTTTGATAAGGATATAGGTTATTGGAACCCTAATCCGAAAACTAGCATGTTAGCCTTAAGACTACAATTCAAGTCGATTATTAGTAAAGTCGTCGCATGTTGTAAAAAGGAAGGAAATTGTAGTTGTTGAAGTTGTTTAGACTATATAACATGTTAGACCTAAGAACTTGGAATTTGGAAAAGGGTTGGAAAAGACTTAGTGTTGTTGGTTGTAAGTTGGCGAGAATGGCTTTAATTGTGGAACTACTTTGGTATGAATTGTGGGCGGAATATTACACGTATTGTAAGGCGTGTAATCCCCTGTTTGGTTGTTGTTTGGAGCCTTAAATGTGGCTTGTTGGTTATTGTATTCGGCCTTGAAAAGGTGGCAAAGTGAGTAGAAACAAAGGAAGTCTTTGCCGATTTTCCGTAGAATTAGAGACTAAATACTTAGTATTATTCTACATAGAGACTAGAAGTTGATAGCCTTGTTGTGACCATTATAGGTTGACACTTCTAAATGCGGTGTATTCGGCTTAGCTTGTGGATTTAGCGAAAAGGTATGTGAACTATCTCCTCTTACAGCATGATTCCTTAGAATAAAGAAAGTAAGTTCTACTCCTGAATGATCCATTCCTTGCTTGTATTTGGATTGCCTAAAATAGAATTTGTTCTATGTACTTCCTCGAGTGTACTTTGATGTTTAAATTGTAAGTAGTATAATCCATTTCCTTAGGGAAGTTTGGATTCTTAAAAGTGAAGGTATTTTTCTTAAAGTACATAGAAACTTAAAAGGAAGTGATTTCCAAATCTTTTGGCTAGTGCCTTAGTTCTAAAACCTAAAGGTCATTATAATGACTTTAGAAGTCAAAGGAGTGATTTACTTATTTGATTTAAAGAGGAGAAATGACATGATTTAAGAGAAGTAACTTGCGTTAAGGGTGAAGTTACTTGAGGTTTAAAAGTAGAAGAAAACTTGTTTTCTAACTATTAGAGACTTGAAGTATTTTTGAAAGTTAAGAACTTGATTTGTAAGTATGTGATACTTGGTTTTAATAGTATAAGTCTCTTGGTTATCGAAGGAATGGATCGTCTAAAACCGTAAAGGGTTATAACGGCTTTATGGGAAGTTGGTTATAACGGCTTTATGGAAGGTTTAGAAAGTTGTCTATTTTGATTAAATCGGCATAAGTTGCCTAGATTGTGAAAATTTGGAGTTACTTGATTTCAAGATTTGAAAAGAGTATTCTGTATTGTAGTAACTTACATTGAAAAATAGACACGCCTTGATACTACGGTGATAGTATTCTGGGGGCTTTACATAGAAAGGAGTCTTTTATAAAAGAATGTATGTATGCCTTGCTAAGTACTTTGGCTTGATAAATTGAGGATTTGTCTAAGTGTGCCTTGATAAGTACTTTGACTTGTTAAAAGAGAATTATTCTATGTATGCCTTGATTAGTACTTTGGCTTGATAAATTGAGAATTTGTCTAAGTGTGCCTTGATAAGTACTTTGACTTGTTAAAAGAGAATTATTCTATGTATGCCTTGATTAGTACTTTGGCTTGATAAATTGAGAATTTGTCTAAGTGTGCCTTGATAAGTACTTTGACTTGTTAAAAGAGAATTATTCTATGTATGCCTTGATTAGTACTTTGGCTTGATAAATTGAGAATTTGTCTAAGTGTGCCTTGATAAGTACTTTGACTTGTTAAAAGAGAATTATTCTATGTATGCCTTGATTAGTACTTTGGCTTGATAAATTGAGAATTTGTCTAAGTGTGCCTTGATAAGTACTTTGACTTGTTAAATGAGAATTTATTCTATTTGTGCGGATAAGTACTTTGGCTTGTTAAATGAGAATTTATTCTATTTGTGCGGATAAGTACTTTGGCTTGTTAAATGAGAATTTATTCTATTTGTGCGGATAAGTACTTTGGCTTGTTAAATGAGAATTATCCTATGTGTGCCTTGATAAGTACTTTGGCTTGGTTAATTGAGAACTTGCCTATATGTCTGGTAATAGCCTTTGAGTGCAAGTATTATGTTTTATTAAGTTCCGCGACTCTCGGTTGAAGGGTCATTTGTCTTGTTGTAAGTTCTTGGGACGTCTGAAGCGGTGATGTGGGATTCCACGGGTATGCTTCCGTTACTTGTAGTACTTAGGTTAAATTCGGATTTTTATAGAAGACATGGTAGTGCTTATGTCTTGTTTGATGGTCGTCGAGATAGGGTAAGAGTATAAGTGAGGGTAAACCCCAAGACGCTATACCACCGCTTTACCATTCTCGAGGTAGAGTATATGTGAGGGTAAACCCCAGATGCTATACCACTGTTTACCATTCTCCAGGGTAGAGTATATGTGAAGTGCACCCTGAGATCTTATACCACTCTTTGTCCACCTTCTCCAGGGTAGAGTATATGTGAGGGTAAACCCCAAGACGCTATACCACTGCTTTACCACCTTCTCCAGGGTAGAGTATATGTGAAGTACACCCCAAGATCTATATACCTGCTGTACCACCTTCTCCAGGTAGAGTATATGTGAGGGTAAACCCCAAGATGCTATACCACCTTTACCACTCGGGGTAGAGTATATGTGAGGGGTAAACCCCCAAGATGCTATACCACCGGTGGGACTTGGTGTTCATGTATGCCTATTGGTGTTATGTTATATCCTCGGATCGCCGGTGAGGAAGGATTCCACGCACGATTGATATTATGGGCGTGAGACCCATAGTTATATTTAGTAGTAACTTTGAGGGCTGCGTCCACGACTTGATATATTGCTTATGTGCTATGTACTGTAGGTTGGCTATCATACATGTCTCCTGTTTTGTTTAGACTGTTATGATTTCATTACAGTACTCTTTGTTCACATACTTGGTACATTCTTCGTCTTGACCTCGCCCGAAGTGCGTTCACGCCGCGAGTTTAGGTCTTGATTCGGTGATCGGCAGTGTAGGATCTGCTCGGGGTTTTGGATAAGCTCCTTCTATTAGGAGTTTATCTTTGGTATATGTCCTTGATGCAGTGCTTTGTATAGTTTTGGGTGCGGCGGGGCCTTGTCCGTCATAGTTCGATTTAACTCCAGAAGTGCAGTATTCATATGTGGGATTGGACTCGTATGCGGTGTAGTGTCTTTTGTTTATGTATATATGGCGGCCTTGTCACTTTGCCCTTACGCGTCGTTTGTTTTAAAAGAAAAAAAAATGAGGTGTTATTTGATTCATGACTTACTTGTATTGTTAAGGTAGAAGGGTGCGGGTAGGGCACGATCCGCGAGCCGGTTCGGCCGTGACAGTGGTATCGAGCGATCGATCCTCGGAATGTCTGAGCCGTGTCTAGTAGAGTCTTGATTATCGGCGTGTTGCGCGCCACACCCATAAACATGAGGCTACAGGACATTTAAGAGTTGGTTTCTATTCTTCTCACTCTGATATCGTGACATAGAGCTGGGTTAATAAGATAATTCCTCTCGGCGTATTGTTGTGTTCTGATTATGCCTCGAGAGCGCGGCCTTGAGAAGGGCAAAAGGGTAGCAAGAGCTACTAGTCGGACTCAGAGAGTTGATAGGGCTTATGCCCGTGGTACACCGGATGTTATTCGCGATCGGCGAGTCGCCTGCGCGAGTTTGAGGCCCCAAGCACGAGCCTCCAGTTTCTCGGTTAGGAGAAGACTATAGGGTCATGAGGGAAGCAGTTATGTTATTGACCAAGATAGCGGTGCTAGCAGTTGTAAGTGATAGTACCCCAGAGGTAGGGATACTTTGATTAGTAAAGTGAGAAATAAGAATGTTGACAAGAATGATAGGTGAACTGAGACTATAGTTGTATAAAGTTCACAAGTTGTAATTACCCCGTATAAGTGTAAGAACGATAGGGAAGATTGTATAGTAGAAATACTTTGGCTTATGAGACGAACCTCCAGTGAATAGGGGGTAGGGTAAGAAGTACCTTGAGATAAGAGAGAGATTTATTTCAGACTAAGAATGAGAAGTTAAGCGTGACGATGAGTCGGGTTATGGACTCATTTCGGGTCAGCCGATAGTTTGGAATGGGGTAATGTCAGTTAGAAATGGTCCCGTTATGTGTTAGGGTCCTGAGGATGTCAGGCCCAAGTTTAGTTAATCGTTGTACAAGTTTGTGGATGCGTTCCACCGGAACTAGGTCGTAAGGACCGAGAAAAGCCTTAACGGGAATGTGAGTAGCTTAATGGCCAGGTTTGATTAGTAACTCCAAGGAGTGGAGAATAGAAACAAAATATTGAGATTTTGTACGTGTACTAGATAAGTTTGAAAGCACGAGAAAGTATGACAAGTAAGGAAAGAAAGGAACCTCTAGGGAATCCCGTGTTTGAGGAGACTGTAACCTTCGAGTTTTGTGAGAAGGGACCACGGATGGAAGGTCCATTATTATGTTTACGTATGTTGAGGTGGCCATGTATGGCATCGTTGGTCTTGTGCAGTTTTGATTGATAGGCATAGTATAGAGTTTATGCCGGAGTTTGTATAGCTTGACAACCGACTAAGAACATTCTGGGACGAATGTTTCTAAGGGAAGAATGTTACACCAGTAAGTTCGGGACATGTGTAAGTGAATGTACGCAAGGAACACAAGACTTGGAAATTAGTACGAAAGGAAGGATTGTTTTTCCGACGGGAAGTCTTCCGGACGTCGGAAAGGAAAAATGTTCGTTGTTGAGAATTGGATTCTCAAAAGGCATTATTTGAAGAGTTTGGAACTCTTAACCTTATGGAAATTTATTTTTGCGGATTTGGTCACGTGGGGCCCACACGAGGAATTTTACGTTTTTGGGGCCACGAGGTTACGGAATTTTATGGACGAATGAGAGGCGACACGTGGCACCCCACATGGCTTGGTCGAAATTTATGCAAGGGTAGAATGGTCATTTGACCTATGTAGATGATAAGTCTTGCAGCTTGACATATTTGACCAAGTCAACTTGTCCACATAGGCTCAATCCTTGTGATATTCATCCTAGCCTCACATTTGTTGATATCTAGACCCTCCAATGTGTTATATGTATCATACTAGTGCAAGACTAGCTCACTTTACACTTAGAAAAAATTAGAGAACTCTTGTTCTTCTATAGTTGCTCTCGGCCAAGGCTACTTTAGGAAGAGAAAATTTTGTAGTTTTGATCCATTTGTCACAAGACTTTAACCCAATGTCCCCAAGGGTATTGTAAGGTTATCTCAATAGAAAGAATTCGGAAAAACGATTTTTACGTTAGTCATGGCGGAAACAAAGGAGTTCTTCACTTTGAAGTTGGAACTTGAAGAAGGGTTCTTCATAGGCCTCTAAGGAATGCTTGAGCGGATTGGAACTTAAGGAAAGAGCTAAGAATTTCTAAGGCGCGACTTTGGATCTTGGAAATTTTAAGGGCTTGAAAGGTATAAATTTTGTCGTTTTATTAGTTAAGTATTACTTATGATTGTAGCTAAGTTTAATAGCAAGCATGAGATATATAGTATGAATATATATAATTATATAGGTTATAGGAACCATAATCAGAAAACTAGCATGTTAGCATTAAGACTAAAATACAAGTCGATTATAATTAAAGTCGCCGCATGTTGTAAAAGGAAGGAAATTGTAGTTGTTGAAGTTGTTTAGACTATATAACATGTTAGACCTAAGAACTTGGAATTTGGAAAAGGGTTGGAAAAGACTTAGTGTTGTTGGTTGTAAGTTGGCCGAGAATGGCTTTAATTGTGGAACTACTTTGGTATGAATTGTGGGGCGGAATATTACACGTATTGTAAGGCGTGTAATCCCCTTTGTTTAGTTGTTGTTTGGAGCCTTAAATGTGGCTTGTTGGTTATTGTATTCGGCCTTGAAAAGGTGGCAAAGTGAGTAGAAACAAAGGAAGTCTTTTAGATTTTCCGTAGAATTAGAGACTAGAATTAGTATTATTCTACATAGAGACTAGAAGTTGATAGCCTTGTTGTGACCATTATAGGTTGACACTTCTACGTACGGTGTATTCGGCTTAGCTTGTGGATTTAGCCGAAAAGGTATGTGAACTATCTCCTTACAGCATGATTCCTTAGAATAAAGAAAGTAAGTTCTACTCCTTGAATGATCCATTCCTTGCTTGTATTTGGATTGCCTAAAATAGAATTTGTTCTATGTACTTCCTTGAGTGTACTTTGATGTTTAAATTGTAAGTAGTATAATCCATTTCCTTAGGGAAGTTTGGATTCTTAAAAGTGAAGGTATTTTTCTTAAAGTACATAGAAACTTAAAAAGGAAGTGATTTCCAAATCTTTTGGCTAGTGCCTTAGTTCTAAAACCTAAAGGTCATTATAATGACTTTAGAAGTCAAAGGAGTGATTTACTTATTTGATTTAAAGAGGAGAAATGACATGATTTAAGAGAAGTAACTTGCGTTAAGGGTGAAGTTACTTGAGGTTTAAAAGTAGAAGAAAACTTGTTTTCTAACTATTAGAGACTTGAAGTATTTTTGAAAGTTAAGAACTTGATTTGTAAGTATGTGATACTTGGTTTTAATAGTATAAGTCTCTTGGTTATCGAAGGAATTGATCGTCTAAAACCGTAAAGGGTTATAACGGCTTTATGGGAAGTTGGTTATAACGGCTTTATGGAAGGTTTAGAAAGTTGTCTATTTTGATTAAATCGGCATAAGTTGCCTAGATTGTGAAAATTTGGAGTTACTTGATTTCAAGCTTTGAAATGAGTTTTACAAGTGTAGTAACTTACCTTGAAAAATAGACACGCCTTGATACTACGGTGTTAGTATTCTTGGGGCTTTACATAGAAAGGAGTCTTTTATAAAAGAATGTATGTATGCCTTGCTAAGTACTTTGGCTTGATAAATTGAGGATTTGTCTAAGTGTGCCTTGATAAGTACTTTGACTTGTTAAAAGAGAATTATTCTATGTATGCCTTGATTAGTACTTTGGCTTGATAAATTGAGAATTTGTCTAAGTGTGCCTTGATAAGTACTTTGACTAGTTAAATCATAATTATTGTATGTATGCCTTGATTAGTACTTTGGCTTGATAAATTGAGCATTTGTCTAAGTGTGCCTTGATAAGTACTTTGACTTGTTAAAAGAGAATTATTCTATGTATGCCTTGATTAGTACTTTGGCTTGATAAATTGAGAATTTGTCTAAGTGTGCCTTGATAAGTACTTTGACTTGTTAAAGAGAATTATTCTATGTATGCCTTGATTAGTACTTTGGCTTGATAAATTGAGAATTTGTCTAAGTGTGCCTTGATAAGTACTTTGACTTGTTAAAAGAGAATTATTCTATGTATGCCTTGATTAGTACTTTGGCTTGATAAATTGAGAATTTGTCTAAGTGTGCCTTGATAAGTACTTTGACTTGTTAAATGAGAATTTATTCTATTTGTGCGGATAAGTACTTTGGCTTGTTAAATGAGAATTTATTCTATTTGTGCGGATAAGTACTTTGGCTTGTTAAATGAGAATTTATTCTATTTGTGCGGATAAGTACTTTGGCTTGTTAAATGAGAATTATCCTATGTGTGCCTTGATAAGTACTTTGGCTTGGTTAATTGAGAACTTGCCTATATGTCTTGGTAATAGCCTTTGAGTGCAAGTATTATGTTTTATTAAGTTCCGCGACTCTCGGTTGAAGGGTGTTTGTCTTGTTGTAAGTTCTTGGGACGTCTGCAAGCGGTGATGTGGGATTCCACGGGTATGCTTCCGTTACTTGTAGTACTTAGGTTAAATTCGGATTTTTATAGAAGACATGGTAGTGCTTATGTCTTGTTTGATGGTCGGTCGAGATAGGGTAAGAGTATAAGTGAGGGGTAAACCCCCAAGATGCTATACCACCTGCTTTACCACCTTCTCCAGGGTAGAGTATATGTGAGGGGTAAACCCCCAAGATGCTATACCACTGTTTACCACTTCTCCAGGGTAGAGTATATGTGAAGTACACTTTGAGATCTTTATACCACTTTGTCTCACCTTCTCCAGGGTAGAGTATATGTGAGGGTAAACCCCAGATCTTTATACCACTGTTTACCACCTTCTCCGGTAGAGTATATGTGAAGTACACCCCTTTGAATCTTATACCACTGCTGTACCTTCTCCAGGGTAGAGTATATGTGAGGGGTAAACCCCCAAGATGCTATACCACCTGCTTTACCACCTTCTCCAGGGTAAGAGTATAAGTGAGGGGTAAACCCCCAAGATGCTATACCACCGGTGGGACTTGGTGTTCATGTATGCTATTGGTGTTATGTTATATCTGGAATTGGCGGTGAGGAAGGATTCCACGGCACGATTGATATTATGGGCGTGAGACCCGTAGTTATATTTGAGTAGTAACTTTGAGGCTGCGTCACGACTTGATATATTTGCTTATGTGCTATATCTTGTAGGTTGGCTATCATACATGTCTCTGTTTTGTTTAGATGTTATGATTTCATTCTGTACTCTTTGTTCACATACTTGGTACATTCTTCTTGACCTCGCCGGAGGCTGCGTTAAATCTGCGAGTTTAGGTCCTTGATTCGGTGATCGGCAGTGTAGGATCCTGCTCGGGGTTTTGGATAAGCTCCTTCTATTCGGAGTTTATCTTTGGTATATGTCCTTGATGCAGGCTTTGTATAGTTTTAGTGCGGCGGGGCCTTGTCG
Organism: Przewalskia tangutica; assembly: GCA_029844215.1. Lineage (NCBI taxonomy): Eukaryota > Viridiplantae > Streptophyta > Magnoliopsida > Solanales > Solanaceae > Przewalskia > Przewalskia tangutica. Next base: position 22,194,661 of record CM056730.1, on the reverse strand, counting down.
TCATAGTTGATTTAACTCCAAGTGCTGTATTCATATGTGGGATTGGACTGCGTATGCGGTGTAGTGTCTTTTGTTTATGTATATATGGCGACGCTTGTCGGCTTTGCCTTGCGTCACGTTTGTTTTAAAAGAAAAAAAATGAGGTGTTATTTGATTCATGACTTACTTGTATTGTTAAGGTAGAAGGGTGCAGGTAGGGCACGATCCGAGGCAGGTTGGTGTGACAGTGGTATCGAGCGATCGATCCTCGGAATGTCTGAGGCCGTGTCTAGTAGAGTCTTGATTATCGGTGTGTTGCGCGCCACACCCATAAGCGAGAGGCTACGGGACATTTAGGAGTTAGTTTCTATTCTTCTCACTCTAGATCGTGCCATAGATTTGTGTTAGTAAGATAATTCCTCTCGGCGTATTGTTGTGTTATTCTGATTATGCCTCGAGAGCGGCGCCTTGAGAAGGGCAAAAGGGGTAGCAAGAGATACTAGTCGGACTCGGAGAGTTGATAGGGCTTATGCCCGTGGTACACCGGATGTTATTCGCGATCGGCGAGTCGCCTGCGCGAGTTTGAGCCCAGGCACGAGCCTCCAGTTTCTCGGTTAGGAGAAGACTATAGGGTCGTGAGGAAGCGATTATGTTATTGACCAAGATAAGCGGTGCTAGCGATTGTAAGTGATAGTACCCAGGTAGGGATACTTTGATTAGTAAAGTGAGAAATAAGAATGTTGACAAGAATGATAGGTGAACCGAGACTATAGTTGTATAAAGTTCACAAGTTGTAATTACCAGTATAAGTGTAAGAACGATAGGAAGATTGTATAGTAGAAATACTTTGGCTTATGAGGCAGACCTCCAGTGAATAGGGGTAGGGTAGAAGTACCTTGAGATAAGAGAGAGATTTATTTGGACTAAGAATGAGAAGTTAAGCGTGGCGATGAGTCGGGTTATGGACTCATTTCGGTCACCGATAGTTTGGAATGGGGTAATGTCGATTAGAAATGGTCAGATTATGTGTTAGGGTCACGAGGATGTCGAGCCCAAGTTTAGTTAATCGTTGTACAAGTTTGTGGATCGTTCCACCTAACTAGGTCGTAAGGACCGAGAAAAGCCTTAACGGGAATGTGGTAGCTTAATGGCGGGTTTGATTAGTAACTCAGGAGTGGAGAATAGAAACAAAATATTGAGATTTTGTCGTGTACTAGATAAGTTTGAAAGTACGAGAAAGTATGACAAGTAAGGAAAGAAAGGAACCTCTAGGGAATCCGTGTTTGAGGAGATTGTAACGCCGAGTTTTGTGAGAAGGGACCACGGATGGAAGGTCCATTATTATGTTTACGTATGTTGAGGTGGCCATGTATGGCATCGTTGGTCTTGTGCAGTTTTGATTGATAGGCATAGTATAGAGTTTATGCCGGAGTTTGTATAGCTTGACAATCGACTAAGAACATTCGGGACGAATGTTTCTAAGGGGAAGAATGTTACACCAGTAAGTTCGGGACATGTGTAAGTGAATGTACGCGAGAACACAAGACTTGGAAATTAGTACGAAAGGAAGGATTGTTTTTCCGACGGGAAGTATTCCGGACGTCGGAAAGGAAAAATGTTCGTTGTTGAGAATTGGATTCTCAAAAGGCATTATTTGAAGAGTTTGGACCTCTTAACCTTATGGAAATTTATGTTTGCGGAGTTGGTCACGTGGGGCCCTTTGAGAATTTTACGTTTTTGGGGCCCGAGGGTTCTGGAATTTTATGGACGAATGAGAGGCGACACGTGGCACCCCACATGGCTTGGTGAAATTTATGCAAGGGTAGAATGGTCATTTGACCTATGTAGATGATAAGTCTTGCAAGCTTGACATATTTGACCAAGTCAACTTGTCCACATAGGCTCGATCCTTGTGATATTCATCCTAGCCTCACATTTGTTGATATCTAGACCTCCAATGTGTTATATGTATCATACTAGTGCAAGACTAGCTCACTTTACACTTAGAAAAAATTAGAGAACTCTTGTTCTTCTATAGTTGCTCTCGGCCAAGGCTACTTTAGGAAGAGAAAATTTTGTAGTTTTGATCCATTTGTCACAAGACTTTAACTTGATGTCCCCAAGGGTATTGTAAGGTTATCTCAATAGAAAGAATTCGGAAAAAGCGTATTTTTACGTTAGTCATGGCGGAAACAAAGGGAGTTCTTGACTTTGAAGTTGGAACTTGAAGAAGGGTTCTTCATAGGCCTCTAGGAATGCTTGGAGGATTGGAACTTAAGGAAAGGAGCTAAGAATTTCTAAAGCGCGACTTTGGATCTTGGAAATTTTAAGGGCTTGGAAAGGTATAAATTTTGTCGTTTTATTAGTTAAGGCTTACTTATGATTGTAGCTATGGTTATTAGCAAGCATGAGATATATAGTATGAATTTTGATAAGGATATAGGTTATTGGAACCTAATCAGAAAACTAGCATGTTAGCCTTAAGACTACAATTCAAGTCGATTATTAGTAAAGTCGTCGCATGTTGTAAAAGGAAGGAAATTGTAGTTGTTGAAGTTGTTTAGACTATATAACATGTTAGACCTAAGAACTTGGAATTTGGAAAAGGGTTGGAAAAGACTTAGTGTTGTTGGTTGTAAGTTGGCGAGAATGGCTTTAATTGTGGAACTACTTTGGTATGAATTGTGGGCGGAATATTACACGTATTGTAAGGCGTGTAATCCCCTGTTTGGTTGTTGTTTGGAGCCTTAAATGTGGCTTGTTGGTTATTGTATTCGGCCTTGAAAAGGTGGCAAAGTGAGTAGAAACAAAGGAAGTCTTTGCGATTTTCCGTAGAATTAGAGACTAGAATTAGTATTATTCTACATAGAGACTAGAAGTTGATAGCCTTGTTGTGACCATTATAGGTTGACACTTACGTGCGGTGTATTCGGCAGCTTGTGGATTTAGCGAAAAGGTATGTGAACTATCTCCTCTTACAGCATGATTCCTTAGAATAAAGAAAGTAAGTTCTACTCATTGAATGATCCATTCCTTGCTTGTATTTGGATTGCCTAAAATAGAATTTGTTCTATGTACTTTGAGTGTACTTTGATGTTTAAATTGTAAGTAGTATAATCCATTTCCTTAGGGAAGTTTGGATTCTTAAAAGTGAAGGTATTTTTCTTAAAGTACATAGAAACTTAAAAGGAAGTGATTTCCAAATCTTTTGGCTAGTGCCTTAGTTCTAAAACCTAAAGGTCATTATAATGACTTTAGAAGTCAAAGTGATTTACTTATTTGATTTAAAAGAGGAGAAATGACATGATTTAAGAAGTAACTTGCGTTAAGGGTGAAGTTACTTGAGGTTTAAAAAGTAGAAAACTTGTTTTCTAACTATTAAGAGACTTGAAGTATTTTTGAAAGTTAAGAACTTGATTTGTAAGTATGTGATACTTGGTTTTAATAGTATAAGTCTCTTGGTTATCGAAGGAATTGATCGTCTAAAACCGTAAAAGGGTTATAACGGCTTTATGGGAAGTTGGTTATAACGGCTTTATGGAAGGTTTAGAAAGTTGTCTATTTTGATTAAATCGGCATAAGTTGCCTAGATTGTGAAAATTTGGAGTTACTTGATTTCAAGCTTTGAAATGAGTTTTACGAAGTGTAGTAACTTACCTTGAAAAATAGACACGCCTTGATACTACGGTGTTAGTATTCTTGGGGCTTTACATAGAAAGGAGTCTTTTATAAAAGAATGTATGTATGCCTTGCTAAGTACTTTGGCTTGATAAATTGAGGATTTGTCTAAGTGTGCCTTGATAAGTACTTTGACTTGTTAAAGAGAATTATTCTATGTATGCCTTGATTAGTACTTTGGCTTGATAAATTGAGAATTTGTCTAAGTGTGCCTTGATAAGTACTTTGACTTGTTAAAAGAGAATTATTCTATGTATGCCTTGATTAGTACTTTGGCTTGATAAATTGAGAATTTGTCTAAGTGTGCCTTGATAAGTACTTTGACTTGTTAAAGAGAATTATTCTATGTATGCCTTGATTAGTACTTTGGCTTGATAAATTGAGAATTTGTCTAAGTGTGCCTTGATAAGTACTTTGACTTGTTAAAAGAGAATTATTCTATGTATGCCTTGATTAGTACTTTGGCTTGATAAATTGAGAATTTGTCTAAGTGTGCCTTGATAAGTACTTTGACTTGTTAAATGAGAATTTATTCTATTTGTGCACGGATAAGTACTTTGGCTTGTTAAATGAGAATTTATTCTATTTGTGCCCGGATAAGTACTTTGGCTTGTTAAATGAGAATTTATTCTATTTGTGCGGATAAGTACTTTGGCTTGTTAAATGAGAATTATCCTATGTGTGCCTTGATAAGTACTTTGGCTTGGTTAATTGAGAACTTGCTATATGTCGGGTAATAGCCTTTGAGTGCAAGTATTATGTTTTATTAAGTTCCGCGACTCTCGGTTGAAGAATTGGTGTCTTGTTGTAAATTCTTGGAGCGTCTGACGGTGATGTGGGATTCCACGGGTATGCTTCCGTTACTTGTAGTACTTGGGTTAAATTCCCGGATTTTTATAGAAGACATGGTAGTGCTTATGTCTTGTTTGATGGTCGGTCGAGATAGGGTAAGAGTGTAAGTGAGGGTAAACCCCAGACGCTATACCACCGCTTTACCATACTCGAGTAGAGTATATGTGAGGGTAAACCCAAGATCTTTATACCACTGTTTACCATTCTCGGGTAGAGTATATGTGAAGTGCACCCCAAGATCTTTATACCACTCTTGTCCACTTCTCCGGGTAGAGTATATGTGAGGGTAAACCCCAGATCTTTATACCACTGTTTACCACCTCTCCGGTAGAGTATATGTGAAGTACACCCCCAAGATCTTATACCACTCTTTGTACCACCTTCTCGGGTAGAGTATATGTGAGGGTAAACCCCAGATGCTATACCACCTTTACCACCTTCTCGGGGTAGAGTATAAGTGAGGGTAAACCCCAAGATCTTTATACCACCGGTGGGACTTGGTGTTCATGTATGCCTATTGGTGTTATGTTATATCTGGATTTGGCGGTGAGGAAGGATTCCACGCACGATTGATATTATGGGCGTGAGACCCGTAGTTATATTTAGTAGTAACTTTGAGGGCTGCGTCCACGACTTGATATACCGCTTATGTGCTATATCGTAGGTTGGCTATCATACATGTCTCTGTTTTGTTTAGGCGTTATGATTTCATTCTGATACTCTTTGTTCACATACGGTACATTCGTCTTGACCTCGCCCGAATTTGCGTTCATCTGCATGAGTTTAGGTATGATTCGGTGATCGGCAGTGTAGGATCTGCTCGGGGTTTTGGATAAGCTCCTTCTATTAGGAGTTTATCTTTGGTATATGTCCTTGATCTGAGCTTTGTATAGTTTTGGAGTGCAGCGGGGCCTTGTCGTCGTAGTTGATTTAACTCCAGAAGTGCAGTATTCATATGTGGGATTGGACTCATGTACGGTGTAGTGTCTTTTGTTTATGTATATATGGCAGCCTTGTCGGCTTTGCCCTTGCACGTACGTTTGTTTTAAAAGAAAAAAAAATGAGGTGTTATTTCAGTTCCGCAGCTTACTTGTATTGTTAAGGTAGAAGGGTGCCCAGGTAGGGCACCAGTCACGGGCCCGGGGTTCGGGTTGTGACAGAATTGTCTCTTCAAGTGTCAAGTAATGACATTGAATCACCCATGTAATGGCAATGAATTACCCAAGTAATGACACCCGTTTATCAGCCCAAATAATAGTTGAATAATTCTGGAATGAATTCCATTGAGGGTAACCCAAAAGTCTCAAAAATCAGATTTTCCGTTTCATACTTTTTGCCAGGGTAGCGCCGCGGCCTAGCCTCGGAAGCGCCTCAGCCCTGACGGGGTTGTCGCCGCGGCCCTTCTCAGCGCCGCGGCCCTTTCCGACCCGTTCCATCTTTACACTATGCACACTTCTTCCTTCATTTACCAACATGGAACACTCGTCATTTGGCCAATGATCGTCCATCATTCTATGTCTCAAACATTTTACTTACGTACCAATATCTCTTTCACTAATGAAATTTACGATCACTGGTACAATGTGTGTACATATGTGGAAACGATGTTTCCGACGTGCGGGGCCCCAAATGTTCGAGTCATAAATAATGGGATAAACTTTATTCCACATTAATAAATTCGGATATCACCACTAATAGGAAGGAATCATAACAAAAGTTACATCAGACATATTGTAATTTTTTTTTTCCCTTTCCAGATTTCACAAGTTAAACATTCTTTATAAAATAATCACGCCTTTTGACATAAAGCTGATCATTAGCTTCACTAATCAATGATCAATCGTGCCCAAATATGAATAACTGCCAATTTCTTTTTTCCAACAGTGTAATGCATATTAATATGCATGGAAGATATACTAGGAAAAACTAGAAAAAAATTGTAAAAAAATTAACTAACAATCCCATGAAAGTTGGTCCATAGAATTAACATTAGTGTACAACCCACAAGGCGCCAATGCAGAATCCATAAACTCAAAACCAAAGTTAGAGTTATCGCCAAATGTATTTTCCACCGTCTGATCATGATCATTAACCTTGTAGACATCCTCTTGATCATAAAACTTTGTTTGCATAATTGGAAATTGTTGATCCCCTTGTAATTTCCCTTGCATTTCTTCTTCTTGTCCATTGACAGGATTTAATAAGGTTGTTGGTTCAAGGCCAGTTCCATGCCACATGCTGTTCTCATTTATATAAGATGACACAGTACTCGTCGTGCTTTCCATTAATGAACAACTCGTGAAATCCAACATGGAATTTCGAGCAGTAATGAGATTTCTATCACTTGTTTGAGACTGAGGCATAATTATTGTACTTTGATTTCTCTGTTCGCTCAACGTGAAAGTAGGGTTTTGGTATTCAATGTTGGGAACAATAGGAGTGTAATTGTATGTACTATTATTATTACTATGAGGGAAAGGAGGTAAGGTTGCAAGAGTTGATTTTATTATGTCCATTGAAATTACTTCTTTATTTGTTGAAGTATCAATGGTGAAAAGTGAGGTAGAATTTTGATGATAAGTGTAGTTGTTGGTTTTTTTGGTTGAATTGTTGGTTTTGTTTTTGAGGAGATTGTGAGTATTTGGATCTAACCCTTGAGCAATAAGCTTCTTTTTAATGCAAGAATTCCAAAAATTCTTCACTTCATTATCCGTCCTACCTGGTAAATATTTGGCTATTTGTGCCCATCTATTTCCCAAGATTCTATGAACATCAATGATGGTTCTTTCTTCTTGCTCAGTAAAAGAACCCCTTCTTAGATCTGGCCTCAAGTAATTCATCCATCTCAACCTACAACTCTTTCCACATCTATGTAGCCCTGCAAAATATTAAAGATATAATTAAATAAATATAAATATACCGTTTCAAATAATTTAAATTTTTAGATGACATAGTTATACAACTCAAAATGGTATGTATCATAAACAGAGCCTTAATTTAAATTTCATTGTACCGTCGTACATTTTTAAAACAAGGTCTAACGACCTCCTTTATAGATTGGAATTACCTTATTATCATAGAAAAGACGACATTTTTTCAGCTAAATATGAGAGAAAGGTTGTATGTGTATTCTTTCTTTCTCCATCTTCAGAAAAAACACTCTTTGAGCATGTTGACTGAATGGTTGACACTTGCATCTCTCTTGACTAGAAGAATTATATGTGTTTGGCTCATGAAAAAAAGATCATGCCGCCCGTGAGAAACACATCGAAGATATAATTAAGCGAATACAAATGTGTTCTCTCTTGCAGTTTAATCTTTGAGATTACAATTCACACATAATTTCAATCAGAAAACAAGAATCCCCCCATAAAGAAGAACAAAAAGAGAAGTATGAGAAATGAACAAATATATCATGTGTATATAAATTAAACCTGCTAGTTTAGGAACAGAACTCCAACAGCCATGGCCATGGGTGGTGATATGTCTAATGAGTTTTTCATCTTCTTCTGGAGACCAAAGACCTCTTTTTACTTTCTGTTTGCTGCAGCAGTGATGGCCCATGCCTATGCCCTTCTCACCACTAGTGTTTTTAAATAAGTTGCACATCTTCATCTATATATATATATGGTGGCTGGCTGGCTGCTCCCCGAAATTTTTCTCTAATTAAAAATATTATAAAATACAATTGTCTTTAATTTACTACAAACATATAGAGTGGGGTTTTCTTTCTCCAAATATTTGCAATTACCATACGTGTGCAACAAAGATGAAGTAGACATATTCACAATGACTATATTAGAGAGAGAGTGTTTAACTTGGAGTGTACTCATTAAAGGACCACCTTTGGTATCGAGTGATTTAGCAGCTTCTCTAAGCCTTCTCTTTCACACATTTTATTTTTAGAGTAAAGTTCTCTGTTTTGACGGTGTATTTTTTTCTTTCATATAATCAAATCAATTATAAGGTAAATGTAGTATAATTATTTGACGCTTATGGTGGAATGCGGGTCGACGAGGGAGAATCAAGTCGAAGAACTTGCAGGCTTTTAGGTTGGCATGCAAGCTTTTGAAGAACAGATGCACATGTCACCTCAGACAAGTCTCACATTAGAATGAAACAGAAAAAGTAAAGAATTTTATAAAACATAACCCAAATCCACATGGTACGCACGTTTCTGAGCTCGATGATGACATAGATCAAAGTAGCAATTTTGTAATGTCACAAGTTAATTAGGCCAACACTGACAATACATGTCATGAGCTTGGCTGGTGACATCAACTTGTTTGTTTTGCTTTTGTGGACCAATAAATCATGTATTCTTAGGGGAAAATGATGTCTGCAAAAAAACCCTAATACAAGAAATGTCTTAACCATATGAAAGGTGAAAGGATAAAATAAACGACTAATAAATGAAAACAACATTTGTCATGATATATATATATTTTTTTTTGCAATAACTTATGAAATATTACCATACCAACAAAAATAAAGCAATACATCTAAGTAAGCATCCATAGTCATAACCATCTTCTTGGAAGGGTGCTATGTACTTACAGACCTCAAGGAATACTAATTACAAATAGCTTGTATGAGATACCTATTTTTCCTACCTCTTTTGGAATTTCTAACTGTATTTATCCTCTCCCTAATTACAAGTTTAATCTGTTGTCTTTGAGAATTTCTTTTCATTTCCCTGAGATCGTGGAGAAGACATGTCCAGTCCAATGAATTTCAATCCCTTATCTGTTACTCACAATCTTCCCCTGAAAAATCTTATTATTGCGAGCTATCCAGATATTGTAAATCACTGCACCAGATACAGCACTTATCACCTCTTTATTGAATCTATTCCAGTGCTTGAGCTTGATGGAATGCAGATCTTCAGAGACCCCTCTATGCTGAATTGTCATCCCCAACCACCTCGAATTTCATCTCATATTGCCTTAGTACTTAACAAATATATCAGTTATCACCCCAGGCTCTGTCTGCATCTGGTGGTTATCATCTTTCAATTGTGTGACAGCTTGTACCAATTTCCTTTGCTTAATCACAGAGTGGAAGTACTGTGTGTTGTCATCCCCCTTCCTAATCCATGTTGCTTTACTTTTCTGAAGGAGTTACATCTCATCCCAATAGCTTACTCTTATGAAATCTCTCCCAGCTTCCTTCTCTGCTTCCTGCAACTGTCTACACACAGGATTCAGTTGTAGCTGTTGTATACCTCTCAACTTCACCCTACATGTCTCCACCTTTGTAAGTACACTGCCAAAATGCTGGTTGTGTAAACCCCTCAGTTTATGCTTGAGATGTTTTAGCTTCTTCACTACTTTAAACATATTATACCCTTCTATTTGTATCTGCCACCCTTCTCTCACAATATCTTTGAACTGTAAGTGAGTACTCCATATGTTACAATACTTAAATGCTTTCCTTTCTGATGATACAACATTCATCATTTTGATGTGCATTGGACAGTGTTCACATCCCTTCATTCAAGAAATGATCTCTACAAGCTGGCATTTCATCCACTCATTCATCATTTACAGATGACCAAACAATTTTAGAACATTCTTCCATTATCATTCCATGTGTAAGTACAGCCAGTATTTGTCAATTCTTCAATATGACAATCATTTGAACACCCTTGGAAATCCACCATTCTGCCCTAGTATCCTGTCCTCACTATGCAGCACTGCATTAAAATCCCCTAAAACCAACCAAGGGCAAGTTATTCCACCCCCTACTTGAGCCAAATATCCCCACAGATCTTTTTATTTTTTACCTACATCTGTTAAGAATGGATAACTCAACCCCAAAAGCTAGCTTGTAAGGTGATGATTGTCCAAGTCTATATAAGGAGTCCATGTTTCCATTCCATTACCGATGTGAGACTCTTAACACTCCCCGCACGCCCAGACCCCATTAACTGGAGCGTGGATGACATAATTTAGGGACCCAATATCGGTGAACGTAGAATTGGAATGAATACCATGTTAAGAATGGATGTTGAGCCTAACTCAACCTCAAAAGCTAGCTTATAGAGTGATGATTGTCCAAATTCATATAAAGAGTTCATGTTTCCATTCCATTATCCATATGCAATTCTTAACAATATAAACGGCTTTTCCCAAACACTTACATACATATCTTTATCTCAAATAAAGTTGGCTTTTAGTCATAAGTGTAACATACTCAAATAATTACGTAATAGGAAAACAAACAAACAAAAAGAAGAGTACAATTATGAGTCAAATATGTAAAGACACAATTTCACTTTTAATGTTCTATTTTGATGAGATTGACTTTTTATTTATTATTTTATTAATTTATTTTAGACATGTTTTCAAAAAGCCAATAAATTTACCAATTAAAGCCTGCCGACTGACATGACAACATAAGAAACTGTTAATTTTTACTTTTTTAGTATTATGATGTTATTTTCTTAAAAATGCGTGCAAAGAATTCTTTAAAAAATGAGATGTTATTTAATGAAAAATGTATACAAAGAATATTAAAATATATAATGGTATGATGTCCTTATCATTATAACAGTAATTACCCTGTTATCCTAAGCCCTAGACCAGTTGGTTTTGAAGGCAGAGGGTATCCTCATTGAGTGGTGTGGGAGAGCTTGATCATAAGTTCGAAACCCGAGTGCACGCTGCACAGCCGCCTCTTGGGAGCTGTCACACTGGCTTGCCAAGTGTGGTTTAAGCGGGTGGCGTGGTTTGCGGCTATTGCGTCGATCAGGGGTTTACCACTGTCTTTCGAAGAAGCGTGGTGCGGGTTCGCCGTCAAAAAAGAAAAAGTAATTACCCTGTTGTAAAATAAGCGATAGGAGTAGTACGTACGGCCATTTAGGGGAAGACCTAATGATTTTGTATAAGACCAATTATTTTCCTAGCATCTAAATTCAACACAAATTAACAAGAATTTCTTCAAATATATCTCTCTGCTCGTTTTCTCATATTCAGAATTTAAAATTTATTAGTCTTTATAACGATATCAAGTACTAATTATGTTAAAATATTGATTAATATGTACAAAAGATTTATTTCGAAGTAATAATTAGCTTTTTTTATTTATTTAAACAATATACCCAATATAATTGCATAAATAAAATTTGAAGATGGTAAAATGTACGCACACCTTATCATTACCTTGAAAGATAGAAATGATGTTTTCGCTAGATCCTCGACTCATTTTTTAATTTAAAATTTTGATTCCGCTTTTTGTAGTCAATTTTTTTTGATAGTCGAGGTTTTCAGGCTTGCGTCTGACTACTTCACTGGTATTATCCAGACATAATATAATCGGTCCCTTAACGCTATTACCAGTAAATCGCGAGATGTGCTCCGGTGACCAGTTTCTGAAAGCGTACAATTGATCAATGCAACAAGGTCCAACCCCCAAGCATTGTGAGTGTCTGCGGAGAATCGAACTCACACTGTCCATGTCAGAGCGCCTTATAGCGCCCAGATTTTACCACTGAACTATGCCCGAGAGACTTTTGTAGTCAATTTCTTGGTGTCAACGAAAATGGTGATGATTGGGCTGTCTCATTTCATCATTTCTCACCCTATACTTTCCTTTCCTTCTTTCCTTTCACAAAGAATCTTCTCCTTCTGTTTTTACTAGGGTATTTTTTCGCCCGATCATAAAAGAAAAAAGCGATGATTGAATTTATTAATTATTATTTTTCTAATATTCAAATATTAAAAAATAAAAAAATAAAAAATCATGTAATAGATATTAAGAATATCTCAATATAAATTAAATAACAGGAAGTTGGGATAAGATACAAATATATTTGTGGGAACAAAGTGTAAAAACAAGGAAATGAGAATGTAACAACAACAACAAGTATGTAAGAAATCTGGAAATAAACAAATAAGAAGGCTTGCTGAGTCGACTGAATTCTCAATTTATCCTTAAAATAATATTGCACCGTATATCCTTTCAACGGAGTAATGACAACTTATCTCCCAATATAAAACAACAATCAAATAAATGAGCAAAGGGAACTCAAGTGTTCGCTTAGGAAGAAAGATCTTTGAGTGTTTTGTGATTGCAAGAGAGGAAGACAATTTCAGAGAATTGTTAAGTGTAAGGTGTATTTTACAAATGAGCCCAAGACTCCATTTTATAGTGTGAAGAAGATGATCTTTCACATAGCCAAGTAATGGTCAATAAAGACCATATAATAGCCTTGAATGTGGATTAATAATTCAGTCAAATAATGGCTGAATTCATGAGCCAAATAATGAAGAATTAATGCTCCAAAGTCAGCTCAAAAATCAGTTTTCGTTCATCTTCCAACGGTCTGAAACGTCCGCAGCGCTGCGGCCCTGCAGCCTGGCGCCGAAATTTCAGAGTTTCGGGCGTCGCGAAATTTTTCAGATTCGTTTCATCTTTTACACATTGTACATGTCTTCCTTTCGTTTACCAACGTGAAATCATTGTCATTTGGCCAATAATCGTCTCTTCTCTTACGTCTCAAATAATTCGTATACGTACCAATATCTCTTCCATTTAAGGAAATTACGATCCTTGCCACTTTATGTGCACGTGTGTGGAAACCATGTTTCCGACGTGCGGGGCCCCAATTGTTCGAGTCATAATTAATAGGATTAATTTTATTTCACGTTTAGTAAATTTCCAACAATCCCCTCTTGGAAGAGATTTTGGTGCACTCACATGGTGCCTTTCGAGCAATCACTCGGCGGATCGATGTTGCATCTGGAGAGGTAGCCGTAGCTTTAAACCTTCAATAGTAGAATACCAGTGAACGTGATGTCTTGAACCGTCAGTGTTTAGTATATGCCAAGACAATGGTATCATCACAATTCCTTTCCTACTCAATCCTTCTTATGTTTTTGTCCATCGTGGGCCGTGGACACCCTTGGATTCTTAAGTGCGTTCATTTGAGGCTGTCTGTCCTCGCACTTAAATAGGTGATCTCCTACAAGGTATCCTGCAATACCCCGCTACACAAGCGTTAGGAACCATTAAAAATTTTCCCAACCTAACCTCAAGTATTGAGGATCATTAAAGGTTTGAAAACTTATCCTTTACCCCTCTTACAGGTAGCACTTTTTGTCTATCACGGGAACGACCTTGGGTTATGTTTCTTAAGAAGAAAACATTATCCGAAGTGCTCTTGCTTCCACCGAAGCGCTCACGGAACCTTTACAATTTAGTTTTCCATTGAACCTTATTCTTGGGATCTCCGGTCTGTAATGTTGGGTGTCCATTATATCGATTCTTATTGTTTGAGTTTTAAGCCCATTCCCCTAGACCGGCAGAACATCTGATCTTTGGGTATTCCCTTCGTCAAGAGATCTGCGATATTTTTCTTAGATTTTATGTAATCAATAGAAATAACATCTGAGGTGATCAGCTGCCTAACGGACTCATGTCTCCATCGAATATGATGAGACTTGTCGTTGTATATAGAACTTCATGCCCTTCCTAGAGGCGACTGACTATTGCAGTGGATCATTACAGAAGACACGAGTTTATCCCAATATGGGACATTCTCTAGAAAACCATGAAGCCACTCAGTTTCTTCTCTCGCTTTATCTAAAGCGATAAATTCTGACTCCATCGTGGATCGGGCAATCAGAGTTTAGAGGATTTCCAAGACACAGATCCACCACCAATTGTAAAAATATATATGCTGTTGGACTTGATGTCTTCGTTATCAGATATCCAGTTTGCATCACTGTACCCCTCTAGTACAGCTGGATATCTCAAATAGTGTATGCCAAAATTTAGCGTGAACTTCAGGAACCGTAGTACCCTATTCAACAATTTCCAGTGATCCTCACTTAGATTACGGGTGAACCTAGCCAATTTATTGACTGCATGAGCGATATCTAGTCGAGTGCAGTTTGTGATATACATCAGACTACCAATCACCTGAGTATATCACTCCTGTCGTACGGGCTCACCAAGATGTTTGTCAATGTTTTGACTTATATCCAATAGTGTCGATACCGCTGAACTGTTGAACATCCTAAATTTTTTCAGTACATCCTCGATGTAGTGAGATTGAGACAAGATCAGTCCATCAGGTGGCTTAGAGATCTTGATCCCTAAGATGACATCTGCAATGCCCATATCTTTCATGTCAAAAGATTGTTTTAACATGTTCTTAGTCGCTAGGATTATCCCAGGACTGCTTCCAGTGATTAACAAGTCGTCTACATAAAGACATATCATGACGAAAGATTCGACATTTCCTTCATGTAGACACATTTGTCACATCCATTAATGGCGAACTCTTTTGATAGTAGAGTAGTATATAATTTCTCGTACCATTGTTTAGGGGCTTGTTTCAGCCCGTACAATGATTTAACAAGCCGACATACTTTTGTCTCTTGTCCTGGAACCACATACCCCTCGGGCTGTTCCATATATAATTCTTCTTCCAAATCACCATTTAGGAAGGTTGTCTTAACATCCATTTGATGTATTTCAAGATCCCGCAAGGCGGCGATAGCTATTGACATGTATGGATGTCATTCTAGACACCGGAGAGTAGGTGTAGAAGTAACCAAGGCCATCCTTTTGGCGATAGCCCTTGACTACCAACCTAGCCTTGTACTTGTCGATAGATCCATCTACCTTCAACTTCCGTTTAATGATCCATTTACAACCCAAAGGTTTGTATCCCGGGGAAAGTTCAGCCAACTCCCAGGTGTGGTTATGCAGAATGGATTTTATCTCACTTTCTAAATCTTCCTTCCAGAGCGGTTCTTCTGGAGTTGACAATGCTTCGACGATTGTCCGTGGTTCATCCTGAACCAAATAAGCTTCAAAGTCTGCACCGAAGGACTTGTATTTCCGGGCCCTTTTGCTTCTCCTTAGTTCCATCTCTAAATCTTCCAAGTCCTGAGAATCTAGAATACTGGATTCCTGATAATCATCTACTTCAGAATTCACTAGATCTGAACCATTCGAATCTAGGTATTCATTGACTCCTTGATCCTCAGAGATTTGATCATAACTTCGTTTGTGAGAGGTTATGTTGTTTTCCTTATATGGAAACATGTCTTCAAAGAAACTCGCGTTCCTTGATTCCATGATCGTACCTACATGAATATCCGGTACATCAAAATTATGCACTAGGAAGCGATAAGCACTACTGTTATTGGCATATCCGATGAATATGTAATCCACAGTCTTAGGTCCAATCTTGACCTGCTTTGGCATAGGTACTTTTACCTTGGCCAGACAACCCCATACCTTCAAATATTTGTAGGTAGGTTTCTTTCTTTTTCATAGCTCGTATGGAGTCTTATCTTTACCCTTGTGTTGGACTCTGTTAAGAATCCTATTCGCGATAAGGATAGCTTCTCCCCACATGTTTTGAAGGAGGCTCGAATTGATGAGTAAAGTATTCATCATTTCCTTTAGTGTTCGGTTCTTGCGTTCAGCAACACCGTTTAATTGAGGTGAGTAAGGAGCTGTTGTTTGATGAACTATACCCGATTGGGTACAAAATTCTTCAAAAGACGCTACATATTCTCCCCATCTATCACTATAGATTGTTTTAATCCATCCGCTTAGTTGGTTCTCAACTTCAACTTTGTAACGTTTGAATGCTTCAAAGGCTTCATCTTTACTTTTTAGTAAGTAAAGGTAACAAAAACTTGTGCCATCATCTATGAAAGTCACAATCCCCCCTCTAGTTTGAGCGAACTTCAAATCACATATGTCAGTGTGTATGAGTTCAAGAGGAGTGATTTTCCTTTCGACGGATCTAAAGGGACTCTTGGAAAGTTTTACCTCTACGCACACCTCATACTTCCGTTGAGGGTTTATGTCGATAGCCGACAATAATTACAACTTTACCAATCTTTGAATAGATTGATAGTTAACATGTCATAATCTATGATGCCATAAATTAGATGACTCAACCAAGTAAGTAGAAGGCACAATTTTATTGATAGTTGAAATAGAAGGCATTACAGGTGCAACATTAACTTTAAAGAGGCCTTCACAGACGAAGTCCCTTCCAACAAATGTTCCGTTTTTAGTGATTACAAATTTGTTAGCTTCTAACACTAGCCTAAAATTAGCATTTACTAACACAAGTCCAGAAATTAAATTTCTTCGAATTTCTAGGACATGCACCACTTCATTCAGAGTCAGCTCCTTCCCAGACGTCATCTTTAGGATCACATTTCCTACCCCAATCACCTCTGAAGAAGAATTATTTCCCATGAACAATTTTTTGTCTGTGACTGATGTATTGTTGATACTCAATTTTGACCCTCTCGTCCAGTCATTAACTATAAAATTACATTAAATTTTTCTAAATAATTTTAACGATTTTTATAATAATAAAATGCGACAATAAAACGTTAATACATGCATAAATAAGCAATTTAATAATGGCACCGCATCTTACGTAGAGCATTAAACATTTTTGAGTCTCGTGCCCGCATTAATTTTAAGCCCTATCATAATTCTATTGATTTTTAATAATAATACTAAGTTAATAATCTAGCAATAACGTCGCATCACACATTCCTTAAAATTATATCCACATTTATTAACACGCAAGACAATTTCATAATTATTATTTGTAATTTAAATTAATTTTAATCTAATACATGCGTTTTAATAATAACGTCGCATTTATAAAAGCATGAAGCAATCCTTAAATATCATATCTGCATTTAGCATTTAAATAATTTAATAATAATCTAAACCCCATTCAATTTTAATTTAACATCGCAAAATACGCATAATAAATAAGATTTTAATAACGACATCACATTATAAAATATTAAGCACTAATTAAATAGCACGCCCGTATTTATTTTTTGTAATAATTTAAACTCAAGATTAGACTAATAAAGAACCTAAATAATTTAATCACAATTTAAATTCCATTTATTTACCACTAATTAAAATTAATACATAGAATTTAATAGCCCACAAGCTTTTAATCAAAACCATTACATCGCTGACCCAAAGGCGGATCTGTGACGACCGGCGCCCTCTATCTATATCACCCTCTCCATGGCGAAGAAAAGAACGAAAAACCATAAGAACCCTAAAAAATTTCCTAACTCATTTGACTTTCACCCGTCGCTTAACTCCCAGTGAGATTCTCGTGGAGAATCAAGCGAATCACCTCCCAAAATCAGACCCAACACCGACCATAAAAGCTTACCATAAAATCTAACCAAATCTTTCCAAAAATCGAAATCGTAGCTTACCATAATCATCTCCAATTATACGCTCAAATCAGAATGAGAATCTCCTAAACTATAACCCAAATCAGTACCAAAACCATTACCAAATCGGTAGAAAATCCTAAGTTACCATAACTGTAACCATTCTAAAAATCGTCTGAAATTAGCTTTGAAAGCTGTCGAAAATACTTACCAACATTGGAACCCGAATTAGGGATATATAAACATAGCAACATACACATGCAAAGGGGGCGGAGAATATTCGAAAACTAACAGTAAGGCAGGTCAGAAATGGGAAAGCATAGGAGAAACCCTTAGAACAGATAGGCACCGATTTTACACAGAAGAACTCCTTAAAATCAAGGAAAGATTAACAGCGAGGAAGAAGCAAATTGATTCAAGAAATAACACTCACGCAGCCATAGCCACAAGTTAAAACCCTTTCCATACAATTCTCATAGCAATACACCCCCGAGTGGATCGACGACTTGATACGCTGCCCAGGTTCGCTGTCCGGAGAAGGTAAACCCGAATTCTTCTCAGTTCATTTTGTATTGCTGCGTGTTTTTTTGTGATTAAACATGTATTGGTTCATTCGTATTTGTGTTCATTGATGCGTGAAGATGATGCTGGCTATTGTTAAAATTATTTGGTAATCTGTTCGCTGGGCTGTTGATGCCTAAATACGCTGAGTCATATATTCTATGTCCCTTATGCATTTGTTGTGTTCTATGTTGGTTAATCTCGTTAAACTCAGCCTTGTCGTGTTGTTGTTTCTTCCTTCCTGTTAATGCCTAAATATTATGTCATGTTAATCAGTTTCAGTTAGCCCAAGTTTGTTGTCGCTTATTAAAATCACGAAATGGATTCACGCTTACGGTAATCACTCGCTTAATAGAACATGATATTGGAATAGTGAAATTCTTTCGATTTGGTATGGTTTGGCGACTTGCCCGCTGATTTGCTAGCCGTCAATACTTTAACATGCGATGTTAGGCTTACCTCCAATATTATCGTATATATGTGTTGTTATTCTTAATATTGGTTCAACAAAGATTTGTGCCATTAGTAGTAGGTATAAAGTTAAGCGCAGTCTGCGTCGATCGAAGCTCGTCGCCTTCCCATATTGTCTATCTTATTGTCTGTATGATGTTTGTCGCTTGAGGAATATGTTAGTATAACGCGGTTCGACGTATGTGCATATTGAACTAATGTGAAACATGTTTTGATGGATTCATTCGCTATTGTTATTTGACTAATGTGTGATTGACTTGATAAATGATGATCAGTTTAGAACCGGTTTAATTATATGGATATTCTTTAGACAATTTAACTTTTAATTATGTGCAAGTATGATTAACATGAGTTCCGATCACTTTGAGGGCCATGCGATGCGATATTTGATTTAGTGTACATATACTGGACTTCAATCGGTATAACTTGCCCATGTTGTTCTAATCATTTAGCTGTTTCTAAATTATGATAGCTACTGGGTATACATCTTCCTTCAAACTGACCCTACTGGATTGATAATGGGTTTAATGAACTTCTCATGTTAAGTTGTGCCTTGCTTTGATATGTCATAATGTTTGTCTGTCCTGAATCAAAATACATTCAATATATGTAGGATGCATAAATCATATGGCCAGTATACCAGACCTATGTTTGGTATATGACTTTGGGCACAGCCGCTGTGTTACATTTCTTTCTTTGTCTTCCGCATGTCAATAGCAATTGGGCTAAGCCCATCAACTTGGCCTTCTTGACTCTTGCCAGTGATATGAACCTCCCGATTAAATATATTTTCCCTATCTAAATTTGCTTGAATTTGTGGTGTCTCCAGTATTTGATTTTAAACTTTAACCACTGCATATATTTTAACTTACGTGCACATGTGTGCTAATTTATACATACGAATATTTCAAAAGTTAGGATGTTTACTAATTCCTTATCTTCTTTTATTTTTACATGAAATGCACCGGAGCAACAAAGAGTCTCATGGTGAGACTCATCGTGACAAGCGTGAAAACCCACATCTATGTGCATTTATCTTTGCTCCAGAAATTCCAAGCCGCAGGCGAAATTACATCGCCATCATTCGAGTCATCTTTATTGTTTTCCTACCCCGCCCCATTCATTTATTGTAATATAATTGTCTAACATTACGCTGCTAGTAAGACACTTGGGGTAGTTAAACATTGAAGCAATAAATTAGAAGATAGCTTCCCCCTCTTAAGTTATAGGAAACCATTTAATAATTTTCACTTGTATAATTATTTAGCTAATATATTATTTCAACATGAGAAACCCATTTTTCTATAAATCCTTATTAGCGTTCACGTAAGAAAATTATTTAAATCATAGGTTGCTAGCATGATAGCCATTTTAGATCCTATCTCATAAAGTAAATATTTTGTCATAATAAATTTTGCATTATTACTCTTATTATACATAACATATATCTAATATAGTATATAGGTACCTTAATAGCATATTGTTTTCAAAACTAACTTTGTCTTTTATACACAAATCTTGCAATATTTTAAAGAATATATCTTATACCTTCAAATTTCTTTTACTTAAATGCTTTTAAACATGTCTTTTCTTAGCATAATAATTAACCTAGGTTTGAACGGACAACCGCAAGTTAGCGGATCTTAGAGGGTGCCTAATCCCTTTTCTCTAGATTAATAAAGAACCCTTGCCCAGAATCTCACATAAGTTTTGCAGACCATAAAAATGGAGTTAATGTTGACTTTAACCTAGTTGACATTTATGTGTCCTAATTCACCCAAACTAATTAGGTGGCGACTCCGCGAACCCTTTAGCATTTTATTTTATTTTCTAACATTTTCTTAAGCAAGATTCGCTAGAAATGTCGCGGTCGAAAAAAAACGTGAGAGAAATGGCGACTCCACTAGGGAATTGAGGTTCTTGACCATAGCAAACCTAAGTTTATTATTTCTTGACTTTATTTACTTTTATTTGTTTAAATGCCTTAAAATTGTTTGCTTTAATTTTGTATGTTTAATTGTTTTAATTGCTATTTGTTTTATTGCTTCCCTTAAATTGACATTCCGCTCATTCTTCTTCCACTCTGAAAAATTCACACAATCACACACTCACGCGCTGGTGTGCTTCGCGCACCCGCAAATTTCTTTCAAAATATCCAAATTTTAGGAGAGTTGGCGCCTGCGCGGAGTTAGATCGGTTCGTCTGATCAGCCGCGTAGCCTTCTCACTCGAGTTGTCTGCTCGGGAACCTTGCGTCTAGTAAAGCCAAATCTTAGAAACTCAGGATAAAGCTATACCACCCTTTATTTTAAGGCATGCATGCATTTACCTTAGGTGAGTCGCTCCTTGGTATCGACACCACAATTAGGAAGACACCAAACTTGTCGACAGGGTTCTCAACCCAACGACCAACCAGCATATTATGTGTAGCGTGACGATGATAGACAAATCCAAACCTAATCATGACGTGCCGAAATTGGAAAAAAGTGCACCGTCATTTGGTCGCCATTTCCAACAAAAGCATTACAGTTGGACGGCTTGGACAAATCTATCATAACCTCGCATATGTGACGTTTAGGCTTCCCTCTGGCATAAAAGAGCTCACAAACATGTTAGAGCACGCGCTTGATTTGCAATTTGCTTATTATTATATATTGCCTGCAACTCTTTGCATATTATACTAACTTAGTTTGCTTCATTTGTTAGAGGATTATTTTTGCCTAGCTTATCCCCAAAAGGTTGATTCGCGTTGACTGGTAGAAGCACAATCATCCAATAAATGACTAATCCAGAGGCACGAGCGAACGACAGGACTCGTCCCCGTTCCTGTAGAGGATGCAGAGGCGTTAGAAAGGAGAAACACCAATGATCAACACCTCGTCAAATTATTGCAACAAATGGAAATCATGCAAGCCGAAATAGAAAGGCTCCGAAATATGACAAACCTGTCTATTAGTTTGAATGCACCACTCCCGGAGCAAAGGACAAATGCAATCGTATCACAAGCCCTGGAGCCTCCACTTCCACAAAGCCCCCCACAAAGGCCGCAACATACCAGCTCACATTAAAATGTCACCCGCCCGGTCAATTTGCAAGCCGACCTCCAAAATGATCCGTTTACTACATACATATCCCAACCTCCACCGACTTATATCTCCCCACTCAGTCCAAATTGCCAAGCCACCCAATACGAGCAGACGACACACATCACTAGTCCTAACAAATAATATGGGGCATTAGCGCATCCGACCGAAAACCAACCATTTATTATGCGTGTATCCTCTCAAGAGATAGATCAATACAAGGAAGTGGAGCAGCAGACTCGAGCTAGAGCTGATGAAAATGTGGCAAAAGAAATCTGTAGCTTGAAAGAGGCATTAAAAAACATTCAGATGAACAAGAGGGATGAAGGGTTAGAATATGAAAACTTATGTATGCACCCCTGTAACACCCCATTTTAACCGGAGTCGAAACGGGAGTACTACGTATGGTTGATTCCTAGATGTATTTAAAGGAGTCGCCACCTAATTATTTAGTGAATTAGGACACTTATTAAATAGCAGAAAAATGCTATAAATGATCTCCATTTAATGGTCTACGAAATTAATGAGATTCTGGATCAGGGTTCTTTATTATCCTAAAGGGAAGGGATTAGGCATCCTTTAAGATCCGCTAACTTGCGGTTATCCGTTCAAACCTAGGTTAATTATATTGGCTTTTATTCTACCTATTCTAAACATTTTTACATAATTTACAATTAATGCAAAATAATAAAACTGAAATTAAATGCGACATAAAATAAACTTCGGGACATTCTTTTGAAATGCATCTCCGGCTACCTGCATAAACACTTAGTAAAAGTGTTAGTAATAGAATAAAATAATTTTAAAGTAATAGCGAGAATTAATAAATAAAGCAAAAAATAAATCCGTCTTTTATGCGAAGGCCTTGAAAATCGAGCGGAGATTCCTTCATCTACCTATGTAGTATGCATTATAAATCAGTTACCAACAGTGTATTATTTGTTCTAAAACAATTAATAAAATAAATCAAAGGTTTAAATCGTCCAAATCAGTATGGAACCCCAAAGCAGTGCAAGCGCGAAATAACACCATTTATATCAGATTTTCAGAAAGTCACCGGATCCACAAAAAATCAGAAACATCAGTCCAACAACACGACATATTTCGAAAAGGAAAAGGCCAAACAGGTCGCTAGAGTCTTAAACTCGGCGGATACGAAATTAGAAAATCGGACCACGGCCAGAAACAAACAACAACTCAAAAACGCAACCACCAAGGTCGCCGGAATTAAAAAAAAATCTGGCCAGTCGTAAAATAAAAGGGAAAGCAGTCCAACACAAAACAACCAACATATAACCGTAAAATAAAGGAACTAATAATAACGTCGCCGGAGTTTGGGTTTCAACAACACAAAAGAGAGCAGGCGGCGGCGTCACTTCCACGGCGAGGTCGCCGGAGCGACGCCACCGCAGTGGTCTGGATGTGGGACAGTGGTTTGACGGGCAGATGGGTTCACCGGATATGGCGGTTCGGGAATAATGGGGTTCGACAGTGAGCAGGTCGACGGGTTTTGAGGAGTGGGAAAGGCGAGATGGTGATGGTAGTGTTCGTCGCCGGCGAGGGCAGTGGCGGTGACGGGAGGAATGTAGTGGGAATTGTGGGGGTGTGTGTGTAAGGGTGTGATGTTGAAGCAGATGGGAGAAATGGTGAGGATGTGAGAGGTGGTGTGTATTGAAAATGGAAGAGCATATAACGTGTGACTGCTGAAGTTTAAAGTGGGGTCAAAGTGAAGGCTGCATTTGTTATGGGCGGCTGAAGGGCTGCGTGAATTAGGGTCGTGTAGGGATAATAGGGCAGTGTAGGGATAATAGGGTAATGTAGGGTAGGTTTTTAAATGGGGGGTAAGGTTTTATTTATAGTGTGGATTTAGGTTTAGGGTTTTGGGTATTGGGTTTTGGGTATTGGGTATTGGGTATTGGAGGAAAAAGATGAAAGGTGTATTGGGCCTCAGTTTGGGCTTCGGTTTCTAGCGGATTAGACTGATTCAGATTGTGCCTTGGACTGGACTGGTTTGACAAAAATGCAAAATTGATTAATTATTTAAAAGAAAAATTATTTAAAGATACAAAATTATTAAAATGTCAATGCCGATGCAATAATAATAAAATACAATATTTAGCAAATATTTAATGTCTGGTTAAAAGTAAAGACGGGATGTCATTTAATTATTTAAAGATATGCAAAATTAGTAAAACAAAATGATCGCGAAAAAATAATAACATAATATTTAAAAATGTTTTAATACCTAATTAAAGTAAAAACATGATGTCAATAAAACAACATAGAATGTTAGGTAAAAAATATACAAAAATGTCAAAAATGGTGATAAAATGCGGTGTCCTAAAATGCTTAAAATTGCAAGAAATGACTAAAAGATGGGTCAAAATTGGGTGTCAACAGTTGTCCCTCTTTGACCGAAGACGATGAAAGAGTTTTCAGACAAAGACGTTGACTTGTAGCCAATTTTGTTCCCATCGTCAGAATTAAAACAAGGATCAAGCAAAGAATGGGCAAAAGCCGACATTGGGTCGTTGTGATGCCAAGATAAAAGACAAAGCTGATGCAGATTTAAAATTTGCCCCAGTGTCGAATTATGAGAACACTGAGTTGCTGCAATGCTAGAAAATAAAAGCGGTGACTTGAATTCAAAATTTTTCCCGATGTCAGTATGATTGACCGAGTGCAGTCTTGTGGTCTTTGGAAAAAACATGGTGTTTGTAGATGTTGATGAAGTGATGTGATGATACGCCGTCTTGTATAGGCGAGATGCAGATGACGCCTTGTGTGGGCGTTGTCGTCTTGTATGGACGAAATGCAAATGACACCTTTGATCGGTGTATTTTATATACACTTTTTGAGTCGTTTTTAGTTAGTCTTTTGTCCCTTTTTGTACAAATAAGTGTCGTATTAGGATAGATTTTCTTTCTTTTGAGTCAAAGTGGTTAAAATGGCCAAATGGCGGAAAATGAGCTAAAAGAGGGCAAAAGTGGAGGTTCCAGAGCTTAAAAGCAGAGAAAGTGGCGAACGAGGCAGAAGCACGGACCAGCGCCGCGGCGCCTACTGCAGCAGTGCGGGCGCGGCGCCTAATATCGAGCGCGAAGTTGCAGCGCGCGGCTGCGAGCGAGAAGCAAGGCCGCGACGCCAAATCATCCGAAGTATCGCAGGACTTTCGGCGCCGCGGCGCCGACGCGGGAAAATCAGGTTTAATGACGATTTTCTGGGCCAGGCCTGAAGGAAAAAGTTAGAGGCGGTTTTGAGCCTATAAAAGGAGAACCCTAGGCAGTTTTTAAGGGCTCCCTTTCTTGCACAACACAAGGATTCTCGGATTGAAGATTGGAGACCTTAACTTAGTAATTTTCTTTTCTTTTCTTTCCTTTATTTCAGTTTTTATGATGAACCTTGAATTAGTTCTTGTCATGTCAATGGCTAGGAACTAATTCCTTTATAGGGCTTTCCATGTTAAATCACTAGAAACTTATGTTATGAATTGATGCATGTTATGGTTATTCTTCTTCTTGTTGAGATTTATCCAATAATTGCTTTGAATGCTTGGTAATTAATTGATCACTAATTATCATTACTTATATGATTTCTAATCAAACTTAGAAAGGAGGAGATTGTGAATATGCTGTAAGTTGGGTAGACATATTTTGGATTGGGGATGAAAATACCTCAATTACTTATGTAGCGTTAATGAGAGACTTAACAACCCTAATTTTACGCATGGCGCGTGACGGTTAACTAGGTTTTTGGTCTTAATCCTCCTATAGAGTCATCCTTATCACCGAAAGGTAGAAAGGAGCAATACTGGGGTTGAGTGTTTATATAGCCTTAACGGGAGTATAAAACGATTTAGTAAACCTGCTAGCTCCAAGTGAAGAAAACCATAATTCATTGCATTAATAAGTAACATAAGCGGATAGTTGAGGAGACGTGGAAGCCCTATTCCCATCACTACTGAAGTAAACATATAGTTAATTAGCTTTTATTTGTTAGTTATAAACAACAAAATCAATATCGGTTACCAAATAGATACCAAAAGATAGATAGTTGGTACTTGAACACTAATCCTTGTGGACGATATTCGGTCTTACCAAGACTATATTACTTGAGTCGACAACGTGCACTTGCGTTAAAGTGTGTGCATCTTTTCGCGCATCAAGTTATTGGCGCCGTTGCCGGGGATTAGGCATAGTTCAATATCAAATTTATCTATTTTTAATTTCTAATTTGGTTTTGAATTTTTATTTTATTTTTGCGTTTTTTTTTTTTTTTGGTAAAATCAGTTGCCGTGATCAGTTGTCTGTTTTTGATCTGTTTCAGGAATTCAGTTTATGCGAAATAGAAGAGGGGCAGACACTCTTGTTCCCTTCAATCCATAGATTGAGAAAACCTGTAAACCGAACAGAAAGAATCAGCGGATTGCAACCTTGATAGAGATGGACGGTGTTCAAAACAACAATATCATGAGAGAAGGGTTAGGTGAAAATCAACCTAACCCAGGAATGCCTCGGCAAGTACCTATGGATGTCGAGGAAAGAGTTCAAGTCCAGGCAGAAAGAAGTTTGGGAGACTACGTGCTACCGAGGGTGAATGGAGCACAGACATGTATTAGGATCCCTGCAATAGGAGCAAACAACTTTGAGATAAAGCGGCGATTAGGCATGGTGCGAACAGTGCAATTTGGAGGCGCCATCGGAGGATCCACATATGCACATAGCTAATTTCTTGTTGCTATGTGCAACTTTCGAATATAACGGCGTTCGATGATCTTGTCAGTTGAGGCTCTTTCCCTTCTCACTCAGGGATAGAGCAAAAGTATGGTTAAATTCCCTGCCAGCTGATTCGATTTTTACATGGCAAGAGCTGGCACAAAAATTTCTAGCCAAATTCTTTCCCCCATGCAAAGCAGCAAAATTTAGAGGGGAGTTAAATAACTTCTACCAAGCAGATGGAGAGTCCTTGTACGAAGCGTGGGAAAGGTTCAAAGATTTGCAGAGAAAATGTCCACACCATTGCATTGAGTTGTGGAACTTGGTCCACATCTTCTATAACGGGATCAACAGAACAACCAGAACCATTATAGATGCAGCAGCAGGTGGGACATTCATGAGGAAAACAACCCACGATGCTCACGAATTATTAGAAGATATGGCCACCAACAACCATGTCTCAGAAGAGAGATCAGCGAGTGGGAGAAGAACAGTGGGAGTCCACGAAATAGATGCCATTGCTGCCTTGAATGCCCAAGTGGCCTTGTTGGCCGAAACGATTGCAGCAACATCTGATATCGATGAATGCAGTGCAGATGCCTAAAAGCTGTGAAATATGTGGTGGCCCACATACATTCGATAGGTGTCCTTCAGCTGATCCTAATAATATGCCAATTGAGCAGGCAGAGTGTCAGGCCATGGGTAATTATTAGAGGCCACAGAACAACCCATACTCCAACACATATAATCCAGGGTGGAGGAATCACCCAAATTACTCATGGAGAGGAGACCAGGGGCAGCAGAATCAATATAGGGGCCAGTACCAAAACCAACAGAACCAAAATCAGCAGCCCTTTACTCAGGCCTCACCTTCTCAACAATTTAATACACCTGTCCAGCCAGAAAAGCCAGATGAGCTGAGAGCAGCCTTGTTGGCACTCACCAACGCCCAAACCCAGTTCGTGACAGAAGCTAGATCCTCATTCAGGAACTTGGAAACACAAGTGGGTCAGCTAGCGAAGCAAGCAAACAGCAGGCCACAGGGCACACTGCCAAGCAACACAGAGGTGAACCCGAGGGAGCAATGCCAGCGATCTGATTGGGCGGCGATCACCTCGGCCCGATAGTTGAGCAAAGGGCAGAGATAGAAAAAGAGAAGGTGGTTGAATCTCGTCCAGTAGTAGAGAAAACTCCAGAGAAGGAGTATACAGAGAAGATCCTATTCCCCCAGAGATTACAGCGGAAGGCAGTTGATAAACAATTCTCCAAATTTTTGGAGATATTCAGAAAGCTGCATATCAACATACCATTTATAGAAGCATTAGAGCAGATGCCCTCCTATTTCAAATTCATGAAGGAGATCTTGGGGAAGAAGAAGAAACTGGCGGAGTATGAGATAGTAGCACTAACGGAGGAGTGCAGTGCTATCTTGCAGAAGAAGTTGCCCCCTAAACTAAAAGACCCAGGGAGATTTACACTACCTTGCACAGTTAGCAGGGTGACATGCAACAGGGCTCTGTGCTATTTAGGGGCAAATATAAATCTGATGCCTTTATCGGTATTTAAACGGTTGGAGTTGGGTGAGGCCAAACCAACCACGGTGAGCCTGCAGCTGGCTGATAGGACAGTAGTTCATCCAAGAGGGAAGATTGAGGACGTGATTGTTAAAGTAGAATTTTTTTTTTTCATGCGGACTTCCTCATTCTTGACATGGAAGAGGATGCAGAAATCCCTATCATATTGGGGAGACCATTCCTGGCGACAGGGAGAGCATTGATCGATGTAGAAAGAGGAGAGCTGACATTGAGGGTGGAGAAGGAAGAAATGATGTTTAAAGTATTTAAACACATCATTGAGCCACCAACCATGAGCAGATGCTTTGCAATTAGCACCATCAAACCCCTCTGTGAGCCAGTACAAGTCAAACCAAGGGAGATGAGCCCACGAAAGTAGGTATGGATTGCCGAACCTCCACAAAAGCAGGTATGTGTTCCTGAACTTTCCCTTGACGATAATGCTAAGAGGAGAAGAAGAAAAGCGAAAAATGTGGAGAAAATGGATTAGCCGTGGGGTTAATCCACCCCACACTTATTGAGATAAGAAACTTGCGTCCGGCTAAAAGGCGTTAAAAACGGCGCTACTTGGAGGCAACCAAGGTATTTTGATTTATTTTCACTTTAAATATAGTAGTTTTTATTAGAAACGATCTCACGAGGTAGTGTATGCGTGTTGTGATTGGCAGTGTCGGCGATAAATTGAAGGCGGCGAAGAACAACCAGGATTTCCAGAAAAATGGGTAAGCACCGCGGCGCCCAGGAGCAAGGCCGCGGTGCCAAAAGAGCAGAAAGGCGTTGAAGTTTAAGAGCCGCGGCACCTAGGAAGCGAGCGCGGCGCCAAAATCGAAAAATTGCTGTCTAAGCGCGCGCGCGCATTGAACGCGGTGCGAAATTCCGGCGGTCACGAGAACATTGGGGCAGCGGCGTAAATGCAGCGACGCCAAAACGGAAATCCAGAAAGTGATAAAACGCCCAGAAATCAGATTTTCCCCAATTTCAAAACCAAAACCTAACCCCCCTTTTCCACAAAACCCACGAAAATCCACAATTTACCCACAAATCCTCCACAAATCAAACCCAACCACAATCAAAACTCTTAAATCCCTAAAACCCTTAGCCATCTCAACCAACAAAACTCCATCCCATTGCCTCAAATCACCATTAGAAGCAAGAACACCTTGAAGAACACCATAAAAAGGTAATCTTCATCTTTTCTTGAAAGCTTTCAGTAGTCAAAGGAGGTAGTAGTTGGAAGAGTGTTGTATTGTTCAAGAAGTTGGGGGTGTCGAAAAAAAATTGGTTGTGAAAAAGTGAGGAAGCGTATACAAAGAGGGTTGGGTATTGTGTAGTACGGGAGTTGAAGTTTGGAGGTGTGGGAGTTGTGCAGAAATTGAAGTTTTTGAGGGTGATAGTGTTGGGTAGTGTTGTGGATACGAAGGATAAGCTGCAAAAAGTGATTTAACCATGTCTGCCAGAAAGAGAAGAGCCTCCACATCCACCTCAGCCCCGCAATACGATGATACTAGGTTCGTTAGCCACGAAGCTTATACAAGATACAAAAAGCTTAGTACTAGGCCTTTAATTCCTGAAAGGGGAATGAACTATCAGAGGGAGTCGCTTGGGGAAAAGGATGTCTATGAGCCCATTCGGGCAATGATTGAGATGATGGGGTGGAGGAGATTTGTAAACCCGGACAAGATAACACCTATGAACACAACAATGGTGCGTAAATTCTATGCTAACTTTTCGGAGAGGGTGGACAACAAATGCTTTGTCAGGGGAAGATATATGCCTGTGACGGCAAGAGTGATAAATATATCTCTAAAAACAGCAGATGTTGAAGAAAGGGGTGACGACCGAAGCTATTTCAGACCATGGTCGAGAAGCACCACCAGCATCAATCGGGGCCGTTGCGAACCACGATGAGCTACCACAGGGCTGCATTTGATATTGCAAGAAATGGGTCAAGAGGGCGGCGGTGCGATTCAACAAAGCGATCAAGGGTTGTCTATATTTCATCGATGCGTCGATCCCATCAACGACTTCACGAGTGCGGAAGATAGTATTAAATTGATATATGGAATCATGACGGGGAAAACGATTGATGTGGGGAAAGAGATAGTGCAGAGCATTGAAGAAATCAGCAGGTTGGTAACAACAGGTGGATTGGGACATGACTCACTTATCACTGATTTATGCCACATGAATGGGGTCCCAATCCTACCCACTGACACTAATGAGAGAAACAAACTGCCTGTGTCATATGGGATAGTGCACTCCTTCCCAGACCCAAGCCCCCCAGCAGCAAGAAGAAGAGCACAACCAGCAGCAGCAGCAGCAGCAGAGGCCGCAATGAACGAAGATGAGCCTGAAATAGAGGCTCAATATGCGGAAGGGCCTAGCCACCAGCCAACCACAAAATCAGAACCTCCAGTGCCTATGATGGAGCAGTTACTCCAAAATCAGATGAGGATGATGCAGAGTTTGGACACGGTGGTATAAGGACAACAAGAAACGAGGCAGCAAATCAACGAAATGAGTTCCTTGTTCAACCAGTGGTCCATGCACTATCCAATGCCACCGCCACCACCACCATTTTAGCCAAGTCTGTAAGTGTCTTGTTTTCTTTTATTGTCTTTGAGTCTACACACATTGGGGACAATGTGTGATTTAAGTTTGGGGTGGTGTTTTATTTGTGTCTTATTGTTATAAGTATGTTTAAGTCTTTTTGTTGTTTTTGTGTATTTTTGAGTCACAATTTTTTTTCTTTTGAGTCATAATTGTCTGTCAAAAGATCATGTATGCTGTAGTTACTAGAAACACCTAGTGAAGTAAGGTGGAATAATGTAACGAAATTAGAGCAACTATCTAAACACTTAGGTTTGATATGCCAAAAACTCACAAAATCTGTCTATTTGGAGTTCTTGCTTGAATTGTGCATGCTAAATGATGAAAACTTATGTGTTATGATTTCTTGCTATTTGAGGCGAAATAGTTAGGATATGCAAGTTAGGGAGATGACTCAGGCGTTTCTTTGATAGCCAATTCTTACCACTCTTTTCTATCCCTGACATTAAAAGTATCCCTAGTCAGCCCCATTGAGCCTAAAAATTGAAACTTCTTCTTTGACACCCTATACTCCCACAAATTGTGCCATAAGTAAAAATGTGAAATAGTGGAATAAATGGTGTTAAAAAAGAGACAAAAAGAGCAAGACAAATTGATGCACCCCACTTAAAAGGTAATGAGAAATAGGCAAAAGCCTAAGTTTGGGGGTGCTTGCTATTATGATACACTTCACACTCTCAAAACAAAAGAGGGGAAAGATAGATTTGAAGTGAAAGAAAAGAATCAAAAGTAAAGGGAAAAATTGAAAAGCTACAAAAGCTTATGGTACACAAAAATGAGCCTAAATGCCTATTTTTACCTACCCGTGCCTAAGCCTACATTACAACCCTTAAAAGTCCTGAAGATCTCTTAGATGCATAGCCATGATTAATGGAGAATAACAAGTAAACATGCCATAGGAATTTTGAAATTAACATGCATGATTCAGTATTTGACTTCCATTAAGCATGATAAAAATGAGTCTGCGAAATATCTAGCTTAATGTATTTGGAATGCTGAAATTTCAGGCTATATGTTCTTGCATATTATTCTACTAATCTTCATGTTTTTCTAAGTAACATCAATGCAGCAAAAGTGATCAATGTCATTGAGTCTATCTATTTTCCTTTTTTTTTTCTTGAGTCTTTTATTTCTTTCTTTTTATCTTTGCTCGAGGGCGAGCAAAGGTTAAGTTTGGGGGTATTTGATCGGTGTATTTTATATACACTTTTTGAGTCGTTTTTAGTTAGTCTTTTGTCCCTTTTTGTACAAATAAGTGTCGTATTAGGATAGATTTTCTTTCTTTTGAGTCAAAGTGGTTAAAATGGCCAAATGGCGAAAAAGGAGCTAAAAGAGGGCAAAAGTGGAGGTTCCAGAGCTTAAAAGCAGAGAAAGTGGCGAACGAGGCAGAAGCACGGACCAGCGCCGCGGCGCCTACTGCAGACAGTGCGAGCGCGGCGCCTAATATCCGTGCGCGAGTTGCGGCGCGCGCTGAGCAGCGAGAAGCGGCGCGACGCCAAATCATCCGAAGTATCGCAGGACTTCCGGCGCCACGGCGCCGATAGCAGGGCCGTGGCGCCGACGCGGGAAAATCAGGTTTAATGACGATTTTCTGGGCCAGGCCTGAAGGAAAAAGTTAGAGGCGGTTTTGAGCCTATAAAAGGAGAACCCTAGGCAGTTTTTAAGGGTTCCCTTTCTTGCACAACACAAAGATTCTTGGATTGAAGATTGGAGACCTTAACTTAGTAATTTTCTTTTCTTTTCTTTCCTTTATTTCAGTTTTTATGATGAACCTTGAATTAGTTCTTGTCATGTCAATGGCTAGGAACTAATTCCTTTATAGGGCTTTCCATATTAAATCACTAGAAACTTATGTTATGAATTGATGCATGTTATGGTTATTCTTCTTCTTGTTGAGATTTATCCAATAATTGCTTTGAATGCTTGGTAATTAATTGATCACTAATTATCATTACTTATATGATTTCTAATCAAACTTCGAAAGGAGGAGGTTGTGAATATGCTGTAAGTTGGGTAGACATATTTTGGATTGAGGATGAAAATACCTCAATTACTTATGTAGCGTTAATGAGAGGCTTAACAACCCTAATTTTACGCATGGCGCGTGACGGTTAACTAGGTTTTTGGTCTTAATCCTCCTATAGAGTCATCCTTATCACCGAAAGGTAGAAAGGAGCAATACTGAGGTTGAGTGTTTATATAGCCTTAACGGGAGTATAAAATAATTTAGTAAACCTGCTAGCTCCAAGAGAAGAAAACCATAATTCATTGCATTAATAAGTAACATAAGCGGATAGTTGAGGAGACGTGGAAGCCCTATTCCCATCACTACTGAAGTAAACATATAGTTAATTAGATTTTATAATTGTTAGTTATAAACAACAAAATCAATATCGGTTACCAAATAGATACCAAAAGATAGATAGTTGGTACTTGAAAACTAATCCTTGTGGACGATATTCGGTCTTACCAAGACTATATTACTTGAGTCGACAACGTGCACTTGCGTTAAAGTGTGTGCATCTTTTCGCGTATCAGCCTTGTATGGGCGTTGTCGTCTTGTATTGACGAAATGCAAATGATGCCTTGTATGGGCGTTGTCGTCTTGTATAGACGAAATTCAAATGACGCCTTGTATGGGCGTTGTCGTCTTGTATGGACGAAATGCAAATGACGCATTGTATGGGCGTTGTCGTCTTGTATGGACGAAATGAAAATGACGCCTTGTATGGGCGTTGTCGTCTTGTATGGACGAAATGCAAATGACGCCTTGTATGGGCGTTGTCGTCTTGTATGGATGAAATGCAAAATGACGCCTTGTATGGGCGTTGTCGTCTTGTATGGACGAAATGCAAATGACGCCTTGTATGGGCGTTGTCGTCTTGTATGGACGAAATGCAAATGACGCCTTGTATGGGCGTTGTCGTCTTGTATGGACGAAATGCAGATGACGCCTTGTATGGGCGTTGTCGTCTTGTATGGACGAAATGCAGATGACGCCTTGTATAGGCGTTGTCATCTTGTATGGACGAGATGCAAATGACGCCTTGTATGGGCGTTGTCGTCTTGTATGGACGAGATGTGAATGACGCCTTGTATGAGCGTTGTCGTCTTGTATGGACGAAATGCAAATGACGCCTTGTATGGGCGTTGTCGTCTTGTATGGACGAAATGCAAATGACGCCTTGTATGGGCGTTGTCGTCTTGTATGGACGAAATGCAAAATGACGCCTTGTATGGGCGTTGTGGTCTTGTATGGACGAAATGCAAATGACGCCTTGTATGGGCGTTGTCGTCTTGTATGGACGAAATGCAGATGACGCCTTGTATGGGCGTTGTCGTCTTGTATGGGCGAAATGCAAATGACGCCTTGTATGGGCGTTGTCGTCTTGTATGGACGAGATGCAAATGACGCCTTGTATGGGCGTTGTCGTCTTGTATGGACGAAATGCGAATGACGCCTTTTATGGGCGTTGTCGTCTTGTATGGACGAAATGCAAATAGCGCCTTGTATGGCGTTGTCGTCTTGTATGGACGAAATGCAAATGACGCCTTGTGTGGCGTTATCGTCTTGTATGGACGAAATCTGAGATGGCCTTATTTGGGCGTTGTAAATGCTGTATGGACGAACTGCAGATGACGCCTTGTTTGGGCGTTGTCGTTTTGTATGGAAGT
Organism: Przewalskia tangutica; assembly: GCA_029844215.1. NCBI lineage: Eukaryota > Viridiplantae > Streptophyta > Magnoliopsida > Solanales > Solanaceae > Przewalskia > Przewalskia tangutica. The sequence continues at coordinate 22,160,271 of CM056730.1, read as the reverse complement.
AATGCAGATGACGCCTTTTTTGTGCGTTGTCGTCTTGTATGGACGAGATGCAAATGACGCCTTGTATGGGTGTTGTCGTCTTGTATGGGCGAGATGCAAATGACGCCTTGTATGGCGTTGTCGTCTTGTATGGACGAGATGCAAATACGCCTTGTATGGCGTTGTCGCTTAATGTGGACGAAATGCAAATACGCCTTGTATGGCGTTGTCGTCTTGTCGGGCGAGATGCAAATGACGCCTTGTATGGCGTTGTCATCTGTATGGACGAGATGCAAATAGCGCCTTGTATGGCGTTGTCGTCTTGTATGGACGAGATGCAAATGACGCCTTGTATGGCGTTGTCGCTTGTGTGGGCGAGATGCAAATACGCCTTGTATGGCGTTGTCGTCTTATCCGGACGAAATGCAAATACGCCTTGTATGGGCGTTGTAAATGCTTGTATGGACGAAATGCAAATGACGCCTTGTGTGGCGTTGTATGTATGGGATGGACGAAATGCAAATGACGTCTTGTATGGGCGTTGTCGTCTTGTATGGACGAAACATGGATGAAATCGTGCGCGTTGCGTAGATGCGCGCAGCATAGATGCGATGCAGATGCTCGTCGTTGCATAGACGAACCATAGATGAAGCCGTTGCATAGGCTTGCAATGAAATGATGTCATTTTATGGACGTACCTGCTTTGTGACTCCCCCGGGTTGAGATAACGTCATTGCATAGACGTTGTGCGTTTGTAACCCGCATGGGCTTTGTTGTGCTCCCGCCTTTGCTGATATGAAGATCCTGTAAAACGTGATGGCGGTTGTATTGATGTGATGCTGCAAATGTTGAGTGCTTTTGGAATCCTTATTATGATCTCTTCACGGTGCATTTCTCAAAATTGTTCCAGTTTTCGTTATGCGGGGCGCATGGGCAAGACTTAACTCATGACGAAAATTGCTCATATCTCTTTTCAGAATAAACAAACGCATTTTGTCGCACGTGAGCCAATGAGAAAATTTCTAATGGTGTGACCGAAGCCGACTTAGGCCGCCTACATATCCTTATGAGGGAATCAGGTCAAGACGTAGTTCGTGATGCAAAAAATGATTTTTATGGGTTTTTCAAACAATGTGGACTGAAGTCAATGTGACTGCCTACGTATCCCGCTGAGGGAATCAGGTCAAGACGTAGTTCATGATGCAAAAATAATTGTTTTATATGCATTTTTTTTTTGAAAAGTGGAAAGACAGCATCACGTTCTGACTTCAGTTGATACCAACAATTAGTATTGTGCTTAGGAATTCCGTTATTCACTTCCAGTCTAACCAAGACTGATTTCTGGGTAATTCCTATAGTTTCAAATGGTACCTCAGACACCGAAGTATCGACACACTTGCTTGCAACCAAGGTTTCGAACTACACGTAATCTCACGTTTCAAGTGCCCTCACTGAAAGAAAGTCCCATTTCTCACATATATTCCAGTATTTTGAATTTTGGGACGTTTAGAGAAGTACGCTCACACTCAAAAGGATGTTCAATGCATGCAATTGTGATACCATAGGCTTGGCCGTCATGTAAGTATCCACTAATGTGAGAACCCTCAGTATAAGATCATGTAGGGCTTGTCACGGGCTTGTAATGTAGGTTTGGGGGAAGGGATGGATATCATTTGGGTAAAAAGTGACTAATCCTTCCTCGAGCGTTGGACTACGTCCGTGCTTGACATTTGTGTGCTTTAATGCTGACCTGCTTTCTTTTTGTCCCAGTTTTTCTGTACTGACTTCTTTTTGAATTTTCGTTTGGAGCCCGCTTTTCCAAAGTTATTCTCTCATTTCATTTATTTTTGTTTATATTGCCGGGGCTTTTGATTTCTTCTTTTGTGAAGTCGTCATTTGTGTTTTCTTTTCCCTTTTGGGACTTTGACAACTTTTGTCTTTGCAAACCTCGACGCAGAATTCACACCACCGCACATTTTCAAAGCGCTCAAGGAGGTCGGGCCAAGAGAGGGATAGTGCGTACGCACTTAGAAAGGGTATAGGTGTAATATACGGTTGTCAAAAGAATAGGCTTTAGGCTCAAAAGGGGTGCACTACGGATAATGTTATTTGGTAGGCTGAAAAAGGCTCAAACGGGTCAAAGAAAGCCTACGATCATTTCCCACACCGAGTGTTACTCAGGATTTCGCCTCAACAAACATTCGGGCCAAGTTCTAGATCACAATGCAATGCAATTGAACTGATTCTAAAACTCACCACACAATGCACATGAAACGATGGGGTTGGTTTCGTTCTTATCTTAGAAGCATGTAAGGCAATGTCATTTACGGGTGAATAAGAGGTACCAAAAGAATCTATGGTTTACCATGAAGTTAGCCCATATTGATTATTACTCGTTCTTTCCTATGCACACTCCCAACTGTGTTGGTATAAACCAAGTCAAACAATGATACTAAAAAAACGTTTTTTGTATTTTGGATAACATTTTGTATTTATGAACAAGATATTTTTTGTTTTTTTTGAATAAATGGTACCGAACCCGAGTAGGGCTGCCTACGTATCTCATCTTTGACGAGAATCAGGTGTGCGTAGTTCGTTCAGATATGTTATAAAAAGTATGATTTAAAAAGAATTTATTCATGAAAGAAATGCAAAAGTAAAAGCTGTGCAAAACAAATGATTGTCACTGTAAGACTAATGCAAAGTAAAAGAATGTAATGGAAAAATGAATGGTTGTGATAGAATGAATGAAATGCTTGAATGAATGAGATAGAGTGATTGAAATGAAATAATGAATGTCCGTTATTGGATAAATGCAATGAATGAGTGAACCAAATATGTCCCCTTTTATGTGGTGGTGTCGAACCCTAGATGGGTTGCCTACGTATCACACCGTATGGTGAGAATCAGACACGCGTAGTTCGAGATAATTATGTTGTAAAATGCATGATAAAGAATTATGTAATCAATACTAGACATATCAATTGAATTTGAAAATATGTGTAAAGATACAAAATATAGGACCCAGAGCGATGCTTCGTTGAATCTGGTATAAGCCGACTTCTTTCCGTCAACATAACTCCAGCTCATTCTTGTGATTTTTTATTTTTATTTTTTTGTTTTGTTGTTGTCCGCCCTCGACTATTGCGAGGACGGTCTTCCTGCAAAAAATATGACAAATGGGTGAGAGTAGGCAAGCCACAAACATAGTAAAATGTAAGGGCGTGACAATATAGTCAAAGACTCCCCTGATTGGTTCGGCCGGACTAGTGGTTGATGCTTCACAAAGCCAAATTGTGTTGTTCAAGAGCGATTTACGCAGTAGAAGTCCTGATTGCAATGTGACAACAAAAGTGCAAAAATGCAAATGCTCGTGGCCGGCATTATAAGCATGATATGTACAGGGGTTAAAAGGGTAATTATTGCATTAAATAATGTGTACAGAATTGCTAGCAATAAAATAGTAAACAAAAGCATGCGAATCAAGCGCGCGCCTAATATGCATGGGACCTCTCTTATGCCAGAGGTCGGCCTAAACGCCAAATATGCGAGATTATGATAAATAGGTCCAAGCCGTTAAACTGCAATGTTTTGTTGGAAATGACGATCAAATGACGGTGCACTTTTTCCAATTTTGGTGTGTCATGACCAGGCTTGGATCCGTCTATCATCATCACGCTACACATAGTATGCTAATGGGTCGTTGGGTTGTGAAACCCGTCGACAAGTTTGGTGGATTTCTAATTGTGGCGTTAATACCAAGGATTAACCCACCGAAGGTTTATACATGCATGACATAATATAAAAGGGCGGTATAGCTCTATCTTAAGCTTTCTAAGATTTGGCTTACTAGACTCAAGGTTCCCGAGCGGACAACTCGAGTGAGAAGGCTACGTGGCTGATCAGACGAACCGATCTAACTCCACACAGACGCCAACTCTCTTAAATTTTGGGTATTTTGAAAGAAATTTGCGGGTGCGCGAAGCACACCAACGCGTGTAGTGTGTGACAATGTGAATTTTCCAGGGTGGAAGAAATATGAACGGAATGCCAGTTTAAGGAAAGCAGTAAAATCAAATAGCAATTAAAACAGCTAAGCACACAAGATTAAAGCAAGCAATTTTAAGGCATTTAAAACAAAATAAAATAAAGCAAAGCAATAATAAACCTAGATTTGCTATGGTCAAGAACCTGATTATCCCCAGTGGAGTCGCCATCTGTAACACCCCATTTTAACCGGAGTCGAAACGGGAGTACTACGTATGGTTGATTCCTAGATGTATTTAAAGGAGTCGCCACCTAATTATTTAGTGAATTAGGACACTTATTAAATAGCAGAAAAATGCTATAAATGATCTCCATTTAATGGTCTACGAAATTAATGAGATTCTGGATCAGGGTTCTTTATTATCCTAAAGGGAAGGGATTAGGCATCCTTTAAGATCCGTTAACTTGCGGTTATCCGTTCAAACCTAGGTTAATTATATTGGCTTTTATTCTACCTATTCTAAACATTTTTACATAATTTACAATTAATGCAAAATAATAAAACTGAAATTAAATGCGACATAAAATAAACTTCGGGACATTCTTTTGAAATGCATCTCCGGCTACCTGCATAAACACTTAGTAAAAGTGTTAGTAATAGAATAAAATAATTTTAAAGTAATAGCAGGAATTAATAAATAAAGCAAAAAATAAATCCGTCTTTTGTACAGGGAAGGCCTTGAAAATCAGACGGAGATTCCTTCATCGGCCCTATGTAGTGTCTGTTATAAATCAGTTACCAACAGTGTATTATTTGTTCTAAAACAATTAATAAAATAAATCAAAGGTTTAAATCGTCCAAATCAGTATGGAACCCCAAAAACAGTAGCAAAACGCCGAAATAACACCATTTATATCAGATTTTCAGAAAGTCACCGGATCCACAAAAAATCAGAAACATCAGTCCAACAACACGACATATTCCGAAAAGGAAAAGGCCAAACAGGTCGCTAGAGTCTTAAACTCCGGCCAGATACCCGAAATTAGAAAATCAGACCCACGACCGAAACAAACAACAAGTCAAAAACGCAACCACCAAGGTCGCCGGAATTAAAAAAAAATTTGGCCAGTCGTAAAATAAAAGGGAAAGCAGTCCAACACAAAACAACCAACATATAACCGTAAAATAAAGGAACTAATAATAACGTCGCCGGAGTTTGGGTTTCAACAGCACAAAAGAGAGCAGGCGGCGGCGTCACTTCCACGGCGAGGTCGCCGGAGCGACGCCACCGCAGTGGTCTGGATGTGGGACAGTGGTTTGACGGGCAGATGGGTTCACCGGATATGGCGGTTCGGGAATAATGGGGTTCGACAGTGAGCAGGTCGACGGGTTTTGAGGAGTGGGAAAGACGAGATGGTGATGGTAGTGTTCGTCTCCGGCGAGGGCAGTGGCGGTGACGGGAGGAAGGGAGTGGGAATTGTGTGTGTGTGTGTGTAAGGGTGTGATGTTGAAGCAGATGGGAGAAATGGTGAGGATGTGAGAGGTGGTGTGTATTGAAAATGGAAGAGCATATAACGTGCGACTGCTGAAGTTTAAAGTGGGGTCAAAGTGAAGGCTGCATTTGTTATGGGCGGCTGAAGGGCTGCGTGAATTAGGGTCGTGTAGGGATAATAGGGCAGTGTAGGGATAATAGGGTAATGTAGGGTAGGTTTTTAAATGGGGGGTAAGGTTTTATTTATAGTGTGGATTTAGGTTTAGGGTTTTGGGTATTGGGTTTTGGGTATTGGGTATTGGGTATTGGAGGGAAAAGATGAAAGGTGTATTGGGCCTCAGTTTGGGCTTCGGTTTCTGGCGGATTAGACTGATTCAGATTGTGCCTTGGACTGGACTGGTTTGACAAAAATGCAAAATGGATTAATTATTTAAAAGAAAAATTATTTAAAGATACAAAATTATTAAAATGTCAATGCCGATGCAATAATAATAAAATATAATATTTAGCAAATATTTAATGTCTGGTTAAAAGTAAAGACGGGATGTCATTTAATTATTTAAAGATATGCAAAATTAGTAAAACAAAATGATCGCGAAAAAATAATAACATAATATTTAAAAATGTTTTAATACCTAATTAAAGTAAAAACATGATGTCAATAAAACAACATAGAATGTTAGGTAAAAAATATACAAAAATGTCAAAAATGGTGATAAAATGCGGTGTCCTAAAATGCTTAAAATTGCAAGAAATGACTAAAAGATGGGTCAAAATTGGGTGTCAACAACCCCGACGTTGAATTACCTGTGGGGTACAAGGTGCCCAAATTTGACATGTTTGATGGAAAAGGGAATCCCCGAGCTCATCTAAGTTCATATTGCGATAAATTGATTGGAGTTGGGAAAAATCAAGCAATCATCATGAAATTATTCATCAGGAGTCTAACCGCCGAAGCACTGGATTGGTACACATGCCAAGACCCTCGAAAATGGGACGGTTGGAATGCCATGGCACAAGATTTCATGGATAGATTCAGATTCAACACTGACACTGTCTCGGATAGATTTTATCTTATGAAACTAGAAAAGAAATCCACAGAAACTTTCAGGGAATACGCCCTAAGGTGGCGGTCAGAAGCAGCAAAGGTCAAACCTCCAATGGCAGAGAGCGAAATAACCACTTTGTTCGTGCAGTCTTTAAGAGACGCGACGTATTATGAAAGGATGATCAGTGTAATTGGGCGGAGTTTTGCAGAAGTCGTAAGAATGGGCGACTTAGTGGAAGAAGGCATTAAAACGGGAAGGATTACAAACCTGACAGCCCTACAAGCAACTAGAAGAGCAATGCAGTCAGATTCCATAGGAGGTACCTCACAGAGGAGAAGAGATGCATCACCCTCTGTCATGGTCATTCAGGAACATAGGTCAGAACAACTTCCAGTGTATCAAAGCTCACCACCTTCTTACTATAACCAAAACACTCAAAATCCACAGTCGTATTATCAGCACTGCGCTACCCCATATCCTGTTTACCATACCCAACCAGCATATCCAAAATACTCACCACAATCACGAACCCGTACACCAAACGGATCCAAACCCCGCATAGATGCCGAGAGAAAACCAACCAGAACCTATACACCTTTAGCCGAACCCATAGCCCAAGTGTATGAGAAGCTGAAAGCCACAGGAATACTCCAACCAATTCTCAGAAATACCCCCAGACCTACTTCCCGAGGGCACGATAAAACCAAACATTGTGCATACCGCTCCGGTGCCGAGGGACACGACATCGAAAATTGTTATACACTCAAGGACAAAATAGATGAGTTAATCAAAGAGGGAGTCATTCAGCTGAAAGATGCTCCTCTCAAGGTAAACAATAACCTTCTTCCCGGTTATGAAGATGCCCATATGAACATGATAGCTAAAGATGAAGAAAACAGTCTGGAAGAGACTATTACGCCAGCCCGAAAAGGGAAGAAAGTTGAATCATCGACCAACCGCCAGAGAAAAGGAGGTGCTCCTTGCCGGAAATTGTTTAACTGATGAATAAGTCATTTGTTTAGTTGTGTGCTGCAAAGGATGATCCTGCTGAAGACTCAGCCATTGAAGACGCAGAGCAAGAAGACATTTTGAACAAGTGGACTCGTGTCTATGCCTTGGCCCTCTGAGTCCTAAAATAGTTAGTTTAATATATTTTGCGCTTTATCTGTAATAAAATGAAACTACGTTTGACCTGATTCTCTTGGCGGATACGTAGGCTGCCATATCGGCTTCGGTCCCACCTTTAAATTTTTTACCCAATTTCGCTTGTAATGAACTACGTCAAGACCTGATTCCCCCATGGGGATACGTAGGCGGCCTAAATCGGCTTCGGTCACACCATTAGGAAGCCTTCCCTTATTTTGAACATAACGAAAATATACATGATAGACAAGCAATCCCATTGAGACCCACTTTAGGCCAAACACCTTTTGCATATTCAAAACTAGGACCATTAACAGTTAGTCAAGGTAGGAAACCAGGCAGGGGTTATGAGTCCAAACAAGGCAGACGCCCGAGCATCAAGGGTCAAAACTACAAAGTCAATGCGAATCAACCGCCCCCCCAAACTCACAAGTTTTCTTTGAGCGCAAGTTCTTCAGCTCAGTCACAGGATCACACTTCAGCTATGCGGATCACAAACGCACATTGTCCATACAACAAAGACATCATGACAATTCATACGGTTCACAAAATACATTACAACAACATCTCAGCAGTTGCAACATTTAGCATGTCCGCCCAAGGACAATATATCAGCATTCACAACATCCCACATATCATACAGAGACGACATCCCTACCCACATAATTGCATTTCTCATATATTTATCATTTTGTTTTAACAGTTATACACTAATTTTTCTCAAGCTTAGCTTGCAGGAGCATTTATTCTACAGGAGCATCAACAACATGTCCAGGCAACGACGTCATCAGCATTATGTCTACGCAATGACGCCATCAGCATCACGCTTCACGCAGCGACGCCGGCGATTACGTCACGCAACGACTCAAAGAAGAACACGTCCAGGCAACGACGTCATCAACATTACATCTACGCAACGACATCATCAGCATTACGTCTACGCAACGACGCCAGCAACAATACGTCCAGGAAATGACGTCATCAGCATCACGTCTACGCAACGACGCCAACAACATTACGTCTACGCAATGATGCCAGCAGAAATACGTCCAGGCAACGACGTCATCAGCATTACGTCCAAGCAACGACGTCATCAGCATTACGTCTACGCAACGACGCCAGCAGTAACACGTCCAGGCAATGATGTCATCAGCTGTCACGACCCGACTCCGGGCCGCGACTGGTGCCCTAGCTGGGCACCCCTTTCAGGTATACATCAGAGAATAGCAGCGGAACATACACAACATATAAACATGTTTAGACAATAAACATCACAGACTAGCCGATAAGGCCACCTTCCATAAAATATACAACCAAAAGTAAAACAGTACAACTTTGTTCTTACAGCCCAAACCACAAGTGTGACTACAGACCTCTAGGAATAACAACTGTGGCGGGACAGGGCCCCTCCATACCCCTGAATGTACATAATATCTACAACATCAGGGAGAACCGTACCAAAAGACAAGCCTCCGGAGAAATGGAGCTTCTGACACCTGATCAATGATCCTAAGAATGAGGATCCACCACCTGCTTACCCATACATGCGGCGTAACGGCGCCCCAGGAAGCGGTCGATTACCTGATATGTAACAAGTATGTAAAACTGGAAAATACTGTAATTATATCATAAGTCTAAATAAAGCTGGAGACATGGATGATAATCAAATTACAGTGCACTATGCCTTATTAACAATGAGAGTAACAAGTATAAACTTTACTGCATAAAAATAGGAGGCTCATGATCGAAATAGGGTCACCCGCCCGTAGTATCATTAAGCAATCCTACTCCTGGGACTATTTCACCCGCATAGGTCCTACAGACCCGCAATGGAGCGATGCGCTCCGCATGAGACTATTTCACCCGCACAGGACTATTTCACCCGCTTGGGCCCGGTGGGCCCGCAATGAGTACAAACGCCGCACTCGCATCATGGGTAGCAAATCCATGGAATTAGTAGTAACCCGGAGCTTTCCCCCGGAAGAATAACATGAACTAGCACAACCGGCTATCATACATAACATAAGCGCTACCGGCTTATCATAACATAAGCAAGTCAAGAAATCCCCTAACTTCTTATTAACATTATTAATATATCCTCTCATTTTAGTTTACTTAAGGCACTAACATGTCATTTAAAAGAAAATCCGGGAATTCAACCCAAAGTACTACGTACTTCTAACCTTTTAAAAATGACTCCTTTTCATATAAAACTTCCAAGATACTAATAACCGTAGTATCAAGTCACAACTACTTTTCAAGACAAGTCACATTTCCTTTTAGAAATATAATAGGCTTCTAAATCAAGTGACTTCTTTTCTTTTAAAACCTTAGGCAATTGATGCCTTAAAATCAATTTGCCTTTCATTAACTTAAGTCATTTATCCTTACTTACATTACTTAGAGTAAATCTCTCTTTTTAACTTTCCATAAGGCTAATATAACCAACTTCCCATAAAGTCGTTATATTAACTTTATACATTAGTAGATTACACTTTCCTATATCCAAGGGACTTATATGTTTAAAACTAAACAAGTATCATATACTTTAAAACTCTTCAAGTCCCTTAACTTTGAAAATTAAGACATCCTTACTACTTTTAAACAAGTGAGTTAATCTCCTAACTCAACCAACTTGGACATTCATAAAACAAGTAAAGGATATCAAAGTCTTGTACGTCTACCGTACTATATAGGTACAACTATTCATGCTCAAGAGATAGGAAAGTTCCACATACCTCTTCGGTTCAATCCACTCGTAATTCCAATATACCGCACGTAGTATGTCAACCTATAATGACCATAATACGTCCATTAGCTTCTAGCTTCAACGTAGAACATTCTAATTGAAAAGTCCCTTATTCTACGGAAAATTGGACAGCACTTCCTTTGTTTCTACATACTTTTCCACCTTTTCAAGGTCCGATATCAACTACTAAACGCCATATTTAAGGCCCAACAATTCAACAATACAAGGGGATTACACGCCTAACTTGGACGTGTAAAATTCTGCCCCACAATACAAAATAATCCAATAAGTTTAAGGTAGTATCTTGGCTATAACATGCTCACATATCATCCTTATCCAATCCTTTCAATTCCAAATCGTTATTCCTACATGCAATATATCTAAAAGCAATATTGACAACTACAAGTTCTTTCTTCCACACATGCAACATAATTTACTTAAAAAGGAGAATGGATTGTTACCTTAGAGTTTACCCAAATTAGTCCAACAAATTTCACTTTCCTTCTTTCCATAATCACCTCCACCAGCCTCCTACAAGCTTGTCAACATGTTTCCTTCTTGCCACCTTTCCGAAATTTCTCTAGGCCTTGGTTTCTCCTTGAATTTTTAGAGAGAAGGGAGAGGAATTTTTAGAGAGAAGAAAGAGGAAATTTTTAGAGAGAAGGGGGTTTTTGAAGAATGACCAAGTCTTGAAGACTTGGTCAATAAATAGGACTTCCCCACAATCAGATGGGAGGGACACTTGTCACCCTCCCATGGCCTTTTAAAAAAAATATCTTCTGATTTTTCCCCCAGATTTCGTAAAAACCCGCCTCGGCGCTGAAACCTCCGAGAACTTCAGTACTTCCGGCGCTGCGGCCCTGCATTCCAGCGCCGAGGCGCTGCAACTTCAGAGAACTTTCAATATAGCCGGTGCCGCGGCCCTGCATCTGGCACCGCGGCGCTGTGGGCCCTGCCCGAAAATACTTTTCTGCTAGACTGCGTACTGAACTTGTAACTTCCATAACTTTCTACTCCGATGTCCTATCGACGAACGGTTTGTTGCGTTGGGAACTAGACTCAACGAACTACATACTAGGCCTTTGAAATACCTAGGAACCCTTAATGCAACTGGACATAAACCGCCTCAAAGTTGACTAAAACCCGTCTGAAACATTCTGTCAACCTATCTTTCTAAAATTTAAATCTTAATTCCTTTCGTACGTTCTCATAAGCATGACCTGAATTAAGGGGTGTAACATTCTCCCCCCCTTAGAAACATTCGTCCCGAATGTTCCTTCTATGCTTACTCAAATCACAATATCGACATAGACCTTCTTAACTATTCTTCTTGCAAAAAGAACGCTCTACACGGCCACAACAATACTTAAGCATAATTTCCAAATTAAAAACTAACAAGCAGGAAAGTGGGTTACCTGGAGGTGTAGGGAACAAGTGGGGATACTTCTTTATCATGTCCTCTTCTGCTTCCCATGTCATTTCCTCTCTGTTCTCATTCCACCATAAGAACTTGACGGAAGCCACATTCTTTGTCCGTAGTCGCCTAACCTGACGATCGAGTATCGCTATGGAACTCTCCTCATATGATAACCCCTCTGTCACCTGGACATTACAAATCGGGTGCACTCTAGATGGATCTCCGATACACTTTCGCAACATAGACACATGAAATACTGGATGTACTGCCTCCTGATCGGACGACAGATCCAACTCATAGGCAACCTTGCCTACCCTACGGACAATCTGGTAAGGCCCAATATACCTTGGGCTAAGTTTCCCCTTCTTCCCAAATCTTATCACGCCCTTCATGGGTGATACCTTCAGGAAAACCCAATCATCCACCTCAAACTCCAAGTGTCGACGCTGATGATTTGCATACGACTTCTGTCGACTCTGAGCTGACAATAATCGCTCCTGGATAAGCTTCACCTTATCCACCGCCTGCTGAATCAAGTCCGGCCCGACTAACTGAACTTCTCCCACATCAAACCTGCCTATCGGTGACCTGCACTTCCTCTCGTATAAGGCCTCATAAGGCGCCATCTGGATACTAGAATGGTAGCTGTTGTTATATGCAAACTCCACAAGAGGTAAATGATCCTCCCAGCTACCCCTGAAATCAATAACACAGGCCCGCAGCATATCCTCAAGTATTCGATAGACGCTCGGCCGTCTGGCACGAGGATGAACGCGATCGAGACTCACCTGTGTCCCTAATCCCTTCTGGAAAGACCTCCAGAAGTTAGCCGTGAACTGGGCTCCTCTGTCTGAAATAATCGATATAGGAACTCCGTGCAGTCTCACAATCTCTCTGATATACAATCTAGCATAATCCTCGGCCGAAAAAGTCGCCATTTGGAAGAAAGTGGGTGATTTAATCGACTGTCGACAATAACCCAGATGAAATCATGCTTCATCTGAGTGTGAGGTAACCCTGTAATAAGGTCCATATTGATCACCTCCCACTTCTATGTCGGAATCTCTATCATCTGCAACAACCCACCAGGCTTCTGGTGCTCCACCTTGACCTGCTGACAATTCGGACACTGCGCCACAAATTCCGCAACGTCCCTCTTCAGGCCATCCCACCAATACATACCTCTGAGGTCGTGGTACATCTTAGTCGACTCCGGATGAATAGAGTAACGAGCACTGTGTGCCTCCCCCAGAATCTGCTGACGAAGTCCTGCTACATTGGAAACACATAACCTGCCCTCAACTCTTAGCACCCCATCAGGTGCTACTTCAAATAGACTCTTCTCCTCTCGAAGAGCCGTATCTCGATACCGTACCATAATCGGATCCTCATATTATCGCCTCTTCACCTCCTCGACGATGGACGACTCGGCAACCTCTCGAACCTGAACCCCATTACTATCATAACCAACCAAACGAACCCCAAGGCATTCTAGTTGATGTAACTCGCGGACCGTGCCCCTTTTATCTGGCTGCACATCTGACAGACTACCCATCGATCTGCGACTAAGGGCATCTGCAACTACATTGGCCTTCCCTGGGTGGTATAGGATATCGACATCATAATCCTTAAGTAGCTCTAACCACCGTCTTCGCGCCAAGTTCGGCTCCTGGTGAAGATATCTTGGAGGCTCTTGTGGTGCGTGTAAATATCCACATGAACTTCATATAAATAATGTCTCGGATCTTGAGGCATGAATCATCGCGCAACTCTAAGTCATGTGTGGGGTAGTTCTTCTCATGCTTCTGAGCTATCGAGATCGTGGCTATAACTTTACCGTCTTTGCGCATCGACGCACCCAAGCCCGACACGACGCATCACAATAAACCACATATCCGTCTAAACCTGCGGAAGAGTAAGAAGCTGAGGCGGCGTCAATTTCTCATTCGATGGACGCTCTCCTCAAGCATCCGCCCACCGGAACATACGCTCGGGTCAGCCTAGTCAAAGGTGCTGAAATGGAAGCAAACTTCTCCACAAATCTCCGTTAATAACCCGCAAGGCCCAAAAAGCTGCGCACCTCCGTCGGTGTAGTGGATCTAGGCCAAGTCTTGACTTCCTCAATCTTTCTTTGTATCAACGAATACCATCGGCCCGATAACATGCCCTAAGAAAGCCATGAAGCCAACCAAAACTCGTATTTGAGAACTTGGCATACAATGCCGGTCGGAGGACTCGATCTGATCGCCTCAAATGATCTGCATGTTCCTGCTCTGTGCGCGAATAAACCAGGATATCATCAATGAATACTATAACGAACATATCCAAGAATGGCTTGAACACCCGGTTCATCAAATCCATGAATACTGCTGGGGCGTTGGTCAATCCGAAAGACATCACCCTGAACTCATAGTGCCCATACCGGTCACGAATGATCTTTGGGATATTCGCCTCTCTAACTCGCACTGATGATAACTGGACGCAGTCTATCTTGGAGAAATACCTCGCACCGCATCTGGTCAAACAAATCATCAATCACGGGAGGGTATCATTCTTGATAGTTACCTTATTCAGCTGCCTGTAATCAACACACATACACAGCGTCCCATCCTTCTTCTTTACAAATAAAACCGGCGCTCCCCAGGGAGAAACACTAGGTCTGATAAAGCCTTTTTCCAACAAATCCTTCAGCTGGTCCTTCAACTCCCTCAACTCAGTAGGTGCCATCCTGTATGGTGTAATATATATAGGTCGAGTGTCTGGCGACATATCAATGCAAAACTCAATCTCCCTCTCAGGAGGGATACTCGGGAGATCGTCAGGGAATACGTCTGGAAACTCTCTAACAACCGAATCGATGAAGGTGCGGTATCTCGACCTCGATGTCGAATACGAACCATATGGTAGATATACCCCTTCCGCACCATCTTCCTAGCCTTGAGGTAAGAAATAAACCTACCGCCGGCGCAGCAAGATTCCCTTCCACTCGATAACCGGCTCCAGGAAACTGGAACCGTACCAATCTCTCTCTACAGTCCACATTGGCATAGCAAGACGCTAGCCAATCCATACCCATAATCACATCAAAGTCCGTCATATCCAACTCTATCAAGTCGGCTAGGGTCTGACGACTGTATATAGTCACTGGGAAAGCCTTATATACCCGCTCAGCTACCACCGAATCACCTACTGGCGTAGCCACCTCAAAAGGTTTTATGGACTCGGGCTCTATCCCTATTCTACCAGCAATATGAGGAGATATATAGGACAAGGTAGAACCTGGATCTATCAAAGCATATACATCACAACATGAAACCAATAATGTACCTGTGACGACATCTGGTGATGCCTCCTGGTCCTGACGGCTGGACATAACATAAATGCGGTTCTGAGGACCGCTGGGACCCCCACGACCCTGCCGCGGCTCGCTGGTCCGTGAACACTCGCCTCGGCGCATAACCACCGAAGACGAAGATCCAAAGAATCGACCACGCCGGTGAACCATAACACTCCGCCGCCTGGTGGACAATCTCTCTTCAAATGGCCTGCGCACAAGAGTAACAAGCTCCGGAGAACACGACACTTCACGATGGCAATCGCCACATCGACCACACCGAGGTATAGGTGGCCTCGTCGACCGGAACTCGTTCCTCGGGAACCGAAGCCACGAGCCCTGTCCTGCCCTTGAATACCCTGGACGTCCGGAAGACGGTGGAGGAGCGCTCTGAACCGGCTGAGGTGCAAATACGGTCTGCTGCTGAGGTCGTCCGCCTCGAAAACTACCAGAGGACCCTGCTGTCCTGGCCCTCTTCTTCTGGTATCTATCAATCCGTCGGTCCCTACGTTCCTCACACCCAAGTGCATAAGCCTGCATGCGGGCAATGTCCATGCCCGGCTGAAGAGCTACTCCCGAGCAACCCTTTGCTAAGTAATCATCGAGCCCTGTGACATAGTGGTGCACTCTGTCCTCCATGTCTGCCACTAAAGCGGGGACGTACCGAGCCAACGAGTCAAACTCTACGTTGTACTCCCGGACCGTCCGCCCGCTCTGTCTCAACATCAGAAATCTATCGGCCCGAGCTCTCCTCATCTGCGGAGGCAAGAAATGGCTAAGAAACACATCTGAGAACTCGTCCCAAGCACCGGAGCGCATGCTCCCCGGGGCAGTTCCGTGAATCAAACTATCAGCTGCGATATCGCGGCCGATGTGAACCAATACTACCGACTGTCTCCGAGGCCTTGATCACCTCATGATCGGCGCAGAATCGCTTGATAAACTCACGAGATCATCCTCGATCCCGACCCATAGAACTACGGTGGATGACTCAAAAGTCCGAAGTCTCGGCTATCGGATCTGGGGTGAACTACGGCAACCGGAACATTGTCTCGCTCGTCCTCCTACCTTGCCACGATCTCGGCTAATAATCGGGCCATCTCTCGTAGCCCATATCCTGCGCTCGGTAATGGCGGAGGCTCAGTACCGCGGTCTCGATGGCCGTTATTCTTTGCTCCGAACTCTGTTGAAATGGCGGCGTCGTGGAACTTCGCCGTCGAAACATCACCTCGGTAAAGGCGGGCTGTGCCTCGTAACCTCTGCGTCCTACTAGCGACTCCTCGGTGCCTTGCCGCTTCTAGGCGCGGTTGCCTTGCGTGGAGGCATAAGCGATACATAAAAATATGTCGGAGGAGTTCAACCTATAACACGGCTCTATTGCGATCTTAGAGTGAAAGAATGGAAACCAATCCTAAATATCATGTAGCCTCCTGATTATAGGTGTGGTGCACAACACACCGATAATCAAGACTCTACTAGATACGGCCTGTAGACACTTTCCGAGGATTAACTGCTCTGATACCACTTTTGTCACGACCCGACCCCGGGCCGCGACTGGTGCCCTACCTGGGCACCCCTTTCAGGTATACATCAGAGAATAGCAGCGGAACATACACAACACATAAACATGTTTAGACAATAAATATCACAGGCTAGCCGATAAGGCCGCCTTCCATAAAATATACAACCAAAAGTAAAACAGTACAACTTTGTTCTTACAGCCCAAACCACAAGTGTGACTACAGACCTCTAGGAATAACAACTGTGGCGGGACAGGGCCCCGCCATACCCCTGAATGTACATAATATCTACAACATCAGGGAGAACCGTACCAAAAGACAAGCCTCCGGAGAAATGGAGCTTCTGACACCTGATCAATGATCCTAAGAATGAGGATCCACCACCTGCTTACCCCTACCTGCGACATGAACGCAACCCCCGAGGAAGGGGGTCAGTACACAATATGTACCAAGTATGTAAAACTGGAAAATACTCTAATTATATCATAAGTCTAAATAAAGCTGGAGACATGGATGATAATCAAATTACAGTGCACTGTGCCTTACTAACAATGAGAGTAACAAGTATAAACTTTACAGCATAAAAATAGGAGGCTCATGATCGAAATAGGGTCACCCGCCCGTAGTATCATTAAGCAATCCTACTCCTGGGACTATTTCACCCGCATAGGTCCTACGGACCCGCAATGGAGCGATGCGCTCCGCATGGGACTATTTCACCCGCACAGGACTATTTCACCCGCTTGGGCCCGGTGGGCCCGCAATGAGTACAAACGCCGCACTCACATCATGGGTAGCAAATCCATGGAATTAGTAGTAACCCGGAGCTTTCCCCCGGAAGAATAACATGAACTAGCACAACCGGCTATCATACATAACATAAGCGCTACAGGCTTATCATAACATAAGCAAGTTAAGAAATCCCCTAACTTCTTATTAACATTATTAATATATCCACTCATTTTAGTTTACTTAAGGCACTAACATGTCATTTAAAAGAAAATTCGGGAATTCAACCCAAAGTACTACGTACTTCTAACCTTTTAAAAATGACTCATTTTCATATAAAACTTCCAAGATACTAATAACCGTAGTATCAAGTCACAACTACTTTTCAAGACAAGTCACATTTCCTTTTAGAAATATAATAGACTTCTAAATCAAGTGACTTCTTTTCTTTTAAAACCTTAGGCAATTGATGCCTTAAAATCAATTTGCCTTTCATTAACTTAAGTCATTTATCCTTACTTACATTACTTAGAGTAAATCTCTCTTTTTAACTTTCCATAAGGCTAATATAACCAACTTCCCATAAAGTCGTTATATTAACTTTATACATTAGTAGATTACACTTTCCTATATCCAAGAGACTTATATGTTTAAAACGAAACAAGTATCATATACTTTAAAACTCTTTAAGTCCCTTAACTTTGAAAACTAAGACATCATTACTACTTTTAAACAAGTGAGTTAATCTCCTAACTCAACCAACTTGGATATTCTTAAAACAAGTAAAGGATATCAAAGTCTTGTACGTCTACCGTACTATATAGGTACAACTATTCATGCTCAAGAGATAGGAAAGTTCCACATACCTCTTCGGTTCAATCCGCTCGTAAGTCCAATATACCGCATGTAGTATGTCAACCTATAATGATCATAATACGTCAATTAGCTTCTAGCTTCAACGTAGAACATTCTAATTGAAAAGTCCCTTATTCTACGGAAAATTGGACAGCACTTCCTTTGTTTCTACATACTTTTCCACCTTTTCAAGGTCCGATATCAACTACTAAATGCCACATTTAAGGCCCAACAATTCAACAATACAAGGGGATTACACTCCTAACTTGGACGTGTAAAATTCTGCCCCACAATACAAAATAATCCAATAAGTTTAAGGTAGTATCTTGGCTATAACATGCTCACATATCATCCTTATCCAATCCTTTCAATTCCAAATCGTTATTCCTACATGCAATATATCTAAAAGCAATATTGATAACTACAAGTTCTTTCTTCCCATGCAACACAATTTACTTAAAAAAGAGAATGGATTGTTACCTTAGAGTTTACCCAAATTAGTCCAACAAATTTCACTTGCCTTCTTTCCACAATCACCTTCACCAGCCTCCTACAAGCTTGTCAACATGTTTCCTTCTTGACACCTTTCCGAAATTTCTCTAGGCCTTGGTTTCTCCTTGAATTTTTAGAGAGAAGAGAGAGGAATTTTTAGAGAGAAGGAAGAGGAAATTTTTAGAGAGAAGGGGGTTTTTGAAGAATGACCAAGTCTTCAAGACTTGGTCAATAAATAGGACTTCCCCACAATCAGATGGGAGGGACACTTGTCACCCTCCCATGGCCTTTAAAAAAAAAAATCTTCTGATTTTTCTCCCAGATTTCGCAAAAATCATGTGACCTGCGTGGCCCGGCGCGCTGAAACCTCCGAGAACTTGATTTCCGGCGCGACCTGCATTCGGCGCGGCTACGCTTCAGAGAACTTTCAGTATAGCCGGCGCCACGGCCCTGCATCCGGCCTTGTAGCCCTGCCGAAAATACTTTTACGCTCATTGCGTCGAACTTGTAACTTCCATAACTTTCTACTCCGATGTCCTATCGACGAACGGTTTGTTGCGTTGGGAACTAGACTCAATGAACTACATACTAGACCTTTGAAACACCTAGGAACCCTTAATGCAACTG
Source organism: Przewalskia tangutica (assembly GCA_029844215.1). Lineage (NCBI taxonomy): Eukaryota > Viridiplantae > Streptophyta > Magnoliopsida > Solanales > Solanaceae > Przewalskia > Przewalskia tangutica. The sequence continues at coordinate 22,140,897 of CM056730.1, read as the reverse complement.
GACATAAACCGCCTCAAAGTTGACTAAAACCCGTCCGAAACATTTTGTCAACCTATCTTTCTAAAATTTAAATCTTAATTCCTTTCGTACGTCCTCATAAGCATGACCTGAATTACGGGGTGTAACATCAGCATTACGTCCACGCAATGACGTCATCAGCATTACGTCTACGCAATGATGCCATCATCATCACGTCTACGCAATGACGACATCAACATTCGCAGTACGTCTACGCAATGACGACATCAGCATTCGCATCATCCAGCAAGTCCGTGCAGAGACGATATCGACATTCACAGCGTCCAGCAAGTCCGAGCAGAGACGACATCAACACCCGCAGCGTCCTACACATCATACAGGGACGACATCTGTACTCACAAAATTTTATTTTTTCATATATTCATTATTTAGATTTAACCGATATGCACATTTTCCTAAAGTGTTAGCATGCAGGAGCATTAATTCACATGAATATGAGCATCAACACAATGACGTCTTTATCAACATCGTGTCCGAAAATGACGCCAAGTCCAAAAACGACGCCAACGATGCTAAGTCTGAAAACGATGTCAAGTCCGAAAACGACGTCATGTCCAAAAACGATGCCTAGTACGAAAACGACACCGAGTCCGAGTCCGAAAACGACGCCAAGTCCGAAAACGACGCCAAGTACAAAAATGACGCAAAGTCCAAAAATGACGTCATGTCCGAAAACGACGTCACACAAAATCCGAAAACGATGCAAAGTCCGTCGTGTTCGAAAACGACGCCAAGTCCGAAAACAACGCCATGTCCAAAAACGACGTCGAGTCCGAAAGCGGCCAGCGGTCGAAACGACTCAGTCCAAAAGCGGCCAGTCCGAAAACGACGCCAAGTCCGAAAACGACGCCAAGTCCGAAAACGACGCCGAGTCCAAAAACGACTCCGAGTCTGAAAATGACGCCGAGTCCGAAAACGACGCCAAGTCCGAAAATGACTCCGAGTCCGAAAACGATGCCAAGTCCGAAAACGACGCCCTGCCCGAAACGACGCCAACTCCGAAAATGACGCCGAGTCCGAAAACGACGCTGAGCCCGAAAACGACGCCCGGTCCGAAAGGACGCCCGTACGAAAACGACGCCACGTCCAAAGACGACGTCATCAACATATTTCATCTACGCAAGGGCGATTTCTCTATTCTCAGAATTGCATTTCTTATATATTCATGCTTTATTATTTTGTCTTAGCAGTTACACACTAACCTTTTCTTGAGCTTTAGTCTACAGAGCTTCAATCTAAATGGGCAGTTGCAGCAAGGACAACATATCCGCATTCACAATCGTAACACGTCCGTGCAAGGACGAAATTACAGCATTTGCAGCATCACATCAACACAACCGGCATCACATTTTACAGGATAAAATTTCTACTCACAAAGTTACATTACCTATAAATTCATGCGTTATCATTTTGCCGTAACAGTTATGCATTAACCGTTTGCTTAAGTCTTAGCGTGCAGGAGCAGGAGCACACAGTGATTTTCTCTTACAGCGAACCGGGGCAATTTATTGGGGGGGGGGGGGGGGCAAACTTCCTAACAAATGGCAGAAGCGGCCTCGAGCGTCGGTCCACTCATTCCACATCACCAATAAGCCCAGCGTTTCATAAGTCAATATCGGAACACCCCTAAGTTCAAGCCAGTTTATTTTTATTTTAACATCACATCAACCCAGTGTCGTCATAACTCGACACTGAGATAAATTTTGAGTCCGCATTAGCCCGCCTTGGTGCTTGAACATGGTAACCCAGTGTCGTCATAACTCGACACTGGGACAAAATTTTGAATTTGTGTCAGCCTTATCCTAATTGCCCGGTATTTTTCTGAGGATCGAGACAAAATTGGCTATAAGTCAACGTATTTGTCTGAAGACTCTTCCATCATCTCCATACAAAGAGAGACAAGTTGTTGACACCCAATTTTGACCCTCTCTTCCAGTCATTAACTATAAAATTACATTAAATTTTTCTAAATAATTTTAACGATTTTATAATAATAAAATGCGACAATAAAACGTTAATAGATGCATAAATAAAAAATTTAATAATGGCACCGCATCTTACGTAGAGCATTAAACATTTTTGAGTCTCGCGCCCGCATTAAATTTAAGCCCTATCATAATTCTATTGATTTTTAATAATAATACTAAGTTAATAATCTAGCAATAACGTCGCATCACACATTCCTTAAAATTATATCCACATTTATTAACATGCAAGACAATTTCATAATTATTATTTGTAATTTAAATTAATTTTAATCTAATACATGTGTTTTAATAATAGCGTCGCATTTATAAAAGCATGAAGCAATCCTTAAATATCATATCTGCATTTAGCATTTAAATAATTTAATAATAATCTAAACCCCATTCAATTTTAATTTAACATCACAAAATACGCATAATAAATAAGATTTTATTAACGGCATCACATTATAAAATATTAAGCACTAATTAAATAGCACGCCCGTCTTTATTTTTTGTAATAATTTAAACTCAAGCGTAGACTAATAAAGTACCTAAATAATTTAATCACAATTTAAATTTCATTTATTTACCACTAATTAAAATTAATACCTAGAATTTAATAGCCCACAAGCCTTTAATCAAAACACAACCCACATCGCCCCAGCCCAAAGGCCTAGATCTGCTGACCCGACCCAGCACCCCTCTATCCTATATCACCCCTCTCCTTTAACTGAAGAAAAGAACGAAAAACCATAAGAACCCTAAAAAATTTCCTAAGTCGCCGCACCTTCACCCGTCGCCGCCAACGCCCCAGCCGAGATTCTCGCCGGAGAATCTGGTGATTCACCTCCCAAAATCAGACCCAAATCTCGCCCAAATCTTTCCAAAAATCGAAATCGTAGCTTACCATAATCATCTCCAATTATACGCTCAAATCAGAACGAGAATCTCCTAAACTATAACCCAAATCAGTACCAAAACCATTACCAAATCGGTAGAAAATCCTAAGTTACCATAACTGTAACCATTCTAAAAATCGTCTGAAATTAGCTTTGAAAGCTGCCGAAAATACTTACCAACATTGGAACCCGAATTAGGGCTATATAAACATAGCAACATACACATGCAAAGGGGGCGGAGAACATTCGAAAACTAATAGTAAGGCGGGTTAGAAATGGGAAAGCATAGAAGAAACCCTTAGAACAGATATGCACCGATTTTACACAGAAGAACTCCTTAAAATCAAGGAAAGATTAATAGCGAGGAAGAAGCAAATCGATTCAATAAATAACACTCACGCAGCCATAGCCACAAGTTAAAATCCTTTCCATTCAATTCGCATAGCAATACACCCCCGAATGGATCGACGACTTGATACGCTGCCCCGGTTCGCTGTCCGGAGAAGGTAAACCCGAATTCTTCTCAGTTCATTTTGTATTGCTGCGTGTTTTTTTTGTGATTAAACATGTATTGGTTCATTCGTATTTGTGTTCATTGATGCGTGAAGATGATGCTGGCCATTGTTAAAATTATTTGTTAATCTGTTCGCTGGGCTGTTGATGCCTAAATACGATGAGTCATATATTCTATGTCCCTTATGCATTTGTTGTGTTCTGTGTTGGTTAATCCCGTTAAAATCAGCCTTGTCGTGTTGTTGTTTCTTCCTTCCTGTTAATGCCTAAATATTATGTCATTTAATCAGTTTCAGTTAGCCCAAGTTTGTTGTCGCTTATTAAAATCACGAAATGGATTCACGCTTACTGTAATCACTCGCTTAATAGAACATGACATTGGAATAGTGAAATTCTTTCGATTTGGTATGGTTTGGCGACTTGCCCGCTGGTTTTGCTAGCCGTCAATACTTGAACATGCGATGTTAGGCTTACCTCCAATATTATCGTATATATGTGTTGTTATTCTTAATATTGGTTCAACAAAGATTTGTGTCATTAGTAGTAGGTATAAAGTTAAGCGCAGTCTGCGTCGATCGAAGCTCGTCGCCTTCCCATATTGTCTATCTTATTGTCTGTATGATGTTTGTCGCTTGAGGAATATGTTAGTATAATGCGGTTCGACGTATGTGCTTATTTAACTAATGTGAAACATGTTTTGATGGATTCATTCGCTATTGTTATTTGACTAATATGTGATTGACTTGATAAATGTTGATCAGGTTAGAACCGGTTTAATTATATGGATATTGTTTAGACAATTTAACTTTTAATTATGTGCAAGTATGATTAACATGAGTTCCGATCACTTTGAGGGCCATGCGATGCGATATTTGATATAGTCTACATATACTGGACTTCAATCTGTATAACTTGCCCATGTTGTTCTAATCATTTAGCTGGTTCTAAATTATGATAGCTACTGGGTATACATCTTCCTTCAAACTGACCCTACTGGATTGATAATGGGTTTAATGAACTTCTCATGTTAAGTTGTGCCTTGCTTTGAAATGTAATAATGTTTGTCTGTCCTGAATCAAAATACATTCAATATATGTAGGATGCATAAATCATATGGCCAGTATACCAGACCTATATTTGGTATATGACTTTTGGCCTGGCCCCTTTGTGTTACATTTCCTTGTTGTCTTCCGCATGTCAATAGCAATTGGGCTAAGCCCATCAACTTGACTGCTTCTTGACTACTGCCAACTGATATGAGTCTCCCGATTAAATATCTTTTCCCTGTCTAAATTTGCTTGAATTTGTGGTGTCTCCAGTATTTGATTTTAAACTTTAACCACTGCATATATGTCACGACCCGACCCCGGGCCCGCGACTGGTGCCCTACCTGGGCACCCTGTTCAGGTATACATCAGAGAATAGCAGCGGAACATACATGAAACTTATAAAATAAAAATAACGACAGATTAAACCACAGGTTAGCCGATAAGGCTACCTTCCTGGACACATATACATATACATAACAACAGCAGTTACATCCCTTTCTTTTTACAAACCGACCCACAACATGTGACTACTGCACTTAAGAATTACAACTGCGGCGGGACAGGGCCCCGCCATACCCCTGAATGTACATAAGTCTACCACATCAGGGAAACCGTACCAAAAGACAAGCCTCCGGAGTGAAAGGGGCTTCTTTCCAAAAACTGAACAGAGATCCTAAGAGCAAGGATCACCAACCTGTGTACCTATCACCTGCGGGCATGAACGCAGCCTCGGGCGGGCCGATAACAAAAATTTAGTATGGAATGTAAATAAAATGCAATAACCAAATCATATCTGTATAAAAGAATGTCCTTTTAACTCCTGAAACCAATCATATATTAACCGTTCCTTTCCTTCTTTCGATAAGATTTAACAACATATTCTTACATACTTACTTAAGAGTTTAATCCAGCCTTTTTCACATAACTTACATATCTTACATAACATAATCCGGCCCGCCTGTGGGGCTCGGTGTACTGTGGAATCATATAACATAATCCGGCCCGCCTGTGGGGCTCGGTGTACTGTGGAATCATATAACATAATCCGGCCTATTTGTAGGCTCGGTGTAAGATGACGTAACCCTACTATGTGTAGGCTCGGGTAATATGGCGTAATCCGCTATGTGTAGGCTCGGTGTATCTCATAACGTAATCCGGCCTATTTGTAGGCTCGGTGTAATCTTCCTTACTTAACATTTTTAAATCATCACTTCACTTCTTCTTAAGTCGTCATAACAACTTCCCATAAAGCTATTATAACAACTTTTTCATTTTAGAGAACTTAGACACTTTTATTCTTACAACATTAGGGAAACTAGCCCCAAAAATACTACGTACATACATACTTAAAAGAATCATATCGCTTAAAACTTCAAAATCCTTAAAAGACAATCAAAGTTCTTAGTCTTAAAACTTCATAACATGCATCCTTAAAAGCCCATTGTCTTATACTTATAAAAAAAGATATAAAGTTCCATACACTTCCAAAACCAAGTAACTTATTCTCTTAAAATCATATAACTTCCACTTTTAAAATCAATCCCCTTTTCACATATAAATTCAAGTCATTTTCGAACATAAAATCCACTTACTTACTTTAAACAAATCAAGACACATAGCCCTTAAATCAAATCTCATAATTTCCTAACCATTCTTACCAACGTCTCCCATAAGACCTAGTAAGGATTTAGGACAATTTAAACATACTCTTAACTTAGATTCAACAATGTAAATACTTCTTAACTTCTAAGAGTAGAAGGAATCTTGAAATACTATCACATGGATATTTCATACGTAGGATCATGCCAAAGAAAGTAGAGGTTCACATACCTCGCGACGATTATCGACAAGTAGCAAAATGCTCCAAAGTACTTCAACCTTGAGCTATTCCATTCTTCAAGTAGGATACGCTAAACTTAGTACTTCAACCTATCATGGCCACAATACGTCCATTAACCTCTTACTTTAAACGTAGAATATCCTAAGTGCCAAGTCACTAAATTCTACGGAAAATCGGACAGCACCTCCTTTGTTTTTACTAACTTTGCCACCTTTTTCAAGGCCGAATACAATAACCAAACAGCCCCAATTGGCTCACCACAATCTATAAGGTAGTCCAATACAAATGAATAACAAACTATTACAAACTATAAGTACAAATTCGGCCACCTTAAGTTCAACAATACCAATTAACCAATTTCCAATTCAATCCAAATTGGTAGCATAACAAGATATCAAGTCGCATTTGATTATATAAACCGTAATCTTCAAGTAATTAACATGCGACTATTCTAATAACGATCAAATTGTAATCCAACTTAACATGGCCTACATTACATTTGAACTTCCAAGACCACAATCGATCTATAATCCTTATAAACTTCAACTTAACAACTTCATGCTAGCAACATGTAAAGCTAACAACAATAATATAATTATATAATCTTGTAACACTTTTAAAAGACAAGATTATACCTTAACGATTCTTAATCCAATTCCAATCCGAAGTCGCTCCTTAGTAGTTTAGAACCTCTCCAAGACACTTCAATCCGTTTGTTGAGACCCTTAGAACCATACCAACCACTTTCCTTCAAACTTCCAATCCAAAACCTAGAAAGCCACTAGGTTTTCACTTTGCGACTAATACGAAAACTCTCTTTTTCCGGGATTTTTCTATTGAGATACACTTACATAACACTCATGAACCTTGGTTTAAAGTGGGGGAATTATTGGACAACAATTGAAATTTTTTCCTTTGAAACCCTAGGTTGGCCGAGAGCTCCCTTCCATGCTCATCCAATTTTTCTTGAAAATTTGCTAAGTGTTAAGCCTTGTCTTGCACTAGGGAGCTTATATAAATAAATGGAGGGTCAAGATTAGAACAAATGGGTGGTTTGGATGCTTTTCACATGGATCAAGCCAAGTGGCATTGACCTAGTCAACAATGTCATGCTAAATGTCTTTGCAAGACTTGATCTTTTAATTTGTGGTCAAAAGACCATTTCCTCCATGTCACTTTCGTCCAAGACCATATAGAGGGGGTGACACGTGTCGCCCTCCCGTTCGTCGCAATATTTCATTTTCCGACAAATTCCAAAATTCCGATAAAATCTTTTTACAAGTCTCAAATCTCAACACTTGTGAGTTCTTACGTACGTTCTTAAAACATGTCCTGTAAGTACGGGGTGTAACATTCTTCCCCCCTTAGAAACATTCGTCCCCGAATGTTCTTTCGGAGTCAAACTTATAATTAGCGACATAGTTTCCTTTCACAACCCCAACATACCAACAATGCCACACATGGCCCTAATACTGCACACGCATAATCGCCCATCATAAGCCCAAAAGAGATTATATTTTCGTATTTCCAACTCCTTCTAACATACATACATAACTTCCATACCTATTCGGCCTCTAATCTTTGGAGTCACTCTATGAAACAATATAAGGTCATTTCCGCCACGACTGGTTCCGGTGGAACGTCCCACGAACCCAGTAAACAATTAACTAGACTTGGGCCTTGCACTCGTGACTGCCACGTGGCGGAACTACTACCAACTGATCCCACTCCATTTCAGGCCATGGGAGACTCGTACAGTGTCCTCAACCCGACTCAAAGATCGCACTTAACTCTTATCCTCGTCCGACTTAAAATCTTATCGGAGAAAGCCTTATATACCTAAGGTCTCGAGAATCAATATTCTTAGGCTCGTAATTTCCATGCTCCAAGCCCTGTCTTACCATCCCCAATAAACGGGTACAAAACTTCATAAAACCAAAACCATGTTTTCTCGATCACAACAACCATTACTTACTCTATACGGACCTCATCCGCATAATTCTCTTAAGCCTACTACGCCTTAATCTATTAACATGACATTCCGTTAGGTTCCTTAACATGGCTTCTGGGTTCACTACCCTATCGCATACCTCATCCTTTCCCAATTATCTCAAATAAAACATAAGATCTTGGCGAGAATTCATTAACTATTACATACATTCGGTATCTAGTTAGTCTTTACCAATTCTCGGAAATCTAACATCATTCTAGGCAACACACGCCCGACTCATACATAACTCCGTATAGATGTATGTCACAATACCAACTATACTACAATCATTACCAACCCGATACGCAATCCACATAGTCTTTCCCGGTCATCGCGCTTTCTCGTAGCTGAAATCAACATAACTCTTTAGTGAGAGACGACACTAACAAAACATCTCTATGTCACGATCTCAGAGTGAGAAGAATTGAAACCAATCCTAAATGTCACGTAGCCTCACGATTATAGATGTGGTGCACAACACACCGATAATCAAGACTCTACTAGACACGATGCGTAGGCACTTTCCGAGGACTAATCGCTCGATACCACTTTTGTCACGACCGACCGGGCGCGATCGGTGCCCTACGGGCACCTGCTTGTATACATCAGAGAATAGCAGCGGAACATACATGAAACTTATAAAATAAAAATAACGACAGATTAAACCACGTGTTAGCCGATAAGGTCGCTTTCCCGACACATATACATATACATAACAACAGCAATTACATCCCTTTCTTTTTTACAAACCGACCCACAACATGTGACTACAGACCTCTAAGAATTACAACTGCGGCGGAACAGGGCCCCGCCATACCCCTTAATGTACATAAGTCTACCACATTAGGGAAACCGTACCAAAAGACAAGCCTCCGGAGTGAAAGGGGCTTCTTTCCAAAAACTGAACAGAGATCCTAAGAGCAAGGATCACCAACCTGTGTACCTATCACCTGCGGGCATGAACGCAGGCCCGAGAAGTCGATAACAAATTTGCAGTATGGAACAGAAATAAAATACAATAACCAAATCATATCTGTATAAAAGAATGTCCTTTTAACTCCTGAAACCAATCATATATTAACCGTTCCTTTCCTTCTTTCGATAAGATTTAACAACATATTCTTACATACTTACTTAAGAGTTTAATCCAGCCTTTTTCACATAACTTACATATCTTACATAACATAATCCGCCCGCCAGGCGCTCGTGTCTTGTGGAATCATATAACATAATCCGCCCGCTGTGGGGCTTGCATCTTGTGGAATCATATAACATAATACGCCCGCTGTGGGGCTCGGTGTCTTGTGGAATCATATAACATAATCCGCCCGCTGTGGGGCTCGGTGTAAGATGACGTAACGGCTATGTGTAGGCTCGGGGTAATATGGCGTAATCCGCCTACTATGTGTAGGCTCGGTGTATCTCATAACGTAATCCGGCCTATTTGTAGGCTCGGTGTAATCTTCCTTACTTAACATTTTTAAATCATCACTTCACTTCTTCTTAAGTCGTCATAACAACTTCCCATAAAGCTATTATAACAACTTTTTCATTTTAGAGAACTTAGACACTTTTATTCTTACAACATTAGGGAAACTAGCCCCAAAAATACTACGTACATACATACTTAAAAGAATCATATCGCTTAAAACTTCAAAATCCTTAAAAGACAATCAAAGTTCTTAGTCTTAAAACTTCATAACATGCATCCTTAAAAGCCCATTGTCTTATACTTATAAAAAAAAGATATAAAGTTCCATACACTTCCAAAACCAAGTAACTTATTCTCTTAAAATCATATAACTTCCACTTTTAAAATCAATCCCCTTTTCACATATAAATTCAAGTCATTTTCGAACATAAAATCCACTTACTTACTTTAAACAAATCAAGACACATAGCCCTTAAATCAAATCTCATAATTTCCTAACCATTCTTACCAACGTCTCCCATAAGACCTAGTAAGGATTTAGGACAATTTAAACATACTCTTAACTTAGATTCAACAATGTAAATACTTAACTTCTAAGAGTAGAAGGAATCTTGAAATACTATCACATGGATATTTCATACGTAGGATCATGCCAAAGAAAGTAGAGGTTCACATACCTCGCGACGATTATCGACAAGTAGAAAAATGCTCCAAAGTACTTCAACCTTGAGCTATTCCATTCTTCAAGTAGGATACGCTAAACTTAGTACTTCAACCTATCATGGCCACAATACGTCCATTAACCTCTTACTTTAAACGTAGAATATCCTAAGTGCCAAGTCACTAAATTCTACGGAAAATCGGACAGCACCTCCTTTGTTTTTACTAACTTTGCCACCTTTTTCAAGGCCGAATACAATAACCAAACAGCCCCAATTGGCTCACCACAATCTATAAGGTAGTCCAATACAAATGAATAACAAACTATTACAAACTATAAGTACAAATTCGGCCACCTTAAGTTCAACAATACCAATTCTTAACCAATTTCCAATTCAATCCAAATTGGTAGCATAACAAGATATCAAGTCGCATTTGATTATATAAACCGTAATCTTCAAGTAATTAACATGCGACTATTCTAATAACGATCAAATTGTAATCCAACTTAACATGGCCTACATTACATTTCGAACTTCCAAGACCACAATCGATCTATAATCCTTATAAACTTCAACTTAACAACTTCATGCTAGCAACATGTAAAGCTAACAACAACAATATAATTATATAATCTTGTAACACTTTTAAAAGACAAGATTATACCTTAACGATTCTTAATCCAATTCCAATCCGAAGTCGCTCCTTAGTAGTTTAGAACCTCTCCAAGACACTTCAATCCGTTTGTTGAGACCCTTAGAACCATACCAACCACTTTCCTTCAAACTTCCAATCCAAAACCTAGAAAGCCACTAGGTTTTCACTTTGCGACTAATACGAAAACTCTCTTTTTCCGGGATTTTTCTATTGAGATACACTTACATAACACTCATGAACCTTGGTTTAAAGTGGGGGAATTATTGGACAACAATTGAAAATTTTTCCTTTGAAACCCTAGGTTGGCCGAGAGCTCCCTTCCATGCTCATCCAATTTTTCTTGAAAATTTGCTAAGTGTTAAGCCTTGTCTTGCACTAGGGAGCTTATATAAATAAATGGAGGGTCAAGATTAGAACAAATGGGTGGTTTGGATGCTTTTCACATGGATCAAGCCAAGTGGCATTGACCTAGTCAACAATGTCATGCTAAATGTCTTTGCAAGACTTGATCTTTTAATTTGTGGTCAAAAGACCATTTCCTCCATGTCACTTTCGTCCAAGACCATATAGAGGGGGTGACACGTGTCGCCCTCCCGTTCGTCGCAATATTTCGTTTTCCGACAAATTCCAAAATTCCGATAAAATCTTTTTACAAGTCTCAAATCTCAACACTTGTGAGTTCTTACGTACGTTCTTAAAACATGTCCTGTAAGTACGGGGTGTAACAATATATTTTAACTTACGTGCACATGTGTGCTAATTTATACATATGAATATTTCAAAAGTTAGGATGTTTACTAATTCCTTATCTTCTTTTATTTTTACATGAAACGCACCGGAGCAACAAAGAGTCTCATGGTGAGACTCATCGTGGCAAGCGTGAAGACCCACATCTATGTGCATTTATCTTTGCTCCAGAAATTCCAAGCCGCAGGCGAAATTACATCGCCATCCTTCGAGTCATCTTTATTGTTTTCCTACCCCACCTCATTCATTTATTGTAATATAATTGTCTAACATTACGCTGCTAGTAAGACACTTGGGGTAGTTAAACATTGAAGCAATAAATTAGAAGATAGCTTCCCCCTCTTAAGTTATAGGAAACCATTTAATAATTTTCACTTGCATAATTCTTTAGCTAATATATTATTTCAACATGAGAAACTCATTTTGCTATAAATCCTTATTAGCGTTCACGTAAGAAAATTATTTAAATCATAGGTTGCTAGCATGATAGCCATTTTACATCCTATCTCATAAAGTAAATATTTTGTCATAATAAATTTTGCATTATTACTCTTATTATACATAACATATATCTAATATAGTATATAGGTACCTTAATGACATATTTTTTTCAAAACTAACTTTGTCTTTTATACACAAATCTTGCAATTTTTTTAAGAATATATCTTATACCTTCAAATTTCTTTTACTTAAATGCTTTTAAACATGTCTTTTCTTAGCATAATAATTAACCTAGGTTTGAACGGACAATCGCAAGTTAGCGGATCTTAGAGGGTGCCTAATCTCTTTCCTCTAGATTAATAAAGAACCCTTGCCCAGAATCTCACATAAGTTTTGCAGACCATAAAAATGGAGTTAATGTTGACTTTAACCTAGTTGACATTTAGGTGTCCTAATTCACCCAAACTAATTAGGTGGCGACTCCGCGAACCCTTTAGCACTTCTTAACCATTTAACATTTTATTTTCTAACATTTTCTTAAGCAGGATTCGCTAGAAATGTCGCGGTCGAAAAAGGGCGTGACATGTATAAGTGGAGAAGACTTCTTTATTGGAACATATGTGGCGGGTGGAACCTGTGTCCAACCACCACTGCATCAGATTCTCAATGAGGTTCGCTTCAATAACCACCGCTGAGAACTCCTCGATCAAATTGTCTACGAGCGTGTCTTCGACGATATTAGCCTTGGCCTTGCCTTTGGCCTTATTCTCACGTTTGAACTTGCGGCAGTCTTTGGCCCTGTGACCAACTATACCACAGTGGTTGCACTTTCCCTTGAACTTTTCAGTTGTTTGGGGCTTGCCTTCCTTCTGAAACTTCCGCTTCTTGCTTGAGTTCCCTTTGACTTCTGTCAGGTTCGCCTTAGTCTCAGCGGGTTGTTTCCCCTTTGGCATGACCTTCTTATTATCATCCTGAATCTTGGGTTTGACAATAAGTTCGTCTAAGGTCATCTCATTCGTTTTGAGTTTCATATAGTTCATAAACTTAGTTCACGAGAGATGCAACTTCTCGATTAATGCCCCAACCAAGAATTGCTCGTTGGGCTTCAATCCTTCCAAATTCAGGTGATGTAGAATCATTTGAAATTCCTGGACTTGGGATGACATACTTTTGTTGTCCACCATTTGAAATTTCAGGAACTTCCCAATGATGAACTTCTTACTACCCGCATCTTGGGTGTTGTATTTCTTCTGAAGTTTGTCCCATAATTGCTTGACAGTTTCAACGGTGCAATATACCGTGTAGAGAGGATCAGAAAAACTGTTTAGAATATAGTTCCTACACATGAAATCACTATATTTCCATGTTTCGTGAACCATCCTCATGTCGTCAGCGACGTGGTTTCCTTGGCCCCCTCCCGTCAAATCATTTGACTGAGGGTCCACATATTCCCCAACTAGTGGAGAGTCTTCGGTTAGGAAATGTGACATTCCCATAACCGTCAGGAAAAATAATATCTTTTGTTGCCATCTCTTAAAGTGAGCACCTATGAACTTTTTAGGATGCTCATGGTGAAAACCAGCGGGTGTAGGTGCAGTGACGCCCCCTTGAGCAGTTGCAAAGAAAACGCCTCTAACATGAGCATAGACATTCTGGACGCCTTGGGAAGTAGCATAGGCACTATAAATGCCCGGAGTATCAGTGGATGCATTAGTTGTGCCAAAAGCAGTGATGGCACTAGAAGTGCCAAAAACAGTGATTTGGAAAGAATTAGGAATGCCATGATCAGTGGAGACACTCGAAGTGCCAAAAGCAGTGGAGTTGAAGGCAGCAGTAGTTCCTTGAGCAGTAGGATTGAAGGCAGTAAGATTGCCTTGAGCACCGGTGGGATTTTCAGCGTTGAATTGATTGAATTGATCTTGTCCAGTCATGTTGTTGTTGATACATCGAATATTATCTTAAGCTTGTGGGAACAAAGTGTAGAAACGAGGAAATGAGAATGTAACAACAACAACAACAAGTATGTAAGAAATCTGAAAATAAACAAATAAGAGGGCTTGCTGAGTCGACTGAATTCTCAATCTATCCTTAAGATAATATTGCCCCGTATATCCTTTCAGCGGAGTAATGACAACTTATCTCCCAAGATAAAACATCAATCAAACAAATGAGCAAAGGGAACTCAAATGTTCGCTTAGGAAGAAAGATCTTTGAGTGTTTTGTGATTGCAAGAGAGGAAGACAATTTCAGAGAATTGTTAAGTGTAAGGTGTATTTTACAAATGAGCCCAAGGCTCCATTTTATAGTGTGAAGAAGATGATCTTCCACATAGCCAAGTAATGGTCAATAAAGACCATATAATAGCCTTGAATGTGGAGTAATAATTCAGCCAAATAATGGCTGAATTCATGAGCCAAATAATGAAGAATTAATGCTCCAAAGTCAGCCCAAAAATCAGTTTTCGTTCATCTTCCAACGGTCTGAAACGTCCGCAGCGCCGCGACCTGCGGGGTGGCGCCGCGGCCCTGCAGCCTGGCGCCGAAACTTCAGAGAGTTTCGGGCGTCGCCGACGCCACGGCCCTGCAGGGATTCCCGCGACATTTTTCAGACTCGTTTCATATTTTACACATTGTACACTTCTTCCTTTCATTTACCAACGTGAAACCATTGTTATTTGGCCAATAAACGTCTATTATCTTACGTCTCAAACAATTCGTATACGTACCAATATTTCTTCCATTTAAGGAAATTACGATCCTTGGCACTTTATGTGCACGTGTGTGGAAATCATGTTTCCGACGTGCGGATCCCCAATTGTTCGAGTCATAATTAATAGGATTAATTTTATTTTACGTTTAGTAAATTTCCAACAATATTTCCATCTAAAAGTGAAACTTATAGTGATATAATACATAAATATATGTTGAGTTATAAAATTTGGCATTGTCGGAGTATCTCAAGGAACTCTAGTCAATTATTATAAAAGTATCGCTCGAAAAAAGATTTGGCGTCACATGTATTTCGGTTAGGAACTTCAATAATATTGAATTAATAGAGACGTATTACTTCTGATTAATTTTATCTTTTCTATTTTAATGTGTAAAAAAACTTCAACTTTATATACTAACATACATTATCTTATTCCAAAATCAATTCCAATTAAGATAAATGTGGAGTATACATAAGTTGGAGATCTAAAGTTGCATTTGAGTTGTTTTATTTGATTCACTTTTTGAGAATACTTATATATAAAAAATTATGCCTGCGTTTTGTAATTAAGGTTATAACCGCATACAGTACATCTATCTTCTTTTTTTTCGTTCGAGAAACACTTATGAGCTGAGGTATTCAATCTTAACTTGGTCTTTTCAACTATTTTGGAATACTCAAAATTTGGATTTGAATATCCAAGAAACAAACAGTCTATAAATCTACACAAAAAATTTCTTAAGAAAACTGTTAAATGAGGCCTAAGCGTCGCGGTCCTGACCCGAATTAATATTCTGTGAACAGTAATGCATTGTATATATTTGGTATATATTATAGTAATCTTGTAACTTAATTAGGATTGTAATATTAGCATAAGTGTATAGTTAGTCTCTATATAGAATAGGTATTTAGATGTAAGTAGGAATGAGATTCTCCTATTGTAACTTGTATATATATGTCTTTCATCAATAAGAATAATCAAGGGGATTAGTTCTTTTATGGTATCAAGAGTCTAGGTTATTTTCCTTGCTTCCGCTTCCCACTTCTTTCTCAAAATTCTTGACAAAATACTGTGACACAAAGAACCTTCCCCTCGGATTTTCTGAAATTTTCGACCCCCCTCTCGGATTTCAGCAACTTCCGAGAACTCCTCTCCCCTTCAAATCTTGTCCAAAATTTGTTCTATTCACCATGACTGATAAGAACACTTTTCATCCTGCCCTCACAGTTTCTAACATCAAGAGCGTTCTCTCTATTGTTCTTGACATAGAAAACGTCTAATATGGGACGTGGGCGGAATTATTCAAGATTCATGCCATGGCACATCAAGTTCTTCACCACATCATCCCTCCAACTCCTCCAAAGGGGGGTGATACGACGGCGTCTACGTCTACAACGGTTATGCCCACCAAAGAAGCAGATCCAAATTTATGGGTCATGTTTGATGCAAAGGTTCTCTAGTGGATTTATGCTACTATATCCTTGGACATTTTACATACTACTATGGAACCCAACTCCACAGCTATGACGGCGTGGGATCGATTGCGTGCTATGTTCCAATATAACAGTCATTCTCGAATTGTTATCCTTGAGCAGGAATTTTCCCAAGTTGATATGGCGAATTTTCCTAACGTTTCTTCTTATTGTAAACACCTCAAAGACTTGGCAGATCAGCTTCACAACGTGGGATCTCCTGTTACTAATAGTTTTCTCATCCTTCAGATGGTTGTCGGTCTGTCCGAAACCTATACCGGGGTATGCTTCGGTTATTCGTCAAAGTAATCCCCTGCCGGAGTTCTATCAAGCCCGCTCCATGCTCACTTTGGAGGAAGCAGGTTTGGCTAAAAAGGCGTCTATCGGGGCTAGCCCCATCGTTATGATAGCTGCTTCAAATTCCCCCCTTTCAATCCAGCCAACGTGACACAAAATCACAACAACGGTGGTGGTAAGAAGGGGGCCAAAATCAGAAAAATAATGGCAAGAATCGCGGCGGGAACAACAGAGGTAACCGGATGGTGGAGGTGGTGGGTCAGCCACCGAGAACAGTCAGCAGCAGCAGCAGGTATGGGGCCCATAATAGGCCCCTGGATGGTGGCGGTGGATCCCAGCACAGTACAGCGCCGCGGCGCAGTCATCTCAGCCCAGGCCAGCACCGCGGCCCCACTTCTTCCCGGAGCAGTTCTCGAATCAGGATCAGGGTTTCAGACAAGCTTATGGGCCAGGGAAGCAGTCCAACATACTCAAACCTCATCCCCCTCAGGCTCATCACGCATAAGGACCTACACAAACCGACATTGAAGCCGCGATTGCCACACTTATCTTGACTGCCTCTTGTGATGTTTTGCGAAAGTTTATCATGACAATGCTCAGTTCTGAGTTTTCTATGAATGACTTGGGTCCATTGAGTTATTTCTTGGGAGTTGTTGTTACTCGTCATGCAGGTGGAT
Source organism: Przewalskia tangutica (assembly GCA_029844215.1). Lineage (NCBI taxonomy): Eukaryota > Viridiplantae > Streptophyta > Magnoliopsida > Solanales > Solanaceae > Przewalskia > Przewalskia tangutica. Next base: position 22,123,507 of record CM056730.1, on the reverse strand, counting down.
TGTTTTTATCACAGAGGAAGTATACATCAGAGCTCATTGAGAGGGCTGAGATGTCATCATGTAAGTCCACTTTTACTCTAGTTGATACTAAACCCAAGTTGGGTCTACATCTGGCTCTTCCTATGAGGATTCGACCCGCTATCGTAGTCTTGCAGGGCGCCCTTCGGTATCTTACGTTCACGCGACCTGATATTACATATGTCGTTCAACAGGTGTGTTTGTTTATGCATAATCCCAGAGTTGAACATATGAATGCGCTCAAACGCATTCTTAGGTACATTCAGGGAACACTTGAGTATGGCTTGCATTTGTATCCTTCGTCGACGTCTACACTTGTCTCCTATACAAATGTTTATTGGGGTGGTTGTCCTGACACCAGACGGTACGTCTGGTTATTGCATGTTTTTAGGTAATAACTTGGTCTCATGGTGTGCCAAGCGTTAAGCCACACTTTCACGTTCAAGTGCAGAGACCGAGTATCGAGGGGTAGCCAATGTGGTTTCCGAGTCATGTTGGTTAAAAAATCTACTTTTAGAGCTTCATTGTCCTATTGAGAAATTTACCTTAGTGTATTGTAACAATATAAGTGTCATCTACCTTTCTGGTAATCCAGTTCAGAACCAGCGTACTAAACACATAGAGATGGATATTCACTTTGTTCGAGATAAGGTAGCTAAAGGACAAGTACGCGTCTGTCATATCCCTTCCAGATATCGAATTGCAAATATCTTTACAAAGGGTCTTTCCTCGGTCCTTTTTGAATATTTTAGAGAGCCTCAACAGATCTAATACCGCCCACTATGATCATGGAGTGTGTTAAATGAAGCCTGTTAATGGCCTGTGCCTAATAGTGTCGCGGCCTGACCCAAATTACTATTCCGTGAACAGTAATGCATTGTATATATTTGGTATATATTATATTAGTCTTGTACCTTAATTAGGATTATAATATTACCATAAGTGTATAGTTAGTCTCTATATAGAATAGGGGTTTAAATGTAAAGTAGGAATGAGATTCTCCTATTGTAACTTTTTTTTGGTGTAACGGTAAAAAATGTATTAAGTAACCAACACCAACCGAAGGCGAACCCACGGACAAAAGATATGGATGACGCTAGGAATATCGTGCATACCCACAAGTCGGGAAGTCACTATATTCATTAACGTCAAGCATATTACTCAGGCTGACCCACAAGCGGGGTAGTCAAGAGGACCCATGTAGGCGAAATGATGTTAAGAATCAAAATGTACATCCCACAAGTCGGGTAGTCATATGATTCTTTTGCGTCATAACCAAAGCTCAAGCGAATCCCACAAGTTGGGAGGTCAAGAGGGCCTATACAGGTCGACCCTCGTCAATCCCTTATGTCAAAGAAACCGACATAAGGTTGCAGCTGCAGCTTCCGTAAACCCTTATCATGGTAAACCCAATGGGAAAAACCCATGATAAGGGAAAAACGCCTAGCGTTATGCTGCTAGTGTGAAATATTGTCGAGGGCCAAATGTTCAAAACAAGAAGTAAATTGCGAAAATAAAGAAAACAAAATAGAGTAGACAACAGTTTTGATTTTGAAAATGATGGCATCCTTATCCAGCCTGGACCCGTTGAAAATCATATTGTTACGTTCCATCCAAATCTGATAGACGGTGGTTGCAAGTGCTGTTCTTTTAGCCTTAGCCTGCCAACCTGTGTCGCTCCCCTCCTTTCTAATATACTTCAACGCACTATCAATAGTGCTCATGGTTCTGGTGATGCCCAACAAGTTCCTAATCCGCTGCCAGATGAAAGTGGAAGAGGCGCATATGAAGAATAAGTGAGGTATAGACTCGTCGTCCCTACCGCACAACCCACACACCCGAGTGGTGTCGATGTAAGTAATTTTGTATTTGGTACGCAACTTTTTGGTGATGCATATCCAAAGGATGAAGGAATGTTTAGGAAATATGCATGGATTCCAAACTTTCTTCGACCAATAAGCTTTAACCCCCCAAATTCTGAAGAATTCATAAGCCGCATGAGTACCGCTGATACCATTGTGGTCACATTGCCAAGAACTGAAAGTGTCGACCGCAAGAGCATGAGACCTAGCCCGCTCAATAATCTGGTCACAGATGCGAATAAGATGCTTGATAAGGGCGGAGTCACCCTTCTTAGCCTCCCACGACCAGATATCACTGTTGGTTAAATACTTTTGGTGAATCCAACGAACCCAAAGAGTGTATTTTTTCTCATGAATGTTCCAAAGACATTTGGCCAATAATGAATGATTCCAAGTACGGATGTCCCTGAAGCCCAACCACCCCCAGTCTTAGGGAGGCAGCAAGTTTTCCAGGAAACCAGAGGGTGATTCGAACGCCAAAAGAAGACCCTACAAAGTCTAATAATCTTGTCACACACAGTCGACGGAATGCGCATGATAGAAAGCCAGAAACATTCAACGCCCTGCATAACCAATTTGATGAGCTCCATTTTTCTCGCATAGGAGAGAGTGGCGCTGGTCCAGCCGTTAATATAAGAAGTAACTTTATTAATGAGGGGCTCATAATGGATGACTTTAAGGGTGCTAGCATCCAAGGGAATTCCTAAGCAGCGAAACGGGAAGGTGCCGATCTAAAAATTTGTTATCCCCTTGATCTCGATCAATTTTTCTTCCGTAATACCAGCAGTGTACAAATTAGACTTAAGAGCATTGGATTTAAGGCCCGAGCAGTAACCAAATGTGTCTAAGCAATATTTGATGATGCTAACTGAATGGGAATCACCTCTAGAGAGAAGTAGTAGGTCATCGGCAAACACTAAGTGAGTGATCTTTAAGCTTCCGCACTTCGGATAATAGTTGAATTCCCTGTCAAAAGTGGACATCTTAATCAGTCTAGAAAAATACTCAAGGCAAATGACAAAGAGATAAGGTGAAAGAGGGTCTCTCTCCCTTAAACCTTTCTGGCCTTTGAAGTGGCCATAGATACTGCCATTGACCGAAACTGAGTATGAAGAAGTAGTGATACATTCCATGATGAGCTTGACGAAGCGTTCCAGAAAATTGAGCCGAATTAAGACATCCTTCAAGAAGTCCCAATAAACAGAGTCAAAATCTTTCCTAAGGTCAACCTTCATCATGCACCGCGGCGAAATCCTCTTACGATTATAGCTACGTAAGAGCTCTTGAGCAAGATGAATGTTCTCAATTATGCTCCTACCATAGACGAAGACTGATTGAGCATGATCAATAATGTAAGTCAGAACCGTCTCAAGCCTTGAGGCAATAATCTTGGTAATGACCTTGTAAACGATATTGCAGCATGAAATCGTCCTGTAATCACCCACTGTGCAATGGGGAGATTTGTGGATAAGGGCGATAATAGTATGGTTAATCTGCTTGAGAAGATGTCCCGAACAGAAGAACTCCTTTACCTCGTCACAGAAATGTTTTCCCACAATGTCTCAAGATTTATTATAGAAGGCCGCAGTGAAGCCGTCAGGCCCCGGGGCCTTGTCATCCCCCATACCAAAAAGAGCATCTCTGATTTCTACATCTGTAATAGGACGAAAACGATCATCCCCTTGTTCACGAGAGAGGCAGTAGCCCGCCGCAATAACCCTATTGTGAATAGAGATACCGTTACCCCTAGTAGCAAGCAGACCCTTGCAATAACTGATGAATTCATTAGCAACCTGATCGACGAAAGTTGTTAGGGAGCCGTCATTCTTAGTAATAACCACAATGAAATTCCTAGTTGTTCTGTTTAATCATAGAATGAAAAAATTTGGTGCAGCGGTCACTATTCTTGAGATATTCACATTTGGCCAGCTACCTAAGGAAGCTTCTCTCCGCATTCCCTAGTTGAATAACAATGCCTAAGGGAAGCAATCTGATCCTGCTTGTTGGTGTCATGAGGGTGAGCCATACCATCTGCTTGGGCTACAGCCAGCTCATCTTTGGCCCTTTTAACATGAGAAAATATGTGGGAACAATTCTTGTCATTGAGCCTTTTAAGAGACCATTTCAGACCAGATTGTTTTCGACAGAGAATATACTGGAAAGAACCCCAACAGTTACTAGACCAGTTGTCCGAAACGATGTTGCCAAAATCAGTGTGCGTAGTCCACATGTTGAAGAACCTGAAAGGGCGGTTGCGGCCTCTCTGTTGCTCAAATAAAGAAACAACGCAGGGAGAGTGGTCCGAGCATTTTACAGGAAGGGTGAACTTCGCATGACCCAACCAACCATCATTCAGCCAGATGGAATTAACCAAGGCCCTGTCAAGTTTGCTCATTTTATTATTTACGAAATAAGTGTAATGACAACCAGATGACGGGAGGTCCGTAAGTCCGATGTCACTACAGCATTCAGCATTGTCCTTGATGTCATAATTAGTGATCTGGGCTATATTTCATCTTTCACCACTCTTCATGACGGTGTTGAAGTCGCCTAAGAGAAGCCAAAGTTGGTTCAAGTTCTGTCTGTAATTCCGCAAAGAGAGCCACAACGGACGTCTTGCAATAATTGAGTGAAGACCATAGATAAACGAGACATGGAAGGATTTGTGGGAGATCCTGCATTTCATGCTACAGTGAATAGCTTATGGACCAGATTCAGCCGTGGTGAGTGTAACCTTGGCTGGGTTCCAAATGATGAAAATTCTTCCTGTCGGATTATCGTCAAAGTTATGAGTGAATTCCCAGCCACTAAGTCTAGCGTAATTCATAAAACGCTCGAGTTTTAAAGCATTAAGCTTTGACTCAATGATACCAAAAAGATCGATGTTCTCCTTCTAGATGAGATCGCAAATCTCATCATTTTTAGAGGGGTCATGTAGGCCCCTTATATTCCAGGAGGAGACAATCATTTCGATAGGCCTCGGGGCCCAGGCCCCTTCGGGATATCAACATTATTCGTGGAGTTGCCCTTCTTCTTTTGCTTGGGCTTTCTGGATCTGGTACTCATAGCCTTACCAAGAGGTATGGTGGTATTCTTAATTTTGGGAGCTGATTTGTCATTTTCCCCAACTTTGATGAACCCGTCGTCCAGGGTAACGATGGATTGCATAACAGAAGTAATCTGTGCACAAGTGCCTGCCTCGGCCTGTGTCCCCGCATGTTTTGTTGTAGAGGTTCCATCCCAATTATCAATAACTGGCTCTTTCCCACCTGTGCCAGCCCCGGTTTGGGTGCCCGCAGGCTAGCCTACCGAATGTTCTCCAAGTTCGCTGGGATTCTGAGTTGCATGCAGACCTGTACCAGCCTCGATTTGTACCCCGGTAGGCTGGCCCCACTGAATATCTGATACCTATCCACCTGTACCATCTTCGGTTTGGACCCCTGAGGTGGCCCCGAGATACCCGAAACCCTCCAATACCGTGCTGCAGACTGCACCACTCGGTTTGTGCCCCGGAAGACTGGCCCCCATGAAAAATCTAAAATTCTCCACTTGTACCAGCCTCGGTTTGAACCCCGATAGACTGGCCCCATGTGTATCCAACACCTCTTTTGAGATATCACCTTTATCAACCCAAGTTTGTGGCCCCGAGAGTCGATCCACCACTTGGGTCGCATGTGTCTCCTTATCAGTGACCTACTGCCTGTTTGGTGGAGGAGAGGAAGGGGGAGTGACGATATAAGAGTGAACAACTGAACCTCCCGTATTGTTCCTCGCATCACCATTGTCTGTAGCATGGCCTTTACCATAAACCCTTCTTTTATTGGACGCCGAATACGCCTCACAATCAGTATCTGAGTGCCCCACCCTTCTACATGTCGTGCAGAAGCTAGGGAACTTTTCATAAAAGATTTTCTGCACAATGGGCTCTTTCATGCCAATATCGAGACTTAATTCATGGATAAGGTATTTGGAGATGTCAACATCGACTAAGTCATGTGAATAAGAAATTTGGTTTCTCTTACGGGTAAGAAGATCAGTGGCAACATGCTTCCCCACCCGTGAAAGAATTCTGCTTAGAGCCGAAGGATTCCAGAGTTCAAGAGGGAGGGATGGCAATCTCACCCAAAGAGGGACAACACTTATTTCCTGAGTGTCGAAGGTGAAGCGTTTAGGAAATCCTTAAGTAAGAGTGCATTGTCGTATACAAAGTGTGGTCCTTTACTAATAACCTTAACATTGTCTTCGGCAGTAACAAATCTAAAAATAATCCATCCGCTATTGTGGAGGCTGAAGCGGTACTTGACCCCCCAAAACCGACATAATTTTTGTTAGGCAGGTCCTCCCGGGTATTTGTCACCAAAATAACCTACCAAAAGATGTCCCCAAATGGATTGAAGGTCGTCAAAATTATCATCATTAAAAACTATGAGGCCATCATAATGCGGTTCATCCACAAAATGGAGTTTAGAACCGTTATTGGCGTCCCTGTTACCCTTAACCATTTTCTCCCATGCAGCCTTAGGGTTAGGAATGGTGGTAGTCTTATTCGGATTAACCACATCATTGATAGTCACAATATCAGGGACATGTGTCTCTTCAAGTGGAACAACAGTAACTGAGTCGTTCCCCTCGTCAGAGAAAGAGTCCTCCGAACCAAGGGTGCGAGAGACGGTTAAAGAAGAGGATGAAGGGTCTGAAACTCCCTGAATATTGGCAGAGGAGAAAGAAGGGTTTGAAACGCCCTGAATATTGCCAGGCCTTAGATTCAAAGAAGTCTCAGGCTGAATGGGAGTAGCCTGAGACTCATGAACAGAAGACTCTGGCTGCGCTGGGGCAGCCTGAGCAAAATCAAGGAGGGGGGGGGGGGTTCCCAAGATGGAAGGAGAGTTGGGACCAGCCCGCATTGGCTCCCCGCTGGGAGAGTACTCAACGGACGCCTGACCCATAAGGATGGGCAGGGGAGAGTAAACCGTTCGCTTCTTTTTAGCCAGGATTCGAGTTACAAGCAGAAAAAAGAGATACAATTACACACTACCAGACAGGCTTGGATTGAATTTAAGCAAACTGAAAATTAAATACCAGACGGGCCTTGTTTTGAATGGTACAAGGCTAGTATTAATAATACAACTAAGTAGCGCATTCAAACTCAGTAAAAATCATACAATGTTTGCAAGGTCCTAGTATTTGCCTATCGATAACCTAGATTTGCCTAGCAATAAATAGTGATAGTAAAATACTGGAATTAAAGTGCAGTACTGAATGTAACAAGCAAGAGGTATTATTTACCTCTCGTCGCGTGCCCCCGTTGGTTCGAACGGGTAACCCCGTGAACACTTCTATAGGCATGCGTTTCCGCAGCCTAAGTTCAATGGATCAACCTCGATCTTGTCCCATGCCTGGTGAGATCCGTTTCAGCGCTCCTCTTTTGAGCTTACAAGTGGGGGAAGGGGGGGAGGGTGGGAGCAAGAAATGCCTGGCTTGAATACACGACAAGTGACTAATAACAAGTTCTATATAAACAAATTAATTAAAGGGCTACGGGGATACAAGGCCAAGCCTTCTAAAAGCCTCTTCTTGGAACATGAGCAGCAACCGGCTATATCTGCAACTGAGAGAAGAACACCAGCAGTATCCAAACTAATATAAAATATAAAATATATATTATAATATAATTAATATATATAATATAGATAAATATATTAGAGGAACAAGGAAATAAAATAAAAATACTATATATTAAGCTATATATATATATCATATATATTATATATTAGAGAATATATAATATATTATAATATATATATATATAATATATAGTAAGATAAAAAGATAACACAAACGGCTAGGAAAGGAAAGAGAGTAAATCGGACAAAAGTAATAATACGCTGACACAAGGAACGCCAGGAAGTCAAATCGCTTCAGATAAAGTGGCAGCTATCATAGCAGGCGCAGACATGAAACTTACCTCGGCCAGAGCAATGCGTGTACGAAACGCAAGGAAATCAAAATAAACGAAAAAAGACAAAAGAGAAGGAGAGAGGAATAAAGTAAGAGATCAAATGTCAAACAACATTAAGAACATATGAAGAACACTATGAGGAACATGCAAACATGAACAACACATAGTAATCAAAACACATAATAATAAGAATGATGTTAACATAAACAAACTAATAACCTATTATGTTAATGACGAGAAGGAAACAAAACATAAAGACAGGATAGGCATGCAATACAGTCTAATAGTAAAGTTAACGGTTACAGATTAACAAATTGATAGCGTAGAACATTTAGAACATGTATGCAGAGAGACACAAGTAAAGGTGGCACTTAACAAGACCAACAAGATAATACTAACAATAAGCATAACAGAGCATAAACATGGACATAGAGAAACAATAATAGCAGTAAACGAACTACTAACATTCAGCTTTAGAAGGGAAGCTACTAGTAAACAACGAACACAGTAAGATAGAGGAAAGAACAGAAAGAAGAACGAAAATCAACAGGGGAACGAGAGGACCTGATAATGAGCTTATGAGCGTCAAGAACCATCAACGAAAAGCTCCTGAGAAGAATTCAGGAGCTTCCAAGAAGACGTCGATAAGAAAAGGTCCTCAAACACCAGAAAGAGCCCCACAAAGGACCAAACAACAAGCCAAAAACCCTAAGAGATGGGTGTTAGAAGAAACCTCGTCGCTTTTAGTGCCTAGATTCAGAAAAATAAAGGTCGGAACCACCAGGTATGGCGTTCCCGACCCCCAAAAGGGGGATTTGAAAACTCATAATGAACAGTCGCCGAAGAACAAGAGAGAGATGGAGAGATGAAGAATGGAAGTGAGCAGAAACGTCTTCAAGGAGTATAAAGGGTGTAGTACCAACCACCTTTATCAAAGGGCTTTCGACGGTGACACGTAGCAAGCGTTGTCGGAAATCAAAAGGAGTAAATGCAAAGGGTGTTACAAATTAATGAGGACACGACAGGAATAGTAACTTCATCCCACGTGATAGGACAAGCAGTGGAATTCGAAAAGGGGAAGCAAAACAAATCAATAACCACAATAGAAATTAATGCTCACAAAAGAGAATTAAAACCACAAACAAAGCCCTTAGAAATAAATCTAAGTCATTAGCTTCACTATTGGAACTTTGTTTTGTGTCTTAATTTCTAGAGAGAGGTTGGAGCGAAAAATTCTAGAGAGAGAATCTTAAAACTTTCCTAAACTAAAGTAGGGTAAACTTTTTTAAAGTGACTGGTTCCACCGCATTACGGCCTCATACCCCAGAAAATCCCACTTTCGGCTGGCCTTACGGGTTAGTATACACTGATTTGGCCTTCCACTAGCTGAGGGATTTTTTTGGGGGAACACAGTTCCACTCTCGCTGGTCAGGGGAATCGAACACGAAACCTAGACAGCAATATCCTAATGAAATGACCACTGGGCCAAACACTTATGTCTTTCATCAATAAAAATAATCAAGGGGATTAATTCTTTCAAAAACAATGAAACAAAACAGTAACAGATTAAGCAAAATATAAAGGGAGATCATAAGGTGGAAAAGACAAATAGGTCAGCATACATGACGCAATTGATAATAAATTCTTCCAAAATCTTGCAACTGCAAAATGCCTAATCATATAAATAATCATCAGTTATCTGATTATTTTAGAAGAGAAATGTTAAATCACTAATAATCTAATCATTAATAGATTTGAAAAAGCAACTACACTCAAACAATCGAAAACTAAAACAAAAAAATAGGATGGTAAAGAGATAGAGTCGTTGTAATCCTCAATAATCTCCCGCTCGCGGCTCACAAATTGGTTCTAATCCCCTCTCGGCTTCTCAGCTTCCTCCTAGGGTGTAACCTTTAAAATTACTTCATTGCAAGATGGGAAGAACAACTTAAACTCTTCATTTCCAATAATAAAACATATTGCTAAAAATCAACAAATAGTAAGTTAAGAGCATGCAAATACAAATTAGAGTATGTACAAGATTCACTTTTAATATTTATATATATTATTAGAATGTGTACAATATTATTTAGCCATATTTAGTCTTATGTAATTATGATAAATATAGGACCCCTTTTGTATAAGGATTCCACATTGTATACCCTATATATATTTTGTATTAATGAAAAAGGCTCCCCAAGAGAGATTAATATAATTCTACATAGTATCAGAAGCCAAAACTTTCTCCCTACCCTAACCCCCTCAATTTCGGTCTCCCCTCTTCTCTTTTCGGCGCCAGAATCCGATAGTATCCCACTGGTATACACCGATATACAACAAAATATACAGCCTTCACAACCCTCTATCTCTATAACAAACAGGTATACACTGAGTATACGGTTGCTACTGCCTCACATACACCACAAATATACGTCCCGAACCCCAATATATTTTTTCCGACAAGCATTCATGGCGGAGATTAAGCATGGCAGTTTTACGGGCAGCGACAAAAGCCCTACATGGGACTGGGCTGCTAGCCGCGTCTCAGACCTAGCGGCTCAGTGGCACCCTCTGCAATCCAGCAGTCTTTCCCAGGCCCAACCGACGTGCCACATGCAGGGCAAACTTCATCTGGCACATGTACCTGCAGCCCAGTAGTGGCCCAGCAAACTGGGAGCCTTATATACAGGCCGCGACTATCAGGCCCAGTGGATTGTAGCCCAACATCAGTCCAACAGTCTGGGACCGACACCACCAAGCCACAACCGACAGGCCCAACATCCTAGGGTCCATCTATCAGTCCCAGACCCAGCCCAAGCTAATTTAGGCCAGGTTTTTGCCACTTTGACCAGTCAACAGCCCGATAATGCGTGGTATATAGATACGGGAGCCACGTCTCATCTCACCAACAATTCTGGTAATCATCCTCAACTGCGCAAGTTACAAACTCCACAATCTATTATGGTCGGTAATGGTCATCGCATTCCAATTTAAGGATTTGGCCAAACCCTTACCCCACCACCGCATCCCCACTTCTCTCTTAACAATGTCTTTTATGCCTCAAACATCATCAAAAATTTAATTTATGTTCGAAAGTTTGCCACCGATAATTATGTCTCAATTAATTTTGACCCGTTTGGATTCTCTGTAATGGACCCCCGTACCGGGAAACTCCTTACGAGATGCAATAGTGATGGGGAACTATATCCGTTCTTACCCACATCCGCTTCTAGTGTCACTCCTCCCACTATTTTAACAACCATATATCCCTCTACGTGCCATAGTATACTTGGTAATCCGGGTTCTCATATTTTGTATTCTCTTCGAAACCGAAATTTAATCCAATGTAACAAATGAAACCTTTATTATAGTTGCTCCTTGTGTCAGTTAGGAAAATACGTTAGACTACCATTTACGGCTTTTATGAGTACTACTTTCTCCCTTTTGATATTATTCACGCTGATTTATGGACATCTTCCATAACTAGCAACTTAGGCTACAAATATTATCTGGTATTTTAGGATGATTTCTCTCACTTTATTTGGGTCTATCCTATCAAACTCAAATCTCAAGTGTTCTCCAAATTTGTTGAGTTTTGTACGCTGGTTAAAACGCAATTTGAAAAAGACATAAAATCATTTCAATGTGATAATGGTCAAGAGTTTAATAATTTCTTATTTCATAAAATATGTGCGGCTAATGACATGATCTTTCATTTCTCATGCCCTCACACCTCCCCTCAAAATGGAAAAGCCAAAAAACTTCTCCATATCATTAATAATATGATTCGTACCCTCTTTTTTCATACGTCTCTCCCCACTTCCTTTTGGGTATATGCACTAAAAATGGTAGAACACATCTCAACTATCCACCGAAAAAATCATAATCTCACGACATATCACTTTTGTCGAGTATGTTTTTCCGTTTGACAACATTCATAAATTCTAAGTCACTTATTACAAATTTCTTGATGATTCGGACACATCACCACTTGTCCACCAAGCTATCCATCATGGTACCACTATTACGGAAGTAGTCGGCACTCTGCATCACATCCTTAGATGATGTAGTATGTCTCATATTCTACGAGTAATGGTTACTCGTGATGTACACATGTATACTTTGGAAGTATTGGTATAACCTGCTGACTATTTGTTATACATGTCTAAAGTATGATCAGCGTGTGCGAGATAGAAGTCCTTAAACTTGAGGTCGATACACACATTGTCTACATAATAATGTACTTTGATCTTGTCCTAAGCTCAAATGCCTTATAGGCTGAGATATTTCTTGTATTGGGTACATTACGATGTGGATTAAATATGGTAGTTGAGCCAAGATTACGATTCATTCCTCGAATGTATATTCGAGAGGACACTCAGATTCTCATATGATATTAGGTTGACTAAGTCGTTGGTCAACGCAGTAGACATATCTAGGATATGGTCTTGTTGTCAACTAATATAGATGAGATATAATGATCAAGTCATTTGGATAGACACTTGACAGATCCTAAGCTTGATTGAGTGTGTCATGAATTAAAGGATTTTATCTTCTCACATAGAGGTTCAATTTACCAGATTCGTGTAACTCTACTTCACATATTGAGTTCGTCTTCCGGCGCTGTCTAGGAGTTCTTTGTAGACCCTAATATGATTAGTTTCGATAAGTGAAGGCATGTAGGGTAACACTGAGTCAATTGTTCCGTCGATCTAAGGATGTAATGAGAGAATATAAATGTTCGATTTTTTATCGAGACATTCGTATGAATAATGATTATTTAATTAAGTCAAGATTGGATTTCAGATTTAATTAAAATGAAATCGAGACAAAATTGGACTAGGGCCGCGGCGCCACCTATTTAGCGCCGTGCCGCCGCCTTGGCAGTGGTCCAGTCAGATTGACCCACTGTGTCTCGTTTTCTAGGCCTGGCCCATGGGAAACCCTAGCTGCGTTTTTGACTTAAAACATAGCTATAAATAGAGGGTTTATATTCATTATTCAATAAACTTGATTTCATAATCATTCTAAGTCTTTGAGACCTAGTCTTAAAATATTCTCTTGAGCCTCTGCCGAATTTCCTAGTTGTTCGAATGAGGAATTACATCGGAGTTCTAGGAACTTGCAATCGAGGAATAGTTGCGTGCGCACCGTCGTATTATATGAACAGATTCCAGATTTGATTAAAATCGTAAGTTCACTATCAATGTATTACGGTTACGTTACATGTTGTATGTTTATATGTAATTGCATAATCATCATGCAGTTCGTCGTTTGCTGGGTTTGAAATATAAAATTTTAAATTTCGCTGCGTACACGAACCCAACAAAACCCTATAGTGGTATCAGAGTCTGGGCTATTTTGTGTAATTATGTAATAATAATATGGGTTAGAGTTTGTTTAATTTTTTTTTTGTCGTTTAGAATCTTTAAAACCTAATATCTTATGAACGCATAATCCTTGTCTCCTGAACTATTAAACAATAATGTATTCGAGGAAATCATTTCAATCTAACTCTTCTAAGTTGATGTGTGTAACCGGTTCATTACGAGCATAGTGCACTCAAGCGAAACGAGAAGTGATTGGATGATGGTCGATGAACGTGTTGTTTGATGGTGAAGGGTAACGAGGATGAATCTGCAAATCTGACCCGAAACCAGTTTAGGGTTTCGGAAATCCAGATTTTGTGTTTCTAGGACAGAGGCACCGCTGCTCGACGATGGAGCGCCGTGGCGCCTGTTAGGGTTTTAGGGCGGTGTCGCTTCATTCTGGAGCACTACGACACTGTTCATCCAGAAATCTTAAAATAAACTTTTCCGACTCGCTGCCTCTACGGAATTAGAAACTGATGTTTTAATGATTTCAGATTCAGATTCCGAATTTTAAAAGTTTCAGAATCTGAAATTAAAACTTTAAAATAGGTAGATTTGGTTTTTTGGGCAAATTTATAATTAAATAAAGTTTCTGAAAATCAGATTTTTAAATTTTGGAAATTATAGACAGGTCCTTGAAACCTGAAAATATTTTCAGAAAATTAAAATTTCTGAATTTAAAGGTGTTCAATTTGAAATTTGAAATTCTTAAGGGACTAAACTGTAAATTCTGAAAAGTTTGGAATTTACAGAAATATCCTGAAAATCAATTTTTAAATTCAGAAAATGTTTAAAGGACTATTTGACATAGACTTAGATTTTAGAGTTTAGACAAATTAACTCATGATTATTATTAATTGTATATTTATGAATAATATACGAAATATATGCTAAGTATTTTAAATGTGTGCATTTAATTATTAGCATAGTGTCCGCTATAACTGTCTGGATAGGCGGCGCCCTGTAATTGATCAAAACCATATTATATCATGTCTATTGGGTTGATGGTTCCCAACTAAATGTGATTTAGAAATTGCATGATTAGATGTCGTATTGAATATGACATGAATGTTGATCTTGGTTAAAATCTCCGAAACTGAAAAATATTACACAAATTTTAAATACAAGTCTAAATTAGAACGTGTCGTCCATTATAATTGTTAGAGTGCAAAATCCTTTTCGGCGATACGAGTATTTATGCCAAAACATTTGCTCTAAGTCTACGAGGACTCAGACTCTTTCATAGATGTGTTTAAATGTAAAAGTAGATGATAAACTTTTGTGGATATTTACACCAAAGTGTTTGCTCAAAAAGGCCAAGTTTATATAGATACATAAACACAACCGTGTAATGGGATTGACTTGCTTAGACAAATCTTGGCGCCAAAGTGTAATACTAATCTAAGGACACAAGATTAAAATAAAATATTTAATCAACCGAGAGTGGAAAATAAGTTTTGCAATTGGTTTAGAACCTACCAAGATATGTTATTGAAGTTATCAACCAAAGCAAACGCGGAGATAGCATAGGCTTGAATTGTCACGACCCGAACTCCGGGCCCGCGACTGGTGCCCTACCTGGGCACCCTTCTACCCATACAACATAAGTAAGCCGCAGAAGCTAAATAACACTTTTTTTAAACGAGCAAAGACAAAGTCGACAAGGCCGCCATTATATATATAACAAACGGAACTACAACTGTACCCAAGTCCACCCCACATATGAATACAGACCTCTAAGAGTTTGACAACAACTATGACGGGACAAGGCCTCGTCGTACCTCTGAATAAACATAAGACTGCAATACAAACTCCGTACCAAAATGACAAGACTCCGGAATGGTGGAGTTGTCTTAATAGAAGCTGGATGGAGATCCTAAGCTCGCGGATCACCCAACTGAGTACCTATACCTGCGGGCATGAACGCAGCCCCCCGGAGAAGGGGGTCAGTACAACAATGTACTAAGTATGCAAACATGAAGTACAGTAAATAAGATCAAATTGGCCAAAAGATGACAGGGACAAGTACGAAAATTAAATACCAGATCCAACCGTGCCATATAAAATAAGAGTCAACTGTATCCTTTTAAAAATAAGATTTAACTGTGCCCTCAAATACTCTTTTGACTCTCAAAGGAATACAACAAAGTTACCACCATGTCGTGTACCAATCATTAAAATGAACTATCTTTTTATAAAAAACCTAGGCACCAAAACATCATGTACCTATCGTTATAATGAAATGAACTATCTTTTTAGAAAAACCTGGGCACCAAAATATCATGCATCCAATAATCTAAGTAACCTCTTTTTAGAAAATATGGGCACCAAAATATCATGCACCCAATAATCTAATCAACTATCTTTTTAGAAATCTGGACACCAAAATATCATGCACCCAATAATCTAATCAACTATCTTTTTAAAACATTTGGGCACCAAAATATCATGCACCCAATAATCTAATCAACTATCTTTTTAGAAAATCTGGGCACCAAAATATCATGCACCCAATAATATAATCAACTATCTTTTTAGAAAATCTGGGCACCAAAATATCATGCACCCAATAATCTAATCAACTATCTTTTAGAAAATCTGAGCACCAAAATATCATGTACCTATCGTTATAGAACATCTCTTGTAAAATCAAGGCACTTTACACTTTCAAAATCAAGTCACTTTATACTTTCAAAATCAAGTCACTTTATACTTTCAAAATCAAGTCACTTTATACTTTAGAAAACCCAAAGTACTATGAATATGATATATATAACAATCTTTCATTTAGAAACCCCAAGTACTATCAATAGAATGGATAAAACAGCTTCCATTTTATAAAATCAAATCAAGTGTCAACAAGGATTAAAATCCACTCACTTTATAAAACCAAATCATGCCAAAAGAAGAAGGGATAGTTCACTTACCTTTTTGACGACTAACCAACTCTACAATCTAGAATACGTCTCAAGGTACTTCAACCTTATCGGCTATTCCATACGCCAAGTAGAATATGCCACAAGTAGTACTTCAACCTATAATAGCAACAACACTTCTATCAACTTCAAGATTACTAGTATAAGACTTATACAAAGTAATGGTCCTCTTATTCTATGGAAATTTGAGCAGCACTTCCCCCGTTTATACGTACTTTTCCACCTTTTTCAAGACCCAATTTCAACAACCAACAAGCCCCGACTAAGGGCACAATAAATACAACAATCAAAGGGGATTACACGCCTACTAGACGTGTAAAATTCTGCCCCACAATCTATACAAAACAGTCCATAATTAACCAACATTAAGGGTACAATGTGAAGCCTTTAACACCATTATTCCTTCGGACTTTCATTATCCATTTATTACACTAAACATGCAATATTTATACCAAATTTCCAGCATACAAATCACGTGAAAACAGTCCCAAAACTTCCCACAATATCCAACAACTTCTAGCCCATTCTCGTCCAACAACAACTACATATCCAAAGTCCTTTATATCTAATTCACCTTTCAACATGTTATATAATTCATATAAACTATCAACAACAATATTTCCTTCATTATATAACATGAAACAAGTGTAAATAACGACAATAATAACCAACGAATCTAAGACCCGAAAATAGCTCACTCTCGGCCCAACTTCCAAAAAATGGCCCAAATCCTTTTTAATCTTCATTCTTTTTAGTACATGCTCATCCATACATAACAACAATAAGTAATATCTAGTTACTTTAAAAGAAGAAGAATCATTACCTTTAAAATAGGCCAAAAAGGCTAAAATCAGTCCGTGGAAGATTGGCCCGCAATTTTCGTTTCGCTCCACTTCTTCAAGTTTCAATCACATATACGTAACCCCTATAAGCTTATGATCAACTTCCCTTCACTTTCCATCACCAAAAAGTCGACGGAAACCTCTAGGGTTTCACCCTTATTCTCGGCCAAGGGAGGCTTATTGGTTAATGGAGTGTTATCTTGGCTTAACACTTGGTTAGGGACCTTAATCTTGTGTTAGTGAACTAAGCTTGGAAGATTTAAGAATTTTTGGTCTCGATATGGACCTCGCCGAGAAACCTGAGAGATGAGAGGGATATATTTGTGTAATGAAACATGGCTAAGTGTTAGATGAAGTCTTGCACTCTTGCTATGTATATATAATCATCTCAAAGGATGAGATCTTGACAAGTGTATGGACAAGTGTATGTGGGACCCATGTCCACTTGTCCTCCTTCAAAATATCTAAGTCCAAGTCAATGACAAGTGGGGGTGACACGTGTCACCCTCCTATTGGTCCAAAATTATTTCTTCACCAATAATTTCCATACTTGGCCAAAATATCTAAAAATCTCGTGGGCCCCACAAAGTCGTAAAATTTTCTGTGGGCCCCACATGATCAAATTCGAGACTTAAAAATCCAAAACTTCAATATACTATAATAATTCCATATACCAAATTTGAGAATCAAATTCCAAATTATAAACCTTTTTCCTTCACGAAGTTCCGAAATTTCTCCTTAGGAAAAAGTGATTTTCCTTTCATTCCAAAATTCAAATCTTATTTTCTCACGTACGTTCTCATCTCATTCTCTTGGCAATACGGGGTGTTATATGGATCTTGGCCCATTATGACCTTAAAATAAATTTAGGTTCGTATTCTACCATAGGGTCGTATAAGTAAGCTAAAATAGTGGGAGCTAATTAAACAAAATACCATGTTAATTAGCCTAAACGAATGTGTATAATAGGAAATAAATTTGATTGTAGTTTCCTGTCTATCTAAACTCTTCAAATTATCAAATTGTCGAGCCTATCACTTAAAATACTGATAGAAATGAACAAACTCACAGAACCAAACTATCTTGACTGACTTAGGAATCTAAGGATTATCCTAAGGCAAGAAAGAATTAATATGTGTTGGACAAAGTTTTCCCAGTAGTCCCTGTCGAAAATTCTGTGGAATATGCCTCATTTTATAAGGCAACCTATCAGAAACATCTAGATGATGCCACTTCTGCACAATGCGTCATTTTGTCTTGCATGTCAGTGAAACTACAGAGACAGCATGAGAACATAGGCCCTAACGAGATGGTTGAACATTTGAAGAGTCTTTATGACTCTCAGTCCCAGACAATAGAATATGAGCTATTAATAGAGCTCTTCAAATGTAAGTTGATTGAAGGGGGCCAAGTGTCTCAGCACGTGCTGAAGATGATAGGGCTGATAGAAAGGCTGACCTCAATTGGTGTAAAGTTGCAGAGTAACGTCGCTTCCACGCTCATTTTGAACTCACTCCCTCATTCGTTCGAAAACTTCATTGTTAACTACAACATGAACGGAACAATGGTGAGTCTGCCGGAGCTGCATAATAAGCTAAAAACCTTTGAATCTTCAACTTCAAAAGGCAATGTTGTGCTCATGGCGAGCTCTTCTAGCCGGCCCAAGCCGAAAGGCAAGGAATGGTAGAAGAAGATGGGCAAATCAATCGTTGCGCCTCAGCTATGAAGCCTAAGGGAAGCGTGATAAGGTACAAGACTAATTCTAATTCTAATACAACAGTATTGCTTGGGAGATTTCCATGCGGTCTGTTGTTTAACATATTTGCTAGCTGACCTACTTGTGTCTTCAAGTTCTGGATATATGATATTGTTTCAATCATGAACTAGGTTTGAGAATTGGTGAGGGTCAACAAAGCTTCTCTCAATTCATCAGGCTTCTCTTGTGGGGCTTGTGGCCTAAAGTGCTGAGAAGGTGAAGCTTGGTTCATAGGCTTTTATGGACTACTCAGCTGTTACTGCCCTTGGAACTGTGGTTGCTGGCCTTGGTCGTTTCTCCATGAAAAGTTAGGGTGATTCCTCCACCCAGGATTATAAGTGTTAGAAAATGGATTGTTGTAAGGCCCCTGGAAATTTCCAACTGCCTGAACCTGAGCTTGATCCATGGGAACATTATTGGGATCCACTATTGTGCAATGATCAAAGGTGTGTGGTCCCCCATAAATTTCAAATCGAACCTGCGTTTGAACAACATATGCAGTCATAATACTCTGCTGCAGTTGCTTTGTCAAAGAAGCAACATGAGCAATCAACACAGTGATATCATCTAACTCATGAACTTCAGCCACCTTTCTATTGTAGGTCGATCTTTCAAGATTCACTTTCAATCTTTATATATATTATTAGAATGTGTACAATATTATTTAGCCATATTTAGTCTTATGTAATTATGGTAAATATATGATCTCTTTTGTATAAGGATTCCACATTGTATACCCTATATATATTTTGTATTAATGAGAAAGGCTCCCCAAGCGAGATTAATACAATTCTACATAGTATCAGAAGACAAAACTATCTCCCTACCCTAATCCCCTCAATTTCGGTCGCCTCTCTTCTCTTTTCGTCACCGGAATTCGATAGTATCCCACTGGTATACACCGATATACAGTAAATATACAGCCTTCACAACCCCCTTATCTCTATAACAAATAGGTATACACTGAGTAAACGGTTGCTATTGCCTCACATACACCACAAATATACGTCCCGAACCCCAACATATTTTTTTCGGCAAGCATTCATGGCGGATATTAAGCATGGCGGTTTCACGGGCAGCGACAAAAGCCCTACAGGGGACTGGGTTGCTAGTCGCGTCTCAGACCTAGCGGTTCAGTGGCACCCTCTGCAATCCAGCAGTCTTTCCCAGGCCCAACCGTTGTGCCACATGCAGGTCAAACTTTATCTCACACATGTCCCTGCAGCCCAGTAATGGCCCAGCAAACTGGGAGCCTTATAGACAGGCCTCCGCTGTCAGGCCCAGTGGATTATAGCCCAACATCAGCCCAACAGTCTGGGATCGACACCACCAGGCCACAACCGACAGGCCCAACATCCTGGGGCCCATCCATCCGTCCCAGACCCAACCCAAGCCAATTTGGGCCAGGTTTTTGCCACTTTGACCAATCGACAGCCCGATAATGCTTGGTATATAGATACCGGCGCCACGTCTCATCTCACCAACAATTCTGGTAATCATCTTCAACTGCACAAGTTACAAACTCCACAATCTATTATGGCCGGTAATGGTCATCACATTCCAATTCAAGGATTTGGCCACACCCTTACCCCACCACCGCATCCCCACTTCTCTCTGAAAAATGTATTTTATGCCTCAAACATCATCAAAAATCTAATTATGTTCGAAAGTTTGCCACCGATAATTATGTCTCAATTAATTTTGACCCGTTTGAATTCTCTGTAATGGACCCCTGTATCGGGAAACTCCTTACGAGATGCAATAGTGAAGGGGAACTATATCCGTTCTTACCTACATTCACTGCTAGTGTCACTCCTCCCACCGTTTTAACAACCATATCTCCCTCTACGTGACATAGTAGACTTGGTCATCTGGGTTCTCATATTTTGTATTCTCTTCGAAATCAAAATTTAATCCAATGTAACAAATGAAACCTTTCTCATAGTTGCTTCTCGTGTCAGTTAGGGAAATACGTTAGACTACCATTTACGGCTTCTATGAGTATTACTTTCTCACCCTTTGATATTATTCACGCTGATTTATGGACATCTCCCATAACTAGCAACTCAGGCTACAAATATTATCTGGTATTTTCGGATGATTTCTCTCACTTTATTTGGGTCTATCCACTCAAACTCAAATCTCATGTGTTCTCCAAATTTGTTGAGTTTTGTACGATGGTTAAAACGCAATTTGAAAAAGACATAAAATCATTTCAATGTGATAATGGTCAAGAGTTTAATAATTTCTTATTTCATAAAATATGTGCGGCTAATGGCATGATCTTTCGTTTCTCATGCCCTCACATCTCCCCTCAAAATGGAAAAGCCAAAAAACTTCTCCATACCATTAATAATATGATTCGAACCCTCCTTTTTCATGCGTCTCTCCCCACTACTTTTTGGGTATATGCACTAAAAATGATAGAACATATTATCAACATATAGGACACTCATCAAAATTCTCTATCGTCGGATCCCTACCTATGACCATCTTAGAATTTTCGATTGTTTGTGTTATCCTAATCTGACATACATGCCCCTCCACAAATTGGCAGTCAGATCTACTCTGTGTGCCTTACTAGGATTCCCATTGAACCATATGGGGTACTTGTGTTATGAACTATCCACCGAAAAATTATAATCTCACGACATATCACTTTTGTTGAGTATGTTTTTCCGTTTGACAACATTCAGAAATTCTGAGTCACTGATTACAAATTTCTTGATGATTCTGACACATCATCCCTTGTCCACCAAGCTCTCCATCATGCTACCACTATTGCGGCAGTTGTCGGCACTCTGTCACCACCACTTCCAAAGTATACATGTGGCTGCATCACATCCTTAGAGGATGCAGTATGTCTCACATGCTACGAGTAATGGTTACTCGTGATGGACACATGTATACTTTGGAAGTATTGGTATAGTCTGCTGACTATTTGTTATACATGTCTAAAGTATGATCAGTGTGTGGAAGATAGAAGTCCTTAGACTTGAGGTCGATACGCACATTGTCTACATAATAATGTACTTTGATCTTGTCCTAAGCTCAAATGCCTTATAGGTTGAGATACTACGTGTATTGGGTACATTACGATGTGGATTAATGATGGTAGTTGAGCCAAGATTAGGATTCATTCTTCGAATGTATATTCGAGAGAACACTCAGATTCTCATATGATATTAGGTTGACTAAGTCGTTGGCCAACGCAGTAGACATATCTAGGATATGGTCTTGTTGTCAACTAATATAGATGAGATATAATGATCAAACCATTTTGATAGACACTTGACAGATCCTAAGCTTGATCGAGTGTGTCCTGAATTAAAGGATTTTATCTTTCCACATAGAGGTTCAGTTTACCAGATTCGTGTAACTATATTTCACATATTGAGTTCGTCTTCCGGCGCCGTCTAGGAGTTCTGTGTAGACCCTAATATGATTAGTGTCGATATGTGAAGACATGTAGGGTAACACTGAGTCAATTGTTCGGTCGATCTAAGGATGTAATGAGAGAATATAAATGTTCGATTTTTTATCGAGGCATTCGTATGAATAATGATTATTTAATTAAGTCAAGATTGGATTTCAGATTTAATTAAAATGAAATCGAGACAAAATTGGACTAGGGTCGCGGCGCCACCTATTTAGCGTCGCGCCGCCGCCTTGGCAGTGGGCCAGTCAGACTGACCCATTGCGTCTCGTTTTCTGGGCCTGGCCCACGAAAAACCCTAGCTGCGTTTTTGACCTAAAACATAGATATAAATAGAGGGCTTCTATTCATTATTCCAGAGTTGATTAAAATCGTAAGTTTCACAAAGTGAGATCTGTGGAGGGTAAAGTGTATGCAGACATTACCCTTATATTGGGAGGTAGCTGGAAAAAATTTAGATCTCCCTTAACTTGCTTGAGATTGATTATTACTCCCTCCGTCCCAATTTGTTTGACACTTTTCGCTTTTCAAAAGTCAAACGAGTTGTTATTTGACCGTAATTTTTACATGTCTTTTAAATATTATAAATTATTAATTATGATGACTTATACTACTTTTTACATCGTTTCAAATATGTATTATTTCAAAAAAATTAGAGATCTTATGTTCAAACACATAATTAAAATTTAGAAATTTAATTCTCGAAAAGCGAAAAGTATCAAATAAATTGGGACTCTCCATTGGGAAAGAGAGTAGTCGTTATTATTATCATCCTTGGGCTTAATTTGGGCGTAATGTAAATAGATATGGACATTGGCTACCTTATGCTACTTTTTTTTTTCTCTCATCTGCAATTCAACCTTGTTGCATATTTTTGCCAGCTCAATCCCACAGAAACTTCTTTGAGGTATATACTTACAAGAAACACTTTCTTGTAAATTCAAATTACTGATTTTCCTTAGAAAACAATATCAATTTCTCAAAACTCTTCTATTTCCCTCTTCTAATTGGAACAACTTTTATGACTTAAAAAAGTAATTAATCTCCATTTCCACAACCCTTCAATTGCCCCTTTACAAAGAGAGGAACAAACTAAACTTCAAGATCAGACTTATGTTATCCTAATTAATAGTAGTAGGGGCTTTTACAGAGTATAACTGCCTATCCGAAAAGTAGTTGACGAATGTATAATATATGTACATATGTGTGCAGTCGTGTATAATTTGTGTCTATATAAATCGGTTGAGCAATTAACATTTTAGGCCGAGCGGCCAGCGGTACAACTTCCCCTTAATAGTATCTTCAAAATAAGTGTCCACTTCGTCTTTAGCATACTCTTTAAGAAAATACTAACTCCTTGAAAGAAAATAGATATTTTGACTAAACTATCCTTATTTAAAAATTTGCATATTACTATTAACTTGACACATTGAAATTTGGTCACTTAGCACTTAATAAGGGAAAATCTGAAAAAGTAAAATTAATTCCTTCTTGATTATGTAAATGGATACTTATTTTAAAAAGTGGACACTTATTATGTACCGGAGGAAGTATATGCTGAGTAGTACAATCAGTATTAATCAAGTCACTCTTAGTCAAACTGATACAGTTGTTATCCCAATTAATTGTACTTGAGAAGTTTGTTATTTCGTATTGACTTATTTGAAGTATAAACATGGATGTTCTGCTTATTCACTTTACCTCCTAATTTTCCTAGTACTATATATCATGTGGCCGGGAAAAATGGACTTTGTCAAACAAACCTCGTAAGCCTAATTAATTTACTTTATTTACTCACATAATCTCTTAATCATGATGTAGGTAATGACTTATAAACTGAAAATTTTAAATTCTGACGACACACTTTTCAGTTTCATCAATCCTGCAAGAAATTGAGCTAGAGAATTCTATTATAAGCTGTCACAAAACAAGATTAAGAATTGACAAGCTAGTATATAACATTTATGTAATAGTATAAGTTTCAAATTAAAATCATAACATAACAAATACCAGTTAACATCTGATTAGACATTGACGTGTAATGAGCTATATAATTTAATTAAGAAATTAATGTAGTTGGTTAGGGTTTTACGTACTATTGGTCTGTCCTTTATGCTCTTAAGATATTCTAAATTATTGATACACTTCACAATCCGTTATAAACACAGAGAGAAATTTGAACAACTTTTAAAATTTACACTACATTTGCTAGCTTGGAGTAATGGATCAAGTGCTCCATCCATCCCATTTTAAATGTCGTTTTAACTCAAACAATTATCTCATAGTAATTGTGATTTTAAAAAGCAACACATAATTAATTATTTTTTAGTCTTGCTATTAAAAAGGTCATAAGTGATTAACCAGAGTAATAAAGTGAGGAAATAAGAAATAATAGGGGTAATTTAGTAAATTAACTTTAAACTTAATTAATAATTTTTAATTATGCTTTGTGTTACCGCATTGAATTATACATTTATGATTCATGGTAACCTGTCTGACACAATGAAAGCTAAATGAGGTTTGAGACAGGGGGATCCTATGTCCCCCTACATATTTGTTTTGATCATGGAATATCTGAATAGGTGTCTGAATACTCTGAAGGAAGAACTTGACTATTACTACCATCCTAGATGCCAGAAGAACATCATCCACCTATGTTTTGCTGGTGATTTACTGATGTTTACTAGAAGGGATGTTCAGTCAGTTAAACGGTTGAAGGAAAAGTTTGACTTGCTTTCTGAAGCATCTGGTCTGAAGAAAGAGTCAAATGTATTGTGTAGGAGTAAATGAGAAAATCAAAGAAAGTATACTGCAACATCTTGGGTTTGAAATTTGAGAGTTACCTTTCAAGTATCTTGGAGTACCTCTTTCAACCAAGAAAGTAACAGTTCAACAATGCCAACCTCTGATGAATAAGATTACAACTAAAATTCAAAACGAATAGCTAAAGAACTGACTTATGCCGGTAGGTTGCAGCTCATTAGAGTTGTACTATTTAGTGTTCAAGTTTATTGGGCACAAATTTTCCTCCTCCAGAAAATGATGAACTTATAGAGACTGTATGCAGAAGTTATTTGAGGACAGGAAAGACTATTGTGTCTAAAAGAGCATTGGTAGCTTGGGAAATAATATGTCTTCCAAAGAGTGCAAGTGGACAAAATGTTTGAACCTGAAAATATGGAACCAGGCTGCCATATACAAACTATTCTGGGCGTCGAGTCAAATAAAGAGAAATTATGGATCACTTGGGTTCATAAATATTATATAAAAAATCAAAATATTAGATTTATGGAAATTCCTCAGCAAGCTTCCTGTATGATCAGGAAATTATTAATTGTGAGGAAGCATTGGGATAAGATATGCAATGGCCAGCAACTCATTCATCATGAGAAGTTTCAGATATCCAGTGCTTATAAGGAGCTTAGAGTAAAGGTTGAAAATGTGTAATGGAAGAAATTAATTTGCCACAATGTAGCATGCCCAAACAAGTCTTCATATTGAGGATAACGTTACATCAGAAGTTGAGAACCAAGGGACAGATTGATCAAATGGGGGTGATTGTAAGCAGCAAATATGTGTTATGTGATTTCATTGATGAAATAACTGAGCATTTGTTTTTCAACTGTGACTACACTAGAGCTATTTGGCAGGAATTTCTAGAGTGGCTTCACTTGCATAGATTGATACTCAATTGAGATGGAGAATGAAATGAAATTACATGTATGTCCTAGAGACAATCAGAATTAGAACACATGTACTTTATACGCATTCTTATTTATATATTAATTGATAATTAATATTATGTCATTTGCATTTGTTAAATTATTAGTTGATTGTTTATAATGTTCTATAAATGCATCCCTAGAGGTTACGCGATTATTATGGAGTGAGAATTAATATCATAGCGTGACAATCTTAAAATCGCTTCGATTAATGATCATCGAGATTGGGATATCAATGATATGTTATACGTCGACATGTGATCTGCATCATATTCTTAGGGGATGTAGTATGTTTCACTTGCTACGAGTTATGACAACTCGTTATGGACACATGGATACTTGTTGAAGTATTGATTTACCCTTCTAATGTATTGTTTTGTTATATGTCTATAATGGCGTCGGTGTGTGGGAGATAGAAGTCTTTAGACTTGAGGTCGATACACACATTATTCACAGAGTAATGTACTTTGATCATGTCTTAAGCTCAAATACCTTATAGGTTGAGACACAACTTGTTTTGGATATGTTACGAAGTGGATTAAAGGTGCTAGTTGAGCCGATATTAGGATTCATTCCTCGAATGCATCTTCGAGAGAGCACTCAAATTCTCATAAGATATTAGGTTGACTAAGTCGTTGGCCAACACAGTGGACATATCTTTGATATGGTCCTGATGTCAACTAATATAGATGAGTTATTATGATCAAGTCATTTGGATAGACACTTGACAAATCCTAAGTTTGATTGAGTGTGTCGTGAATGAAAGGATTTTATCTTCCCACATAGAGGTTCAGTTCACATGTTTCGTGTAGCTAAACTTTGCATATTGAGGTTCGTCTTCCGGTGCAGTCTAGGAGTTCCGTGAAGATACTAATGATATTAGTGTCAATGTGTAAAGGCCTGAAGGGTAAACACTAAGTCAAACGTTCTGTTGATTGAAGGATGTAATTAAATAGAGATATACATAATATATGTTCGGTTGATAACCGGGACATTTGAAATGGGAACAAGGCAGAAAATTGGGACAGGACCACGGTGCCTATGATTCAGGACCGCGGTGCCACTTACTCAGGACCGCGGTGCTTATGCGCGGACTGGCCTAGTTTTGCTGAATTGTTTAATGGGTTGGCCCATGGGGAACCCTAAGTTGTCATTTCTCAACTATAAATAGAGGGCTTCTCTCCCATTTCAATACACACAAAACCTAAGAGAGACAATCTCTTCTAAGACTCTGCAGAAATCCCTAGCATTTCTAAAGATAGTAAATTACATCAAAGTTCTAAGAACTTAGAACTTGCAAATCAAGGAATTTTTTAGTGTGCACCCCGGACTACACAAAGCTTCAAGTTTCAACTGCTTGGATTGTGGATTGCTTCAAAATGTAAGTCTTCGTTCGAAGTATTACATTTGTTTTGTGTTTATTTTACATTACATATGCATACTACAGTTTGACCGACTTGTCGGGTTTGAAACATAAAATTTCAAATTCCGCTGCGTGTACGAACCCGACACAAAAGCCTACAGTGGTGTCAGAGCCTGATCGGTGTATTTTATATACACCTTTTAAGTCATTTTCTGTTAGTCTTTTGCTTCTTTTTGTATAAATTTGTGTCGTGTTAGGATAGATTTTCTTTCTTTTGAGTCACAGTGGTTTACAATGGCACATGGGCGGAAATAAGTGAAAAGAAGGCAGATACAGAGGTTCCAGAGCACAAAAGGTCGAAAAGTTGGCAACCCGGGCGTAATTCAGGGCGGCGTCGTGCCGCCAACCAACCAGGACCAGCGGAGCCACGGCGCCCAAGACGTAGCCCCACTCGCAGAAGTTTCGGCGCCACGGCGCCGGTTGCAGGGCCGTGGCGCCGACGCGGGAAATCTGCCAAAGCCGAATAGGATTGGGCCAAGGCCGAAGAGGAAAAGGTTTTACACGTTTTGGGTGATATATAAAGACCTTTTTAGGTCAATTTTGGGGGTTCCACACCTACCATTCATCACAACATTAGATCAAGATTGGAGACTTATTTTTGAGTAATTTCTTGTTCTTTACTTTATTCTTTCTAGTATATGTTGGATACTATTTTAGTTCTTGGCATGTCTATGGCTAGGAACTAACTTAATTTAGGGCTTTCCATGTCGAATCACTTGAACCTCATTTTATGAATTAATGCAAGATTTTGATTTCTTCTTATTATTGTTGAGATTTATTCAATAATTGTTTTGATTGCTTGGTAATTAATTGATCACTAATTATCATCACTTATATGATTTCTAATCGAAATCTGAAAGGGGAGATTGTGAATATGCTATAGTTGAATAAACATAGGTTAAAATCGTGGAAAAAAGTACTCTGATACTTGTGTAGTTTAATAGGTTATTGCTCTTAATCCTCCTTTGTGGTAAATCTTGTCATCGAAAGATAGAAGGCTTCTACATTGGGGTTGAGTGTTTATATTACCTTAACAGGAGTATAAAACGGCTTAGTTAACCTGATATCTCAACATATAAGAAGAACCTTAATTATTTACATTAACGAGTAAAGCGAGTGGATAGTCGAGGAGATTTGGAAGCCCTATTTCCACCATATCTGAAGTAAAGTAAAGTAAATTAGTTAGCGTCTATAATCATAGCTATAAACAAACCATCAAATAATCGGTCACCAAATAGATACTACATAATAGAGGTTGGTAATTGGACACTAATTCCTGAGGACGATAACTCGGTTTTCTAGACTATATTACTTGTCACGATACGTGCACTTGCGTTTAGCGTGTGTATAAATCGCGCATCAAGCTTTTGGCGTCGTTGCCGGGGATTGGCGTAGTTCAATATCAATCTTTCTATTCTTAATTTCTAATTGGGTTTTTATTTTATTGTGGAACCGTGCGCCGTGATCCGTTTGTTGGTTTTGATATGTTTCAGGACTCTAGTTTATGCGAAAAAGAAGAGGGACATACACACTTGTTCCCTTCAACCCTGAGATCGAAAAGACTTGCAAACAAAACAGACGAAACACGCGGATTATTAGATTGATAGCCATAGGGGATAGACATAATAATAATGTGATGAATGAAGAGATGGGTGAACATCAACCCAACCAAGAAATGCCCCGGGGTTGCAGAATGACGTAGAGGAAAGGGTCCAGGTCCAAGCTGAGAGGAGTTTGGGAGATTATGTGCTACCAAGAGTGAATGGAGCACAAACATGCATAAGGCTCCCAGCAATATGAGCAAACAATTTCGAGATAAAGCCTGCGATCCTGAGCATGGTGAAAAATACAGTTCAATTTGAAGGGTTGACATCTGAAGACCCTCATATGCACATAGCAAATTTCTTGGAGTTGTGTGTCACGTTCAAATATAATGGCGTTACTGACGACGCCATCCGGTTGAGGCTTTTCCCCTTCTCACTCAGGGAAAGAGAAAAAGTTTGGTTGAATTCCCTGCCTACGGATTCTATATTTACATGACAGGATCTGGCACAGAAGTTCCTGGCAAATTTTTTTCCACCGTCCAAAGCAGCCAAGTTGAGAGGAGAGCTGAACAATTTCTACCAAACTAATGGGGAGTCACTTTATGAGGCTTGGGAGAGATATAAAGATCTGCAGAGAAAGTGTCCGCATCATGGCATTGAACTGTGGAATTTGGTCCATATCTTCTATAATGGGCTAAGTGGGACAACAAGAACCATCATTGATGCAGCTGCAGGTGGAACCTTCATGAAGAAGACAGAACATGAGGCCCATGATTTGCTAGAGTACATAGCCACTAATAACTATGTGCCAGATGATAGAGGGGTAAGTGGAAGGAGGGCGATAGGCGTTCATGAGATCGATGCCATTACAGCGTTGAATGCACAGGTTGCTCTCTTGACCAAGCAACTTCAGCAGAATACAATGTCAGTGAATGCAGTTCAGACGCCAATGAATTGTTAGATGTGTGGGGGTCCTCATACTTTTGATAGGTGCCCATCAGCAGACCCCAACAACATCCCTATTGAGCAAGCAGAATGTCAGGCAGTGGGGAATTACCAAAGGCCCCAGAACAACCCCTATTCAAATACTTACAATCCAGGGTGGAGGAATCACCCTAACTTTTCATGGAGGGGTGATCAAGGGCAACAGAACCAGTTCAGAGGCCAATACCATAATCAACAACCATTTAACTAGGCCTCATCTTCCCAACAGTTCAGTACACCTGCTCCACAAGAGAAGTCAGACGAATTGCAAGCAGCCTTGTTGACACTTACGAATTCACAAACCCAGTTTATGGCAGAGACAATGTCTTCTATAAGGAACTTGGAAACTCAGGTGGGACAGCTGGCAAAGATGGAAAATAACAGGCCGCAGGGCACTCTTCCTAGTAATACAGAGATGAATCCCAGATAGCAGTGTCAGGCAGTACAATTGAGAAGTGGGAAGCAGTTGGAACAGCCCATAGCCCAACCTGTGATAGAACAGAGAGTTGAGAAGATGGTTGATACAGAGAAGGAGGGGCTTACTGATGATCGCCCTATCTTAGAGAAGGCTCCACCAGTTCCAGTAAGGGAGTACGTAGAGAAGATCCCTTACCCTTAGAGATTGCAGAGGAAAGCAGTTGATAAGCAATTCTCCAAGTTCTTGGAGGTGTTTAAAAAGTTGCACATTAACATCCCCTTCATTGAGGCATTGGAGCAAATTCCTACCTACTTCAAATTTATGAAGGAGATCCTTGAGAAGAAGAGGAAACTAGTGGAGTATGAGACCATAACACTAACTGAGGAGTGTAGTGTCATATTGCAGAAGAAGCTGCCCCCAAAGTTGAAAGATCCGGGGAGTTTCACCCTACCTTGCACGATAGGGAATGTAACTTGCAACAGGGCATTATGTGATTTAGTGACTAGCATAAACTTATTGCCCCTATCCATGGTCGAGAAGCTAGGTTTGGGAGTGATCAAGCCAACTACAGTGAATCTGCAGCTAGCGAACAGATCAGTGGTGCATCCCTTAGGCATCATTGAAGATGTGCTCGTCGAAGTGGGGAAGTTCTACTTTCCGGCAGACTTCCTTATCCTTGTCATGGAGGAAGACGATGGGATTCCCATTGGGAAGGCCATTCCTTGCCACTGGAAGGGCCTTGATATATGTGGAAAAAGGCGAGCTGAAACTCAGAGTTGAGAATTAGGAGATGGTGTTCAAGGTGTTTAAACACACCGTCGAACCCCCAGTCATGAGCAAGTGTTTTGCAGTCAGCACTGTTAGCACATCAGTTGAGCCAGAACAGGCCCAAGCCAAGGTGAGCAGTCCGCCAGCACAGGTATGTAATTCTAACCCTCCTCTAGAGAAAAAGGAGAAAAAGAAAAATAGAAGGCGGAAAAGACATATGATTATGAAATGGGTAGGCTGTGGGGTTAAATTGCCCCATGCTTCTTGATAAGGAACCTGCGTCTGGCTAAAAGACGTTAAAAACAACGCTACTTGGTAGGCAACCCAAGGTTTTTAAATTTATGTAATTTAGTTTTAGTTAGAACAGTCTCACGGGAGGTATTGTTTGCATGTTGTGATGATAGGTACAGGGCCAAAAATTGGAGGACGAGAAACGCGAGAGGGGAAGAAATCGGCTCGGCATCACGGCGCCCATCAGAGCGCCATTGCGCCGAAAAACCAGAATGCCGCAGGAAGTTGGGCCCCACGGCGCCAATCTCAGAGCGCCATGGCGCCGAAATTCCAGAGGGTCTCAGAAGTTTGGGCGCCACGGTGCCAAATCAGAGCGCCACGGTGCCGGAAGTTCAGAAAGTTGCGGAAGTTTGGGCGCCACGGCGCCAATCTCAGAGCGCCATGGCGCCGGAAGTTCAGAGGGTCATAGATGTTTGGGCACCACGGCACCGATCTCAGGGCCGTGGCGCCGCGACGGAATAACTGAAATTAAAAGAGCCCTAATTCGATTTCCCCTCTCCAAATCAAAACCCAAAACCCTTCCTCTCTCCAAATCAAAACCCAAAACCTTTCCTCTGTCCAAAACCCACGAAATCAGCCTCCATTACTCAAAATCTTTCATAAACCAAACTCAATCACAACCAAATTACTTCAATTCCTTGCACCCTTAACCATTTCAAACAACAACCCTCATTCTATTGCCTCAATCCATCACTAGGAACAAGAAAACTTTGAAGAACACCTTCCAAGGTAACTTTCATCATTTTTCTTGAAATTTTCAAAGCAATTAGGGGAGGTAATTCATAAGTTTGGGGATGTGCTTTATTGGTGGATATTGTGGGGTGTGTTGAAGTTTGGTGTTGGAAATTTCGCGGTGAGATTTTACGTAGTGATGTGGGGTGTTGTACCTGTGATTTGAGTGAAGTTTGGGGGTTAAATTGTGTTGTATTTTGCTGATTGTGTTGTGTGTTGATTGGTGTGATTGAAAGTTGCTGGGTAATCTCACTAAAACAGAGGAAACACTGCTGAAAATTTTCCAAAATGTCTGCCAAAAAAAGGAGAGCTTCCACATTCGCCTCCGTTCCACAATATGACACTACTAGGTTTGTTAGTCAAAAAGCAGAATACATATATTACAAACTTAATACTAGAACCTTGATACCTGAGCGAGGAATGAAGTACCAAAGGGAGCCATTTGAGGATGACGATGTCTATGAGCCTATTCGGGCAATGATAGAGGCAATTAGGTGGAAGAAATTTGTTAATCCGGAGAGAATAGTACCACAGAACATTGTAATGGTAAAAGAATTCTATGCTAACTTTTCGGAACGGGTAGATGGTAGATGTTTTGTGAGAGGACAGTATGTGCCGGTGACAGCTGATGTGGTGAATAAGCTATTAAGAACAGATGATGTTGAAGAAAGAGGCGATGATCGAAGCTATTTCAGAACTTGGTCTAGAGATGCCAGCAACATCGATTGGGATATCATCGCAGGCACATTATGCTACCCTGAGTTGAGTATGATATTGCACGAAATGGATCAAGAGGACTGAGCAGATGTCAGTTCAACAAAACAGCAAGGGTTGGTTATATTTCGTCAGTGCCCGCCTGATTCCATCGACGCACTTCACCAGAGTGCCAACGGATAGAAAAAAGATGGTATATGGGATTATGGAAGGGAAGAAGATTGATGTTGGGAAGGAGATATTGCAGAGCATTGGAGAAACCAGTAGGTTGGTCACTACAGGTGGGTTGGGACACAAATCAATTATTTGCAGTTTATGTTCTAGACATAGAGTCCCAACCCTAGCTACTGATACATATGAGAAGGGCCAACCTTCTGTGACATATGTGATAGTGTATGCCTTCCCAGAACCATTCCCTCCAAAGAAGAAGGAGAATAACATAACAAAGCAGAGGTCGCCATCGATGAGGATGAGCCTGAGACAGAGGCTCAAAGAAGCGGTGGCGCCGCCAGCCCGAATTGGAACCTCCGGTGCCTATGATGGAGCAGTTGCTCATGAACCAGCGTAGGATGATGCAGAGTTTTGACACGATGATACAAGGTCAACAGGACCTGAGGCAAGGACAACAAGAAATAAGGCAGGATCAACAACAGTTGAACCAGAGATTTGATGAGATGAGTTCCTTGTTCAACCAGTGGTCCATGTATTATCCGCCGTCACCGCCACCATTTTAAATCAAGTCTGTAAGTTGTCCCGTCTTTCTTTTATTTTTGAGTCTTGCACACATTAAGGACAATGTGTGATTTAAGTTTGGGGGGGAGTTCTTAGTTTATTTTTGATGTGTTTTTGAGTCTTTTTGTGTTATTTTCTATGTTTATTTGAGTCTAATTTTTTTTTATGATCATGCATGTTGTACTTACTTGAAACGCCTAGTGAAGTAAAGTTGAATAATGTAATGGAATTAGAAGCAACTATCTGAACACTTAGGTTAGATATGCCAAAAATTCATGAAGTCAAACTATTTGGGGTATCTTGCTTGATTTATGCATTCTTAGTGATTAAACATATGTGTCTGCTTACTTGCTATTTGAGGAGAAATAGTTAGGATATGCATGTTAGGGAGATGACTCAGACATTTCTTTGTTAGCCTTTTCTTATCATTCTTTGCCTATCCCTGACATTAAAATTGTATCCCTAGTCAACCCCTTTGAGCCTAAAAATAAGATCTTTCTTTGACACTCTATAATTCCATACTTATGCCATAAGTGAAGAAATTGATGTGTTTGGAATATAAAGTGTTGAAAAGAGACAAAAAGAGAATGAATAATTTTGATGCACCCCAATGAAAAGTAATCATAAATAGGCAAAATCCTAAGTTTGGGGTGCCTACTATTCATCATATACCTCATTCTCTCAAAACAAAAGAGGAGAAATGGAAAGATAGGTGTGAGGTTAAAAAGAAAATCAAAAGAAAATGGAAGAATTGAAAGCAAAAGAGCTTATGGTATGTAAATTGAGCCTAAATGACTATTTTTACCTACCCCTACCTAAGCCTACATTACAATTCTGAAAAGCCTTGAGGATCTCTAATATGTGCATCTATGATTAGTGGAGAATAACAAGTGAACATGCCATAGGATTGTGAAATTGACATGCATAGTTAGGTATTCCTACTTCCATTGAACATGATTAAATTGAATTTGCAAAATATCTGACTTGATGTGTTTAGAATGCTGAAAATCCATATTATATGTTTCTGCATATTAATTCTACTAACCTTCATATTTTTCTAAGTAACAATTGTGCAGCAAGGTGATCAATATCTTTGAGTCATTCTGTTTTCCTTTCTTCATGTCCTTATTCTTATCTTTTTTATCTTTACTCGAGGGCGAGCAAATGTTAAGTTTGGGGGTGTTTGATCGGTGTATTTTATATACATATTTTGAGTAATTTTCTGTTAGTCTTTTGCTTCTTTTTGTATAAATTTGTGTCGTGTTAGGATAGATTTTCTTTCTTTTGAGTCACAGTGGTTTACAATGGCACATGGGCGGAAAGAAGTGAAAAGAAGGAAGATACAGAGGTTCCAGAGCACAAAAGGTCGAAAAGTTGGCAACCCGGGCGTAATTCAGGGTGGCGCCGTGGCGCCAACCAACCAGGACCAACGGAGCCACGGCGCCCAAGACGTAGCCCCACTCGCAGAAGTTTCGGCGCCACGACGCCGGTTGCAGGGCCGTGGCGCGGGAAATCTGCCAGAGCCGAATAGGATTGGGTCAAAACCGAAGAGGAAAAGGTTTTACACGTTTTGGGTGATATAAAAGGACCTTTTTAGGTCAGTTTTGGGGGTTCCACGCCTACCATTCATCACAACATTAGATCAAGATTGGAGACTTATTTTTGAGTAATTTCTTGTTCTTTACTTTATTTCTTTCTAGTATATGTTGGATACTATTTTAATTCTTGGCATGTCTATGGCTAGGAACTAACTTAATTTAGGGTTTTTCATGTCGAATCGCTTGAACCTCATTTTATGAATTAATGCAAGATTTTGGTTTCTTCTTATTATTGTTGAGATTTATTCAATAATTGTTTTGATTGCTTGGTAATTAATTGATCACTAATTATCATCACTTATATGATTTCTAATCGAAATCCGAAAGGGGAGATTGTGAATATGCTATAGTTGAATAAACATAGGTTAAAATCGTGGACGAAAGTACCCCGATACTTGTGTAGTTTAATAGGTTATTGCTCTTAATCCTCCTTTGTGGTAAATCTTGTCATCGAAAAATAGAAGGGTTCTACATTGTGGTTGAGTGTTTATATTACTTTAACAGGAGTATAAAACGACTTAGTTAACCTGCTATCTCAACATAGAAGAAGAACCTTAATTATTTGCATTAACGAGTAAAGTGAGCGGATAGTCGAGGAGATTTGGAAGCCCTATTTCCACCATATCTGAAGTAAAGTAAAGTAGTTAGCGTCTATAATCATAGCTATAAACAAACCATCAAATTATCGGTCACCAAATAGATACTACAGAATAGAGGTTGGTAATTGAACACTAATCCCTGAGGACGATAACTCGGTCTTCTAGACTATATTACTTGTCACGATACATGCACTTGCGTTTAACGTGTGTATAAATCGCGCATCAGAGCCAGAGTTATTTCGTGTGATATGTAATGAATATTAATGATAATATGAGTTAGGATTTGTTTAGATCTATATTTTATGTTGTTAAAAGCTTTAAAATCCTAAATATTTAGAACACATGGTCTTTGTGCCCAGACCTGTTAATGCAATAATGTATTTGAGGAAGTCAAACCAATAAATAACTCTTCTAAGTTGATATGTGTTATCCGGCTTAAAGCATGGTGTATTGAAATGAATAACGAGAAGAAAATCGGATTAGATGGTCGATGAACATGTTATGTTAATAGTAATGGAGATATATGTGATTCATATGAAAATCTGACCCTAAACTAGTTTTAGGAGTTTGGATTTTCGGGATTTGTGTTTCTGGAGGTAAGGCACCGCGGTGTCTGCTACGGTTTTGAGGCGGCACCGCAGTTCTATGATGGAGTACCGCGATGCTGCCCAGATGAAGCTAGAGGCACCGCGGTCCTGTTCATGGGAGCCGCGGTGTTGTTCATCCAGAAAGCTTAAAATCAATTTTTTGGACTTACTGCCTTCGAGGCACCGCGGTGCCACCTGTTAGGACCGCGGTGCCTGCGACGATAATTTATTTTTCTGCTTACTGCTTCTGAGGCACCGCAGTGCCACCTGTTAGGACCACGGTGCTAATTAGCTTTTGCAGAAACAGTAACTCTCTGCCTCTGAGGCACTGCGGTGCCGACGACGGTGTTTATAAAAAAATCGAAAATCAGAAACAAGTTTAAAAGTTTCAGATTCTGAATCTGAAGTTTTAAAGTTTCAGTTTCTGAAAATAAGTTTTACAATTGGACAAATTTGCTCCTTTCGGGCAAATCTGTAAATTAAAGAAAGTTTTTTTAAAATTGGTTTTAGGTTCTGGAAATTGTAAACAGGTCCCAGACACTTGAAAATATTTTCTGAGGTTTAGAATTGCATTTTCTGAATTTATAGGGGTTCAGAATTGAACTTTTAAATTTTTAAGGGACTAAACAGTAAATATTAAAAGTTTGCAGAATTCCTGAAAATCAGAATTTTGAAATCACAAAATGTTTAGGGATTGTTTGACATTGACATAAATTATAGAGTTTAGACAAATAGACTCATGATTATCATTAATGGTATATTATTATATAATATACAAATGTGCTAATTGTTTAGAATGTGATGCATCTAAATTATTAGCATAGTGTTCGCAATTATTGTCTGGATAGGCGGTGCCCAGTAATTGTTTAATTTTAATGACCGCGATATCTGTCTGGATAGGCGGCATCCAGTACTTGATTAAAACCATCTTATATCATGTCTGTTGGGTTTGATGATTTCCCCATCTAAATGTGTTTAGAAATTGTATGATAGGATGTCATATGATATATGGAATGTTGATCTTGATTGAGATCCCCGAAGAATGAAAATGTTCTCCAAACATTAAATACAAGTCTAATTATAACGTGTCGTCCATTATAATTGTTAGGGTGCTAAATCCTTTTCGACGATACGAGTATTTATGCCAAAGCATTTGCTCTAAGTCTAAGAAGACCGAAGCCTTTTCATAGATATGTTAAAATGAAAGTAGATAATAAACTTTTTTAGGTATTTACACCAAAGTGTTTGTTTGCAAAGGCTAAATTTACTTAGACATTTAAACGCAATCGTGTAAAGGGGTTGGCTTGTTTAGATGAATCTTGGCGCCAAAGTGTCGGACTAGTCTAAAGACGCATGATTAAAATGAAAGATATTTAATCAAACCAAGAGTTGCAAATTTAGTTTTGTAATTGGTTGAGGACCTACCAAAGTGTTCTATTGAAGTTATCAGCCAAAGCAAACGCGAATATAACATATTTTTGGATCTTGGCCCACTATGACCTTAAAATGATTTAGGTCTGTATTCTACCTTGGGGTCGTAGAAGTATGCTAAAAATAGTGAGAGCTAATTAAACAAAAGACCATGTTAAATTAGTCTATAATGAATGTGTATTATTAGAAGAATGAATTGTTGATTGCATTTTTCCTATTCTATATATATCTTCAGATCTTCAGAAATGTCAAACTTTTCGTTGAAAATCCTCATGGAGTCCAACAGACTTACTGGACCCAACTTGATAGACTGGCTCAAGAATTTCAGAATTGTCCTGAGGCAAGAAATGATTGAGTATACATTGGACAAAGTATTTCCCACCGCTCCGGCGGAGGACTCTGCTGAGTACGCGACCTTCGACAAGGCTGCTTACGAGAAACATTATAAGGATGCCACCTCAGCTCAATGCCTAATGTTTCCTTCTATGTCCCACTATTGCAAAGACATCATGAAACTATGGGGCCCAACGAAATGTTAGCCCATTTGAGGAGTCTCTATGATTCGCAGTCTCAGACAATGGAGTATGACCTACTCATAGAACTCTTCAAGTGTAGGCTAAATGAAGGGGGTCAAGTTTCACCTCATGTGTTGAGGATGATTGAGTTGATTGAGAGGTTGGATTACATAGACATAAAGTTTCAAGACAGAGTCTCCACCACCCTCATTCTCCACTCCCTTCCACGGTCATTCGAGAGTTTCATTATTAACTACAACTATGGAACAAAGGCGACATTGCCAGAACTGCACAATATGCTGAAGACTTTCGAGTCTTCCATCTCCAGGGGCAAATTTGTTCTCATGGTAGGGTCTTCTTCTCAGCCCAAACCGAAAGGTAAGGGACAAAATCAAAAGAAGGGCAAAGCTGTCACTGCGCCCGCAGCAATGAAGCCCCAGGGAGGGGAGAAGAAGAAGAAGGTGATTCCGACAAATGATGTGTGCAGAAACTGCAACAGGAAGGGGCATTGGAAGTTTGAGTGCACTGCTCCAGGAAGAGGCAAGGCACAAGGTGCTCCAGCACCTGGCGGACAAGGTATGTTTGTAATTGAAATAAATTTATCTATAAATGTTTCTCCCTCCTGGGTACTAGATACCGCTTGTGGCTCACACATTTGTACAAATGTGCAGGGGCTAACTGTTAAGCGTATTTAGTATACGTCTTTTGAGTCAATTTTAGTTGGTATTTTACTCGTTTTTGTTGTGTTTAGTATAGTAGTAGGTTTGTTTTTCTTTCTTTTGAGTCACAGCGGTGCAAAAAGGCAAAATAGCAAAAAGGAACAAGAAAATGTGCTCCTGAGGCGAAAAGGACGAAAGTTGACAACTCAGAGCGAAAGAAGACAGCACCGCGGTGCCATTATGACGAATCGCGGTGCCATATTTACTGAGGAGCCACATGACTTTCAGCACCGCGGTGCCATCAGGCAGTACCGCCATGCCATTTGTATTGAGAAGCTGCAGGAGTTTCGGCACCGCGGTGCCGGTATGCAGAACCGCGGTGTCGACGCGGGAAATTTCAGTTCCGAAGGCAAATTGACTAAGGGAAGATTGGTCCATAGGGCACGAAAATTAGAGGATATTGAAGCCCTAGGAATTAATGCTATGGGGAGGTTGGTAATTCTAGTACACAACACAACAGAAGGCAGATTTAGAGCGAAAATTAGAGACTTTGTTCTACGTAATTTTCTTTCTTTCGTTTTTAATTCAGTTTATGTATGGATATTATGTTATTTCTTAGCGTGACTATGGCTAGAAGCTAAACACTCTATTAGGGCTTTCCTTTTGAATCGCTTGAAACATTTATTCATGAATTAATGCAGTAGTTTGATTTCTTCTTCACTTGATTAAGATTTAGTCAATATTTGGTATGAATGTTTGATAATTAATTGATCACTAATTATCATAACCTATATGATTTCGAATCAAAATTCTGAAAGGTGAGATTTGGATATGCTGTAATTGACTAGACATAGGTTAAAATCGCGGACGAAAGTACCCCGATACTTGTGTAGCATTATAGGTTATTGTTCTTAATCCTCCTATGTGGTAAATCCTATCATAGAAATATAGAAGAGTTCTGCACTGGGGTTGAGTGATTGAATTTACTAACCAGAATATAAGACAGTCTAGTTAACCACTATCTTAACGAAGAAGAAAAATCATTCTAGTCGCATTAATGATTGAATAAAGTGGATAGTCGAGGATTTTGGAAGCCCTAATTCATTCATAACCGATTACAACTTCATTAGTTTAAATCTTGCAATTATTCTAATAGTTAAACAACAACCCCAATCAAATAACGATTGCCAAATAGATAACATAAAATAGATGAACGGTACTTAGAAACCAGTCTCTGTGGACGATACTCGGTCTTACAAACTATATTACTTGTGAACGATGCGTACGCTTGCGTGAGCAGTCGAAATATCTCTAACAAGTTTTTGGTGCCGTTGCCGGGGACTGGCGTACATCTAATATCGAATCATCTATTTGTAATTTCTAATTTGGTCGCTCCCAGAATAAGTTTCTAACTCGTTCTGAGAGCAAATTTTTGTTATCACTTTTTGTTGTTTGTGTAATCTTGTAGGAAAGGTCAAGTATAGGTACATGGACTATCAATATCAGGGGATACTGGACTATGACCTTTGTCCACCGCAATAACTTAGACCACAGGCTCCGCAAGATGAGCGAAATGAGCTGCAGGAGACCTTATTTAGGCTCACTGAGTGCCAGAATCCTCAAGGACTAACTCATCCACAACAGAATTAGGCTCCATCAAGAAGGCTAGATGACATGAGAGCAACTCTTTGGGCACTCTCAAATGCCCAGAATCAGTTCATGGAGGAAACAAGATTATCCATCAGAAATCTAGAGATGCAACTGGGGCAGCTAGCTAGCAAGCTGAAAATGGTATATAAGGGAACGACCCTAGAAATACTGGTACAAACCCACAAGAGAAGTGCCAACCAATTGATGTGACGAGTGACAAACAAATGGAGACATGTTCATCCCCAAAATGTCCAGAAAAAAGGGTGAACCAGTGAGGTGAGGGAGCCATCAGTCATTGACACACCGCAGGTGAAGATACCATATCCTCAGAAACTTAGAAATAATTCTCTTGAAAAGCAGTTTTCTAAGTTTCTGGAGGTCTTTAAAAAACTGCACATCAACATTCCATTTCCTGAAGCCTTAGAATAAATGTCGAGTTATGTACAGTTCATGAAGGAAATCCTCTGTAAAAAGAGGAGGTTGGAGGAGTATGAAACTGTGGTGTTGACTGAAAAATGTAGTGCCATCCTACAGAGAAAGTTACCTCAGAAGTTGAAATATCCGGGAAGATTCACCATCCCTTGCACTATAGGGAAGTTTGAATGTCAGCATGCTCTATTGATCGGTGTATTTTATATAAACCTTTTGAGTCATTTTTAGTTAGTCTTTTGCCCATTTTTGTACAAATATGTGTCGTGTTAGGATAGATTTTCTTTCTTTTGAGTCACAGTGGTTTAAAGTGACACATTGGCGAGAAGGAGCGAAAAGAGGGCAGAAACATAGGTTCCAGAGCTCAAAAAACTAAAAAGTTGGCAACCCAGGCGAGAAACAGGGCGGAGCCGCGGCGCCAACCAACCAGCAACAGCAGAGCGCCACGGCACCCAAGAAGCAGAGAGCCGCAGAAGTTTCGGCGTCGCGAGGCCGGTTGCAGGGCCGCGGCGCCAACGCGGGAAAATTGACAGATCCGAATAGGAATGGGCCAAGGCCAAGAAGGAAAAGGTTTGGGACGTTTTTGATGATATAAAAAGGACCTTTAGGTCAGATTTGAAGGAGTACCACACCTTACAATTCATCACAATTGGAGATCAAGATTAGAGACTTATTTTTGAGTAATTTCTTGTTCTTTATTTTATTTCTTTTTAGTATATGTTGGATATTATTTTAGTTCTTGGCATGTCTATGACTAGGAACTAACTTAATTTAGGGTTTTCCATGTCAAATCGCTTGAACCTCGTTCTTATGAATTAATGCATGTTTTGGTTTCTTCTTATTATTGTTGAGATTTATTCAATAATTGTGTTGATTGCTTGGTAATTAATTGATCACTAATTATCATAACTTATATGATTTCTAATCGAAATCCGAAAGGGGGTATTGTGAATATGTTATAGTTGAATACATATGTTATACCCCGTGGTTCGGGCCGTGCGAGAAATTAGGGAAAACACGTTCAGGGCTCGTGGCAGGCGCGGCGGAGTGGCGTGGGCCGCGCGCGGAAATGCGGTGGCGCTGAAGTTCCAGTACGCGCGCCGGAAGCGCGCGGCGCCTAAAGAGCCGAGGGTCCGCAGGAGTTGCGGCGCCGGGAATCAGGGCCGCGGCGCCGAGGCGGGAAATTTGGGCGGAAAAACTTAGAAAGTCTGATTTTTGTTTTAAAAGAGGCCATGGGAGGGTGACAAGTGTCCCCCCCATCTGATTTCTGCTACATGCACTATATTGACCAAGACTTGGTCATTTCTTTCAACATTTCATCTCTACACTCCATCTCTCTCTAAGTTAAAAAGCTCATCCTTCTCTAAATTCCCAAGAAGAATTCTAGCCTAAGGGAAAAATCTGAAAAGTGTAATAGGAAGGAAAGATTATTACAAGCTTGTGAAGACTATTGTGGTGGTGTTCTTGGAGAAAAGGCTAACAAGGTGTTGGAATAAGTTTGGCTAAAACTTAAGGTTGACATACTACGTGCGGTAAGTTGGACTTAGCTTGTGGATTGACCGAAGAGGTATGTGGAGCTTTCCTATCTCTTGAGCATGATTAGTTGTACCTATGTAGTACGGTAGACGTACAAGATTTGGAAATCTTCGTTTGTTATAAGTATTTGATACTTGCCGTTTTAAAAGGAAAGTATAAAAATCCTGGACTTAAGGAAAGTGTTTTACTATTGTTTAACTCTAATATAACGGCTTTATGGGAGTTGGTTATATTAGCTTGTGAAAGTTTAATGGAGAAAGGTTTTAATGATTTGAACTTGTGGAAGGAAAATGGTTTTAAGGCATGAATTGCCTAAGGTTTTACAAGAAATGAAGTCACTTAATTTAGAAGCTTGAGATAGTTTTAAAAGGAAATGTGACTTGTTTTGAAAAGAAATCGTAACTTGATACTATGGTGATTAGTATCTTGGAATTTTTTTGTATAAAAAGAGTTATTTCTTAAAAGGTTAGAGGTACATGATACTTGGGTTAAATTCCCGGATTTTTACTAAAAGACATGATCGTGCCTTAGGTATACTAAAATGAGAGGATGTATTAATACTATTAATAAGAAGTTAGGTGATTCTTAACTTGCTTAAGTTATGATAGGCCGGTAGTGCTTATGTTGTGATATGATAGGCCGGTAGTGCTTATGTTGTGATGTGATAGGCCGGTAGTGCTTATGTTATGTTTAATAGCCGGATGGGCTATGTTATATATATTTATATTGTTACGTAAACCCCGTTATTATTTATGCCATGGATTTGCTACCCATGATGCGAGTGCGCGCTTGTACTACGCGGATCTGACCATAGGATCCATGCGGGTGAAATAGTCCCGTGCGAGCACGCGATGGTACTTCCGCGGATCCACGGATCCGTGCGGTGAAATAGTCCCGTGCGGGTGAAATAGTCCTATGACGAGGCGGATGACCTCATGCGGTCCACAGACCTATGCGGGTGAAATAGTCCCGGAGTAGGATTGCTTAATGATACTACGCGAGGTACCTGTTTTGATCATGAGCCTCCTATTTTTATCTTTGAAATGTATATTTGTTACTCTCATTATTAGTAAGGCACGGTCAACATAATTTGGTTTTATCTATAACTTCGGTGTATTTTGGACTTATGATATTACTACGATTTTCGATTTACATACTTGGTACGTTGTGTCTCGACCCCTTCTCGAGGCTGCGTTCATGCCGCAGTAAGGAAAGCGGTGGTAGATCCTCATTCCTAGGATCTTGTACTCAGTGTCGTGAGCTCCATTTCTTGGAGGCTCGACTTTTGGTATGGTTCTCCTGAGTCGTTGATATTTTGTACATTCAGGGCATGACGGGGCCCTGTCCCGTCATAGTGTTATTCATTCTTAGAGGCAAGTAGTCTTGTCAGAACATGGTTCGTTAAGGATGTAACTGTTCGGTTTATGTAATTTTGGGCCAGCCATTTTGGGCTAGACTATTCTATATCTTAATGGTTGTTTATCTTGAGTTTATATTCATTGTAGTTTTCTCGATGTTGTGTCACTAGGGTGCCGGGTTAAGGCACCGGTCACGTCCGGTTCGGTCGTGACAAAAGTGGTATCGAGCGATTAATCCTAGGAAAGAGTCTACAGCCGTGTCTAGTAGAGTCTTGATTATCGGTGTGTTGCACCACATCTATAATCGAGGCTGCAGGATATTTAGGATTGGTTCCCATTCTTTCACTCTAAGATCGTGCGGTAGAGGCGTGTTATAGGTTGAATTTCCTCACGATGTATTTTTCTGTATCGATTATGTCTCCGCAAGGCAACCGCGGCCCAGAAGGGCAAGCGATAGAGGAACTACGGTAGGGCACCGAGGGTCACGAGGCACGTGCCCTTACGACGAGGTGTTTGACAAAGAAGTTCTACGACGTCGCCAACCCAGAGAGTCGGGGCGCAGGCGGC
Source organism: Przewalskia tangutica (assembly GCA_029844215.1). NCBI lineage: Eukaryota > Viridiplantae > Streptophyta > Magnoliopsida > Solanales > Solanaceae > Przewalskia > Przewalskia tangutica. The sequence continues at coordinate 22,079,069 of CM056730.1, read as the reverse complement.
CATCGAGACCGCGATACCGAGCCTCCAGCGGCCGTGGCGGAGGATATGGGCTCTGAGAGATAGCGCCATCGCGAGATCGTGGCGAGCGAAGATAGGTTGAGAGCAGCGGCCAGACCAGTAGTTCAAAGACAGAGCCGCTAGCTCAAGCGAGGGACTTTTGAGTTGTAGCCACGAGTTTACGGGTGAGACACGAGGATGATCTCGGGAGTTTATCCGAACGATTCTGTGGATCATGGCGGTGATCGGGGCTTGATGAGTCGGTGGTCTTGAGTTCGCATCGGCTGCGGGATCTGGCGATTGGCGTACGATTCGTGGGGCTGTCGGGGAGCATGCGCTTCGGCCGTTTGGGGCGAGTTCTCGAGGCATTCCTTAGCCATTTCTTGCCTCCGCAGATGAGGAGGCTCGGGCGATAGATTTTTGACGCCCGAGCGAGAATGGGCGGGCGGTCCGAATACAACGTGGAGTTTGACTCATTGGCTAGGTATGTGCCCGCATTGGTAGCGAACATGGAGGGCGGTGCACCGCTATGTCACAGGACTCGATGATCACTTGGCGAAGTTGCTCGGGGTGGCTCTTCACCGGGCATGGACATTGCCGCGTGCGAGCAATGCCCTCGGGTGTGAGAACGAGGTAGCGGATCGGCAGTATCAGCGAGAAGAGGCGGGCAGCGAGGTCCTCTGGTAGTTTTCGGGTAAACGGCCTCGGCGAGACGTGGTTGCACCACGGCGATTGAGCACTCCTCCACCATGCCGGGGCGTCTGAGTATTGGGGCGGGGCGGGGTTCGAGGGCCGGGTTTCGGAGGACGAGTTCGGTCGAGATGAGGCCACCTATGCCTCGGTGTGGTCGATGTGGTGATTGCCATTATGAGGTGTCGTGTTCCTCCGGGAGCTTGTTATTCTTGCGGCGGCGGGGCCATTTGAGAGAGATTGTCCGTCGGTGGCGGGAATATGATGGCTCGGTAAGCGGTCGATGGTGGATCTTCATCGTCGATGGCGATGCGCCCGAGGCGGTATTCCGCAGACGAGCAGCGCGGCGAAGTCGTGGTAGAGGTTCGATTCAGCGGTCCTCGAACGCATTTATGCTATGTCGGCCGCCAGACCGGGGCGTCACCGATGTCGTCACAGTACATTGTTGGTTTCTTCTTTGTGATGTTTATGCTTTGATAGATCCGAGTTCTACCTTGTCCTATATATCTCCTCATATTCTTTGGTAGAATAGGGATAGAGCGAGTCCATAGAATCCTTTGAGGTAGCTACTGGCCGTAGGTGCCGGTGTTAGGCGGCGGGTATATAAGGCTTGCCCGGTGACTATAGATGGTCGTCGGACTCTGGTGACTTGATAGAGTTGGACATGTGGACTTCGATGTGATTATGGGTATGGATTGGCTATCGTCTTGCTATGCCAATGTAGCTGAGAGAGAGGTTAGTTCGGTTCGGTTTTACGGTGGCCGGTTATCGAGTGGAAGGAATCTTGCATCGTAGAGGGTAGGTTTATTTCTTACCTCAGGCTAGGAAGATGGTGCGGAAGGGTATATTTACCATTTGGTTGGGTATTCGATCACGAGGTTGAGATCCGGACCTTGATCGGTCCGGTGGTTAGAGAGTTTCTAGGCGTTTTCCCAGACGAGCTTAGGGTATCCTCCCGAGAGGAGATTGAGTTTTGCATCGATTTGGCACGGACACTCGACCGATATCTATTCCGCCATACTGAATGGCACTGCCGAGTTGAGGCGAAAGACCGGTGAAGGACTTGCTAGAAAAGGCTTTATTAGGCCTAGTGTTTCTCCAGGGCGCCGGTGTTGTTTGTAAAGAAGAAAGATGGGGCGTTGCGTATGTGTATTGATTACGAGCGGTGAATAAGGTAACCATCAAGAATAGATATCCTCCCGAGATTGATGATTTGTTTGACCGATTGCGAGTGCGAGATGTTTTCAAGATCGACTGCGATCCGTTATCATCAGTGCGAGTTAGAGAGGCGAGATATCCGAAGACCGCATTCGGGACCGGTATGGGCACTATGAGTTGAGGTAATGTCTTTTGGGTTGACCAACGCTCAGCGGTATTCATGGATTTGATGAATAGGGTGTTGAGCCATTCTTGGATATATTCGTTATAGTGTTCATTGATGATATCTTGGTGTATTCACGCCTGAGCGAGCATCTGATCATTTGAGGACGGTGTTAGGAGTCCTCGAGGCCGCTGATTGTATGCGAAGTTCTCGAAATGCGAGTTTTGGTGGATTGGTGGCTTTCTTAGGACATGTTATCGGGCCGATGGTATTCGGGTTGTCTGACAAAGATTGAGCGATCAGACTTGGCTAGACCAGCTACAAGCAGTGCGCAGCTTTGGGCCTTGCGAGGTTATTATCGGAGGTTTGTGGGCGGTTGCTTCTATTTGACCTTTGACTAAGTTGACTCGAGCGGCTATGTTCGGTGGGCGGATACTTGTGAGAAAGTTTCCGATTGCTAAAGGAGAAGTTGACGGCCGCCCGTTCTTACTCTTCCGGAGGTTTAGATGGATATGTGGTTTATTGTAGCGTCAGTGTCGGGCTTGGAGTGCGTCTTGATGCGGACGGCAAGGTTATAGCTTATGCGTCAGGCGGCTTAGGAAACATGAAGAACTATCCCACACATGACTTGGAGTGGCGTGATGATTCATGCCTTGAAGATCCGAGACATTATTTATATGGAGTTCATGTGGACATTTACAGCACAACGCGAAGTCTCGTACATCTTGACCGGAGGAGTGAACTTGCGGCGAAGGCGGTGGTTGGAGCTACTTAAGGATTACGATGTTGATATTACGTACCACGGGGAAAGCCAATGTAGTTGCAGATGCCGCAGTCGCAGATCGATGGGTAGTCTATCGATGTTGAGCGAGAAAAGGGATATGGTCCGAAGTTACACGATTAGCAAGCCTTGGGGTTCGTTTGGTTGATTCCGTTAGTAGCGAATTGGGTTCGAAGGTCGCGAGTCTTCCATCATCGAGAGGTGAAGAAGCGGCGATATGAGGATCCGATTTTGATGCGGTGCGAGATCGGCTCTCCGGGAAGAAAAGTCTATTTGAGGTAGCCGGATGGGGTGCTAAGATTCGAGGGCGGTTGTGTGTTCCGATGTAGCGAGACCGTCGGCGGATTTCGGGAGGCATGCGGTGCTCGTTATTCGATTCATCCGGGTCGACTAAGATGTACCATGACCTCAGTGCGTGTATTGGTGGGATGGTTTGAAGAGGGCGTGGCGGTTTGTTGCCGATGTCCTAATTGTCGGCGGAGTTAAGGTTGAGCACGAAGCCGGTGGGCTATTACAGTATTGATATTCCGATGTGGAAGTGGGAGGTGGTCAACATGGACTTTATTACGAGGTTACCTCGCACCCGGAGAGACATGATTCCATTTGGGTCATTGTTGTGGTGAAATCAGCCCACTTTCTTCCGTCGGGGCAGCGTTTTCAGAGACTATGCGGGTTATATATTAGAGAGATTGTGAGATTGCACGAGTCGGTGTCGATTATATCGAGATAGAGAGCCAGTTCACGGCTAACCAGAGGTCCTTCCGAAGGATTAGGGACACAGTGAGTCTCGGCGGCGTTCATCCTCGGAGCGGACGGGCGAGCGCACTATCCGAACAACTTGAGGATATGTTGCGGGCTTGTGTTATTGATTTCGAAGTAGTGGGAGGATCATTTACCTCTTGTGGAGTTTGCTTATAACAACGGCTACCATTCTAGTGTTCGATGGCGCCTTATGAGGCCTTATACGGGAGAAGTGCAGTCACCCATAGGTTGGTTTGAAGTGGGAGAAGTGCGATTAATCGGGCGGTTGGTTCAAGAGACGATGGATAAGGTGAAGCTTATCCGGGAGGCGGTTATTGGCAGCCAGTCGGCGTAAATCATATGCAGATCATCGGCGTCGACACTTAGAGTTTGAGGTTAATGATTGGGTCTTTACGAAAGTGTCACCGTGAAGGGTGTGATGAGATTTGGGAGAAAAGGAAACTCGGCCCAGTACGTTGGGCGTGTCGGATGTCAGAAGAGTGGGCAAGGTTGCCTATGAGTTGGATCTGCCGTCCGATCTTGGCGGTACATCCGATTTTCACGTGTCTATGTTCGGAAATGCGTTGGAGATCCGTCAGAGTGCACGGTCAGGATGTCCAGTGTGGAGGAGTTATCGTATGAGAGAGTCCCATAGCGATACTCGATCGTCGAGTTAGACGACTTGGACGAAGGGCGTGGCTTCGTCAAGGTCTTATGGCGGGCGAGCGAGGAGGAAATGGCGTGGGAAGCGAGAGGATGACATGATGAAGAAGTATCCTCACTTATTCCCTACACCTCCAGGTAACCCACTTTTCTGCTTGTTAGTTTTGATTTAGTTGATTATGCTTGAGTAATGTTGTGGCTCGGGGAGCATTCTTTTTGCAAAGGAATAGTTAAGAAGATATGTTTATATTGTGTTCGGTGTAAGGCTAGAAGGAACATTCGGGACGAATGTTTCTAAGGGGGGGAGAATGTTATACCCCGTGGTTCGGGCCGTGCGAGAAATTAGGGAAAACACGTTCAGGGGCCTCAGAGCGGCGAGGCATGCGCGCCAAGCGGGAAATGCGGTGAGGCGCGGAAGTTGCAGCGCCGCGGCGCCGGGGAGCCGGGCCGCGGCGCCCAAAGATCCGCGGGTCCGCAGAGCAGCCGCGCGCCGGAATCGGCCGCGCCGAGGCGGGAAATTTGGGCGGAAAAACTTAGAAAGTCTGATTTTTGTTTTAAAAGAGGCCATGGGAGGGTGACAAGTGTCCCCCCCCATCTGATTTCTGCTACATGCACTATATTGACCAAGACTTGGTCATTTCTTTCAACATTTCATCTCTACACTCCATCTCTCTCTAAGTTAAAAAGCTCATCCTTCTCTCTAAATTCCCAAGAAGAATTCTAGCCTAAGGGAAAAATCTGAAAAGTGTAATAGGAAGGAAAGATTATTACAAGCTTGTGAAGACTATTGTGGTGGTGTTCTTGGAGAAAAGGCTAGCAAGGTGTTGGAATAAGTTTGGCTAAAACTTAAGGTTGACATACTACGTGCGGTAAGTTGGACTTAGCTTGTGGATTGACCGAAGAGGTATGTGGAGCTTTCCTATCTCTTGAGCATGATTAGTTGTACCTATGTAGTACGGTAGACGTACAAGATTTGGAAATCTTCGTTTGTTATAAGTATTTGATACTTGCTTCGTTTTAAAAGGAAAGTATAAAAAATCCCTTGGACTTAAGGGAAAGTGTTTTACTATTGTTTAACTCTAATATAACGGCTTTATGGGGAGTTGGTTATATTAGCTTGTGAAAGTTTAATGGAGAAAGGTTTTAATGATTTGAACTTGTGGAAGGAAAATGGTTTTAAGGCATGAATTGCCTAAGGTTTTACAAGAAATGAAGTCACTTAATTTAGAAGCTTGAGATAGTTTTAAAAGGAAATGTGACTTGTTTTGAAAAGAAATCGTAACTTGATACTATGGTGATTAGTATCTTGGAATTTTTTTGTATAAAAAGAGTTATTTCTTAAAAGGTTAGAGGTACATGATACTTGGGTTAAATTCCCGGATTTTTACTAAAAGACATGATCGTGCCTTAGGTATACTAAAATGAGAGGATGTATTAATACTATTAATAAGAAGTTAGGTGATTCTTAACTTGCTTAAGTTATGATAGGCCGGTAGTGCTTATGTTGTGATATGATAGGCCGGTAGTGCTTATGTTGTGATGTGATAGGCCGGTAGTGCTTATGTTATGTTTAATAGCCGGATGGGCTATGTTATATATATTTATATTGTTACGGGTAAACCCCGGGTTATTATTTATGCCATGGATTTGCTACCCATGATGCGAGCGCGCTTGTACTCATGCGGATCTGGACCATAGGATCCATGCGGGTGAAATAGTCCCGTGCAGTACGCGATGGTACTCGTGCGGATCCACGGGATCCAAGCGGGTGAAATAGTCCATGCGGGTGAAATAGTCCTATGACGAGGCGGATGACCTCATGCGGGTCCACAGGACCTATGCGGGTGAAATAGTCCCAGGAGTAGGATTGCTTAATGATACTACGGGCGAGGTACCCTGTTTTGATCATGAGCCTCCTATTTTTATGTTATAAAATGTATACTTGTTACTCTCATTATTAGTAAGGCACAATGCAACATAATTTGGTTTTATCTATAACTTCAGTGTATTTTGGACTTATGATATTACTACAGTATTTTCCAGTTTTACATACTTGGTACGTTGTGTACTGACCCCCTTCCTCGGGGGCTGCGTTCATGCCGCAGGTAAGGGAAAGCAGGTGGTAGATCCTCATTCCTAGGATCTTGTACTCAGGTGTCAGGAGCTCCATTTCTTCGGAGGCTCGACTTTTGGTATGGTTCTCCCTGGAGTCGTTGATATTTTGTACATTCAGGGGCATGACGGGGCCCTGTCCCGTCATAGTGTTATTCATTCTTAGAGGCCTGTAGTCTTGTCAGAACATGGTTCGTTAAGGATGTAACTGTTCGGTTTATGTACTTTTGGGCTAGCCATTTTGGGCTAGACTATTCTATATCTTAATGGTTGTTTATCTTGAGTTTATATTCCGCTGGTTTTCTCTGATGTTGTGTCACTAGGGTGCCCGAGTTAAGGCACCGGTCACGGGTCCGGGTTCGGGTCGTGACAACATAGGTTTAAATTGTGGACGAAAGTACCCCGATACTTGTGTAGCTTAATAGGTTATTGCTATTAATCCTCTTTTGTAGTCAATCTTGTCATCGAAAGATAGAAGGGTTCTACATTGGGGTTGAGTGTTTATATTACCTTAACAGGAGTATAAAATGGCTTAGTTAACCTGCTATCTCAAAATATAAGAAGAACCTTAATTATTTGCATTAACTAGTAAAGCGAGCGGATAGTCTAGGAGATTTGGAAGCCCTATTTCCACCATATCTGAAGTAAAGTAAAGTAATTTAGTTAGCATCTATAATCATAGCTATAAACAATTCATCAAATTATCGGTTACCAAATAGATACTACAGAATAGAGGTTGGTAATTGGACACTAATCCCCGAGGACGATAACTCGGTCTTCTAGACTATATTACTTGTCACGACATGTGCACTTGCGTTTAGCGTATGCATAAATCGCCCATCAAGTTTTTGGCGCCGTTGCCGGGGATTGACGTAGTTCAATATCATTCTATCTATTCTTAATTTCTAATTTGTTTTTTTTTTGTGAAACCTTGCGCCGTGATCCGTTTGTTGATTTTGATCTGTTGTAGGCATCTAGTTTATGCGAAGGAGGAGAGGAGCAGATATACTTGTTCCCTTCAACCCGGAGATTGAAAAGACTTGCAAACAGAACCGGAGAAATAAACGAATCTTGGCCTTAATAGAAATGGGAGGCTTTCAGAATAATAATGAGATGAACGAAGGGTTAGGTGATCATCAACCTAACCAGAGGATGCCCCGGAGGTTACCAATGGATGTGGAAGAAAGGGTCCAGGTCCAAGCTGAGAGAAGCTTGGGAGACTATGTGCTGCCAAGGGTGAATGAAGCACAGACTTGCATCAGGCTCCCAGCAATAGGAGCAAATAATTTTGAAATCAAGCCTGCGATCCTGAGTATGGTGCATAATACAGTTCAATTTGGAGGGTTGCCATCTGAAGACCCTCATATGCACATAGCAAATTTCTTGGAGTTGTGTGCAACGTTCAAGTATAATGGCGTTACTGACGACGTCATCCGATTGAGGCTCTTTCCCTTCTCACTCAGGGAAAGAGCAAAGGTTTGGTTGAATTCTCTGCCTACAGATTCTATATTCACATGGCAGGAGTTGGCACAAAAGTTCTTGGCAAAGTTCTTTCCACCGTCAAAAGCCGCTAAGCTGAGAGGAGAGCTGAACAATTTTTACCAAGCTGATAGAGAGTCACTCTATGAGTCTTGGGAGAGATTTAAATATCTGCAGAGAAAGTGCCCACATCATAGCATTGAGTTGTGGAATTTGGTCTATATTTTCTACAATGGGCTAAGTGGGACCACAAGAACCATCATTGACGCAGCTGCAGGTGGAACCTTCATGAGAAAGACAGCACATGAGGCCCATGATTTGCTAGAAGACATGGCCACCAATAACCATGTGACAGATGATAGAGGGGTAAGTGGAAGGAGAGCGATAGGAGTTCATGAGATCGATGCCATCACAGCGTTAAATGCACAGGTTGCTCTCTTGACCAAGCAACTGCAGCAGAACACAGTGTCAGTGAATGCAGTTCAGATGCCAATGAATTGTGAGATGTGTGGGGGTCCTCATACTTTTGATAGGTGCCCATCAGCAGACCCCAACAACATTCCTATTGAGCAAGCAGAATGCCAGGCAGTGGGGAATTACCCAAGGCCCCAGAATAACCCCTATTCAAATACTTACAATCCAGGGTGGAGAAATCACCCTAACTTTTCATGGAGGGTGATGGCGGCAGCAGAATCCGCTTTGAGGCCAATACGAATCATCAACCATTTAACCAGCCTCATCCTCCCAACAGCCAAGACACCCGCCTCCACAAGCAGGCTGCACGGCGGCACTTGTTGACACTTACGAATTCACAAACCCAGTTCATGGCAGAGATAAGGTCCTCTATCAGGAACTTGGAGACGCAGGTGGGACAGCTAGCAAATATGGCAAATAACAGGCCACATGGCACTCTTTATAGTAATACAGAGATGAATCCCAGAGAGCAGTGTCAGTGCAGCTGAGAAGTGGGAAGCAGCTAAAACAGCCTACACCCCAGCCCGTGGTAGAACAGAGAGTTGAGCAGAGAGTAGAGACAGAGAATGAGGGGTTACTGAGAACCGCCCTATTTTAGAGAAGGCTCCAACCGTTCCAGTGAGGGAATATACAGAGAAGATTCCTTACCCTCAGAGGTTGCAAAGGAAAGCAGTTGATAAGTAATTCTCCAAGTTCTTGGAGGTATTTAGAAAGTTTCACATTAATATCCCTTTCATTGAGGCGTTGGAGTAAATTCCTACTTAATTCAAATTTATGAAGGAAATCCTTGGGAAGAAGAAGAAGCTAGCTGAGTATGAGACAGTGGCATTGACAGAGGAATGCAGTGCCATATTGAAGAAGAAACTACCTCCCAAGCTTAAGGATCCAGAGAGCTTCACATTGTCTTGCACAATCGGTAGGGTGACATGTAACAGGGCCCTGTGTGATTTGGGGCCCAGCATAAATCTCATGCCCTTGTCCGTTTTCAAGAGGTTGGGTTTGGGTGAAGCCAAACCAACCACAGTGAACTTGCAGTTGGCGGATAGGACAGTGATGCATCCTAGAGGAATAATTGAAGACGTATTGGTTAAGGTGGGAAAATTCTTCTTTCCTGCAGACTTCTTCATCCTTGATATGGAGAAAGATGATGAAATCCCTATCATCTTGGGAAGACCATTCTTGGCAACTGGGAGAGCCTTGATTGATGTGGAAAAGGGCAAGCTGAAACTCAGAGTTGAGGAAGAAGAGATGGTGTTCAAGGTGTTTAAACACACCGTTGAACCCCCAGTCATAAGCAAATGTTTTGCAGTCAGCAGCGTTAGCACATCAGTTGATCCAACACAGGCCAAAGCAAGGGAAACGATCACAAGACAGTGAGCAACGCTAAACCTTCTCTTGAGAAAAAGGAGAAAAAGAAAAACAGAAGGCGGAAGAGAAAAATGATTATGAAATGGGTAGGTTGTGGGGTTAAGTTACCCCATGCCTCTTGATAAGGAACATGCGTCCGGCTAAAAGACGTTAAAGACAGCGCTACTTGGGAGGCAACCCAAGGTTTTTAAATTTATGCAATTTAGTTTTAGTTAGAACAGTCTCACGGAAGGTATTGTTTACATGTTGTGATGACAGGTACAGGGCTAAAAAGTGGAGGACGAAAAATGTGAGAGAAGGAAAAAAATCGGCTCGGCGCCACGGCGCCCAGCAGAGAGACATGGCGTCGAGAATGCAGAAAGGCGTAGGAATTTGGGCGCCACGGTGCCGAATCAGAGAGCTGCGGCGCCGAAAGTCCAGAAGGCCTCTGAAGTTTGGGTGCCGCGGTGCCAAATCAAAGCGCCACGGCGCCGAAAGTTCAGAGGATCGCAGATGTTTTGGCGCCACGGCGCCGATCTCAGGGCCGTGGCGCCTTGATGGAAAAACTGAAATTAAAAGAGCCCTAATTCGATTTCCCCCTCTCCAAATCAAAAACCCAAAACCTTTCCTCTCTCCAAAACCCACGAAATCAGCCTCCTTTACTCAAAATATTCCACAAACTAAACTCAATCACAACCAAAGTACTTTAATTCCTTGCACCCTTAACCATCTCAAACAACAACCCTCATTCCATTGCCTCAATCCATCACTAGGAACAAGAAAATCTTGAAGAACACCGTCCAAGATAACTTTCATCACTTTTCTTGAAATTGTCAAAGCAATTAGGGGAGGTAATTCATAAGTTCGGGGATGTGCTTTATTGGTGGATAGTGTGGGGTGTGTTGAAGTTTGGTGTGAAAATTTTGCGGTAAGATTGTACGTAGTGATCGTAGGGTGTTGTACCTGTGCTTTGAGTGAAGTTTGGGGGTTGAATGGTGTTGTAGTTTGTTGACTACGCTGTGTGTTGATTGGTGTGATTGAAAGTTGCTGGGTAATCTCACTGAAACAGAGGAAAACGCTGCTAAAAAATTTCCAAAATGTCTGCCAGAAAAAAGAGAGCTTCCACATCCGCCTCCATTCCACAATATGACGCTACTAGGCTTGTCAGTCAAAAAGCAGAAGACAGTTATTACAAACTTACTACTAGACCCTTGATCCCTGAGCGAGGAATGGAGTACCAAAGGGAGTTATTTGAGGATGGAGATGTCTATGAGCCTATTAGGGCAATGATAGAGGTCATTGGGTGGAAGAGATTTGTTAATCCGGAGAGAATAGTACCACAAAACACCGTAATGGTGAAAGAATTCTATGTTAACTTTCCGGAAAGGGTTAATGGTAGATGTTTTGTGCGAGGACAGTATGTGTCTGTGACGGCTGAGGTGGTCAATGAGCTATTAAGAACAGCAGATGTTGAAGAAAGAGGTGATGATCGAAGCTATTTCAGAACTTGGTCTAGAGATACCGACAACATCGATTGGGATATCGTCGCAAACACATTATGCTACCCTGGGGCTGAGTATGATATTGCACAAAATGGATCAAGAGGAATGAGCAGGTGTCAGTTCAACAAAACAGCCAATGGTTGGTTATATTTCGTCAGTGCCCGCCTGATTCCATCGACGCACTTCACCAGAGTGCCAGCGGATAGAATAAATATGATATATGGAATTATGGAAGGGAAGACGATTGATGTTGGGAATGAGATATTGCAAAACATTGGAGAAACCCGTAGGTTAGTCACTACAGGTGGGTTGGGACACGGATCACTTATTTGCAGTTTATGTTCTAGACATGGAGTCCCAACCCTAGTTACTGATACATATGAGAAGGGCCAACTTCCTGTGATATATGGGATAGTGTATGCCTTCCCAGAATCAGTTCCTCCAGCAGCAACAAGAAGGAGACAAGCACCAGCACCACCACCAGCAGCAGCAGCAGAGGCTGCCATGGATGAGAATGAGCCTGAGACGGAGGCTCAAAGACGAGCAGTAGCGCCGCCAGCCTCGGAATGGAACCCGGTGCTTATGATGGAGCAGTTGCCCATGAACCAGCGGAGGATGATGCAGAGTTTTGACACAATGATACAAGGTCAACAGGACCTGAGGCAAGGACAACAAGAAATAAGGCAGGAGCAACAACGGTTGAACCTGAGATTTGATGAGATGAGTTCCTTGTTCAACCAGTGGTCATGTATTATCCGCCGCCACCGCCACTATTTTAAATCAAGTCTGTAAGTTGTCCCATCTTTCTTTTATTTTTGAGTCTTGCACATATTAGGGACAATGTGTGATTTAAGTTTGGGGGGGAGTTCTTAGTTTATTTTTGATGTGTTTTTGAGTCTTTTTGTGTTATTTTCTATGTTTATTTGAGTCTAATTTTTTTTTTATGATCATGTATGTTGTACTTACTTGAAACGCCTAGTGAAGTAAAGTTGAATAATGTAATGGAATTAGAAGCAACCATCTGAACACTTAGGTTAGATATGCCAAAAATTCATGAAGTCAAACTATTTGGGGTATCTTGCTTGATTTATGCATTCTTAGTGATTAAACCTATGTGTCTGCTTGCTTGCTATTTGAAGCGAAATAGTTAGGATATGCATGTTAGGGAAATGATTCAGGCGTTTCTTTGTTAGCCCTTTCTTACCATTCTTGGCCTATCTCTGACATTCAAATTGTATCCCTAGTCAACCCCTTTGAGCCTAAAAAGTAAGATATTTCTTTGACACCCTATAATTTCATACTTGTGTCATAAGTGAAGAAATTGATGTGTTTGAAATATAAAGTGTTGAAAAGAGACAAAAAGAGAGTGAACAATTGTGATGCACCCCAATGAAATAATAATAATAAATAGGTAAAAGCCTAAGTTTGGGGGTGTCAGCTATAAATAATACACCTCATTCTCTCAATACAAAAGAGGGGAAAGATAGGTATGAGGTTAAAAGAGAATCAAAAGAAAAGGGAAGAATCGAAAGCAAAAAGAGCTTATGGTACGTAAGTTGAGCCTAAATGCCTATTTTTACCTACCCCTGCATAAGCCTACATTACAACCCTGAAAAGCCCTGAAGATCTCTAATGTGTGCATCCATGATTAGTGGAGAATAGCAAGTGAACAGGCCATAGGATTTTGAAATTAACATGCATAGTTAGGTATTTTTACTTCCATTGAGCATGATTAAATTGAATTTGCGGAATATCTGACTTGATGTGTTTAGAATGCTAAAAATCTATGTTATATGTTCCTGCATAGTATTCTACTAACCTTCATGTTTTTCTAAGTAACAATGATGCAGCAACTTGATCAATGTCTTTGAGTCATTTTATTTTCGTTTCTTTCGTGTCTTTGTTTCTATTTTTTTATCTTTACTCGAGGGCGAGCAAAGGTTAAGTTTGGGGTGTTTGATCGGTGTATTTTATATACACCTTTTGAGTCATTTTTAGTTAGTCTTTTGCCCATTTATGTACAAATATGTGTCGTGTTAGGATAAATTTTCTTTCTTTTGAGTCACAGTGGTTTAAAGTGGCACATTGGCGAGAAGGAGCGAAAAGAGGGCAGAAACAAAGGTTTCAGAGCTCAAAAAGCTAAAAAGTTGGCAACCCAAGCGAGAAACAGGGCGGAGCCGCGGCGCCAACCAACCAGCAGCAGCAGAGCGCCACGGCGCCCAAGAAGTAGAGAGCCGCAGAAGTTTCGGGGCCGCGGCGCCAACGCGGGAAAATTGACAGATCCGAATAGGAATGGGCCAAGGCCAAGAAGAAAAAGATTTGGGACGTTTTTGGTGATATAAAAAGGACCTTTAGGTCAGATTTGAAGTAGTACCACACCTTACAATTCATCACAACTTGGAGATCAAGATTAGAGACTTATTTTTGAGTAATTTCTTGCTCTTTATTTTATTTCTTTTTAGTATATGTTGGATATTAATTTAGTTCTTGGCATGTCTATGGCTACAAACTAACTTAATTTAGGGCTTTCCATGTCGAATCTCTTGAACCTCGTTCTTATGAATTAATGCATGTTTTGGTTTCTTCTTATTATTGTTGAGATTTATTCAATAATTGTGTTGATTGCTTGGTAATTAATTGATCACTAATTATCATAACTTATATGATTTCTAATCGAAATCCGAAAGGGGAGATTGTGAATATTCTATAGTTGAATAAACATAGGTTTAAATTGTGGACGAAAGTACCCCGATACTTGTGTAGCTTAATAGGTTATTGCTCTTAATCCTACTTTGTAGTCAATCTTGTCATCGAAAGATAGAAGGGTTCTACATTGGGGTTGAGTGTTTATATTACCTTAACAGGAGTATAAAATATTGGGTAGCTTTTGCTATCTTTTTTTCCATTTGGATGGCTTAGTTAACATGCTATCTCAAAATAGAAGAAGAACCTTAATTATTTGCATTAACGAGTAAAGCGAGCGGATAGTCGAGGAGATTTGGAAGCTCTATTTTCACCATATCTGAAGTAAAGTAAAGTAATTTAGTTAGCATCTATAATCATAGCTATAAACAATTCATCAAATTATCGGTTACCAAATAGATACTACAGAATAGAGGTTGGTAATTGGACACTAATCTCTGAGGATGATAACTCGGTCTTCTAGACTATATTATTTGTCACGACACGTGCACTTGCGTTTAGCGTATGTATAAATCGCCCATCATCTATGTGATTTGGGGGCAAGTATAAATTTGATGCCCTATTCTGTGTTCTGCAAACTTGGAGTGGGGGAAGCAACACCTACAACCATCACCTTACAGCTAGTCGATCGCTCAATCGTCCACCCTAGAGGAATCATCGAGGATGTGTTGGTTAAAGTAGACAAGTTCATCTTCCCCGTTGATTTCATCATCCTAGACATGGAAGAAGATGAAGAAATGTCCATTATCCTTGGCAGGCCATTCTTAGCCACAGGACATGCACTCATTGATGTTCAGAAAGGTGAGCTGAGACTTCGTGTTCAGGGAGAAGAAGTGATTTTCAATGTATTCAGGGCAGCAACTTACCCAAGGGCAAGTGATAATTGTTATGCTATTGAAGTAGTTGATGAAGCAGTTTCTGAAAATGGGTTCAGGAGTGCGGATGCTCTTGAGGTGGTGATGACACAAGGGGATGAAAATAGTGGTAATGACACAGAATTGATAGAGCATGTGAATTGGTTGGATTCCCATGAGCCCTGCTATAAAAGAAAATACGAGGAGCTAGGAACCATGCCATAGAGACCAGTATCATCCACAGAACAAGCTCCAAAACTCGAGTTGAATACTCTGCCAGATCATTGGCACTATCAATATCTAGATGAGAACCAATCCTTACCAGTGATCGTATCAGGTCATCTATCCAAAGTGGAGGTTGAAAAATTGTTGAGAGTATTGAGGGCTCACAAGCTCGCAATTGGGTGGAAACTAGCAGACATTAGAGGGATAAGTCCTTCTACAGTAATGCACAAAATTCGTCTAGAAGTTGAGAGAAGACCCTTCATTGAAGCACATAGAAGACTAAATCAAACCATGAAAGAGGTGGTGAGAAAAGAGATCTTGAAATGGCTCGATGCTGGGGTGATTTATCCTATCTCTGACAGTATGTGGGTGAGCCCTATGCAAATGGTACCCAAGAAAGGTGGCATGACTGTGGTGACTAACGAAAAGAATGAGCTTATTCCATCCAAAACAACTATAGGGTGTAGAATATGTATTGACTACCGCAAGTTGAACAAAGCAACCAGGAAGGATCATTTTCCTTTGCCTTTTCTTGACCAAATGCTTGACTGGATTGCAGGACACAACTACTATTGCTTCCTGGATGGCTATTCAGGGTATCATCAAATTGCCATCTCTCCAGAGGATCAGGAGAAGACAACCTTCACATGCCCCTTTGGTACGTTTTCTTTCAGAAGAATGCCATTTGGGCTTTGCAATGCACCCGCCACCTTTCAGCGTTGTATGATGGCTATCTTTTCTGACATGGTGGATAGGACCATAGAAATCCTCATGGATGATTTTTCTGTTTATGGGTCCTCCTTAGATGAATGCTTAAAGCATTTGGAAGTAGTGTTGCAGTGGTGCAAAGACTCGAATCTGGTGCTGAACTGGGAGAAGTGTCACTTTATGGTACATGAAGGTATTGTGCTAGGCCACAAGATTTACAGCAAAGGCATTGAGGTAGATGTCACGACCCGACCTCGGGCCCGTGACTGGTGCCTTACCCCGGGCACCCTAGTGATACAACATCAGAGAGAAACCAGCGGAAGTAAACTCATAAACAAGAAACAATATAAAATACGAAACAGGCTAACCCAAAATGGTTACCTTTCTGTAAATATAAATATAACAAAAACTGAACAGTTACATCCTTTGCAAACCCAATTTATAACAGGACTACAAGCCTCTAAGAGTTTGTAACAACTATGACGGGACAGGGCCCTGTCATACCCCTGAATGTACATAATATCTACAACATCAGGGAGAACCGTACCAAAAGACAAGCCTCCGGAGAAATGGAGCTTCTGACACCTGATCAATGATCCTAAGAATGAGGATCCACCACCTGCTTACCCCTACCTGCGGCATGAACGCAGCCCCCGAGGAAGGGGGTCAGTACACAATATGTATCAAGTATGTAAAACTGGAAAATACTGTTCATAAGTCTAAATAAAGCTGGAGACATGGATGATAATCAAATTATAGTGCACTGTGCCTTACTAACAATGAGAGTAACAAGTATAAACTTTACTACATAAAAATAGGAGGCTCATGATCAAAATAGGGTCACCCGCCCGTAGTATCATTAAGCAATCCTACTCCTGGGACTATTTCACCCGCATAGGTCATGTGGACCCGCAATGAGGTCATCCGCCTCGCATGGGACTATTTCACCCGCATGGGCCCGGTGGGCCCGTAATGAGTACAAACGCCGCACTCGCATCATGGGTAGCAAATCCATGGAATAAGTAGTAACCCGGGGGTTTACCCCGCAAGAATAACATAACCTAGCACAACCGGCTATCATACATAACATAAGCAAGTTAAGAAATCTCCTAACTTCTTATTGGCTTTGTTCATATACACTCTCATTTTAGTTTACTTAAGGCGCTAACATATCATTATAAAATCCGGGAATTTAACTCAAAGTACTACGTACTTCTATTCTTTAAAAAAAATGACTCTTTTCTTTCATATAAAACTTCCAAGATACTAATAACCGTAGTATCAAGTTACAACTACTTGTCAAGACAAGTCACATTTCCTTCGAGAAATATAATAGGCTTCTAAATCAAGTGACTTCCTTTCTTTTAAAACCTTAGGCAATTTATGCCTTAAAATCAATTTGTCTTTCATTAACTTAAGTCATTTATCCTTACTTACATCACTTAGAGTAAATCTCTCTTTTTAACTTTCCATAAGGCTAATATAACCAACTTCCCATAAAGTCGTTATATTAACATTATACATTAGTAGATTACACTTTCCTATATCCAAGGGACTTATATGTTTAAAACGAAACAAGTACCATATACTTTAAAACTCTTCAAGTCCCTTAACTTTGAAAACCAAGACATCCTTACTACTTTTAAACAAGTGAGTTAATCTCCTAACTCAACCAACTTGGACATTTTTAAAACAAGTAAAGGATAGCAAAGTCTTGTACGTTTACCGTACTATATAGGTACAACTATTCATGCTCAAGAGATAGGAAAGTTCCACATACCTCTTTGGTTCAAACCACTCGTAAGTCCATATACATGCGTAGTATGTCAACCTATAATGACCATAATACGTTCATTAGCTTCTAGCTTCAACGTAGAACATTCTAATTGAAAAGTCCCTTCTTTTACGGAAAATTGGACAGCACTTCCTTTGTTTCTACATACTTTTCCACCTTTTCAATGTCCCAATTCAACTACTAAACGCCACATTTAAGGCCCAACAATTCAGCAATACAAGGGGATTACACGCCTAACTTGGACGTGTAAAATTCTTCCCCACAATACAAATTAAACAATCCAATAAGTTTAAGGTATTATCTTGGCTACAACATGTTCACATATCATCCTTATTCAATCCTTTCAAATCCAAATCGTTATTCTTACATGCAATATACCTAAAAGCAAAATTGATAACTACAAGTCCTTTCTTCCTCACATGCAACACAATTTTACTTAAAAAGAGAAATGGATTGTTACCTTAGAGTTTACCCAAATTAGTCCAACAAATTTCACTTGCCTTCTTTCCACAATCACCACCACAAACCTTCTACAAGTTTGTCAACATGTTTCCTTCTTGTTACCTTTCTGAAATTTCTCTAGGCCTTGGTTTCTTCTTGAATTTTTAGAGAGAATGAAGAGGGATTTTTAGAGAGAATGAAGAGGGATTTTTAGAGAGAAGGAAGAGAGAATTTTTAGAGAGAAGGGGATTTTGTGAAGAATGGCTAAGTCTTCAAGACTTGGTCAAGAAATAGTGCTTCCACTCAATCAGATGGGAGGGACACTTGTCACCCTCCCATGTCCTTTTAAAAAAATATCTTCTGATTTTTCCCCCAGATTTCGCAAAAACCCGACTCGGCGCCGCGGCGCTGAAACCTCCGAGAATTTCAGTACTTCCGGCGCCGCGGACCTGCATTCCGGCGCCGCGGCGCTGTAACTTCAGGGAACATTCAGTATCTCCGGTGCCGCGGCCCTGCATCTGGCGCCGCGACGCTGTGACCCCTGACCGAAAATACTTTTCTGCTCGACTGCGCACTGAACTTGTAACCTCTATAACTTTCTACTTCGGTGTCCTATCGACGAACGGTTTGTTGCGTTGGGAACTAGACTCAAAGAACTACATACTAGGACTTTGAGACACCTAGGAACTCCTAAGTTAACTGGCTATAAACCGCCTCAAAGTTGACTAAAAACCCGTCCGAAACATTCTGCCAACCTATCTTTCTAAAATTTAAATCTTAATTCCTTTCGTACGTTCTCAGAAGCATGACCTGAATTACGGGGTGTAACATTCTCCCCCCCTTAGAAACATTCGTCCCGAATGTTCCTTCTATGCTTACTCAAATCACAATATCGACATAGACCCTCTTAACTATTCTTCTTGCAAAAAGGACGCTCTACACGGCCACAACAATACTTAAGCATAATTGCCAAATTAAGAACCAACAAGCAGGAAAGTGGGTTACCTGGAGGTGTAGGGAACAAGTGAGGATAATTCTTCATCATGTCCTATTCTGCCTCCCATGTCATTTCTTCCCTGTTCTCGTTCCGCCATAAGACCTTGACAGAAGCCACATCCTTTGTCCGTAGTCGCCTAACCTGACGATCGAGTATCGCTATGGTACTCTCCTCATATGATAACCCCTCTGTCACCTGGACATCACAAATCGGGTGCACTCTAGATGGATCTCCAATACACTTTCGCAACATAGACACATGAAAAACTGGATGTACTGCCTCCCGATCGGACGGCAGATCCAACTCGTAGGAAACCTTGCCTACCCTACGGACAATCTGGTAAGGCCCAATGTACCTTGGGCTAAGTTTCCCCTTCTTCCCAAATCTCATCACGCCCTTCATGGGTGATACCTTCAGGAAGACCCAATCATCCACCTCAAACTCCAAGTGTCGACGCCGATGATCTGCATACGACTTGCCGACTACGGTGACAATAACCGCTCCTGGATAAGATTCACCTTATCCACTGCCTGCTGAATCAAGTCTGGCCCGACTAACTGAACTTCTCCCACCTCAAACCAGCCTATCGGTGACCTGCACTTCCTCCCGTATAAGGCCTCATAAGGCGCCATCTGGATACTAGAATGGTAGTTGTTGTTATATGCAAACTCCACAAGAGGTAAATGATCCTCCCAGCTACCCCTGAAATCAATAACACAGGCCCGCAGCATATCCTCAAGTGTCTGGATAGTACGCTCGGCCTGTCCGTCGGTCTCATGATGAAACACAGTACTGAGACTCACATGTGTCCCTAATCCCTCCTGGAAAGACCTCCAGAAGTTAGTCGTGAACTGGGCTCCTCTGTTTGAAATAATCAATATAGGAACTCCGTGCAGTCTCACAATCTCTCGGATATACAGCCTAGCATAATCCTCGGCCGAAAAAGTCGTCCTGACTGGAAGAAAGTGGGCTGATTTCGTCAGCCTGTCGACAATAACCCAGATGGAATCATGCTTCCTCTGAGTGTGAGGTAACCCTGTAATAAAGTCCATATTGATCACCTCCCACTTCCATGTCGGAATCTCTATCATCTGCAACATCCCACCAGGCTTCTGGTGCTCCACCTTGATCTGCTGACAATTCAGACACTGCGCCACAAACTCCGCAACGTCCCTCTTCAGGCCATCCCACCAATATATACACCTGAGGTCATGCTACATCTTAGTCGACCCCGGATGAATAGAGTAACGAGCACTGTGTGCCTCCCCCAGATTCTGCTGACGAAGTCCTGCTACATCGGGTACACATAATCTGCCCTCAAATCTTAGCACCCCATCAGGTGCTACCTCAAATAGACTATTCTCCTCCCGAAGAGTCGTATCTTGATACCGTACCATAATCGGATCCGCATACTGTCGCCTCTTCAAATCCTCGACGATGGAAGACTCGGCAATCTCTCGAACCCGAACCCTACTACTATCAGAACCAACCAAACGAACCCCAAGGTTCGCTAGCTGATATAACTCGCGGATCATGCCCCTTTTCTCTGGCTGCACATCTGACAGACTACCCATCGATCTGCGACTAAGGGCATCTACAACTACATTGGCCTTCCCTGGGTGGTATAGGATATCGACATCATAATCCTTAAGTAGTTCTAACCACCTTCTCTGCCGCAAGTTCAGCTCCTTCTGGCTGAAGATATACTGGAGGCTCTTGTGGTCTGTGTAAATATCCACATGAACTCCATATAAATAATGTCTCCAGATTTTCAAGGCATGAATCACTGCGGCCAACTCTAAGTCATGTGTGGAGTAGTTCTTCTCATGCTTTCTGAGCTGTCGAGATGCGTAAGCTATAACTTTACCGTGCTGCATCAGCACGCACCCAAGCCCGATACCCGACGCATCACAATAAACCACATATCCATCTAAATCCTCTGGAAGAGTAAGAACTGGGGCGGTCGTCAATTTCTCCTTCAGTAACTGAAAGCTCTCCTCACAAGCATCCGTCCACCGGAACATAGCTGCCTTCTGGGTCAGCCTAGTCAAAGGTGCTGAAATGGAAGCAAACTTCTCCACAAATCTCCGATAATAACCCATGAGGCCCAAAGCTGCACTCCGTCGGTGTAGTGGGTCTAGGCCAAGTCTTGACTGCCTCAATTTTTGCTGTATCAACCCGAATACCCTCGGCCCCGATGACATGCCCTAATAAAGCCACTGAAGCCAACCAAAACTCATATTTCGAGAGCTTGGCATACAACTGCCGGTCCCGGAGGACTCCCAGTACCGTCCTCAAATGATCTACATGGTCCTGATCTGTGCGCGAATACACCAGGATATCATCAATGAATACTATAACGAACATATCCAAGAACGGCTTGAACACCCGGTTCATCAAATCCATGAATACTGCTGGGGTGTTGGTCAACCCGAAAGACATCACCCTGAACTCATAGTGCCCATACCGGGTCCTGAATGCGGTCTTTGGGATATCTGTCTCTCTAACTCGCACCTGGTGATAACCAGACCGCAGGTCTATCTTGGAGAAACACCTCGCACCCTGCAACTGGTCAAACAAATCATCAATCCTGGGGAGGGGGTATCTGTTCTTGATAGTTACCTTATTCAATTTCATGTCAACACACATACGTTGCTCCATCCTTCTTCTTTACAAATAAAACTGGCGCTCCCCAGGGAGAAACACTAGGCCTGATAAAGCCTTTTTCCAGCAAATCCTTCAGCTGGTCTTTCAATTCCCTCAACTCAGCAGGTGACATCCTGTATGGTGGAATAGATATAGGTCGAGTGTCTGGCGACATATCAATGCAAAACTCAATCTCCCTCTCAGGAGGGATACCCGGGAGATCGTCTGGGAATACGTCTGGAAACTCTCTAACAACCGGAACTGACTGAAGGTCTGGTATCTGATGCGCGTAATATGCACACACTTTTAAACGCAAGTGCACGTTATCGTATCAAGTAGTATAGTCTTAGATAAGACCGAATATCGTCCTCTAGGATTAGGGTTCAAGTACCAATTATCTATTTTCTAGTATCTATTTGGTGGATTAATGATTGATTGGTTGTTTATGACTAAGAATTATAAAAGATAAGTAAATATAAAGAATTACTTCAGATGTGCTGAGAATAGGGCTTCTATGTATCCTCACTATCCGCTTATGCTACTTACTAATGCATTACTTATGGTGTTCTTCTTTTGGAGAAAGCAGGTTTACGAAATCGTTTTATACTTCCGTTAGGGTTATATAAACACTCAACCCCAGTATTGTTCCTTACCTACCTTTCGGTGATAAGGGTAACTCTATAGGAGGATTAAGAACAAAAACCTAGTTGACCGTCACGCACAATGCGCAAAATTAGGGTTGTTAAGCCTCTCATCAACGCTACAAAACTAATTGAGGTATTTTCATCCCCAATTCAAGCCTGTCTACCCAACTTACAGCATATTCACAATCCCCCCTTTTCAGAATCTGATTAGAAATCATATTGTGATAACTAGTTGTCAATTAGTTACCAAGAATTCAACTCAATTATTGGATAGATCTCTCAATAAGAAAAATAACCATAAGCATGCATTAATTTATAACATAAGTTTCAAGAAATTCAACATAGAAAGCCCTATAAGAGAATTAGTTCCTAGCCATGAATATGACAAGAACTAATTCAAAGTTCATCATGCAAAAACTGAATTAAAGAAAAGAAAAAGGAAAAGAAAGTACTAAGTTAATGGTATCCAATCTCCAAGCCAAAATCTTGAGTTGTGCAAGAAGGGGAACCCTCAAACGCCTAGGAGTTCTCCTTATATAAGTTTAAAACGCCTCCTTCTTTTCCCTCGCAGGCTGGCCAAACATACGTTAAAAGACCTAATTTGTCCGCGTCGGCGCCGCGGCGCCGGAAGTTCTGCGATCCGTCGGGTGTTTTGGCGTCGCGGCCCTGATATCTGCTGTCTGAGGGCGCCGCGGCGCTGTATCTTCTGTAGCTCCTCGGATGTTTAGGCGCCGCGGCCCTGCATCTTGTCTTAGGCGCCGCTGAATCTCTGCCTCTGAATAGTGGCGCGCGCACCTTTTCGCCTGGCGCGCGTGCTGGTCCAGATTTTAGCCTCGTTCGCCTTCTCTCTTTTTCGGCTGCGCATCTCCTCTTTGCCTCTTTTTGCTCCTTTTCCGCCATTTGGCCATTTTAACCACTTTGACTCAAAAGAAAGAAAAACTATCCTAATACGACACTTATATGTGCAAAATGGGACAAAAGACTAACTAAAATCGACTCAAAGGTGTATATAAAATACAGATCAAATACCCCAACTTAACATTTGCTCGCCTCGAGCAAAGATAGAAAGAAATAAAATAAAAGACTCAAAGAATGAAAAATAAAAGACTCTGTCATTAATCACTTTTCTTTGCATAAATGTTAACTAGAAAAACATGAAGGTTAGCGAGAATAATACGAGGAACATATAGCATGAAATTTTCAGCACACTAAACACATGAAGCTAAATATTTCGTAAACTCATATTCATCATGCTTAATGGAAGTCAATATACTAAATCATGCATATAAATTCAAGAATTCCTATGGCATGCTTACTTGCTATTCTCCACTAATTCTGGATATGCATAAAAGATCTTGAGGACTTTGAGGTTGTAATGTAGGCTTAGGTAGGGGTTGGTAAAGATAGGCATTTAGGCTCATTTTTCTGTACCATAAGCTCTTTGGCTTTTCAATTTTTCCCTTTTTCTTTTGATTCTTTCCTTCACTTCAATTCTATCTTTCCCCTCTTTTGTTTTGGGAGAGTGAAGTGTATTATACAAATAGGCACCCCCAAACTTAGGCTTTTGCCTCTTTCTTATTACTTTTCCATTGGGGTGCATCAAACTTGTTCACTCTTTTTGTTTCTTATTTTTAACACATTGTACTCCACTATTTCATATTTTCACTTATGGCACAATTTTGTGGGAATATGGGGTGTCAAAGAAGAAGTTTCAAATTTAGGCTCAATGGGGCTGACTAGGGATATTTTTAAAGTACGGGATAGAAAAGAATGGTAAGAATTGGCTATCAAAGAAATGCCTGAGTCATCTCCCTAACATGCATATCCTAACTATTTCGCCTCAAATAGCAAGCACTCATAACACATAAGCATTTATCATTTAGCATGCATAACTTAAGCAAGAAACTCCAAATAGACAGATTTTGTGAGCTTTTGGCATATCTAACCTAAGTGTTTAGATAGTTGCTTCAATTCCTTTACATTATTCCACCTTACTTCACTAGGTGTTTCTAGAAACTACAGCATACATGATCTTTGACAGACAATTATGACTCAAGAAAGAAAAATTTTTGGTGACTCAAAATAAACATAAAACAAATAAAAAGATTTAAATAAAACATAACATGACACACAAATAAAAACTAAAACACAAAAACACACCCCCAAACATAAATCACACATTGTCCCCAATGTGTGTAGACTCAAATACAGTAAAGAAAATAACACTTACAAACTTTGGTTAAAATGGTGGTGGTGGCGGTGGGTAATGCTTTGAATTAGTGAGGAGGTATTCTTGATGTTTTGATTTGGCGATAGGGCGCCGGATCGTGGTATCCTCGGACTCATCGTTTAGTTGTGGCGCGGCCTGCAAATGGGCGCGCGGCAAGCTTCAGGTGCCTTCGATCATTTGGCGATTTTACGGATATCCTTGGCTTCCACTGTCAACACTGCTGAACCCAAGACCATGAGGCGATCAAGACAAAATAAAATAAACTAAAAAAGCAGTTGGAATAACATAATTAAAACTTTGGGTTGCCTCGACTAGCGTTGTCTTACTGTCTTTTAGCCTGACGCAGTTCCTTATTATTTTAAGGATTGAGAAGTTACCAAGTTCATGTATTCCATTTCATTGATCAGGTAGGGTTTTAACCTCTGTCCGTTTACTTTGAAGGCGGCTCCCTCTCTCCCTTTTATTTTAATTGCTCCGTATGGGAATACTCTTACTACCGTGTATGGTCCTGTCCAACGTGATTTTAACTTGCCTGGAAACAATCTTAACCTTGAGTTGAACAGCAGCACTTGTTGTCCTTCTTGAAAATCTTTTGGTATCAAATTCTTATCGTGCCATGCTTTCGTTCGTTCCTTGTAGATCTTTGCATTCTCATAGGCATTGTGTCGGAATTCATCTAATTCGCCACGGTAGTAGCCTCCTCCCGCCTTTGCCGTGGTATCCATGTTTAACTTCTTCATTGCGCAGTATGCTCTGTGTTCCAACTCTACTGGCAAATGACATGTTTTACCAAAAACTAATTTATAAGGTGACATACCAATTGGTGTTTTGAATGCTGTCCGGTATGCCCACAATGTGTCATCTAATTTGATAGACCAGTCTTTCCTTGAGCCGTTCACCGTCTTTTCCAATATGCTCTTCACTTCTCTATTTGACACTTCCGCTTGCCCATTGGCTTGAGGATGGTAAGCAGTTGTAGTGCGGTGGTAAACTCCATATCGGGAAAGCAATGAATTCACCGCTTATTGCGAAATGGCTCCTTCATCACCGATGAGAGCTCTTGGTGTCGAACCTTGTGAAAATATTCTTCTGGAGGAATTTTTGAACAGTTTTACTGTCGTTTTCTTTGGTGGCCACTGCTTCTACCCATTTGGACACATAGTCTACTGCCAGAAGGATGTATTGATTTCCAAAGGATGGCGGGAATGGTCCCATGAAATCAATTCCCCACACATCGAATAGTTCTACTTCCAAGATCCCGTGTGAAGGCATCTCGTTTCGTCTTGAGATGTTCCCTGTTCTTTGACAATTATCACATATCTGCACAAAGGCATGGGCATCCTTGAAGAGCGCCAATAATAGAATCCGCATTGCAATACCTTTGCCGCTGTTCTTGATGCCCCAAAGTGTCCACCACATGATAAGGTGTGGCAATGGGTGAGAACCTGGTGCATCTCTTCCTCTGGTATGCATCGCCTGATGACTTGGTCGGCACAGTGTTTGTATAGCATTGGTTCCTCCCAATAGTAATG
This sequence comes from Przewalskia tangutica, assembly GCA_029844215.1. NCBI lineage: Eukaryota > Viridiplantae > Streptophyta > Magnoliopsida > Solanales > Solanaceae > Przewalskia > Przewalskia tangutica. Next base: position 22,053,187 of record CM056730.1, on the reverse strand, counting down.
TTTTACTTCAGAATAAAACCTCTTCACTTGCCTTGACAAGCACGGGGTAGAACTTTAGCCGCAAGAAAGTTAACAAAATCAGCGTCAAGGTAAATTAGAATTCATACTTACTCAAACAGCTTGTTCGTGCGAAAGTGATCATTTATTTGCACATCCTCGTGTTCGCTCTCTGTGTTCTCCACCGACAAGTGGTTCCAGAATCAATTCTCTGCCTTTCTTATCACGAATCTCTACGTCAAATTCTTGTAGAAGTAGGACCCATCGAATGAGGCGAGGCTTAGCATCCTTCTTTGTCATTAAGTACTTTATAGCAAAGTGGTCAGTGTATACTATCACTTTATTTCCAATCAAGTAGGGCCTGAATTTCTCAAACGCATATACTATAGCTAGTAATTCTTTTCAAGAGTTGCATAATTTAATTGGCGTCATTTAGAGTTTTACTAGCATAGTAAATGGATCTAAATACCTTGTCGATTCTCTGTCCAAGTACCGCTCCAATTGCATAGTCGCCAGCATCGCATACGAGTTCAAATGGAGCTCCAATTTGGTGCAATGACTATGGCCGAGGTAAGCTTCTCCTTGAGCGTTTGAAATGCGGATGAGCATTCTTTATTGAAGTCGAAGGCTACCCCCGTCATTAGCAATGTGGAGAGGGGCTTTGAGACCTTTGAAAAATCCTTGATGAATCTTCTATAGAAGCCTGCATGTCCAAGGAAACTGACTCCTTTGTTGATCATCGAGGTGGTAGATTTTCGATCACCGAGATCTTTGCTTTGTCTACCTCAATACCTTGGCTTGATATTTTATGCCCCAAGACGATTCCTTCACACCACGAAGTGACACTTCTCCCAATTTAGCACAAGGTTAGATTCTTCGACCGCTCAACATCGCTTCTAGATGCCTTAAACATTCATCAAATGATGCTCCAAAGACAAAAGTCATCCATAAAGATCTCTATAGTCCTCTCTACCATATCCGAGAAAATTGCCATCATACACCTTTGAAAAGTAGCAGTGCATTGCGAGTCCAAATGGCATTCTTCTAAATGCAAATGTGCCAAAAGGGCAAGTGAATGTTGTTTTTCCCGATCTTCGGGGCTATTGCAACTGGTGATACCACGAGTATCCATCCAAAAGCAATAGTAGTTATGCCTGCGAGTCCATCCAACATTTGATCTAGGAATGGCAACGGGAAGTGGTCTTTTCTAGTTGCTTTATTCAACTTGCGATAGTCAATGCAGATTCTCCATCCGGTGACTGTTCTCGAGGGGATGAGTTCGTTTCTTTCGTTAGCCACCACTGTTATTCCACCATTTTTTGGCACCACTTGTATTGGACTTACCCAAGTGCTATCAGATATGGGGTAAATTACTCCTGCATCGAGCCATTTTAGGATTTCTTTCCTTACTACCTCTTTCATATTTGGGTTCAGTCGCCTCTGGGCTTCGATGGATGGTCTGCTCTCCTCATCTAGACGAATCTTATGCATTACCGTTGATGGACTTATCCCTTTTATGTCTGCTAATGTCCATCCAATAGCCCGCTTGTGATTCTTTAGTACTTTTAGCAGTTTATCAATCCCTTCGGTGGATAGGTGGCATGAAATGATCACTGGTAGGGTTTTCTCTTCACCTAGGTATTGGTATTGTAGATGATTGGGTAGGATTTTTAACTCTAACTTTGGGGCCTTCTCTGTGGATGGTAATGATCTTTCCGCACTGTCCCCACTCTTCATACTTCTTTGTCCTTGTATCCCATTTTTCATAAGCATTCATCCAATTTGCATACTCCATCGATCCGGATCGCTTTCTACTATCATCATCCCACGTGGTCGATTTCTTCAAGCGTATCATCATATTCGAACTCTTTGTTTGACATTGTCTCTTCGATAAGATCAATGGCTGAGCAGTTATCTTTGGCCTCTGGAAAATTTGCTGTTTGAAGAACATTAAAAATCACCTCTTCTTCATCTACTCGAAGCTTCAATTCCCCTTTTTGAACATCAATGAGAGCACATCTGTGGCTAAGAAGGGTCTGCCCAGTATGATGGGGATTCCATCGTTATCTTGTATGTCTAAGATAACGAAATCGGCGGGGAAGATGAACTTGTCCACTTTTACTAATATATCTTCGATGACTCCTCTCGGATGAACAATTGAGCGGTCAGCTAGCTGCAAGGTGATGTTTGTAGGTTTGATTTCTCCCATTTCTAGTTTGCAGAAAACTAGATAGGGCATCAGATTTATGCCTGCTCCCAGGTCGCACAGTGCCTTTTGACATTCAAACTTTCCAATAGTGCATGAGATGGTAAAGCTCCCAGGGTCTTGTAACTTCTGAGGCAGTTGTCTCTGTAGGATGGCACTACATTCTTCAGTTAACATCACCGTTTCGTAATCCTCTATCTTCCTCTTTTTGCTAAGCACATCCTTCATGAACTTGACGTAGCTCGACATTTGTTCTAGTGCTTCAGCAAACGGGATATTGAGTTGCAATTGTTTGAGAACCTCCACGAATCTGGAGAATTGCTTGTCAAGAGTGCATGTTTTTAACTTCTGGGGATATGGTATCATCAGGGTGCCGCTGCCACACCGGTTATTTTCGATTTGGTTACGGGCGCCGCCCCGATTCTGGCGCCGGCGCTCACTTTCCTGCACTGCCTCGGATGCCAGAACTTCCTGTACTATCTCCGAATCCTCGACGCCGCTGCCCTGATCATTGGCGGCGCGGCAAACGCCGCAAACTTTCTCTCTCCCCTGATTCGGCATCCTTCAGGTCAATTGCCTGACATTGTGTTTCCTTATTGCTTATCCCAGATGCAGATTTCTCTTCTTGCGGTTCGCTGTTGAATATGACCGCGAGTTCTGCTATTTCTGTTTCCAACTTCTTTATACCCAACCTCATTTCGTCCATGAACTGAGCTTGGGACCTCGTGAGACTGAGTATAGTTTCTCGTAATTCCTCCCTCTGTTCCTCTATGGTTGGCTCTCTATCATATGGACAGTAAAAATCCATATCTAAAGTGTTCCTGAAACGAATCAAAGCCAACAAACAATCACGGCACCTCGATTTTTCGTAAAAACTAAAAATAAAAATAACAAATTAACTTACCAAATTAGAAATTAAAAATAGATGAATTTGATATTGAACTATGTCTAGTCCCCGGCAACGGCGCCAAAAACTTGATGCGCGTAATATGCACACACTTTTAAACGCAAGTGCACGTTATCGTATCAAGTAGTATAGTCTTAGATAAGACCGAATATCGTCCTCTAGGATTAGGGTTCAAGTACCAATTATCTATTTTCTAGTATCTATTTGGTGGATTAATGATTGATTGGTTGTTTATGACTAAGAATTATAAAAGATAAGTAAATATAAAGAATTACTTCAGATGTGCTGAGAATAGGGCTTCTATGTATCCTCACTATCCGCTTATGCTACTTATTAATGCATTACTTATGGTGTTCTTCTTTTGGAGAAAGCAGGTTTACGAAATCGTTTTATACTCCCGTTAGGGTTATATAAACACTCAACCCCAGTATTGTTCCTTACCTACCTTTCGGTGATAAGGGTAACTCTATAGGAGGATTAAGAACAAAAACCTAGTTGACCGTCACGCACAATGCGCAAAATTAGGGTTGTTAAGCCTCTCATCAACGCTACAAAACTAATTGAGGTATTTTCATCCCCAATTCAAGCCTGTCTACCCAACTTACAAAGATATTCACAATCCCCCCTTTTCAGAATCTGATTAGAAATCATATTGTGATAACTAGTTGTCAATTAGTTACCAAGAATTCAACTCAATTATTGGATAGATCTCTCAATAAGAAAAATAACCATAAGCATGCATTAATTTATAACATAAGTTTCAAGAAATTCAACATAGAAAGCCCTATAAGAGAATTAGTTCCTAGCCATGAATATGACAAGAACTAATTCAAAGTTCATCATGCAAAAACCGAATTAAAGAAAAGAAAAAGGAAAAGAAAGTACTAAGTTAATGGTATCCAATCTCCAAGCCAAAATCTTGAGTTGTGCAAGAAGGGGAACCCTCAAAAACTGCCTAGGGTTCTCCTTATATAAGTTTAAAAACGCCTCCTTCTTTTCTCGCAGTTCGGCCCAAAAATCCGTCAAAAGCCCTAATTTTTCCGCGTCGGCGCCGCGGCGCCGGAAGTTCTGTGATCCGTCGGGTGTTTTGGCGCCGCGCCGATATCTGGCATGCGAGGCGTCGCGTCGTTGTATCTTCGTAGCTCGCCGGATGTTTAGGCGCGCCCCGTGATTCGCCGTTTTGTAGCCGCGCGGCCAATCTTCTCGCCTTCGAATAGGGCGCGCGCCGCTGATTGCAGGAGGCCGCGCTGGTCCGATTTTAGCCTCGTCGCCTCTTTCTCTTTTCGGCTCGCATCTCCTCTTTGCCCTCTTTTTGCTCCTTTTCCGCCATTTGGCCATTTTAACCACTTTGACTCAAAAGAAAGAAAAACTATCCTAATACGACACTTATATGTGCAAAATGGGACAAAAGACTAACTAAAACTGACTCAAAAGGTGTATATAAAATACACCGATCAGTATCTCGGCCTCAGTATCGAATACCCGAACCATATGGTAGATATACCCCTTCCGCACCATCTTCCTAGCCTTGAGGTAAGAAATAAACCTACCCTCTACGACGCAAAGATTCCCTTCCACTCGATAACGGCTCCCAGAAAGCGGAACCGCACTCGATCTCTCTCTACCCACATTGGCATAGCAAGACGCTAGCCAATCCATACCCATAATCACATCAAAGTCCGTCATATCCAACTCTATCAAGTCGGCCAGTGGTCCGACGATCAGAATAGTCCCGGGCAAGCCTTATATACCCGTTCAGCTACCACCGAATCACCTACTGGCGTAGCCACCTCAAAAGGTTTTATGGACTCGGGCTCTATCCCTATTCTACCAACAATATGAGGAGATATATAGGACAAGGTAAAACCTGGATCTATCAAAGCATATACATCACAACAAGAAACAAATAATCTACTGCGACATCCGTGACGCCTCTTGTCCCGACGGTGGACATAGCATAAATGCGCTCGAGGACATTGAACTGACCCCACCACGACCCTTTGCCGCGCTCGCTGGTCCGTGAACACCGCCTTCCGGTGCATGACCACCAAGACGAAGATCAAAGAATCGACCGCTTGGCTAAACCATAACACTCCCGCCGCCTCTGGTCGGACAATCTCTCTTCAAATGGCCCTGCTGGCCACAAGAGTAACAAGCTCTTAGAGGAACACGACACCCCCCATGATGGTAATCGCCACATCGACCACACCAAGGTATAGGTGGCCTCGTCGATCGGAACTCGTTCCTCCGGGAACCGAAGCCTCGAGCCACGCTCCGCTCGAATACTCGACTATACTGCCAACCGTCCGTTGACCGAACCGACCGGTTGACTTAGGTTAACCGACCGGCCGACCGTAAGGACATACCGGTTGGTCGGATTGTCCTCAACCCCAACCCGCACGGTCATTTGAAAACCCAGATACCGGACCGGTAAGGCGTATTGGAAAACCTGTTCCATTCTGGGTTAACCGGACCGACCGATTCTAAAACAAAATTAAAAAATTGCCCAACGGTCATTTCACCATTGGGCTTGGAAGTGGGGGCAGGGTGGCTAATCGGCTATTTTTCGACTTGGTCATTTTTTTTTAATTTTTTTTTTGTTTTTAATTATTTATTTTAATTCCATTTTTACCCTTTAAAAAATCTATAAATTCTCTACATTTTCTTCATTTTTATCACACAACATTTCTCTCAATTCTCTTATTCTCATACTCTCTTAATTATCTTTATTATCAATTTTCAAGTTATTAATATTATTAGTTTTCAAATTCAAAGTAGCAAGACGCAAGACTTCGAGCTTCGAGTTTCTATTGAATTCTGAATCCCGAAGTTTGGTACACTCGTTTCATTCTCTAATTATTTTATTAAATTGTCATATTTATTTGTTGATTATTTAAATATTTTATAATGTCTTTACTAAGGGGAATTGCGTCGGATCTGTAGTAAATCTAGTTCAAGGGTAAAAATCAGAGGGTTCTTCATCATCTAATCAAAATATAGATTATGATCAAATGCAAGAAGATTTTGGAATAGAAGATAATGAATGTGATAACGTTCAATTAGATGATATTGATGAACTTGAAGAACAAGAACCTCCTACACCTACTAGTGTTCCTTCTGTCAATGTTGGTACTGCTAGTGGTAGTCGTAGACCTCCTTTACCAGAACCAGTAGCAAGAAGAAAAAGGAGTAAAGTGTGGCTCTTTTATGATAAAGTCAGGTACCGATAGAGTTAAATGTAATATTTGTGGGAGAACTTATAAACATAAGGCGGGTGCGACGGGGACGGGCACTATAGGTAGACATATAAAATTCGGTCATCCGACAATGGAATCGTGTCTCGATTTAGAACCCGGTCAACAACAACTTAATCCATTAAGCTGGGTTGGCTAAATACGATCCAAAAAGATCGCATTGAATTAGCAAAAATGATTGTCGGAGGTTGTTTGCCTTTTCTTTCGCTTCTTCTTCATATTTAATTACATATATTCAAAGAGTATATAATCCTTTTTTTAAAGGTGTTCCTCGTAGTACTATGAGAGCCGATATTTTTAGACTTCATAATGATTATGTTATTTTCTTGCAATATTTGTTTGCTAACCTTCCATGTCATGTTAGTTTTACTTGGACATTGGACACGTTGAACGGTTATGATTATTTAACAATTACTTGTCATTGGATTGATGAAAATTTTAGAATGGAAAACGTATTATTGCTTTTATGCGTATACGAGGATCAAAGTCATCTTGGAAAATATATAAGCGAAACTATTTGTTTTTATGCCCAAAAATATAATCTTTATAATAAAATACTTTGTGTATCATTCGATAATGCATCTAATAATACTGCTGCTGTAGATTTTTTAAAAGCGGAAGTACAACCACCACTTCCTGATATATTTCATGTTCGTTGTGCTTGTCATATTTATAATTTAATTGTTAAAAGTGGTCTTGATTTATTTTCACAAATAAAACTTGTCAAAAGAGTCATTGGAGTTATTCAGTGTAATAATAGGAAAAATAGAATTATAGAATTTAAAGAAAAATGTAAACAATTTAATTTGAGACCTAAATTCATGCCAGAAGAGATTATTACACGGTGGAATTATACTTATTTATTTTTAAAAGAATGTTATAAGTATAAAGACCCCATAACACATGTTGCAAATGCGCATTGTAAGAACGTGATGTATATGTTAACCGACGAACATTGGAAATCAATTGGTGAACTTTTAAAATTTTTACGTAAATTTTACACTGCAACTGTTGAATTTTCAGGATCTTATTACCCAACAGTTTGTAATGCTTTAGCTCATATAGCTGAAATTTCATATTTACTTTATGGGTTAAAATCAAATGTGAAATATAAAGATGCAGTTACAGTTATGTTTGAAAAGTTTAAAAAATATTTTTTTCCTATTCCTGATGTTTATTGTATTGGTGCAGTCTTAAATCCTTCTATTAAAAAAGTAGATTGTCATAATTTAATATTTAGTTTATATAATTATATGGAAATAGGTCAAACAGAAACTCCATCTTCATTTGATTGCATAAGTAAACTTGATACTAATTTAACTACATTATATGAATATTATGCTACATTACATGATAACACCAACTCTGCTACTAATATTCCTTCTAGTTCTGGTTCTGTGTCTACACCTGCAGGATTCAATGATGATGACGATGAAGAAGAATCTTTAGACATATGGAGCACTTTTACAACACAACCAACCAAGCCGATCTTGCGATGAGATGCGCTTTTATTTGCAAAAGCCACGAGTCAAGAAAATTTTGACCCTTTACAATGGTGGCGAGGATAACAAAGGCAATTCGGTACTTGCGATGGCGGGATGTTCTTAATGTGTCGATCTCAACGGTGGCTTCAAAGTGCATTTAGCCAAGCACGAGATCAAATAGGAGACACACGTCACTCATTGGGTGGAAGCACATTAGAAGTGTTAGTCTGCTTAAGGGATTGGATCAGATCAGAGAGAAGAAATCAAGGATGTGGAGACGTTGATTATCCCGAAGATGAAGAAATAGGCAATATTTTGGGAGGCGGGACTGGAATTAATACTCCAGATTTAGAGGCTATGGAGCATAACCAATTCAATCAACCTATAGATTACGAAGAACTTGCAAAAAGGATGCATAATATGTAAATAAAATTATTATTACTTCATTATGTACTCTTATTAACGTTATGAAAGTTCAAAAGTTTACATCTTATCATTAATTTTAATTTTACTATCTATTTAGTTGTTAATCTGTTATTACTTATAAGTTATAATGTTATATACTTATATGATATATCTACTAATCTAATAAATTATTAAAAGTATAATTACAAATTTACAATATAAAGTTATAAACTATAAAGTATAAAGTTATAAACTATAAAGTATAAAGTTATAAACTATAAAATCAAAAGTTAACTTTAAAGTTTCAATTTTAATATATACAACTAAATTATATATTATATTATTATATTACATATTTAAATTGAATTTAGTTTATATTATAGAAAATAAATACTAGAATTAAAAAAAAAAAAAAAATAAACCGACGGTTGGACTGCTCGACCTCGAACCGCACGCCAACATGGAATCGGAACGACCGACCGTTGGCGTGAGTCCGGTGAACCGACCAGAATCGTCCGAACCTAAACCCGTTAATGGGCTACCGGTCCGACCGGCCGACGTTAGACACCTATACTGGACGTCCGGAAGGCGGTGGAGAGCGCCTGGCCGGTGAGATGCAAATCCGCTCACGAGGTCTTCCGCCGAAAACTACCAGAGGACCTCGCAGCCCCGCCCTCTTCTCGCGGTATCTATCAATCCGTCGCCCTACGCTCTCACACCTGCGCATAAGCTGCGTGCGGCAATGTCCATACCCGGTGAAGAGCTACTCCCGCCCAACCTCTCGCTAAATAATCATCGAGCCCTCGTGACATAGCGGTGCACTCGCCCTCCATGTACGCCACTAAAGCGGACGCGTCGAGCCAACGAAGTCAAACTCTACGTTGTACTCCGGACCGCCCGCCCGCCTCGTCTCAACGTCAAAAATCTATCGGCCCGAGCTCTCCTTATCTGCGGAGGCAAGAAATGGCTAAGAAATGCCTCTGAGAACTCGTCCCAAACAGCTGGAAGCGCATGTTCCCCCCGGGACAGTTCCCATGAATCAAACCAGTCAATTGCAGTATCACGCAGCCGATGTGAACCCAATACTACCGACTCTGTCTCCGAGGCCTTGATCACTCTACGATCCGTCAGAATCGTCGATAAACTCCCGAGGATCATCCTCGTGCCTCGACCCATAGAACTCGCGGCCGCAACTCAAAAGTCCCGGTCTCGTTATCGACCGGGTGAACTACGGTACCACCGAATCCGCTCTGCCTCGCTCTCCCGCTTGCCACGATCACGCTAATAATCGGTCATTTTTGTAGCCCATATCCTCTCGCCTCATTGTAATCGAGGCTCAGGTACCGCGGTCTCATTAGCCGCTGCTGCTGCTCCGAACTCTGCTGGGGCTGGCGATGTCGTGGAACTCGCCGTCCGAAACATCGCCTCAGGTAAGGATCGGGCTCGCGCCGTAATCTCTTCTTCGTCCTACTAGCGGCTCCTCACCGCTTTGCCCTTCCGGGCCGCGGTTGCTCATGCGAGGCATAACTGATACATAAAAATATGTCAGAGGGAGTTTAACCTATAACACAGCTCTATTGCACGATCTTAGAGTGAAAGAATGGAAACCAATCCTAAATATCTTGTAGCCTCCTGATTATAGGTGTGGTGCACAACACACCGATAATCAAGACTCTACTAGATACGGCCTGTAGACACTTTCCGAGGGTTAACTGCTCTGATACCACTTTTGTCAGGACCCGACCTTGGGCCCGTGACTGGTGTCTTACCCCGGGCACCCTAGTGATACAACATCAGAGAGAAACCAGCGGAAGTAAACTCATAAACAAGAAACAATATAAAATACGAAACAGGCTAACCCAAAATGGTTACCTTTCTGTAAATATAAATATAACAAAAACTGAACAGTTACATCCTTTGCAAACCCAATTTATAACAGGACTACAGGCCTCTAAGAGTTTGTAACAACTATGACGGGACAGGGCCCCGTCATACCCCTGAATGTACATAATATATACAACATCAGGGAGAACCGTACCAAAAGACAAGCCTCCGGAGAAATGGATCTTCTGACACCTGATCAATGATCCTAAGAATGAGGATCCACCACCGCTACTCCCTACCGCGCAGATGAACGCAGCCCCGAGAAGGGGTCGAGACACAATATGTACCAAGTATGTAAAACTGGAAAATACTGTAATTATATCATAAGTCTAAATAAAGCTGGAGACATGGATGATAATCAAATTACAGTGCACTGTGCCTTACTAACAATGAGAGTAACAAGTATAAACTTTACTGTATAAAAATAGGAGGCTCATGATCAAAATAGGGTCACCCGCCCGTAGTATCATTAAGCAATCCTACTACTGGGACTATTTCACCCGCATAGGTCCTGTGGACCCGCAATGAGGTCATCCGCCTCGCATGGAACTATTTCACCCTCATGGGCCCGGTGGGCCCGCAATGAGTACAAACGCCGCACTCGCATCATGGGTAGCAAATCCATGGAATTAGTAGTAACCCGGGGGTTTACCCCGCAAGAATAACATAACCTAGCACAACCGGCTATCATACATAACATAAGCAAGTTAAGAAATCCCCTAACTTCTTATTGGCTTTGTTCATATACACTCTCATTTTAGTTTACTTAAGGCACTAACATATCATTATAAAATCCGGGAATTTAACTCAAAGTACTACGTACTTCTATTCTTTAAAAAAATGACTATTTTCTTTCATATAAAACTTCCAAGATACTAATAACCGTAGTATCAAGTCACAACTATTTGTCAAGACAAGTCACATTTCCTTCGAGAAATATAATAGGCTTCTAAATCAAGTGACTTCCTTTCTTTTAAAACCTTAGGCAATTTATGTCTTAAAATCAATTTGCCTTTCATTAACTTAAGTCATTTATCCTTACTTACATCACTTAGAGTAAATCTCTCTTTTTAACTTTCCATAAGGCTAATATAACCAACTTCCCATAAAGTCGTTATATTAACATTATACATTAGTAGATTACACTTTCCTATATCCAAGGGACTTATATGTTTAAAACGAAACAAGTACCATATACTTTAAAACTCTTCAAGTCCCTTAACTTTGAAAACCAAGACATCCTTACTACTTTTAAACAAGTGAGTTAATCTCCTAACTCAACCAACTTGGACATTGTTAAAACAAGTAAAGGATAGCAAAGTCTTGTACGTCTACCGTACTATATAGGTACAACTATTCATGCTCAAGAGATAGGAAAGTTCCACATACCTCTTTGGTTTAAACCACTCGTAAGTCCAATATACCGCACGTAGTATGTCAACCTATAATGACCATAATACGTTCATTAGCTTCTAGCTTCAACGTAGAACATTCTAATTGAAAAGTCCCTTCTTTTACGGAAAATTGGACAGCACTTCCTTTGTTTCTACATACTTTTCCACCTTTTCAAGGTCCCAATTCAACTACTAAACGCCACATTTAAGGCCCAACAATTCAGCAATACAAGGGGATTACACGCCTAACTTGGACGTGTAAAATTCTGCCCCACAATACAAATTAAACAATCCAATAAGTTTAAGGTATTATCTTGGCTACAACATGTTCACATATCATCCTTATTCAATCCTTTCAAATCCAAATCGTTATTCTTATATGCAATATACCTAAAAGCAAAATTTATAACTACAAGTCATTTCTTCCTCACATGCAACACAATTTTACTTAAAAAGAGAAATGGATTGTTACCTTAGAGTTTACCCAAATTAGTCCAACAAATTTCACTTGTCTTATTTCCACAATCACCACCACAAACCTTCTACAAGCTTGTCAACATGTTTTCTTCTTGTTACCTTTCCGAAATTTCTCTAGGCCTTGGTTTCTTCTTGAATTTTTAGAGAGAAGGAAGAGGGATTTTTAGAGAGAATGAAGAGGGAATTTTTAGAGAGAAGGGGTTTTTGTGAAGAATGGCTAAGTCTTCAAGACTTGGTCAATAAATAGTGCTTCCACTCAATCACATGGGAGGGACACTTGTCACCCTCCTATGGCCTTTTTAAAAAAATATCTTCTGATTTTCCTTGATTCGCAGAAAACCGCCTGCGCGGCTTACTGTTGGCGCGTACAATAAACATCCGAGAATTTCAAGATTCGCTGCGCGCTCAGATTCCGGCGCCGCGGTGCTGCAACTACAGGGAACATTCAAGATCTCCCGCGCTGCCTCAGATCTCAGCCGGGCTACTGGACTTCGACCGAAAATATTTTTACGCCGATCACGATCGAACTTGTAACCTCCATAACTTTCTACTCTGGTGTCCTATCGACGAATGGTTTGTTGCGTTGGGAACTAGACTCAACGAACTACATACTAGGCCTTTGAGATACCTAGGAACTCCTAAGGTAACTGGGCATAAACCGCCTCAAAGTTGACTAAAACCCCGTCCGAAACATTATGCCAACCTATCTTTCTAAAATTTAAATCTTAATTTCTTTCGTACGTTCTCAGAAGCATGACCTGAATTACGGGGTGTAACAGTAGACAAGACTAAGGTTTCAGTGATCAAAAATCTGCCACCTGCAGTATCGGTAAAATGGATCAGAATTTTCCTTGGGCACGCTGGTTTCTACAAAAGATTCATCAAGGACTTATCAAAGATCTCTAAACCTATGTCCATCTTGTTGATGAATGGGCTTTCTTTTGAATTCAATGAAGAATGTATGACTGCCTTTCAAACACTTAAGGAGAAGCTAACCTCAGCATCTATAGTCACTGCACCTGACTGGACACTCCCATTTGAATTGATGTGCGATGCAAGCGACTACGCAGTGGGAGCGGTTCTTGGACAGAGAATTGAAAAGGTATTCAGGTCAATTTACTATGCTAGCAAAACCCTCAATGATGCTCAGCTGAATTATGCGATGACTGAGAAAGAGCTGCTAGCCATAGTATACGCATTCGAGAAATTCAGGCCATACCTCATTGGAAATAAGGTGATAGTGTACACTGGCCACTTAGCTATCAAGTATTTGATGACTAAAAAGGATGCAAAACCTCGGCTTATACGATGGGTGTTGCTACTGCAAGAGTTTGACGTGGAGATTCATGATAAAAAGTGGACTGAGAACGTGGTAGCAGACCACTTGTCAAGGCTTGAAGTGGAAGAGAGCCATAACACAAAAGATGTGCAAATAAATGATTACTTTCCAGACGAGCAATTGTTCAAGGTAAGTACCAGTGCAAATTTACCTTGGTTCGCTGACTTTATTAATTTTCTTGCGGTAAAAGTATTGCCTTTAGCAATGTCAAGGCAGCAGGTGAAAATGTTCTATTCAGAGGTAAAACATTAATACTGGGAGGAACCGATTCTCTACAAGCACTATGCTGATCAAGTCATAAGGAGGTGCGTACCCGAGGATGAAATGCACCAAATTCTCACTCATTGTCACACCTTGCAATATGTGGGCATTTTGGAGCATCACGGACAGCAGCCAAGGTATTTTTGCCAACCCTATTCAAGAATGCCAACACCTTCGTGATGGGCTGTGATCGTTGCCAAAGAACTTGAAACATGACAAGGCGAAACAAAATGCCCCTGACTGGGATTTTAGAAGTGGAGTTTTTGATGTATGGGGGATTAATTTCATGGGCCCGTTCCCAACGTCCTTTGGGAAACAATACATTCTCCTGACAGTGGATTATGTGTCCAAATGGGTCGAGGCAGTGGCTACTAAAGAGAATGATAGTAAAATTGTCTTGAAATTCCTGCAAAAAAACATATTCACAAGGTTTGGCACCCCAAGAACCCTCATCGGCGATGAAGGGAGTCATTTTTGCAACAAGCAGCTTGACACTTTGCTGGCACGTTATGGAGTCTACCACAGGACTGCCTTGCCATACCACCCGCAAGCCAACGAGCAGGCCGAAATTTCAAACAGGGCAGTGAAAAGCATACTGGAAAAGTCAGTGGATGGCTCAAGGAAAAATTGGTTTACGAAGCTGGATGATGCACTATGGGCCTATAGGACAGCTTTCAAGACTCTCATTGGGATGTCACCATACATGATGGTCTATGGGAAGGCATGCCATCTACCGGTGGAGTTGGAACACAGGGCATACTGGGCAACGAGAAAGCTGAACATGGATTCCAAAGAAGCAGGGAAGAAGAGGCTGCTGCAACTGAATGAGTTAGATGAATTTCGGAACAACGCTTATGAGAACGCAAAAATCTACGAGGAGAGGGTCAAGACATGACATGACAAGAACTTGATCCTTAAAGAGCTACAACCTGGGCAACAAGTACTCCTATTAAATCAAGGCTGAGATTGTTCCCAGGCAAGTTAAAGTCCAGATGGTCATGGACATAATGTTGTGGAAAAAGTATTCCCTTATGGTGCAGCCGAGTTGAGAGAAAAAGAGGGTGCACCATTCAAAGTGAACGGACAGAGAGTGAAGCCATACTTGTTGAATGAAGTAGAACAAATCAACTCTGTGGTCTATTTCGAGTAACAATGATAAAGAACCTGCGTCCGGCTAAAAGACGTTAAAGACAACGCTACTTGGGTGGCAACTCAATTTTTAAATTATGCAATTTAGTTTAATTAGAACAGTCTCACTTTGTTATTTTTGTTGTGTGTGATGCCAGGTGAAGGAATGGGACATGAAGCAGGGAAAAACGCTGGAAAACGCCGAATCAGGAGTTTCAGAACCGCGGTGTCATCATGCAGAATCGTGGTGCCAGAAGATCAGAGAGGTCGCATGAATTTAGGCACGCGGTGCCACTATGTAGAACCGCGATGCCGATAGCGATTTCCGAAAAAAATAAAAAGGCCCTGAATCGTCAAATCTCCTCCCACATATACCGTTTCAGTGTAATATCCGCCGCCACCACCACAATTTTGAGCCGTTGTATGTCTGTAAGTCGTCTTATTTAATTGTTGAGTCTTTTACACATTAGGGACAATGTGTAGTTTAAGTTTGGGGGAGAGTTTTTTTCATTTTATTTTATTTTTGTGTCTATTTTTGAGTCTTTTATTTGTTTTTGCGTTTTATATGAGTCAATTTTTTTTATGATCATGCATGTTGTGCTTATTTGAAACGCCTAGTGAACTAAGTGGTGGGATAATGTAGTGGAATGAGAAGCTAAAATATGTGTGCTTATGTTAGATATGACAAAAAATCATGAAAATTTGATTGTTTGGAATATTTGATGCTTAGCCTATGTGTTGTCAATTGAAAATATCATTGAAGTCTGTTTGCTTGATATTTGAAGCGAAATAGTTAGGATATACATGTTTAGGGAGATGATTCAGGCATTTCTTTGTTAGCCCTTCTTACCATTCATTACCTACCTTGCAATAAATCGTATCACTAGTTAGCCCCGTTGAGCCTAAAATAAGTTGTTTTCTTTGACACCTCATGATTCTCTCATGTGCCATAAGCAGTAATTTTATAAAGGGATGAAAAATAGTGAAAAAGAAACACAAAAACAAGTGAAAAATTGACGCACCCCAATGAAAAAGAACGTAAAAACTTAGGTTTGGGGTGCCTATTAGAATATATTTCATGCTCTCAACCAAAAAGAAAAGAGGGGAATGATAGGTATGAACTGAAAAGGATACCAACAAGAAGGACAAAACGGTTGAGTGAGAAAAACGCTTATGGTACGTAAATTGAGCCTAAATGTCTACTTTTACCTACCCATGCCTAAGCCTACATTACAACCCTGAAAATTCCTGAGCATCTTGATGCGCGAAAAGATGCACACACTTAAACGCAAGTGCACGTTATCGTGACAAGTAATATAGTCTTAGCAAGACCGAATATCGTCCACAAGGATTAGGGTTCAAGTACCAAATATCTATCTTTTGGTATCTATTTGGTAAATTGATATTTTGATTTTGTGGTTTATAACTACGAATTATAAAGACTAATTTAACTAATGAGTTTACTTCATTTGTAATGAGAATAGGGCTTCCACGTCTCCTCACTATCCGTTTATGTCACTTATTAATGCAATAACTTATGGTCTTCTTCTTTTGGAGAAAGCAGGTTCACTAAATCGTTTTATACTCCCGTTAGGATTATATAAACACTCAACCCCAGCTTTTGTCACGACCCGAACCCGGGCCCGTGACTGGTGCCTTACCCCGGGCACCCTAGTGATATAACATCAGAGTAATCAGCGGAATATAAAACATAACATGAAACAATGTAAAGGAGACACATGTTTATTTGAAGAAAAGTTGTCTTTCGGCATATATATATATATAAAAACTTAAATCCGAACAGTTACATCCCATTACAACTCTGCCCACAAAAGTACTACAGACCTCTACGAATGATATGACAACAACGACGGGACAGGCTTCGCCATACCACGAATGTAAGCACCTACAACAACAGGGGACTATACGAAAGATAAGCCTCCGAGAAACGGAGCTTTCCAAAACGTTGAATTGTGATCCTAAGGCGAGGATCGGCGATCGGTGTACCTACTGCGGCATGAACGCAGCCCCCGAAGGAGGTCGACAACAGGTACCAAGTATGTGAAACTGAAAATACTGTAAATGAAATCATAGTAGTCTATATAAAGCAGGAGACATGTATGATAACCAAACTACAATTCACAATAAATAAGCAGACATGTCAAGTCAGGGGCTCATGCCCTCAAAGTCATCACTCAAATACAACTATGGGTCTCACGCCAACCACATCAATCATGCCCGTGGAATACCTTCCTCACTGCGATCTATGATATAAAAGCACCACATGAACACGAGTCCCACTGTCATAATAAAATCGCACGGTAAATGCGAAGGCATAGCCGACTACTAAAACCCATGCACCATCAAGGTCATAAACTGTATCATGAGATCTGTCTAGACCGCCACATGATCGAAGCTGGCCACTTGCCCGCAGTATCTAATGTGCGCGTCTAGTCCTGGAACTTCCCGCAGCTCCGCATAGGCCACTCCAATGGCCCGCATGAGGTATTCCTCGCATCGAGGGTAGCCACTCCCCGGCAACGTCTGGACTCGCGATCCGCGTAGCCACATAGACCGCGTGACCATAAAGGCCGCACACTAACACGAACTCCGTAGCCCGCATAGGCCACTGCACCGCATGAGGTATTCTCGAATCATAGGTCACACAGCACTACCGAGTCTACCGCGACGGAGGCGCCAACCCCTAATCATGTCAAGAGGTGAGTGATATAATACTAACATAACAGCTTATCGTTAAACAACATAAGCACAACAAGGGAAACCCTTTTACACAAACATCACAAGATACTAACACACGTAGCATCCTAACATGTTTACTTATCAAATCAACAAGAAAGTATTACAAGGCTATCACAAACCAATACAATCAAGTTATTCACACAAGGTACTTTCTACTTTATGTTAACAAGTTCGGGTTTTTATCCCCAAAGTACTTCATACATTAACCCTTTAAAAGATTCGTTTCTTTCACAAAAGTCACACAATACCCGTAGTATAAAAATAGAGGGACTATCTTTTTAAGTAAACCAAAACACTTCTCTTTGTAAAATCAAGTAACAATATTCTTTCCAAACATTCAAGTTTGCCTAATTTCAAATACTCAAGTTTCTCATTTTCGAAAGGTTTCGTAGTCCATAGTTTTAGTCACTTAATGATATAATTCTCCTTTAAAACAATTTGAGAAACATATGCCTTATATGTGAGTAGGTTATTCTTGTTTATAACAATCTTATTAAAGCAGTCATGATCTAGGAAATGTAACATCATTTTGTCTCATCTTAGCTTCTATGCAGATGGAGGTTTCTACTGGTTTTAATAATACTTTATTAGTCAACACATTTCCCTTTATTAGTGCTGCTGTGGTTTGTTCGATACTTATTCTGATTCAAATCGGAAACATTATTCCTTTTAAAAACCAAGTACTCATTACTCACGAATGAGGTCTCACACTTTTTAACAAAATTCATATTAATTCAATTAAGTCAAGTCTCTTATCTTTTAAGATCAAGTCTCTTAACTTCTAAAATCAATAAACCATTCTTTTTATCTCTCTTAAGTCGTTATACCTAACTTCCCATAAAGCTAGTATAACTCTTAAGCTTTTAAAACCAAGTATTATTCTTCTTTCAAAAAGGATTCTCAATTCTTTTGAAATACTTCAAGATTCTTATTATTCAGGCTTAAGTCAAAAGACATTGCCGTAAAACTACGTTCATTTAACACACGTACGTCTATCGTACTATATATATATTCTTTAAAATATCATGCTCAAGAGGATAGGAAGAATCACATACCTCGCGACGATTATCGACTATTAGCAAATAGCTCCAAAGTACTGTAGTCCGGCTAGCCTTTTCCACCCTTCGAGTAGAATACGCTACTCGCAGTACTTCAACCTATAATGGTTACACAAGTCTATCAAAGTCTAGACTACTCGGTAGAATAAATCTAGATACAAGATTCTACGGAAATCAAGACTTCCTTACCCACAAACTTCACAAGTCTATCAGAATACAAATTCTATGTAAGTACAGTTCAATTCCCTTCTTATATACCTTCCTTGTATATAACTTATACTTAATTCTTATACTTCAATAGTATGTAAACTTAATTACAATAGGGAGACAAGATATTTACCTCGATAAGCCCAAAATTATCCAAGTTTAAATGTCGATCCTGAGCAACGTTTAGCTCCTACTTTGGGCGCTCCAACCCGCTCCAAACAACCCTTAGAAGTTCTACGCAACTTCTTCTTAATACTTCAACCGGCTATGAAGATTTTCCTTAGGGTTTCGGTTTGAGACTAAAAGGACGTAAGGTAGTATTTTCGGGCTCTACGTATAGAAGTAACTTTGGAATACAACAAGGTATAAGGCTAAGGTATTTTGGAATAGTAACAATACTTGGAGAATACTTTTCTACCAAGGGGGGGGGTGTATTTATACGAGACAACTCAAGAGGGGGGGTTTTGTGTCTCGGCCAAGGGCCACTCAAAGGGGGGAAGGGGGAGCTCTTTTGGACGAGAGCTTCACAACAAGGGAGGGAGGATTTCAAGACTTTAGAAATTATTTTAGGATGAAGAAGTCTTCAAAGGGGGGGGGGGTATTTATAGGGAAACCAATGGCCATGATCAAGCCAAGTGGGGGGCAAGTGGAGGGCCAAGATTTTCCCAAGTGCCCCCTATCCCTACTCCACAATTCCCTCACAACATTGACCCATGATTTAGGCACAAAACAAGGCACAAAACAAGGCACCAATCGGCCAAGAATCCGCCAACCTTGAGGGTGACAAGTGTCGCCCTCTCGTTGGTCCAAAATATTTCGTCTCTCGGAAAAATCCGCAAAAAAATTATAAATGACATAGCCGAATTTTTTCCCCCGCAAGCTTTGTAAAATGTTTCGTCGAAAAACGATTCTTTTCGGTAGTTGTGAACAAATATTTTCGATCCTTGCCTATCTTAAGGCTAAAACTTTCGTACGTACGTCCTTACGTACATACTCTGGAAATATGGGGTATAACATTCTCCCCTCCTTAGAAACATTCGTCCCGAATGTTCCTTCTAAGTCTCAAGACATACATGCGCCAGTATAGTCTTCACTACTATGCTTACGAACAACAATCATGCCACACCTGGCCATAAAATAACACACGCGCAAATACTTAATTCAAGTCCACGAGGAATTACCTCTAACATCACAAAAACTCCCACCCAAGGGCTAAAAGATACTCCATTCGCATCTTCACTTTACTAAAGAAATGATCACATCTATATTCTTAACACATGTTCGCTTCTTCCCTTACTCGTCGTACCCTTCTCGTACACTCGAACTCTTTCTCATAACTTATCACATTTCATATCGCTTCGCTTTCCAAAATCTCTGGGTTACTACCTCCAACTTGATCATCATTAACTGGCAACACTCTGGATGGATCTCCGATACTTTTCCGAACATAACAACATGAAAGACCGGACGTACTGCCTCCTATGTCGGACGTCAATGCTAACCTATAGGCGACCTGTCCTACTCTTCACATGACCTGGAAAGGCCCAAAGTAACTCGGGCTAAGTTTCCTCTGTTTTCCAAAACTCGTCACACCCTTTCCGGGGTGGTACCTTCAAGAAATCCTACCGTCAACCTGAACTCCAAGTGTCGACGCCGATTACCCGCACAACTTCTGTTGACTCTGAGCTGCTACTAACCTCTTCTGGATAAGCTTCACCCTATCCACATCCTGCTGAAACAAGAGTGAACCAGCTATCTGAACCTTGCCAACATCGAACCAATCGACCGGCAACTTACACTTCCGCCCCTACAAGGCGTCATAAGGCGATATCCGAACACTGAAATGGTAGCCATAAAACACTTCCTAACAGGAGGCAACAATCCTCACAGCTACCCCTGAAATCCAAACACTGGCCCGAGGGCGAATACGATTCTGAGACTCACCTGAGTTCCTAACCCTGCCTGGTAAAACTTCCAGAAAACGAAAATAGCCGTAACCTGGGCTCCACTGCCTGACATAAGGTGAAAGCAGGCACCTCGTGCAGCCTTACAACCTTCCTGATATAATCATCTCGCATAACCCACTGCCGAGTACACGGTTTTTGACTGAAAGATAATATGGGCTGACCTCATCGGCCCGACTACTGGTCGAACGCATCCACGAACTCGTACGCTGGTTAACTAAACTTGGGCCTAACACCCTCGTGACCTTATCACAAAGCGGGACCACCCCCAACTGACCCCACCACCATACAGGTCGCGGGTTGACCCGCAATTGGTCCGCAACCCGACCCGCTATCGCGCCAACCACTTGCTCCCCGATCCGGAACAATCCCACAATCAAGTCACGAAGACCTAGTGGTCATCTTAGCTCAACTACCCTCTTTCATTCCACACTACTCAGGGACTTATTATACAAATATATCTCACGTGCACTATGCACCCCGATAAGGGTCAAACACATAAAAATACATCTTTTACTCGAGATGGCCTTGCCTCTAAGGTCTCTACGTATAAAACTCTAAGGCTCACACTTTCCTTATCCCCAATCTTACCCTTTTAACGAACCATGATTTCTAACCACAATTCACATAATGCTATCTGGACACAACACTTAAGAGATACTCATCCTATCACACATACAAATCTCTAGAGGGTTAAGGATATACATGTCTCTACTGCTTCACTCCTCCGCTGCTCTAATCAATCCCGCTGGTTGGGCGATATCTAGGGAAGGACGAACTAGCCACCGATCCCGGCGTGAGTCCTCCTACTTACATCCCTCCTACTAGGACATCCTTTCGACACATGGCCCTGACGACCGCAGGTAAAACAAGTACCAACTAAAAGATGACATTCCCCGGGATGACGCCGCCACATCGTGAACGGAAGCCACGAGCTCGACCAACTCCGGCATACCCCCAACGTCCTGAACCCTGTGGAGAACCACTCTGCTCTGGTGGAGGCGCATAACCAATCTGCTGCTGAGAAGGTCCGCCTCGAAAGTTACCAAAGGACCTCATTGCTCGCCCTTCTGCCGATCTTGGTAAACCCGTCGATCCCTACGTTTCTCGGCCTGCTGTGCATAAGCCTGAACGCAGGCCATGCTCATGCCTGACTAAAGAGCTACTCTTGCACCACCCTTTCTTAGATATTCATCAAGGCCCGCGATAAATCAATACATAAAATACTCTCTGGTTGCTAAATCCATAGCTAGAAACTGGGTCGTCTCTTTGCAACCCATACTTCCTCGCCATCGGGTCGTGGGCGAAGGTTCAACTATCCCGCCGCAGAGGAATCGCTGCCGTGCTAAACTCGCTTGGGCCGGCGACGCGAGAACTCCCGAATGAAGCACCACCCGGTGATTATTGGGCTGTGCCTCGTAACCTCTGCGTGCTCAACTCGCGGCCTCCGCCGCTTTGCCCTTCGGGCGGGTTGCCTTACGCGGAGGCATAACGGTAAGGGAAAGAAATACGTTAGAGGGTCCAACCTATAACACAGCTCTAAGCACGATCTCAAAGTGAGAAGAATGGAAACCAATCCTAAATATCTTATAGCCTCCTGATTATTGGTGTGGTGCACAACACACCGATAATCAAGACTCTACTAGATACGGTCTGTAGACACTTTCCGAGGATTAACTGCTCTGATACCACTTTTGTCACGACCGAACCGGGCCGTGATCGTGCCTTACCCCGGGCACCCTAGTGATATAACATCAGAGTAATCAGCGGAATATAAAACATAACATGAAACAATGTAAAGGAGACACATGTTTATTTGAAGAAAAGTTGCCTTTCGGCATATATATATATAAAAACTTAAATCCGAACAGTTACATCCCATTACAACTCTGCCACAAATAAGATTTACTGCACTTACGAATGATATGACAACAACGACGGGACAGGGCCCCGCCATACCCCTGAATGTAAGCACCTACAACAACAGGGGACTATACCAAAGATAAGCCTCCGGAGAAACGGAGCTTCCCAAAACGCTGAACTGTGATCCTAAGAGCGAGGATCGACGACTGGTGTACCTCTACCTGCGGCATGAACGCAGCCCCCCGAAGGAGGTCAGTACAACAGGTACCAAGTATGTGAAACTGAAAATACTGTAAATGAAATCATAGTAGTCTATATAAAGTAGACATGTATGATAACCAAACTACGATTCACAATAAATAGCGCATATGTCAAGTCGTGGGCTATGCCTCAAAGTCATCACTCAAATACAACTATGGGTCTCACGCCCACCACATCAATCATGCCCGTGGAATACCTTCCTCACTGCCGGCAGTCTATGATATAAAATCACCACATGAACACCAGGTCCCACCTGTGTCATAATAAAACCGTACGGGGTAAGTACGAAGGCATAGCCGACTACTAAAACCCACAGTACCAACAAAGTCATAAATCAGATTACGAGATCTGTCTAGACCGCCACATGATCGGCCGCCACTTGCCCGCAGATCTAATGCGCGCGTCTAGTCCCGAACTTCCCGCAGCCCGCATAGGCCACTCCAATGGCCCGCATGAGGTATTCCTCGATCGAGGGTAGCTACTCCCGCAACGCCCCGGACTCGCACCGCGTGGCCACATAGACCGCATGACCATAAAGGCCGCACACTAACACGAACTCCGTAGCTCGCATAGGCCACTGCACCCGCATGAGGTATTCTCGAATCATAGGTCACACAGACTACTTTGAGTCTACCTCGACGGAGGCGCTTTAACCCCTAATCATGTCAAGAGGTGAGTGATATAATACTAACATAACAGCTTATCGTTAAACAACATAAGCACAACAAGGGAAACCCCTTTACACAAACATCACAAGATACTAACACACGTAGCATCCTAACATGTTTACTTATCAAATCAACAAGAAAGTATTACAAGGCTATCACAAACCAATACAATCAAGTTATTCACACAAGGTACTTTCTACTTTATGTTAACAAGTTCGGGTTTTTATCCCCAAAGTACTTCATACATTAACCCTTTAAAAGATCCGTTTCTTTCACAAAAGTCACACAATACCCATAGTATAAAAATAGAGGGACTATCTTTTTAAGTAAACCAAAACACTTCTCTTTGTAAAATCAAGTAACAATATTCTTTCCAAACGTTCAAGTTTGCCTAATTTCAAATACTCAAGTTTCTCATTTTCGAAAGGTTTCGTAGTCCATAGTTTTAATCACTTAATGATATAATTCTCCTTTAAAACAATTTGAGAAACATATGCCTTATATGTGAGTAGGTTATTCTTGTTTATAACAATCTTATTAAAGCAGCCATGATCTAGGAAATGCAACATCATTTTGTCTCATCTTAGCTTATATC
Organism: Przewalskia tangutica; assembly: GCA_029844215.1. Taxonomy (NCBI): domain Eukaryota; kingdom Viridiplantae; phylum Streptophyta; class Magnoliopsida; order Solanales; family Solanaceae; genus Przewalskia; species Przewalskia tangutica. The sequence goes on along the minus strand of CM056730.1, from coordinate 22,029,075 downwards.
CAGATGGAGGTTTCTACTGGTTTTAATAATACTTTATTAGTCAACACATTTCCCTTTATTAGCGCTGCTGTGGTTTGTTCGATACTTATTCTGATTTCCGAAATCAAGAAACATTATTCCTTTTAAAAACCAAGTACTCATTACTCACGAATGAGGTCTCACACTTTTTAACAAAATTCAGATTAATTCAATTAAGTCAAGTCTCTTATCTTTTCAGATCAAGTCTCTTAACTTCTAAAATCAATAAACCATTCTTTTTATCTCTCTTAAGTCGTTATACCTAACTTTCCATAAAGCTAGTATAACTCTTAAGCTTTTAAAACCAAGTATTATTCTTCTTTCAAAAAGGATTCTCAATTCTTTTGAAATACTTCAAGATTCTTATTATTCAGGCTTAAGTCAAAAGACATTGCCGTAAAACTACGTTCAGTTAACACACGTACGTCTACCGTACTATATATATATTCTTTAAAATATCATGCTCAAGAGGATAGGAAGAATCACATACCTCGCGACGATTATCGACTATTAGCAAATAGCTCCAAAGTACTGTAGTCCGGCTAGCCTTTTCCACTCTTCGAGTAGAATACGCTACTCGCAGTACTTCAACCTATAATGGTTACACAAGTCTATCAAAGTCTAGACTACTCGGTAGAATAAATCTAGATACAAGATTCTACGTAAAAATGGGCAAGACTTCCTTACCACAAACTTCACAAGTTCATCAGAATACAAATTCTATGTAAGTATTCAATTCCCTTCTTATATACCTTCCTCAGATATAACTTATACTTAATTCTTATACTTCAATAGTATGTAAACTTAATTACAATAGGGAGACAAGATATTTACCTCGATAAGCCCAAAATTATCCAAGTTTAAATGTCGATCCTGAGCAACGTTTAGCTCCTACTTTGGGCGCTCCAACCCGCTCCAAACAACCCTTAGAAGTTCTACGCAACTTCTTCTTAATACTTCAACCGGCTATGAAGATTTTCCTTAGGGTTTCGGTTTGAGACTAAAAGGACGTAAGGTAGTATTTCCGGGCTCTACGTATAGAAGTAACTTTGGAATACAACAAGGTATAAGGCTAAGGTATTTTGGAATAGTAACAATACTTGGAGAATACTTTTCTACCAAGGGGGGTGTATTTATACGAGACAACTCAAGAGGGGGGGGGGGAGCTCTTTTGGATGAGAGCTTCACAACAAGGGAGGGAGGATTTCAAGACTTTAGAAATTATTTTAGGATGAAGAAGTCTTCAAGGGGGGGGGGGGGTATTTATAGGGAAACCAATGGCCATGATCAAGCCAAGTGGGGGGCAAGTGGAGGGCCAAGATTTGCCCAAGTGCCCCCTATCCCTACTCCACAATTCCCTCACAACATTGACCCATGATTTAGGCACAAAACAAGGCACAAAACAAGGCACAAAACAAGGCACCAATCGGCCAAGAATCCGCCAACCTTGAGGGTGACAAGTGTCGCCCTCTCGTTGGTCCAAAATATTTCGTCTCTCGGAAAAATCCGCAAAAATATTATAAATGACATAGCCGAATTTTTCCCCCCGCAAGCTTTGTAAAACGTTTCGTCGAAAAACGATTCTTTTCGGTAGTTGTGAACAAATATTTTCGATCCTTGCCTATCTTAAGGCTAAAACTTCCGTACGTACGTCCTTACGTACATACTCTGGAAATACGGGGTATAACATATTGCACCTTACCTACCTATCGGTGATAAGGATAACTCTATAGGAGAATTAAGACTAAGAACCTAGTTAACCGTCACGCACAATGCGTAAAATTAGGGTTGTTAAGCCTCTCGTTAACGCTACATAAATAATTGAGGTATTTTCATCCCCAATCCAAGAATGTCTACCCAACTTACAGCATATTCACAATCTCCTCCTTTCGGAGTCTGATTAGAAATCATATAGTGATAATTAGTTGTCAAGTAACTACCAAGCATTCAATTTAATTATTGGATAGATCTCAACAAGAAGAAGAATAACCATAAGCATGCATTAAATCATAACATAAGTTTCTAGAGATTCAACATGGAAAGCCCTATAGAGGAATTAGTTCCTAGTCATTGACATGACAAGAACTAATTCAATGTTCATCATAAAAACTGAAATAAAGACAAGAAAAGAAAAGAAAATACTTAAGAATGAGTCTTCAAGCCAAGCATCCAAGGGTCGTGTTGTGGAATATTTACAAAATGGATTGGTAGAAGGATGGATGTAGAATGGTGAATGGTGGAATGGAGAATGAATAATTCTTCTAATGATGTAGAGTATTTATAGCCAAAGAATCCTTTTGGTGAAGGGTTAGGGATTTTGTAGGTAGGAAAAGTTATTAGAATCCTTTTTGGTAAGGGTTTTAAGGTAGGAAAAGTTATCCCTTTAGGTAGGAAAAGTTATCTGTCACGACCCGAACTCGGGCCCGTGACTGGTGCCTTACCCCGGGCACCCTAGTGATACAACATCAGAGAAAAATCAGCGGAAATAAAAACATGAACATGAATTAAGAGAAAAGATAAATAAACAGGCCAACCAAAACAGTTGCTTTCATCACATATACATAAATACCCGAACAGTTATCCTTTTTACAAACCCCGCTTACAAAGCATGCACTTAAGATTTTACAACGCTATGACGGACAGGGCCCGCCATACCCCGAATGTATAAGCATCTAGACTGTGGTAACATACCAAAAGATAAGCCTCAAGGAACGAGCTTCCCAATACGCTGAAAGGTGATCCTAAGCGGGGTCGATACCGATGTACCTTTTACTGCGGATGAACGCACTTCAAGGAGGTCGATAACAGTACCAAGTATGTGAAATCAGAAATATCAGAAATGAAATCATAATAGTCTATACAAAGCGGAGACATGTATGATAACCAAACTACGCTCACAACATGAAGCCATGTCAAGTCGTGGACTCACGCCTCAAAGTCATCCTCCGCCCGTGGAACTTCTTCCTCACCGCAGCTCTAGGTACAAATCATGTGATACGATAATGTGTCTCGCCCATCTTATGGACCCAATATAGAAACGTGTGGAATACATTCGGATGAACCAGAGTCGATGAAATACATTCTCGGATGAACCAGAGTCAAGTGATATACATTCCTGAACCCAGAGTCGAGTGAAATACATTCGGATGACCCGTAATCAAGTGAAATACATTCGGATGACCCGGTAATCAAGTGAGATACATTCGGATGACCGTAATCAAGTGAGATACATTCGGATGACCCGTAATCAAGTGAGATACATTCGGATGACCGGTAATCAAGTGAGATACATTCGGATGACCCGTAATCAAGTGAAATACATTCGGATGACGTGTCGAGTAGAACACGCTTCTGCACAACAAGGCTATCACACGTAACATGGTCAAGTTTCATAACAACAAGCATAAGCAAGTTACACCCGACTCAAGGTACTTTCATTTTATGTCAAAGTTCGGATTTTAACCTTAAAGTACTACGTCCGTTAAATTCCTTTTAAGATCCATTTCTTTTACAAAGGTCACCCGATACCCGTAGTATAAAATTGGAGTGACTAACATTGTTAAGTAAACCAAAATGCTTTCCTTTGTAAAATCAAGTAACAACCTTATTTTCCAAACGTTCAAGTTTGCCTAATTTCGAATGCTCAAGTTTCTCATTTTAGAAAAAGGTTTCGTAGTTCATAGTTTTAGTCCTTTAAAACATAATTCTCCTTTAAACGTTTTGAGAAACATACGTCTTATATGTGAGTAGGTTATTCTTGTTTACAACATTCTTATTACAGCAGCCATGATCTAGAAAATGTAATATCATTTTGTCTCATCTTAGTTTCTATGCAGATGGAGGTTTCTACTGGTTTTAATAATATTTCTTTAGTCAATACATTTTCTTTTATTAACGCCGCAGTTGGTTTGTCGATACACATTCGATTTCAAATCAAGAAACATTCTTAAGCCGTTATACCTAACTTCCCATAAAGCTAGTATAACTCTTAAGCTTTCAAAACCAAGTACTACTCATTCTTTCAAAACGATTCATAAATCTTTTGAAATACTTCAAGTTCTTTATTAACACATATCAAGCCGCTTATTATTCAAATCGTTACCTTTTAGAAACCACAAAGTATTTGCTTATCCACATAAAGTCATTATAACCGACTTCCCATAAAGCCGTTATAACACTTTATGTTTTAAACCAATCAAATACATTTAGCACACGACGTCTACCGCATCGCATAGTTCACACATATCATGCTAGAAGAGATAGGAAGAGGTTCACATACCTCGCGACGATTATCGACTAATAGCAAAACGCCCAAGTACCTCAAACCGTCGGCTACACTCACCAAGCAGATCACTCCACACGTAGTACTACAACCTATAGAGGCCACAAAGCGCTATTAATATCTTTAGATCCCGACGTAGAATATTCTACGCACAATTGGCAAAGACCTCCCAACAAACAGCGTAAATCTCCTCCTCTATCGAGGCCGGCTACCACGCCAACCAGTGGGGGGGGGGTTAACATGTCTAACCGGACGTGTACAATTCTACTACACATTAATGTTACACAAGTCCATCAGAATACACCTATGTAATTACTGATTCGATTCTTCTTTAAATTCAGGCTTAAGTCGCAAGACATTGCCGTAAGTATTATTCAGGCTTAAGTCAAAAGACATTGCCGCACAACTATGTTCAGTTCTATATATAGTATACTTAACTATATACTCCTACAACATGTAATTTCCAATTACAACAGAAGGTCAAGAATGTTTACCTCGATAAGCCCAAAATTATCCGAGTTTATATGTCGATCCTGAACAACGTTTAGCTCCTACTCCGGCGCCCAACTGCTCCAACCAACCCTTAGAAGTTCTAACCAACTTCTACTTATGACTTCAACTACGGGTGAAGATTTACTTGTTTCGTTTTTGTGGTGAGGAAGTATAATAGTATTTTCCGGCTTTTGTAAAAGGGTACTTTGGAAAGTACTACAAGGTATTTGGCTAAAGTATTTTGGGCATTATAACAATACTTGGAGAGTATTTCTATACCACAAAAGGGGGTATTATACGAAACAACTAGGCTAGTGGGGTAGACCTCTGCCAAGGCTTCTCAAGGGGTAGTGGCGACGAAAGTAAGTAAGAGGAGGGAGTATTTTGAGACTTAGGTAGATTGCTCAAGTTTTGGATGAAGAAAGTTCATCAACTAAGGGGTATTTATAGGTCAAGTGAAGGCCAACCAATGGCCAAGATGAAGACAAGTGCATAGCAAATGTAAGGCCAAGATTAAGCCATGTGCAACCTTATCCATCTACACAAAATATCCTACCTAACCCTTGACCACAATTCAACACAAAAACGTGCCAATCCTGCCCATTTCGTCCGCCACCTTCACCAATTAGAGGTGACAAGTGTCGCCTCTTGTTGGTCCAAAATGTTACGTCTCGGAAAAATCCATAAAATTATAAATGACATAGCGGAAATTCCCTACGAAAGTCAGAAAGCGTTTAGTCGAAAACGACTCTAACCGTGTTGTGCACAAAAAGAATTCGCCAAGCCTAAAGAAGTTCGAAAATTTCTACGTCGTCCCCACGTACATACTGAAATACGGTATAACATTATCCTTTAGGATTCGAAAAACATGTCAAAATTCGCGAACTTCATAAAATCCGCGTCGGCGCCATGCTCGCGCCAGCGGCTGAAGATCAACAACTTTCGGACTTGAAGACATCATTGGCGCGCGGCTTCCAGCCGCGTGGCCGGTGACATTTTTGGCGAATTCTCGTTTGTCGTCTTTTTCGTCGACGCCCGTCGATTTCCTCTATAATTCGGAACTTAGACTTCATTTCTTGGCCCTTTTTGTGTGCAATTCCATCTCAATTAAGCTCATTTTCTTCTTTTCTCCATTTCTCCATTTCGACATTTGTGACACAAAAGAAAGGAAAACGACCCTAATACTATACTAAACATAAACAAAATGAGTAAAATACTAACTAAAAATGACTCAAAAAGTGTATATAAAATACACCGATCAAATACCCCCAAACTTAACCTTTGCTCGCCCTCGAGCAAAGATCAAAAGAAAGAAATACAGACTCAAGGAAAACGAAAAATAAAAGACTCAATGACATTGATCACTTTGCTGCATTTGGCGTTACTTGGAAAAACATGAAGATTAGTAGAATAATATGCAGGAACATATAGCATGAAATTTCAGCATTCTAAATACATTAAGCTAGATATTTCGCAAACTCATTTTTATCATGCTTAATGGAAGTCAAATACTGAATCATGCATGTTAATTTCAAAAATTCCTATCGCATGTTTACTTGCTATTCTCCACTAATCATGGCTATGCATCTAAGAGATCTTCAGGACTTTTAAGGGTTGTAATGTGGGCTTAGGCACGGGTAGGTAAAAATAGGCATTTAGGCTCATTTTTGTGTACCATAAGCTCTTTAGTTTTTCAATTTTTCCCTTTTCTTTTGATTATTTCCTTCACTTTAATTCTATCTTTCCCCTCTTTTGTTTTGGGAGAGTGAAGTGTATTATAATAGCAAGCACCCCAAACTTAGGCTTTTGCCTCTTTCTTATTACTTTTTCATTGGGGTGCATCAAACTTATCCACTCTTTTTGTCTCTTTTTTAACACAATTTATTCCAACTATTTTACATTTTTACTTATGGCACTTTTGTAGGAATATATGGTGTCAAAGAAAAAGTTTCATGTTTTTAGGCTCAATGGGGCTGACTAGGGATATTTTTAAAGTCAGGGATAGAAAAGAGTGGTAAGAATTGGCTAACAAAGAAATGTCTGAGTCATCTCCCTAACATGCATATCCTAACTATTTCGCCTCAAATAGCAAGCAATCATAACACATAGGTTTTAATCTTTTAATAATGCACAAATCAAGCAAGATACTCCCAATAGACAGATTTCATGAGTTTTTGGCATATCTAACCTAAGTGTTTAGATGGTTGCTTCTAATTCCATTACATTATTCAACATTACTTCACTAGGCAATTCAAGTAACTACAGCATGCATGATCTTAAAAAAAAAATTATGACTCAAAAATACACAAAACAATTCAACAAGACTCAAAAATAATAAAACATCCCCCCAAACTTAAATCACACATTGTCCCCAATGTGTGCAAGACTCAAAGAAAATAAAAGAAAAAGGACAACGTACTGACACAACACAGCGGTCATAACGGAGGTCTAAGAGGAATTTTTTTGGAATTTGCACAGAAATATAGCTCTCTGAAGTTCCGGTGCCGCACGAGATTCAGCGCATGGCCTGCTAGTATCTTGTGGCCCTCTGAGTTCGGCCATGCGCCCGATCGCTTTTCCTTTTTCGTTTTTGCTCCTTTTTCCTCGATTTGACTTTGATTCTGTCATCCAACAACACAAAACAAGAAACCTAGACCATGAGACTGTTCAAGACAAAATAAAATAAAATAAAGATGTAAATTAAAATAACATAATTAAAAATATTGGGTTGCCTCCCAATGGCTGTCTTTAACGTCTTTTAGCCGGACGCAATTAACCTTTTCGAGTGCCCATTGGATCCTTCTGCGAACTGCTTGCAATCCGCAGAGTTATTGTTGTAGGTCTCTGTCACACCCCGAACCCCGGGCCCGTGACTGGTGCCCTACCTGGGCACCCTTCTACCTTAACAACTAAGTACATTGCGGAAATTAATAACAGCTCATTTTTTTTCTTTAAAAATAAACGTGCGTCTGCAAAGCCGACTAGGCTGCCATATATACATAAACAAAAGACACTACACCGCATACGAGTCCAATCCACATATGAATACAGCACTTCAAGAGTTATATTGAACTATGACGGACAAGACCGCCAGTACCCAAAAGCATAAAGCTCTTGAAGGATATATACCAAAAGATAAACTCCTGAACAGAGGGAGCTATCCAAAAACCCTGAGCAGGATCCTACGCCTGCCGATCACCGAACATCGTACCTAAACCTGCGGCATGAACGCGGCCGAAAGGAGGTCGAAGAATGTACCAGTATGTGAGCGATGAAATCAGTAATGAAATCATAACATCTATACAAAGCAGGAGACATGTATGATAGCCAACCTACAGTACACAATACATAAGCAGTCATATCAAGTCAGGGACGCAGGCCCTCAAAGTCACTACTCAAATATAACTATGGGTCTCACGCCCATAATATCAATCATGCCCGTGGAATCCTTCCTCACTGCCGGCAGTCCATGATATAGTACAACACCAATAGGCATACATGAACACCAAGTCCCACCGGTGGTATAGCATCTTGGGGGTTTACCCCTCACTTATACTCTTGCCCTGGAGAAGGTGGTAAAGCAGGTGGTATAGCATCTTGGGGGTTTACCCCTCACATATACTCTACCCTGGAGAAGATGGTAAAACAGGTGGTATAGCATCTTGGGGGTTTACCCCTCACATATACTCTACCCTGGAGAAGATGGTAAAACAGGTGGTATAGCATCTTGGGGGTTTACCCCTCACATAGACTCTACCCTGGAGAAGATGGTAAAACAGGTGGTATAGCATCTTGGGGGTTTACCCCTCACTTATACTCTTACCCTACCTCGTGACCATCAAACAAGACATAAGCACTACCATGTCTTATAAAAATCCGAATTTAACCTAGTACTACAAGTAGCGGAAGCATACGTGGAATCCCACATCACCGGTGCGTCCCAAGAACTTACAACCAAACAATTTCCGCCAGAACTTAATAAATAAAACATAATACTTGCACTCAAAGGCTATTACCAGCACATATAGGCAAGTTCTCAATTAACCAAGCCAAAGTACTTATCAAGGCACACATAGGATAATTCTTATTTAACAAGCCAAAGTACTTATCCGGGCACAAATAGAATAAATTCTCATTTAACAAGCCAAAGTACTTATCCGGGCACAAATAGAATAAATTCTCATTTAACAAGCCAAAGTACTTATCCGGGCACAAATAGAATAAATTCTCATTTAACAAGCCAAAGTACTTATCCGGGCACAAAATAGAATAAATTCTCATTTAACAAGCCAAAGTACTTATCAAGGCACACATAGACAAATTCTCAATTTATCAAGCCAAAGTACTAATCAAGGCATACATAGAATAATTCTCTTTTAACAAGTCAAAGTACTTTTCAAGGCACACTTAGACAAATCCTCAATTTATCAAGCCAAAGTACTACTCAAGGCATACATAGAATAATTCTCTTTTAACAAGTCAAAGTACTTTTCAAGGCACACTTAGACAAATCCTCAATTTATCAAGCCAAAGTACTACTCAAGGCATACATAGAATAATTCTCTTTTAACAAGTCAAAGTACTTTTCAAGGCACACTTAGACAAATCCTCAATTTATCAAGCCAAAGTACTACATACGTACATTCTTTTATAAAAGACTCCTTTCTATGTAAAGCCCCAAGATACTAACACCCGTAGTATCAAGGCGTGTCTATTTTTCAAAGTAAGTTACTACACTTTTAGAAAACTCATTTCAAGGCTTGAAATCAAGTAACTCCAAATTTTCACAATCTAGGCAACTTATGCCGATTTAATCAAAAATAGACAACTTTCTAAACCTTCCATAAAGCCGTTATAACCAACTTCCCATAAAGCCGTTATAACCCTTTATGGTTTTAGATGTATCCATTCCTTTAATAACCAAGAGACTTTTGCTATTAAAACCAAGTATCACATACTTACAAATCAAGTTCTTAACTTTCAAAATACTTTAAGTCTCTTAATAGTTAGAAAACAAGTTTTCTTCTACTTTTTAATCCTCAAGTAACTTCACCCTTAACGCAAGTTACTTCTCTTAAATCATGTCATTTCTCCTCTTTTAAATCAAATAAGTAAATCACTCCTTTGACTCCCCTAAAGTCATTATAATGACCTTTAGGTTTTAGAACTAAGGCACTAGCCAAAAGATTTGGAAACCACTTCCTTTTCAAGTCTCTATGTACTTTAAGAAAAATACCTTCACTTTTAAGAATCCAAACTTCCCTAAGGAAATGGATTATACTACTTACAATTTAAACATCAAAGTACACTCAAGGAAGTACATAGAACAAATTCTATTTTAGGCAATCCAAATACAAGCAAGGAATGGATCATTCAAGGAGTAGAACTTACTTTCTTTATTCTAAGGAATCATGCTAGAAGAGGAGATAATTCACATACCTTTTCGGCTAAATCCACAAGCTAAGCCGAATACACCATACGTAGAAGTGTCAACCTATAATGGTCACAACAAGGCTATCAACTTCTAGTCTCTATGTAGAATAATACTAAGTATTTAGTCTCTAATTCTACGGAAAATCGGGCAGCACTTCCTTTGTTTCTACTCACTTTGCCACCTTTTTCAAGGTCGAATACAATAACCAACACGCCACATTTAAGGCTCCAACAACAACCAAACAAAGGGGATTACACGCCTTATACTACGTGTAAAATTCCGCCCAACAATTCATACGAAATAGTTAAATGTTCACTAGCCATTCTCGGCCAACATATAGAACAACACTAAGTCTTTTCCAACCCTTTTCCAAATTCCAAGTTCTTAGGTCAACATGTTATTTAGTCATAGACAACATCAACAACTACAATTTCCTTCTTTATACAACATGCGACGCTTAGACTAATAATCAACTAGAATTGAAATCTTAAAGTTAAACATGCTAGATTTCGGATTAGGGTTCCAATAACCAATATCCTTATCAATACTCATACTATATATCTCATGCTTGCTAATAACCATAGCTACAATCATAAGTAAGCCTTAACTATTAAAACGACAAAATTTATACCTTTCAAAGCCCTTAAAATTTCCAAGATCCAAAATCGCGCCTTAGCAATTCTTAGCTCCTTTCCTTAGGTTCCAATCCGCTCCAAGCACTCCTTAGAGGCCTATGAAGAACCCATCTTCAAGTTCCAACTTCAAAGTTGAAGAACTCCCTTAGTTTCCGCCTTGCGACTAACGTAAAAATACGTTTTTTCCGAAATCTTTCTATTGAGATATCCTTACAATACCCTAAGGGACATTGGGTTAAAGTCTTGTGGCTAATGGATCAAAACTACAAATTTTTCATGTGGGAAAATGCACTTAGCCGAGAGCTACTCCATGAAGAACAACTAGTGTGATTTTTTTCTAAGTGTTAAATGGCAAGTCTTGCACTAGTAGTAAGCTTATAACACACAATGGAGGGCTTAGATAAAAACACTTGTATTAATTGGATGGTAGGGATCAAGCCAAATGGCCCTTGACTTGGTCAACAATCTCAAGCTCTTAATTAGCAAGACTTATCTTCCACCATGGTAAATGACCATTTTACCCTTAACATTTTCGTCCAAGACCACTTGTTGGGGTGCCACGTGTCGCCCTCTCATTCGTCCATAAAATTCCGTAACCCTCGTGGGCCCCACAAAAATGTAAAATTCCTCGGGTGGGCCCCACGTGACCAAATCCGTAAAAATAATTTCCATAGTGTTAATAAGTTCTATACTTTACAAATAATACATTTTGAGAATCCAATTCTCAACAACGAACATTTTTCCTTTCCGACGTCCGGAAGACTTTCCGTCGGAAAAACAATCCTTCCTTTCGTACTAATTTCCAAGTCTGGTGTTCCTTACGTACATTCACTTACACATGTCCTGAACTTACGGGGTGTAACAGTCTCAATTTCCCTACGACCATTTTTTCAAACAAGAGCCTTACATATACAATTATCCCCCAAGTAGGCTTGTCTTTTATGCTTTCTATAATGTAGGAATCCGTGAACTTCTCTACATCTCTCAACTCTAGGGGGTACCCTTGATGGTATGGGCTTCCTAATTGGGAATCAGCCGTGATAGCTAGTGGTGTTTCTTCTGTAATAGGTGCAAGAAAAAGAATTTCCACAGAATCCAATAAGGTAAATAATTGGATCTCTGCAATCTTTTCCTTCTCTACACCAACTATCTCACCAGATTCCTCAATAGTTGGGTGTGGTTCAGGCTCATCAATTTGTTGTTCGCTGTTCAAAATCACCTCGATTTCTGGGTTCTGGGCGCCCACGCTCTTTAGCGCGCGGCCTCACTCTCTGCACTGCTCGAGAATCTTGACGCTGCGACCTGCTCAGCCAACGGCTGGCTGCTGCGAACTCTCTATCTCCCCTGATTCGGCATCCTTCAGGTCAATTGCCTGACATTGTGTTTCCTCATTGTCTACCCCAGGTGCAGATTGCTCTTCTTGCGTTTCGCTGTTGAATATGATCGCGAGTTCTGCTATTTGCGTTTCCAACTTCTTCATGGCCATTCTCGTTTCGTCCATGAACTGATTTTGGTACCTCGTGAAACTGAGTATAGCCTCTCGTAATTCCTCCCTCTCTTCCTCTATGGTTGGAGCTCGATAATATTGACAGTAGAAATCCATGTCTTAAGGATCCCTGAGATGAATCAAAACCAACAACGAATCACGGCACACTTGTTTTTTTTTCTTTTTCCCAAAAGAAAATAAAATAAATAATTTAAAGAAACAAAAATAAAAACCAAATTAAAAATTAAAAATAGATAAATTTGATATTGAACTGTGCCTAATCTAGACAGCGCGCCAAAAACTTGATGCGCGAAAAGATGCACACACTTAAACGCAAGTGCACGTTATCGTGACAAGTAATATAGTCTTAACAAGACCGAATATCGTCCACAAGGAAGGGTTCAAGTACCAAATATCTATCTTTTGGTATCTATTTGGTAAATTGATATTTTGATTTTGTGGTTTATAACTACGAATTATAAAGGCTAATTTAACTAATGAGTTTACTTCAGTTGTGATGAGAATAGGGCTTCCACGTCTCTTCATTATCCGCTTATGTCACTTATTAATGCAATAACTTATGGTCTTCTTCTTTTGGAGAAAGCAGGTTCACTAAATCGTTTTATACTCCCGTTAGGGTTATATAAACACTCAACCCCAGTATTGCACCTTACCTATCTTTCGGTGATAAGGATAACTCTATAGGAGGATTAAGACTAAGAACCTAGTTAACCGTTACGCACAATGCGTAAAATTAGGGTTGTTAAGCCTCTCGTTAACGCTACATAAATAATTGAGGTATTTTCATCCCCAATCCAAGAATGTCTACCCAACTTACAGCATATTCACAATCCCCTCCTTTCGGAGTCTGATTAGAAATCATATAGTGATAATTAATTGTCAATTAACTACCAAGCATTCAATTTAATTATTGGATAGATCTCAACAAGAAGAAGAATAACCATAAGCATGCATTAAATCATAACATAAGTTTCTAGAGATTCAACATGGAAAGCCCTATAGAGGAATTAGTTCCTAGCCATTGACATGACAAGAACTAATTCAATGTTCATCATAAAAACTGAAATAAAGACAAGAAAAGAAAAGAAAATACTTAAGAATGAGTCTCCAAGCCAAGCATCCAAGGGTCGTGTTGTGGAATATTTACAAAATGGATTGGTGGAAGGATGGATGTAGAATGGTGAATGGTGGAATGGAGAATGAATAATTCTTCTAATGATGTAGAGTATTTTTAGCCAAAGAATCCTTTTGGTGAAGGGTTAGGGATTTTGTAGGTAGGAAAAGTTATTAGACTCCTTTTTGGTAAGGGTTTTAAGGTAGGAAAAGTTATCCCTTTAGGTAGGAAAAGTTATCCCTTTAGGATTCTGAAAAACATGTCAAAATTCGCCCAGAACTTCATAAAATCCCGCGTCGGCGCTGCACCTGACTGGCGCGCGGCTCAAGATCAACAACTTTCGGACTTCGCACATTGGGCACGGCTCGACTTCCAGCGCGCGGTGACACATTTTTGACGAATTCTCGTTTAAATCGTCTTTTTCGTCAGACCTCCCGATTTCCTCTATAATTCCCGGAACTTCTTAGACTTCATTTCTTGGCCCTTTTTGTGTGCAATTCCATCTCAATTAAGCTCATTTTCTCTTCTTTTCGCCATTTCTCCATTTCTGACCGCTGTGACACAAAAGAATGGAAAACGACCCTAATACTATACTATACTAAACATAAACAAAATGAGTAAAATACTAACTAAAAATGACTCAAAAAGTGTATATAAAATACACCGATCAGATCTCTAGTATGTATGTCTATGATTAGTGGAGAATGTCAAGTAAACAGGCCCATAGAACTAAATGAAATTTATATGCATAGGTTAGGTATTCATGCTTCCATTATTCATGATTGAAATGAATTTGCGAAATATCTGACTTGAACTTCTAGATTGCTGAATTCATGTTATATTTGTTCCTGCATATTATCTCAACTGACGTCCATGTGTTTCTAAGTCTTTGTGCAGCTGCTTGATTTGAGTCTTTGAGTCTTATATTTTTGTGTCTTTATTTTTGTTTTGATCTTTGCTCGAGGGCGAGCAAAGGTTAAGTTTGGGGGTGTTAGACGTGTTTAGTATACGCCTTTTGAGTCAATTTTAGTTGATATTTTACTCGTTTTTGTTGTGTTTAGTATAGTAGTAGTTTTGTTTTTCTTTCTTTTGAGTCACAGCGGTGTAAAAAGGCAAAATGACAAAAAAGAACGAGAAAAGGTTCTCCCGAGGCAAAAAGGACGAAAGTTGGCAACTCAGAGCGAAAGAAGGCAGCACCGCAGTGCCACTATGCAGAATCGCAGCGCCATATTTACTGAGGATCCACAAGACTTTCAGCACCGCGGTTCCATCAGGAAGTACCGCGGTGCCATTTATCTTGAGAAGGCTGCGAAGTTTGCCGCATGATCTTGTATCACGAGCAGCGGTGACACGGAAATTTCAGTTCCGAAGGCAAATTGGCTAAGGGCAGATTGGTCCATAGGGCTCGAAAATTAGAGTATATTTAAGCCCTAGGAATTAATGCTATGGGGAGGTTGGTAATTCTAGTACACAACACAACAGAAGACGGATTTAGAGCGAAAATTAGAGACTTTGTTCTACGTAATTTTCTTTCTTTAGTTTTTAATTCAGTTTATGTATGGATATTGTGTTAGTTCTTAGCGTGACTATGGCTAGGAGCTAAACACTTTACTAGGACTTTCCTTATGAATCGCTTGAAACATTTATTCATGAATTAATGCAGTAATTTGATTTCTTCTTCACTTGATTACGATTTAGTCAATATTTGGTATGAATGTTTGATAATTAATTGATCACTAATTATCATAACCTATATGATTTCGAATCAAAATTTTGAAAGGTGAGATTTGGATATGCTGTAATTGACTAGACATAGGTTAAAATCACAGACGAAAGTACCCCGATACTTGTGTAGCATTATAGGTTGTTGTTCTTAATCCTCCTATGTGGTAAATCCTATCATAGAAATATAGAAGGGTTCTGCACTGGGGTTGAGTGATTATATGTCCTAACCAGAATATAAGACAATCTAGTTAACCGTTATCTTAACGAAGAAGAAGAATCATTCTAGTCGCATTAAGGATTAAATAAAGTGGATAGTCGGGGATTTTGAAAGCCATAATTCATTCATAACTAATTACAACTTTATTAGTTTAAATCTTGCAATTATTCTAGTAGTTAAACAGAAACCCCAATCAAATAACGATTGCCAAATAGATAACATAAAATAGATGAACGGTACTTAGAAACCAGTCTTTGTGGACGATATTCGGTCTTACAGACTATATTACTTGTGAACGATGCGTACGCTTGCGTGAGCAGTCGAAATATCGCTAACACTAACTGATAGCAGGAAGGTCGGGCCTGGAGAGGTGGACCTGCGCGTCGGAAATGGAGCACGAGTTTCTGCTGAGCGCGTGAGAACTTATAAGATAGAATTACCTTCCGGCAAAATTTTGATGTTAAACAATTGTTATTATGTTCCTTCTTTGACAAAGAACATTATTTCCATTCATGTACTTGATTCAGAGGGTTTTTCCTCAAACACTTCTAATGGAAATATGGTTTTGACTTTTGATAATGTTGTATATGGAGTTGCGTCTCTTATGAATGGATTGTATACATTAAACTGCCGTAGGGAAATTTTCAATGTACAAAATAAAAGAGCTAAGTTAAATGAAAGAAATTTTACCTACTTGTGACATTGCAGACTTGGTCATATCAATCAAATAATGATAGAACGGTTGAGGAAGTTAAATTACCTCGAACCATTTGATTTACAATCTTATGGTAACTGTGAATCCTGTTTGAAGGTTAAGATGACCATTAAACCTCTTTCTGGAAAGGAGATCCGTGCCAAGGAGGTGCTTGAGTTGGTACATACGGACGTATGTGGACCATTTCTGACTCAAGCTAGAGAAGGTTTCTCGTACTTCATCAATTTCACATACGACTTATCAAGGTTTGGATACGTGTATCTTATGAGACATAAATCTGAGGCTTTCGAGAAGTTTAAGGAGTTTAAGTGTGAAGCTGAGAAACAGCTCTCAAAGAGTATCAAGACTCTCCGATCTAATCGAGGGGTGAATACTTGAGTAAAGAATTTCTTGACTACTTAAAGCTTCATGGAGTCCATTCCGAATGGACACCTCCTGGAACACCATAGGTGAATGGTGTTGCCGAGAGGAGAAACCGAACCTTACTCGATATGGTTCGTTCCATGATGAGCTTTTCAGCTCTTTCTACATATCTTTGGGGATATGCTATTCTAACCTCAATAAATGTTCTGAATATAGTTCCTTCTAAATCAGTTGAAAAGACGTCATATGAGATATGGTGTGGCAAGAAGTCATCACTTAGACACATGAGGCCCTGGGAGTGTCCTGCATATGTCAAGAAGTTGATCACTGATAAGTTGGAGTCTAGAAGTGAGAAATGTTACTTCATTGGGTATCCAAAGGAAATTAAGGGATACTACTTCTATCTTCCTGGAGAACATAAGATAATTGTTTATAGGAACGCAACTTTCCTTGAAGATGAATATGTCTACAAGGAAGAGGATTGCACAGAGATAGAACTTGAAGAAATTCAAGAACAAAGTAACATAGAGGTTGAAAACTTGAAAAGTGAACAAGGCAAGGATTCAGTGGGAGCATATGGCGAAGATTGGGTATTTCGGATACGCCCTTTGGCCAGTGGGAGTGCTACGAGGAATAATGCAGAAATGTAAGATCCTCCGGCGCAGACCTTGGGAAGTGCAGGGACTGCACCTGTTCCCACTCAGAAAAGACATGAAAATGATATCCATGAACGATCTAATGTTGGTGGATCAACCAACATACACGAACCCTCTCACAGTCAGAACATACATGTAACTTGACTACAAGACAATCAACTCTGTAGGTCTGTTAGAACTCATCGTCCTTCAGAAAGACTAAATCTACTTGTGGAAATACAAAATGAGTTAGATATTCTAGATGACAATGAGCCTACAACCTATAACGAAGCAATGCTAGACATTGATTCGAAGAGATGACAAGAAGCCATGAAATCTGAAATGGAATCTATGTATATCAATCAAGTGTGGAACTTGGTTGATTTTCCAAATAGGGTTAAACCCATAGGATTCAAATGGGTCTTCAAGAAGAAGATTGATGCATCTGGAAAGATTCAGACTTATAAAGCTAGACTAGTGGCTAAAGGTTTTACTCAGCGTCTCGGTGTGGATTATGATGAGACCTTTTCACCTGTTGCTAAGATTAAGTCTATTCGGATTTTGCTTGCGATAGTTGCACACTATGATTATGACATTTGGCAGATGGACGTCAAGACTGCATTCCTCAATGGTGATCTAGTTGAGGAAGTGTATATGAAACAACCCGAGGGTTTTTCATGTGAGTCCAGATCAAATGTTGTGTGCAGGCTACAGAAGTCCATTTATGGACTTAAGCAAGCCTCTAGGAGTTGGAACATTTGCTTTGACAAGGCTATCAAATCTATTGATTTCGTCAGAAGCAAAGAGGATCCTTGTGTTTATTTCAAACGCAAGGATGATGACATTGTCTTCATTATTATATATGTTGATGACATATTGATAATGAGAGACAATAGGGCCCTTATGCAGTCAGTTAAGTATTGGCTGTCCAGACCTTCATGATGAAGGATTTAGGTGAAGCCTGCTATATTCTGGGAATTAGGATCTATAGAGATAGACCTAACAGATTGTTGGGGCTGTCATAGTCAATCTACATAGACAAAGTGCTTAGACGCTTTTCAATGGAGAATTTCAAGAAAGGCGGTCTTCCGATGGGTCAAGGCATCAAGTTATCTAAGAAGGGCTGCCCTTCTAGTACAATAGAACGTGAGCGCATGAAGAGGATCACATATGCTTCGGCTATAGGATCGATCATGTATGCCATGACCTGTACTAGGCCAGATGTGACATTTTCACTTAGT
The DNA here is from genome assembly GCA_029844215.1 of Przewalskia tangutica. Taxonomy (NCBI): domain Eukaryota; kingdom Viridiplantae; phylum Streptophyta; class Magnoliopsida; order Solanales; family Solanaceae; genus Przewalskia; species Przewalskia tangutica. Next base: position 22,010,697 of record CM056730.1, on the reverse strand, counting down.
ATGACTTGCAAGCTCCAGCAGAATCCTGGTGAGGATCACTGGAAAGAAGTCAAGAGTATTCTCAAGTACCTCAGACGTACTAAAGATTACTTCTTAGTATATGGTGGAAGTAATGAGCCGGTTTCCACTGGGTATACCGATGCTAGTTTCCAGACAGATGTTGATGATTTTAAATCTCAGTCTGGTTACACTTTTGTTTTCAACAGAGGATCAGTGAGCTGGAAGAGTTTCAAACAGGCTACTACTGTAGACTCGACTACTGAAGCGGAGTACATTGCTGGAACGGAAGCTGCTAAGGAAGTTGTCGCAATTTCTGAGTTCCTGAAGGAACTAGGGGTTGTTCCGAGTGCTAGTTGTCCAATAACCATTTATTGTGACAACACTGGTGTTATTGCACAAGCAAAGGAACCAAGATCAACGAACAGAAACAAGCATGTACCGATAAAGTACCACATCCTAAGAGAGATGGTGGAAGCTGAAGATATCAAGATAGATTATATTTCCATAGACAATAATCTAGCAGACCCGTTTACTAAATCATTAAGCTTGGTTAAGCATAATGATCATTTTGAGAACATGAGTATTAGATATGTTGGTGATTGGCTTTAGGCCAAGTGGGAGATTGAAAGTATATGTATGTCCTAGAGACAATCAGAATTAGGACACATGTACTTTATACACATTCATATTTATTTATTAATGATAATTAATATTATGACATTTTCATTTGTTAAATTATTAGTTGATTGTTTATAATGTTCTATAAATGCATCCCTAGAGGTTACGTGGTTATTAATGGAGTGAGAATTAATATCATAGCGTAACGCTCTTAAAATCGCATCGACTAATGATCATCGAGGTTGGGATATCGATGATATGTATACGTCGACATGTGATCTGGATCATATCCTTAGAGGATGTAGTATGTCTCACTTGCTACGAGTTATGACAACTCGTGATGGACACATGAATACTTGTTGAATTATTGGTATACCTTGCTGGTGTACTGTTTTGTTATATGTCTATAATGTCATCGGTGTGTGGGAGATAGAAGTCCTTAGACTTGAGGTCGATACGCACCTTATTCACGGATTAATGTACTTTGATCCTGTCCTAAGCTCAAATACCTTATAGGTTGAGACACGGCTTGTTTTGGGTACGTTACGAAGTGGATTAAAGGTGGTAGTTGAGCCGAAATTAGGATTCATTCCTCGAATGCATCTTCGAGAGAACACTCAGATTCTCATAAGATATTAGGTTGACTAAGTCGTTGGTCAACGCAGTGGACATGTCTTTGATATGGTCCTGATGTCAACTAATATAGATATGTTATTATGATCAAGCCATTTGGATAGACACTTGACAAATCCTAATCTTGATTGAGTGTGTCGTGAATGAAAGGATTTTATCTTCCACATAGAGGTTCAGTTCACATGTTTCGTGTAGCTAAACTTTGCATATTGAGGTTCGTCTTCCGACGCAGTCTAGGAGTTCCGTAAAGATACTAATGATATTAGTGTCAATATGTAAAGGCCTGAAGGGTAAACACTAAGTCAAATGTTTCGTTGATTAAAAGATGTAATTAGAAAGAGATATATAGATATATATATATATATATATATATATATATATATATATATAAACATGTTCGGTTGATAACCGGGACATTGGAAATGGAAACAAGGCAGAAAATTGGGACAGGACCGCGGTGCCAAAACGCGTGTAGGCACCGCGGTGCCACTTACTCAGGACCGCGGTGCTTATGCGCGGACTGGCCCAATTTTGCTGAATTGTTTAATGGGCTGGCCCATGGGGAACCTAAGTTGTCCTTTCTCAACTATAAATAGAGGGTTTCCCTTCCATTTCAATACACAAAAAACCTAAGAGAGGTAATCTCTTCTAAGATTCTGCAGAAATCCCTAACATTTCTAAAGATAGTAAATTACATCAAAGTTCTAAGAACTTAGAACTTGCAAATCAAAGGATTTTTTAGTGTGCACCCCAGACTACACAAAGCTTCAAATTTCAATTGCTTGGATTGCGGATTGTGGATTGCTTCAAAATGTAAGTCTTCGTTCGAAGTATTACATTTGTTTTGTGTTTATTTTACATTACATATGCATACTACAGTTTGACCGACTTGTCGGGTTTGAAACATAAAATTTCAATTTTTCCTGCGTGTACGAACCCGATACAAAAGCCTACATGAAAATGAGTGGTAGAACAGTCCAGAGGCAAACATATGAGAAGTAGAGTCTTGAAGGATAAATTTGCAGCTACTGTCTATGATATCTGGATTAAAAGGAATCAAATAGTCTATCAGAATAAGGCTAAGCCTAAGAAGGTGCTCCTTCACTCCCTCAAGACTACTCTGTGTACTAGAATTAGATGGAATAGGCCTATGTTTTGAGTTTGTTAGTTCATTGTAATAGTTTAATGTTGTTGGTATAGTGGATAGGAGGTAGTTATGATTGATGTTGAATTCTGGGAGAGGCAGAACTATTTTTGTTCTCTTCTGGCTATGTAATTCTCACAGGTAATTAATAAAAGTTCTTTAATTACCAAGAAAATGTATTTTTAATAGACGTGCTAAAATCTTAAACGACACTTAAAATGAAATAGAGGGATATATTACTATACACTCATGGACTTAAATCCTGACTATATATAGGAACCCTATTTACCCCTTTGAGTGAAAATCAAAAAATAAGTTTGGTTATTCATTTATTGCATTCTTCAGATAATTCTAACAGAATCAATTGGATGTCCAACTCGAGCCTATATGATGTCTTGGTGGTCGAATGGTACACACGAAATTCACAATCTCTTGCTAAAGAGTGTGTGGATGTTCGAGTCCACCTCAAGGCATAACATTCAGAATGCCCATTCTCAATAATCTCTTGATAAAATTACGCTGTATGCTAATTAGGGTTAAAATACTATTAAAATTGACCCACTTTTTTAAATATTACAAAAAATGATTCACTCCCTCCTCCTCCCTCTCTCTGCAGTCTGCCCCGTTCACTGTCGCCTCTCAGGTAAGGCTCTCTTCCCTACAAATATATATACTTCAAACGCCTAAAGTGTGCTTTCTGTTGCTAATTTGCTTATTGTATAATTATACAATTATACAATATTTTGTATTACTGTGTACAAATGTGTGTAAATATGTATAAGTGCGTATTTTTGTGTATATATAATTATGTATAATTATATTTTTTTAACAACAACAAAGACGTCATCTCTCTGAACCAGATCTATGTTTTTACCCACATATACAATGTTGTACAATTGTGTATAAGTGTGTATTTTCGTGTATAATATTGCATAATTATATTTTCTTAGTGTGTATACTTATACATTATACTTTCATACACCTATATACACAATGTACATGTCTTTGTATATAAATGTATAACATTATATAAAAAAAAATTGGGCTATATTTTTGCAATGTAAGTTATGAGCTATATTTTTACAATGTAAGTCAATGATGTATACTTTTTTGAAATTTTCCCATCTCTCTTCTCTAAAAAGTAAAAAGGAAAAAAAATATTTTTCCAAATATTAATAAGTTTATTTGCAAAATCGAGAACAAAGTGACAACCCTAGAAGCTAGAAGACAACATTCTTGAGAAAATCAAACAAAGAAGGAACAGGAAGCTTGTTTAAAAAATTAAAAGTGACAGTAAGTAAATTAAGGATAAGATATTGGGTGTGTTTGGTTCGGGGTAATAGAATCAGAATAAGGAAATGGAATTTCCTAATTCTCTTTGAAGTTGTTTGTTTGGCCTATTTTTCCATTCCCTTTACCCTCTTTATTTTTTCCATTTCCTTACATTGATTCTCCACCTCCTAGGTATTTCCATTCCATTTCCCCAATTCATTATCCGGACCCCGGACCCCGTTTTCATTCCGTTTCTGAAACAGATCTAAACATGTAGGAACAATTAGGGTAATTCCTTTCCTTTCCTTTCCATTCTCTTACTGGATTTCATTATGTTTACCCTTAAATTATAATTATAGTGATGGATGTTCTTATTGGTTGGAAAAATGTAAATCACGCCATCGAATTTATGAATTCCACGTTATTTTGTACAGTTGTTCGTAGTGAAGATGAAGCTAAGCAGCTTATAATAAATTTGCATATATAGAAAATGACCTAAACTTCAAATATTGAGGTTGATGCTTCTTTTTATATAGTTATTGTCACTTTCATGTCTTGAACCAAAAATAAAATACCAGATTTTGGCGACTACCAAATATAATAACAAATTCAACTACTAAATTTAAGTGATGATCATTAGAAAGCGCTGAATCGGGTATTATGGTACCTAAAATACACGCTAAATTACGAGTTACATTATTCGAGATATCCAGTTGTATTAGAAGAGTACAATAATGCAAACTGGATATTTGATATAGAGAACACCAAATCCACCAGTGGATATATATTTATAATTGGTGGTGGGGTTGTGTCTTGAAAATCCTCTAAGCAAACTTGCATCACCCGATCCACGATGGAATCAGAGTTTATCGTTTTAGACAAAGTAGGAGAAGAAGCTGAGTGTTTCATGACTTCTTAGAAGATGTCCCGTGTTGGGATAAACTCGTACCTTCTGTAATGATCCACTGCGACAACCAGTTGGCTCTGGAAAGGGCATGGAGTTCTATGTATAACGGCAAATTTCATCATATTCGACGGAGACATAAGACCGTTAGACAGCTGATCACCACGGTTATTATTTCCATTGATTATGTAAAATTAAAAGAGAACATAGCAGACCCTTTGACTAAGGGCATACCCAGAGATCAGATGTTCTTTCTGTCTAGGAGAATGGGCTTAAAACTCAATCAATAAGGACTGATATGGTGAAAACCTAACCTTACTGACTGGAGATCCCATGAATTAGATTCAATGGGAAAACTAAGTCGTAAAGGTCCAGTTGTGCGCTTCGATAGAAGCAAGAGCATTTCGGGTTATGATTTCTGTAAGGAACGTAAACCCAAGGCCGTTCTCGCGATAGACATTAAGTGTTATCTGCAGTGTGGGTAGAGGTTAAGTTTCCAAAACTTTTAATGATCTTCAATGGTTGAGGTTAGGTTTGGAGAAACTTTTAATGGTTCCTAACAGTTGTGAAGTGGGGTATAGAAGAATACCTTGCAGGAGACCACCTATTTAAGTGCGAGGACATACCGCCTCAAATGAACGCACTTAAGAATCCCAGAAGTGTCCACGACCACAACGAACAAAACATTAAAGAAGAACATAGTAAGGAAAGTTGTTGTGTTGGTATCGTTGACTTGGCTTATACTAAACACTGACGGTTCAAGACGTCATGTTCATCGCACAGTAAGTAAGTCCGATGGTGTTAAATTATAGAAGGTTCAAAGCTAAGGCTACCTATCCAGATGCAACATCAGTCCACCGAAAGATTGCTAGAACGGTACTTTGTGAGTGCGCCAAAATCTCTTTCAAAAGAGATTGTTGAAAATTTAGTAATTTACTAACATGTGTAATTAAGTTTATCCCGTTATTTATGACTTGGACAATTGAGGCCCCGCACGTCGGAAATGTCATTTCCACACACGTGCATTCATAGTGCCAAGTATCGTAAATTTCATTAGTGAAAGAGATATTGATGCATAATTAAAATCTTTGAGACATAAATTGATGGACGGTTATTGGCAAAATGAAAAGTATTCCACGTTGGTAAATAAAGGAAGAAGTGTGCGACGTGCAAGATGAAACGAGTCAGAAATGGTCGTGATGCCAATCCGTCGGAGCCGCAACGCCGAACGTCGCGACGCCTCCAAGCCAGAGCCGCGACACTAAGTCTTCAGTTGATTACTGGAGTCGTTGAGCTAAGTCTTTGATTGGTTGTTAGAGCCGCGACGCTAATTCAGCTGAGCCGCGGCATTTCGGAGGCAGAAAGTCGATGGGAAGCTGAAAGTTTCTGACTCTTGGGCTATTTTTGGAGCATTGAATCTCCATTACTTGACACATGAATTCAACTATTATTTGGCTGATTGTAACCTCTCAATAAGTGTCATTACATTCCTATTGAAGGTCATTAATTGGCTAGTTGAGAGGTCATCTTCCTAGCACTATATATTGAGGACTTGGCTCAATTGCACTACAACAAATCGCCTCAAAGAAGACGATTTTTTTAAACCAAAAAGGGCGACAAAAAAATGTCTTGTTAGTTAGTACCAAAAAGGGCGACACATAGTCGCCCTTAAATTTCACCAAATAGGGTGACATCTTAAAGTCGCCTTATTTAATTCACCAAATAGGGCAACATCTTAAAGTCGCCCTTTTTTATTTCACCAAATAGGGCAACATATTTCAGTCGCCCTCTTTGAGTCCCACAAAAAATGGGATTAAATAACTCTTATTTGTTTCTTAAAGGAGTGATTAATAATTGCATGTCTTCTTAGAGTAGTAAAGGTTGAATTGAAATATAAAGTTAATCTTTTTATTTTCTAAAGTCACAAATATTATAGACCAAATTTTGTTGGATAAAGCAACGTGCAGATAATTAAGAAGAAATGGATCCCGTTTTAAATGTCATTATAACTAAAAATAATTGTCACTTTAGAAATTCAAGACTAAAGTTAACAATTATTTTCAACTGTATCCTTAAGCATTAAAATCTTTTTTTCTTTTTTCACCAAGATATCGCCCTCTTTGAGTTTCACCAAATAGGGCGACATCTTTCCGTCGCCCTCTTTGAGTTTCACCAAATAGGGCGACATCTTTCAGTCGCCCTCTTTGAGTCCCACAAAAAATGAGATTAAATAACTTTTATTTGTTACTTAAATGAGTGATTAATAATTGCATGTCTTCTTAGAGTAGTAAAGGTTGAATTGAAATACATTTGGTTGAATTGTCACTTTAGAAATTCAAGACTAAAGTTAACAATTGTTTTTCAACTGTATCCTTACCATTAGAGAGGTATACACAATATTTAAGAGGGAAAATCAGTTTACATTTATTAAATAGGGATAACTTAGTAAGTTATATCTGATATTTATTACTTTCTTAATAGACTTAAAGAGGGTTAAAACGACAATTAAAATGGGATGGAGAGATTATTTCATAACAATCATTAATTGATTAAGCATTAAAATCTTCTTTTCTTTTTCATCAAATAGGGCGACCTCTTAAAGTCGCCCCTATTTAATTTCACCAAATAGAGCGACATCTTTCAGTCGCCCTCTTTGAGTTTAACCAAATAGGGCGACATCTTTCAATTGCCCTCTTTAAGTTTCACCAAATAAGGCGACATCTTTCAGTCGTCCTCTTTGAGTTTCACCACCCTCTTTGAGTTCCACAAAAAATGGAATTAAATAAATTTTATTTGTTACTTAAATGAGTGATTAATAATCGCATGTCTTATTAGAGTAGTAAAGGTTGAATTGAAATACATTAGGTTGAATTAAAATACATTAGGTTAGGTTGAATTGTCACTTTAGTAATTATCCGATATCTGAAATATTCGGATCCGAATTCGATCCGAAATTATCCGAAAATTGTGGATATCCGAAATATTCGGATCCGAAATTATCCGAAAATTGTGGATATCTAATTTTTTGGATATCCGAAATATTCGGATCCGAATCCGATCCGAAATTATCTGAAAATTTCAAATATCTGAAATATTCGGATCCGAGCCGAAATTATTCGAAATAAAGACTTTTAAAAATGTTGCACTATTATAAATAATAAGTGTAAAAAATAGGCATTTTGTTAAAAATTGACTTGATAACCGACCAAGGGATTTATGATTATGAGGAGCATAAATATAACAAGTATTATGGCTGGTTTAGTGGTAGAATGACATACTTTCATAGAAAAGGCCTGAGTTCGATCCTTGGTTGGGTGGTGATTAATATTGCATAACTAGTGGTCTAGTGGTAGTAGAATAGTACAGTGTCACAGTTCAGACCAGAGTTTGAATCTCAGTAGGAGCATTTAATTTTTTTCTCTTTTTTGAACCATATCACAAATGGCGACTATATATAGTCGTTTTTTTTAAAATCCATCAAAAAGGGCGACTGTAGTCAAATTAAATTGATCTAGTTCCATTTAACTTTGAAAACTAATCAAATTGACTCTCGAGAAACAAAAAATGACAAGTAAAAAAGATTGAAGAGAGTATTTATTATTTTTCCATAAAAAAATGGAATACATTTTGATCAACCTTGCCAATGAATGGTTTTTACCTGGTGCCGTCAGACTGACCCTTTTGAGACATGAAACTATTTCATGAAAAGCTAATTTTTAGTTTTGACGACATAAAAGTTAAAACTATAGTATAATCTGTTTGTAACAGGTATGATGATTTGATTGGATCCAACACTTGTAGTAAGTAAAAAGATCAAAATCCAAGCACGTTATTTTTATTTAAATTCATTCTTTTCTTCTCAAAAGTAGCTTTATCAAAAGTAATAGAATTAGATTTCATTTAAAATTACACTATCTCCTATATTAGTTAGAATTAGATTTAGAATTGATTAGTTACCTAGTTTGTAGTAAGGTAAATATTTTTATACAATTATATATAGTGTAAATCATTAATGAAATAATCAAGGAAGAATATTTCTTACATGATATCAGTAGTCTAGGGAAAGTTCTTGAAATCCTAACCATGCTTCATTGTGTCCGACGCCCCCCCCCCCCCCCCCTCTTCTTTTTTTTTGCCACTGACCACCATTCTCCCTGTCAGCCATGTTTGACTCAAAATCTTCTTTTCATCCGGCCTTCACAGTTTCCAACATCAAATCCCATGTTTCCATCACTCTGGAGATGGAAAACGTCCATTATGCAACGTGGGCAGAGCTCTTGAAGATTCACTGCCGCTCCCACCTGGTCATTCATCATATAATTCCGCCGGAAAAAGGCAAGGAGAATGTGCCGAAAACCGATGACGAAAGAGAATTATGGTTAACCCTTGATGCGACAGTTCTTTAGTGAAATTATGCCACAATTTCTAGTGATTTACTGCATACAATTATTGAACCTGACTCCACGGCGATGGAGGCTTGGAATCGCTTACGCGACATATTCCAAGACAACAAAAAAATTCCTAATGCTTTCGCATATTGTCAACGGCTCAAGATGTTGTCGGACCAACTCAACAACGTTCGCGCGCCGGTCACTAACATCGGCTTGTTTTACAACTAGTGGTCAGCCTCACCAACGCGTATAGTGGAGTGGGTACGCTCATCCGCCAAAGCAATCCTCTTTCACCATTTTACCAAGCTCGATATATGCTCATTCTCGAAGAAGTGGGTTTTGCCAAGAAGATAATCAATGTGTCAAATTTTGCCTTGGTTGTCGCTTCGTCCGATGAGAGTTCGTCACAACTTAAAAATTTCCCGTCAAATTGTGGCCAGAAGGGCTGAAACATCGGTAATGAGAGCAAAACTCGCGGTGGCAGCCACGGTAGTGGTAAAGACAGCGGCAATCGTCGCGGAGGAAGTGGCGATGGCGGTGGCGGCAACCGCCGCCCGGCCGATTCTGGCCGGCGCCATGGGCACGAAGTGGCCTTGGGCCATGCCGCTCTGCCTATCCGGCGATGGCGGGCGGGCCGGCCAAACCAGAACCCAGAATTCTTGGGCCGCTGAGAGCTAGTGGCGGCCAGCCAGCGACGATGGCAACCCCGATAGATATCGAGGTCGCGATGCATACTCTTGGGCTTACTTTGCCCAATGCATATTGGTACATGGACTCCGGTGTAACATCTTATATGACATCCTCACAAGATAATCTCTCATCATATTTTAATTTGAGCAATAATCGTGATATAATTATCGGAAATGGTCATTCAATTCCAATTAGTGGTTATGTTACTACAAATTTGTCTCCCCCGAACCCACCGTTAATTTTGAAAATATCCTTCACGCGCCTAAATTAATTAAAAACTTAATTTCACTTAGAAAATTTACCACTTATAATTGAGTTTCTGTTGAATTTGATCCTTTTAAGTTTTTCGTGAAGGATTTTCAGACGGGAATGATGTCACGCTCTTTTTCGACCGCGACATTATAAAAACTAACTCCTGCTTAATAAATATTAGAAAATAAAATAAAATGTTAAAATGTGCTAAAAATGCTAAAGGTGCTAGAAAGGGTTCGCGGAGTCGCCACCTAATTAGTTTTGATGAATTAGGACACCTAAATGTCAACTAGGTTAAAGTCAACATTAACTCCATTTTATGGTCTGCAAACTAGTGTGAGATTTTGGGTAAGAGTTCTTTATTAATCTAGAGGGAAGGGATTAGGCATCCTCTAAGATCCGCTAACTTGCGGTTGTCCAGCCAAACCTAGGTTGATTATTCTGTCAGAGAAAATGCATGTTTAGAAAGATGCTGCAAGTATTTTATAAAAGGATGCATTTTCGATAAAAGATTTATAAGACTGATGTTGTAAAATATACATAAAGTTTAAAAGGTATTATTTACAAAAAATGGTGCAAAGTCGATTTATTAACTAAATGCACATATTTACTTCCCAACTTAATCTTGATTAACATAAATATGGCATGATGCATAAAGATACTTAATTTTACAATTGAGAGAAATTTATGCCTAAATTTCACGATAAGATGTGCAAATTAAATTGTTAGGCAAAAGTTTAGATGTGCATGAGTCTGGAAAGGGAACGCAAATCTAGCCACTACTTTCTCTATTTAAAGAAGCCTAAGATAAGTAACTAGAGGAAGGCCCAGTTTCTAGTACCCAATTACTTTCTAAGTTATTGATTCAGGGTTTAACTATTCTAAGTGTCCTGCTAATTAGAGTAGCGTTAGTCAAATAATTACAACGAATAAACAGGGCGGGGTAGGAAACCAAAATAGGACTCGAAGAATGGCGATATAATTCGCCGGCGGGTTGGAATTCCCCAATGCGGATAGAGAAATGCAAATAGACGCGGATCTTTGTTTGTTGTAGCTTGTAATGAGCCTCGCCATGAGACTCTTCGTTTTCGCTCCGATGCATTTCATGCAAAAGAATAAAAAAGATAAGGATTAGTATATGCCCAAAAATATCGAATCAGAGTCTGAAGCACATAATTCGACTTAGACATAATCAGCAAATAAAGTTGTGTAAATCCATAAATAAAATGATGCAGTTACATGAAGATGTAATAGTCAGCAAGTAAACTGAATGGTCTTAGCCACAAAATGTAACAGCCAGTAAGTAAACGATACCATCACTAAATGGGCTTAGCCCACGCATGAAAAAACCGAGACTTATGGACCCTGGACAGCCTATGTGCGACTTTTAAACGAAGCAGTGGGCTTTGACAAGCCCAATAATTAAAGCTAATTTATCAGCACACACACAGATGGTAATTGCTAAGCGAAGCGATCGAAATATACCCAAAATACGTCTGACATACTGCGGACTGCTGCGATAGGTTCTCAAATATGTTGTAAATACACTAGCCAGATGTAAGCAGTAGGCAGAGATAGAAATAAGCCCCAAAACGTAAAATTTTCAGTTTCAAAAAGAAAGGCCAATTAATCCTACATATGATAGGCCCGACACACAAACCAGCCCGTATTTCAGTGAGTACATAGGGATGTCCAAATAGGCAAGTATAAAATAGGATACACCAAACATGGGACATAAAACTAAGCAGGCATATCCCTTTTAGATCGACAGATATGACACAGTTTAGTATTCAAAATAGGCACACATTAGCATTTAATATGAGCCTCAGCAGATAGGTATATCAAACCTATATTGTCATATGATCAATCCAAATATATGCTACATAAACAGACATCCAACACTACATATACTCAGCTTCCCTGCTTTTAATTCCATATTCAACTGGGTGTTTTAGCGCTAACATTTCAACATAGGTACTTGTAGGGTATATCACATGCATAAAACAAGAACACTAGACTAAGCTTTCTCCTACTATTATAGGCACATATTTAGCATTTGACCTTCAAGTAGATGATTAATCTAAGAGAAGAAATGAGAATATGCTAGCATATTCTAGAACATTGGCATGAAGTCATCATAATAGCATATAGTGGATAGTTTAGGCAAATAAGGTACACATCTTCATCTTGACATAGAAATTCTGCATATTATATGGTAGATCATATCATACCTCATTGTATGAAACTAAATTGAGCATACAATATAGACAAATAACTCAACATGGCATTTCCAGATTGTTTATCCAGTTATCATCTGACTACTAGCCTTTACAGCCAATTTAGACAGATTTCAGTGACATCGAGTGCATTACATGGATTCATGCTAACTAGACATAGAAGGGCAACTTAAAGAAAACAAATATTCATAACTCCAGTTATCCAGGTTCTTTCATGAGTACGAATAGGTTATTTCCAGATTGGTATCATAACATGTAAAGGGTTGTTTTGCTATGTAGCAGGAATATGGCTTTATAATGAACACATACGAATCATATACTTCATCCAGCATATCATCATCTCTCAGCCGGGTGCATATATAATGACATGAGGACCCCTAGAACATCCATACTGAGAATGGCTAGCAAACAGGGCGCGCATATAAAAGGAACAATATATAAGAAACACAATCAGGTCTTTAACAACATGTTGTCGCATCCCAATCACGCAGTTATAACTAAGAAGGCTGTATACTAATTTGATTGGTTCGGACGACAGGTAACATCCATCAAACATGCTTCATAAAATAACTTGACATGTGTAAATAGCTATTAAATTAAACCCAAGACATTTAATAAGCACATCATCAACATGTAAATCACAAAGTATAAAACGTATGGAGAATCGAAGGGCGATGAGTTTACCTTCTCCGGGCAGCGAACTGAGGCAGCGTATCAAGTCGTCTATCCACTCGGAGGACTAATTGTAATGCGATTAAAAGGGGTGAAGCTCTTGTTTTGAGAACGCTTGTCGATCTGCGACTGATCTTGTTCTTCAATTATATTTCTGAAATTTTGATTCTCGATGCTTATTCTTGGTGTTTTTACCCCATTCGAATATGCGGATTCAGGCTAATTTTTTAGTCGATTTCTCACTGATTTTCGATCGATGAAGGCTTATTTTTACTCTGTTTCTCTCCTGATAGCTTCACCCCTCCTTGTTAATTTTTCTTGATTTTGAGGGGGATTCCTGATCGGTGTATTTTATATACACTTTTTGAGTCAATATTAGTAAGTCTTTTATCCATTTTTGTACAAATATGTGTCGTCTTAGTATATATTTTCTTTCTTTAGAGTCATATTGGTTTAAAGTGGCTCATTGGCGGAAAAAGAGCAAAAAGAGGGCAAAAACGGAGGTTCCAGAGCTCGAAATGCGAGAAAGTGGCGAACCGGACACGAGCAGTCGTCGCGGCGCCTCCGGCCAATGAGCGAGCGCGCCACAAAGACCTAATCTTCAGAGGGTTTGCAGAAGTTCCGGCGCGCGGCTGATTCTGAGCATGGCGCGAGCGGGAAAAATCAGATTTCGAATAGACAATGGGCCAGGCCTGAAGGAAAAACTACATCACGTTTTAGAGGCTATAAAAAGAGAACCTTAGGTCAGTTTTAAGGGTTCCTCTCTTGGCCAATTCACAACACTTTGGAGATCAAGATTGGAGACCTTCTCTTAGTAATTTTCTTGTTCTTGGTTTACTTTATTTTCAATTTATGTTGGATGATAAATTAGTTCTTGTCATGTCTATGGCTAGGAACTAACTTTAATATAGGGATTTCCATGTCAATTCACTTGAACCTTTTCTTTATGAATTAATGCATGTTCTTGGTTCTTCTTCTTATTGTTGAGGTTTATTCAATATATATTTTGATTGCTTGGTAATTACTTGATCATTAATTATCATAATTCTTATGATTTCTAACCGAAATCCGAAAGGGGAGGTTGTGAATATGATGTAGTTGGATAAACATAGATTAAATCGTGGATGAAAATACCCCGATACTTGTGTAGCATAAATAGGGTTTTTGGTCTTAATCATCCTCTAGAGTCAATCTTATCACCGAAAGGTAGAAAGGTGCTGTACTGGGGTTGAGTGTTTATATAACCTTAACAGGAGTATAAAACGGCTTAGTAAACCTGTTATCTCAAAATAGAAGAAGAACCATCATTGATTGCATTAATAAGTAAGTTAAGCGGATAGTTGAGGAGATTTGGAAGCCCTATTTCCACATTACTGAAGTAAAACAACATAGTTTAATTAGTTTTCATAATTAGAATCATAAACAACATATCAATTTTCGGTCACCAAATAGATAACAAAGAATAGAATTTAGTACTTGAACACTAATCCCTGAGGACGATAACTCGGTCTTCTAAGACTATATTACTTGACACGACACGTGCACTTGCGTTTAAGTGTGTGCATAATTCGCGCATCAGTTCCTCTGTGTAAAAACTGCCTTCTTGCATGTGTATATTGGTTGGTTTATATAGTCTTAACTCTGGGTTCTAAAATTGGTAGGCTTTGATTATGATTTTGGGCTGATTTGAAGGAGATTGTCGTGGTTTTGAGATTGATTTCGTGCAATTTTTGGACTATTTTTGTATTATTGATTAAGGTATGAGATTAGGGTTGTAAATGGTAAGTTTTGATTTGGTAACATTGGGGCTGATTTGTTAGCTGTATTGGTGCAAGATTCGCCGGATTCTCCAGCGAGAATCCCGGCTGGCGATGGGAGCGAGGTGCAGAGAGTTGGCTACTAGGGTTCTGTTTAGGAAGAGAAGGGAAAAATGAAGGGGCAGTGGGTTTCTAAAGGGACGTTTGGGCTTGCGGGTCGTGGGCTGCGAATTGGGTTTGGACGAAATTACGGGGCTTGTGGGCTGGTAGTTATTGTTTAATTAGGTAGAGTTTTAAGTGTATTTATTTTAGTGGTAAATGAGTGGGGTTCAAATTATTAAATTATCTTAATACCACCTTAGGTGCTTTATTAGTCTTATCTTAGATTTAAATTATTACAATAATAAATGCGGACGTGCTAATTAATTAGTGCTTAATGCTTTATAATGTGAGGTCATTATTAAAATTTTATTTATTATACATGCTTTGTGATGTTAAATTAAAATTGAATGGGGTTTAAATTGTTTATGAAATTGCTTTGGGTTTTATGTAAATGTAGCTATAATTTTAAGGGATGCTTGATGCGACGCTATTGTTAAATTATTTATTTTATGTATTTATTTATTTATCATTAAAAATTGTTTGAGTTTTAATTAATAGGAAATAGGGCTTAAATTATGAATAATATTCATGAAATTGCTTGTTATTAAAATGACGAATGCGGACGTGAGACTCCAAAAATGCTTAATACTACGTAAAAATGCGATGTCATTATTAAATCGCTTATTTGTGCATGTATTAATGTTTTATTGTTGCATTTTATTATTATAAAATTATAAAAAATTATTTTGAAAAATTAGTGTAATTTTATAGTTAATGGTTGGACTAGAGGGTCAAAATTGGGTGTCAACAAATGCGTCTAATGAGATGTGATAGTCGAAGCGAGCTTTATTCAATCACCACACCACACATCAAGCCAAATTACCATCCACTTTTGCAACTTTAACTCATTCTTTATGGCATAAACATTTTGGTCATCCGGAAGCACCTGTTTTTGATTCCCTTAAACAAAATAAATTTATTGATTGTATTAGACCTCGTAGTTCTCATGTTTGTCGCTCTTGTTCTCTTAGAAAACATGTTAAGTTGCCTTTTGTTTCTTTGAATTCTCGTATTGTTATGCCCTTTGATATTTTTCATAGTGATATTTGGACATCTCTCGTTTTGAGCTCTTCGTGCCATCGATATTCTCTTCTGGTGTTGGATGATTACTCTAATATTTTGCGGACGTTTACTTTGTCTAAAAAGTCACAAGTGTTTTTCATATTTATATCCTTTAGAGCATATATCCGCACTCAATTTGAACGAGATATTAAAAATATTCAGTGTGATAATGGTAGAGAATTTGATAATGGGCATCTTGGGATTTTTGCAAAATTAATGATTTGTCGTTTCGTCTCTCGTGTCCACATACATCATCTCAAAATGGAAAAGCAGAAAGAAAATTTGAACCATTAACAATATTGTTAGAACCTTACTTGCCCATGACTCTCTACCACCATCTTTTTGGCATCATGCGTTACAAATGACAACCTATCTGTTAAACATACTTCCGAACAAACAAGTAGTCTACCAATCCCCACTCAAAATTTTATACCTAAGGACCCTTCATATTCTCATTTACGGGGTTTTGGGTGCTTATGCTATCCTCTTTTTCCTTCTACTATCATTAATAAACTTCAACCCCGGTCAACTCCGTGTGTTGTTTTGGAATATCTGTCAAATTATCGTGGTTACAAATGTTTCGACTTATCCTCTAATAAAATCATCGTAAGTCATCACGTAATTTTTGAAGAAACAAATTTTCTTTTTGTCAAATTACATTGTTTCGGGCCAGGCCTCCTACCTATGAATTTCTTGACGATAGCATACCCCGTGTTTGATCCATAAATTAACTTCCCAAACAGGCTCAATGTTTCACAGTGTCTCGGCCCAATCACCGAGCCGGTGATATCGACTTAGTCTCATGGTAGCCCACTTCGCGAGCCCGGTGGTTGGCGATCGTGGTCTCGGATCACCGTCCGGCGAAGCGATCCATGGGTCTCGGACTACCGTCCGGCAAGCAGCCATTGCCGACGATCTGAACACTGCCCAGCTGTCGGGCAGTCCGTCTTTCCTGTCTGGCCAAACTCCAATTTCGGCCTAACGGTCTGTCACTCATAGTCAACACGGAATTTTTAAGCCAAATAAAAAATATGGTCTTCACACCTATGTTTTTAAGTCACAGTTACCTCGTAATCATGTGTCTGTCCTTAATTACCCGAATTAGAAAATGGCTATGGATGATGAATTTAATACTCTTGTTAATAATATGATATGAGATCTGGTACTCCGTCCCCCTCATGTTAATGTGATTCGGTCTATGTAAATTTTTAGTCATAAAAACATCTGATGGTACATCTGAGAGGCACAAAACCCATCTTGTAGGTGATAGGAAGACTCAACGGATTAGTGTGGATTGTGGTGAGACTTTCAGTCCGGTGGTCAAACCGGTAACTATCAGGATGATCCTCAGTCTAGCTCTTTCGAAGGAATGACCGTTTCATCAACTTGATATAAAAAATGTCTTCCTGCATGGAGACCTCAATGAAACAGTGTACATGTATTAGGCCATGAGGTATAGAGACCCTACTTATCCTAACCAGGTGTGCATGCTGAAGAAATCATTATATGGGCTCAAACAAGCTCATATGGCATGGTACAAGAGGTTTGCATATTGCGTTTCACATATTGGGTTTTCTAACAGAAGGTCTGATCATTCTTTATTCATCTACCGTCAGGGTAATGATATTGCTTACTTTGTATGTGATTGATATTATCTTAACTGACTCATCTGATGCTCTTCGCAATTCTATCATGTCACTGCTTGTCTATGACTTTGCAATGAAATATCTAGGGCCACTAAGTTACTTCTTGGAGATAGATGTGACACGTCATGCATGTGGTTTATTTTTTTTCCAAAAGAAGTATGCAACATAGATTGTTAAATGAGCTGACGTGTCATCGTGTAGGCTGTCTGCCACTCCAGTTGACACTAAACCGAAGTTGAGTGATTCTTCCAGCAAGCCATATGCCAATCCATCACATTACCTCAGCATAGCGGGGCCCTGCAATATCTCACCTTCACGAGTCCCGACATATCTTATGTTGTACAACAGATTTGTCTATTCATGCATAACTCGGTGAAGGATCACATGCATGCTCTCAAATGCATTGTGTGTTATATTCATAGTACTCTCGATCATGGTTTGCTTTTATATATTTCTTTGACAACCACTCTTATTTCATATACAGATGTCGACTGGGCTGGTTGTCCTGAAAATGGCAAGTAACCTTGTCCAGATCCAGTGCCGAAGCAGAATACCGAGGAGTTGTCAATGTGGTGTCTTAATCTTGTTGGCTACACAACCTTCTTTTAGAGCTCCACTATCTGGTTCCGAAGGCGATATTGATTTATTGTGATAATGTTAGTGTTATTTATCTCTCAGGAAATTCAGTTCACCAACATCGCACTAAATATATTGAGCTAGTTATTCACTTTGTTCGTGAAAAGGTTGGTCGTGGACAAGTACTTGTCTTACATGTCCCATCACGTTATCAAATTACCGACATCTTTACAAAAGGTTTTTCGCTGGTTTTATTTGAAGAGTTTCGAGGATAGTCTCAGCATACGTCGACCTCCCGCTTCGACTGCGGGGGTGTAATAGAATTAGATTGCATTTAAAATTGTACATCTCCTATATTAAGTAGAATTAGATTTCTCTTGTAATTATGATTGATTAGACACTTAGTTTGTAGCAAGGTAAATATTTTTGTATAATTATATAGTGTAAATCATTAATAAAATACAAAAGTAATAAAACACATTAGGGAGTTAATTGTTCCATTTCCCTTTTGCATGCATTAATCCTCACATTTGACTTCTTGAAGTTTGTACGTTTTTTTCGATTAATTTTTTTTTAGCTGATCTGATTAACTAATCGGGAAACAATCACATTTAAAATTGACAGAATACATCAACATCTTAAACTTACAATAAACTTTATTTAGATACCTGAACTACAAAATTGAGCACATGAACATAGGATAAAATATTCCTATTAGACACTTTTCATTCAAAATCTTAAAAAAACTTTTGTACGTGTTCTTAAGTGTCTCTTGCTTAGATAAATTAATTAACCACTTAAAATATATCAGCTTATTTAATTATACACATTAACCTTATTAAACCATAAAACTTCATGCATTTTTCAATTGATACTAATGTACATAATTAAAGGAAGAAACATTTTAATGTATTTGTCTTTAAAATTTGAGTAGTTTCTCGAGAGGTAAAATTTGAGTCTTGAATTGGACGATAAATGTTCAGCAATAGACAATAGCAAATTGTTTTCGACACTGTAAAATTCGTTCGCGGGATGAAGTAGCCTCAAGGAATTTAAATGAAGGAACTACTGAAGAAAGAAATTCATGAACTTGATACGATGATTAATGGTCTTGGGTACCGCAACAAAATGGATGTCAATCACGTATTGGATTATCCGGGTGAAAATGGTTATGTTCAGAGGTCCAAAATTTAGAATAAATTGTAGCTAGTGTTGTTGAAATCCTATTGAGTATGAAACTGAAGATGATACAATGCCTTTGCAACCAATTACGCGGAAGGAAGCACTCACAACAGCAACAACTCTTCGCAATTTTTTGTTGCAGTATGAGAACGCAACACCGGAGCTTTTGGATGTAGTAAGGAAAGTTAGAGATGAAATACACATAGATTTAAATTTTAAGAAGAAGCAAACAACAATAAAATCATATTTTACTAAGTTGTCCTAGTTATATTTGTAATTTTATAGATTTATTAATTTATAATATTGAAGAGACCATAAATTTATATAAGGGTCTTTCAAAAAATTATTATCTTATTAATTTATCAAAATTATTAATTTAGATCTTGGGTCCAAGTCGAGACCGAGAAAAAATATTATTTTAGAGAGATTATTAATTTATCGAGTATTAACTTATAGAGTTTTGGATGATATATTTTACGAAATTTTAAAAACATTAAGGATAAAATAAAAAAAGAACTATCAAAGAGAAAGTGCTCATAAGCCCATAAGTTAAGGGGGTCAACTTATGACCTTCCGATAGTTTTAGCTTATACACACTTATAAACGCTTTGAATGTTTATCAAATGTATAAATAAGCTAATAATTATTTATAAACAAGTTTAATTATCAGCTTAAGCTTAATCAAATATTATTCTTATTATCTCTTTTTCATAACTAACCATTATATTGCATAATCAAAACTTGCATATATTCAGTTTTTACACAATTAATGATACTTTAATATAATGCTTAAGTGATATATTAAGATAAAAGTATATATTAAGTAATCATGATTAATTACTAAAAACTAAATATAAAATACACGTGTCATTGACTCACTGGTATGATATAAAGACTGAATGTGAGGTGATCTTTGAATAGAAAAGATGATGTGGAATATGAGGAGAGTGGAGACCAATTATTATGTTTGAGTAGGTAGCTGGGTCAAAGCAATAAATAAGTAAGAGGCTTATTAATTAAGAGTAGTTTAGTCAAAATAATTATTTTTTCTAAGAGTTAATATTTTCTTAAAGGGTGTGAAAAATGTCTAAGTGAAAACTTATTTTGAACTGGAAAAAGTAATTAATTTCTTAAGAGGAGTGCGAGTCAATACCGGACTAATAAAAGAGAACAGAGCGGAAGGAGTACTTATCATTTTAGCCTTTGCCTTTTTAAAAAAAAAAATGTGGAGAAAAATTATTATATGTTTAAAGGAAGAGTAATTTAATCAAATTATTCTTTTAATTTATATTTTTTTAATAAACGTGCAAAAAAAATTTGACAAGTAAAATGGATCGGAGTAAAAACAAGTAAGGTGATTTTTTTTTTTTGCTAACACCAAGGTTATTAGATTTCATAATTGTCGGTAAACTGAATTTTATCCAGAATGTAATGATATATTAGCATTGTGATTAATGATGATGATAAACTCTTCTCCTTTTAACAGCAAAGTTTTATTAATATGGCAATGACAGAATAAGCTTAATTGACCTCCTACCTTCTAGGGCATCACTTTGCTTCATATTACTCCCATGTATTTAACCTAGGGTTGTTGTACGACGTGTGCTACCGCACTGGGTCTCTAAAAAACAAAAAAAATTAGGGCTTATTTTTTCATTTTTTATTAAGTACTATTAGCTAAAATTTACTGTAAAAATCCATAATTCGCAAATCTTAATTCAATTAAGAACTTACTTTTACGAATTATAACAGAGCCCCAAAATATTTGATATATTGACATGAAACAAATATTCTCTATTATGCTTTCATTATAACGGTATTTGAGTCATTTTATGTACATCTCAATTAGCTTTATATTATCTTTAATCTGTGTAAAGGTATTTATCAAAACTTGGCGGATTAAATAAAATTACATAATATTTCCTACTATTTTTATGAAATTTGAACTCAAGCCTTTCATTAACTGATATCCTCAAATTCAATTTTTAAATAACGGTGTTATTTTGCTACCATCTTCCAAAAGGTTATAATAAAAAAAAGTATTAACTCATATCGAAATTTTCAGAAAACTCCAAATTTAGTGATTAATTATTACCAAATTTAGTGATTAACGACCACAATAATTACCTCTTTGAAAGACACACTTTGAATTTTTTACATTAAATTCAATAATTAACTCTAAAATATAATCTTAAGAGTCACAAATTAAATTAACATTTTTTCAAAAAAGGTGGATCTCCCACCCCAGGAGCCCCCACACCCCGGTCCGACAGGATTATGAAGGAGTTAATCATGGTAACTCAACTGATTTCAAAGGTTAGACCACTATCACGCTGCGCACAAGGGGCCCTCCTTTATTTCAAGAAGTAACCCCCACTCTGCCGCTGACGGGATTCGATCTTGGCCATTTTTCCAATTATCCCCCTTGAGAACCAGTTGAGCTGCCCATGCGGACTCAAATTAAATTAACATGATGCTACTTTCGGTTTGTATTATTTATCGTTTAAATGTTTTACAAAACCTTTAAAAAAGATATTTAATAGCCAAATGGTATTTGTCTAAACTAAATTGTTCTTGTTCTCTCTCTCTCTCTCTTTAAACGTCGTTCTAAATTAACACTCCATTAACTAGAGCAGTACTATATATAATCACCATTCATTTGATACTATATTATGTTGTAATTAATCGTGTGGTTAAGTGATATATATATGTATGGTTTTGTTGTGTTTGTGTATGCAACGGAATTTGAAAATTTTATGTTTCAAACCCAACAAACGACGAATTACATAATGATTATGCAATTACATAAATACATGTAAACATACAACATGTAATGTAACTGTAATACATCGATAGTGAACTTACGGTTTTAATCAATCTGAAATTTTTTCGTATAATCTGAGGGTGAGCACGCAACTGTTCCTCGATTGCAAGTTCCTAGAACTCCGATGTAATTTCTCCTTCGAACAGCTAGGAAATTCGGCAGAGATTCGAGAGAATATTTTAAGACTAGGTCTCAAAGACTTAGAATGATTATGGAATCAAGTGTATTGAATAATGAATAGAAACCCTCTATTTATAGCTGATTTTAGGTAAAAATGCAGTTAGGGTTTCCCGTGGGTCAAGCCCAGAAAATAAGACGCAGTAGGTCAGTCTGACTGGCCCACTGCCAAGGCGGCGCGGAGCCATAGCGTCGCGGCCCTGAGTCCTATGTGTCGCGGCCCTAGTCCAATTTTGTATCGATTTCATTTTAATTTAACCTGAAATCCAATCTTGACTTAATTAAATAATCATTATTCATACGAATGTCTCGATCAAAAATCGAACATTTATATTCTCTAATTACATCCTTAGATCGACAGAACAATTAACTCAGTGTTACCCTACATGCCTTCACATATCGACACTAATCATATTAGGGTCTACACGAAACTCCTACACCGCATCGGAAGACGAACTCAATATGTGAAGTATAGTTACACGAATCTGGTAAACTGAACCTCTATGTGGGAAGATAAAATCCTTTAATTCACGACACACTCGATCAAGGTTAGGATATGCCAAGTGTCTATCCAAATGGCTTGATCATTATATCTCATCTATATTAGTTTACAATAAGACCATATCCTAGATATGTCTACTGCGTTGGCCAACGACTTAGTCAACCTAATATCATATGAGAATCTGAGTGTTCTCTCGAATATACATTCGAGGAATAAATCTTAATCTTGGCTCAACTACCACTTTTAATCCACATCGTAATGTACCCAATACAAGCAATATCTCAACCTATAAGACATTTGAGCTTAGGACAAGATCAAAGTATATTACTATCTAGACTGTTACACCCCGTAGTTCGGGTCATGCTTAGGGGGACGTACGAAAGGAATTAAGTTTTAAATTTTAGGATGATTGGTTGACGAAATGTTTCGGACGGGTTATTGGTCAACTTTGAGGCAGTTTATGTTCCGTTACTTTGAGAGTTCCTAGGTGTTTCAAAGGCCTAGTCCGTAGTTCGTTGAGTCTAGTTTCCAACGCAGCCAACCGTTCGTCGATAGGGCATCGAAGTAGAAAGTTATGAGAGTTACAAGTTCAATGCGCAGTCGAGCCGAAAAGTGTTTTCAGTCAGGAGCCACAGCGTCACGGCGCCGGATGCAGGGCACGGCGCCGGATAAACGGGAGCATCGCTGAAGTTGCAGCGCCGCGGCGCCGGAAAGCAGGCAACGCGCGATGTTCGGGCGGTTGCAGGAGTTTCAGCGCCGCGCTGGCCCAGGCTGCGCGCCGAGGCGGAGTTTTTGGCGGAAAAGCTGAGGAAAATCAGATATTTTCTTTTAAAGAGGACATGGGAGGGTGACAAGTGTCCCCCCATCTGATTTTGCATGTACTATTTATTGACCAAGTCTTGAAGACTTGGTCATTCTTCAAGCTCTTCTCTCTCTCTAAAAATAAAAGCTCTCCCTTCTCTCTAGAAAATCAAGAGAAAAACAAGGCTTGAGAAAAATCTGGAAAAGGTGGCAAGAAGGAAACTTGTTGGCAAGCTTGTAGGAGCTTTTGTGGTGGTAATTGTGGAAAGGAGGCTAGTGAATTTGTTGGATTAATTTGGCTAAAGCTCTAAGGTAACAATTCTTTCTCTTTTTGCTAGTTTATGGTGTTGCATGTGAAGAAGAAAGAACTTGTAGTGGTAAATATTGCTCTTAGATAAATTGCATGTAAGAAATATGATTTGGATTTGAAGGGATTGAATAAGGTTAGGATGTGAACATGTTGTAGCCAAAATACTACCTTTAACTTATTGACTTAGTTAATATGCATTGTGGGGCAGAATTTTACACATCCAAGATTAGGTGTGTAATCCCCTTTGAATTGTTTGGATTGTTGGGCCTTAAAAGTGGCGTTTGGACGTTGAATTCGGACCTTGAAAAGGTGGCAAAGTATGTAGAAACAAAGTAAATGTTGTCCGATTTTCCGTAGAATTTAGTGACTTTGCACTTGGAATATTCTACGTTAAAGCTAGAGGTTAATAAACGTATTATGGTCATTATAGGTTGACGTACTACGTGCGGTATATTGGACTTAGCAAGTGGATTAACCGAAGAGGTATGTGGAACTTTCCTATCTCTTGAGCATGAGTAGTTGTACTTATATAGTACGGTAGACGTACAAGACTTTGATGTCCCTTACTTGTTTTAAGAATGGCCAAGTTTGGTAAGTAAGGGGATTAACTCACTTCTTTAAAAAGTATTAATGATGTCTTAAGTTTTCAAAGTTAAGGGACTTGAAGTGTTTTAAGTATATAATACTTGTTTCGTTTTGAAAGTATAAATCCCTTGGATATAGGGAAGGGTATATGACTAATGTATAACGGTAATACAACGACTTTATGGGAAGTTGGTTGTATTGGCTTTATGGAAGGTTAACAAAAGAAAGATTTACTCTAAGCAAAATAAGTACGGATAAATGATTTGAATTTATGAAAGGCAAATTGGTTTTAAGGCATCAATTGCATAAGGTTTCAAAAGAAAAGAAGTCACATGATTTAGAAGCCTATTATATTTCTAAAAGGAAAGGTGACTTGTCTTGAAAAGTAGTCGTGACTTGATACTACGGTTATTAGTATCTTGGAAGTTTTATATAAAAAAGAGTCAATTCTTAAAAGGTTAGAAGTACGTGGTACTTGGGTTGAATTCCCGGATTTTCTCTTAAATGACATGTTAGTGCCTTAAGTAAACTAAAATGAGAGGATATATTAATAATGTTAATAAGAAGTTAGGGGATTTCTTAACTTGCTTATGTTGTGATAAGCCGGTAGCGCTTATGTTATGTATGATAGTCGGTTGTGCTAGGTTACGTGTTCTTACGGGGTAGACCCCGGGTGATTCTTGTTATTTCCTTTGGACATACTGACACGATGGATGGTCCACGGGTATGCGTCCATTAGGATGGTTTATTACTTATTTTTGTTATTTCCTTTGGACATACTGACACGATGGATGATCCACGGGTATGCGTCCATTAGGATGGTTTACTACTTATGCCATGGATTTGCTACCCATGATGCGAGTGCGGCGCTTGTACTCATGCGGGCCCACCGGGTCCATGCGGGTGAAATAGTCCCATTCGGGTGAAATAGTCTCATGCGAGACGGATGACCTCATGCGGGTGAAATAGTCCCATGCGGGTGAAATAGTCCCATGCGAGGCGGATGACCTCATGCGGGTCCACAGGACCTATGCGGGTGAAATAGTCTCAGGAGTAGGATTGCTTAATGATACTACGGGCGAGGGACCCTGTCTTGATCATAAGCCTCCTATTTTTATGTGGTAAAGTTTATACTTGTTACTCTCATTGTTAGTAAGGCACAGTGTATTGTAATTTGATTTTCATCCATGACTCCAGCTTATTTTAGACTTAAGATATTATTACAGTATTTTCCAGTTTTACATACTTGGTACATATTGTTTACTGGCCCCCTTCCTCGGGGGCTGCGTTCATGCCGCAGGTAGGGGTAAGAAGGTGGTGGATCCTCATTCTTAGGATCTTTGCTCAGGTGTCAGAAGCTCCATTTCTCCGGAGGCTTGACTTTTGGTACGGTTCTCCCTGGTGTTGTAGATGTTTTGTACATTCAGGGGTATGACGGCCCCGTCCGTCATGGTTACACATTCTTAGAGGTATGTAGTCCTGTTATAAATTGGGTTGTTAAGGATGTAACTGTTCAGTTTTTGGTTATATTTAAAGGTAGCCATCTTGGGTTAGCCTGTTTTATATTCTATATGGTTTCTTGTTATGAGTTTATTTTCCGCTGGTTTTCTCTGATGTTGTATCACAAGGGTGCCCGGGGTAAGGCACCAGTCACGGGTCCGAGGTCGGGTCGTGACATAGACAATGTGCGTATTGACCTCAAGTCTAAGGACTTCTATCTCTCACACGCTGATCATACTTTAGACATGTATAACAAATAGTCAGCAGGGTATACCAATACTTCCAAAGTATACATGTGTCCATCACTAGTAACCATTACTCGTAGCAAGTGACACATACTACATCCTCTAAGGATGTGATGCAGACCATATGTCGACATATCACATATCATCGATATCCCATTCTCGATGATCATTAGTCGAGGTTATTTTAACAGTTACATTATAATATTAATATCTCACACTATTAATAACTACGTAATATCTAGGAATGCATATTATAGAATATTATAAATAATCAACTAATAATTCAATAATTTCAAATTTCATAATATTAATCTCCATTGATAATAATAAGAATGTGTATAAAGTATATTTATCCTAATACAGATTGTCTCTAAGACATAAATATACTTTCAATCTCTCACTTGGCCTAGAACCAATCTCCAACATATCTAATGTCCATGTTCTCAAAATGACCATTATGCTTAACAAGCTTAATGGTTTAGTGAATGGGTCAGCTAGATTCTCGTCTGTGAAAACATAGTCTAATCTAATCTCTTTAGTCTCCACCATCTTCCTGAGTATGTGGTACTTTCTTGGTACATCCTTGTTTCTGTTTGTTGATCTTGGTTCCTTAGCATGTGCAATCGCACCAGTGTTGTCACAATAAATAGTTATTGGACAACTGGTACTCAGAACTACCCCTAGTTCCTTCAGAAACTCAAAAATCGCGACAACTTCTTTACCATCTTCTGATCTAGCAATGTACTCAGCTTCAGATGTCGAATCAACAGTTGTAGCTTGTTTGGAACTTTTCCAGCTCACTGTTCCACCATTGAAAATGAACACGTAACCAGACTGAGATTTGAAGTCATCAATATTTGTATGGAAGCTAGCATCAGTGTACCTAGTAGCAGCTAGCTTTTCATCTCCACCATAGACCAAGAAGTAATCTTTAGTTCATCTAAGATACTTAAGAATACTCTTGAATGATTTCCAGTGTTCACCCCCAGGGTTCTGTTGGAATTTGCAAGTCATACTAAGTGCAAAGGCCACATCTGGCCTAGTACAAGTCATGTCATACATTATTGATCCTATAGCCGAAGCATATGGGATCCTCTTCATGCGCTCAAGTTATATAGCATTAGAATGACTATCCTTCTTAGATAACTTGATGTCTTGACCCATAGGTAGACCACTTTTCTTGGAATTCTCAATAGAAAAACGTCTAAGCACTTTGTCTATTTAGACCGACTGTGATAGCCCCAACAATCTATTAGGTCTACCTCTATAGATCCTAATTCCCAGAATGTAGCAGGTTTCACCTAAATCCTTCATCATGAAGGTACTAGACAAGCACTCTTTGACTGACTACATGAGAGTTTTATTGTCTCCCATTATCAATATGTCATCTATATATATAATAATGAAGGCAATACTCTCATCCTTGCGTTTACTATAAAGACAAGGATCATTTTTGCTTCTGACGAAATCAAATGACTTGATAGCCTTGTCAAAGCAAATGTTCCAACTCCTTGAGGCTTGCTTAAGCCCATAAATGGACTTATGTAGCTTGCATACAACATTTGTTTTGGACTCAGATGAAAAACCCTCGGGTTGTTTCATATACACTTCCTCAATTAGATTACCATTGAGGAAAGAGATTTTGACGTCCATCTTCCAAATGTCATAGTCATAATATGCAGCTATTGCAAGCAAAATCCGAAACTTAATCTTAGCAATAGGTGAAAAGATATCGATTTCTGATAACCACTTTTGCCTGATCCAATTCACCTCCATCGAGGTAGACCCGCGATGGGAAGGTAGATGAAAGCGAAGCTAACCATGTTCAAGGAAGAGGCGTTGAGTGAATAACAATTCAGTAGTGAATTCCAATATTTCATATTCCCTTATTTCCCGCTTGGAGAAACTGAGAATATATAGAGTACGAAGTAGAGTCGTCAAGAGGAGCGGCTAATGAGTATCGCATCGTCCTAGTGAAGTAGAGCCATCTTCATGGGGCCTCAACGATCCCGGTGGCGATGTTCCTAAAGGGGGATCTTTTTTTTTTCTTTTTTGTTTCGCATTTCTCATCAAAGGGGATTTTTTCATGGTTTCATCATAATCGACCCCAGACCGTTGATTATAACCTTTAGCCACCAGTCTTGCTTTATAAGTCTGTACCTTGCCAAATACATAAATATTCTTCTTGAAGACCCATTTGCATCCTATGGGTTTAATCCCACTTGGCAAATCACCAAGTTCCACACTTAATTGATGTACATGGATTCCATTTCGGATTTCATGGCTTCTTGCCATCTCTTTGAATGAATGTCCAACATTGCTTCGCGTGGTAGGCTCATCGTTATCGTGAATATCTATATCACTATGTGTTTTCATAAGTAGATTTAGTCTTTCAGGAGGACGATGAGTCCTAGTAGACCTACAAAGTTAATTGTTTTGCAGTTCAGTGCTAGGTATGTTCTAACTGTGAGAGGGTTCTTATGTGTTGGATAATCTAACATCTTGAGAGTTTTCAGGAATATCATTTTCATGTCTTTCCTAAATGGGAGGAGATGCAACCATTGCATTTACTCCCAAGGGTTGTGTATGAGGATCTTGCATTTCTGCATTGTTCCTCGTAACACTCACTGGCCAAAGGATATACTCAAAGTAACCAATCTTTGCCAAAAACTCCCACTGAATTCTTTCCTTGGTCATTCAGCAAGGATTCAACCTCTATGTTATCTCGTGGTTCTTGAATTTCTTCAAGTTCTATCTCTGTGCAACTCTATTCTTTGTAGACATATTCTTCTTCAAAAAAAGTTGTGTTCCTGAAAACAATGACTTTATATTCTTTAGAAAATAGATGTAGTATCCCTTAGTTTCCTTTGGATACCCCACGAAGTAACATTTCTCACTTTTGAATTCCAACTTATCATTGAGCATCTTCTTAACATATACAGGGCACTCCCAGGGTCTCATATGTTTAAGAGTTAGCTTCTTGTCACACCATATCTCATATGGTGTCTTTTCTACTGATTTGGAAGAAACCTTGTTCAGAACATATATTGAGGTTTGTGTAGCATGTCCCCAAAGATATGTTGGTAAAATTGAGAAGTTCATCATGGATCAAACCATATCCAATAGGGTTCAGCTTCTCTTTTCGGCAATATCATTCATCTGTGGTGTTCCAGGAGGTGTCCATTCTGGATGGACTTCATGTAACTTTAAGTAATCTAGAAACTATTTGCTTAAGTATTCACCTCCTCGATTAGATCGAAGAGTCTTGATACTTTTTGCGGGTTGTTTCTGTCACGACCCGAGCTGACGGGCCGCGACTGGTGCCCTAGCTGGACACCCTTATACGAACCTGTCACATATAATAAGACTGATACCCAGGGACAATGTAGAAAATTGTATCATTATGCTGCAAATGGATCTGTCTCCTGAGGAGTCACATCTAATCAGTCATAACAAAATAGGCAAGCCGACAAGGTCGCCACTATACACGGAAATATCCAAAACGAATTACAACGGTATAGCTGACCAAAACACAACTACAACTCACAACTGTCCAACCCACACATATCTACAGACCTCTAAAAAAGTATAACATTGAAATATGACGGGCCAGGGCCCCACCGTACCCCTGAATATGCATAATTCTATGACGAAGGATCTGTACAAAAATGACTAGGCTTCGGAACAATGGAGCTCTCCAAATAACTGAGCATAAATCATAAGTTGGAGGATCACCAAATTGAGTGTATGTACCTGCGAGCATGAAACGCAGCCCCCCGAAGAAAGGGGGTCAGTTCGAAAAATATACCGAGTATATAAAACATGAAGTAATGTAAGGAAGATCATAACCGGCCAAAAGATAACATGAGACAAGTATAATAATCAAAGATATCAATGCACATGTGCCTTATGAAATGAGAGTCATGTATGTCCATATAATATACCGTACCCGGCCCAATGTGGGACTCGGTGAATGAAGTCATATACATATATATACCGTAACCGGCCCTCTAGTGAGGGTCACCCGGCCAATCATGGGACTCGATGAAAAATCATATATGTGGATGCATGTCCACATAAAATTATCATATTTGTGGATGTATGTCCACATAAAATCATCATATCCGTGGATGTCTGTCCACATAAAATCATCATATCTGTGGATGCATGTCCACATATATTGTTCCCGGCTCATTCTGGGACTCGGTGAAATAATCATATATATATACTGCTCACGAACATACCCGGCCCGGGACTCGGTGAAATGATATAATCACACAAGCACTAATAGATTATCATGAGTAACCATATGCAAATTAAATCATCATTTGACTCTCAATGGAATAAATAGAATGAACTATCACTTGTAAAATCAAAGGCAACTATCATATCAAGTATCACTAGGAATTAGGATTCAATGGAATTATGTATGTCCGCCGTACACTCATTTTATATAAATCATGCCAAAAGAAGAAATGATAGTTTCACATATCGCTTGTCTTCTATACCAACTCGATAATTAGAATAAGTCTCAATTAGCACTTCAACCTATAATAATAATAATAACATGTCCATCAACTCTATGAATACTAGCATACGTTATATATCGAATGATGACTATCTTTTTATATAGAAAATTGGGCAGCACTTTCCCTTCTTATACATACATCTGCAATTCACACACAAGGTCGACAACATCGATAACAAGAAATAACTCAAGGATATGACCAAAACATCCCAAATACTCCACCGTTATACATTATTTCTCTTTAAATCCATGGAATACAACAACCACAGCAACCAAGGTGATTAATACACCTATTTTTCATGTTAGTCCAGCCCCTTAACCATATTAAAACAATCCACTAAAACAGTTCATATTCTCGCCAACAACACGAATACAATGAAACACTTTCTACACATTTATTCCTTTAGGACATATGTTAGCAACTACCACAATGTACATGCATCTTTATAACTAAATTTACAGCAGTATAGCCCAACAAGAACAACCCCTAAATACAATACAACAATGTCCAACAATTCATGAGTGTCAAATGTCACGTCCCACCAACAATATACCATAACTCTTCTCATAATTTCTTAAAAATTCAATTCATGTTTCAACACCTTCATATAAACAATTACAACTTTAAATATCAAGATTTCCTTCAATTTTAACATGCAATCAATGATAACGATAACAACAATAACAATCAAACCCAATGTAATTAAAACAGCCCCAAAATCGGTAACAACAATTCCAATCGGCTCAACTACAACACCAATACAATCACATGCATTTTCTTACTTCCAATTTCTCTTAACACAAGTTCATCTCTTAACTACAACATCATTTAACTTCCAATTACTATATAAGAAGAAAAAATCTTACCTTAACTTATCCAAAACAGTCCATGCGGCCACTGCTCCAATTTTGCACTAATTTCATAATTTCTTCAACTTACAATGACATGCATCCTTTACAAGTTTAAAACCATCTTACTTACATATTTTTCTTCCAAATATCTCATCTTCCAAAACTAAAGTTTCTGGACAGATTCGGTCCAGTCACATTACCGAAACAGTGGGGGTGGTGAGTTTACTATGGCTTAGAACTTAGTAGAAGAAATTAATCTTGGAAGGGGGTTAGTTTAGTCTTCAACTTAGCTATGGAAATGGAGTAAAATTAGTTTTTGAGGAGGAGAGAATGGAGGATGTTTGAGAGGAGTGGTTTTCGAAAATAAAGGGGAGACATGGGAATATGTGGGCTGAAAAGGGATATAAGCCTATGCATGTTAGTGGTTTTGCCACTTGGAGGGCACAAGGTGACACTTGTTTGCCCACTTATTATTCTCACTAAAATTAATCCCACACTTTAATAAAATCCTGAAATTTCGATAGACCTCACCTCATTTTCATCCTGAAATTTCGAAATGTTCACTTATTATAATCAATTCCCATCGTCACACTCGTTGGTCCAAAATTATTCCGGGATCACATCCTTTTGTATACAAATCTCCGTATTAGCATATGTAAATATATTTTTTCTCTAACACTCGAAATCTTATTTTCTTAATTACGTTCTCAATTTATTGCCCTAAAATTACGAGGTGTAACAGTTTCTCCACTCTAGACTTGTACTCCTTGAACTTTTTGAAGGCATCGGATTTGTGTTTCATAAGATACACATATCCATACCTTGTCAAGTCGTCAGTAAAAGTAATGAATGGAAATCTCCTCTAGATTGAGTCGAAAATGGTCCACATACGTCAGTATGTACCAACTCAAACACCTCCTTGGCTCGCACACCTTTTCCAGAAAGGGGCTTTTTGATCATCTTACCTTTCAAACAAGATTCGCAGTTACCATAAGACTCCAAGTCAAATGGTTCGAGGTAGTCAAGTTTTCTTAACCTTGTTATCCTTGTTTGATTGATATGAGCAAGTCTACAATGCCATAAGTAGGTAGAGTTTCTATTACTTGTCTTTAGCTCATTTGTTTTGTACATTGAATATTTCTCGACTACAGTTTAGTGTATATAATCCACCCACAAGAGGTGTGGTTCCATAGATAACATTATCAAAAGACAGTACTTGACTGAAATTAAATATAAATGAGGAAAACCCCTTCATGTCCAAAACTGGGATAGAAATGATATTCATCATTAACGAGGGTTCATAAAAACAATCATTCAACACTAAACAATGGCCAGAAGGCAAATTTAATCTATAAGTTCGTACGCGCTCAGTGTTAAGTCCATTTTTAGTACTGGTTTAGAGTATGTTTTAGGGAGTCTTTTGTTGTCTTTTAATAGGTTTGTACAATATTATGTGTGTTATATTTTGTTTTCAGGTTTTAAGTGATTCATAAGGTTTGAGGTGAATTCAAAGAGAATATGCGTATATGGAGGCGCAAAAATGCATATTGTGTCCCAAGCAAGCGATCAAAGAAGTCTCGTGAAGCATATAAGTAATCTGGTAAAAATCTGGACGGAATAGGTTGTAGAGCCGCGATGCTTAAAGGCAAGAGCCACGACGCTTAGAGGAAATAGTCGCGGCGCTGTAGAGCCGCGACGCGTGGAAGAGGCGCTACAACGCTTGACAGGCAGTAACTGGAAGAAAAATCCTTCGACGAAGCACCGCAGCGCATGGAAAAGGCGTCGCGGTGCCTGATTGGCATTAACCTCCGAATGAATTAGAGTCGCGGTGCCGACAACGGAAATAGGCGAGAATCCCAGAATTTTAACAAGGGTAAAAAGGTCCCAAATGGGTTTTTCTTGGTATATAAGATGTGGGAGAAAACATTTAGGGTTTAACTCACTTTGGGGCAAAAAGATAGGAGGCTAGGAAGCAATTGGAGACCGTATTTATTCAAGTTCTTTTCTTTTTCTTTCATTAATTCAGTTCATGTTGGATTTTAAGTTAATTAGCATTTTTAGCATGTCTATGAGCTAATTACTTTGTTAGGATTTTCTATCGAATCGCTTGAACCTCTATTATGAATTAATGCGTTATTAGTATTTCTTCTTCGTCTATCGTTATCTAATCAACTTGTGTTTAATGAGAATTAGCTGACCATTAGTTATCATTACTTATATGATTTCAAATCAAAATCTGAAAAGGGAGATTTGAATATGTTATAGTTGATTAGACATAGGTTTAATCTTGAACGAAGTTATCACGATTACATGTGTAGCGTGTAGGTTATTGATCTTAATCCTCCTATGTTGTAGAATTTATCATAGAAATATAGAAATTCCCACCTAGGTTGAGTTTTTATATATCCTAACAGGAATATAGAACACCTCAGTTAACCTGTTATTTTGATAAGAAGAAGGATTGTTAGTCATACATTAACGAATAATAGAATGGATAGTTGATAATATTGGAAATCCTAATTACCTCCATCACTGAATTAAAATCCAAGTATTTTCATTCTTAGTTTATTCCTGCATATTATTTTAGTTGTTAAATTCTTAGTTAGAAATCAAAACTCACAAACGTTAGCCTAATAGAAAGGAAAGGTTAATTAATTGGTACTTGATAATTCAGTCTCTGTGGATGATATTCGGTCTTATCGAAATTATTACTAATTGTGATACGTACACTTGCGTAGCATATAGAAATTTTGCAATAAGTTTTTGACGCCGTTGTCGGGGACTGAAGTATTATTAATATCTAAGCAACTAATCTTATTTCTAATTTGGTTTTTTATTTTTATTTTTTTTATATAACACATTTTTGCCTTGATCTGTGTGTTTTATGTTTGCTTAATTGTAGGTAGCTTTGTTTATGCGAAGCATAAGAGGTGCAGATAACATTATCCCTCTGAATCCGGAGATTGAGAAAGCATGCAAGCAGAATAGAAGGAACAAAAGACTTGTTGCCTCAACCACAATGGAAAATAAACATCTTAATAATGGGTTGAATGGAGGAGTACCGACAGACATAATAGAATAAGTCCTGAATCCTACCATAAGAAGCTTAAGGGACTATATTTTTCCAACTGTTACTGGCGTGCAGACATGCATAAGGCTACCAACTGTGGAAGCCAATAATTTAGAGATTAAGCCAGTAATCTTGCATATGGTCCAGGGAATAGTTCAATTTGGAGGGTTTCCTTCAGAAGATCCGCACATGCATTTGGCAAACTTCTTGGAGTTATGTGCCACCTTTAAATATAATGATGTTACTGATGATGTCATTAGGTTGAGGCTCTTCCCATTTTCACTCAGGAACTGAGCTAAAAGTTGGTTGAACTCTCTCCAAGTGAATTCAATTACTATTTGGCAAAATTTGGCACAGAAATTTCTTGCCAAATTCTTTCCTCCATCAAAGGCTGCGAAGTTAGAGAAGAAATGAATATTTTTTATCAGCTTGATGGGGATTCCTTATATAATGTTTGAGAGAGGTTTAAGGAGATGTCCTCACCATGGGATTGAACAATGGATGTTAGTCCATAATTTTTATAATGGTTTATGTGGTACTGCTCGTACCATAATTGATGCTACTACTGGGGGAACATTCATGAGCAAGAGTGCTAATGTGGCATATGAGTTGTTGGAGGACATGGAAATGAATAATCATCATTGGTCCGATGAAAGATTGACCTACAACAGAAATGTGGCTGGAGTTCATGAGTTAGATGTTATTACTGCGTTGACTGCTCAGGTTGCTTCTTTGACAAAGCAATTGCAGCAGAGTACTATGACTGCAAATGTTGTTCAAACGCAGGTTCGATGTGAAATTTGTGGGGGACCACACACCTTTTATCATTGCACAATAGTGGATCCCAACAATATTCCCATTGATCAAGCTCAGGTTCAGGAAGTTGGAAATTTTCAGAGGCCTTACAACAATCCATTTTCCAACACTTATAATTCTGGAAGGTGGAATCACCCTAACTTTTCATGGAGAAACGACCAAGGCCAGCAGCCACAGTTCCAAGGGCAGTAACAGCTGAGTAGTCCATAAC
This sequence comes from Przewalskia tangutica, assembly GCA_029844215.1. Lineage (NCBI taxonomy): Eukaryota > Viridiplantae > Streptophyta > Magnoliopsida > Solanales > Solanaceae > Przewalskia > Przewalskia tangutica. The sequence goes on along the minus strand of CM056730.1, from coordinate 21,975,078 downwards.
ATCTTATGAACCAAGATTCACCTTCTCAGCACTTTAGGCCACGCCCCACAAGAGAAGCCTGGTGAATTGAGAAAAGCTTTGTTGACCCTCACCAATTCTCAAACCTAGTTCATGACTGAAACAAGATCATATATCCGGAACTTGAAGACACAAGTAGGTCAGCTAGCAAATATTTTAAACAATAGACCACATGGAAATCTTCTTAGCAGTATTGTTGTAAATCCGAAGAAGCAATGCCAGGCTATATATTTAAGAAACGGTAAGTAAGTTGAACCAGTTGCAGCCCAACCACTTGTGGAGAAGAATGACGAGTTGAGGGAGACACCTGGCTCAGAGAAAGAGGGGGTTACTGAAAACCACCCTAATACAACAAAGGCTCCACCAACTGTTGTTATGGAACCTCAAATCAAAATTCCATACCCCAGAGGCTTAGAAAAAAATCTCTTTATAAACAATTTTCTAAGTTTTTGGAGGTTTTCAAGAAGCTACATATCAACATCTCTTTTGCTGCAGATGTCCAGTTATGTCAAGTTCATGAAGAAAATCCTCTTTAAATAGAGGAAGCTAGAAGAGTATGAGATAGTGACATTAACTGAAGAATGCAGTGCTATTTTGCATAGGAAGCTGCCACAGAAGTTGAAAGATCTAGGAAGCTTCACCATCCCATGCATTATAGGGAACTTTGAGTGACAGCATGCTCTATGTGATTTGGGGGCAAGTATTAATTTGATGCCCTATTCTGTGTTTTGTAGACTTGGAGTGGGGGAAGCAAAACCTAAAACTATTACCTTGCAGTTAGCAGACCGTTCAATCAAGCACCCCCGAGGTATAATTGAATATGTGCTGGTGAAAGTGGGCAAATTTAGCTTCCCTGTTGATTTTATTGTTCTTGACATGGAAGAGGATGCTGAGGTGCCAATAATCCTTGGGAGACCATTTTTAGCTACCGGGCGAGCAGTGATAGATGCTGAGAAGGGTCAACTAAATATTCGAGTTTAGGGAGAAGAAGTGATCTTCAATGTATTCAGAGCAATAGCCGATACAAGAACAAGTAACTATTGTTTCTCTATTGACGTGGTTGGAAAATCCGCTTCTAAGAAAAGCTTTGAGAGTACTGAGGCTCTTGAAGTAGCAGTAACGCAATGTGGGAAAAATGACATTGCAGACATTGGGTGTGTGGAATGTGTCAAGTGTGTTAACCCCTCGAAACCCCTCCACAAAAGAAAGAAAAGGAAAAAGAAAAATAAAGAGATCCTAAAATGGTTGTGTTGCAGAGGTAATTTACCCCCATGACGTTAAGAAAATCTACGTATGACATTAAATACATCGCTATTGGGAGGCAACCCAACGTTTTATTTATGTTATTTTATTTTGTTTTGAATTATTTTGAACAATCTCACGGTCTTTTTGTTTCTTGGTATATTCTTGTTGTAGGAAAAATGTGAGCCAACGATGGGGTTGAAAAAGGGTTGCGAGATGCTGAAATCAGAAGCAGAAAGCTGAACTATCGATTAATTAGCGTCGCGGCGCTGGAAATTCAAGTCGCGGCGTCTGGGCAGCAGTGAAAAAAATGCATTATCACTACCACCACCATTCTGAATTGCTATATAGTTTTTGTAAGTCTTCATGCCTTTGCTTTAATTTTTCATATTGGGGACAATGTATTGAATAAGTTTGGGGGGAGTCTTATTGTTTTGTGTTAGTTGTTGTTATTTTTTTTTTTTGCTAGTAATTTTTAATTGGTAATGTTTAGTTGTTTGTTTATTGTTCGTGTCGTTGTTTTAGTGTATTATGTCAATGTATCAAGTTAAAAATAATAGCCCATGAGATTGAGTGAATTCATGTGATAGAATTGGAGGTTATTGATAGCATGAAATGCATATATTGGTGTGCTAAAGTTGGATAGTTTTTTTAGTTTGCCCTCTGTTATTAATACAGATAAAAATTTGATCATGACTGTTGACTTTCTTGTGCTCAAGTGTTCGGGTTATGCACGAGTGAATTATGGTTTGAGGAAAGTTGGTGGAAAATTCTAGAACTTGTTTGCTTACTACTTGAGACGAAATCCTAGATAATGCATGCTAAGGAAAATGATTTAGGTCATCTTTGGAACTATTGAGCCTTTCAAGCCACCCTTGATTACATTAATCTCTAGTTACCCCTTTTGAGCTTTAATGAATCCTTCTTTGTTGATTAACACATCTCTTTGAGCCTACTTGAAATCCTTTACCATTTTTTCATTCTCTTAAATTACCATAAGTATAGAAGCATATAAGTTTGGGGGTTGAATTATAGTAAATGATAATTTATACTGGTTACTATCAATAGGAAGTGTAAAGGATTTAGAAAAAAACATCAAAAAAAACTACACACCTCTTGTACATACAATGAAAAAAAACAAGTTTGGGGGAGTGTTGTAGTTCAAAAAAGAAAAAAAAAAGAGAAAAGAAGTGTAATTTCTCAATCTAGAAAGAAAAAAAAGAAGAAAATGGGGATTGTTGTGAATTGTAATGTGATATCAAGTTGAGATTGGTTGGTTCTTGTGCTTATGGTAATGTTGAGCCTAAATGACATTTTATCTACCCGTGCCTAAGCCTAACGATATAACCTATAAAAGTCCTATTGATTCTTAAACATGTGTATCTACATTAGTGAAGAGTAGCAAGTTAGCAAGCCTATAGATTTTTGGCCTGATGGACTGTTGAAAATATTTCATTGTGCATAAACTGATATTGAGTACATGTTTGAGTCAGTAATCATGGTTGAGTGATCATATGCCCTAATAACTTTAAGCAAACTTGATGGTTATCTGACTTGAAATTCTAGATAACAAATTAATGGCTAGAATGTTTCTGAAAGTGATATTGCATGTGTTCATGATCTTCGAGGCATAATCTATTGTGGTTGACTTGATTCATTTTTAGAGTCTATGTGTGTTTTTCCTTTTAGGGTGTTTAAAGTTCTTTACTCGAGGACGAGTAAAGTTTAAGTTTGGGAGTGTTTGTTGAGTCTATTTTTAATACTATTTTAGAGTATGTTTTAGGGAGTCTTTTTTTGTCTTTTAATTGTTTTGTACAGTAATATGCGTGTTATGTTGTGTTTTCAAATTTTAAGCGATTCATAAGGTTTGAGGTAAATTCAAAGAGAATGGGTGTGTATGGATGCACAAAAATGCATATTGAGTCCCAAGCAAGCGGTCAAAGAAGTCCCTGGAAGCATAGAAGCAATCTGGCAAAAATCTGAATGGAATAGGCTGAAGAGCCGCAGTGCTTAGAGTCAAAAGTTGCGGCACGTGGAAGAGGCGCCGCAGCGCTTGATGGGCATTAACTGGAAGAAAATCTTTCAACGAAGCGCCGCAGCTCCTTATTGGCAGTAACCTCCAAATGAATTAGAGTCGCGGCGCCGACGGCGAAAATAGGCGAGAATCCCAGAATTTTAACAAGGGTAAAAAGGTCCAAAATGGTTTTTTTTGATATATAAGATGTGGGAGACAGATTTTAGGGATTAACACACTTTGGGGCAAAAATATAGGAGGCTAGGAAGCAATTGGAGACCGTCTTTGTTCAAGTTCTTTTCTTTTTCTTTCTTTACTTCAGTTCATGTTGTATTTTAAGTTTATTAGCATTCTTAGCATGTCTATGAGCTAATTACTTTGTTAGGATTTTCTGTCGAATCGCTTGAACCTCTATTATGAATTAATACATTATTAGTATTTCTTCTTCGTCTATCGTTATCTAATCAACTTGTGTTTAATGAGAATTGACTGGCCATTAGTTGTCATTACTTATATGATTTCAAATCAAGACCTGAAAAGGGAGATTTGAATATGCTATAGTTGATTAGACATAGGTTTAATCTTGAACGAAGGTATCATGATTACCTGTGTAGCGTGTAGGTTATTGATCTTAATCCTCATATGTGGTAGAATTTATCATAGAAATATAGAAAATTTCCACCTAGGTTGAGTTTTTAAATGTCCTAACAGGAATATAGAACACCTCCGTTAACCAGTTATTTTGATAATAAGAAGGATTGTTAGTCATACATTAACGAATAAAAGAGGGGATAGTTGATAAGATTGAAAATCCTAATTACCTCCATCACTGAATTAAAATCCAAGTGTTTTCATTCTTAGTTTATTCCTGCATATTATTTTAGTTGTTAAATTCTTAGTTAGAAATCAAAACTCACAAACGTTATCCTAATAGAAACGAATGGTTAATTAATTGGTACTTGATAATTCAGTCTCTCTGTGGACGATATTCGGTCTTACCGAGATTATTACTAATTGTGATACGTACACTTGCGTAGCATATAGAAATTTCGCAACACTCAACATTCGTGCTCCATTTCCAATGCGTAGGTCTACCTCTCTTGGTCCGACCTTCCTATTGTCAGTTAGCCCCTGCACATTTATATCAATATGTGATCCACAAGCGGTATCCAATACCCACGAATGAGAGTTGTTTATAGATAAATTTATTTCAATGACATACATACCTTGTCCATTAGAGGCAGGAGGACCTGGTGCCTTCCCTCCTTATGGAGCAATGCAGTCCTTCTTCCAATGCCCCTTCCTATTACAGTTGAGGCATACATCCTTATCGAGATCACCTTCTTCTTCTTCACGCCTCCCTTAGGCTTCATAGCTGACGGCGCAACGATTTATTTTCCCATCTTCTTCTACCATTCCTTGCCTTTCAGCTTGGGCCGGCTAGAAGAGCTCACCATGAGCACATCTTTGCCTTTTGAAGTTGAAGATTCAAAGGTTTTTAGCTTATTATGCAGCTCCGGCAGACTCACTTTTGTTCCGTTCATGTTGTAGTTAACAATGAAGTTTTTGAACGAATTGGGGAGTGAGTTCAGGATGAGTGTGGAAGCGACGTTACTCTGCAGCTTTACACCAATTGAGGCTAGCCTTTCTATCAGCCCTATCATCTTCAGCACGTGCTGAGACACTTGGCCCCCTTCAATCAACTTACATTTGAAGAGCTCTATTAATAGCTCATATTACATTGTCTGGGACTGAGAGTCATAGAGACTCTTCAAATGTTCGACCATCTCGTCAGGGCTCATGTTCTCATGTTGTCTCTGTAGTTTCACTGACATGCAAGACAAAATGACTCATTGTGCAGAAGTGACATCATCTAGATGTTTCTGATAGCCTGCCTTATAAAATAAGGCATATTCCGCAGAATCTTCGACAGGGACTACTGGGAAAACTTTGTCCAACACATATTCAATTCTTTCTTGCCTTAGGATAATCCTTAGATTCCTAAGTCAATCAAGATAGTTTGGTTCGGTGAGTTTGTTCATTTCCATCAGCATTTTAAGTGATAGGCTCGACAATTTGATAATTTGAAGAGTTTAGATAGACAGGAAACTACAATCAAATTTATTTTCTATTATACACATTTGTTTAGGCTAATTAACATGGTCTTTTGTTTAATTAGCTCTCACTATTTTAGCTTACTTCTACGACCCCATGGTAGAATACGGACTGTTGACAGTCAATTTTGACCCATTTTTCGTATATTTATTAAAATTTTAAGTATTTTAGCACACCGCATTTTAATCGTTATTTTGCATATTTTTACCTAATACTCTATGTTTTATTATTCACAAAATGACATTTCATCTTTTATTAAGCATTATGTCTTTGTTAATATTATGTTTCTATTATTATTATTTTGCATCTCTTTAAATAATTAATTGGCATCCCGTTTTTACTTTTAATTAGGCATTAAACATTTCTTAAATATTGTTTTTTTATTATTATTGCATCGGCATTTGCATTTTAATAATCTTGCATCTTTTTAAATAATTTCCTTTTAAATAATTAACCCGTTTTGCATTTCATTAAATCAGTCCCAATTCGAGGCTTAATTCGGATCAGTCCAATCCAACACCCTTTTTATTTATTTTTATTTTAATCCAACACTCTTTTATTTCCCCCCAAAACAATACCACACTTTTTATTTCCCCCCTAAACCTAAACCTAAAATATCTACCCTATAAATAAAACATTACACTCCCCACTTTCCCTCCCAACAAAAAATCAGCCACCCAACAACAACACACCAGCCGTACAACCTAAAATCCCCCCTGCAGATTTTTTACTCTCCCTCACACTCTCCCGCCGCCCTTCGCCGGAGTTCCATCTCCGGCGAACTCCAAACCAACATCAGCCCAGCCGCACACTCCTGATTGCCCTCCCCTCTCCAACTCCCGTCGCCGCCCCTCCTTCGCCGGAGTTCCATCTCCGGCGAACCAGCCGGCACACACACACAGACAGATCAGTCGACCTCCCCCACACCCCATTCTCCTCTGTGGTCCGGCGAACTACACCACCACACCACCGGCGAACACCCTCACGAACCTCCCCACAGAACCACCAGCGAACCACCAATACTCTGTTACCCTTATTCCTCGTCGACCTCACCATTGTGGTGGCATCGTTCCAACGACCTCGTCGCGGTAGCGACGCAGCCACACTCCTTTTACTTGATTTAAGTATGGACTGTTTTGTTTTCACATTTTTGATATCTTGCCGGAGTACTGAAATTCTGGCGACCTGCGTGGGTTTTATTTCTTGATATTTGTTTGGCTTTAGTTAGTGGGCTGATTTTTTGATTTTTTTTTATATCTCGCCGGAGTTCTAAAAAACTCCGGCGACTGTGTTGATTTCGTTTTGTTGGATATCTGTTGTTGTTGGCCTCTGTTGGACTGATCGTTTGCGGCTATGGCGTTTCGCCTTTGGGATCTGTTAACTGTTTGATAGAACTTTAGCCCGCAACCCGCACCTATGTCATATCTGTTGTGATTTTTCGGACTACTCTTGACATTGTTTTTTTAAGTTATGGGTCGATCTGGTTTGCTGGTTTATCTGTTACTTTGCCGGTGGTTTGCGCCGATCGCTGCACCATTTAGCTGTGTTGATGTTGCGTTGCTACTGTTCCGTTGTCCCGTACTGATTTTTGGACGATTTTGCCCCTCTTATTTTAAACTGATTGGAATATATTCGTATTTCCAAAGAATAGATACTACACTGTGTATTTTACTGATTTTGAACAGATACTGCACATTTGGCCAATGAAAACGTTATCCGTCGATTTTTTAGGTCTCCACAGTTGCAAAGACGGAAAATAAAATAAATGAAGCTTTCAGGGCAATGATGATTTCTTCCACTTGCACCGGATAACCAACATGCGTTGGCAGGGCGAATTCTCGCAGCCGCACTTGTTTAGGTTGTCCCACTTTATTTTTATATATCTGAGCCCTCTGTGTTTAAAACTATTACTGTTTTGGCGCGGATCCGAAGGTTCTATTTATTTTATTGTTTCTAGCAATATTGGTCGATGAAGGAATCTCCGTCTGATTTCCAAGGTCTCCCCTGTACAAAATACGGAGTTATTTTTTGTTTTGCTTATTAATTCTTGCCATTGCTTTAAAGTTATTTATTACTAACACTTTTACAAAGTGTTTATGCAGTTACCCGTAGATCATTTTGTGCAGAAGGCCGAAAAAAGGGCTAAAAGATGTCCCGGAGTTTTATTCGATTTTAGCTTTATTATTCTGTATTGCATTCCATTATAATTGTAAATTATGAAAGCGGCTTAGAATATGTAGAATAAAAAAGGGCAACAAATAATTAACCTAGGTTTGAACGGATAACCGCAAGTTAGCGGATCTTAAAGGATGCCTAACCCCTTCCCTTTAGGATAATAAAGAACACTGATCCAGAATCTCATTAATTTCGTAGACCATTAAATGGAGATTAATTGCAGTATTTTTATTGCAATAAAATCAAGTGTCCTAATTCACTTAAATAATTAGGTGGTGACTCCTTAAAATCAGTATTATTGCTCCATCCAGGGAACCGCATCAAAGAGCAACGTTGCGGATACCGCTCGCACCGAGGTAAAAACGCGCGATAAAGACATGGCGACTACCTTGGGGATAATCAGGTTCTTGACCATAGCAAACCTAGGTTTATTATTGCTTGGCTTTATTTGCTTTTATTTATTTTAAATGTCTTAAAATTGCTTGCTTTAATTTTGTATGTTTAACTGTTTTAATTGCTATTTGTTTTTACTGCTTTCCTTAAATTGGCATTCCGCTCATATTTCTTCCACTATGAAAAATTTACATTGTCACACACTACACGCGTTGGTGTGCTTCACGCACCCGCAAATTTCTTTCAAAATACCCAAAATTTAGGAGAGTTGGCGCCTGCGTGGAGTTAGATCGGTTCGTCTGATCAGCCACGTAGCCTTCTCACTCGAGTTGTCCGCTCGGGAACCTTGCGTCTAGTAAGCCAAATCTTAGAAAGCTTAAGATAGAGCTATACCACCATTTTATATTAAGTCATGCATGCATAAATCTTAGGTGGGTTAATCCTAGGTATTAACGCCACAATTAGAAATCCATCAAACTTGTCGACGGGTTTCACAACCCAACGACCCATTAGCATACTATGTGTAGCGTGATGATGATAGACGGATCCAAGCCTGGTTATGACACACCGAAATTGGAAAAAGTGCATCGTCATTTGGTCGTCATTTCCAACAAAACATTGCAGTTTAACGGCTTGGACCTATTTATCATAATCTCGCATATTTGGCGTTTAGGCCGACCTCTGGCACAAGAGAGGTCTCATGCATATTAGGCGCGCGCTTGATTTGCATGCTTTTGTTTACTATTGTTGTCGCTAAGAATTCTGTACATATTATTTAATAATTACCCTTTTAACCCCTGTACATATCATGCTTATAATTCCGGCCACGAGCATTTGCATTTTTGCACTTTTTATTGTCACATTGCAATCAGGACTTCTACTGCGTAAATCGCTCTTGAACAGCGCGATTTGAACTTTGTGAAGCATCAACCACCAGTCCGGTCGAACCAAGCAGGGGAGTCTTTGACTATATTGTCATGCCCTTACATTTTATTATTTTTGTGGCTTGCCTACTCTCACCCATTTATCATATTTTTTACAGGAAGACCGTCCTCGCAAATAGTCGAGGGCAGCCGGAAGAAAAAAAAATCATCACAAGAATGAGCTGGAGTTATGTTGACAGAAAGAAGTCGGCTTATACCAGATTCAACGAAGCATCGCTCTAGGTCCTATATTTTGTGTCTTTATACATATTTGCAAATCCAATTGATATATCTAGTGTTGATTACATAATTCTTTATCATGCATTTTACAACATAATCATCCCGAACTACGCGTGTCTGATTCTCACCATACGGTGTGATACGTAGGCAATCCATCTAGGGTTCGACACCACATAAAAAAAAGGGATATATTTGGTTCACCCATTCATTGCATTTATTCAATCACGGACATTCATTATTGCATTTCAATCATTCTATCACATACATTTATTAATGCATTTCATTCATTCTATCACATCTATTCATTTTTTCATTACATTCCTTTTACTTTACATTAGTCTTATATTGAACAATTATTTGTTTTGCATAGCTTTTACTTTGGCATTTATTTCATGAATGAATTCTTTTTAAATCATACGTTTCATAACATATCTGAATGAACTACGCACACCTGATTCTCGTCAAAGATGAGATACGTAGGCAGCCCTACTCGGGTTCGGTACCATTTATTCAAAAAAAAAATACAAAAATATTTTATTCAAAAAGCATTAAAAAAAACAAAAAACAAAAAGAAAGCTCTTTTAAGTATCATTGTTTGACTTGGTTGATCCGACACAGTTAGGAGTGTGCATAGGAAAGAACGAGTAATAATCAATATGGGTTGACTTCATGGTAAATCATAGATTTTTTTGGTACCTCTCACTCACACCTATAATGACATTCTTGCATGCTTTCAAGATAACAACGAAACCAACCTCATCGTTTCATGTGCATTGTGTGGTGAGTTTTAGAATAAGTTCAATTGCATTGCACTGTGATCTAGAACTTGGCCCGAATGTTTGTTGAGGTGAAATCCTGAGTAACACTCGGTGTGGGAAATGATCGTAGGCTTTCTTTGACCCGTTTGAGCCTTTTTAGCCTACCAAATAACATTATCCGTAGTACACCCCTTTTGAGCCTAAATTATATTCTTTTGACAACCGCATATTACACCTATACCATTTCTGAGTGCGTACACATTATCCCTCTTTTGGCCCGACCTCCTTGAGCGCTTTAGAAATGTGCAAGTGGCTGACAAAATTCTGCGTCGAAGTTTGCAAAGACAAAATTGTCAAAGTCCCAAAAGGAAAAAGAAGAACACAAAGGACGACTTCACAAAAAGAAGAAATCAAAAGCCCCGACAAAAAAAAAAGAGTAAAATGAGAGAATAACTTTGGAAAAAGGGGCTCCAAACGAAAGATTTAAAAAGAAGTCAGTACAGAAAAACTGGGACAAAAAAAACAGATCAACATTAAAGCACACAAATATCAAGCACGGACGTAGTCCAACGCTCGAGGAAGAATTAGTCACTTTTACCCAAATGATATCCATCCCTTTCCCCAAACCTACATTACAAGCTCGTGACAAGACTCACATGATCTTATACTGAGGGTTCTCACATTAGTGGATATTTACATGACGGTCAAGCCTATGGTATCACAATTGCATGCATTGAACATCCTTTTGAGTGTGAGCGTATTTCTCTAAACATCCCAAAATTCAAAATATTGAAATATATGTGAGAAATGGGAGTTTCTTTCAGTGAGGGCATTTGAAACGTGAGATTACGTGTAGTTCGAAACCTTGGCTGCAAGCAAGTGTGTCGATACTTAGGTGTCTGAGGTACTATTTGAAACTATATGAATTACCCAGAAGTCAGTCTTGGTTAGACTGAAAGTGAATAACGGAATTCCTGAGCATAATACTAATTGTTGGTGTTAACTGAAGTCAGAACGTGATGCTGTCTTTCCACTTTTCAAAAAAAAAATACATATATAAAAATTTATCATTTTTGCATCATGAACTACGTCTTGACCTGATTCCCTCGACGGGATACGTAGGCGGCCACATTGGCTTCGGTCCACATTGTCTGCAAAAACCCATAAAATTCTTATTTTTTGCATCACGAACTACGTCTTGACCTGATTCCCTCAGCAGGATACGTAGGCGACCAGATTGGCTTCTGTCTCATTTTTTTGAAAATTATACAATCATTTTTGCATCACGAACTACGTCTTGACCTGATTCCCTCAACGGGATACGTAGGCGGCCACATTGGGCCCGGTCTTATTTTTTTGAAAATTGTACAATCATTTTTGCATCACGAACTACGTCTTGACCTAATTCCCTCAACGGGATACGTAGGCGGCCTAAGTCGGCTTCGGTCACACCATTAGAAATCTTCTCATTGGCTCGCGTGCGACAAAATGCATTTGATTATTCTGAAAAGAGATATGAGCAATTTCCGCCAGGGTTAAGTCCGCGGCAGACTAGTACGCAAAGAAGCATTCGCAAAGATCCAAAGAAGTCCGCATGGCTACATCAAGAATCGGCGATCAGCGGCTCAAAGAAGCATTCGCAAAGATCCAAAGAAGTCCACGCAGAGACTACATCGCATTCGCAGATCCAAAGAAGTCCGCACAGATCGTGAGATCAAGACTCGCAGATTCAAAGAAGCACACAACATTCAACACGTCCGTGCAAGGACAAAATATCAGCATTTGCAGCATCACATCAATACAACCGCCATCGCGTTTTACATGATAACATTTATACTCATACAATTACATTGCTTATAAATTCATGCGTTATCATTTTGCCTTAACAGTTATGCACTAACCTTTTGCTTAAGTCTGAGCATGCAAGCAGCAAGAGCCAAAGCTACAAAGTTGACGCGAATCAACCACTCATTTATTAAAACTCACAAGTTTTCTTTGAAGCAGGATCTTCATATCAGCAAAGACAGGAGGACAACAATAAGCCCATGCGGATTACAAACGCACAACGTCTATGCAATGATGTTATCTCAACACAGACAAGTCACAAAGCAGGTACGTCCATAAAACGACACCATTTCATTGTAATCCTATGCAACGGCTTCATCTATGTTTCGTCTATGCAACGACGAGCATCTGCATCGCGTCAGTGCAACGACGTCATTTCATGTAAGTCTATGCAACAGCTTCATCTATGTTTCGTCTATGCAATGACGAGCATATGAATCGCGTCTATGCAACGACGTCATTTCATATAAGCCTATGCAACAGCTTCATCTATGTTTCGTCTATGCAACGACGAGCATATGCATCGCGTCTATGCAACGACGCTATTTCATGTGAGCCTATGCAACAGCTTCATCTATGCTTCGTCTATGCAACGATTAGCATCTGCATCGCGTCTATGCAACAACGTCATTTCATCTAAGCCTATGCAACGGCTTCATCTATGTTTCGTCTATGCAACGACGAGCATCTGCATCACGTCTATGCAACGACGCATTTCATAAAAGGCCTATGCAACGGCTTCATCTATGCTTCGTCTATGCAATGACGAATATCTTCATCGCGTCCATGGAATGACGTTATTTCATGTAAGTCTATGCAACGGCTTCATCTATGTTTCGTCTATGCAACGATGAACATTTGCATCGCGTCTATGCAACGACATCATCTCATGTAAGCTTATGCAAAGGCTTCATCTATGCTTCGTCTATGCAACGACGAACATCTGCATCACGTCTATGCAACGACGACATCTCATGTAAGCTTATGCAACGTCTTCATCCATGTTTCGTCTATGCAACGACGAGCATCTGCATCACGTCTATGCAACGACGTCATATCATGTAAGTCTATGCAACGGCTTCATCTATATTTCGTCTATGCAACGACGAGCATCTGCATCGCTGTTATACCCCGTAGTTCCAGGGTATGTATGCGAGGACGTACGTACGAGAATACGACAGAAAGATTGGAAAGGAGGAAAGAGGTGATTTTTCCACGGAAAAGTTTCCGGTTTTTGTAAAGGAAAAAGGTTCGTTAATGGGAATTGGATTCCCAGATTTGGTATTCGGACTTCCTGGAATATTAGAGAATTATGGAATTTTATTTTCGGAAATGGTCACGTGGGGCCCACGGGTGAAATTTACGGTTTTGTGGGGCCCACTTTGTTTTCGAGATTTTGGCCATTGTGGATATTTTCGGAAGATGTTTTATTTTTGGGCCAATAGGAGGGTGACACGTGTCACCCCCCGCCTAGGTGGCTTGGCCGAATGACATTTGGGCACAAGTGCCGATTAGAGTCGTTTTTCGACGAAACGTTTTACATAACTTGCGAGGGGAAAATTCCGGCTATGTCTTTTCTTATTTTTGCGGATTTTTCCGAGAGACGGAACATTTTGGACCAACGAGCGGCGACTTGGCACCCTCATCAGTGGGCATGCGGCGCGTGGGACGAAATGGGTCAAGTTGGTGAGATATTTTGGTAGATATTTGTGAGGGTTTTAAGGAGTAGGGACTAGGGGCACTTGGGCACATCTTGGCCTACACTTGTTTAGCACTTGGCTAGATCTTGGCCCTGGTTGGCCTTTGCTTACCCTATAAATACCCCTCCCTTTGAAGACTTCTTCATCTCTCAAATCTCTAAGTCTTGAGTACCCTCTCCTCCTCTTGTCGACTCTCGCCCAAGAGCCTCCTCCTTTTCACGTGGCCTTGTGGCCGAGAGCATCCTCCCCTTCCTAGTAGCCTTTCTACGAGAGCACCCCTACCTGGGTGTTCTCGTAGGTACCCCTTTGGTTGAGAAATACTCAAAAGTATTGTTATAATGCCCAAATACCTTAGCCTTATGCCTTGTAGTATTCCAAAGATACTTATACGTAGAGTCGAAATACTACAGTATGTCCTTTTTGTCTCTAACCAAACCCTAAGGAAAATCTCCATGGTTAGTTGAGTGCTATGTAGAAGTTGGTTAGAACTTCAAGGGTTGTTTGGAGTGGGATGGAACACCGAGTAGAGCGAAACATTGCTAAGGATCGACTTTAAACTCGGATAATTATGGGCTTATCGAGGTAATTATCTTGTCCCCCTATTGTAATTGGATATTACATGTTGTTAGAATATATAGTTGAAGTATACTATATATAGAACTGAATGTAGTTGTTGGCAATGTCTTTTGACTTAAGCCTGAAGCATAAGGAACTGAACTGAACTGTAATTACATAGGACTGTATTACAGTAGACTTGTGTTGTATTACGGTATAGTAGAGTTGTACCCGTCGTTAGATGTATAACCCCCGGTTGGCGTAGCGGCCTCGATAGAGAGGAGATTTCTGTTGTGTGGCGGGGAGGTGCCGAATTTTACGTAGAATGTTCTACGATGTTAATAGTCGCGTGGCCTTATAGGTTGAAGTGCTACGTGTGACGTAATCTTCGGCTAAGGAGTAGCCGACGGTTTGAGGTACTTGAGCGTTTTGCTATTAGTCGATACTGCCGCGAGGTATGTGAACCTCTTCCTATCTCCTCAGCATGATATGTGTAAACTATGTAGTACGGTAGACGCATACGTGTGTTTGATTGTTGTAAACATAAAGTGTTATAACGGCTTTATGGGAAGTTGGTTATATGACTTTATGTAGGTAAGAAAATGGGTTGTGGTTTTGAAAGGTAAATCGCTTGATTATCACCGACTTGTTATGTGTTAATGAAGAACTTGAAGTATTTCAAAAGGTTTATAAATCGTTTTGAAAGAATGTGTAGTAATGTATTTTTGAAAACTTAAGAGTTATACTAGCTTTATGGGAAGTTAGGTATAACGGCTTAAGAATGTTTTACTGATTTTGGAAATCAGGATGTGTATCGACAAACCACTGCAGCGTTAATAAAAGGAAATGTTTGAATAATTAAGTATTGGCAAACTAAAGAGAAACTTCCATCTGCATAGAAGCTAAGATAAGACAAAATGATATTACAATTCTAGATCATGGCTGCTGTAATAAGATTGTTATAAGCAAGAATATCCTACTCACATAAGGCTTATGTTTCTTAGATTGTTTAAAAGAGAATTATATTCTTGAATGAATAAGACTATGAACTACGAAACCTTTCTAAAATAAACGTGAACATTTGAAATTAGGCAAACTCGGACGTTTGGAAAATAATGTTGCTACTTGGTTTTACAAAGGTAAGTGTTTTGGTTTACTTAAAAAGACTACTCTATTTTTATACTACGTATTGTGTGACCTATGTGATAGGAACGGATCTTTTAAAAGATTTAATGTATGAAGTACGTTGGGGTTAGATACTCGAACTTGTTAGTAGAAAGTACCTTGTGTGAATAACTTGATTGTATTGGTTTGTGATAGCCTTGTAATACTTTCTTGTTGATTTGATAAAGTAAACATGTTAGGATGCTACTTGTGTTAGTATCTTGTGATTGTTATGTAAGGGGTCATTCTCACGTGCTTACATTGTTAAAAGGTAAGTCCATCAGATCTTGTTATTATATCACCTACCCTCGATCGTATACCAGGGCTTGCCACCCTTGATGCGGTCTATACGGCTATGCGTCCTCGAGACTACGCGAGCCACGTGATGCTCCGTGATACGATCGATCATTCGGGTGTTTAGCACGACGCGGATTCTATGCGGTCTCTCGAGGGACTATGCGGTCCTCGGGCGGCTATGCGGCCGCGAAGTCCGTGATGGATACCGAGGTTAGGTCGCCGACGCGGTATACCTCGTGGTCTAGGACCGGATTCGAGGAATACCTTATGCGGGTCTGTATGACCTATGCGAGTGCGAGAGTTCCAGAATAGACGCGACATTGATATTGCGCGGGCCGCCTTCGATCATGTGGTGCGGTCAGAGACCTCGTGATACGCTTTATGGCATTTGTGGTAATCGGGTCTTAGTAGTCGGCTATGCCTTCGCATTTACCCCCGCACGGTCTTATTGTGATGACTTTGAGGCGTGAGTCCTCGACTTGACATGATCGCTTATTTGTTGTGAATCGTAGTTTGCTATCATACATGTCTCCCGCTTTTTATAGACCATCGTGATTTCGCCATGATTACTTTACGCTTTCACATACTTGGTACATGTCAGACCGACTTCGGGCCGCGTTCATGCCGCAGAAAAGGTACACCATCGATGATCCTCGCTCTTAGTGGTCACAGTCAAAGATTCGGGAAAGCCCGCTTCTCGGAAGCTTCGGTGGTATACCCCGTCGTTGTAGGTATTTACATTCGTGGTATGGCGGGCCCTGTCCGTCATAGTTATTGCAAATCTTAGAGGTCCGTAGTACTGTTGTGGCGTGGATCCGTAAAAGGATTAAGCTGTTCTCTTTAAAAGATTGTTTATATATGCCGAAAGGCAAGTTTTCACAGATTATTGTTTTATACTTCTGTTGTCTCATGTTATGTTTTTATGTTCCACGACACTGATGTTGTATCACTAAGGTGCCCGGGGTAAGGCACCAGTCACGGGCCCGGGTTTCGGGGCGTGACAGAGTGGTATCAGAGCAGTTAATCCTCGGAAAGTGTCTACAGGCTGTATCCAGTAGAGTCTTGATTATCGGTGTGTTGTGCACCACGCCAATAATCAGGAGGCTATAGGATATTTAGGATGGTTTCTATTCTTCTCACTCTGAGATCGTGCCTTAGAGCGGTGTTGAAAGTTGGACCCTCTGACGAGATTCTTTCCCTTATCGTTATACCTCCGCGTAGGGCAACCCGGACCCAGGAGGGCAAGGCAGCCGAGGGAGCTGCGAGTAGAGTTCAGAGGGTTGCGTGGGCACAGGCCCAATTACCACCTGGGGCGGTGTTTTGTTCGGGGAGTTATGCTACGTCACTAGCCCCAGTAGAGTTTAGCACGGCGGCAGCAGTTCCTACTGCGGCCATGATATTTGAACCTTCAGTTCCACGTTTGGGAACAGAGAATATAGATTGCAGAGAGACGACCCTGTTGCTAGCTATGGATTTGGCTACCAGAAAATACCGATGTACCGCGAGTCTTGAGGACTTTCTAAGAAAGGGTTGTGCAAGGATAATTCTTCAGTTAGGCTTGAGCATGGCCTGTGTACGGGCTTATGCGCAGCAGGCCGAGAAACGTAGAGATCGACGGGTTAACAAAGGACAACGGAAGAGGGCCAGAGCAGCAAGGTCCTTTGGTAACTTCGAGGCAAGTCGCCTCACCAGCAGATTAGATTATGCACATCCACCAGTGCAGAAAGGTCCTCCACGGGGTTCAGTACGTTCGGGGTATGCAGGAGTTGGTCAGAACTCCAGGGTTTTCGATTCACTATGCGACAGACGTCATCCCGGGGAATGTCGTCTTTTAGATTGGTACTTGTTGTACCTGTGGCCGTCAGGGCCATGTGTCGAATGGGTGACCTAGTAGAAGGACTTTGTCTTCAGTACCGGTGGGTAGTTCGTCACCTTCCTTAACTATGCGCCCTACGGGGCAGGTTCGATTAGAACGACATAGGGGAGTGAAGCAGTAGATGCAGGAATATCCTTAACCCTCTAGAGATCAGTATATGTGATAAGGTGAGTATACCTTAAGTGCTATGTTCTGGTAGCAGTAGGTTAGTTGTGATTAGAAATCATGGTTGTTTAACCGAGTAAGATGTTGGGGGATAGAGAAGGCGTGAGCCTTAGAGTTTTACACGTAGAGACCTTAGAGGTAAGGCTATCTCGAGAAAAGGTGTAGTGTTATGTTTGACCCTTATCGGAGTGCATAGTGCACATGAGCTATGTTGTGGGATAAGTCCCTGAGTAGTGTGGGGTGAAAGAGGGTAGTTGAGCTAAGAAGACCGCTAGGTTTTCGTAACGTGATTAGTGAGATTGTTCCGATTCGGGAAGCTAGTTTTGTGTGCGTTACCGGGTCGGGTTGATGGCCACGTGCGGGTCAACCCGCGGCCTGTGTGGTGGTGGGGTCTGGTTGTGGTGGTCCCGCCTTGAGGTAGGGTCATGAGGGTGTTAGGCCCAGGCTTAGTTAACCAGCGTACGGGTTCGTGGATGCGTTCGACCAGTGGTCGGGCCGATGGGGGCAGCCTATCGTGTTCTTCGGTCAGGGTCGTTCCCTCGGCAGTGTTGGTGTTATCTGAAAAGGTTGTAAGGCTGCACGGGGTGCCTACCTTCACCTTATGACAGACAGTGAAGCCCAGGTTGTGGCTATTTTCGTTTCCTAAGAATTTTACCAGGCAGGGTTAGGAACTCAGGTGAGTCTCAGAATCGCATTCGCCCTCGGGCCAGTGTTTTGATTTCAGGGGTAGCTGTGAGGATCGTTGTCTCCGGTTGGGGGAGTGTTTAAGCTACCATTTCAGTGTTCGGATGCCGTCTTGTGACGCCTTGTAGGGGGCAGAAATGCAAGTTGCCGGTCGATTGGTTCGATGTTGGCAAGGTTCAGATAGTTGGTTCAGGTTTGTTCCGTGAGCGGTGGTTAGGGTGTGACGAGTTTTGGGAAACAGAGGAACTTAGCGAAATTATTTTGGGCCGCACGAGTTCATATGAGGAATAGGCGGGTTGCCTATAGGTTAGCATCCGCCGTCCGACTTAGGAGGCGACGTCCGGTCGCCCGTATTGTTATGTTCGGAAAGTATCGAAGATCCATCAGTGTTCAGTAATAATGACCACGTTAGAGATAGTAACCCGAGTTTTGAATCGGGCGATTTCGAAATGTGGTAAGAGTTCGAGTGTCGCGGCGAACCGGTGATCGCGACGGCCGGCACCATTTGTTGGGTCGCTGAGAAGGTTAATGCCTCGTGCAAAGTGACAAAAGTGGTATCATTTTGGTGATGTTAGAGGTGTTTCCTCGTGGACTTGGAGTAAGCATTTTTGTGATTGTTTTAGGGCGGTATGGCGAGATTGTTCTCGTAAGTATAGTAGTGAAGTCTAGATTGGCACACGTTTGTTTTGAGACTTAGAAGGAACATTCGGACGAATGTTTCTAAGGAAGGAGAATGTTATACCGTAGTTCCAGGGTATGTATGCGAGGGGCGTGCGTGCGAGAATACGAGAAAGATTGGAAAGGAGGAAAGAGGTGATTTTTCCACGGAAAAGTTTCCGGTTTTGTAAAGGAAAAGGTTCGTTAATGGGAATTGGATTCCCAGTTTGGTCGGACTTCTGGAATATTAGAGAATTATGGAATTTTATTTTGGAAATGGTCACGTGGGGCCACGGGTGAAATTTACGGTTTTGTAGGCCCACTTTGTTTTGAGATTTTGGCCATTGTGGATATTTTGGAAGATGTTTTATTTTGGGCCAATAGGAGGTGACACGTGTCACCCCGCCTAGTGGCTTAGCCGAATGACATTTGGGCGCAGTCTGGGTAAGTCGTTTTTCGAAACGTTTTACATAACTTGCGAGGAAAATTCCGGCGATGTCGTTTCTTATTTTTGCGGATTTTTCAGAGGCGGAACATTTTGGACCAACGAGAGGCGGCTTGGCACCTCTCCGTTGGTGGGCATGGTGGGCGGCACATGGGACGAAATGGGGGTCAAGTTGGTGAGATATTTTGGTAGATATTTGTGAGGGTTTTAAGGAGTAGGGACTAGGGGGCACTTGGGCACATCTTGGCCCTACACTTGTTTAGCACTTGGCTAGATCTTGGCCCTTGGTTGGCCTTTGCTTACCCTATAAATACCCCCCTCCCTTTGAAGACTTCTTCATCTCTCAAATCTCTAAGTCTTGAGTACCCCTCTCCTCCCTCTTGTTGACTCTCGTCCAAGAGCCTCCCCTCCCCTTTTCATGTGGCCTTGTGGCCGAGAGCATCCTCCCCCCCTTCCTAGTAGGCCTTTCGGCCGAGAGCACCCCCCCTACCTTGGGGTGTTCTCGTAGGGTACCCCCCCCTTTGGTTGAGAAATACTCTCAAAAGTATTGTTATAATGCCCAAATACCTTAGCCTTATGCCTTGTAGTATTCCAAAGATACTTCTATACGTAGAGCCCGGAAATACTACCGTATGTCCTTTTTGTCTCTAACCGAAACCCTAAGGAAAATCTCCATGGTTAGTTGGAGTGCTATGTAGAAGTTGGTTAGAACTTCTAAGGGTTGTTTGGAGTGGGATGGAACACCCGGAGTAGGAGCGAAACATTGCTAAGGATCGACTTTAAACTCGGATAATTATGGGCTTATCGAGGTAATTATCTTGTCCCCCTATTGTAATTGGATATTACATGTTGTTAGAATATATAGTTGAAGTATACTATATATAGAACTGAACGTAGTTGTTGGCAATGTCTTTTGACTTAAGCCTGAAGCATAAGGAACTGAACTGAACTGTAATTACATAGGACTGTATTACAGTAGACTTGTGTTGTATTACGGTATAGTAGAGTTGTACCCGTTCGGGTTAGATGTATAACCCCCCCCCTGGTTGGCTTGGTAGCCGGCCTCGATAGAGGAGGAGATTTACGCTGTGGCGAGAGTCTGCCGAATTTTCTGTAGAATGTTCTACGATGTTAATAAGCGCCTTGTGGCCTTATAGGTTGAAGTGCTACGTGTGACGTAATCTTCTTGGCTAAGGAGTAGCCGACGGTTTGAGGTACTTGGAGCGTTTTGCTATTAGTCGATACTCGTCGCGAGGTATGTGAACCTCTTCCTATCTCCTCTAGCATGATATGTGTAAACTATGTAGTACGGTAGACGTACATGTGTTTGATTGTTGTAAAACATAAAGTGTTATAACGGCTTTATGGGAAGTTGGTTATAACAGCTTTATGTAGGTAAGAAAATGGGTTGTGGTTTTCGAAAGGTAACTGCTTGATTATCACTGACTTGTTATGTGTTAATGAAGAACTTGAAGTATTTCAAAAGGTTTATAAATCGTTTTGAAAGAATGTGTGTAGTAATGTATTTTTGAAAACTTAAGAGTTATACTAGCTTTATGGGAAGTTAGGTATAACGGCTTAAGAATGTTTTACTGATTTTGGAAATCAGGATGTGTATCGACAAACCACTGCAGCGTTAATAAAAGGAAATGTTTGAATAATTAAGTATTGGCAAAACCAGTAGAAACTTCCATCTGCATAGAAGCTAAGATAAGACAAAATGATATTACATTTCTAGATCATGGCTGCTGTAATAAGATTGTTATAAGCAAGAATATCCTACTCACATAAGGCTTATGTTTCTTAGATTGTTTAAAAGAGAATTATATTCTTGAATGAATAAGACTATGAACTACGAAACCTTTCTAAAATAAGAAACGTGAACATTTGAAATTAGGCAAACTCGGACGTTTGGAAAATAATGTTGCTACTTGGTTTTACAAAGGTAAGTGTTTTGGTTTACTTAAAAAGACAGTCACTCTATTTTTATACTACGGGTATTGTGTGACTTATGTGATAGGAACGGATCTTTTAAAAGATTTAATGTATGAAGTACGTTGGGGTTAGATACTCGAACTTGTTAGTAGAAAGTACCTTGTGTGAATAACTTGATTGTATTGGTTTGTGATAGCCTTGTAATACTTTCTTGTTGATTTGATAAAGTAAACATGTTAGGATGCTACTTGTGTTAGTATCTTGTGATTGTTATGTAAGGGGTCATTCTCTGTGCTTACATTGTTAAAAGGTAAGTCCATCAGATCGTTATTATATCACCTACCCTCGATTTGTATACCAGGGCTTGCCACCCTGACGCGGTCTATACGGCTATCACGGTCCTTGAGACTACGCGAGCCACGGTATGCTCGGATATGACCGATCATTCGGGTGTTTAGCTCGACGCGGGATTCCTATCACGGTCTCACGAGGACTACGCGGTCCTTGAAGGGCTATGCGGGCTGCGGAAGTCGGGATGGATCTGAGGTTAGGTGCGCCCGACGCGGGGTATACCTCGGGTGGTCTAGGACCGAGATTCGAGAATACCTTATGCGGTGCATGTATGACCTATGCGGGCTGCGAGAGTTCGAGGAATAGACGCCACATTGATATTGCGGGCGGTGGCGGCCGATCATGTGGTGCGGTCTAGAGAGACCTCGTGATACGCTTTATGGCATTTGTGGTGCTGGGGTCTTAGTAGTCGGCTATGCCTTCGCATTTACCGTGCACGGTCTTATTGTGATGACTTTGAGGCGTGAGTCACGACTTGACATATCGCTTATTTGTTGTGAATCGTAGTTTGTTTATCATACATGTCTCCTGCTTTTTATAGACTCTTATGATTTGATTCTGATATTACTTCTGATTTCACATACTTGGTACATGTTGCATCGACCTCGCCGGGCTGCGTTATCTGCAGGAAAAGGTACACGATCGATGATCCTCGCTCTTAGGGTCCGATTCGGATTTGGGAAAGCTCGTTTCTCGGAAGCTTGTCGGTGGTATAGTCCACTGTCGTTGTAGGTATTTACATTCGGGGTATGGCGGGCCTGTCCGTCATAGTTGTTGCAAATCTTAAGTGCAGAATCTTTGTTGTGGCGGGATCGTAAAAGGATTAAGCGTTCTCTTTAAAAGATTGTTTATATATCAGAAAGGCAAGTTTTCCTGATTATTGTTTTATACCATTTGTCTCATGTTATGTTTTTATGTTCCTGATTACTCACGATGTTGTATCACTAAGGTGCGGGGTAAGGCACGATCCACGCCCGGTTTCGGGCGTGACAATCGCGTCTGTCACGACCACGGCCGCGATCGATACCTACCGGGTACCTATCGGTATGCATCGAGAGAATAGCGGTGAACATACATGAAACAAAATCGTATAAGGTGAACATCACTAGCAAGCCGATAAGGCCGCCTTTCATAAAATAACTTAACCGAAAGTGAAACGACATCTTATCATTACTGACCCAAACCACAAACGTGACTACGGACCTGCAGGAATAACGATGTGGCGGGCGGGGCCGTCATACCCCGATTGTACAAAAGTAAATAACCTCGTGAATCATACCAAAAGACAAAGCCTCGGAGGGATGGAGCTTTCGGAAAATGAGCGATGATCCTAATAGTGCGGACGAGCAAGCTACGATCTCGACTGCGGCGTGAACGCACTTCGGGCGAGGTCGATCTAACAGTACCAAGTATGTGGCGAAAATCATGCGAAAACATAAGTCCGAAAACAAGTGGGATCGGGGATGAAATCAAATTACCTTTTCGTGTCTTACCATCAATAAGAACATCAATCATATACTACGGCATGAAGAATAGGAAGCTCATAAATCAAATACAATGGAAGCGTACCCGTGGAATCCTTCATCACTGGCGGCACGTCCAAGTAAACTCATGGCGAACAATGGAAACATACGTGGAATCCTTCATCATCGGGCGATGCGTCCAAGTAACTCATAATCGAACAATGGAAGCATACGTGGAATCCTTCATCGCGGCGATGCGTCCAAGTAACTCATAATCGAGCGATGGAAGCATACGTGGAATCCTTCATCATCGCGGCGATGCGTCCAAGTAACTCATAATCGAACAATGGGAGCATGCGTGGAATCCTTCATCACCGGCGATGCGTCCAAGTAACTCATGGCGAACAATGGAAGCATACCGTGGAATCCTTCATCATGGCAGATGCGTCAAGTAACTCATGGCGAACAATAGAAGCATACGTGGAATCCTTCATCGCGGCGATGCGTCAAGTAACTCATAACTGAACAATGGGAGCATACCCGTGGAATCCTTCATCACTGGCGGTACGTCCAAGTAACTCATAACTGAACAATGGGAGCATACCCGTGGAATCCTTCATCACTGGCGGTACGTCCAAGTAACTCATAACTGAACAATGGAAGCATACCCGTGGAATCCTTCATCACTGGCGGTACGTCCAAGTAACTCATAACTTCTTTAGGCTTTCATTAACATACAAAATGAATCTCATTTTCATGACCTTATTCAAGAAAAACCAACTCTTTAACCTTTCATAAAGTTATTATAAACAACTCCCCATAAAGCCGTTATACTAACTTTATGCCTTAAAGCTTTAGACGTTCATACTCTTTCATAGGGCCGTTATAACTAACCTCCCATAAGGCCGCTATAACTCCTTATGTTTCAAAAGATTTCGTTCTTTTTATTAACCAAGAGACTTATACTTCAAATCAAACTCACACAATTTCCGTAATACTTCTTCATGTCACGAAATCCTTTTCTACCTTATTTAGGATAAACCATTACTTAGGAATAAGTGGGTTAACTCTCTAACCCAACCAACTTAGACATTTTCTTAAAACAAGTCAAGTACAACAAATGGATTTACTTCATTTAAAACCCGTACGTCTATCGTACTATATAGTTCAAGCTACTCATGCTCAAGAGATAAGAAAGCTCCACATACCTCTTTTGTCAATCCGCTTGCCAAGCTCAACTACCGCAAGTAATATTTCAACCTATAATAATAATCATGATACGTTTATTAACCTCTAATTTCAATGTAGAATAATCTAAACTCAAAGCCACTAAATCCTACGGAAATTTGGGCAGCATTTCCTTTATTTCTACTCACTTTGCCACCTTTTCAAAGGCCGATTTTTAACACTCGACGCCACATTTAAGGCTCAATCAATCCAACATTTCAAAGGGGATTACACACCTAAACTTGGGTGTGTAAAATTCTGCCCCAAGTTACAATAATTCACTTAACAATCCTAAGGTAGTTTTTAGGCTTCAACATGCTCATAAACTCTTCTTAACCCATTTTTCATATCCAACACACATTTCTAGCATGCAATGACTCTAAGAGCATTATTTACTACCACAAGTTCTTTCTTCTTAACATGCAAAACTAAATCTAAAGGAAGAATCATTACCTTAAAGTTTTAGCCCAAACTTCTTCCAAATATTGCTAGCTTCCTTGCCAAGAACACCACCACAACAATGCCAACAAGCTAGCTACAAGCTTCCTTTTTGGTTCTAAACTATTCAGATTTTTCTTGGGTTTTTTAGAGAGAAGGGGGAGCTGATTTTTAGAGAGAGGAAGATGTTTGAGAGATGACCAAGTCTACAAGACTTGGTCAATATAAGCCATGCAAGCAAAATCAGATGAGGGGGGACACTTGTCACCCTCCCATGCCCTTTTTAAAAGAGAAATCAGACTTTTCTAAGTTTTTCCGCCCAAAATTCCCGCCTCGGCGCCGCGGCCCTGCTTCCCGGCGCCGCGGCGCCGCAACTCCTGCGGACCCTCAGATCTTCCGGCGCCGCGGCCCTGCCGCCTCTTTCCGAAACACATTTTTGTCCGACTGCGCACTGAACTTGTAATTCTCATAACTTTCTACTCCGACGTCCTATCGACGAACGGTTGGTTGCGTTGGAATCTAGACTCAACGAACTACGCCCCAGGCCTCTGAAACACTTAGGAACTCTCAATGTATCGGGTCATAACTCGCCCCAAACTTGACTAAAACCCGTCCGGAACGATCCGTCAACCTATCCTTAGAAAATTTTAAGTCTTACCCCCTTTCGTACGCTCTCAAACGCATGACCTGAACTACGGGGTGTAACAGCGTCTATGCAATGACGCCATTTCATGTAAGCCTATGCAACGGCTTCATCTATGCTTCGTCTATGCAACGACGAACATCTGCATCGCGTCTATGCAACGTCGTCATCTCATGTAAGCATATGCAACGGCTTCATCTATGTTTCGTCTATGCAACGACGAACATTTGCATCGCAACGGCTTCATCCGTGTTTCGTCTATGCAACGACGGACATCTGCATCGCGTCTGCGCAACGGCGCCGCATCTCCTAAGCTTATGCAACGGCTTCATCTATGCTTCGTCTATGCAACGACGAGCATATGCATCGCATCTATGCAACGGCGCCGCATTTCCTAAGCCTATGCAACGGCTTCATCATATCTCGTCTATACAACGACGAGCATCTGCATTGCGTCTATGCAACGACGTCATCTCATGTAAGCCTATGCAACGTCTTTATCTATGTTTCGTCTATGCAACGACGAACATCTGCATCGCGTCCATGCAATGACGCCATCAGCATCTACGAACATCTGCATCGCGTCCATGCAATGACGCCATCAGCATCTACGAACACCATGTCTTTTCCAGCACCACATCACCTGCAACCCAGTGTCAATCATAATTCGACACTGAGATAAATTTTGAATTTGCGTCGGCATTATCTTTAATTTTCTAGCATTCCATCGCAATTGTAACCCAGTGTCATCAAAATTCGACACTGGACATATTTTTGAATCGATATTCGTCCGTCCATAATTTTAGCAACGCAGCAACCCAGTGTCCTCATAATTCGACACTGGGACATTTTTAAATCTGCGTCAGCTTTGCTTTTATTTTCGCATTACAACGATCCAGTGTCATCATAATTCGACACTTGGACAATTTTGAGTCTGCAGCAGCCCTACTTTTGAGTTCTAGTTTATAAAACTGGACAAAATTGGTTACAAGTCAACATTTTTGTCCGAAAACTCTTCCATCATCTCCGTACAAAGAGGGACATGCTGTTGACAGTCAATTTTGACCCATTTTTCATATATTTATTGCAATTTTAAGTATTTTAGCACACCGCATTTTAATCGTTATTTTGCATATTTTTACCTAATATTCTATGTTTTATTATTCACAAAATGACATTTCATCTTTTATTAAGCATTATGTCTTTGTTAATATTATGTTTCTATTATTATTATTGTTACACCCCGTAATTTCAGGACATGTTTATAAGAACGTACGTAAGAACTAAAAAATGTTAAGATTTAAGACTAGTAAAAATTTATCAGAATTATGGAAATGTCGGAAAACGAAATATTGCGACTAATGAGAGGGCGACACGTGCCCCCCCCCCCCCCCCTTAGTTGGTCTTGGACGAAATGGACCATGGGTGAAATGGTCATTTGACCAATATAGAGATGAGCAAGTCTTGCTAGACTAGAGCTTGATAACATTGACTAAGTCAAGGCCACTTGGCTTGATCTTTTTATTAAAATACATCCAAGCCACTCAATTGTTCTCATCTTGACCCTCCATGTTGTTATTTAAACATACTAGTAGCAAGACTAGTTCCCACACTTAGACAAATTTCAAGAAGAGAAGCTCTCGGGTTTCATAGGATTTCAAGGAGAAAAATTTTCGTTTGTTGTTCAATAAGCTCCACACTTTAAAACAAGGTTCCTAAGAGTATTGTAAGGGTATCTCAATAGAAAGATCCCGAAAAAGTGTCGTTTTTGCGTTAGTCGCAAGGTGAAAACCTAAGTCACTTTCCTAGGTTTAGATTGGAAATTAAAGGAAAGTTGTTGGTGATCTTCTAAGGGCTTCAAGTGGCGGATTGGAGTGTCAAAGAGAGGCTCTAAGTTGCTAGGGAGCGACTTCGGATCTTGAAGTTGGATTAAGGCTCGTTAAGGTAACAATCTTGTTTTCTTAAGTGTTATAAGATTACATATTGTTGTAGCCTTACATTTTAACTAGCATGAAGTATATGTATTAAAGATTGATAAGTGTTATGGATATTGGAAGCCTAAATCCGAAATGACATTATTAGCCATTTGAAATTGAAATACAATTTGGTCGGTAATTAGAATCGTCGCATGTTATCTACTTGAAGATTGTAGTAATCATAATCGATTGCGGCTTGATAACATGTTAGACTAAACAAAGTGGATTGAAAAACAATTGGAAAAGACTTTGTATTGTTGTACCTCAATGGTCGAGAATGACATTGTATTTTAGACTAGTTGGATATCAATTGTGGGGCAGAATTTTACACGTCCTATTAGGCGTGTAATCCTCTATTATTAACTACATTGTTGAGCCTTAAATGTGGCATGTTTGGTTATTGAATTCGGGCCTTGAAAAAGGTGGAAAAGTATGTAGAAACAAAGGAAGTGCTGTCCGATTTTCCGTAGAATTTAGTGACTTTGCACTTGAAATATTCTACGTTTGAAGTTAGAAGTTAATAGACGTATTATGGTCATTATAGGTTGACATACTACGTACGGCATATTGGACTTAGCAAGTGGATTGAACCGAAGAGGTATATGGAACTTTCTTATCTCTTGAGCATGAGTAGTTGTAAACGTATAGTACGGTTGACGTACGAGATTTAAATGAATTTAGTTTCATTTGATATCCTTGACTTGTTTTAAGGATGTCCAAGTCGGTTGAGTTAGAGAATTAACTCACTTGTTTTTAAAGGATAGAAATGCCTTGGTTTCAAAAGCATAAAGTTGGTAAATAACTTTATGGAAAGCAAAAAAGAATGATTTATCCTAATAAGGTAAACAAAGATTTCTTGACTTGAAAATGTATAGAATACTTGATTTGGAAAGTATTGATTCCTTGAGCTATTCTAAAGTTAGGAAATTTGATTTCTAAAGTTAAGAGACTTGAAGTATTTTAAAAGTATATGATACTTGGCTTTTAAAAGTATAAGTCTCTTGAATATAAGGAAGAATGTAATTGCCTAAAGTATAAAGTTAGTATAACGACTTTATGGGAAGTTGATTATAATAGCTTTATGGAAAGATGAAAGAGTGGTTCACTCTAGTAATGTAAATAATGATAAATGACTTGAAATAATGAAAGGCAAATTGATTTGAAGGCATCAATTGCTTAAGGTTTTAAAAGAAAGAAGTCACTTGATTTAGAAGCCTAAATGTATTTCTAAAAGGTATTGTGACTTGTCTTGAAAAGTAGATATGACTTGATACTACGGTTATTAGTATCTTGGAAGTTTTATACGAAAAAAAGTCATTTTAAAAGAATAGAAGTACGTAGTACTTTGGGTTAAATTCCCGGATTTTATAATGACATGTTAGTGCCTTAAGTAAACTAAAATGAGAATGTATATGAACAAAGCTAATAAGAAGTTAGGGGATTTCTTAACTTGCTTATGTTATGTATGATAATCCGGTGGTGCTTATGTTATGTATGATAAGCCGGTAGTGCTTATGTTATGTATGATAAGCCGGTAGTGCTTATGTTACGTATGATAGCCGGTTGTGCTAGGTTATGTTATTTATACGGGGTAAACCCCCGGGTTACTACTTATTCCATGGAATTGCTACCCATGATGCGAGTGCGGCGTTTGTACTCATTGCGGGCCCACCGGGCCCATGCGGGTGAAATAGTCTCATGCGAGGCGTATGACCTCATTGCGGGTCCACAGGACCTATGCGGGTGAAATAGTCCCAGGAGTAGGACTGCTTAATGATACTACGGGCGGGTGACCCTACTTTGATCATGAGCCTCCTATTTTTATGCAGTAAAGTATACACTTGTTTACTCTCATTGTTAGTAAGACACATTGTACTGTTATTTGAGTTATCATACATGTCTCCAGCTTTATTTTAGACTTATGATTTCACTACAGTACTTTCATTTTCACATATTTGGTACATGTTGTACTGACCTCCTTCGGGGGGCTGCGTTCATGCCGCAGGTAGAGTATACAGGTTGCTGACCCTCACTCTTAGGATCACTGTTCAGCTGTTGAGAAGCTCCATTACTCCGGAGGCTTATTCTTGGTTTAGATCCCTGGTATTGTCGGTTGTTGTACATTCAGGGGTATGGCGGGGCCCTGTCCCGCCACAGTTTTTATTCTTAGAGGTCTGTAGTCACATTTGTGGATTGGGTTGGAGGAACAGAGATGTACTGTTTTATTTTTGTATTATGTATATGTTACGGAAGGTGGCCTTGTCGGCTAGTCTGTTGATGTTAAATG
This sequence comes from Przewalskia tangutica, assembly GCA_029844215.1. NCBI lineage: Eukaryota > Viridiplantae > Streptophyta > Magnoliopsida > Solanales > Solanaceae > Przewalskia > Przewalskia tangutica. The sequence continues at coordinate 21,945,492 of CM056730.1, read as the reverse complement.
TCTAAGTATTTTTTTATAAGTTGTGTATGTTCCGCTGCTATTCTCTGATGTATACCTGAAAGGGGTGCACAGGTAGGGCGCCAGTCGCGGCCCGGGGTCGGGTCGTGACAATTATGTTTTCATCTCTTTAAATAATTAATTGGCATCCCGTTTTTACTTTTAATTAGGCATTAAACATTTCTTAAATATTGTTTTTTTATTATTGCATCGGCATTTGCATTTTAATAATCTTGCATCTTTTTAAATAATTTCCTTTTAAATGATTAACCCGTTTTGCATTTCATCAAATCAGTCCCAATTCGAGGCTTAATTCGAATCAGTCCAATCCAACACTCTTTTATTCCCCCCCCCCCCCCAAAACAATACCACACTTTTTATTTCCCCCCAAAACCTAAACCTAAAATATCTACCCTATAAATAAAACATTACACTCCCCACTTTCCCTCCCAACAAAAAATCAGCCGCCCAACAACAACACACCAGCCGCACAACCATAAAATCCCCCCCCCCTGCAGATTTTTTACTCTCCCTCACACTCTCCCGCCGCCCTTCGCCGGAGTTCCATCTCCGGTGAACTCCAAACCAACATCAGCCCAACCGCACACTTCTGATTGCCCTCCCCTCTCCAACTCCCGTCTCCGCCCCTCCTTCGCCGGAGTTCCATCTCCGGCGAACCAGCCGGCACACACACACAGACAGATCAGTCGACCTCCCCCACACCCCATTCTCCTCTGTGGTCAGGCGAACTACTCCACCGGCGAACACCCTCACGAACCTCCCCACATAACCACCAGCGAACCACCAATACTCTGTTACCCTTATTCCTCGTCGACCTCACCATTGCGGCGCCGCTCCAATGACTCGCCACAGAATGACGCAGCCACACTCCTTTTACTTGATTTAAGTATGGACTGTTTTGTTTTCACATTTTTGATATCTTGCCGGAGTACTGAAACTCTGGCGACCTGCGTGGGTTTTATTTCTTGATATTTGTTTGGCTTTAGTTAGTGGGCTGATTTTTTGATTTTTTTTTTGATATCTCGCCGGAGTTCTAAAAAACTCCGGCGACTGTGTTGATTTCGTTTTGTTGGATATCTGTTGTTGTTGGCCTCTGTTGGACTGATTGTTTGCGGCTATGGCGTTTCGCCTTTGGGATCTGTTAACTGTTTGATAGAACTTTAGCCCGCAACCCGCACCTATGTCATATCTTTGTGATTTTTCGGACTACTCTTGACATTATTTTTTTTTAAGTTATGGGTCGATCTGGTTTGCTGGTTTATCTGTTACTTTGCCGGTGGTTTGCGCCGATCGCTGCACCATTTAGCTGTGTTGATGTTGCGTTGCTACTGTTCCGTTGTCCCGTACTGATTTTTGGACGATTTTGCCCCTCTTATTTTAAACTGATTGAAATATATTCGTATTTTCAAAGAATAGATACTACACTGTGTATTTTACTGATTTTGAACAGATACTGCGCACTTGGCCAATGAAAAAGTTATCCGTCGATTTTTGAGGTCTCCACAGTTGCAAAGAAGGAAAATAAAATAAATGAAGCTTTCAGGGCAATGATGATTTCTTCCACTTACACCGGATAACCAACATGCATTGGCAGGGCGAATTCTCGCAGCCGCACTTGTTTAGGCTGTCCCACTTTATTTTTATATATCTGAGCCCTCTGTGTTTAAAACTATTACTGTTTTGGCGCGGATCTGAAGGTTCTATTTATTTTATTATTTCTAACAATATTGGCCGATGAAGGAATATCCATCTGATTTCCAAGGCCTCCCATGTACAAAAGACGGAGTTATTTTTTGCTTTGCTTATTAATTCTTGTCATTGCTTTAAAGTTATTTATTACTAACACTTTTACTAAGTGTTTATGCAGGTACCCGGAGATCATTTTGTGCAGAAGGTCGAAAAAAGGGCTAAAAGATGTCCCGGAATTTTTATTCGATTTTAGCTTTATTATTTTGTATTGTATTCCATTATAATTGTAAATTATGAAAGCTGCTTAGAATATGTAGAATAAAAAAGGGCAACAAATAATTAACCTAGGTTTGAATGGATAACCGCAAGTTAGCGGATCTTAAAGGATGCCCAACCCCTTCCCTTTAGGATAATAAAGAACCCTGATCCAGAATCTCATTAATTTCGTAGACCATTAAATGGAGATTAATAGCAGTATTTTTATTGCAATAAATCAAGTATCCTAATTCACTTAAATAATTAGGTGGCGACTCCTTAAAATCAGCATTATTGCTCCATCCAGGGAACCGCGCCAAAGAGCAACGTTGCGGATACCGTTCAGACCCCAAGGTCAAAAACGGGCGCGACACGGACCTAAATTTATTTTAAGGTCATAATGGGCCAAGATCCAAGCCTATGCTATCTCCGTGTTTGCTTTGGATGATAACTTCAATAACATATCTTGGTAGGTTCTAAACCAATTGCAAAACTTATTTTTCACTTTCGGTTGATTAAATATTTTATTTTAATCTTGCGTCCTTAGATTAGTCTGACACTTTGGCGCCAAGATTTGTCTAAGCAAGTCAACCCCATTATACGATTGTTTTTATGTATCTAAGTAAATTTGGCTTTTGCGAGCAAACACTTTGGTGTAAATATTCACAAAAGTTTATCATCTACTTTTACATTTAAACACATCTATGAAAGAGACTGAGTCATCGTAGACTTAGAGCAAATGCTTTGGCATAAATACTCGTATAGCCGAAAAGGGTTTTGCACTCTAACAATTATAATGGACGACGCATTCTAATTTAGACTTGTATTTAAAATTTGGGTAATATTTTTCAGTTTCGGAGATTTTAACCAAGATCAACATTCATGTCATATTCAATACGACATCTAATCATGCAATTTCTAAATCACATTTAGTTGGGAACCATCAACCCAATAGGCAATGATATAATATGGTTTTGATCAATTACAGGGCGCCGCCTACCCAGACAGTTATAGCAGACACTATGCTAATAATTAAATGCACGCATTTAAAACACTTAGCATATATTTCGTATATTATTCATAAATATACAATTAATAATAATCATGGGTTAATTTATCTAAATTCTAAAATCTAAGTCTATGCCAAACTGTCCCTTAAACATTTTCTGAATTTATAAATTGATTTTCAGGATATTTCTGTAAATTCCAAACTTGTCAGAATTTACAGTTCAGTCCCTTAAGAATTTCAAATTTCAAATTGAACGCCTTTAAATTCAGAAATTCCAATTTTAATTTTCAAAAAATATTTTCAGGTTTCATGGACCTGTCTATAATTTCCAAAATTTAAAAATTTGATTTTCAGAAACTTTATTTAATTACAAATTAGCCCAAAAAACCAAATCTGCCTATTTAAAAAAGTTTTAATTTCAGATTCTGAAACTTTTAAAATTGAATCCAATCAAATCTTTAAAACTTGATTCGATTTGATTTTTATTCGAGCCGCGCCCTAATTGGGTAGCATGCGCTACAGAGGCAAAGTGAGTCGTAAAAGTTTATTTAAAGCTTTCGATTTAACAGTGTCGCAGTTGCTGCATCGGAATGGCGCACGCCTCTAAAACTCCTAACAGCGCGCGCTCCATCTTCGAGCCGCGATGCATCTGTCCTAGAAACACAAAATCTGGATTTCCGAAATCCTAAAACTGGTTCAGGGTCAGATTTGCAGATTCATCCTCGTTACCCTTCACCATCAAACAACACATTCATCGACCATCATCCAATTCCTTCTCGTTTTGCTTGAGTGCACCATGCTCGTAATGAACCGGTTACGCACATCAACTTAGAAGAGTTAGATTGGAATGACTTTCTCGAATACATCATTGTTTAATAGTTCAGGAGACAAGGATTATGCGTTCATAAGATATTAGGTTTTAAAGATTCTAAACGACAAAAAAAAATTAAACAAACTCTAACCCATATTATTATTAATTATTATTATTATTACATAATCACACAAAATAGCTCAGGCTCTGATACCACTGTAGGGTTTCGTTGGGTTCGTGTACGCAGTGAAATTTAAAAAATTTATGTTTCAAACCCAGCAAACGACGAACTGCATAATGATTATGCAATTACATAAATACATATAAACATACAACATGTAATATAACCGTAATACATTGATAGTGAACTTACGATTTTAATCACTAAACATAGCTCCAAAAGAAGATTCCAGAGCGAAAAGATCTCAACAACTACATTAGCAACACCTTTATACTCTACTTCGGCACTGGAGCAGGATAATGTGGCTTGTCACTTGGCAACAAGGGAGACTGGTTGGAGACAATGCAACAAGGGAGATTGGTTGTTGAGTTCTGACAGCGGAAGAGTTTGTGAAATGGTAGAGGTCTCCCACACTATTGCATCGCGTAAGAATTCTCCCTATATTGAGATCCTTCACAGAGAAACCAAAAGGGTCAAAATCTACAGACACCTAATTATTATGAGTGAATTTCCTAACAGATATAAACTTTTTAATAATTTTAGGGGTGTAGAGGACATGGTTAAGTGAGAAGGGTGGATGGGGATTTTTAATGTGTGTATTGCCATAACCTGCAATTGGAATGCGGTGACCATTGCCAACAGTAATGTATTGAGGATACTTTAACTTAAGCAGTTGGGAAAAGTTACCTGAAGAGTGGTCAGGTGTGATGTGGCTCCGGAGTTCATATACTAATTATTGTCGGGTGGTTGCAGAGTGAGAGTGTTGAAAGCTTGGCCCAAATCAGTGGGTTACATCTGCAGAGCCGATATCAGATGGGCCTGTTGGTGCTGGACTGAGAATATTGGGCCGCCATCGCTGAAATCGGCCTCGCTGCCGGAATGGGCAAGCGAGGCCCAATTTGTATGGAATCGCTGCCGCGGCCATCGAATCTTTGCCGCCGCGATCGCCATCGGTGCCGGCAGCTGGCGCCGCTCGCTGCCTTGCCTTTGCTGTGACCCTTCCCCTTATTTACTTGCCTCGCCATTCGCTGCTCGTTTCACCGCGCTCTACCGCTGGTTGTCCGGTGGGCGAGCAGAGCGGTCGGTCGATCGCAAGTTTTCAATGGCTAATGCTTTTTTATTGTATTCATCCTGTTTAGCACGTCGTGTTTCTTCCAACAACAATTGTGAACGCGCTTTGTTGAAGGTTGGAAGTGGATCAGCCTGTTGAATCATTGTTGCAAGAGTATCATATTCTCCTTTTGGTAATCCTGCAACGAGTTGTAGTACCATTTTAGTCTCAGAAACCGTTGTTCCAACATGAGAGAGTTGGTCGGCGATAAGTTTCAGTTGTTTGCAATAGTCAGACATGTTATTAAAATTCTCAAGACGAGTGTTGTTGCCCGAGTATTTTTATTATCCTGAAATATGTCTTCAAGCGTACCCAAAGTTCGCGTGCCGAAGCATCAGTTTTCAGGATAGTACACAGCAAGTCTTTTTAGATGGTACCATAGATCCATTGTTTAACAATTGCTTCAAGACGGCGCCATGTCGAGTCATCAATCTCAGAAGGTCGAGGGATTGAATCATCAATGTGGTCGAGCATGTTATACGCACAGGCATAGATATAAAATAGTTCTACCCACATAGAATATTGACATTCTTCTTGATCAAGAATAATAGGGACAAAATTCTTGATGTTTGTGACAGCAAATGCCGGATGAAAAGAAGACTTTGAGGAAGGAGGGGTGTCAATTAATCCGGAGGTAGAACCAGTGGATTTAGGAGAGGTAGGAGGAGACAAGATAGCCACAGGGTTAGAAATTCAAAGGAAAAACCGCCACTGCCGAGAGGAAGAGGGAGGGGGGGGGGCGGAAATCAGTAGAGAATTTCTAGTGTTTAGGAAGTTAGGCTATTGATACCATGTAAGATGTTGGAATAATTTTTCTTAGGAATTTCTTTCATTAATCACAATATATATAGTTGTACAAAGGTGATTCTTAATACAGTAAGAATTCTAAGTTACCTTTAATACAATATACTAATAAATACAATATATACTGTGAATATTTGAAAAATATTCGCTAATAGTTTAATTCCCGGTTTAATTATTTTGCTGCCTAGTTAACAGTGTACTATGAATCTTGATTTGAACATGAAAGTGAAAAATTAACGATTGCAATATAATTACATAGAGCAAGTTTTTTAACGGATTCGCAATTAGCACAGACGTATACCTTGTTGCCTCGCATGATGAATTTCTAGGATTTATTATCTTTTTAATTCTAATTTCATATAGATATAGGCATTAGGTTAATTTGAATAAGCAATATTAAGAATGAGATAAATCAATTAGTCAGTTCAGGTGGATAACTCAAAAGGATTGCTAGCTAATTCATAACCCTAGGTTTGCTTATTTGTTTTTGTTCGACTGTTTGATTTTAATTCTTTATTTTGATATTTGTTGCAGTAGTAGTTAATCACAAACAACTTGGAAAATTTTGCTTTAGTTTAATTAATCAGTCAATAGTTTGTATAAAGCCTCTGTGAGAACAATACTCTAGTTCCATCACTTTATTACTTATCGACTACAGATATTTATGTGTGCGTTTGAACCCAACACCAACCACTTATATTGCACGTCAACCATTGTTGAAGAGCCACCATCTCTAGTCACCACTATAATCTCTACCTCCACAACTACCGTCAACCACCATTTCACATTCAATTTTCATAACATTATATAAATTAAAATATTTTTGAATATTATGTGGATGTAATATTTTGCTATAGTTTTCTTTGAATTTAATAATATTATTCATTCGTTCTTACACAAAAACATTTATTACATTGCCATTTTGATTTGTAAAGTAAAAACAAAGTGGGACTTAGTTTGTATCGTTACAATCCCAATAAAAGCTCCCATTATTTACGGGCTTACCCGACTCATAAAAAATTCCTTGTCAGACATCAATTTCTTTGAGAGATAGAAACAGGTAATTCTCATTTTATTTTTCTCCATATTTTTTATGGGTAAAACAACTAAGGTGTACATTCTTGATACATGCAAACGTGAAAAACATGGCATCTACAGATCTAATAAAATGTAGTTTTGGGATATGAATTTATAAGCCTAGCACAAGATCTAATCTATATTTGTTCATTCAATAAATTTGAAGAAGATCCCTAACCCCGTGTTAGATACATATGCATTTACTCCCTCTTGTACTTGAGGGAGTTTGATCAAGAATTCTTTCTTTTGCTTTGAGTTCCTGTATTTTCTAACGTAATTGTTTTATTTTAGCCAAAGTTACACTTTTGGCTGGGTGGCCAAAAAATCACTAGCCAAATATACAAAAAAAATGTACTTTGATAGGCGGGCTATACTGTGTAAAAACCCCTAAATTTATGGTTCACATTTTGCCATTAATCTGTTTTCTTGAAACTTTCCTATGAAAATAAAGATTGAAGGTGCTGTATGGTTTCCACTAAAGATGATTTTTTGTGAAGTCTACTATTCATCTTGATTTCCTTTTACGTTTGTTCTTAAGCTTTGTCTCATTTTTGTTTGTTTTTTAAATCATCTGTATATTGACAGCTTGATATTCCTGAAGGAAACTATTCCCTTTTATTATATTGCAAATTTCTTGTAAAGCATACTCAAATGTTATAATTTCAATATACTTAACTCAGGATGAATGAGCAAGTTACACAATATAATAATCTCAATGCTCAAACAATCCTACCAGCAAAGCGAAGGCGTGGCCGCCCTCGCAAAGATGGAGGTGTTGCTAAAAGAGGGAATTTGCAGTCTCCAGTGATGGCTCCTCCAGTATCCGAAAACATCAAAAAGGTTCAACAAAATGCTGTTGAAATGAGCCAAAAAGATGGTGTTACTGGCGGTAACAACGTTGTAGGACAGATGGTTTCTGGCGTCGTTGACGGTTGTTTTGATGCAGGGTACTTCATCTCCGTGCGAGTTGGTAATAGCGGGACCACGCTCCGTGGATTAGTCTTCCAGCCCGGGAGATTTGCTCCTATTACACCAGCAAATGATGTTGCTCCATCAGCCATAATGTACCATAGAAATCAAGTTGCTCAGCCAAATGTTGCACCAGGACAAGTTTTATCTTCTAAGCCAACGTCAAGTGGTCCATTTGTACCTAATAATAGTCAATTTGCTACTGTCATGACACATCAATCTGGCACGGTTGACGAGGCACATTGCAAATCGGGTTCTTCATTGGGTGAAAAAACCGTGCTTCAGCCAAATCAAGATCAAAAAGTAGTCCAAATCCAATCCCGCACGACCCTTCCGGTGGAAAATCTTAGAATGGTTGAACAGAATGAAGCGATCCAGGTAATACGTCCTATCTTCCAGGTTACTAAGGCCTCATTTTTTTTCACTTGATGAAAATCTTAATCATAATCATTCACATCTCAGTCATTAAGTCTATTTGTTCTCTAGGCCTAAATCTTAATCATTCAGATGTTAGTCATAGTGTGTTTTATTTTTAAAATTTTAGGACCACTTAATGGGTGTAAAAATCATGCTGCAGACGAATCAAGATCAAAGAGTCCACCAAATCCACCAATCCCACACGGCCCTTCCGGTGGGAAATCTTAGAATGGTTGAACAGGACGAAGTGATGCAGGTATTTGAACTCGCGAACGAATCAGAGGGGACTACTAAAATGATTGCAGAATCCGTTTTGGTTGAACCGAAAACTAGTGAAGGAACTAATAGCAATCAGGAACTTAATAAGGCTCAAAACCAATTCATGGGCTCTATTTATCAATCTGACATTCTTTTTCATGACAATCACACCAGCTCAAACGGCGAATTTCATCAGAATCCTGATGTGTCTAAGTCTCAAGAGGCCTTGGAATCCAAGAACGATAAGCAACCAAATCCTGAGCAGTCGTACATGCAAAATCTACTTCAGCCGGGAGAGTTGGTTCAATTTGAAGCAAAGAAACTTGAGATTCACCGAGCTCCTATAAACGCTCAAACTCAGCTCTACTCCTCCCAAGAATGGACTCATGGTGGACAAGAAAACCAACAAAGTCAATTCAATCAAGGTACTCTATTTGCTAAACTTAACTCTATTGCCCAAGAAACACAAGCTGCTGCAAAAGCTCAAGTAGTTCAGCCAAGCAATGAACTAGAAAGCCCATTTCTTGAACAGAATTATGTTCAGATGACTAATGAGAACCCGAATACCAGGATCAACCAAGTACTGGTTAGTGGTGAAACTCAATTTGTGGCTCCAGAGTCAACTAGGACTACTTCAATGGACTTCACGATGGAAAATCTGAATTATCCAAAGAATGAAGAATCTCAAAATACTCATGTTGCACCTGAAGTTGAGTTATCAAGAAATGCTGAAACGTTGAACGAAACTAAGGAAGCAAGTGATCCTCCTGGCGACAAACTTGTGTTAGGCTCTCAATTAGCAACACAGCAAGAAGAGGCAAACGCTGAAAATTCTGAGCATTCAGCAAACGTTGAGACTCAAAGTAAAAGTTGTTATGGTGGCAACATCAACCTGGAAATTTTTCACCAAGGCCAACCTTGAAGCTGCTCAAAATTTAAGAGCAACAATGTTAGACTTGTTTTCTCTATAAGCAGCTGCTAGTTTAGGGCCTTATGTTCTAGTTAGAATTGTTTACTTTTTATTTTTATTTTGCAAGACTTTTCTTGAGTTACTGGACCTTAATCATCCCAATTATATAAAACTTTCCCCATCAATATGGCATGTCCATAGAGGCGGAACCAGGATTTGAAGTTTATCGGTTATGAACTTGTCACTGAATGCATAGCTCGTTTTTAGTTCCTGGATTTGCAATTAAATATTTATACTAAACAAAGCTACTCCGTACCTAATAATACATATTCTAAACAAAAGCTAGTCCGTACTTAATATTATACCTCCGTCCAGATAGCCACAAGATTATCATTTTGGAACATGGGATATGGATTCCATGATTATGCATTTACATCTAAGCGAAACAAAGGTGACACCTTAATTATGAAGGATTTAACTTATATACGCTCACAATGTAAAGAATTTTAATTATATTATTAGCATTACAGTCCCGACTAATGTTCTATCGTGAGACTAGTCGTATATGAGTTTTTTTTTCGGTATTAGGTATTCAGTGTTTGTAATTCACTTGCCTGATTAGTGCAATTGCATACCGAATAGGTTCGCTAAAAGGAGTAAGGTAAGGATTTCATTAGAGTAATATTTCAATTGAAACTTGTTTGTTCTTGTATATCCCTATTATTTTTTCAAATTGATCTCGCGGGTCCATATAATTCAAAAGAATATGTGGGTGGTGTGATACACAACATTTCATTCCCTTATCAAGGATTCGATCAATTAATATTCTTTCACTAATAAGTAAAAATTCAATTTCTTGATCAGTATTTTCAATTTTTGGTCAAAATAGACTTGCAAAATTCTTAAAATTGTATTTGATTGAATCCAAGTATTCTAAATACTCCCCAAATTTATTTTTCCAAGAATTTGAACCCGAGATCTCTACAAACTAGTTAATTAGGTGCAGTTGACAAAAAATGAAGATCAGATCAAGATTCCTCTTGTAAACAAATAATATAACCTTTTTCCTTCTTAAAAAAAGCAAAAGTTTGACATTCTTTATAGAAGAAGTAGAACATGTCCATCAGCCCAAAAGAAGGGAGTAGAACATGTCTGGTTAGAAGGTCTTCTATAAGTTGAGATTGAAATGAAAGCACAGAGAAGTACACTTCTGCTCGATGACAACAATACTTATAATTGTGTGTCGTCATCAGGCTATATATAAATGGAAGCCGTAGATCTGTTTTTGGTTATATTCTTGAGTTGTTTAGCTGCCATTTTCACCATAGTTGTCAAGCAAAATCTGCAGGAGTTCTGTCGTAATGTTTTTTTCCTAATCATCCTCTTGGTTTTCTTTCTTACATTTCCTAAGTCTTCCGTTTTCGTCCTCTACCACTGCTTTCTGATTACGGGTATTGCTATGTTCAAAATCTTGTGGACCATCATGTTTTCCTGACTTGTAATGCATTTTGCTGTAACTTTGAGAGCTAATTGATTCTATATATGTTATTGGCATTGATGATGGGTTGTGTATTAATTTCATTTGTGTTTTTGGCTATTCCTTCTTCCCGTATAGTATCTGTTAATTATTTCCTTCGTATCACGTATACATATCCCCTCTATATTTCTCGACACCTTTGACTGTTTGCAGAATCGGGCCTATCATATATTTTCAGACATAGCTGATGAAAAGGTCAATTAAACACTGACCATCGACAAGATAAGTGAACAATTTACTCCATAAATTTTGTTTTTGACAACTTACTCCAACTGATAAAGTTGTTGTCATGTGACCAGGAGGTCATGGGTTCAAGCCGTGGAAACAATCTCTTACAGAAATGTGAGGTAAGGTTGCATACAATAGACCAGAAATGTGAGGTAAGGTTGCGTACAATAGACCCTTGTGGTCGCATAGCGGGAGCTTAGTGCATCGGGCTGCCCTTTTACAAGTAACTTGCTACAAAAAATTATAATCCCAGCAACTTGAGGCATCAAGAATCAAAACAGAATAGTACCACCTAAACACAAAATCGACTAAACTCCAGGAACCAACCTTTTTTCAGCAAATCTAGAAGATAACTGCAAATTTGTAAATTATGAATTCTATCAATGCCATCTGAGCACCCTTAACAGAACAAAACTAACAAGCCATCTGAATTCAAAGATGGTAATAAACCAGACATAAGATGTTATGATAGAAGAAATGGTAAACAGAATCATATCTAGAAATGAAAATTGGAAAGAAAAGCACCATAATATATCAAAATAAACATCTGACAAGCCAAAATCATGGAAGTATTAAAAAGATGTCCTTGATCTCTCTGAGGTCTTTAACATAACTAGACCACATATAACCAAAATGGCCACATGGGCAATAAGCCGAGAAAAAAGGCAATAGAAAAGAAGGCAACTACAGAAACAGACAGAAACTGACCAGAACATAAATGTGTCTCCAAGAACTAACCTACAGATAACAAACTATACTACCTCTTCATTCAACTGAAAAATAGACGTGCTCCGCTTTTCAACATCAATGATTTTGCCATGTTAAGAAGCTCTCAGCAATTCCTTTGATCAGCATATTACTGCAGAGAAATAAAATGTGATATGATGAATGAATTGCTGCATCCTATAACTATTTAAAGTTCTACTTCTCTAGCAACTCATTTCTTCACCTAGTATCACACGGATGTTAAGAAATCGTATAGGAGAAATGCAAACTATGATAAAACAAAGACGCTATATTCACACTCCTAGCAGAATCAAGAGTGGATATATTCATGTCATTCCCTATATTGACATAGGCATACAAGATTTTAAAAAAAACTCAAAAGTTTCGGCAAATACCTGGGGCTGCTGCGACATTTGTTGATGTGAAGGTTGTGCGTAATTTCCATACCCTGCATAGCCCGCATAGTACATATTTGGATCCTGAGTAGGTTGGGCATAACCATAGGCTTCATATCCTGGTGTATACCCATAATAACCACCACCACTCCACTGGTTCGGATCACCCTGAGACTGCTGAAAAGTTGAATATATTATTTATATCAGATACCACACAACGGATACTGCAGAAATCAGAGAACAGCATTTAGGAAAAACTAATAACCTGCTTGTTTGAAGGACTACGACCCCATGAAAGGCGGATGCTTTGTCCACCTAGCTGAGTTCCACTTAAAGCTCGTAGAGCTTCCTCTGCACAACTTCTGCCATAACAATGGACAGCATGTTAGTTTCCTTATCATTGAATTTGACAAAGTTCAGAAGGCATGTTACTGTACCTATCAGCAAATTGAACAAAACCACAACGTTTGCCCATTGGTATTTTTACATGAAGCAATTGCCCGTAGTTTCCAAAAACCTGCCTCAGGTGATCATCTGTTACATTGGCATCCAAGTTCCCGACGAAAATCTGCAATTAAAGCTGTTTAATATGAGTATAGTTTGAGAGATACAATCGAACGCCAATATAAAGAAATGTACTGACAGTCGTATTAGTAGGGTCATCCTCATTTTGAGTTCCAGTACTTTGATATGAAGAAGCTGCAAATGAAAGAGCAAAGGTGAGGGATAGGGTGGAGAGCTTTAATGATCCGTGTAACAGAAGATATACTATAGCACATCAAACCAAAGAAAAATGCAGTTGAAAAAAACAGTAAAACCAGGAGCACCCACAAATCTGAAATTTCAGAATTTGCAGCACCCACAAATTCGAAAAAGCAGTATTGCATGGGATTGAAGATACGTCCATACGTGATTGTCCTTTGACATGTACAAAAGGCCAAGAATCGGGAGCAATTGTATTATAAACAAATTTTGACAAAGGAAAATAACTTAATGACTCCCTCACACCCAATAAAGCAGAAATGCATCAGACTTGCAACACGCATGCTAGACATGTATTTAAACATTTTTTGAGAAAGTAAAATTAACATCTCAACTTTCTCAAGTATATGCCTAATTTTTCTTTTTCTTTTTTGGTTTGTTTGCGGGAAGGGTGGGAATGGGATGGAAGAGGACATGTATAAAGATGAAGATCACTATGGGTCGCCAATAGAAGTATTGATCATAATGCGACATTTTAGAAAAAAGAGCAGAATAGAAAGACATTGAAGATTAAGGCACCCTAGAAGGTGGATTCGCTCACTTGATTTAGTGGTATGAGATGCTTTCCTAACACAAGACCGATTTGAAAAGAGGGGTTATAACATGCAGAAGGACATGAAGATGTCAATCAACTTTTCATCCACTGCAATTCACTTATCAGCTGTCGACCATGTTTTTTGAATATAAGTGAGCTGAAGTGGTGCTGGCAAAGAACCCCAGATAAAGCTCTAAATGTCTTGACTAAAGAAGTAAAAAAGAGATTCAGCAAATTAATAGCCAAAACTTATCTAATGAACTTCAGAGATTTAAAAAAAAAAAAAGGGGGGGGGGGGGGGGCGGGGAACATTGAGATATTTACATATCATGTTACAAAATATATATATAAAACCACCAGTGAAAAACACTGACAAATCATGTATTCAAAAGTGAAATGATGGATTATTAGGTTGTAATGGTAAAAGGAAACTACCCTCCCCCTTGGTGAGGGATTTCTGTAAAACTAATCCATGAGGTAAATGAAGCAGAATTAAGATATCCACAGATAAAGGACCAGGACACCTTAATTTGACAATTGAGACTGACAGCACTGAAGATCAAAGTGACACTGGTGGCTGATTAAAATATATCGATATACAAGAATAAAATGGGCTGAGTAGTAAAGAGAAAAAACTAGAGCTGTTAAAAATTAACGCCGAAAGGATCGGATAGAGGAAATTTAACCACATTTAGATAAACTGACTTACGTAACACCATGCCCTAAAAAGGTATTCATTTCAGCTGAAACAACCTCCAGGCCACTAAATGATAGAGCCTGCCTCCAATTTACCCTGCTTCGAGACAACCGGAGTATTATGAGATTTTATATTTCATATGGAAGTTTTTAGCACTCGAAGGAAATGACGTTATAAGCTGGTACTACTCTTCAAAAACTCAAGAGTATAACCGAATGAAAGCGAACATAAAAGCACCGCTCTGAATGAGACCAAAACAGATAACTCGTGATCCCCAAAATAAACCAATAGCATCCTCAAGCTATCTAAATTCAGACCTCACGCTCTTTATGACAAATTAGAACAAAAACAAAGATTCAAACTCTAGGAACAACACACGTATCAAACTGCAAGCTAGATGAAACACATTATTCTTAACTACTCAAGAACATTACAGCGCCTATCAATAATAAATAACAAAAACTGGAGATATACCTTGCATCTGACCAACAGCATTCTTCTTGTTAGCTGCAGGACCAACGCGCATGGCCCTAGTGGAGCAAAACTTTCCATTCATTTCAGTCATAGCACGTAATTGCTCACTCTCGTCCCCAAATCTAACAAACCCATAACCCTTTGTGTGCCCTGTTGCCCTATCTGTTACAACCTTAGCACCCTTAATTGAGGGATAACTGGCCCTGAATGTCTCCTGAAGCATGTAATCAGTGACATCAGCTGCCAAGTCTCCAACGAATATTGTGTATTCAGGAGTATTATCTGTACGTTTTTCACCCAAACCGAGTGATGCCCAGTTGAGCCTAAAATTTTGCTCAATATTAGGCATCAAGGTGCCATTGTATGCTTGTAGATTCCTTTCTGCAGCTGCATGACTATTGAACTCAATAAAGCCGTAACCCTCTGATTGTTGAGTTTGCTTGTTACGGATAACTTTAGCAGAGACCACCTGCATAACCAGTTTAACAGTTAGTGCTTTTTCACACAACCAACAGCAAAGGGTGAAAGTAGAGAAAGTGGAAAGAAGAAGACTGTTATTAGTTGCACCAATATGCCCACCAGAGCAAAAGAAGAGTAAATTCGGTATATGCTCACAAGAATGCACGTAGCACAAGTTGTATATCCCCCAATTCTCAAAATCTCAACTTTATTGGTAAGACATTCACCAAAACAAATTTTGATAAGATATACCCCACAATTCACAGGGGAGTCCACATAGCTGGTACTAGTAAGTAAACCCATCAATTATTGATTCAAAGATACCAAACCAACAATAGGAATCCACAGTAGCAACTTAAAGCTCAATATTTTGTCCCATAACACCATATACAAGCACCCCAGGACCAATGGACTAGCTTACTCAAAAAATTCAACAACAATCAGTTACAAAAAAAATGTGCACTTCTAAAGAGGTGCCACTGAAACCTCAAGCAGATTTTTAAGAAAATATTTTCCTGCACACTACTTACAAGATTAGAGGAAATTATTATAAAGGTACTATGTTTAAATTAATACTCCCTCCCTCCCAATTTATGTGGCACCATTTGACTTGGCACAGAGTTTAAGAAACAAGGAAGACTTTTTAAGTGTGGTCCAAAACAAGCCTTATATAAATGAATGGATCATCTCATAAAGTTAAATTGTTTCTAAATATAGAAAGGTGACATTCTTTTTGGGACAGTCCAAAAACAAATGGTGCCACAAAATTGGGACAGATGGGAAACCTCTCTTCATTGTCTTAAAGTTAACTGTTTTTCACCAAAAATATAATACAAGTTACTGCACATTAACTCCATCTTTGAAGTGATATAAGTTACTGCATACAAACTCCATTGCGAGATTATTCACATTCCTCAAATAAACACACAAAACACTCGGTAGAAATCAATCCAAAGCATATGACCACAGCAAACACATAACAATTCTCAAAAAAAGAACAAATCCAATCTCCCCCCTAAAGACTTAGTTTTTCATAATTAAATACTCAGCAGCCAAATCCAAAACAAGCAAACGTCCTTTTCATAGCTTTTCAGTTGCTTATATTTTCTGATATAGCCTACATGAGCAACTAAATCTGCCTACGCGCACAGCATAGCCAGTCACAACCTCGATGTAAGAGAAGAATCACCATAAGTAGCTGCCAGACAGAGTAAAAATAGTATAACTATGATAAAACCTAAATGGATACACAGAGTATTCATACAACATGCCAGCTAGTTCAGGTTGAGGCACAGTAGCTCAATCCAATATACTAATTTGAATGTCTAACAGAGTGTGAACCAGCAGAATCATTAGAAAAAATCCATTCATCATAAACAGGTCCTTGTATAGTAAAACCTCTCTATAAAAGTGTCATTTGTTCCGATATATTTTTGGCTGCTATAGTGAAATGTTGTTATAGAGAACATATAATTCTCCCTCCGTGTCAATTTATTTGACTTACTTTCCTTTTTAGTCCATTTAAAAAATAATGCATCTTTTATGTTTTGGCGATTCTTTAATTCTAACTTTACACGTGACATATTTTATCAATTTGATACATTCTACATATGTTTAGTTAAAAACTACAAGATTCAAAAGTCTTATTGACTTTCTTACATTCCGTGACAAGTCAAAACCAGACAAACAAATTGAAACGGAGTTCAGATTGAATGTCTAACTAAATCATTAGAAAACATATAAACCTGCCATTATACCTGCAAATAAAACCTAATAACGATAAATATGTATATCAGGAACTTAGTTATACCTCTCCAGTTTGTGCGAAACAGTTATAGAGGTACTGTTCATCCATCCAAAACTGTAGATCTCCAATCCAAAGCGTCCGGATCTCATCAGCACTAGTCGGCTGAGCCGCCGCTGTGTACTGAGATTGTTGTTGTTGCTGTTGCGGCGGCGGTGGTGCTCCGCCTTGCTGCGGTGGTTGCTGGTAGTAATAACCGGACTGCTGCGGCGGCGGAACCTGGTACTGCGGCTGCTGCCATTGCTGTTGGTATTGTGGTTGCACCGCCATTGGTGGTGGGACCATTGAGCTTGGTGCCGGTTGCATGGTGTTCAAACCCTAGAGAGGGAATATTATGTGGATGATGTGAGAGAGATTGAAAGGAGTGGGGAGAGATATTTTTGTAGTGGTAAGAAAACGACACAATCAGTGCCACGGGCATAGGTGGAAATGAAAGTAGGTTAACTTAAAATTCAGAGCCGGAGGTATGAAGTGTGGGTTTGAACTTTGAACCATACTGATAGTAATTTGCTTTTTTTGGGTAGGATGACGTATTTTGTTTTCAAATTCTGGTCATTCAGATACATAACGCGGTCATGTGATATGAGTTGTCTTGTTCTCAAACTCTAGTCATTCATACATTTCGCGATTTACTGATAGTAGTATTGCACATCTCGCGATTTACTGATAATAGTGTTGAGGAGCCGGGATTACTATCTCTAGGAATAGGCTGTCAATCTAATAGTAGTGTTGATGGATCGGGATTACTATCTCCGGAATAGTTTGTCGTAAGAAGAAAAGCTAGATATAAAAAAATGCTCCAATAAAAGTGTGTTGAGGGCCATCTATCTACTTTTTACAAAGAAAGCATTGAACAAAGAGAAATGAACCTACTATCTTTTAATTGTTATTTTTAAGTAGTGTTTTTTTACCTCCAAATGATCTTAGATTTCAAATTGGGAGTATAATTATTGTATTTGTTTTTATCTCTTATATATTCTTTTTTTTCTAACGATCACTGTACCACTACTCCTCTATGAATTCCTTTCTAAATTTGAGAAATCTCTCTCTCACTCTTTTATATTTACAATCTTAATTTATTGATGATTTATATATAACTCAATTAATTAATCTTTCAAACAAAAGTATTGTGGACCTTTATTATTTTTGTATTTAATTTGTAGGTTTTAGATGTAGTACTACAACATAAGGAGGTAATTTTATTATGTAAATATATCTATATCGTAGTAGTTAGTTTTAACTTTTAAGTCACATTTTAAGTAATGTAAACCTAATTAATTATGGGTTGAAATAGTTCAATGTAGAAGTGAATGTTTTGAATAATACAAACACCTCAATAGAAGAATGACACAAAAAGAGTAAATATTTAAAGAAAGAAATTATATCTCAAAATAAAAATAACAGTAAAGTAATCAAAAATCTCCCAATTTATATTTTCTTAAGGGACGTATAAAAAAATTAAGATGAAGTATAAAATAAAAATAATATTTTGTCTTTGTCCTTTCTTTCTTGGTAAAAGTAGACAGATGGGCCACCATTATCCATGTGTATGGTTGTTAGCGGTCCAGATACTCCCGGTAATTACTCGAGAATCGGACCGGTAAACCCGGACCGATACTCAGACCGAAAAGTTAACGGTCCGGATACGAGTATCAAAAGATTACCTGCACCGATAAGTGAGCCTGACCGGTAACCCAGAAATATTCAAGAACACCCTCATCCAAACCTCCTCACTTCAAAGAAGCCCTAATTATATTTAATTGCAATATTCCCTAATGTTGGACCATTTTACATATTTTAAATATATGTGATGTAGACTTTATATTTTAATTTGAAGCATTGACATATAAAATATAGGTAGGGAGAGAAGAAAGTAAAGTAATTGTAAATTAGTGAAATTTTAAATGGTCATTTTGAGCATTTCAATACATTTTTCTGAAATCTTACAAGTCTAATCCGCAGTATCACATTTTTAATATTAATAGAGAAAGACATAATTCCAAATATTGAGAAGTCGAGGTCCCTTAGAAATACAATCATTTAGTAGCCATTGTTCCTTAGAACCTAAAGTCTGGTAAAAGAGGATTTTATCCTACCAGTGTAGTAGATTTATCTAATGACATGGGAATTGGCACGATGTTAATAAATGTATCCCACATCGAGAGATGACTTTGGCTAATAGAATTTATCCCACATCGAGAGATGACTTTGAAGCGAACATTTGTGCCCCTTATTTAATGACATCCAATTTTTGGAGGGTTTTCTCATTTAGGAAAATCCCAATCAATTCTTAGTTCAAATATTTTCTTCTGTCATGAAGGCCTTAGATTTTCTTTTGGGACCAAAAAAAATCTTATCGGTCCGGACCGATAAAGTTTCAGTCCGATCTCGATCCGGGATCGATAACCTTATCGGTCCGATCTGAATCTGTTGATACCCGAACCAGACCGGACCGATAACAACCTATCCATGTGTCAAAATGTAATGGACCCTCATACACCTTTTATTGGTAGTGCTTCACCCGGATAAAAATATTCTGGTGATAATAGTATGATGGAACTGAAAAGCTAATATGGGCAGTGTGTGGCTTTTTGTTAAATATGCTCACGTGTTAGTTTTGACTAAGGTTGGCCAACGGGGCGGGATATACCGATCCAACCCCGCCCGAATTTACATCGACCCCGCCCGACCACACTGCCCTGCATCGATATTCGTGCAGTGCGGCCGAAAAATTTCGTTCCCGACCCCTTCTAGCCGTTGCACAACGGCTTTGCCCAATTTGGTCGTTGTGCAACGGTCAAATCCCCCTTCCTCCTCCCCCAACCCCCTACTCCTAATATTTATTTTTAACTCTTAAGTTATTATATTTACACTTTAACCCAATTTTTTCAACTATAAATACTTTCATTTTCTCTTCATTGTTTCTCACAAATCTTCCTACAATCTCTCTAATAATCTTTCAATCTATCTCTCATTCCTCTACATTGTCTACTAAGTATTCAATTTTATTTATTCATTTGAGAGTGAAGTTGACAACTAGCTTGAGGATCATCCATCGAGCAACGTTTCAATTTTCAACCTCTCGAGTACACATCGACGTTACGTCGGCGTTTGGTACATTCGTTCCTTCATTAATATTATTGTGTCTTTATTTTAATTATCACACTTAATTTTATTATGTTTAATTATTTATTTACATAATTAAAATGGAAGGATTAAGATGTATGTTTAAGGGTAGGGGTCGGGCTTTTTCTAGTAGGGGTAACAAGGGCAATGGTACTTCTTCTAGTCATCCTATTTCTCCTAGACATGAAGATTTTATTGATACTGAATTATTTCCTGATGTACCATTAGATTTAGACGATGAGTTATTTTCTGGAACTCAACAAGACTTTAATTTATAAGATAATCTAGATGACACGTCCACTAATGCACCTCAAACTGAAACGCCTCATATTCCCCCTAGTATGAGACGAGGCCCACCAGAATGAAAATTAACATCACTTGTATGGGCTTTTTTTGATAGATACGTAGAAAATCAAGTTGCTAGATGCACATTTTGTAAAAATGTTTATAAATTTAAAATGGGAAAAGGTCAGAGCGGGACGGGGGGTTTAACTACGCATTTGAATACCAAACACAAAGCTAGGTGGGATGAATATAAGGCTAAAATAAAGGGTGAGTCAATTGTCTCTCAGTCGGGACAAGGTTCACGCACTGTCCCTCACCAGGTACAGGGTCAAATTGACCCTATGACGGGGGCAATTGTAGGTCCTAAATACGATAAAAATAAAGATAGGGAAGAATTATCAAAATTAGTTGCAGTGGAGGGTTTGCCCTTTTCATTTCCTGATTCTCCTGGTTTTATTCATTATATAAGAGAAATGTACAATCCTGCTTATAACGGTTTTCCTAGATCAACTGTTAGGAGAGACGTTTTTAAATTTGCACACGAATATCAACAATATTTACGTTAGTCATTATATCATTTTTCTGGCAAAGTATCTATTACGTCTCATATATGTCGTAGTACTAACGACCATGATTATTTAAATGTAACATGTCATTGGATAGACTATAAATTTTTTATGCAAAAATGTATTTTAGCATATAGATATATTGATAGTAGACACACTGGTCTTTTTATTGCTGAAAATATTTTTCCAGTTTGCGATTATTATGGCATAACTGATAAAATTATGAGTATTACATTAGATAATGCATCTTCTAATAATTATGATGTTACATTATTAAAAAATGTATTAACTCCATCTTTTCTAGATCATTTTCATATAAAATGTGCATGCCATATTTATAACTTAGTTGTAAAGGATGGTCTATCACTTTTTAAAGACATTCTTGTAAAAATACAATTTGCTATAAACTTTATTTTTAAAAGTAATAGAATACAAAGAATAAAAGAATATAAAAAACTTGTCACGATGGTGAACTACCTTACAGAAAAATTCCCGAAGAAGTATGCACTAGATGGAATTATTTATACAACCAACTACGTGTTGTTTATGAGTATAGAAGACATGTAACCCAATTTTTTAACGCCCGTAATCGAAATCTTACTGATATGATTATTGATTCCGATTGGGATACAAATTAGAACTAAATACATTTTTAGAGAAATTTTATTTCGCTACTAAAGAATTTCCGATATTTATTATTCTACTATTTCATCAATGTTATTTTATATAGCTCTAATATTTATATTACTTAGTGAATATATGGAAAACTCAGTTATAAGACACCTATTAAAAAATGCTTCTAAAAATGAAAAAATATTTTATTCCTATTCCCCCAATTTATATTTTTAGTGTTGTATTAAATCCATCTATTAAAATAGACGGTTGTAAAGCACTTATTGAAACTATTTATGATTGCATAGATAAACTTCCACCTCCATCTCCCAAAAATCCAAATAACCCACCACTTATTGACAAAATAAAAGAAGAAGTGTTGTCTAGCATACAAGATGAATGTAAAAAGCTATATACGCATTACCATCAAGAAAATGCTAGCAACCAACCGGTTTTCATGCAATCTTCTTCTTCTTCTTCTTCAATACAACCTAAAAAATGACATGTTGCGGCTAGTATTGAAAGTCTCAGACATAAAAAGTTTAGTGGTACCGTTTCTAACCAAGTTAGCGAGTTTGATGTTTTTGTTTTGCAGGGTGTTGTACCGTACGAATCAATTAAAAATAAAAAGCGACGTGAAAACTTGCTAAAATACTGGAGGGAGAATGAGAAGAATTTTCCAACACTATCTAAGATGGCCCGAGATGTGTTGAACATTAAAGCGTCATCAACAACGTCTGAAAGCGCGTTTTCTGCGGGAAGATTTCAAATATGGGAGCACAGACATTCATTGGCAGGAGACTCATTAGAGATTGCAATTCTATTCAGAGACTGAATTCGTGCGGAGCGTAGGAGGTGTGGCCAACCGGAGATCAACGAAGAAGAAGACTACAACTACAACGAAATCTTATCCGACGGATGTGCAAGCGACATCGACCAATTTGACCAAGATAGACCAATTTCAACCGAAGAACCATAAGAAATTATAAAGAAACTAGAAAATATGTTTCTTAAAATGTAATTCTTTTAATTGTAATTTTACTATGTTATTTATTTGCAACTTTCAATATCACGAAGTCGCAATTTTGAAACTGTATTACAAAAAAAAAATCATACTTCTAGTCGAATAATATTAGATGCACAAAAACAGCCTTAGGATATTTTTACTAAACTATCTTGTAGTGTGTGTGTGTGTGTTATTTATTTATTTATTTAATTTAAAGGCAAATAAAAAAATAACCCCACCCGAACCCAACGGATCGGGATGGGCTGACAGCATGACCGCCCAAGCCACTTCGCGACCCCGCCACTTGAGACACTCGACTCGACCTCGCCGCCCCTTTCGCTCACACCGCCCCGCTTTACCCTAGTTTCGACTATACTGCTTACCGGCTCAATCCGGCCTGATCGTCACCGGATTGAATCCGTCGGTCCGCACAAATCGAATTCCGGACTATCGGCCTACTGATCGGTTCCATACCGGATTTTCAGTAGGCCCATGCGGTTCCGGGTTGAACCGGTCGGACCGAACCGGATTTTTCTTTATTTTTTTTTAAATTTCGAAAATTCAAATTAAATATTTAATAATTAATATAATATAGTTTTATATTTTAAAATTTAAAGTTAACTTTGTATTTTATAGTTTGTACTTTATATTGTAGTTATACTTTTATTAATTTATTAAATTAGAAACATAAGTTAACAACTAAAAAAACAATAAAATAAAAACTAATGATAAGATGTAAACTTTCAAACTTTCATTATTCATAATGCTAAAAAGAATATATAATGAAGTAATAATAATTTTATTTATATATTATGCATCCTTCTAACAAGTTCTTCGTAATTTATAGGTTGATTGAATTGTTGTTGATCCATAGCCTCTAAATCTGGAGTATTAATTTCAGTCCCGCTTCCGTCGCAACTTGTGCTCCCGCTTTCCAAAATATTGTTGATTTCTTCATCTTTCGGAGAGTCAACATCTATCAATCCTTGATTTCTTCTCTATGATCTGATTCAATCCCTTAAGCAGACTAAGACTTCTAAAGTGCTTCCGCTCAATGAGTAACATGTGTCTCGTGCTTGACTGAATGCACTTTCAGAAGCCACTGTTGAGATATGCACATTAAGAACGTCCCGTGTCATAGCTGCAAGTACCGGAAATTGTCTTTTGTTATCCTGCCACTATTGTAAAGGTTGAAAATTCTTCTTCGACTCCGTTGACTATTGTAAATAAAATTGTATCTCATCACAATTTCGACTTATGGTTGCTTGTGATGTTGTAAAAGTGCTCCAAATATCTAAAGATTTATTATCATCGTCTTCATCGAATCCTGCAAATGTACACATAAGCAGAACTAGAAGGAATATTAGTAACAGAGTTGTTATTATCAAACAATGTAGCATAATATTCATATAATGTAGTTAAATTACTATCAAGTTTGCTTATGCAATCAATTGAAGATTAGTTTCTTCTCGACCTACTTCCATATAATTATATAAACTAAATATTATATTATGACAATCTACTTTTTTAATAGAAGGATTTAAGACTGCACCAATACAATAAATATCTGGAATAGGAAAAAAATATTTTTAAAACTTTTCAAACATAACTGCAACTGCAACTTTATATTTTATATTTGATTTTAAACCCAAAAGTAAATATTAAATTTCATCTATATGAGCTAAACCATTATAAATTATTGGGTAATAAGATCCTGAAAATTCAACAGTAGCAGTGTAAAATTTACGTAAATTTTTTAAAAGTTCAGCAATTGATTTTCAATGTTCGTCGGTTGACATATGAATCACGTTCTTACAATGGGCATTTAAAACATATGTTATAGGGTCTTTATACTTATAACATTCTTTTAAAAATAAATAAGTATAATTCCACCGTGTACAATCTCACCCGGCATGAATTTTGGTTTCAAATTAAATTGTTTACATTTTTCTTTAAATTTTATAATTCTATTTTTTCTATTATTACCCTCAATAACTCCAAAAGCTCTTCGGACAATAGATAATTCAGTTGCAAATAAATCAAAACCACTTTTAACGATTAAATTATAAATATGACAAACACAACGAACATGAAATATAGCAGGAAGTGACAGTTCTAATTCCGCTTTTAAAAGATCTACATCAGCAGTATTATTAGATGCATTATCGAATGATATACAAAGTACTTTTTTATAAAGATTATAATATTTTGCATAAGCACAAATAGTTTCGCTTATATATTTTTCAGTATGACTTTGATCTTCGTCATACGGAAAATCAATAATACGTTTTTCCATTTAAAATTTTTTATCAATCCAATGGCAAGTAATTGTTAAATAATCATAACTGTTTAAAGCATGGTCAATGTCTGAAGTAAAACTAACTAGACATGGAGGGTTAGCGAACAAATATTGCAAATAAATAACATAATCATTATAGTCTAAAAATATCGGATCTACAAGTACTACGAGGAACACCTTTAAATAAAGAATTATATACTCTTTGAATATATGTAATTAAATACGAATAAGAAGCAAAAGAAAAAGGTAAACAACCTCCGACAACCATTTTTGCTAATTCGATGTGATCCTTCTTTGGATCATAGTTAACAAGCCTCCCGTTAATGGATTAATTTGTTGTTGACCGGCTGCTAAATCAGAGACATAAAATCAGTGTGTTGGATGATCAATCTCTACATGCCTACCTATAGTGCTCGTCCCCCGTCACCATCCTCTCTCTTATGTTTATAAGTTTTTCCACAAATATTACATCTACCTCTATCAGTGCCCTCATTTCTATCATAAAAGTTTTATACTTTACTCTTTTTTCTCATACCATTTACTTCAGGTAAAGGAGGTCTACCACTAGTAGTACTAACATTGACAGAAGACACACTAGTAGGTGTAGGAATTTCAGTTTCAACAATATTATCTATATGAACATTAGCATATTCATTATCTTTTATTCCAAAATCTTCTTGCGTTTGATCATAATCTATATTTTGATTAGATGATGAATTAGAACTTTTAGATTTTGTACCCCTTGAAATAGATTTACCCAATCTCTTTAGTCTGTTCATTATAAAAACATTAATTTAAATAATCAATAAATAAATATGACAATTTAATAAAATAATTAGAGAATGAAACGAGTGTACCAAACTTCGGGATTCAGAATTCAATTGAAAGTCGAAGCCCGAAGTCATGCGTCTTACTACTTTGAAAATTAATAATAACAATAATAATAACTTAAGAATTGATAATAGAGAGAATTAAGATAGTATGAGAATTGTAGAAATAAATTGTGTGATAAAAATGAAAAGAATATAGAGTATTTATAGATTTTTTAAAGGGTAAAAATGTAATTAATAAAGAATAATAAACAAAAAAAAATAAGGCCCAAACGGTCAAGTGACCGTTGGGCAACCCCCCCCCCCCAACGATATTGTTACCGTTGCCAACAACCCTTTGTATTTTTTTTGTTTTTTTTGCGTTACCGGTCCGGTCTGATTAACCGATAACGTTACCGATATTTGTAACTGGTTCCAATCGTTTCGGACCATACCTGATTTTACCATAACCCGTGCGGGTTGGGGTTGGGGGCCAAACCAACCCCTAACCCGTTAAATATTACCGGACCGGGTTCGGTACCGGGTCGACCGATCCGATTAATCAACTCCAAGATACTAATAACCGTAGTATCAAGTCATATCTACCTTTCAAGACAAGTCACAATACCTTTTAGAAATACATTTATAGGCTTATAAAACGAGTGACTTTTTACTTTAAAACTTTAAGCAATTGATGCCTCTGAATCAATTTGCCTTTCTTCATTTCAAGTCATTTATCTTTATTTACATCACTAGAGTAAACCATTCTTTTAACCTTCCATAAAGTTATTATAATCAACTTCTCATAAAGCCGTTATACTAACTTTATGCTTTAGACACTTCCATTCTTTTTATAACCAAGAGGCTTATACTTTCAAAAACCAAGTATCATATACTTTCAAAATACTTCAAGTCTCTTAACTTTAGTAATCAAGTTTCTTAACCTTAGAAACTAGGATATCTTTAACCTTTAAAACAAGTGAGTTAATTCTCTAACTCAACCAACTTGGACATTCTTAAAACAAGTCAAGGATATCAAATGAAACTAAATTCATTTAAATCTCGTACGTCTACCGTACTATACATTTACAACTACTCATGCTCAAGAGATAAGAAATTTCCACATACCTCTTCGGTTCAATCCACTTGCTAGGTCCAATATTTCGTACGTAGTATGTCAACCTATAATGATCATAATACATCTATTAACCTCTAGCTTCAAACGTAGAATATTCTAAGTGTAAAGTCACCAAATTCTATGGAAAATCGGGCACTTTCTTTGTTTCTACGTACTTTTCCACCTTTTTCAAGGCCCGAAAATCAATAACCAAATGCCACATTTAAGGCTCAACAATTCAGCTAACCAAAGGGGATTACATGCCTAACAGGACGTGTAAAATTCTGCCCCACAATTAATATAAAACTGTCCAACAAGTTAAGCCATTCTCGGCTTCCATCCATATCAACAATAAATGTCAATTTCCGTTCAATTCCTTTTTAATTCAAGTTATTATTCCAACATGGTATATACATAATAACAATTACAACAACTATAAATCCTTTCTTTCTTAACATGCGACGATTGTGACTATCGACCAAATTGATTACAACATTAATGACTAACATGCCCAATTTCGGTTTTCAACATGTCAACATGATCCAAATCTTTTCAAACTTCCATCTATATACCACATGCTCACTTATCAACTACTATAACATGTAATCTTTAATCACATTAAGAAGATTGAAGATTTTACCTTTATAAGCCCTAATAATATCCAAGCGTCAAAATCGATCCTTAGCAACTTTTAGCTCCTCTTCTTACGTTCCAATCCGCTCCAAGAACTCCTTAGAATCTCATAACCAACTTCTCTCCAATTTCCAACCTCAAGGTTGAAGAACACCTTAGGTTTTCATCTTGCGACTAACGTGAAAACGTAGTTTTTCCGGGATCTTTCTATTGAGATAACCTTACAATACCCTTAGGACCCTTTGGTTAAAGTATTGGGATTATTGAACCAAAAACGAAAAAAAAATCTTCTTTCATAAGGGCTATGCCGAGAGCTTCCCTCAAGTGCACTCAATTTTCTTGAAAATTTTCTAAGTGTGGAGACTAGTCTTGCACTAGTAGTAGTATATATAAATAAATCAAGGGCTAGGATTCATCCAAATGAAAGGCTAGGATGTGGTCAATATTATCAAGCTATCTTGACTTCTTGACTTCTTGACTTAGTCAATATTATCAAGCCAATATGACTATTTTATACTTCACTTTTTCGATCAAGATGACCATGTGGAGGGTGACACGTGTCACCCTCCTATTGGTCCATAATCTTTCGTTTCCCGAAATTTTCATAATTGGTCAAAATATCGGAAACCTCGTGGGCCCCACAAAAACGTAAAATCTCTCGGGTGGCCCCACGTATCCAACTCTGAAAATAAAATTCCGATAAACTCTTAAAAGTCTTAATAACAATTTCGAGACCCAATTCTCATTAACAACCATTTCTCTTTCCCGAGGTTCGGAAGATTTTTCCCTCGGAAAACAATTCTTTCGTTCAAATTTTTAAGTCTTGTGATCTCCCGTCTATTCTCTATTCAAGTCCTGAAATTACGGGGTGTAACACTTTGGTTTGAGAATTAATTATATGGGAATTATATGCATAGGTTGTCTATGTGACAGATTTATCATTTTTGTATGAATTGCTATATGTTGAGTAACTTTATACGGTTGGGTATTCTTATTCAGGGACGGATCTAGAAGCCAGTTTACGGATTCACGTGAATTTAATAGCGTTTATTCGAACCTTGCATGCATATATACTAAAAAATATATTAAATATCTATAAACATTTAATTATAAACTCACTTATTGTTGTAGGATTAACTTGAAGCCACGGTAAGAATTCATAAATTTAAAATCTTGAATCCATCCCTTCTTATTCACCTTATTGCACGTAAAATAAACATTATTTTAGTTTATACTATTTATTTTACATAAAAAACTACAACGTTACCCAATGTAATCTCATGGTAGAGTGTACGCATACCTTACCCCTACCATGAGAGGTAGAGGTTGTTTCCAATAGAAAGCAAACTAAAGCAATCCGAAAAAGAGGTAATAGAAATAAAGAACTCAAGGTAAAATACTAAATAAAACATGGCAAAGAAGTCTGAAAAAGTAATAATAATGTAACTACCACCAAATCATACAACCATCGAAGTGCAAGACACAACCGATAATAACATAATTAAATGACAAGAAACCATAAGAGTAATATGAAGGGTGACAATGCTCAACTACTTAATATTCTTCTACCATAATATGTGTCCTCCATGATCCCCTATTGACGGTCATGTCCTCGGTGAGTTGTAACTGCGTCATGTTCTGTCTAATCCTCTCTGCAATACTTCTTCGGTCTACCTTTACGGGCTTTACCTTTTCTTAAACCATCCATAGTCTACCTCTCACACCTTCGCATAGGAGCATCTGTGCATCTCCTCTTCACATGTTCGAATCATTTCAGTCTCGCTTCCCTCATTTTGTCCCCCATCGAGGATACCTTCACCTTATCCTGGATATCTTCATTTCTAATACTATCACTCCTCATATGCACACACATCCACCGCAACATCCTCATCTCCTCCACCTTTCTCTACTGAACATGTGAGTTCTTGACTGACCAACAGTCTGCTCTATACAATATAGTTGGTCTAACAACCACTTTGTAGAATTTGCCTTTAAGTTTTTGTGACACATTCTTATCACACAAAACTCTAAATGCAAGCCTTCATTTCATCTACCCTGAACCAATACGATGTGTGACATCTTTCACAATCTCCCCATTACCCTAAATAATAGACCCAAGATACTTGAAATTTTCTCTCTTTTGAATGACTTGAGTATTAAGCTTCACTTCCACGCCATCCTCATGCATTACTTCACTAAACTTGCACTTCATGTATTTTGTCTTGTTCCTGATCTATAACCCGACTTGATGGCGTGTTAACTTTGGTGAAAGGAAGTTGGTTCGGGCTATTTACCGAAATCAAGAATAACGGACTACGTTTTCTTTATATCCCTACTGAGCAACAAACAAAGGCTTCTAGTAAATGAAGAGGCGAAGAATGTAGCAAACCTGTATGAAGTATACTGCGCCATTTACTGAAATATAAAAGGTTCTCAGCCTATCTGTTGGTAAACTTCTAGGCTGATCATTTATTCAAAAACAACAGTTAGAATTGACGGGTCGATATTACGCATGCAGGAAGCTACAAATTCACTTGCCTGGTGATATATCTCAACCCAAAATAGAACAAGGAGTGTATATGCAGAAGAAAAAAATTAGGCCCGTAGATCCAATAGTACCAAAGTAAACACCTGGTTTAGCATGGAGTAAGTGTTAACGTCAATCGGCAAACAATTATGAAGCAGAATTGACGTTGAGATATATCAAAATTAACTACAAAACATGCTAAACATGTATTAGACTAATTAGTCCATAAGCAGGTCATCAACTTCATAAACAACAAAATTAACAGGTAAGAAATCTGGGTGGAAATGTATATAAAACAGGCAATATATTCAAGTAACATACATTGTCAGATGCCATTGTAACAGAACATGAACAGAGTAGAACTTACCTTGGGATGGAACAGAAACTAGGGGTGGCAACTGGGGAGGGCGGGTTAGGGCAGGTTAGGGCAAATTTTTAATGGGGTAGGTTAGGGAAAGATTAAAATAAGGCAGAATAAGGTAGGGCAGGGTAAAATAATATTTTTGAAATTTATTAATGGGTCAGGGTAGGGTAGGGCTGAAAGTATATATCTCATAGAGACAATCATTTTAGAGACAGATATACTTGAACACATTCATATTATTAATGAGATTAATATATTTATGACTTTTGCAATTACCGAATTATTATTTGATTGTTTGTATTATACATTAATGTGCGTCCCTTGAGATTACGTTGTCATTGATATAGTGAGATATTAATGATAGAGCGTAGTTCTTAAAGTAGTCTCGACTGATGATCATTGAGAATGAGATATCAATGATATATTATAAGTCGACATGTGATCTGCATCACATTCTTAGAGAATGTAGTACGTCTCACTTACTACTAGTAATGATTGCTAGTGATTGACACATGGATACTCTTAGAGGGTATTGACATGTCCTGCTGATAAACTATTTGTTATACATGTCTAGAGTATTATCAACACGTGGGAGATAGAGGTTCCTTGACTTGAGGTCAATACGCACCTGGTTTGTAGAGTAATGTATTTTGATCATGTCCTAAGCTTAAATTCCTTATAGGACAAGACATGACTTGAATTGGGTACATTGCGATACTGACTAAGGTGGTAGTTGAGCCAAGAATATGATTCATTCCTCGATTAGTTATTCGAGAGAACACTCAACTTCTCAGTGATATTAGGTCGACCAAGTCATTGGCCAATTCAAGAGACATATTTGAGATATGATCTAGTTGTCGACTAATATAGATGAGATAAAGTGATCAAGTCATTTGGATAGACATTTGGCAAATCCTAAGCTTAATCGATTGTGTTGCGAATGAAAGGAATTTATCATCCCACATAGAGGTTGTGTTTACTAGAGTCTTGTAAACGTTCTTCAGATATTAAGTTTGTCATGTGGTGCAGTCTAGGAGTTCCGTGTGAACCTTAATTTGATTAAGTGTCGATATGTGAAGGCCTAAAGGGTCACAGTAAGTTAATTGTCTTTTCGGTCTAAAGTGTATATTGAGAAAGTATGAAATATTCGATTTAGAATCAAGATATTTTAATCAATAATAAATTATGGGATAATTTCTATTTGATAGAAATTATTTAATTAAGTCAAAATTGGATTTTGGATTTAATCAAAATTAAAACGTGCAGAAATATTGGAAAAACAGGGGAGGCGCCGCGGAGCTGGTGCGACAGTGGGCCCAGTCCGACTGGCCCACTGCAACTCGGTTTTGGGTCATGTTTGTAAGCCTAATCCCAGTCTGATTTGTATCATAACCTCTCCTATATATTTAACATTTAACCCATAATTTTAAGTTGTTGAATTGCGACTAATTCTACACAGAATTTACACTTGAATTCTTACTTTCTGAACCCAGAATTCAGGAATTAAAATACTCTCAAACCTCTGCCAAGATTTCTTGGCTTTCCTTGTTGACAGTCAATTTTGACCCGTTTTTCGTATATTTATTGCAATTTTATGTGTTTTAGCACACCGCATTTTAATCAACATTTTTGGCATTTTTATATATTTTGTTACCTAATATTCTATGTTTTTTTTTTTTTTGCAAATTGGCATCACGTTTTTATTTTTAATTAGACATTAAATATTGTTAAATATTGTATTATATTATTATTGCATCGGCATTTGCATTTTAATAATTTTGCATCTCTTTAAATAATTTTTCTTTTAAACAATTAATTCGTTTTGCATTTTTGTCAAACCAGTCCAGTCCGAGGCACAATCCGGATCAGTCTAGTCCGTAAAAAACCGAAGCCCAAAAAATGAGGCCCAATACACCTTTCATCTTCCCCCCCCCCCCCCAAAAAAAACCAAACCCAAACCCTAAACTTAAATACCCATATAAATAAAAATCATTCCCCCTCTTTTCATTTCAACAACAACATCAGTAGCAACCGCACCCCTATGAAGTACTCTCCATTTTCATTTTTTTAAAACTCACTCCTTCTCACTTCATCTTTCCACTTCTTCTTACTTCAAACCTCACCCACACACACGCACTCCTGCAGCCCCATCGCCGGAGCTTCAAGCTCCGGCGAACCGTCAACATCTACCCACCAGCATAAACACACACCCACACCACTGCTCTCTCTCATTTTCGGCGAACAACCACTTCCCTGAACCAGCGAACCACCATCACCCCCATTCCCGCCGAACTCCCCGTTTTGTGCTGTTGAAATCGTCCGGAGTTTGAACTCCGACAATGCCCGTTGTGTCTGATTCTCTTATGGTTGTTTTGGTTGTTTGGCTAATCTGATTTTATTTTTTTAATTTTTGGGCATCTCTCCGGAGTTCAACAAAACTCCGGCGACCCTCAGTCGACTTTATTTTGGTTGTTATATTTGTTGGCGGTCGCTTTGATAACACGGAGTTTTGCTTCGCGACGCCTGTAATTTTCGCGAATCAGATCGTTGGCCGGAAACTTTATCGCTTTCCGCTAATCACCAAGTCTTGTCGTTTGGGACTGTTTTGACATTTTTTTGCCTTTAATTGGTTTTGTATTATTTTGAACTATTTTCAGCGAGCTACTGTTGTGTTGGTTTTGTCACTGATTCTCGCTGGTTTCAGACAGATTTTGACTGTGTCGGGCTGATTTTGAGATTTTGCCCTTTTATTTATTTATTAAGCTGATTTTGAACATATTGTTACACTGTTGATATTTACTGATTTTGAACATGATACTACATTGGCCGATGAAGGAATCTCCGTCTGATTTCCAAGGCCTCTATTGTACAAAAGACGAATTTATTTTTGGCTTTACTTATTAATTCTTGTCTTGCTTTAAAATTATTTATTCTATTACTAACACTTTTACTAAGTGTTTATGCAGGTACCCGGAGATCATCTTGTGCAGAAGGCCTAAAAGATGTCCCGGAGTTTTATTCGATTTTAGCTTTATTATTCTGTATTGCATTCCATTGTAATTATAAATTATGAAAACAACTTAAAATATGTAGAATAAAAAGGCAATAAATAATTAACCTAGGTTTGAACGAATAACCGCAAGTTAGCGGATCTTAAAGGATGTCTAACCCCTTTCCTTTAGGATAATAAAGAACCCTGATCCATAATCTCATTAATTTCGCAGACCATTAAATGGAGATTAATTGCAGTATTTTTATTGCAATAAATCAAGTGTCCTAATTCACTTAACTAATTAGGTGGCGACTCCTCAAAACAGCATTATTGCTCCATCCAGTGTACCGCGCCAAAGAGCAACGTTGCGGATACCATCTGCACTCGAGGTAAAACGGGCGTGATAAAGACATGGCGACTACTGGGGATATCAGGTTCTTGATCATAGCTAATCCAGGTTAATTAAATATTGCGCTTTATTTTGCTTTTATATTTGTTGTAAATGTTTTATATTGTTTGCTTTTATTTTGTAATTAACTACTTTAATTGCTACATTCTTTTACTGCTTTCCTTAAATTGTCATTCCGCTCATATTTCCTCCATTCTGGAAAATTGACATTATCACACACTACACGCGAGGTGTGCTGGCGCACTCGTAAATTTCTTTCAAATACCAAAATATAGGCGAGTTGGCAAAGGCGCAGGAGCATCCGGACCATCCGGTGGCCGCGTAGCCTTCTCACTCGAGTAGTCCGCTCGGGAACCATTGTGTCTAGTAAGCCAAATTTTAGAAAATTTAAGATAGAGCTATACCGCCCTCTTTATTTTAAGTCATGCATGCATACACCCTAGGTGAGTCGATCCTTGGTATCGTCTCCACGATTAGAAAATCCATCAAATTGTCGTTGGGTTTCACAACCCGACGACCAATAAGCATATGTGTGTAGCGTGATGATGATAGACGGATCCAAGCCTGATCATGACACGCCGAAATTGGAAAAAGTGCACAGTCATTTGATCGCCATTTCCAACGAAATATTGCAGTTTAATGGCTTGGACCTATTTATCATAATCTCGCATATCTGACATTTAAGTCCACCTCTGGCATAAGGGAGGTGCTAAGCATATTAGGGCGCGCGCTTGATTTGCGTGCTTTTTGTTTACTATTGTTTGTCGCTAGCAACTCTGTACATATTATTTAAAGCAATAATTACCCTTTTAAACTCTGTACATATCATGGGCTTATAACTTCGAACACGTGCATTTACATTTTTTGCACTTTTTGCTGTTACACTGCAATCAGGACCTATATTGAATAAATTGTTCTTGAACATCACGACTTGGACCTTGCGAAGCATCAACCTTCACTCCGGTCGAACCAATCAGGGGAGTCTTTGACTATATTATCACACCTCTGAATTTTTATTATTTTGGCATTCCTACTCACCCATTTCTCATATTTTTGCAGGAAGGTCGTCCTCGCAAACAGCCGAGGGCGGTCGGAAAAATAAAAAAAATCATCACAAGAATGAGCGGGAGTTATGTTGACTAATATAAGTCAGTTTATACCAGATTCAACGAGACATCGCTCTCAGTTCTTCTATATTTTGTATCTTTATACATATTTGCAAATTCAATTGATATGTCTAGTGTTGATTACATAATTCTTGATCATGCATTTTACAGCATAATCATTTCAAACTACGCGTGTCTGATTCTCACCATACGGTGTGATACTGTTACGCCCCGTAATTCCAAGAGGATGAGATGAGAACGTACGAAAGGAAATAAAATTCGAATTTGGAAAAAGAAAAAAAAGTTGGCAGAATATTTTTGGACAGTTTTTCAGTCAACTTTGGAGCAGTATATCTCCTAGTATAATGAGAGTTTTTAGGTATTTCAAAAGCCTAGTATGAAGTTCATTGAGTCTAGTTTTCAACGCAATAAACCGCTCGTCGATAGGACATCAGAGTATAAAGTTATGGACGTTACAAGATCAGCTGACAGAAGAGACAGGGTTAGGCGCCGCGGCGCCGGATGCAGGGCCAGGGCGCCAAAAAGCCTGAAATTGTCTGAAGTTGCAGCGCCGCGGCGGGATTATTTGCGGAAATGGGACAAAATTAGAAGATAT
Source organism: Przewalskia tangutica (assembly GCA_029844215.1). Classification (NCBI taxonomy): domain Eukaryota; kingdom Viridiplantae; phylum Streptophyta; class Magnoliopsida; order Solanales; family Solanaceae; genus Przewalskia; species Przewalskia tangutica. The sequence goes on along the minus strand of CM056730.1, from coordinate 21,909,899 downwards.
TTATGTAAAGGACCTATGGGAGGGCGACAAGTGTCCCTCCCAACTTGTAGAGCAAGATAGAGGCTATATTATGACCAAGTCTTGCAAGACTTGGTCATTTGCAAGACTTCATCCATAGAAATTTTCCTTCTCTTTCTCTAAAAGTTTATAAAACCCTAAGCCTAAATGAGATTTTTGGAAAGGCAACAAGAAGGAAATATGTTGGCGAGCTTGTAGGAGGTTCGTAGAGGTGATTTTAGCGGGAAGAAGAAATTCGGAAAGAGGACTAAAGTGGGCGAGATTGTTGGACTATTTTGGGCTTATCAAGGTAACCACTTTGTCCTCTTAAGTGATTAAAGGTACTTATTGTTGTAGTCATATATATATTATGCAAGCATGAGATATATATATATATGGAGATTGAATATTATGGAATATTTGGATGGAATCCGAAAGTTGCATGTTTAACCTTAAGAGTGTAATTCGATTTGGTTATTAGTTTTAGTCGTCGCATGTTATATAAAGAAGAGATGGTAGTTGTTATTATCGATTGCGGCTATATAACATGTTAGACTAAACAACATGGATTAAAAAAAAGAATTGGAAAAGACTTTACATTGTTGTTGCATTGTAGCCGTTTGGCATTGAAATGTTGGACTATTTGGATATTAATTGTGGGGCAGAATTTTACACGTCCTGTTAAGGCGTGTAATCCCCTTTGGTTAGCTGAATTGTTGAGCCTTAAATATGGCGTTTGGTTATTGATTTCGGGCCTTGAAAAAGGTGGAAAAGTATGTAGAAACAAAGGAAGTGTTGTCCAATTTTCCGTAGAATTAAGTGACTTTACACTTGGGATATTCTACGTTTGAAGATAGAAGTTAATAGACGTATTATGGTCATTATAGGTTGACATACTACGTACGACATATTGGACTTAACAAGTGGATTGAACCGAAGAGGTATGTGGAACTTTCTTATCTCTTGAGCATGAGTAGTTGTAAACGTATAGTACGGTATACGTACGCGATTTGAATGGATTTAGTTCATTTGATATCCTTGACTTGTTTTTCCAAGTTGGTTGAGTTAGAGAATTAACTCACTTGCTTTTAAAGGATAGAAATGCCTTGGTTTCAAAAGCATAAGGTTGGTTAATAACCTTATGGAAAGTAAAAATAATTGTTATTCCAATAAGGTAGACAAGGATTTCTTGACTTGAAAATGTATAGAATACTTGATTTGGAAAGTATAGATTCCTTGAGCTATTCTAAAGTTAAGAAACTTGATTACTAAAGTTAAGAGACTTAAAGTATTTTTGAAAGTATATGATACTTGTTTTGTTTGGAAAGTATAAGTCTCTTGGATATAAAGAAGAATGTAATTGCCTAAAGTATAAAGTTAGTATAACGACTTTATGGGAAGTTGGTTATAATAGCTTTATCGAAAGATGAAAGAGTGGTTTACTCTAGTAATGTAAATAATGATAAATGACTTGAAATGAAGAAAGACAAATTGATTTGAAGGCATCAATTGCCTAAGGTTTTAAAGAAAGAAGTCACTTGATTTAGAAGTCTTTAAATGTAGTTCTAAAAGATATTGTGACTTGTTTTGAAAAGTAAATATGACTTGATATTACGGTTATTAGTATCTTGAAAGTTTTATATGAAAAATAGTCATTTAAAAGAATAGAAGTACGTAGTACGTTGAGTTAAATTCCCAGATTTCATAATGACATGATAGTGCCTTAAGTAAACTAAAATGAGAGTGTATATGAACAAGGCTAATAAGAAGTTAGGGGATTTCTTAACTTGCTTATGTTATGTACGATAAGCCGGTAATGCTTATGTTATGTATGATAAGCCGGTAGTGCTTATGTTATGTATGATAGCCGGTTGTGCTAGGTTATGTTATTCTTGCGGAGTAAACCCCCAGATTACTACTTATTCCATGGATTTGCTACCCATGATGCGAGTGCGGCGTTTGTACTCATTGCGGGCCCACCGGGCCCATGCGGGTGAAATAGTCCTATGCGGGTGAACTAGTCTCATGCGAGGCGGATGACCTCATTGCGGGTCCACATGACCTATGCGGGTGAAATAGTCCCATGCGAGGTGGATGACCTCATTGCGGGTCCACATGACCTATGCGGGTGAAATAGTCCCAGGAGTAGGATTGCTTAATGATACTACGGGCGGGTGGCCCTACTTTGATCATGAGCCTCCTATTTTTATGCGAAGAATGTATACTCTTGTTTACTCATTGTTAGTAAGGCCTGATGTATTGTTATTTGAGTTATCATACATGTCTCGACGCCTTTATTTTAGACTTTATGATTTCATTCTGATCTTTGATTTCACATACTTGGTACATGTTGTCTTGACCTCGCCGAGTGCGTTCATGCCGCAGGTAGAGTTATACAGGTTGATGATCCCCACTCTTAGGATCACTGTTCAGCTGTTGAGAAGCTCCTTTACTCCGGAGGCTTATCATTGGTTCAGATCCCTGGTATTGTCGGTTGTTGTACATTCAGGGGTATGACGGGGCCCTGTCCCGTCACAGTTGTTATTCTTAGAGGTCTGTAGTCATATCTTGTGGATTGGGTTGTAAGAACAAAGATGTACTGTTTTATTTTTGGGTTATGTATATTTCATGGAAGGTGGCCTTATCGGCTAGCCTGTTGATACTTTTACTGTCTAAGTGTTTTATGAGTTTATGTATGTTCCGCTGCTATTCTCTGATGTATACCTGTAAGGGGTGCTCAGGTAGGGCACCAGTCGCGGGCCCGGGGTCGGGTCGTGACAGATACGTAGGCAACCCATCTTGGGTTCGACACCACCACCACAAAAATAAAAAAAATAAAAAAAATAAAAATAAAGAAGCATATTTTTCTCACTCATGCATCCCATTCATCATTTTTCCGTTACATTCATTTTACTTTGCATTCGTCCACAGTGGACAATCATTTGTTTTGCATAGTTTTATATTGCTATCCTTTCATTGATAAATTCTTTTTCAAGCACACATTTTATAACATATTTGAATGGACTACGCGCACCTGATTCCCTCGGCGGGATACGTAGACAGCCCTATTCGGGTTCGGTACTATTTATTCAAAAAATATAAAAAAAAATATTCAAAAATACAAAAACAAATGTTATTCAAAAATACAAAAATATTTTTTAAGTATTATTGTTTGACTTTGTTGATACCAACACATTTAGGAGTGTGCATAGAAAAAAAAAAAAAAAAAATAATAATAATCAGTATGAGTTGACTATATGGTAAACCATAGATTCTTTTGGCACCTCTTATTCACACCCGTAAATGACATTGTCTTGCATGTTTTCCAAGATAAGAATGAAACCAACTTCATCATTTCATATGCATTGTGTGGTGAGTTTTTGAATAAGCTCAATTGCATTGCACTGTGATCTAGAACTTGACCGGAATGTTTGTTTATGCGAAATTCTGAGTAACACTCGGTATAGGAAATGATCATAGGCTTTATTTGACCCGTTTGAGTCTTTTCGGCCTACCAAATAATATTATCCCTAGTACACCCCTTTGAGCCTAAAAACATATTCTTTTGACAACCGCATATTACATCTATACCGTTTCTGAGTGCATACGCACTATCCCTCTCTTGGCCTGACCTCCTTGAGCGCTTTAGAAATGTGCAAGTGGCTGACAGAATTCTGCGTCGAAGTTTGCAAAAACAAAAATTATCAAAGTCCCAAAAGGGAAAAGAAAAACACAAATGACGACTTCACAAAAAGAAGAAATCAAAAGCCTCAACATTATAAAACAAAACTGAATAAAATGAGAGACTAACTCTGGAAAAAGGGGGTTCCAAACGAAAGATTCAAAAGAAGTCAGTACAGAAAAACTGGGACAAAAAGAAAGCAAGTCAACATTAAAGCGCACAAATATCAAACACGAACGTAGTCCAACTCTCGAGGAATGATTAGTCACTTTTACCCAAATGATATTCATTCCTTTCCCCAAGCCTACATTTCAAGCCCGTGACAAACCTTATATGATCTTATACTGAGGGTTCTCACATTAGTGGATACTTACATGACGGTTAAGCCTATGGTATCACAATTGCATACATTGAACATCTTTCTGAGTGTGAATGTGTTTCTCTAAACGTCCTAAAATTTAAAATACTGGAATATATGTGTGGATGTGACTCTCTTTCAGTGAGGGCATTTGAAACATGAGGATATGTATAGTTCGAAATCTTGGATACAAGCAGGTGTGTCGATACTCAGGTATGTCTGAGGTACTATCTGAAGCTGTGTGAATTACACCGGAGTCAATCTCGGTTAGACTGAAAGCAATAAACGAAAATCCTTATGCACAATACTAATTGTTGGTATCAACCGAAGTCATAACGTAATGTTGTCTTCCATTTTTTCAGAAAAAACAACAAAATGCATATTACATAAAATTCTTATTTTTTTGCATCACGAACTACGTCTTAACCTGATTCCCTCAGCGGGATACGTAGGCGGCCACATTGGCTTCGGTCTCATTTTTTCGATTGTACAATCATTTTTGCATCACGAACTACGTCTTGACCTGATTCCATCAGCGTGATAAGTAGGCGGCCACATTGGCTTCGGTCTCATTTTTTAAAATTGTACAATAATTTTTTGCATCATAAACTACGTCTTGACCTGATTCCCTCTGCGGGATACGTAGGCGGCCACATTGGCTTCGGCCTCACATCATTTTAAAAAATCTTAAAAATCCTTATTTTTGCATCACGAACTACGCTCTGACCTGATTTCCTCGGCGGGATATGTAGGCAGCCACATCGGCTTCGGTCACACCATTAAAAATATTTCTTTCTTGTTTTGCACAGGACTCGATTTTGTCCATTGCAGAGTTTAGCATCCTCATATATTTTGCATCCATGACTACCTACACATGACTGAAGCATATTTTGAGGGTTGCATTCTCATCTACTCAATTGTACATTGTCCGTATCCTCGCATTAACTTTTCATTCATGATAAAAAAAATTGCTTACCTGATCGTCTTGATAGCGTCAAGACTCAACCTTACCCAGTTGAAAGTTCAACATCTTCATTTACCAGAAACTGGGGCATTTTAAGGATTCACTACAAGAAAATGACATTAGACAGGAAAAAAGCAGGTCAACTAGGTCTTCAGTTTAAACCAATCTGAGAATGCAATCGTCAAGAGCCAAAGCTACAAAGTCGACGCTAATCAACCACTCATTTCCTAAAACTCACTAGTTTTCTTTAAGTGCAGGATCTTCATATCAGCAAAGGCGGGAGCACAACAATAAGCCCATGCGGGTTACAAACACACAACGTCTATGCAATAACGCTATCTCAACCCAGACGGGTCACAAAGCAGGCACACCCATAAACCGACGTCATTTCATTTAAGCCTATGCAACGACTTCATATATGTTTTGTCTATGCAACGACGAACATCTGCATCGCGCCTATGCAACGACACATTTCATAAAAGCCTATGCAACAACTTCATCTATGTTTCGTCTATGCAACGACGAGCATCTGCATCGCGTCTATGCAACAACGTCATTTCATTTAAGCATATGCAATAACTTCATATATGTTTTGTCTATGCAACGACGAACATCTGCATCACGTCTATGCAACGACACATTTCATAAAAGTTTATGCAACAGCTTCATCTATGTTTCGTCTATGCAACGACGAGCATCTGCATCGCGCCTATGCAACGACGTCATTTCATTTAAGCCTATGCAACGGCTTCATCTATGTTTCGTTCATGCAACGACGAACATCTGCATCACATCTATGCAATGACGTCATTTCATGTAAGCCTATGCAACGACTTTATCTATGTTTCGTGTATGCAACGACGAACATCTGCATCGCGTCTATGCAACGACGCCATATCTTCTAAGCCTATGCAACGGCTTCATCATGTTTCGTCTATGCAACGACGAGCATTTGCATCACGTCTATGCAACGACGCCATCTCACGTAAGCCTAAGCAACAACTTCATCTATGTTTCGTCTATGCAACGATGAGTATCTGCATCGCATCTATGCAACGACGCCATTTCATTTAAGCCTATGCAACGACTTCATCTATGTTTCATCTATGCAACGACGAACATCTGTATTGCGTCTGGAAACGACGCCATCTTTGTCCGGAAACGACGATCATATGCATTGCATCCAAAAATGACGTCATCTTCGTCCGAAAATGACGAACATCTGCATTGCGTCCAGAAACGACGCCATCTTCGTCTAGAAACGACGAACATCTGCACTGCGTCCAGAAACGACGCCATCTTCATTTTCTTTGCATTTTGACCTCGGGAACAAACACCCTAGAGGCATTTCAGGGAACAAACACCCTATTTTTTCCAGCATCTCATTGCAATTGTAACCCAGTGTCATCAAGAATCGACACTGGGACATATTTTTGAATCGGTATTCGTTCGTCCATAATTTTAGCATCGCAGCAACCCAGTGTCCTCATAATTCGATACTGGGACATTTTTAAATCTGCGTCAGCTTTGCTTTATATTTTCGCATCACAACGACCCAGTGTCATCATAATTTGACACTGAGACAATTTTGAGTCTGCAACGGCCCCACTTTTGAGTTCTAGTTTATAAAACAGGACAAAATTGGCTACAAGTCAACATCTTTGTCCGAAAACTCTTCCATCATCTCCGTACAAAGAGGGACATGATGTTGACAGTCAATTTTGACCCGTTTTTCGTATATTTGTTGCAATTTTATGTGTTTTAGGACACCACATTTTAATCAACATTTTTGGCATTTTTAAACTTCTGATGTGCCTTACTTGTGTGTTTTAGACCCAACAAAACCCTACAATGGTATCAGAGCCCAGGCTAGTTCAATGGTTACGTAACAATTGAAAGACATAATAATATGGGTTAAACGTTAAATTAATTTTAAATATGAATTAAAACAAGGTTATTTGAAATCTGACATCCTTTGACTGAGCGATTAACCTTTTTAATCACCCTAAATTATCGACTACGCTAAATCGAGGAAGTCATTTTATTCTAGAACGAACTGAGTCTTGTGCAGAAATCGGTTCATCGCGAACATAGTGTACGACGAAGAACATGTAGGAATGGATGATGATCGACATGTGTGTTATTGATAATGGTGGGTGGTAGTAAATGACCCGTAATATGAACCCTATATTAGATTTAGGGGTTGGACGATTTTAGAAAATCCGTACGAAAATTGCTCTGAAAAGGACGTCGGCGCCGCGGCGCCAGCTAGGGTTTCACGGCGGCGTCGGTCACGGTATTTATCAGGGGTCGTGATTAAAACTTTCGTTTAAAAATTCGGAGCTTACTGGAACTAAAGCGTCGCAGCCCCATAGTGGAGCGTCGCGACCCTAATTCACAGAAACAGAAACCAAAAGTTTTTGCCTGTTCAGCACCGCGGCGCCTGTTGTCGAGAAAGTTAAAATCTCAGTTTTTAAAATTTAATCTATGATTATTATTACATAGTATGCTGGTATATTGTTTACATGCTAAATGATAGTTATTTACTTTACTAAGTTTTAGAGTTCGCAAATCATGCTTGGGTAGGCGGCACCCAAAACTAGTTTAGAATCCGCAATCATGCTTGGGTAGGCGACGCTCAAAACTAGTTTAGAGTCCACAATCATTCTTGGGTAGACGACGTCCAAATACATGTTTAAATGCTTTGAGTAATATTTGAAACATGTAATAGTTGATCTTGAATATAACCCTGAATTAAAATATTTTCCAAAATTTAAATACAAGTCTCATTTAAAATGAACGGGTCATCCGTTATAATTGATTGTGGTGCAAAATCCTTTTCGGCGAGATGAGTATTTATGCCCCAGCATTTGCTCTAAGTCTACGAGGACTAAAACCCTTTCATAGATACATATAAATGTTGTAGTAGGTGATAAACCTTCGTGAGTATTTACACCCCAGTGTTTTCTCGATGAAGGCAAAGCCCACTTAGGTACATAATTGCAGTCGCATAACGGAGTTGACTTGCTAGGCTGTCTTGGCGCCCCAATGTCGGACAGCCGAGGTACGCAGATCATTTGTTTAGAACATTCGGTCAACCAAGAGTTGCACATTGTTTGCAATTGGTTTACAGACATACCCGATCATGTTGTTGAAGTTATCAGTCTCAGCAAACGCGGAGACAACATGAGTCTAGATCTTGGCCCATTATGACCGTATTTGATATGAGTCTGTATTCTTTCATGGGGTAAAATAGTATGTTAAAATAGTGAGAGCTAATTAAACAAAAGATCATGTTAGTTAGTTAACGAATGTGTTCAATAAAAATTATGTTAGAATGTTAATTTCAAGTCTATCTTTTCTTCAGTTACAATGTCGAATCTGTCACTTAGAATGTTGGTTGAAAGAACAAGCTGAATGGAGCCAATTTTTCTGACTGGTTAATAAATTTGCGTTTGGTGTTGCGATTAGAAAAGATTAAGTATGTATTGGATACAACACTCCCTACAGTCCATGCTGAAGATTCTGAAGCGCATGCCCAGTTTGACAAGACAACCTATCAGAAACACCTCGATGATGCTACATCTGCACAACACATCATGCTATCTTCCATGTCAATAGATTGACAGAGGCAGCATGAGAACATGGGTCCCAAAGAGATACTGGAACACCTAAAGAACCTATATGACTCTCAGTCTCAAACTATGAAGAATAAGTTGCTTATAGATCTCTTTAAGTGTTGGCTGAACGATGGGGCCTAAATGTCTCCATATGCGCTGAAAATGATTGGGCTGATTGAAAGGGTGGCTTCTGTTAATGTTAAGTTTCATGACAGAGTTGCTTTCATGCTTATCCTAAATCTATTTCTTGGTTCGTTTGAGAGTTTCATCATTAATTACAACATGGATAGAACTGAATTTGCCGACATTACATAATATGCTTAAAACTTTTGAATATTCAATCTCTAAGAGCAAAGTTGTGCTTATGGCTAGCTCCTCCAGTCATTCCAAACCGAAAGGAAAGGAATCTCAGAAGAGGAAGGGCAAAGCTATCGCTGCGCCCACAGCAATGAAACTCAAGGGAGATGTGAAGAAGGAAAAGGTAATGCCGACTGAGGATATGTGCATGGATTGCAATAGGAAAAGACATTGGAAGAATGAGTGTACAACCCCAAGGGGAGACAAAGCACAAGGTGCTTATGGCCCTGCTGAACAAGGTATGCTTGTTATTGAAATAATTATGTCTATAACTAATTTTCACTGTTGGGTATTAGATACCACTTGTGGCTCACACATTTGTAACAATGTGCAGGGGCTAATTGACAGTAGAAAAGTTGGACCTTGGGTAGTAGATCTACGCGTTGGAAACGGAGCAAGAGTCGATGTTGAACGCGTGGGGACTTATAGACTAGATTTACCTTCAGGCTTTTGTTTAGAACTCAATAATTATTATTTTGTTCCCTCGTTAACGAGAAACATTATTTTTGTCCCTATATTAGACATTGAGGGGTTTTCCTCATTTATTACCAATGGAAGTTATGTTTTATCTTATAATGGTTTTATTTGTGGAAATGCACCGCTTGTGGATGAATTATATGTTTTAAACTGTAGCAATGAAATTTTTAATATTCAAAATAAATGAGCTAAAATAAGTAATTCAAGAAATCCCACCTACTTATGACACTGCAGATTTGGTCACATCAATGAATCGAGGATAACAAGATTAAGGAAGTTAGACTACCTAGAACCATTCGACTTAGAGTCATATGGTAATTGTGAATCTTGCTTAAGAGGAAAGATGACAACCAAATCACTTTCTGGGAAAGGAATGCGTGCAAAAAAGTGGTTGAGTTAGTCCATACCGATGTATGTGGGCCGTTTTCAACTCAAGCTAAGGGAGACTTTCTTTTATATCATCACTTTTACATAAGATTTCTCAAAGTTTGGACATGTGTATCTTATGAAACATAAGTCCGAAACTTTTGAGAAATTTATGGAGTACAAGTCATAAGTAGAGAAGCAACTTGAAATAAGTATTAAAACTCTTCGATCAGATCGAGGAGGTGAATACTTAAGTAAGGAAGTTTTAGATAATTTTAAGATTCATGGAGTTCAATCACAATGGACACCTCCCAGAACGCCACAAATAAATGGTGTTGCTGAGAGGAGAAATCGGACCTCATTAGATATGGTTAGATCCATAATGAGCTTCTCAGCTCTACCAACATACCTATGGGGATATGCATTACAAAGCTCAATTTATATTTTGAACAGGGTTCTGTCAAAGTCAGTAGAGAAAATTCCATATGAGATATGGAACGGCAAGAAGCTAACACTTAGACACATGCGACCCTGGGGGTGCCCTGCATATGTAAAGAAGTTGCTTAATGACAAATTGGAATCTAAAATGGAGAAGTATTATTTTGCGGGGTATCCTAAGGAAACAAGGGGATACTACCTCTATCTTCCTGGCGAACATAAGGTTAATGTTTCCAGAAATGAAACTTTCCTTGAAGAAGACTATGTCTACAAGGAACAGTTACAACAAGATAGAACTTGAAGAAATTCAAGAAGTGCAAAATAATATAGAGAATGAACCCTTGTCAAATGACCTAGGCAAGGATTCAGTGGGATTAATTTATGATGATTGTGTACTTAGAGTATGCCCTTCAGCCAATGGGAGTGATGTGAGGGATAATGCAGAAATGCAAGACTCTCATACACAACCAATGAAAGATGATATAATGGTTGTGCATCATCCTATTCAAAATGATATTCCTGAAATCTCTGAAGGTGCTGGATTGTCCAACACACAAACACCTTCTCACAATCAAAATACAACAAACACTGAAACGCAGAATATTCAACTCTGTAGAACCACTAGGACTCATCTTGCACCTGAAAGACTTAATCTCCTTGTTGAAACACACAATGAGATAGATATTCCTGATGAAGATGAGCCTACTACCTACAGTGAAACAATGTTATACATTGATTCACATAGATGTCAAGAAGCCATGAAATCCGTAATAGAATCCATGTACATAAATCAAGTATGGAACTTGGTTGATTTGCCAACAGAGGTTAGACCCATAGAATGCAAGTGGTTCTTCAAGAAGAAGATTGATGCATATGGTACAGACTTATAAAGCAATATTGATGGCTAAAGGTTATAATCAATGGCATGGGGTCGATTATGATGAAACTTACTCACCTGTTGCAAAGATTAAGTCCATTCGAATTTTACTTGCAATAGCTGCATACTATGATTATGATATTTGGCAAATGGATGTTAAAACTGCATTCCTCAATGGTAACCTAACTGAGGAGGTGTATATGATACAACCAGAGGGTTTTACATCCAAGACTCAATCCAAAGCAGTATGCAAGCTACAAAAGTCCATTTATGGACTTAAGCAAGCCTCAAGGAGTTGGAATATTTTCTTTGACAAAGGAGTCAAATTGTTTGACTTTGTTAGAAGCAAAGAAGACCCATGCGTTTATAGTAAATGCACAGATGAGAGTATTGTCTTCATTGTCATATATGTAGATGACATATTGATAATGGAAGATAATAAGACTCTCATGCAATCAGTCAAGGAATGGTTATCCAGCACCTTCATGATGAATGACTTGGATGAAGCCTGCTACATTCTTGGAATTATGATCTACAGAGATAGACCTAATAGATTATTGGGGCTGTCATAGTCCGTATACATAGAAAAAGTGCTAAAACATTTCTCTATGGAGAATTCCATGAAATGAAATCTTCCTATGGGTCAAGACATCAAGTTATCAAAGAAGGATAGTCCTTCTACTGTTGCAGAACTTGAACGCATGAAGAGGATCCCATATGCATCAGCTATTGGATCAATCATGTATGTCATGACATGTACAAGGCCAAATGTGGCCTGTGCACTTAGTATGACTTGTAAATTCCAGCAGAATCCTGGGGAGGAACACTGGAAAGCAGTCAAGGGTATTCTTAAATATCTTAGATGTACTTGAACACATTCGTATTATTAATGAAATAATATATTTATGGCTTTTGCAATTACTGAATTATTATTTGATTGTTTGTATTATTCATTAATGTGCAACCCTTGAGATTACGTTGTCATTGATAGGGTGATATATTAATGATAGAGTGTAGTTCTTAAAGTAATCTCGACTGATGATCATTGAGAATGGAATATCAATGATATATTATAAGTCGACATGTGTTCTGCATCACATTCTTAGATAATGTAGTATGTCTCACTTACTACTGGTAATGATTACTAGTGATGGACACATGGATACTATTAGAGAGTATTGACATGACCTGCTGATAAACTATTTGTTATGCATGTCTAGAGTATTATCAACATGTGAGAGATAGAGATCTTTTGACTTGAGGTCAATACGCACCTGATTTGTAGAGTAATGTACTTTGATCCTGTTCTAAGCTTAAATTCCTTATAGGATAAGACATGACTTGAATTGAGTACATTGTGATACTGACTATGGTGGTAGTTGAGCCAAGAATATGATTCATTCCTCGATTAGTTATTCGAGAGAACACTCAGCTTCTCAGTGATATTAGGTCGACCAAGTCATTGGCCAATGCAAGAGACATATTTGAGATATGATCTAGTTGTCGACTAATATAGATGAGATAAAGTGATCAAGCCATTTGGATAGACACTTGGCAAATCCTAAGTTTGATCGAGTGTGTTGTGAATGAAAGGAATTTATTATCTCACATAGAGGATGTGTTTACTAGTCTTGTAAACGTTCTTCACATATTGTATTCGTCATGTGCGCAGTCTAGGAGTTTCGTGTGAACCTTAATTTGATTAAGTGTCGATATGTGAAGGCCTAAAGGGTCACACTAAGTCAATTGTCTTTTCGGTCTAAAGGGTATATTGAGAGAGTATAAAATATTCGATTTAGAATCGAGATATTTTAATCAATAATAAATTATAGGATAATTTCTATTTGATGGAAATTATTTAATTAAGTCAAAATTAGATTTTGGATTTAATCAAAATTAAAACGTACAGAAATATTGGAAAAATAGGGAGCGCATGGCTAGGAGAGCTGACAGCGACTGTGCAAGATGGGCCCGATCGTGACCACTATAACTTGGTTTTGGGTCAGGGTTTTAAGCCTAATCTCAGTCTGATTTGTATCATAAGCTCCCCTATATATTTAGCACTTTATCCATAATTTTAGGTTGTTGAATTGTCACTAATTCTACACAAAATTTATACTTGAATTCTTACTTTATGAACTTAGAGTTCAGGAATTAAAATACTGTCAAACCTCTGCCAAGATTTCTTGGCTTTTCTGACATAGGAGTATACCGTAGCGAAGACTTGCAGTCGTAAGGACAATTGTGTGCACACCTTTTAGTAAAGATTCTAAAACTTGTAAACTGTAAGTTTTCTTTGTGTCTTTGCAGATTTCAATTGTAGCGTAAACATACCAGACAGAATTTTTGGGGCAAGTAAGTTAACAAAATTTTAAACTTTCGATGTGCCTTACTTGTGTGTTTTAGACTTAACAAAACACTACAAGGGCAAGGTCCGAATTTATAAACGGGTCGGGTAAAAATTAGTGGCCCGTATATATTTTCTCCCAATTCTCACTTCCACGATATTATTTTGAAATTTCAGAACTTCTATAGCAAAAAATCTTTTTCCTCTCTCAATCTGTTCCCTCAACGAGCTCCATTGGTTAGTGATTACTAACAAATGTTGTTCTTGGTATTTTTATTTTCAGAACTTCCAAAAACATATATTGAAGAACACCCTTTTCGGTTCCTAGGTTTGATGTCTTCGTAGCTTCGATTGAAAGAAAAATCAAAACTTGGGCTAAGAAATTGATTCCATTAGTTGATTTGAACACTCTACAACGATGCTCGTCTCCGGTAATACTATTTTCTTCTCTTTCTCTAAATGGGTTTCTCCTATTTTTGAGTCTCAATGTGTATTGGTGAGTCGAATAAGAATAGAAAATGGGTTTACATGTATTAGTAAACGGTCTGTTATAATTTGTTGGTTTGGTGTCAATTTAGCTAATTGATGATTGTTAATTTACCACAAGTAGTCGTAGTATTTTCTTTCTATTTTGTTTGTACACTTTACACCTTTTCCTCTATTTTCTTTGAGCACTTTACATACTTATAGAATTGTAATGACATTTTTATGATTTTGTAATAGATAATTATGACAGCTTAAAATATTGAGAATCTACCCACTTCATCACCTAACCCTATTTCCTTAGAGGCTACCAATCCAAGTCTTTCACAAGATGACGTTGTTGAACTGGAAAAAGGAAGAGATATTCTAAAGCATGGAAATATTTCAATTTGGTGTCTATTAAATGTGTTAAGTATGGTCTATGTAAGTATTGCAAGGCTCAATATAAAAATGCTAAAAATTGTGGGACGAAAGCTATGTTGGTTCACATACCTAAGTGTCCTAAGAGGCCAAGAAATGAGGGTGACACGGAGGGTGATGATGGACAACACTATTTTGATCAAGATGTTTCACGTAAGCAACTTGCACATGCCATTATTTTACATGAGTATCTACTCTCTATAGTTGATCATGTGGGATTTGGGAATTTTGTTGTGAGTCTCCAACCTATGGTTAAGATGGTTTCAAGAAATATGATAAAAAAGACATAATGAAATTTTTTGACAATTTGAAATAAAAACTTCTACCTTGTTGGAGAAAGTCACGAGTAGAATTGCAATAACAATTGATATGTGAACTTCGAATAGCAACAAAAAAGGATTCATGGCTATTAATGGACATTTTATTGATGATTCATTGAGGCTTCAAAGTCACATTTTGAGATTTGTTTATATTCCCGCTCCACATGATAAAGATGTTTTGTGTGGTGCTTTGGTTAATTGTTTGTTTGACTGGAATCTTGAACGGAGAATATCAACTATCACATTTGATAATTCTAGTACCAATAATGCGATGATGAAAATCTTATTGGATGAGAAGCTTAATAAAAGAGATTTGTTATTGTCTGGTCGAGTATTTCATATGCGTTGTGACGCACACATCTTAAATTTGATAGTGCAAGAAGGATTGAAGGTTATAGGAGATGGTATTGGCAAAGTCCGTGATAATGTCTTGTATTGGGGTGGATCAGTGTTATGTGTATTTTGTATACGCTTTTTGAGTCATTTTTAGTTAGTATTTTTCTCATTTTCATTTAAATAAGTGTTGTGTTGAGGTCGGTTTTCTTTCTTTTGAGTCACATCGGTTCAAAAAGGTAAAATGGCGAAAAAGAGCAAAACTTGGACATAAAAATAGGGCCCCGAGGCAAAAAGGTCAAAAATTGGAGATTCAGACGAAAGCAAGCAGCGCCGCGACGCCATTCACCAGGGCTTTGGCGCCATTTAATCAGAGAGCCCGCAGGAGTTTCAGCGCCGTGGCGCCGTAAAGCATGGCCGCGGCGCCAAAGCGGGATTTTCCAGATCCGAATTGAAATTGGCCAGGGGCAGATTGGTCTAGGGCACACGATTTTTGCAGCATATTTAAGCCCTTGGGACAGATTTTGGGAGAGACGGATAACATACAACATATCACAACTTTGGAGGCTACAATTGGAGACAGTAGTTCTAAGTATTTTTCTTTATTTTCTTTATTTTTCAGTTCATGTTTGGATTTGAATTAGTTCTTAGCATGTCTATGGCTAGGAGCTAAACACTTTATTAGGGCTTTCCTATTGAATCGCTTGAAACTCTTATTCATGAATTAATGCATTAGTTTGGTTTCTTCTTCACTTGATTAAGTTTTATTCAATATTGGTATGAATGTTTGATAGTTAACTGATCACTAATTACCATAATCTATATGATTTCGAATCAAGAACCGAGAGGAGAGATTTGGATATGCTGTAATTGAATAGACATAGGTTGAAATAGCGGACGAAAGTACCCCGATACTTGTGTAGCATTATAGATTATTGTTTTTAATCATCCTATGTGGTAAAACCTATCATAGAAATATAGAAGGTTTTTGCACTGGGTTGAGTGATTATATATCCTAACCGGAATATAAGACAGTCTAGTTAACCTGCTATCTTAACGTAGAAGAAGAATAAGTCATTCTTGTTGCATTAAGGAGTGAAAAAAGTTGATAGTCTGGGATATTGGAAGCCCTATTTCCATCATAACGGATTAAACCAAAGTAATTTAGTTTAATTCTTGCAATTACTCTAGTAGTGTTAGATAAAAACCCAAATCAACCATCGTTTGCCAAATAGATAACATAGAATAGATGTTCGGTAATTAGAAACCAGTCTCTATGGATGATATTCGGTCGTACCAGACTATATTACTTGTAACGATACGTACACTAGCGTGAGCAAATGGAAATCGGCTAACAAGTTTTTGGCACCGCTGCCGGGGATTGACGTACTTTTAATATCGAACCATCTATTCTTATTTCTACTTTGGTTTTTATTTTTATTTTTATTTTTAGAATCCTATTGCCTTGATTTGTTTATTGATTTTCATCACTTTCAGGAACTTAGTTTATGCGAAGAAGAAGAGGAGCAAACACACTTGTTCCTTTTAACTCTGAGATTGAGAAAGCTTGCAAGCAGAACAGGCGAAACAAGAGAATATCTGATTCAGTGACCATGGAAAACCAATCGAATCAGAATGGGGCGAACAATGAGGTTCCTGAAAATGTAAGGGAGCCAATACAGGTTCCAACAGAGAGAAGTTTGGGGAACTACGTTACGCTCGCGATTCTGGGTGCCTGACGCATCAGCTCCCAAAGAATAGGGGCAAACAACTTTGAGATCAAGAGCCATTCTGAGCATGGTCCAGAACACAGTCCAGTTTGGGGGATTGTCGTCTGAAGATCCCCACATGCACATTGCCAATTTTCTGGAGATGTGTGCCACCTTAAAGTATAATGCTGTTACTGACGATACCATTAGATTGAGGCTCTTCCCGTTCTCACTTAGGGACAGAGCCAAGAGCTGGTTGAACTCACTACTTGCAAACTCCGTCATCACCTGGCAAGACTTAGCCCAGAAGTTTCTTGCCAAGTTTTCCCCTCATTCAAAGGCGACAAAGCTAAGAGGAGAGTTGAACAATTACTATCAGCTAGATGGAGAGTCACTGTATAATGCATGAGAGCGATTCAAGGATTTGCAGAGAAAATGTCGACATCATGGCATAGATAAATGGATGTTGGTCCACATTTTTTATAATGGGTTGAGTGGTACTGCTCGTACCATAATTGATGCTGCAGCAGGGGGAGCGTTCATGAGGAAGAGTGCCAATGAGACACATGAGTTGCTAGAAGACATGGCGGTAAATAATCACCAAGGGGCAGATGACAGATCAGTAAGTAGCAGGAAGACTATGGGCATACATGAGATAGATGCTATCACTGCATTGAATGCGCAGGTGGCCCTTTTGACAAAGCAACTGCAGCAAAATACTATGTCTGTGAACGCAGTTCAGATGCATGTGAGTTGTGAGATCTGCGGTGGACCACATACTTTTGATAGATGCACAGCGGTGGATCCTAATAATCTACCCATGGAACAGGTTCAGGCTGTTGGGAACATTCAACGCCTTTAAAACTCCAACACATATAATCCGGGGTGGAGAAATTACCCAACTTTCTGTGAAGGAATAACCAAGGGCAACAACCACCATAACAAGAAAACTACCAGAACCAGCAAACACATAATCAGACCACATCAGCAGTTTAGACCACCTATCCCACATGAGAAGCCTGATGAACTGAGAGCAGCCTTGCTTACACTCGCCAATTCCCAGAATCAGTTTATGTCAGAAACAATGTCCTCTCGCAAAAACTTGAAACGCAGGTGGGGCAACTGGAGAAGATGGTAAACAACAGACCTCAAGGTACTCTTCCAAGCAACACAGAGGTTAATCTGCGAGAGCACTGCCAAGCAGTTTTGTTGAGAAGTGGAAAGCAATTGGAGCAGGTTGGTCCCCAACCAGCGGTGGTAAAGGAGAAGGAGCGGGAGACGGCAGTTGAGGTAGAAAATGAGGGGGTCATTGATGACCGCCCTACAGTAGAAAAGCTCCACCAGCGGCTGTGAGGGAATACACAGATAAAATCCCTTACCCTCAAAGGCTACAGAAGAAGGCCCTGGACAAGCAGTTCTCCAAGTTCTTGGAGGTATTTAAGAAACTCCATATCAACATCCCATTCATTGAGGCTTTGGAACAAATGCCCACATATTTCAAATTCATGAAGGAGATACTTGGGAAGAAGAGGAGATTGGCGGATTATGAGACAGTAGTGCTGACAGATGAGTGCAGCGCTATCTTACAAAAGAAGTTGCCACATAAACTGAAAGACCCAGGAAGCTTCACCCTACCCTGCACTATTGGCAAAGTAACATGCAACAGGGCACTTTGTGACTTAGGGGCTAGCATCAATCTTATGCTTCTATCTGTGTTCAAGATATTGGGTATGGGGGAAGCCAAGCCAACCATAGTAAATCTGCAGCTTGATGACCGATCCGTGGTGTACCCTCAAGGTATAGTGGAAGATGTGCTAGTAAAGGTGGGCAAGTTCTTCTTTCCAGTAGATTTCCTCATTCTTGACATGGAGAAAGTTGAGGACATGCCCATCATTTTGGGAAGACCATTCCTAGCCACGGGCAGAGCTCTCATTGATGTGGAGAAGGGAGAGTTGAGACTGAGGGTCCAAGAAGAGGAGATGGTGTTCAAGGTTTTTAAATCTACCATTGAATCCCAGGCCAGCAACAAATGCTTTGCGGTGAGCACAACTGACGCATCAACTCATGGAGAACAATCCAAAGGCAGGGGGATCATTGCGACAGTGGTGAACCCACAGGTTAGTATGAGTTCTGAAATAAAAGTTGATGAGATGAAAGCTGACAGAAAGGTAAATCTTGCTAAACCCGATCCTGTGAAAAAGAAGAATAGAGTAAGGAATAGAAAAATGATCTTCAAATAGATAGGTTGTGGGGGTAATTTACCCCAGTGATTGAATAAAGGACCTGCGTCCGACTAAAAGACGTTAAAGACAGAGCTATTTGGGAGGCAACCCAAGGTTTAAATTATGCAATTAGTCTAAATTGAACAGTCTCACTTTTGGTATTTTTGGTTGTATTGTGATGACAAGTGAAGAGAATTGGACATGAAACACGGAAAAACGCTGGAAACATGAAATAGGTGCAGCGCCGCGGTGCCACATTGCAGGGCCGCGGCGCCGAATATCCTGAGAGGCTGCAGAAGTTTCAGCGTCGCGGTGCTACATAGCAGGGCCGCAGCGCCTCTGGGAAATTTTCCGACGAACAATATCCGCCGCCACCTCCACCATTTTGAGTCGCTGTATGTTTGTAAGTCGTCGCTTTATTATTTTTGAGTCTTTACACATTTGAGACAATGTGTCGTTTAGGTTTGGGGGGTTTTTTATTGTGTTTTTGGGTCTTATATGAGTCAATTTTTTTTTATGATCATGCATGCTGTAATGCTTGAAACGCCTAGTGAATTAAGTGAGATAATATAATGGAATTAGAAGCTAAACTCTGTGTGCTTAAGTTAGATATGTCAATAATTCATGAAAATCTAATTATTTGGGATATTTGTACTTAGCCTATGTGTGGCAATTATGAAAAAATAGTTGAAAAATGTCTATGAGTCTGCTTGTTTGTTATTTGATGCGAAATAGTTAAAGATGTACATGTTTAGGGAGATGATTCAGACATTTCTTTGTTAGCCCTTTTTACCTTTCATTACCTACCATGTAGTAAATTGTATCCCTAGTCAGCCCCTTTGAGCCTAAAATAAGTTGTTTATTTGACACCCTATGATTCCCTTGTGTGCCATAAGCAGAAAGTGAAAACAGAGATGAAAAAGAGTGAAAAAGAAATACCAAAAGAGAGTGAAAAACTGATGCACCCCAATGAAAAAAATGTAAAAGCTTAAGTTTGGGGGTGCCTATGTGAATATGTTTCATGCTCTCAAAAGAGAATAAGGGAATGATAGATATGAACAGAAAAAAATACCAAAAAGAAGGACAAAATGGTTGAATGAAAAAAACGCTTATGATACGTAATTTGAGCCTAAATGCCAACTTTTATCTACCCCTACCTAAGCCTACATTACAACCCTGAAAAGTCCTGAAGATCTCTAGAATGTATGTCTATGATTAGTGGAGAATAGCAAGTAAGCAGGCCCATAGAACTAAATGAAATTGACATGCATATGTTAGTGTTCATGTTTCCATTGAGTGTGATTGAAATGAATTTGCGAAATATCTGGCTTGAAATTTTAGATTACTATATTCATGTTATATATGTTCCAGCATATTATCTCAACTGACATTCATGTTTTTCTAAGTAACATTGTGCAGCTGCTTGATTTGAGTCTTTGAGTCTGTTTGTTTTTGTTTCTTTGATTTTGTTTTGATCTTTGCTCGAGGGCGAGCAAAGGTTAAGTTTGAGGGTATTTGTTATGTGTATTTTTTATACGTTTTTTGAGTCATTTTTAGTTAATATTTTTCCCATTTTCGTTTAAATAAGTGTCGTGTTAGGGTCGTTTTTCTTTCTTTTGAGTCACAGCAGTTCAAAAAGGCAAAATAATGAAAATGAGCAAAAATTGGGCATAAAAGGAGGGCCCCGAGGCAAAAAGGTCAAAAATTGGAGATTCGGACGAAAGCAAGCAGCGCGCGGTGCCATTCAGTAGGGCTTTGGCGCCATTTAATTAGAGAGCCCGCAGGAGTTTCAGCGCCGTGGCGCCGTAAAGCAGGGTCGCGGCGCCAATGCGGGATTTTCCAGATCCGAAGTGAAATTGACCAGGGGCAGAAGGGTCCAGGGCACATTATTTTTACAACATATTTAAGCCCTTGGGACAGATTTTGGGAGAGACGGATAACATACAACATATCACAACCTTGGAGGCTACAATTGGAGACATTAGTTCTAAGTATTTTTCTTTCTTTTCTTTATTTTTCAGTTCATGTTTGAATTTATATTAGTTCTTAACATGTCTATGGCTAGGAGCTAAACACTTTATTAGGGTTTTCCTATTGAATCGCTTGAAACTCTTATTCATGAATTAATGCATTAGTTTGGTTTTTTCTTCACTTGATTAAAATTTATTCAATATTGGTATGAATGTTTGATAGTTAACTGATCACTAATTAATATAATATATATGATTTCGAATCAAAATTCTGAAAGGTGAGATTTGGATATGCTGTAATTGACTAGACATAGGTTAAAATCGCGGACGAAAGTACCCCGATACTTGTGTAGCATTATAGGTTATTGTTCTTAATCCTCATATGTGGTAAAACCTATCATAGAAATATAGAAGATTTCTGCACTGGGGTTGAGTGATTATTGATCGGAATATAAGACAGTCTAGTTAACCTGCTATCTTAACGTAGAAGAAGAAGTCATTCTTTGCATTAAGGAGTGAAAAGAGTGGATAGTCGAGGATATTGGAAGCCCTATTTCCATCATAACTGATTAAACCAAAGTAATTTAGTTTAATTCTTGCAATTACTCTAGTAGTGTTAGATAAAAACCCAAATCAACCATCGTTTGCCAAATAGATAACCTAGAATAGATGTTCGGTAATTAGAAATCAGTCTTTGTGGATGATATTCGGTCTTACCAGACTATATTACTTGTAACGACACGTACACTTGCGTGAGCAATTGGAAATCGGCTAACAATCAGCCGAAAGAATTGAGATTTTTGAAGAAGCCACACGTCTTCTACACTATTCTTGTAAAAATAAGTTGTAATATGATTGTCCTACCTGTTGGAACTCTACATAACTAATGTTGAGAACGACTTTGGAATACAAATAAGTGTTTAAGAAGTTGAGTCTAACTGAAACAAATTATAAGTGCTATCCAGCTGAAGAGCAATGTAGTGATGTAGAATATGTATGTGATAAGCTCAAAGGCTTTTACCATATCACTGAACGATTTTCAGGAACTCAACATCCAAATAGTATATTGATTCATCAACTATTATATTGTTCTTTTTAGGTTTGACTTCAACAATTGATAATGTTTCATGCCAAACGTTGATTGATGAAAAAGAAGAACACATACACTGCTAAGGGTCGAGATTGCTCATATTGTGGAGAATTTGGATTTACAAACAGACAGTACAATTTTTTGTTCTTCCTACTGTTTGAACATTCTTCCTACTGAGCATTACATTTGGCAATGCTACAGTGTCTTCTACCTTTGCAGTTTTGCTGCTAATGGTTACAGTTTGGAAAATGAATTGTCTATTCTATGTGGTAGTGTTCGAATATGAATTTTCCTGTATCTAGAGGCATTTGTATAAGATTGAGTTATAAAGCAACCAGAAAAGATCTGAGTTTTTTTGCAACTAAACAGTGGTTTTGATATTACGAGCATAAATGACGATTCAGCCTGAAGTATTGCACATTTCTTCAGCAATTAAATGAATCACTTTCATTTTCCAGTTCCTTTCACAAGTAAATTAAATTGGATCTTTAATCTATGACTGATGATATTTGGGCTGTTCTTGATTCCAATTTTCACTCATCTTTGTACTAAAACGCTTGCAGCGTCTATGCCAACTGTCTTACCTCCATTTACAACAAAGTTCATGAGATGGAAAACCTTTTGTGTTGTCCAATTAATTAAGATTCTGCACATGGTTAAAACATACAATCAAAGTAGGTAATAAACATCCATTAACTAATGCCATGCAACTAATAAATTCAGTCACGTTACGTGGGAAATGTATGCTCAACAACAATATACTCAGTGTGATCCCATTCCACAAATGGAGGAGGGTGGGGTATGCATACTTTATCCCTACCTTTGTGGGGTAGAGAGGCGAGAACTGTTTGCTCATTAGACAATATTTGTTTGCTCATTAGACAATATTTGAACCCTATAAACACACACGAAACAACTCCACCACAAACAAAACTCCAACATAAATTCTCTTCCGTCGGATCCCTTCCTATAGTCACCTTCGGATTTTTGGTTGCCTATGCTACCCGAATCTATCCTCCACTACTCCTCACAAATTAGCACCTATGACTACTTCTTGCACTTTTTTGGGTTTCTCTTCGAATCACAGAGGGTACTTATGCTATGATTTGTTCACCAATAAAATGCTAGTCTCTCGCCATGTCACATTTGTGGAGCACATTTTCCCATTCACAAACGTCCGAAAATCTCAAGTCACTGACTATGGCTTCCTTAACAATTCGAACATCTCCTCTCTCATCCTAAAAGTCATGCACATAGCCATATTAGACTCATCCTCTAGTCCAACTGTCCGTCGGGACCAACCCGTGCCTCAGACCTTTCATCTTCCTCCCTCCAGGCCCAACCACAGCACTAGCCCAACTCTCTGTCGCTTTCCCAACGCTGCCAGCCTCCAGTCACCAACTCCCTGCCCCATTATGACCTCACTCCTCCGAGCCTAGATCCGACGCAGCCCAGCCCAATTCCACAAAATGTCACCTGTCTGACCCCTATTTCTATACATCGCATGGAAACTTGTGCCCATCACGGAATTTTCAAACCAAAAGTTCACTTTAACCTATCAACTCAAGTTGTATCACCTTTACCTAAAAACCCTCTAGTAGTCAAGCTTGACCCAAATTGAAATGCGGCCATGCGTGAGGAATTTGATGCGCTCACTTCACAGCATACTTGGGATCTTGTCCCAAAACCTGAGGGGGTCAATATGATTCGTTGTATGTGACTATATCATCACAAATTCAGGAATATTGGTGATCTTGAATGTCATAAGACGAGACTTATGGCAAATGGCATGGGACAACAAGAGGGAGTTGATTGTGGTGAGACCTTCAGTCCAGTGGTTAAAACAATTATCATTCGTACTATTTTGAGCATTGCTATGGGGAAGAACTGAACGATTCATCAACTTGATGTGAAAAATACGTTCTTACATTGTGATTTGAAAGAAGTTATCTATATGCATCAACCACCTGGTTTTGTGCATCCCTCTACTCATCGGCATGTCTATCGTCTTCGAAAGTCACTAAATGGCTTGAAACAAGCCCCTCAAGCTTGGTATGAGTATTTTGCCAACTACATTATGTAGACAGGGTTCATATACAACAAAAATGATAATTCACTTTTCGTTTATCATCAAGGTAACGACACTGTATATCTTTTGCTTTATGTAGATGACATTGTCTTGACTGCCTCCTCTGATGAGTTGAAAAACGAGATTATTAAATTACTCAAATCTGAATTTTCCATGACGGATTTGGGTAAACTGAGTTATTTCTTGGGAATTTCTGTGACCAAATCTGAAAATAATATGTTCTTGTGTCAACGTAAATATGCAGATAAGATTGTTTACAGAGTTAAAATGGCAAATTGCAAGATCATGCCTACTCCAGTCGACTCTAAGTCAAAGCTCAGCGCCAATGATGGAGATCCGGTGCTTGATCCTTCTCTTTATCGGAGTCTTGATGGTACACTTCAGTATTTTACCTTCACTAGGCCTAATATTGTTTATGATGTTCAAAAGGTGTGCTTGTTCATGCATGCACCTAGGGATCCTCATTTACCGCTCCTAAACGTATCATTCGGTACATTAAGGGTACTCTTGACTATGATTTACGTCTTTATCCATCTGCACCAACCAGGTTGATCTCTTATACAAACTCCGATTGGGGCGGTTGTCCTGACACACGTTGATCTACTTTCGGCTATTGTGTATTTTAGATGATAACCTCATTTCTTGGTCTGCAAAACGACAAGCTACATTTCATGTTTAAGTGCGGAAGCAGAATATAGAGGCATTGCGAATGTCGCTGCCGAAACTTGTTGTCTTAGAAATCCCCTTCTCGAGCTTCATTATCCCTTACGTAAGACATCTATTGTCTACTGTGATAATATATCTGATGTCTACTTGTCTCATAATCCGGTTCAACATCAACGAACAAAACATATTGAGATGAATATTCATTTTGTTCGTGAGAAGGTCGCTATAAGTCATGTTCGGGTGTTACATGTTCCTTCTTCTTATTAGTACACAGATATATTTACTAAGGGACTTCCTCGGCAACTGTTCCTTGACTTCAGATCCAGTCTGAGCGTTAAGCCTCCTTCCGCTCCGACCGCGGGGTGTGATAGAGAATATACTTATTCTCCATATATTATGTAATTATATTATTGAGTGTAATTATGTAAATTATATATTCTCATACACTTAGAATTGTAAATACACACACACACACACACATATATATATATATATATATATATATATATATTTACAGTAATAAGAATACTCAAGACAAGGAAGAATTACACAATTCTACACATACCAATCACAAGCCTAAAAAAGCTAAACATTTTGACAATGAGATTGCATCAGGTAACTAACCAATAGCATCTGGACAATAATATGGTTGATCGGTGTATTTTATATACACTTATTGAGTCGTTTTTAGTTAGTCTTTTGTCCCTTTTTGTACAAATAAGTATCGTATTAGGATAGATTTTCTTTCTTTTGAGTCAAGTTGGTTAAAATGGCCCAATGGCGGAAAAGGAGCTAAAAGAGGGCAAAAGTGGAGGTTCCAGAGCTTAAAAGACGAGAAAGTGATGAACGAGGCAGAAACACGGATCAGCACCGCGCGCCCTACTGAGCAATTCGGGGCGCGGCGCCAATATCGAAGGCGCGAAGTTGCAGCGCGGCCTCTGCAAACAGCGAGTGCGGGCGCGGCGCCAAATCATCCGAAGTATCGCAGGACTTCGCGCCGGCGCCGCGAACATGGCGCAGCGACGCGGAAAATCGAGTTTAATGGCGATTTTACGGGCCAGCTGAAGGGAAAAGTTAGAGGCGGTTTTGAGCCTATAAAAGGAGAACCCTAGGCAGTTTTTAAGGGTTCCCTTTCTGGCACAACACAAGACTTCTTGGATTGAAGATTGGAGACCATAATTTAGTAACTTTCTTTTATTTTCTTTTCTTTATTTAGTTTTTATGATGAACATTGAATTAGTTCTTGTCATGTCAATGGCTAGGAACTAATTCTATTATAGGGCTTTCCATGTTAAATCACTAGAAACATATGTTATGAATTAATGCATGGTTATGGTTATTCTTCTTCTTGTTGAGATTTATCCAATAATTGTTTTGAATGCTTGGTAATTAATTGATCACTAATTATCATTATTTATATGATTTCTAATCAAACTTCGAAAGGAGGAGGTTGTGAATATGCTGTAAGTTGGGTAGACATATTTTGGATTGGGGATAAAAATACCTCAATTACTTGTGTAGCGTTAACGAGAGGTCTAAACACCTAATTTTACGCATGGCGCGTGACAGTTAACTAGGTTTTTGGTCTTAATCCTCCTATAGAGTCATCCTTATCACCGAAAGGTAGAAAAGAGCAATACTGGGGTTGAGTGTTTATATAGCCTTAACGGGAGTATAAAACGATTTAGTAAACCTGCTAGCTCCAAAAGAAGAAGAACCATAATTCATTGCATTAATAAGCAACATAAGCGGATAGTTGAGGAGACGTGGAAGCCCTATTCCCATCACTACTGAAGTAAACATATAGTTAATTAGCCTTTATAATTGTTAGTTATAAACAACAAAATCAATATCGGTTACCAAATAGATACCAAAAGATAGATAATTGGTACTTGAACACTAATCCTTGTGGACGATATTCAGTCTTATCAAGACTATATTACTTGTCACGATAACGTGCACTTGCGTTAAAGTGTGTGCATCTTTCGCGCATCAAGTTTTTGGTATTCTTAGGGATTAGGCATAGTTCAATATCAATTTTATCTATTTTTAATTTCTAATTTGGTTTTTAATTTTTTTTTTAAACATTTTTTTTCGTTATTTTTCGGTAAAAATCAGGGTGCCGTGATCTGTTTGTCTGTTTGATCATTTCAGAAATCGGTTTATGCGAGAAGGAGAAGAGGCGAACACTCTTGTTCCCTTCAATCCAGATTGAGAAAACACATGGCGAGCGAAAGAACGGCAATGGATTGCGGCCTTAGTTGAGATGGGCGGTGTCGAGAACAACAATATGATGAAGAAGGGTTAGGTGAAAATCAACCTAACCGGGAATGCCTCGGCGAGTACCGTGGATGTCGAGAAAGAGTTCAAGCCAGTGAGAAAGAAGCTTGGGAGACTACGTCTTGCGAGGGTGAGCGAACGCAGACTGTATTAGGCTCCCTGCAATAGGAGCAAACAACTTTGAGATCAAACCGGCGATTCTGAGCATGGTGCAGAACACAGTGCAATTCGGAGGACTGCCATCAGAGGATCCACATATGCACATAGCTAATTTCTTGGAGCTATGTGCAACTTTCAGATATAACGGCGTTACTGATGATGCCGTCAGATTGAGGCTCTTTCCCTTCTCACTCAGGGATAGAGCAAAAGTATGGTTGAATTCCCTGCCAGCTGATTCGATTTTTACATGGCAAGAGCTGTCACAGAAATTTTTGGCCAAATTCTTTCTCCCGTGCAAAGCAGCGAAATTGAGAGGGGAGCTGAATAACTTCTACCAAGCAGATGGAGAGTCATTGTACGAAGCGTGGGAAAGGTTCAAAGATTTGCAGAGAAAGTGCCCACACCACTGTATTGAGTTGTGGAACTTGGTCCACATCTTCTATAATGGGTTGAGCGGAACAACCAGAACCATTATAGATGCAGCAACAGGTGGGACATTCATGAGGAAAATAGCCCACGAAGCTCACGAATTATTAGAAGATATGACCACCAACAACCATGTCACAGAAGATAGACCAATGAGTGGGAGGAGAACGGTAGGAGTCCACGAAATAGATGCCATTGCTGCCTTGAATGCCCAAGTGGCCTTGTTGACGAAACAGCTGCAGCAACACACAATATCAGTAAATGCAGTGCAGATGCCTAAGAGCTGTGAAATATGTGGTGGCCCACATACATTCGATAGGTGTCCTTCAGCTGATCCTAATAATGTGCCAATCGAGCAGGCAGAGTGTCAGGCCGTGGGTAATTATCAGAGGCCACAGAACAACCCATACTCCAACACATATAATTCAGGGTTGAGGAATCACCCAAATTTCTCATGGAGAGGAGACCAGGGGCAACAGAATCAATATAGGGGCCAGTACCAAAACCAGCAGAACCAAAATCAGCAGCCCTTTACTCAAGCTTCACCTTCTCAACAATTTAATACACCTGTCCAGCCAGAAAAGCGGACGAGTGAGGCGGCTTTGTTGCACTCACCAACGCCTGCACCGGTTCGTGTGAAGCTAGATCCTCGTTCAGGAACTTGGAAACACAAGTGGGTCAGCTAGCAAAGCAATCAAACATGACAGCAGGTACACCGCTACAACACAGAGATGAATCCGAAAGAACAATGCGAGCGATGCGGTTGAGAAGTGGTAAGCGATTAGTCAGTGATCACCTCGGCGATAGTTGAACAATGCGAGAGATGGAGAAAGAGAAGGTGGTTGAAGCTCGCCCAGTAGTAGAAAAAACTCCAGAGAAGGAGTATACAGAGAAGATCCCATTCCCACAGAGATTGCAGCGGAAGGCAGTTGATAAACAATTCTCCAAATTTCTGGAGACATTCAGAAAGCTGCACATCAACATACCTTTTATAGAGGCGTTAGAGCAGATGCCCTCCTATTTCAAATTCATGAAGGAGATCTTGGGGAAGAAGAAGAAACTGGCGGAGTATGAGATGGTAGCACTAACGGAGGAGTGTAGTGATATCTTGCAGAAGAAGTTGCCCCCGAAACTAAAAGACCCAGGGAGCTTTACATTACCTTGCACAGTTGGCAGGGTGACATGCAACAGGGCGTTGTGCGATTTAGGGGCAAGTATAAATCTGATACCTTTATCGGTATTTAAACGGTTGGAGTTGGGTGAGGCCAAACCAACCACGGTGAGCCTGCGGTGGTGATAAGGCGATGGTTCATCCAAGAGGGAAGATTGAGGACGTGATTGTTAAAGTAGGAAAATTCTTTTTTCCTGCGGATTTCCTCATTCTTGACATGGAAGAGGATGCAGAAATCCCTATCATATTGGGGAGACCATTCCTGGCGACAGGGAGAGCCTTGATCGATGTAGAAAGAGGAGAGCTGGCATTAAGGGTGGAGAAGGAAGAAATGGTGTTTAAAGTTTTTAAACACATCATTGAGCCACCAACCATGAGCAGGTGCTTTGCAATCAGCACCATCAAACCCCCCTGTGAGCCAACACCAGCCAAACCAAGGGAGATGAGCCCACAAAAGCAGGTATGTGACGCCGAACCTCCACAAAAGCAGGTATGTGTTCCTGAGCCTTCCCTTGAAGATAATTCTAAGAAGAGAAGAAGAAGAAGAAACCGAAAACGAAAAATGTGGAGAAAATGGCTTGGTTGTGGGGTTAATCTACCCCACATTTATTGAGTTAAGGAACTTGCGTCCGGCTAAAAGATGTTAAAGACAGCGCTACTTGGGAGGCAACCCAAGATATTTTGATTTATTTTACGTTAATATAGTAGTTTTTATTAAGAACAGTCTCACGGAGGTAGTGTTTGTGTTGTGATTGACAGGTATAGGCCAATAAATTGAAGGCGAAAAATCAAGAACAACGAGGATTTCGAAAAAAGCGATTAAGGCCGCCAGAGGAGCGCGCGCGAAAAGAGCGAAGTCTTTGAAGATTAAGCGTCGCGGCGCCCAGGAGCAGGGCCGCGGCGCCAAAAACCCAGAAAAATTGCCAAGTCTAGGCGCCGCGGCGCCCCGTAGCAGGGTCGCGGCTGTTATACCCCGTAGTTCTGACCCTACGTATGAGAGCGTACGAAAGCATGTAAGACTTAAAATTTTCAAAGGATAGGTTGACGGATTATTCCAGACGGGTTTTAGTCGACTTTGAGGCGGGTTATGACCCGATTCATTGAGAGTTCCTAAGTGTTTCAAAGGCCTAGGGCGTAGTTCGTGGAGTCTATATTCCAACGCAACCAACCGTTCGTCGATAGGACGTCGGAGTAGGAAGTTATGAGAGTTACAAGTTCGATGCGATCAATGGACAAAAATGTGTTTGGACAAAGCGCAGCGCGGCTGGCCGGATGCAGGTCGCGCCGAAAGAACCGAGGTCGCTGAGGTTGCAGCGCGCCAGATGCGTGAGGCCGCGCCAAAGTTCGAGAGGCTGAGGTTTCAGCGCTTGCGCCGAGGCGCGCCGAGGCGGATTTTTGGGCGAAAAACTTAGAAAGTCGATTTCTCTTTTAAAAGGCCATGGGAGGGTGACAAGTGTTCCCCATCTGATTTTGCTTGCATGGCTTATATTGACCAAGTCTTGTAGACTTGGTCATCTCTCAAACATCTTTTCTCTCTAAAATCGGCTCCTCCTTCTCTAGAAACCCAAGAAAATCTGAATAGTTTAGAACCAAAAAGGAAGCTTGTAGCTAGCTTGTTGGCATTGTTGTGGTGGTGTTCTTGGCAAGGAAGCTAGCAATATTTGGAATAAGTTTGGCTAAAACTTTAAGGTAATGATTCTTCCTTTAGATTTAGTTTATAGTGTTGCATGTTAAGAAGAAAGAACTTGTGGTAGTGAATAATGATCTTAGAGTCATTGCATGCTAGAAATGTGGTTTGGATATGAAAAATGGGTTAAGATGAGATTATGAGCATGTTGTAGCCTAAGGACTACCTTAGAATTGTTAAGAGAATTGTTGTACTTAGTGGGGCAGAATATTTGGGTGTGTAGTCCCCTTTAAATGTTGGATTGTTGAACCTTAAATGTGGTGTTTGGATGATAAATTCGGCCTTGAGAAAGGTGGCAAAGTGAGTAGAAACAAAGGAAATGCTGCCCAATTTTCCATAGAATTTAGTGGCCTTGAAATTAGATTGTTCTACTTTGAGATTAGAGGTTAACAAACGTATCATGATTATTATAGGTTGAAATATTACTTGCGGTAGTTGAGCTTAGCAAGTGGATTGACCAAAGAGGTATGTGAAGCTTTCCTATCTCTTGAGCATGAATAGATGAAGCTATGTAGTACGGTAGACGTACAAGATTTGGTATTCTTACTTGTCTTAAGTATATAATGATTTGTTTCATTTTAAGAATGTATAATTCCCTTAGTTAGGGGAAAAGTATGATTTTACTAAAGTGTAGAGTTAATATAACAACTTTATGGGAAGTTGGTTTATTAGCTTCATAAAAGGTTAATGAGAAGAGATTTACTCTAAATAAGATAAGTATATGGAGAGGCAAATTGATTTTAAGGTATCAATTGTCCAAAGGTTTTTATGTATAAAGAAGAGTCATTTCCAAAAGAGTTGAAGTATGTAGTACTTGGGTTAAACTCCCGGTGTTCTTTTATTAAAGATATGGTTAAATGCCTTAAGTGAACTAAAATGAGAGGGTATATGAACAAGACTAATAAGAAGTTATAAGTTTTCTTAACTTATTTATGATTATGATATGATGACAGTTTGAGTTAGGGTAAGAGTATATCCGGCGGGCAAGCCCCAAGATCGTTATACCACCTTCTCCGGGTAAGAGTATGTCCGGCGGGCAAGCCCCAAGATCGCCATACCACCTTCTCCGTGTAAGAGTATATCCGGCGGGCGATCCAAGATCGTTATACCATCCGCACGGTGTAAGAGTATATCCGGCGGGCAAGCCCCAAAATCGTTATACCATCCGCCCAGCAAAGAGTATATCTGAGGAGTACAGCCCCAAGATCGTTATACCATCTGCTTCAGGGTAAGAGTATATCTGAGGGGGAAGTCCCCAAGATCGTTATACCACCTGTTCCGTGGATTTGCTACCCATGATGCGAGGAATACCTCATGCGAGTCCTTATGGGCTTATGCGGGTGAAATAGTCCCATGCGGGCGGGTACAGCCTATGCGAGGAATGTCTCATGCGGGTCCACAGGACCTATGCGGGTGAAATAGTCCCAGGAGTAGGGGTGCTTATTGATACTACGGGCGAGGTACCCTGTTTTGATCCTAAGGCCCCTATTTTATGCAGTATTATACTTATATATACTTGTCACTCTCATTGTTAGTAAGGCACAGTAAAAGGTATTTTATTGTCTTTCATAACTCCAGCTTACTTTCAGACTTATGATA
This sequence comes from Przewalskia tangutica, assembly GCA_029844215.1. Lineage (NCBI taxonomy): Eukaryota > Viridiplantae > Streptophyta > Magnoliopsida > Solanales > Solanaceae > Przewalskia > Przewalskia tangutica. The sequence continues at coordinate 21,877,792 of CM056730.1, read as the reverse complement.
TCATATTGCAGTATTTTTCCAGCTTTACATACTTGGTACATATTGTGTAATCGACCCCTTCCTGGCCGCTCATGCCGCAGGTAAGGGTAAGCAGATTGTGGATCCTCATTCTTAGGATCACTCTTCCGGCGTCAGAAGCTCCATTCCTCCGGAAGCTTATTACTTTGGTACGGGTATTCCCTGATGCTATAGGTATTTTGTACATTCAGGGGTATGGTGGGGCCCTGTCCCGCCACAGTTGTTATCTTTAGAGGTCTGTGGTCACGTTTGTGTTTGGGCTATAAGAACCAGTTGTACTATTGTACTTTTGTTAAGTATGTTTTATGGAAGGCAGCCTTACCGGCTGGCCAGTGATGTTACCTTTTATACGTATGTGTTATGTATGTTCCGCTGCTATTCTCTGACATATACCGGCGGTACCCCAGAGGTACTACCGCGCCCCGGTCGGTCGTGACAAAAGTGGTATCGAGCGATTAGTCCTCGGAAAGTGTCCATGCATCGCGTGTCAGTAGAGTCTTGATTATCGGTGTGTCGTGCACCACATCTATAATCAGGAGGCTGCAGGATATTTAAGATTGGTTTCCATTCGTTCACTCTAAGATCGTGCAATAGAGCTGAGTTATAGGTTGAACCTCCCCTGATGTTTTCCTTTATGTATCAGTTATGCCTCCACGCAAGGCAACCGCGTCCCGTGGCGGCAAGGCAGAGGCGCCGCTAGTGGGACGCGGAGAGTCACGAGGCACGAGCCCATCCTTACGAGATGATGTTTAGGCGGTAAGTTCCACGTCGTCGCCCGGCCTCGCGAGTTCGAGGCGTGAGCGCGGCTCACGTGACATGATGCGGAGCCTCGATCCACGATCGGGCTTGAGTACATAGATTACGGGGAACAGTGATTCTTGCCATCGGCGTAGTGGCATGGCGGCCGACAGCGAGCGAGCGGCAACCAGAGCCGGCGGTTCTGATTCGGGATTTCTTGGGTTGTCACCCACCCGAGTTCTATGGTTCGAGTTTTGAGGAGGATCCGCAGGAGTTTGTCCGGCAGTTACAGCAGACCATGCAGGTCCTTAGAGCATCGGAGACTGAGTCTGTTATACTAGCTTCTTACCGGTTACGCGATATTGCGTTGGCTGGTTTGAGTCATGGGTATTGTCGAGGGTGAGGATGCTCTTCCGGTGATTGGGAGGAGTTCACAGAGGCGTTCCTAGACCACTTCTTGCCTCCCGAGGTGAGAGAGCCAGCGTAGATAGGTTCTTGACCTTGAGGCGGGGCGGGAGGACTATCGAAGTCTGACACAGAGTTCGACTCCTTGGCTAGATATGCGCACACCATAGTAGCGGACATGGCAGACAAGGTTCATCGATATGTGATGGGGTTAGACCGTCACATGATTACTGCATGCTTGGGGGTGGCTCTTCAGCCAGGGATGGATATTGCCAGGATGCAGACGTACGCACAGGGGATTGAGGACCGAGCGAGGCCGGATCAGCTAGACTTGGGCGGCCAGAGGGCTAGGACATCGAGTTCTCAGGCGATTTTGGCGGCGGCCTCGGCGAACTAGGTCCACATTCCAGCCAGCACAGAGTGCTCCTTCTCAGTTTTCCGGCAGGAGGTCTGATCAGCAGGTTATTCAGGAGCAGGTCAGGGCTCCAGGACTTGAGTTTCGAGGCGAGGCCAAGGCGCAATCGAGACCACCTACCTCTCGATGCGTTCGATGCGGTAGGTCTCATCCGGGCGAGTGCCGTATGGGTTCGAGAGCATGTTACTCTTGTAGCGGCAGGCCATCCGAAGAGATTGTCGTCCTTAGGCGGCGGGAGCATTACGGTTCAGCGGCGAAGTGCATTCTTTGGATCTTCATCTTCGATGGTTAGACGCCCGGGCGAGGGTACTTATGGGCGGCGAGCGCGGCAGGTCGTGGTAGGGGTTCGATTCTAGCGGTCCTCGAACCGCATATATGCTATGTCGGTCAGCGGGACCGGGGCGTCCCGGATGTCGCCGGGTATATTATTGGTTTCTTGCTGTGATGTATATGCTTTGATAGATCCAGGTTCTACCTTGTCCTACATATCTCCTCATATTGCCAGTAGAATAGGGATAGAGCCCGAGTCCATAAGACCTTTTGAGGTGGCTACGCGATGAGTGATTGATGTAGTGGCGGGTGTATAAGGCTTGCCCTATGACTATAGATAACCGTCAGACTCTAGCCGACTTGATAGAGTTGGATATGACGGACTTTGATGTGATTATGGGTATGGATTGGCTAGCATCTTGCTATGCCAACATGGACTGTAGAGAGAGATTAGTTCGGTTCGGTTTCGTGGCCTGTTATCGAGTGGAAGGGGAATACTGCATCGCCGAGGGGTAAGTTTATTTCTTACCTCAAGGCTAGGAAGATGGTGCGGAAGGGGTACATCTATCATATGGTTCGGGTATTCGACACTGAGGTGAGTACAGGACCTTGATCGATTCGGTCGTTGGAGAGTTTCCAGACGTATTCCCAGATGAGCTTCCGGGTATCCCTCCTGAGAGGGAGATTGAGTTTTGCATTGATTTGGCGCCAGATACTCGGCCGATATCTATTCCGCCCTACAGGATGGCACTCGCCGAAGGGGAGTTGAAGGACCGGTGAAAGATTTCTTTGGAGAAGGGCTTTATTAGGCCAAGTGTTTCTCCCAGGGAGCACGGTGTTGTTTGTAAAGAAGAAGGATGGGATCTGCGTATGTGTATTGATTCTGAGCGGTGAACAAGGTAACTATCAAACAGATATCCCTCCCGGGATTGACGATTTGTTTGACCGATTGCGAGTGCAAAGTGTTTTCAAGATAGACTGCGATGCAGTTATCATCAGTGCGAGTTAGAGATAGATATCCCAAAGTGCATTCGGGACCGGTATGGGCACTATGAGTTGGTGATGTCTTTCGGGTTGACCAACGCCCCAGCAATATTCATGGATTTGATGAATAGGGTGTTCAGGCCATTCTTGGATATGTTCGTTATAGTGTTTATCGATGATATCTTGATATATTCGCGCACAGAGCAGGAACATACAGATCATTTGAGGACGGTATTGGGAGTCCTCCGAGACCGGCAGTTGTATGCCAAGTTCTCGGTCGCGAGTTCGTTAGCCGATGGCGTTCTTAGGGCATGTTATTGGGGCGATGGTATTCGGTTGATACAAATAAGATTGAAGCGTCAAGACTTGCCTGCACTCCACTACACCGACGGAGTGCGCGACTTTGGGCCTTGCAGGATATTATCGGAGGTTTGTAGAAGTTTGCTTCTATTTCAAAGACTTTGACTAAGTCGACTCGAGCGCTATGTTCGCCGACGGATACTTGAGGAAAGTTTCAGCTATAAAGGAGAAGTTGACGACCGCCCCAGTTCTTACTCTTCCAGAGGGCCTAGATGGATATGTGGTTTATTGTGACGCGTCAGGTATCAGGCTTGGGTGCGTGCTGATGCAGCACAGCAAGGTTATAGCTTATGCATCTCGACAACTTAGGAAGCATGAGAAGAACTATCCCACACATGACTGAGTCGGCGTGTGATTCATGCTTTAAAGATGCGAGACATTATTTATATGGAGTTCATGTGGACATTTACAGCACCACAAGAGTCTCCAGTATATCTTGACGGAGGAGTCGAACTTGCGGCGCAGGCGGTGGTTGGAGCTACTTAAGGATTACGATGTTGATATTCGTACCACCCGGAAGGCCAATGTAGTTGCAGACGCCTTAGTCGCGGTCGATGGGTAGTGCATCGATGTTCATCCGCAGAAGAGGATATGGTCCGAGAGTTACATCGCCTAGCGAGCCTTGGGATTCGTTTGGTTGATTCGATAGTGCTGGAATTCGGGTTCGAGAGGTTGCCGAGTCTTCTATCGTCGAGGAGGTGAAGAGGCGACAGTATGAGGATCCGATTTTGGTGCGGTACCGAGATGCCGCTGTTCAGAAAGAGAGGAGTCTATTTGAGATAGCACCTGATGGGGTGCTAAGATTTGAGGGCCGGTTGTGTGTTCCCGATGTGACAGGACTTCACGCCAGACATGGGAGGCAAGCGATTGCTCGTTATTCTATTCATCCGGGTCGACTAAGATGTACCATGACCTCGGACGCGTGTATTGGTGGGATGGCCTAAAGAGGACGCCATGAGTTCGTGGCACGCGTGCGAATTGTCGCAGGTTAAGATTGAGCACCGAAGCCGGTGGGCTATTGCAGCTATTGATATTCGACTTGGAAGTGGGAGGTGATAAACATGGATTTTATTACGGGGCTACCTACCACTCGGAGGAAGCATGATTCCATTTGGGTGATTGTCGACGGTCGATTTAAATCACCATTTTCTTCCTGGTCGAACGACGTTTCACCGAGGACTATGCCGATTATATATTAGAGAAATTGTAAACCGCACGAGTCCCGGTGTCGATTATATCGATAGAGAGCCCAGCCTCGCTAACTTCGGAGGTCTTTTCGAAGGATTAGGACACAGTGAGTCTCGACGGGCGTTTCATCCTCGGATCGACGGACAGCCGAGCGCACTATCCGACACGAGGATATGTCGCGCTTGTGTTATTGACCGTGGGTAGCCGGGAGGATCATTTACCTCTTGTGGAGTTTGCTTACAACAACCTACCATTCCAAAGATTCGACGACGCCTTATGAGGCCTTATACGGGAGGAAGTGCAGGTCACCAATAGGCTGGTTCGAGGTGGGAGAAGTTCAGTTAGTCGGGCCAGACTTAGTTCAGCAGGCAGTGGATAAGGTGAAGCTTATCCAGGAGCGGTTGTTGGCAGCTCAGAGTCGGCAGAAGTCGTATGCAGATCATCGGCGTCGACACTTGGAATTTGAGATAGATGATTGGGTTTTTCTAAAGGTATCGCCCATGAAGGGCATGATGAGATTTGGAAAGAAGGGGAAGCTTAGCCCAAGGTACATTGGGCCGTATCAGATTTTCCGTAGGATAGGCAAGGTTGCCTATGAGTTAGATCTGCCGTCCGATTTGGAGGCGGTACATCCAGTTTTCCATGTGTCCATGTTGCGGAAATGTATTGGAGATCCATCTAGAGTGCACCCGGTTCACGATGTCCAAGTGACGGAGGAGCTATCGTATGAGGAGAGTTCCATAGCGATACTCGATCGTCAGGTTAGACGACTTCGGACGAAAGACGTGGCTTCCGTCAAGGTCCTATGGCGAAACGAGAACAGGGAGGAAATGACGTGGGAAGCAAATGATGACATGATGAAGAAGTACCCTCACATATTTCCTATACCTCCAGGTAACCCACTTTCCTGCTTGTTAGTTTTGATTTAGCATTTACGCTTCAGTATGTTGTGGCTCGCGGAGCTTCTTTATTTGCAAAAGGAATAGTTAAGAGGGTCTATGTCGATGTTGTGATTCGAGTAAGCCTAGAAGGAACATTCGGGACGAATGTTTCTAAGGGGGGGAGAATGTTATACCCCGTAGTTCTGACCCTACGTATGAGAGCGTACGAAAGCATGTAAGACTTAAAATTTTCAAAGGATAGGTTGACGGATTATTCCGGACGGGTTTTAGTAGACTTTGAGGCGGGTTATGACCCAATTCATTGAGAGTTCCTAAGTGTTTCAAAGGCCTAGGGCGTAGTTCGTGGAGTCTAGATTCCAACGCAACCAACCGTTCGTCGATAGGACGTCGGAGTAGGAAGTTATGAGAGTTACAAGTTCAGTGCGCAGTCGGACATAAATGTGTTTCGGACAAAGCGCGGGGCATGGCGCGATGCAGGTCGCGCGCCGAAAGAACCGAGGGGTCGCTGAAGTTGCAGTGGCCGCGCGCGCCAGATGCAGTGGCGCGCGCCAAAGTTCAGAGGTCATGAGGAGCCAGCGCACATGGCCGAGGCGGGCTGCGCGCCGAGGCGGGATTTTTGGGCGAAAAACTTAGGAAAGTCTGATTTCTCTTTTAAAAAGGCCATGGGAGGGTGACCAGTGTTCCCCCCATCTGATTTTGCTTGCATGGCTTATATTGACCAAGTCTTGTAGACTTGGTCATCTCTCAAACATCTTCCTCTCTAAAAATCAGCCTCCTTCTCTCTAGAAACCCAAGAAAATCTGAATAGTTTAGAACCAAAAAAGTCAGTAGCTAGCTTGTTGGCATTGTTGTGGTGGTGTTCTTGGCAAGGAAGCTAGCAATATTTGGAATAAGTTTGGCTAAAACTTTAAGGTAATGATTCTTCCTTTAGATTTAGTTTATAGTGTTGCATGTTAAGAAGAAAGAACTTGTGGTAGTGAATAATGCTCTTAGAGTCATTGCATGCTAGAAATGTGGTTTGGATATGAAAAATGGGTTAAGATGAGATTATGAGCATGTTGTAGCCTAAGGACTACCTTAGAATTGTTAAGAGAATTGTTGTACTTAGTGGGGCAGAATATTTGGGTGTGTAGTCCCCTTTAAATGTTGGATTGTTGAACCTTAAATGTGGTGTTTGGATGATAAATTCGGCCTTGAGAAAGGTGGCAAAGTGAGTAGAAACAAAGGAAATGCTACCCAATTTTCCATAGAATTTAGTGGCCTTGAAATTAGATTGTTCTACTTTGAGATTAGAGGTTAACAAACGTATCATGATTATTATAGGTTGAAATATTACTTGCGGTAGTTGAGCTTAGCAAGTGGATTGACCAAAGAGGTATGTGAAGCTTTCCTATCTCTTGAGCATGAATAGATGAAGCTATGTAGTACGGTAGACGTACAAAATTTGGTATTCTTACTTGTCTTAAGTATATAATGATTTGTTTCATTTTAAGAATGTATAATTCCCTTAGTTAAGGGAAAAGTATGATTTTACTAAAGTGTAGAGTTAATATAACAACTTTATGGGAAGTTGGTTTATAAGCTTCATAAAAGGTTAATGAGAAGAGATTTACTCTAAATAAGATAAGTATATGGAGAGGCAAATTGATTTTAAGGTATCAATTGTCCAAAGGTTTTTATGTATAAAGAAGAGTCATTTCCAAAAGAGTTGAAGTATGTAGTACTTGGGTTAAACTCCCGGTGTTCTTTTATTAAAGATATGGTTAAGTGCCTTAAGTGAACTAAAATGAGAGGGTATATGAACAAGACTAATAAGAAGTTATAAGTTTTCTTAACTTATTTATGATTATGATATGATGACAGTTTGAGTTAGGGTAAGAGTATATCTGAGGGGCAAGCCCCAAGATCGTTATACCACCTTCTCCAGGGTAAGAGTATGTCTGAGGGGCAAGCCCCAAGATCGTCATACCACCTTCTCGGTAAGAGTATATCCGGCGGGCGATCCAAGATCGTTATACCATCCGCACGGTGTAAGAGTATATCCGGCGGCAAGCCCAAGATCGTTATACCATCCGCTCGGTGTAAGAGTATATCCGGCGAGTACCCCAAGATCGTTATACCATCCGCTTGTGGTAAGAGTATATCCGGCGGAAGTCCCCAAGATCGTTATACCACCTGCCCGTGGATTTGCTACCCATGACGCGAGGAATACCTCACGCGAGTCCTTATGGGCTTATGCGGGTGAAATAGTCCCGTGCGGTGGTACTGACCTATGCGAGGAATGCCTCGTGCGGGTCCACAGACCTATGCGGTGAAATAGTCCCGCGAGTAGGGTGCTTATTGATACTACAGGCGAGGTACCTGCTTTGATCCTAAGGCCCTATTTTATGCGAAGATTATACTTATATATACTTGTCACTCTCATTGTTAGTAAGGCACAGTAAAAGGTATTTTATTGTCTTTCATAACTCCAACTTACTTTCAGACTTATGATATCATATTGCAGTATTTTTCCAGCTTTACATACTTGGTACATATTGTATCGACCCTTCCCTGGCCGCTCATGCCGCAGTAAGGGTAAGGTATGTGGATCCTCATTCTTAGGATCACTCTTCCGGCGTCTGAAGCTCCATTCCTCCGGAAGCTTATTACTTTGGTACGGGTATTCCCTGATGCTATAGGTATTTTGTACATTCAGGGGTATGACGGGGCCCTGTCCCGCCACAGTTGTTATCTTTAGAGGTCTGTGGTCACGTTTGTGTTTGGGCTATAAGAACCAGTTGTACTATTGTACTTTTGTTAAGTATGTTTTATGGAAGGCAGCCTTACCGGCTGGCCAGTGATGTTACCTTTTATACGTATGTGTTATGTATGTTCCGCTGCTATTCTCTGACATATACCTGACAGGGTACCGGCAGGTACCGCCGCGCCCCGGTCGGGTCGTGACAGCGCAGAAATTCAGTAGCACGAGAACATTGGGCGTCGCGCCAAATGCGGCATGGCCGGCGGAAATCCAGAAGGTAATAAAACGCCCAAAAATCCGATTTCCCCCAAATTCAAACCAAAACCTAACCCTTCTTCTCCACAAAACCCACGAAAATTCAACCCTCACCCACAAATCTTCCATAAAATCAAACCCAACCACAACCAAAAACTCCTAAAGTCCCTAAACCCTTAACCATTCCAACCAACAAAACCTCATCAAAGTGCCTCAAATCACCATTAGAAGCAAGAAAACCTTGAAGAACACCGTCAAAAAGGTAATCTTCATCTTTTCTTGAAAGCTTTCAGTAGTCAAAGGAGGTAGTAGTTTGGAAAAGTTTTGCATTGTTGAAGTAGTTGGGGTGATGAAAAATTGGTTGTGAAGTTTAGTGGAAGAGTATACAAGGAAGGTGTGAGTATTGTGTAGTACAGGAGTTGGAGTTTGGGGGTGTTAGTGTTGTAGCTGCTAATTGTGTTGGGGAACATTTGTAATACTAAGTTTGTAAGCTGCAAAAAGTGATTTAACCATGTCTGCCAGAAAGAGAAGAGCCTCCACATCCACCTCAACCCCGCAATACGATGATACTAGGTTCGTGAGCCACCAAGCTTATGAAAGATACAAAAAGCTTAGTACCAGACCCTTAATCCCTGAAAGGGGAATGGACTATCAGAGGGAGTCGCTTGGGGATGAGGATGTCTATGAGCCCATTCGGGCAATGATTGAGATGATGAGGTGGAGGAGATTTGTAAACCCGAAAAAGATAGCACCAATAAACACAGTAATGGTGCGTGAATTTTATGCTAATCTTCCGGAGAAGGTGAATAATGGATGCTTTGTGAGGGGACAATATGTGCCTGTGACGGCAGAAGAGGTCAATGCGGTATTGGAAACAGTTGATGTTGAAGGAGAAGATGGTGATTGGAGCTATTTTAGAACATGGTCTAGAAGCACCACCAGCATCGACTGGAATGCCGTCGCAGACACAGTGAGCTACCCTGGGGCTGCATTTGATATTGCCAGAAATGGGTCAAGAGGACTGAGCAGGTATCAGTTCAACAAAGCAGCCAAGGGTTGGCTGTATTTCGTCAGTGCCCGTCTGATTCCATCAACGCACTTCACCAGAGTGCCAGAAGATAGGATCAAATTGATATATGGAATTATGACGGGAAAGACGATTGATGTGGGAAAGGAGATAGTGCAGAGCATTGAAGAGACCAGCAGGTTGGTAACAACAGGTGGGTTGGGACATGGCTCACTTATTACAAGTTTATGCGCCATAAATGGGGTCCCAACCCTACCCACTGATACTAATGAGAGAAACCAACTGCCTGTGTCATATGGGATAGTGCACTCCTTCCCAGACCCAAGTCCCCCAGCAGCAAGAAGAGCACCACCGGCGAAGCATGAGGCCGCGAATGAGCGAAGATGAGCACGAAATAGAGGCTCAATATGCGGCAGGAGCAGCCACCACCAACCACGTAATCGTAACCTTCGGTGCCACGATGGAGCGATTACTCCGCAACGGATGAGGATGATGCAGAGTTTGGACACGGTGATACAAGGACAACAAGAAACGAGGCAGAAAATTAACGAGATGAGTTCCTTGTTCAACCAGTGGTCAATGCACTATCCAATGCCACCGCCACTGATGCGCATAATATGCACACACTTTTGAACGCAAGTGCACGTTATCGTATCAAGTAGTATAGTCTTAGATAAGACCGAATATCGTCCTCTAGGATTAGGGTCCAAGTACCAGTTATCTATTTTCTAGTATCTATTTGGTGAATTAATAATTGATAGGGTTGTTTAGAACTAAGAATTATGAAAAGATAAGTAAATATAAAGAATTACTTCAGATGTGATGAGAATAGGGCTTCTATGTATCCTTACTATCCGCTTATGTTACTTACTAATGCATTACTTATGGTATTCTTCTTTTGGAGAAAGCAGGTTTACGAAATCGTTTTATACTCCCGTTAGGGTTATATAAACACTCAACCCAGATTGTTCCTTACCTAACTTTCGCTGATAAGGGTAACGATATAGGAGGATTAAGCACAAAAACCTAGTTGACCGTCACGCACAATGCGCAAAATTAGGGTTGTTAAGCCTCTCATCAACGCTACAAATCTAATTGAGGTATTTTCATCCCCAATTCAAGATCGTCACCCATCTTACATCATATTCACAATCCCCCCTTTTCAGAATCTGATTAGAAATCATATAGTGATAACTAGTTGTCAATTAGCTACCAAGAATTCAACTCAATTATTGGATAGATCTCTCAATAAGAATAATAACCATAAGCATGCATTAATTTATAACATAAGGTTCAAGAATTTCAACATAGAAAGCCCTATAAGAGAATTAGTTCCTAGCCATGAATATGACAAGAACTAATTCAAAGTTCATCATGCAAAAACTGAATTAAAGAAAAGAAAAAGGAAAGAAATTACTAATGTTTAGGTCTCCAATCTCCTAGCAAGAAAATCTTGAGTTATGCAAGAAAGGGAACTTTCAAAAGCGCCTAGGGTTCTCCTTATATAGGTTTAAACGCCTCCTTCTTTTCCCGCAGCTGGCCCAAAAATCCGTCAAAAGACCAAATTTTTCAGCGTCGCGCTGCGGCCTGCAGATAAGCGCGCGCCTGGAAGTTCTGCGATCCGTCGGTGTTTTGCGCGCCCCGATATCCGCTGCGAGAGCGCGGCGCCAGAATCTGTAGCTCCTCGGATGTTTAAGCGCGCGACCTGCATCTCGTGATTCGCTGCTCGGCGGCGCGCTGAGTCTTCTGCCATTCTGAATAGTGGGCGCCGCGGCCCTGATTTAGGCGCCGCGGCTGGATCTTCGCGCCTTTCTTCAATGATAGCGCGCTACCGCTTCGATCGCGGAGGCCGCGCTACCGGGTGCGGATTTTGGCCTTGTTCGCCACTTTCTCTGTTTTCAGCTCTGGCATCTCCTCTTTTGCCCTCTTTTAGCTCCTTTTCCGCCATTTGGCCACTTTAACCACTTTGACTCAAAAGAAAGAAAAACTATCCTAATACGACATTTATATGTGCAAAATGGGACAAAAGACTAACTAAAACAGACTCAAAAGGTGTATATAAATTACACCGATCAAATACCCCCAAACTTAACCTTTGCTCGCCCTCGAGCAAAGATAGAAAGAATTAAACTAAAAGACTCAAAGAAACAAAAAATAAAAGACTCCCCTGTCATTAATCACTTTTGCTGCATACATGTTAACTAGAAAAACATGAAGGTTAGCAGAATAATATGCAGGAACATATAGCATGGAATTTCAACACATTGAGCTAGATATTTCGCAAACTCATACTTATCATGCTTAAATGGAAGTCAATATACTCAAGTATGCATATAAATTCAAAAATTCCTATGGCATGCTTACTTGCTATTCTCCACTAATTCTGGATATACATAAAAGAGATCTTCAGGACTTTGAGGGTTGTAATGTAGGCTTAGGTAGGGGTTGGTAAAGATAGGCATTTAGGCTCATTTTTCTGTACCATAAGCTCTTTGGCTTTTCAATTTTTCCCTTTTTCTTTTGATTCTTTCCTTCACTTCAATTCTATCCTTCCCCTCTTTTGTTTTGGGAGAGTGAAGTATATAATAATAATGAACACCCCCAAACTTAGGCTTTTGCCTGTTTCTTATTACTTTTTATTGGGGTACAACGGGCTTATTCACTCTTTTTGTCTCTTTTTCTTTTAACACAATGTATTCCACTTTTTCATATTTTCACTTATGGCACAATTTGTGGGAAAGTAGGGTGTCAAAGAAAAAGTTTCAATTTTTAGGTTCAATGGGGCTAACTAGTGATATTTTTAAAGTACGGGATAGAAAAGAATGGTAAGAATTGGCTATCAAAGAAATGCCTGAGTCATCTCCCTATCATGCATATCCTAACTATTTCGCCTCAAATAGCAAGCAGTCATAACACATAAGCATTTATCATTTAGCATACATAACTCAAGCAAGAGACTCCAAATAGACAGATTCTGTGAGTTTTTGGCATATCTAACCTAAGTGTTTAGATAGTTGTTTTCATTCCTTTACATTATTCCACCTTACTTCACTAGGTGTTTCTAGCAACTACAGCATACATGATCTTTGACAGGCAATTATGACTCAAAAAAGAAAAAATTTGGTGACTCAAAATAAACATAAAACACATAAAAAGACTTAAATAAAACATAACATGACACACAAATAGAACACCCCCAAACTTAAATCACACATTGTCCCCAATGTGTGCAAGACTCAAAGAAAATAAAAATAAAAAGACACTTACAGACTTTGGCTAAAATGGTGGTGGTGGCGGTGGATAATGCATTGACCACTGGTTGAACAAGGCACTCAGCTCGTCGATTTGTTGCCTTGTTTCTTGCTGTCCTTGTACTATCGCTTGCGCGTCTGCATCATCTCCCTCTGATGTTGGTACAATTGCCCCATTGTGGGCTCTGAAGGTTCTGCCCTTGCTGTTGGCCGGTGGCTAGGTCCTGCCTCATATTGAGCCCCTATTTCAGGCTCATCTTCATCCATGGCGGCCTCTGCTGCTGCTGCTGGTGGTTGTCTCCGTCTCGTCGCGGGGTGCGGGTCCGAAAAGAGTGCACTATCCCATAGGACACTGGCAGTTGGTTTCTCTCATGAGTGTCAGTGGGTAGGATTGGGACCGCATTTATGCTGCACAAATTTGTGATAAGTGAGCCATGTCCCAACCCACCTGTTGTCACCAACCTGCTTATTTCTTCGATGCTCTGCACTATCTCTTTTCCCACATCAATTGTCAGCCCCCTCATAATTCCATAAATCAACTTAATCCTGTCTTCTGGCACTCTGGTGAAGTGCGTAGATGGAATCACGCACCGACGAAATACAAGCCTCGCCGCCTTGTTGAATTGGCACCTACTCAGTGCTCTAGATCCATTTCTTCCAATCTCAAAAGCAGCTCCAGGGTAGCTGACGGTGTTTGCAACGGTATTCCAGTCGATGTGGTTGGTGTTTCTAGACCATGTTCTAAAGTGATTCCAATCACTTCCTTCTTCAACATCAACTGTCTTGAGATCTCAGATTTATCGCGCTTGTCGTTACTGTGCATATATCGCCCTTACGGCACCCCCTTCGATTCTCTCCGAAAGTTGCATAGAATTCACGTACCATTGTTGTATTCACTGGTACTATCTTCTCAGGATTTACAAATCTCTTCCACCCCCTTAGCTCAATCATAGCCCGGATGGGCTCATAAACGTCTTCCTCCCCATATGATCCCCTTTGGTAATCCATTCTTCTCGGAATTACTGCCTAGTATCAAGTCTTTTGTATCTTTGGTAGGCCTGGTAACTCACAAATATATTTTCGTCGTATTGTGGGGTTGGGGTGGATGTGGAGCCTCTTCTCTTTCTGGTTGCCATTTTTAACACTCAACAACTAGCAGCGACAACACCCCCAAACTTCAACAATGCCCAAAACCTCCTTTTCTACTCTTTTCTCCAACTTCACAACCAACTTTTCAGTACCCAAACTACTCCAACTACAATACTCTTCCCAACTACTACCTCCTATGACTTCAGTGAAAGGATTCAAGAACAAAGATAGGGATTACCTTTTGATGAGAAGATTCAAGCTTGTTCTTGTTTCAATTGGTGGGTTGGGGCTATGGAATGGAGCTTTGTTGTTTGAGATAGTTGGGGGTTTTTGGGAATTTAAGAGTTTAGGTTGTGGTTGGGTTGGATTTGTGGAGGATTTGTGGGAAAGTTTCTGAATTTTCGTGGGTTTTTGGAGAGGGAAGGTTAGGTTTTTGAAGTTGGAATTGGGGAAAATCTGATTTTTGGGCGTTTTAATTTTTCGATTCGATTCGCGCCGTGTTCGCTTTTAGCGCGCGGCTGATCATCTGCGCTCGCCCGGGACTTCATTCGCGGCCACTGTTACGAGCGCGCGGCTAACTTGGCATTTTTGGATTTCTGCGTGCGACCACTGCTCGCAGCGCGCGGCGCAAACTTCAAGCACGCACCAGATATTTGTGCGCGCTCACTCTTGGCGCGCTTACCCGCTTTTCTGGAAATCCTCGCTTTTCTTCAGTTTATTTCCCTGTACCTGTCAATCACAGCACAAAACACAATACTCCAAGACCGTGAGATTGTTCTAGACAAAATAAAATAAACTAAAGGCAGAAATTAAAATAACATAATTGAAAGCGTTGGGTTGCCTCCCAAGCATCTTTTACGTCTTTTAGCGGACGCAATTAACCTTTCGAGTGCCAATTGGATATACTGCCTTGCAATCCACGATTTATTGCTATAGGTCTCAATTTCCTATAACTATTTGTTCAAACAGGGGCCTTAAACATACAAGTATCCCCCAAGCACACAAGATGAGTTTGTCTTTTAGGCTTCTTATTTTGTAGGAAACCGTGAAATTCTCTACATCTCTTGACTCTGGGGGTTGCCCTTGATGGTATGCAATTCCTAATTGGGAGTCATTCGTGATAGCTAGTGGTGTTTCTTCTGTGATAGGTGCATGAAAAAGAATTTCCACAGAATCCAAGAAGGTGAATAATTGGATTTCTGCAATCTTTTCCTTCTCTACACCAACTATCTCACCAGATTCCTCAATAGTTGGGTGTGATTCAGGCTCCTCAACTTGCTGTTCGCTGTTGAATATGATCGCGAGTTCTGCTATTTGCGTTTCCAACATCTTTATGCCCAACCTCATTTCGTCCATGAACTGAGCTTGAGATTTAGTGAGGCTGAGTAAGGTTTCTCGCAATTCCTCCCTCTCTTCCTCTATGGTTGGAGCTCGATCATATTGACAGTAGTAATCCATATCTTCAGGATCCCTGAGATGCATCAAAACCAACAAAGAATCACGGCACCCTTGTTTTCACACAATAAATACATAAAATAAATAAAAAAAACAAAACTATACATAAACCCAAATTAGAAATTAAAAATAGATAAATTTGATATTGAACTATGCCTAATCCCCGGCAACGGCGCCAAAAACTTGATGCGCATAATATGCACACACTTTTGAACGCAAGTGCACGTTATCGTATCAAGTAGTATAGTCTTAGATAAGACCGAATATCGTCCTCTAGGATTAGGGTCCAAGTACCAGTTATCTATTTTCTAGTATCTATTTGGTGAATTAATAATTAATAGGGTTGTTTAGAACTAAGAATTATGAAAAGATAAGTAAATATAAAGAATTACTTCAGATGTGATGAGAATAGGGCTTCTATGTATCCTTACTATCCGCTTATGTTACTTACTAATGCATTACTTATGGTATTCTTCTTTTGGAGAAAGCAGGTTTACGAAATCGTTTTATACTCCCGTTAGGGTTATATAAACACTCAACCCCAGTATTGTTCCTTACCTAACTTTCACAGATAAAGGTAACGCTATAGGAGGATTAAGCGCAAAATCCTAGTTGACCGTCACACACAATGCGCAAAATTAGGGTTGTTAAGCCTCTCATCAACGCTACAAATCTAATTGAGGTATTTTCATCCCCAATTCAAGACTGTCTACCCAACTTACAGCATATTCACAATCCCCCCTTTTCAGAATCTGATTAGAAATCATATAGTGATAACTAGTTGTCAATTAGCTACCAAGAATTCAACTCAATTATTGGATAGATCTCTCAATAAGAATAATAACCATAAGCATGCATTAATTTATAACATAAGGTTCAAGAAATTCAACATAGAAAGCCCTATAAGAGAATTAGTTCCTAGCCATGAATATGACAAGAACTAATTCAAAGTTCATCATGCAAAAACTGAATTAAAGAAAAGAAAAAGGAAAGAAATTACTAATGTTTAGGTCTCCAATCTCCTAGCAAGAAAATCTTGAGTTGTGCAAGAAAGGAAACTTTCAAAAACTGCCTAGGGTTCTCCTTATATAGGTTTAAAACGCCTCCCTTCTTTTCCCTGCAGGCCTGGCCCAAAAATCCGTCAAAAGACCTAAATTTTCCGCGTCGGCGCCGCGGCCCTGCAGAGAGGCGCCGCGGCGCCGGAAGTTCTGCGATCCGTCGGGTGTTTTGGCGCCGCCCGATATCTGGCTGCGAGGCGCGCGGCCACTGTAACTCTGTAGCTCCTCGGATGTTTAGCGCGCGGCCTGCATCTGGCATGCGAGGCGCGGCCCAGTCTCTGCCTCTCTGAATAGTGGCGCGCGGCCAGTTGAAGCGCGCGGCTCGGATCTTCGCGCCTTCACGAATGATGGCGCGCGACCACTTCGGCTGCCGGGCGCGCCGCGATGCGGATTTTAGCCTTGTTCGCCACTTTCTCTGTTTTCAGCTCTGGCATCTCCTCTTTTGCCCTCTTTTAGCTCCTTTTCCGCCATTTGGCCACTTTAACCACTTTGACTCAAAAGAAAGAAAAACTATCCTAATACGACATTTATATGTGCAAAATGGGACAAAAGACTAACTAAAACAGACTCAAAAGGTGTATATAAATTACACCGATCAGCCACCACCACCATTTTAACCAAGTCTGTAAGTGTCTTGTTTTCTTTTATTGTCTTTGAGTCTTACACACATTGGGGACAATGTGTGATTTAAGTTTGGGGGGGGGGGGGTGTTTTATTTGTGTCTTATTGTTATAAGAAGTTTAAGTCTTTTTGATTGTTTTTATGTATTTTTGAGTCACAAATTTTTTTCTTTTTTTTAGTCATAATTGTCTGTCAAAGATCATGTATGCTGTAGTTACTAGAAACACCTAGTGAAGTAAGGTGGAATAATGTAACAGAATTAAAAGCAACTATCTAAACACTTAGGTTAGATATGCCAAAAACTCACAAAATCTGTCTATTTGGAGTTTCTTGCTTGAATTGTGCATGCTAAATGATTTAAACCTATGTGTTATGATTGCTTGCTATTTGAGGCGAAATAGTTAGGATATGCATGTTAGGGAGATGACTCAGACGTTTCTTTGTTAGCCAATTCTTACCACTCTTTTCTATCCCTGACATTAAAAGTATCCCTAGTCAGCCCCATTGAGCCTAAAAATTAAACTTTTTCTTTGACACCCTATATTCCCATACTTGTGCCATAAGCAACCATGTGAAATAGTTGGAATAAAGTGTGTTAAAAAAGAGACAAAAAGAGCAAGAAAAATTGATGCACCCCACTTAAAAAGTAATGAGAAATAGGCAAAAGCCTAAGTTTGGGGGTGCTTGCTATTATGATACACTTCACGCTCTCAAAACAAAAGAGGGGAAAGATAGATTTGAAGTGAAAGAAAAGAATCAAAAGAAAAAGGGAAAAATTGAAAAGCTAAAGAGCTTATGGTACACAGAATGAGCCTAAATGCCTATTTTTACCTACCCATACCTAAGCCTACATTACAACCCTTAAAAGTCCTGAAGATCTCTTAGATGCATAGCCATGATTAGTGGAGAATAGCAAGTAAACATGTCATAGGAATTTTGAAATTAACATGCATGATTCAGTATTTGACTTCCATTAAGCATGATAAAAATGAGTTTGCGAAATATCTAGCTTAATGTGTTTTGAATGCTAAAATTTCATGCTATATGTTCATGCATATTATTTTGCCAACCTTCATGTTTTTCTAAGTAACGCCAATGCAGCAAAAGTGATCAATGTCATTGAGTCTGTTTATTTTCCTTTTTCTTGAGTCTTTATTTCTTTCTTTTTATCTTTGCTCGAGGGCGAGCAAAGGTTAAGTTTGAGGGTATTTGATCGGTGTATTTTATATACACTTATTGAGTCGTTTTTAGTTAGTCTTTTGTCCCTTTTTGTACAAATAAGTGTCGTATTAGGATATATTTTCTTTCTTTTGAGTCAAGTTGGTTAAAATGGCCCAATGGCGGAAAAGGAGCTAAAAGAGGGCAAAAGTGGAGGTTCCAGAGCTTAAAAGACGAGAAAGTGACGAACGAGGCAGAAATACGGATAAGCGTTGCGGCGCCTACTGCAGACAGATTCAGGGTCGCGGCGCCCAATATCCAGAAGGCCGCAGAAGTTGCAGCGCCGCGACGCCTCTAGACAGCAGAGTGCAGGGCCGCGGCGCCAAATCATCCGAAGTATCGCAGGACTTAGGCCGCGCCGATAGCGAACAGCGCCGACGCGGAAAATCGAGTTTAATGGCGATTTTACGGGCCAGCTGAAGGCGGAAAAGTTAGAGGCGGTTTTGAGCCTATAAAAGGAGAACCCTAGGCAGTTTTTAAGGGTTCTATTTCTGGCACAACACAAGGCTTCTTGGATTGAAGATTGGAGACCATAATTTAGTAACTTTCTTTTCTTTTCTTTTCTTTATTTCAGTTTTTATGATGAACATTGAATTAGTTCTTGTCATGTCAATGGCTAGGAACTAATTCTATTATAGGGCTTTTCATGTTAAATCACTAGAAACTTATGTTATGAATTAATGCATGGTTATGGTTATTCTTCTTCTTGTTGAGATTTATCCAATAATTGCTTTGAATGCTTGGTAATTAATTGATCACTAATTATCATTATTTATATGATTTCTAATCAAACTTCGAAAGGAGGAGGTTGTGAATATGCTGTAAGTTGGGTAGACATATTTTGGATTGGGGATGAAAATACCTCAATTACTTGTGTAGCGTTAACGAGAGGTCTAAACACCTAATTTTACGCATGGCGCGTGACGGTTAACTAGGTTTTTGGTCTTAATCCTCCTATAGAGTCATCCTTATCACCGAAAGGTAGAAATGAGCAATACTGGGGTTGAGTGTTTATATAGCCTTAACGGGAGTATAAAACGATTTAGTAAACCTGCTAGCTCCAAAAGAAGAAGAACCATAATTCATTGCATTAATAAGCAACATAAGCGGATAGTTGAGGAGACGTGGAAGCCCTATTTCCATCACTACTGAAGTAAACATATAGTTAATTAGCCTTTATAATTGTTAGTTATAAACAACAAAATCAATATCGGTTACCAAATAGATACCAAAAGATAGATAATTGGTACTTGAACACTAATCCTTGTGGACGATATTCGGTCTTATCAAGACTATATTACTTGTCACGATAACGTGCACTTGCGTTAAAGTGTGTGCATCTTTTCGCGCATCAATGGTCAAGGATAATTTAGAGAATAGCTAACAAAAGCAACCATTTACCGCTAAACCATGTAGAGGTGAATCGAAAATTTTGAGTTTATAAATTTTAAATTCTAAAAAAGATAATTTATTGAGTTCTAAATAAATTTATTACATAAATACAAGTTTCGGCCAAAATTACTGGGTTCTGTCAAACCCGTAACTAAAACTCTAGCTCCACCTCTGATTTAACCATGTGAAAGTTGTGCAGAAAACAAAAGGATAGTGTAAGGGAGTGGAAAGGATGAAAACTTAGAAATTTTGATCTTAATATTGCATGTCAATAATTATAAAGTTAACATTGTAATCGAACTTTATAAATTACAACATAGGAGTCTTTTGTTTAGCTTTTTACAAATTTAAACTAGTAAAATGGCTGGCGCTTTCGCGCGTCAATAAGTTACGAAAATAATTTTTTATTCTTAAACATTCAAATAATAAAAAATTAAATTATTACAACTATAAAAATATCTTCAAATTTACTTAAAATATATAATTTAAAATACAAGTTTTAAATTTCGAAAAACAAAGATTATATTTTAAAAACAAAGCCAAAAATGCAAATCATGATGGAATATTATGAAAATATAAAATGCCATAACATCACATTAAATTTTTTCTTTTACATCCGAAATATTTTTCCGAAAAGAAAATTCAAGTATTTCCTCTAACTTTCATCAATTAGAAATATTAATCACTAAATATTTAATTTTAGGTGTAATTATTTTTTATTATTATATCTTCTTTTGTAAATGTATATATGTAGGTAATTATATTATTGTACTTTATTATATTTTTTAATATATATATGTGGTAAGTTATATTATTGTCTTCAAAATATTTTCTTACTTTAAAAAAAATGAATAAAATTAAAAGGCAAAAAAGCAACAAAATTAGAAAAGTAACGCAGAGTTTAGCATTTGCAAATCTCCAAATTGAGGGAATACACATAGAATATACACCGTATATTTCTGTGATATTATTAGTGATATTGCACATCTGTAGTTATGGTAGTAATCTTTTGTATTAGGAAAATGTATATTTAATTTCCGTAATTATATGCTAGGTATATCATGTATATAAACCAAATACATCCACAAAAACAACTTCCGCCGCCCTACTCCCCTTCGGTCGACCCCACTTTGGTCGTCCCTCTCCCTTCAATTTTTTTCCGAAACCCTAATTCTCCTCTTGTTCCTCAATCATGTCTGTCACAAAGAATACATTTCATCCTGCCCTAGTAGTCTCCAACATCAAGAACAACATCCCTATTGTTCTTGAAATAGAAAATGTCCAGTACACAACATGGGCAGAACTCTTTAAAATTCACGCCAGGTCTCATAGAGTCCTCCATCAAATCATCAAACCGGAAAAAGGCAAGGAGAAAGTGCCTTCCACCGATGAGTGAAATAGAGTTGTGGGCAACTCTTGATGCTACAGTGATCCAATGGATTTATTCCACCATCTCTACGAACCTCTTATAGACAATCATCGAACCCGACGCCACGACAATAGAAGCTTGAAATAGGTTGCATGATATATTTCAAGATAACAAAAATTCCCATTTCGTGATCCTTGAGAAATAATTCTCCCACATAAATATGGAGGATTTTCCAAGTGTCTCTACCTATTGTCAAAGGCTCAAGGAGTTGTTGGATAAACTCAAGAACGCTGGCGCACCTGTCACGAATGATCGTCTTGTTCTTCAGATGGTTGCAGGCCTCTCCGAGACGTATAATGGGGTTGGAACTCTTCTTCGCCAAAACAATCCTCTCCCAATATTCTACCAAGCACGTTCTATGCTCACATTAGAAGAAGCATGTTTGACTAAAAAGGCGGCTACCGGAGCTAATTCCGCCATGATGGTGGCCATGTCCCGCAAAACCGAGACTCTCAATCATTCTCAGAAAATTATGGTCAAAACCATAACAACGGAGGTGGTAAAAAAAGTCAAACCTGTGGAAAAATCATGGTGAGGGATGTGGT
Organism: Przewalskia tangutica; assembly: GCA_029844215.1. Lineage (NCBI taxonomy): Eukaryota > Viridiplantae > Streptophyta > Magnoliopsida > Solanales > Solanaceae > Przewalskia > Przewalskia tangutica. The sequence goes on along the minus strand of CM056730.1, from coordinate 21,856,429 downwards.
GGTGACAAGGGTGGTGGTCGCGGCGGCAGCGGTGCGAGGTGGTGGGCTGCGGCGATGGCGAATGAGGAGCGGCGTTGGCGATCGGCGGGGCGGCTGAACCGGCAGCAGCGAGCTTGGGCTGGCGATGGCCCATGTCGCCCTGCCCGTTTCCAAGATCAAACTGGGCCAGACCCAGTGGACATTAGAGGCAGTAGCAAGACCAGTCTGACTTGCTTAGGCCTCGGCCTCAACAGGCTTTCGCTGCTACGGGCCTAGTAGCAGCCCTGACCCATATGGATATCGAGGCAGTGATGTATACACTTGGACTAAATCCTCTGGATGTAAATTAGTACATGGACACTAATGCTACTTCTCACATGACGTCCGCACCAGGTTATCTCTTCTTATTTCAATTTGAGCAAAAATCGTGGCATAAATATTGGTAATGGTAATCCAATTCCAATTCGTGGTTATGGTCACATAAAATTATCTCCCCCGAACCTACCTTTAGCCCTGAAAATGTCCTTCATGCTCTTTAATTAATTAAAAATTTGGTCTCTATTAAGAAATTTATAACTAATAACTTGAGTTCTGTTGACTTTGACCCTTTTGGATTTTTTGTGAAGGATTTCTAGACGGGTATACCTCTAATGAGATGTGATAGTCGGGGAGAGATCTATCCCATCACCACAAGCACTAGACAAGCCACACCGTCAACGTTTGTCGCTTTAGCACCTTTCTTATGGCATGCGCGTTTGAGTCATCCGAGAGCGTCTATGGTTTCCTTCCTTAAAAACAATAAATTTATCGAGTGTAATAGTGATCATTGAACTAATGTTTGTCCTTCTTGTCCTCTTGGTAAATATGTTAAAATATCGTTTGTGGCTTCCAATTCAAGTACTTTGTTGCCATTTGATATTGTTCATAGTGATCTTTGAGGACATCTCCATTTTTAGCTCTACCAATCACCGATATTATGTGTTATTTTTGGATGATTATTCTAATTTTTTGTGGACGTTTCCGTTATCTAAAAAGTCTCAAGTTTTTTTCACATTCCTATCATTTAGAGCATTCATCCGTACACAATTTGAACGAGAAATTAAGAATAGTTTTTGGTATAGTCGTAAATAAAATCGTGTCTCACTTTCAACCCCTGAATCTGAATATGCAGCAGCTGGAAGTTGTTGCTCTCAATTAATATGGCTACGACACACGTTAGACGACTGTGGTTTTACTAGCAACATTTTAATTTTGTATTGTGATAATTTGAGTGATATAAATATTTCCAAAAATTCAGTTTAGCACTCACGTACAAAACATATTGATATTAGACATCACTTTTTAAGAGATTTGGTTGAAAAACAGTTAGTTCAAATTGAACATGTTGACACTCTTCATCAACTAGCTGATACTTTTATAAAAGCTTTGGATCATGAGAGATTTTCTAGTTTGAAAAAATCTCTTGGTCTCTATAATCTCTAAAAATGCATTTTTGTTGAATGTTGACTACCTATGTAATATCATAAGCTGATTATTGTTGATGTATAGTGCATTAATTTTGGTAACACAAGCATGGTACTTCAATAAGAACATGATTTCAAAGTGATACTGTTCTCTGCGATGATATTAGATATAATTAAAAAGGCGTATCAAAATAAGGCAAAGTCTTTACAAATATTTGGCAACTATACAAAATGGGCAAAACCCTTGAAATGATATCGTTCATATTCTATAGGAGTATCAAGTGCTTCAAAAGAAATTTTGAGAATACTAAATAAGTATTCTTATTTTTGACATGAAAATTAGTTTTGTGTGTGTTTTATGATTAGACCAAGGACACGATGGAAAAATGTTACATTGGTTCAGAGGTTAAACTCATAAAAATAGATATAAAATGTGTCTTGATTTGTTGCCAAAACGAAAAGTTCGTGCGAGATCATAATACTTGTGTTGTCCAAAATGTTGTCAATATTGTTGTTGACATTTTCAGATAATAATATTTGTTGAGATGTTGATCTTAACTGATTTCAGAAAAATCAGGTTGTTCTCCCTATTTTTTTGCCTTGTTTTAATAAGAATTTCAAACTTTAAAATGATAAGATTAATTTTTATTCCTACCATGATGTTTAGTTGTTTTATTCTAATATTTTAGGTGTAAGCTATTGTGTAAATTTGAAACACCTAAGACTAAGAGATTTTTGTTGCTTAGAAAGATTTGTCATGTATATATATATTCCTCTCATTTGTTATTTTTTTATCATCTCTAATTTTCCCTATAATTTTTTTTAAAAAAGGGGAAATTACATCACACATCGGGTATAATCCTACCTACCCGATGGAATCATCACCATTCCAAACTCCATCCTCAATCACAAACCCAAATTCCTCAAAACACTCTCCATAATATTCACCTATGGAAACCTCTCCAATGTCAACACCAATATCAACCAACACACCGACCAACATTCCTATGAGTACTAGCTCTCATATGAACACTGAATCATCTGAGCAAAATGACCCGCAACAACATTGTCGGTTATCTTCTTCCTCATCCATAAAGGACTTGCCCAAAGCTATAGTATTTAAAGGTTTAGATAAACCTTTAGACATCAGCTACCCAGGTGATGACAACAATCCAATAGATGTTGATGCAACATCTTATATTTCAGCACTAGGTAAAAGACTAAGATCCTTCACCTTTCCTACTCGTCAATCGAGTAGAATGTTTGAGAGAATAGTTTGTGAAGAATCGAGCAACAAAAGGTCCAAATTTTGATACATTTGTACCTTCTTGCTCGAGTAGTGACAGTGACGACACAGACTTGGTGTTCTTAACTGAAGAGAGTAAAGAAGAATCAATTGCTTATGTACTGCAAAATATGTCTCAAGAAAATGAGGAAGTTCCTGATGAAACTCCATTGAAGCAATTCTTCCCAAAGGAAATTTCCAAATATGCCAAATCAAGTGTTGCTCCGAATGTTGCCACAGATGCCACAATATTTCAGGCAACATTTTAGCCAACATCAGAAGAGACACAAACTCCAACATCCTCTAGCAAAACCGAATTTGATTCAGACCTTGAGGTATGTATCTACTCAGATAAATTCTATTCTAAAATTAATTTTGATAATTGGGACTGGTACAAGAAAGATTTATTAGATCTGAAAAATTATTAGACATTGCCTACTGTTAAGAATATGGTTTGGTAGAGTTCTTAAAAGAAAAACAACTCCTATGATCTATTACTGAGAAAATCGTAAGTTGATAAAATAGTCAGGTTGTTTTATGCTAATTTGAGTTATGCTATAGAGGATACATCCTCGATGAAATTTGGAAAGGTATATCTCTATAACAGAGTATATTTTTCATACCTGCTATAATAAAACAATGTATGAGATTAAATGCTGAGGAGAATATTAGAAAAGCAGACCCTGCAGTGGACAATAGAGTTAAAGTAATTTAGTACCTCACATGAGGTATAATGCATAAGTGGATATCTAGATGTCCAGCCTCTAAATTAACAACCATGTTTGTCACCATTCACAAAATTGCTATACACAATTGGCTTCCTTCAATGAATGAGTCAATTGTAACTACAGAACAATGATCGGTGTATTTTATATACACCTTTTGAGTTATTTTTAGTTAGTCTTTTGCTTCTTTTTGTATAAATTTGTGTCATGTTATGATATATTTTCTTTCTTTTGAGTCACAGTGGTTTAAAGTGGCACATCGGTGAAAAGGAGCGAAAAAAGGCAGAAACAGAGGGTCCAGAGCACAAAGAGCTGAAAAGTTGGCAAACCGGGCGCAGAACAGGGCGGCTTCGTGGCGCCAACCAACCAGGACCGGTGGAGCCACGACGCCCAAGAAGCAGACCAGCCGCAGAAGTTTCGGCGCCACGGCGCCGGTTGCAGGGCCGTGGCGCCGACGCGGGAAATTTGACAAATCCGAATAGGACTGGGCCAAGACCAAAGAGGAAAAGGTTTTACACGTTTTTGGGGATATAAATAGGGCCTTTTAGGTCAGTTTTGGGGGTTGCACACCTTATAATTCATCATAGCATTACTTCAAGATTGGAGACTCAGTTTTGAGTAATTTTCTTGTTCTTTACTTTATTTCTTTCTAGTATATGTTGGATATTATTTTAGTTCTTAGCATGTCTATGGCTAGGAACTAACTTAATTTAGGGTTTTCCATGTCGAATCGCTTGAACCTCGTTCTTATGAATTAATGCATGTTTTGGTTTCTTCTTATTATTGTTGAGGTTTATTCAATAATTGCTTTGATTGCTTGATAATTAATTGATCACTAGTTATCATCACTTATATGAGTTCTAATCGAAATCCAAAAGGAAAGATTGTGAATATGCTATAGTTGAATAAACATAGGTTTAAATCGTGGACGAAAGTACCCCGATACTTGTGTAGCTTAATAAGTTATTGCTCTTAATCCTCCTTTGTAGTCAATTTTGTCATCGAAAGATAGAAGGGTTCTCCATTGTGGTTGAGTGTTTATATTACCTTAACATGAGTATAAAACGACTTAATTAACCTGCTATCTCAACATAGAAGAAGAACCTTAATTGTTGCATTAACGATTAAAAGCGAGCGGATAGTTGAGGAGATTTGGAAGCCCTATTTCCACCATATCTGAAGTAAAGTAAAGTAAAGTAATTTAGTTAGCGTCTATAAACATAGATATAAACAAACCATCAACTCATCGATCACCAAATAGATACCATAGAATAACAGTTGGTAATTGAACACTAATCCCTGAGGACGATAACTCGGTCTTCTAGACTATATTACATGTAACGATACGTGCTCTTGCGTTTAGCGTGTGTATAAATCGCACATCAAACAATCAACCCTGCTGTATAAAATTGGGAAATGTTTGAGAGTTGATGGGGCAAAATGATCTTCCATCAAGTTGCCAACTTGGCACAAAAAGAATCAACCTCAATCCTCCCTTATCCATCTCTGATATACAAAGTTTTAACTACCCAAGGTCTTAAGCTAAGAGAGAGGACACATTACGGAAGACTCCTGAACTGTACACAGTAAACAAATCAGTTTTGAAGAGTAGAGATAGAGTCATTGATCTACCATGAAAATGGAAGGAAATAATGCAGATATTGATAGGAATGTCACTAATATTCTTGGCAACACTGGTCCAAGACAATCTCTATTGACTACTGAATGGCTTGTGAATCAAATTGCAAAGATCAATTAACAAATCTCTAAGGTTGATACTGTGGGAATGCTCTGATTCAAGCCAAAAACCAGTTCATGTTGCTGCTTTCTTCACAAAACGGGGGAGAAAATGATAATGTTGCTGAAGACGTTGCTGCTGTTGAAGTTGATGAAACAGAGGAAGTGCTGATGCAGGGGGAACTGAGGAAAAAGGCTAGAGGTTGTTGTTCTGTGCAGAGAAGCAATTATGCAAGAGTAGAAAGTTGCTGCAAGCTACTGCTGCTGTATAATGAGTTAGGAGGAGCTCTTGCTAAGGTCATGAATGTTGCTCAATCTGTCTGAGCAATTAATTGTTTGACATGATGGATATTGATTTATCTGGACAATGGAATATGGTTTTGTATATTGGGTGATTTATGTATATTTATATATATTTTTGTAATCCTATGAAAATGGTGCATATATGGTGTGTTTATATGCCATCACAGGTTAAGGGGGATCATTATTATAATCATAGATGTTGACATTATCGTAAGTCACTTGCACAAATTAGAATAGGTTTTGTGAAGAAAGACAAAAAGGGGGAGAATGTTAATGTTGGGTTTGGTGTTGTGACATTTTGCCCAACATATCATTTTTAGTACTAAGTTAAAATTCAGAAATGTTGAAACAAATGTCACGACATTCGGACCAACATTCTATAAAACAGTTTTGCCATACTTCACGGAACTGAAGCAAATCTCGTGGGATATTTACCACGATGAAAACGTGACTTGGCAAGGTGATTAGGAGTTGATGAGAAAAGTGGAAAGAACAAGTCAAATTTGTTGCTAAGTTTGTGGAACAAGTCCAAGAAGTTAGAGGATTTTGCTCCATGATCTTCTCCAACAAACCTTATCGGCTGCCCATCTTTCCCTTAACCTCTACAACCAATCGATGAGCTTTTCAAGGAAGATTTTCTACTATAAATAGAGAGGGAAAAAGAGTATTGATATCCAGAAATAAAATGTATAAATACCAAGAGAGCTCTCGGGATTTTACCTCAGAAATCTAGATCACAAATGTTGCCTGAGTGTGTCAACAACATTCTGTCCAACATTAAGTCGTTGTTTAGATTCTAGATTAGCTTTGTATGGAGCGATTGTAATGAGAGGTTACCTATGTCTACTTTGTTAGATTTTTCAGACATAAGTCATCTGCGACTTCAACTTTTTAATTTGTTTTGTTTTATTTTGTAAAATTGTAAAACAAGGAATTTATTCAATTGTATATAAATATATACAATACTTTCGGTCACTGACCGTCATAGATTATATATTTAATATAACCTATGTAAATATTAAAACTTTGTGTTCTTTATTTTTTCCACTGCAATTTACTCTTCAAAGGTTTTTCTGTTTTATCGAAGTGTTGTCAGTTGTGACATACCACATTATCACTGACATTTGCAAACTGTATTGACATTCGATTTATTTTTACTTTCAGTTTAATTTTATTTCCATAGCATACCCGGGACCCAACATAAACTTTATCATGTGTCTCATAAAAATTGTTTGAGAAATATTCATATATTTAAGTAAAGTGAACTTTTGTAGATCCAGTCACACCTATGTATAACCAAACCCCGATTATATTATAAAGTTATGGCCATATTATAAGTAACTCATTGAGAAAATGGAGTCTCAAATAAACTAAAAACAAAGTAAAAATAAGTCAAGGGAGAATTCTTCTTCACCAACTTCAGGAAAAAGTGTTACACCCCGGAATTCCAGGACATGTATATAAGAACGTACGTAAGAAAATAGGACTTTAAGATTTGAGACTTGTAGAATTTATCGGAATTATGGAAATGTCGGGAAACAAAATTTTATGGACGAATGGGAGGGCGACACGTGTTACCCCCCACATGGGCTTGTTCGAAATTGAACCAAGGTTAAGTGGTCAAGTGACCAAGGTTAAGTGACCAAGGTTAAGTAGTAATGTGGATGATCAAGCTTGAGAAAATTGACCAAGTCAACTAAGTCAAGTTGGCACTAGATATTTAATCCTCTTCATTCAAACCCCACAAGTGTTTTAATATTGACTCTCCATTGTATTATATATTCATCCCAGTAGCAAGACAGGCTCACAACACTTAGAAAAATTTCACATGTTCTTGCACATTTCTTGAGCTCTCAGCATTGAGCCTTGTCCACACAAAAAAAAAATTCGTTTGTGGTTCATAATTCACAATACTTTAACCCAAGGTTCCTAGGGGTATTATAAGGTTATCTCAATAGAAAGATCCCGGAAAAACTACGTTTTCACGTTAGTCGCAAGATGAAAACCTAAGTTGTTTTCATAAGTTTTGATTGGAAATTGAAGGGAAGTTGTATGTGAACTTCTAAGGGCTTCAAATAGTGGATTGGAGCGTGAAGGAAAGAAGCTAAGTTGCTAAGGAGCGACTTTAAATCTTGGAGTTATATAAGGGCTTATCAAGGTAACAATTTTGTCGTCTTAGTGATTAAAGATTACTTATTGTTGTAGTTATGGATATAAACAAGCATGAGATATATATTATGAAGATTGATAAGTGTTATGGATATTGGAACCACTAATCCGAAACTAGCATGTTTAGCCTTTGAGATTGAAATTCAATTTGTTATTAGTTTAGTCGTCGCATGTTATATAAAGAAGGTATTATAGTTGTTAAAGTTGTTTACGACTATATAACATGTTAGACTTAACAACTTGGATTGAAAAGGAATTAAGGAGAAAGACTTAGGATTGGTTGTTGTTGTGGCCGAATGCCCTTAATAATATTTGGACTGTTTTATATGAATTGTGGGGCATAATTCTACACGTCCTATAAGGCGTGTAATCCCCTTTGATTGGTTGATGTGTTGAGCCTTAAATGTGGCGATTGGTTATTGATTTCGGGCCTTGAAAAAGGTGGAAAAGTACGTAGAAACAAAGGAAGTGCTGCCCAATTATCCGTAGAACAAGAGACCTTATACTTAGTATCATTCTACGTTAGAAACTAGAAGTTGATAGTCGTGTTGTGGTCATTATAGGTTGACAATTCTACGTGCGGCGTATTCGACTTAGCGTGTGGATTAAGCCGAAAAGGTATGTGAACCATCTCCTCTTCTTCTAGCATGATTCCTTATGGTAAAGTAAGTAAATCCTACTCCTTAAATGATCTACTCCTTGATTGTACTTGGATTGCCTAATATAGAAGTTGTTCTATATACTTACTTGATTGTACTTGGATGTCCTAATATAGAAGTTGTTCTATATACTTCCTTGATTGTACTTTGGATGTTTAAATTGGAAGTTGTTATAATCCATTCCCTTGATAAAATTTGGATTTTCAAAAGTGAAAGTGTTTTACTTGAAGTACTTAGAGTCTTAAAAAGGAAGTGGTTCCTAATCTCTTGGTAGTGCCTTAGTTCCAAAACCTAAAGGTTGTTATAATGGCTTTATGGGAAGTTAGTTATAACGGCTTTAGGGGAGTCAAAGGAATGATTTACTTAATTGATTTAAAAGAGGAGAAATGACATGATTTAAAGAGAAGTAACTTGTTTTAAAGGTATGAGTTACTTGAGATTTAAAAGTAGAAGCTACTTGATTTCAAAACCTTGAATTGAAGTTTTAAAAGTGTAGTTTGATTTGAAAAATAGAAGTGGCTTGATACTACGAGTGTTAGTGTATTAGGGGTCATAAATGAATTTGGCTTCATTATAGTACATAAAAGAAGTGACTAGAGTGTAAAAAGTGTAAGCCACTTAATTTGAAGAATATGTAACTTGATGTTGCAAGGCTAGGGCCTTGGGATTTTATGAAAAAGGTAAAGAACGTGCGGCGGACGTACGTAGTACTTTGGCTTTCTTAAATGAGAATTATTCTATTTATGCCTTGATAGTACTTTGACTTGTTTAAATGATAATTTTTCTATTTGTGCCTTGATAGTACTTTGACTTGCTTAAATGAGAATTACTCTTAGTTTGTTAAAAAAGAAAGACATGGTAATTGTCTTGGTTTGTGTAAAAATGAAAGGCATGGTATTGTCTTGGTTTGTGTAAAAAGGAAAGGCATGGTATTGTTTTGGTTTGCTAAAATGATGGTTTATTCATTTTATAAATAAAGGTCAAGAATGGTTTGCTTGCATATGTGTTGCTCATATAGACATTCGTGCAAGTGTCGTATTTCCACATCTCCACGTCCCTCCATAAAGGGCCGGCAACTTAGTTCAAGAGATATCATGGAGCAGCTCCCATGGTGTGAGTGGTACACACTCACGGCGGGTCGGATAGACTTGGGCAGGTTAAATTCCCGGGATATAAGCCATAGATTAGCTATCCGTGATGCGAGTATCGTGTACCGATGACTCATTGCGGGTCCACATGACCTATGCAGGTGAAATAGTCCCTTGCGGGTGAAATATTCCTATGATAGGTTGCATAATAATACAGAGGGTGGTTGACCCTGGCACTGGCACGACCTTCATGTTTTGAAACGGTAGTGATTTCATTAATGAAAGGGTGCAGTGTGTTCATGACTTAAAGTGAAACAGTTAATCTCATTGTTAAAAGCATAACTTAAAAGGTAAAAATGATTGCATTGCTCTCATGTTTGCAAGGTTCAGTGTGCTGTTGTTTTGAGTTATCATACTTGCTTCCTGTTATATGTGGACTGTGTGATCTCCTTTACAGTACTTATTGCTTCATATACTTGGTACATTCTTCGTACTGACCCTCTTTCTCCGGGGGGCTGCGTTCATGCCACAGGTTTAGGTACGCAGTTCGATGATCTGCAAGTGTAGGACCCTTGCTCGGAGTTCTTGGATAGTTCCATTTGTTCAGGAGCTTATCATTTTGGTATAGATCCTTCATTACAGGCTTTGTACAGTTATGGGTACGACGGCTTGTCCCGTCGTAGTTCAGTAAACTCTTAGAGGTCTATATTCATATGTGGGATTGGACTCGTGTACAATGTAGTACTTTTTGATTATGTATATTATATGGCAGCCTTGTCGGCTATGCCCTTGTATGTTCGTCGATTTTTTTTTTTAAAATAGGTGTTATTTAGTTCCGCGGTTTACTTGTGTCATTTAGGTAGGAGGGTGCCCAGGTAGGGCACCAGTCACGGGCCCGGGGTTCGGGTCGTGGCAAAAAGATTCAACCTTTTTTGCAGAAGCTGTGCAGAGATACATGTAACAACCTGTTTGTCTCATTTTCTACCAATTGTCCCTAAAGGTATCTGCTTCGTGGACCTATTTGGTATTAATATCTTGCGTGGAGGGTTGGCACGCTTCTCAATGTAAATAAAATTTGTTTCAGAAAGAAAATCCTACGTTAGAGCTTTCTTGAGTTTTGAAATGGAAAGGGTTGACCAAAAGTTGACTTTTGGGTAAACGTGTTTGTATTTGAGTTTCGTCAATTCCATTAGGTTCGGAACGTTATTTATGACTCAGTTGAGTCTTTGGTATGGGTCTCGAGGCACTCGGGTGTGTTTTGGGTACTTGTTTGCCTAAGAGTGAAAGTTAAGGTGGTTTGTGGAAAACTGCATCATAACGATGTCGGATCAGTGTTTTGAGTGCACAAGCAAGTTTGTAGCATATATTATAGCCTAGTAGCATATTTGCTTTGCGTCCGGGGGGGTCCTAGATGAGTTTCGAGTGTTAGATCAGACACTGTGGCTTTGGAGAGTTGCTCATTTCAGCAGTCTCTAGTTTCCTACTTCCCGATCCCGAGGAAGAGAGCTATGACCACGGTCCTTGATGAAACAGGCCTATGCAATCGCGTGAAGATGCTTCACGGTAGCGCATGTGTGCGTAAGTTGGGTAGGCGAGTCGCGGTAAATCACGATCGCGAGTAAAGGCCTCGCGATCACAAGCACCACTTTGGGTCGGGTCACAGATGGGCATTGCGATCGCGATGATCCAGTCTACGATCGCGATGAAGGGTTGGGGCAGAACAGTGATTTAACCCCAAAGTTGAACCCTAGACTTCATTAGATCATACTTTGAGTTTGAGAGCTCGGGCGAAGGCGATTTCAAGTGCTAAAGAGTTGATTTCTCGTGGGGGTAAGATCCTAATCCTTAATTTAGTTTTTTCCAATGCTTAATCCATTATTTAGCCTTGTTTCCATGTGGGTTAGTGTAAATATTTAGGATGTTAGCCCTAGAATGAAATCAGGGGAAAAAGGGATTTGAATATCAAGAATTATGCTTTTTGATTTTATATATTGGATTTAGACTCACTAAGCTTTGGGTAATCCAATGTTGAAGTAAAATTTAAGTTTTACCCTCGGAGCTGATTTGGCTATTTTGGATCTATTTTGAATTTCAGACAGTAATATAGTAATAGGGGCATTGTTAGAATCGTCTAAATATCTAGAATACGTTAATGATAGGTGTCACGCCCTTTTCCGACCGCGACATTAAAATAAAAATCCTGCTTAAATAAAAGGTTAGAAAATAAATAGAAGTGCTAAAGTGTTTAAAAGGTGCTAAAATGTTAAAGAGGTGCTAAAAGGGTGCTAAAGGGTTCGCGGAGTCGCCACCTAATTAATTGGGTGAATTAGGACACCTAAATGTTAACTAGTTTAAAGTAAACATTAACTCCATTTTTATGGTCTGCTAAACTTAATGAGATTCTAGGTAAGGGTTCTTTATCAATCTAGAGGGAAGGGGTTAGACACCCTATAAGATCCGCTAACTTGCGGTTATCCTGCCAAACCTAGGGTTGATTATTCATGCTAAAAAAATGTATGTTAAGATTATTTAAGTAAAAGATGCTGTAAATATCCCTAAGAGAAAATACATTTTTTGATAATAAAAGAAAATCATAATGTTTGTTTTAACAATATTTGAAGAGAAAGATGATGCAAGTGTTTATAAAAGGGATGCATTCTGATAAAATATTTAGAAAGCTAATGCTATAACAATACATGTAAAGTCTAAAGGTATGCACTTATATTATTTACAAAAAAATGATGCAAAGTTGATCTGTTAACTAAATGCACGTATTTACTTGCTAACTTAATTTCGATTAACATAAGACCTAATTTTGCAATTGAGAGAAAACTATGTCTAAATTTCATAATTAGATATGCAAATTCAATTGTTAGGCAAAAATTTAGATGTGCATGATAGACCTAGGATAAATAATTAGAAATACCTTTCTGATTATAAAACTACCCACAATTTATTTGTTCAAAGGTTAATTGTTCTATATCTCTTATTAATTACAAAGTTAGATAATTAGGCAACAACTAGATAAATAAGATAAAAGGTGGATATGATCGCGGAGGCTTTCAAGATGTGTGACGACATCATCTTATCCTATTTTGTCTTAGGAATACTGAAGCGGGAATGCGAATGCGGATGCACATGGACGCGGGTTGTCATTTGAAGTAGTCTCGCCGTGAGACTCTTCGTTTTGCTCCGATTCATTTCATGTAAAAATAAAAAAAGATAAGGATTAGTACGAGCCCAAATAATTAAATAACGAATAAGAACTTGACACATAGTTTGTATTTGAGCAAGCATGCATGTAAAGACCAGCAGATGACAATATAAGATGGGAATAGGCAGAACAGTGGTAAAAGAACGAGGATGGGCGGTATGCAGCAAAGACAGCGCCTTCTAATATCATACACAAGTCAGTCCATTTTGTTCATAGAACTGGAAGGCCAATAAATGCAATTGTCACAGTTTTAATACAGAGACGTGTTCAGATATGCATCCAGAAATGCAGATATGTGAGCGAATACACCAAATTTTCGACCATTACACATATTCAGGCACACACATAGGGTTGAAGTGCAGACAGACAAGCATTTTTTATTCAAATGATAGGCAAGTATGCAGCAGTCTAATTGCATTAGCTACATATGACCTACTAAATTTGTTTTCATTTTATCAAAAACTACTGAGTTAGCACATAAGACTTGGGCAAAGAAAATTGAGTTCTTCTATATTTAGACGAGACGGGACAAGTATATAGACAAATCGGACAACACCGATCGGCTTCTAATATCACCTTTGACACACAGCCTCAAATATACTCAGCTACAAATTTACTATGTTCAATCATTCATACTATACTCAGTTGTCCTGGAAAAGAAAGAAGACCTACTAACATACTTTAGGCTTGAGATGAGGCAATCAAAACAGTGCAGAATAGACGGTTTAATTAAAACAAGTATTCATCCTAACAAGGAATTCTGCAAGTGTGCACACATTATAGGATAAATCCAAAGACAAATACAGTAAGCAACTAGGCCACAATTTAACAGGGATATGCTGACTCCATAGATGCAAAAACACTTCTGCAAATACCATTTTTGGAAGAGAAAACAACTTCAGCAGGCAGGGCATGACAGGATTGAAACTTAATACCGACATTTTAGCCTCATGTTATTCATATTACATTACATCAGAATAACCTATTCATAATAGCAATTAATTAACTGAACATTAGAACAATATCCATCACAGAGTATTTCCAATAATAAATACCTGCCAACATTCACACGACCAAACAAACAAATATTTATCACTAAATCAGAACTTCATTATTTGTCGAAATAACCTTACATTTATCTAATCCAAGCAGAACTAAACAAAATAAACAGACTAACATTATACTAGCACAAAACACACAGACACATAGGTCTGAACAAATACAACATAATTCAGAGGGGTTGGAGTTTAACTTCTCCGGACAGCGAACCGAGGCAGCGTATCAAGTCGTCGACTCGCTCGGGTTTTGGTTTTGCGATGCGAATAAAAAGGCAATGTTTGTTGGCTGATTTCTTGACTGATATTGAACGAAATGGTTTCGAACTTTTTGTTCTTGTGATGCTAATTGTCTGGGTGCTGAGCCCCCCTAACTCCCTATGTCTGTCGATTTCTTACTGTTTTTTTTCTCGTTTCTCTCCTGTCTCCCCTTTGTGTTTTTAACGGGTATCTGTTCCCGTCCCGTTCTGTGCTTGCATGTGTGAAATAGGCTCGTTTATATGGCCACTATTTGGGTTCTAATGTTGGAAAGTAATCAAGGTGCGATTCGTGTATTGATTCCATCCGATTCTTTGGTGTAAAATCGATTAAGGTAAGTGTATATTTCGCGGCGATTTGGTGAGATTTGTGGGCGATTGTGGTGAAGATATTCGACGATTTCTTTGTGATTTATGGTAAAGAAGAGCTGGATGGGTGTGCGTGGGTAAAGGGAAACCCAGATTCTCCGGCGAGAATCTCGGGCTGGGTGCTGGTGCGGCGGATGAAAAATGTTAGGGTTTTCTTTTTTGTCTTTAGGTTTTCTAAGGTTAGGGGAAGAGGGACGATGGGAAAGGGAAAGGTCTGGTGGGCTTAGGTAAATATAGGGAATGGGCCGCGGGTTGGATAATTGGGCTGGGCGAGTTTGTGGGCTGCTGGTAATTTAAATGGGTTATTAGTTTTAGGAATTAGTTTTAGGTATTAGGTATTTAATTAGTGGTAAGTTATTTAAATTGTGATTAGATTATTTAGGTGCTTCATTAGTCTGAGTTTTAAAAATGATTACAATAATAAATGCGAGTGTGCTATTTAATTAGTGCTTAATATTATAATGCGATGCCGTTATTAAAACTTATTTATTATGTGTATTCTGCGAAGTTAAATTAAAAATTGAACGGGGTTTAGACTATTATTAAATTATTTAAATGCTAAATGCAAATATGATATTTAAGGACTGCTTAATGCTTTTATAAATGCGACGCTATTATTAAAACGCATGTATTAGATTAAATTAATTTAAATTATGAATTATGAAATTGCCTTGCTTTTAGTAAAAATGTGAATATTCTATTTAACACGACGTCATTGCTAAATTATTTATTTTATTTATTTATTTATTAAGAATTGTTCGAGTTTTAACTAATGGAAATGGGGCTTAAAATTAATAAACGCGGGCGCGAGACTCTAAGTGCTTAATTTTCTACGTGAGATGCGGTGCCATTATTAAATTGCTTATTTGTGCATGCATTAATGTTTTATTGTTGAATTTTATTATTTAAAAATTATTAAAATTATTGTGAAAATTTAATGTAATTTTGTAGTTAATGACTGGGCGGGAGGGTCAAAATTGGGTGTCAACAACTTGTCCCTCTTTGTGTGGAGATGATGTAAGAGTCTTCGGACAAATACGTTGACTCATAGCCAATTTTGTCTCGATCCTCAGAATTAAAATGTCGGGCAACTAGGACAAGGCTGACGCAGACTCAAAACTGTCCCAGTGTGAGTTATGACGACACTGGGCTACCATGGTCAAACACCAAGGCGGGCTAATGCGGACTCAAAATTTGTCCCAGTGTCGAGTTATGACGACACTGGGTTACCATGGTCAAAACACCAGGGCGGGCTAACGCGGACTCAAAATTTGTCCCAGTGTCGAGTTATGACGACACTGGGCTACCATGGTCAAAACACCAAGGTGGGCTAACGCGGACTCAAATTTTGTCCCAGTGTCGAGTTATGACGACACTGAGCTACCATGGTCAAAACACCAAGGTGGACTAACGCGGACTCAAATTTTGTCCCAGTGTCGAGTTATGACGACACTGGGTTGTGGTGCTAAAAATAAGTAAAAATGAAAATAACTGTCTTGAACCTGGGGTGTACCGCTATCGACTTATGATGCTGGGTTTTATGGTGATGTGGAACGAGTGGACCGACGCTTGAGGCCACTTCTGCCATTTGTTGGGAAGGTTGGCCCCCAACAAATTACCCTGTTATTTGAAGAGAAAATCCACGTTGTGCTCCTGCTCCTGCATGCTAAGACTTAAACAAACGGTTAGTGCATAACTGTTAAGGCAAAATGGTAGTGCATGAATTTATTGATAATGTAATTGTGTGAGTAGAAAATGATCCTCAAAAAGTGTGATGCCTGCTGCAAATGTTGTGACTTCGCCCTTGCACGGACGTGTTGCGATTGTGAATGCGGATATGTTGTCCTTGCTGCAACTGCCCCTGTAGACTAAAGCTCAAGAAAGAGTTAGTGCATAACTGCTAAGACAGAATAATAAAGCATGAACAAGAAATGCAATTTTGAGAGTATAGAAATCGTCCTTGCGTAGATGTGATATGCTGATGACGTCGTTTTTGACGTGGCGTCATTTTCGGACATATGGTGTCATGGCGTCGTTTTCGGACTTGTTGTGCTGATAACGTCGTTGCCTGGACGTTTTGCTACATGACGCCGTTTTCGGATTTGGCGTCATGGCGTCGTTTTCGGACTTGGAGTCGTTTTTGGACTTGTTGTGCTGATAACGTCGTTGCCTGGACGTGTTGCTGCATGACGTCGTTTTCGGACTTGGCGTCATGACGTCGTTTTCGGACTTGGCATCGTTTTTGGACTTGTTGTGCTGATAACGTCGTTGCCTGGACGTATTGCTGCTGGCGTCATTTTCGGACTTGGCGTCGTTTTTGGACTTGTTGTCTTGTCGCGTCGTTTCTGGGCGTGTTCTTCTTGGCGTCGTTTTCGGACTTGGCGTCATTTTTGGACTTGTTGTCTTGATAACGCCGTTACTCGACGTGTTATTCTTGGCGTCGTTTGGACTCGCATCGTTTTGGACTTGTTGTTCGATTACGCCGTTACTGGGCGTGTTCGCTGACCGTTTTCGGACTTGGCGTCGTTTGGACTTGGCGCCGTTTTGGACTTGTTGTCGCGATAACGCCATTGTCCGGGCGTATTCTTCGGGCGTCGCTTTGGACTTGGCGTCGTTTTGGACTTGTTGTCGCGATAACGCCGTTGCACGGGCGATATTCTTCTTTGGTGTCGTTGCGTAGGCGTAATCGCGATGGCGTCGTTGCACGGGCGTATTCTTCTTGGCGTCGTTTTCGGACTTGGCGTCGTTTTTGGACTTGTTGTGCTGATAACGTCGTTACCTGGACGTATTGCTGCTGCTCCTGTAGAATAAATGCTCATGCAAGCTAAGTTTGAGAAAAATTAGTGTATACCTGTTTAAACGAAATGATAAATACATATGAGACGTGCAATTCTATGGGTAGAGATGTCGTCCCTGATACGCCTGATGAATACTGAGATGTTGTCCTTGCACGGACATGCTAAACGCTGCAACTGATGAATTGTCATGATGCCTTTGTTGTGTGCGATGCGTGGGTGGCAAATTTAGCTTTATGTCCGAGTTGATGCTCTAGACTTGTTGCAGAATTTTGAATTTTGACTGCTGATTGTCGATGGCCCTTTCTGTTTCTGCTGCTTCTAGTACGGACTTTGAACTTTGGATTCTTTGCCATATCCTCCGCCTCTGCTTTATCCGCTAACGAAGAAACTTTTTAGTATTTTACGCTTGTACATTTGTATACATACATTAATATGAAAAACTGCGCTCAGAAAATTTGTGAGTTTTTTTGGGGTCGATTCGTTTGACTTCGCCTTGTTCCTTGACATCTGCGTGCACATTTGGACTCGCAACCCCATGCAGTTTCCTACCTTGTCTCAGTTTTGAATATGCAAAGGGCGTTTGGCCTAAGGTGGGTCTCAATGGAGTTGCTTGTATGTTATGTGTATTCTCATTATTTTCAGAACAAATGGAAAGCTTCCTAATGGTGTGACCGAAGCCGATTTAGGCCGCCTACGTATCTTCATGAGGGAATCAGGTCATGACGTAGTTCATTACAAGCGAAATTGGGTAAAATTCTAAAGGTGGGACCGAAGCCAATATGGTCGCCTACGTATCCCCACGAGGGAATCAGGTCGAACGTAGTTCCAATTACATGGAAACTTAAGCAAAACATTATGAAAACTTAAATATGAGTCTTAAATTATTCTGCTAAACTAAATTGCTCTTTCTTATCCGGGCTCTAGGCGGACCAGAACAAGGGTGCAAATCCAACCAATACGCCTTCTTACTCTGCATCGTGGCTGGCTGGGTCTTCATGTTCTGCTATCAGTATCTCCTTCTTTTGACTTCTGCGTGGTGCATGCTTGGATAACTGACTGATTCAGGCGGGGCGGGTTCTGGCCAGGGAACACCTTTCTTCCTTTGGGGTTCATTGTACTCATTGGGGGAGGCCTCCTCCACCTGAATGACTCTCTCTTTAATCAGCTCCCTTACTTTGTCTCTGAGCGTGTAACACCTTCCCATATCGTGTCCGATGGCTCCAGAATGGTATGAACAACTTTTGTTCTCATTATGAGCTTTGGACTTGGGATTGGGCACATTCTTTGGAATTGACTGGAGTATCCCTGCAACTTTCAACCTCTCGTACAACTGCGACAAAGGCTCGGCTAGATGGGTGTATATTCTGGCTGGCCTTTCTATGGCATTTAGGCAGGGCGTGAAGATGTTTAGTGGACGGGCTTTTGGTCGTGGCGTATACACGGGCGGGTATCGCAAGAGGTTGTCGTATGTATTGTGAAAATAGGTTTGTGGTGGCCTTTTATCTTGGTTTGTGTTTGGATGGGGTATGGTAGGCATTTGATTTTGCATGGGATATATGAGTGCATTGTATATTGGCTGAATGGGATATGTAGTAAGAGGGTACTGGTAATAATTTGGAGGATTTTGACTGTTTTGGTTGTTTGCAGTGACAAGTGCTTTAGTGATGTTTCTGAGCCTTTTAATTTCGGCCTGCAAGGTTGCCATTTGCTGCGGTAATTGGGCGAGGTGTTCGAGCAGATCTACACTGCTTTTCTTTTCTGAGACCTCTGCTTTGTCTATAGGAACCAAAATGGGTTCCGACTCATTCTGCTCAAATGCCCTTGAATCAGTCATGTCGCTGGATCGTTCCTTTGATCTCGTGAAATATCGATGTTCTGTCATTGCTTAGTCAAATACAAATCGACCTTTAGGGGAGATGATAAATCCTTTTAGACAAAATGTAGCAAATTGCGTTAGTGTAAAACACGTGATTTTGCAAAAGTATAAATAACATTTAGCAAGTACATGTTGCACATAAATTGTCACATTGCAAGCGAGTCCTAACGTGCATGGGGACCCATTTATGCCAGAGGTAGGCCTAAACGTCACTTATGCGAGATTATGATG
Source organism: Przewalskia tangutica (assembly GCA_029844215.1). Taxonomy (NCBI): domain Eukaryota; kingdom Viridiplantae; phylum Streptophyta; class Magnoliopsida; order Solanales; family Solanaceae; genus Przewalskia; species Przewalskia tangutica. The sequence continues at coordinate 21,837,221 of CM056730.1, read as the reverse complement.
GATTTGTCCAAGCCGTCCAACTGTAATGCTTTTGTTGGAAATGGCGATCAAATGACGGTGCACTTTTTCCAATTTCGGCATGTCATGATTAGGCTTGGATTTGTCTATCATGGTCACGCAACACATAACATGCTGGTTGGTCGTTGGGTTGAGAAAACCCGTCGACAAGTTTGGTGTCTTCCTAATTGTGGTGTCGATGCCAAGACCAGGCCACACCAAGGTAAATGCATGCATGCCCTAAAATAAGGGTGGTATAGCTCTACCACGAGTTTCTAAGATTTGGCTTTACTAGGCCTTGAGTTCTGAGCGGACAACTCGAGTGAGAAGGCTACGCGGCCACCGGTTAGACCGGACACTCCACGTATATTACCAACTCTCCTAAATTTGGGTTTTGAAGAAAGAATTTTGTTGATGCACCAAGCGCAACTCGCATGTAGTGTGTGATTGTGTGAATTTTCCAGAGTGGAAGAAATATGAGCGGAATGCCAGTTTAAGGAAAACAGTAAAGCAGGTAGCAATTAAAATAAATAAAACAAAATACAACACAAAAGTTAAATGCAAAAATAATGGCCAAATAATAACCCTAGGTCTGTTGTGGTTAAGAACCTAAAATCCCAGTGGAGTCGCCATTTCTGTCACGCCCTTTTCCGACCGCGACATTAAAATAAAACTCATGCTTAAATAAAAGGTTAGAAAATAAATAGAAGTGCTAAAGTGTTTAAAAAGGTGCTAAAATGTTAAAGAGGTGCTAAAAGGGTGCTAAAGGGTTCGCGGAGTCGCCACCTAATTAATTGGGTGAATTAGGACACCTAAATGTTAACTAGTTTAAAGTAAACATTAACTCCATTGTTATGGTCTGCTAAACTTAATGAGATTCTGGGTAAGGGTTCTTTATCAATCTAGAGGGAAGGGGTTAGACACCCTCTAAGATCCGCTAACTTGCGGTTATCCTGCCAAACCTAGGATTAATTATTCATGCTAAAAAAAATGTATGTTAAGAATATTTAAGTAAAAGATGTTGTAAATATCCCTAAGAGAAAATACATTTTTTGATAATAAAAGAAAATCATAATGTTTGTTTTAACAATATTTGAAGAGAAAGATGATGCAAGTGTTTATAAAAGGGATGCATTCTGATAAAATATTTAGAAAGCTAATGCTATAACAATACATGTAAAGTCTAAAGGTATGCACTTATATTATTTACAAAAAAATGATGCAAAGTTGATCTGTTAACTAAATGCACGTATTTACTTGCTAACTTAATTTCGATTAAAATAAGACCTAATTTTGCAATTGAGAGAAAACTATGTCTAAATTTCATAATTAGATATGCAAATTCAATTGTTAGGCAAAAATTTAGATGTGTATGATAGACCTAGGATAAATAATTAGAAATACCTTTCTGATTATAAAACTACCCACCCAATTTATTTGTTCAAAGGTTAATTGTTCTATGTCTCTTATTAATTACAAAGTTAGATAATTAGGCAATAACTAGATAAATAAGATAAAAGGTGGATATGATCGCGGAGGCTTTCAAGATGTGTGACGACATCATCTTATCCTATTTTGTCTTAGGAATACTGAAGCGAGAATGCGAATGCGGATGTACATGGACGCGGGTTGTTATTTGAAGTAGTCTCGCCGTGAGACTCTTCGTTTTGCTCCTATGCATTTCATTTAAAAATAGAGAAAGATAAGAATTAGTACGAGCCCAAATAATTAAATAATGAATAAGCACTTGACACATAGTTTGTATTTGAGCAAGCATGCATGTAAAGACCAGCAGATGACAATATAAGATGGGAATAGGCAGCCAGCAGGTGGTAAAAAGAAACGAGGATGGGCAGGTATGCAGGCAGCACAGGCCAGCTTCTAATATCATAAACAAGTCAGTCCATTTTGTTCATAGAACTGGAAGGCCAATAAATGCAATTGTCACAGTTTTAATACAGAGACGTGTTCAGATATGCATCCAGAAATGCAGATATGTGAGCGAATACACCAAATTTTCGACCATTACACATATTCAGGCACACACATAGGGTTGAAGTGCATACAGACAAGCATTTTTTATTCAAATGATAGGCAAGTATGCAGCAGTCTAATTGCATTAGCTCCATATGACCTACTAAATTTGTTTTCATTTTATCAAAAACTACTGAGTTAGAACATAAGACTTGGGCAAAGAAAATTGAGTTCTTCTATATTTAGAAGAGACAGGACAAGTATATAGACAAATCAGACAACACCGATCGGCTTCTAATATCACCTTTGACACACAGCCTCAAATATACTCAGCTACAAATTTACTATGTTCAATCATTCATACTATACTCAGTTGTCCTGGAAAAGAAAGAAGACCTACTAACATACTTTAGGCTTGAGATGAGGCAATCAAAACAGTGCAGAATAGACGGTTTAATTAAAACAAGTATTCATCTTAACAAGGAATTCTGCAAGTGTGCACACATTATAGGATAAATCCAAAGACAAATACAGTAAGCAACTAGGCCACAATTTAACAAGGATATGCTGACTCCATAGATGCAAAAACAATACTGCAAATACCATTTTTGGAAGAGAAAACAACTTCAGCAGGCAGGGCATGACAGGATTGAAACTTAATACCGACATTTTAGCCTCATGTTATTCATATTACATTACATCAGAATAACCTATTCATAATAGAAATTAATTAACTGAACATTAGAACAATATCCATCACAGTATTTCCAATAATAAATATCTGCCAACATTCACACGACCAAACAAACAAATATTTATCACTAAATCAGAACTTCATTATTTGTCGAAATAACCTTACATTTATCTAATCCAAGCAGAACTAAACAAAATAAACAGACTAACATTATACTAGCACAAAACACACAGACACATAGGTCTGAACAAATACAACAGAATTCAGAGGGGTAGGTTAGAGTTTACCTTCTCCGGACAGCGAACCGAGGCAGCGTATCAAGTCATCGACTCGCTTGGGTTTTGGTTTTGCGATGCGAATAAAAAGGCAAGGTTTGTTGGCTGATTTCTTGACTGATATTGAACGAAATGGTTTCGAACTTCTTGTTCTTGTGATGCTAATTGTCTGGGTGCTGAGCTCCCTAACTCCCTATGCATGTCGATTTCTTACTGTTTTTTTTCTCGTTTCTCTCCTGTCTCCCCTTTGTGTTTTTAACGGGTATCTGTTCCCGTCCTGTTCTGTGCTTGCATGTGTGAAATAGGCTCGTTTATATGGCCACTATTTGGGTTCTAATGTTGGTAAGTAATCAAGGTGCGATTCGTGTATTGATTCCATCCGATTCTTTGGTGTAAAATCGATTAAGGTAAGTGTATATTTCGCGGCGATTTGGTCAGATTTGTGGGCGATTGTGGTGAAGATCTTCGACGATTTCTTTGTGATTTATGGTAAAGAAGAACTGGCTGGGTGTGCGTGGATAAAGGGAAACCCGGATTCTCCGGCGAGAATCTCGGTGAGTCTTTAGTCTTCTTGTGGATGAAAAATGTTAGGGTTTTCTTTTTTGTCTTTAGGTTTTCTAAGGTTAGGGGAAGAGGGACGATGGGAAAGGGAAAGGTCTGGTGGGCTTAGGTAGATATAGGGAATGGGCCGCGGGTTGGGTAATTGGGCTGGGCGAGTTTGTGGGCTGCTGGTAATTTAAATGGGTTATTAGTTTTAGGAATTAGTTTTAGGTATTAGGTATTTAATTAGTGGTAAGTTATTTAAATTGTGATTAGATTATTTAGGTGCTTCATTAGTCTGAGTTTTAAAAATGATTACAATAATAAATGCGAGTGTGCTATTTAATTAGTGCTTAATATTATAATGCGATGCCGTTATTAAAACTTATTTATTATGCGTATTCTGCGAAGTTAAATTAAAAATTGAACGGGGTTTAGACTATTATTAAATTATTTAAATGCTAAATGCAAATATGATATTTAAGGACTGCTTAATGTTTTTATAAATGCGACACTATTATTAAAACACATGTATTAGATTAAATTAATTTAAATTACGAATTATGAAATTGTCTTGCTTTTAGTAAAAATGTGAATATTCTATTTAACACGACGTCATTGTTAAATTATTTATTTTATTTATTTATTTATTAAGAATTGTTCGAGTTTTAACTAATGGAAATGGGGCTTAAAATTAATAAACGCGGGCGCGAGACTCTAAGTGCTTAATTTTCTACGTGAGACGCGGTGCCATTATTAAATTGCTTATTTGTGCATGCATTAATGTTTTATTGTTGAATTTTATTATTTAAAAAATATTAAAATTATTGTGAAAATTTAATGTAATTTTGTAGTTAATGACTGGACTTGAGGGTCAAAATTGGGTGTCAACAATAGGTTTGGATCAAATTGAAGCTTCGAAAAAAGGAAGGGTGTTGGCTTGAGATTCGTGGCACGTGCTCGGCCTTCGAGGTCAGTTATGGTTACCTTTTAAACTCTGATTGGAGGTGCGTAGATATAGTATAATAGTCGTTAAGGTATGCATGTGAAACTTAGGGCATTGAAGGTGGTGATAAATTTCACATAGGATTGGTTTGACAATTGTTATGTGGGCTATGTTAGCCATTCTTGATGCTTGATTGAACTTTGATTCAGATTCTTATTCATTATTTCACATCTTGATAATATCATGAGAAAATGATTAATCTTGAAATTGATATGCTTAAATGAAAAAATATGACAATTACTTACCTCTCCGTACTCATTAATATTGTTGGGTTATGACATTATGCATGCACATTCATTCATACACATATATTATGTGGATATACATTATGAATTGAAGTACAGTATGGTCTGATGAGACCAGAAAAGAGGTAAAATTAATATTTTGCAAATACGAGGGAAATGATTCTAGGTGTTATGATATGATTGTTATGAGAAACTTGATATGAGGTAACTAATATGAGATGAGACTAAACCATGTCCGAGGGATATGGACCTTGCGAGTCCCCAATGGGTCATGACTACGTGCCTAAAGACCCGAAGATGTGTATATTAGATTTGATCTTGGCCATTTACATTGCATAGCATCTGGATTTCATCTCAGTTTAATAATTATGTGATTGACCTGAGATTGATGGAAAAATGTAATATTGACACTTGTCAACACTGAAAGGTGAATCTTTATGTATAGTTATGATTAATACCTGGATTTTAATGATGTACTTTTTTGTTGACGAAGGAACCCGCAGCCGCTACTCTTTCGAGTGCGCATGAGGTAAACCGGATCGACGCAAAGAGTCGCAAACCACGTCAGCCAGGTAAACCACACTTGGCAAGCCATGTGCGCACAGGATTTTAATGATGTACTGACAAATAAACCTAAGGGTAACTTATGAGGAAAGATTGGGCTACGTGGATCGTAGAATATGCTTAAATAAACTGTTTTGATTTGGCTTTACTTGTTTATTCTGTCAACTCGTATATTGTCTACACGTGTTTCTTCATTGTCGGTGTATGATGCCTACGAGTACTAATGTTGTACTCATACTACTTTTGCTGCACTTTTTATGTAGATACTGATCCAGAATCCATCTCCAGACCTCGTGGCTGATTGTGAGGGTGATTACTGAGGCTTTTCAGGGTGAGCTACTAGTCATTCGTGGCCCCTCGAATCCTCTTCTTTTTATTTGCTTTCTGTTTTTGGATTCGACAGATAATTAATTTGTCTACGAGCATGTTTCAGACTTGTATTCCAGATTTCATATTTTAGAGCTCTTTTACTAGTTTGATCAGATTTTGGGATATGTTGGAGGATTTGTTAGTAGTTATGATATTCTAAGACTTATGATACATTGTTCCGTTATTAATTTTTGCTTTCTTTCACTTATTCCTTTTTTAGTTTTGGGGAATGGTTCGCCTACCGATGGATACATTGTAGGTACCATCATGAGCATGATTTGGGTCGTGATAAATTGATATCAGAGTCATAGGTTAACTGATCTAATGAGTACAAGAGTAATGTCTAGTAGAGTCTTGCGAATTGGTATGTAGACGTTTGTACCCATCTTCGAGAGGTTATGGGACATTTAGGAAAAACTCTATTTCTTCTCTCTTTTCCTGCTAGTTCATTCCGATTAGTATCTAGTTCATTCTTTTCGTGCGGGTTTGTTTAGATTGATATCTTAACCTCGTTCTTTTGTTCTCTCATAAATGGTAAGGACACGATCGACTGCTATTGGAGGACGAAAGTCTGCACCATCACAACTGAATTAATATTGAATATAAATATGTCATCTACTACTACAAGTAAATATGATATTGATGATGTAAAATTTTTACGTTGACGATAAATAAAACTTATATAGATTCTATCTTTAGTAGCCACGTTAGAGACTAATTAATTTACCATATTGCTCTCTTCTACAAAACATAAAATATGCTCCAAAGTAGTTGCGCAACTCTTAAGTCGACCTGTAATATACTATATATGCCTATATAATATAAGGATCCCTTCATTAAGGGTTGCTATTAGGAGTTACAAAGAGCTTGGCTCCAGTTTCTTTCGGCAAATGGGGGCAAAAAGGGTGCTTGGATAACCAGGTATCCACGCACCCCTCATGAAAACGCGGTGGTAACCGGGAATCAATGTCTCTATTTGTTCTCCCTCAATTTCACTCTAGCAGACAACACATTCATGATTTTCCATCACCAACTCTTTGTTGGTGACTTTCGGGAGGTTTTCAAGTTGCACGACTGATAAACACTCTTGATTAGTGTTATTAGCACCATCATCGCGATGTCAGTTTTTGAACAGATATCAGAATGGACTGAAGTCGAGAAAGAAAATGGCACCGATTACGCTGCAAATTATTATGAAATGTACAAGGTATGTTTCTGAAACCATCAGTACTAATTCTCAATGAAAAAAATCAATCTCAATATGATGCTAAGAGCCAACACTTTGAAGAATTAAGATTCGACACACAAGGATTGAGAAGCAAACCTCTTTTTATAATAGTACGTACCCCAAGTTTATATTTTATAATAGCGATTGACTGTTATTTGTCTAGAATCATCATGCAGTTATGATTCATGGAGAAGATAACAATTCAATCTACCACGAAAAATCAGTCCCCCTTATTGAGTTTCTTCCTTTTGAAGTGGTAATGTGGTTCAACTTACTGTCACACCCTTTTTCGATCGCGATATTATAAAACTCCTGCTTAAGAAATGTTAGAAAATAAAATAAAAAATGCTAAAGGCTAAAATGCTAAAAGGTGTAAAAAGCTAAAATGTTAAAGGGTTCGCGGAGTCACCACCTAATTAGTTTGGGTGAATTAGGACACCTGAATGTCAATTAGTTTAAAGTTAACATTAACTCCATTTTAGTGGTCTGCTAAACTAGTGTGAGATTCTGGGTAAGAGTTTTTTATTATCCTAAAGGGAAGGGGTCAGGCACCCTATAGGATCCGCTAACTTGCGGTTGTCCGGTCAAACCTAGGTTAATTATTATTGCTAAAGAATGCATGTTTTGAAAGGTATTTAAAATATTTAAAACAGCTGAGATGTATTTTTGACTAAGAGAAAATGTAAGATTATGTTTAAAATGTACTTAGTGGGAAACATGCGTTCATAAAATGTTTTAATGACATGAAAAATGTGTGTTTACAAAACAATATGAAAAATGCCTATTATGCAAAGGCTAAAAAGAAAGATTTTATTATGTATGTTAGCAAGAGTTCATAAAAAATGGGTTTCTCCTGTTGTTAATAATATTTTAGCTACCTGAATATTTATGCAAATAAAAAATTGTTAGATGATTTAATATGATTTAAGCAATGCTAAAATAATTAACTTAAAGGAACAAGTAAATTTCTAATGGTGACCCAGAGTTTAACTATTCTAGGTATCTTACTGCTAATGTACGAGTGTTAGACAGTTAATTACACAAATAAACAGGGCGGGATGGAAAATAAAAAATGACTCGACAGAGTGGCGGTGCTATTCACCGGTTGCTGGAATTGCCAATGTGGATAGGATGATGCACATAGATGCAGTCCTCATTTGAAGTAGCTCATGATGAGTCTCGCTATGAGACTCTTCATTTTGCTCCGATGCGTGCCATGTAAAAAGGAGAAAAAAGATAAGGATTAGTATATGCTCTGAACAAGATTAATAAGGCAGATACATGAAATATAAAATTCAAATACACATGTGACCCGTTTTATTCAATCATGTCAGCCCAAAGAACCACTGGTGGATCCGAACAAATAAAAGCCCAACTTTGTATAACCCAACCATTTGGGCCCAGATGCAAACAGTGAGCAGAGACAGTAAAAGATCCCAACGTGATGTTTTCAGATTCAAAAGAAAACTCCTATACGTGATAGGCTTGACACATGCTCCAATCCATATTTCAGCAAGTACACAGGGGTGTCCAAATTCATCAAATAATGCCGGTGAATCTAAACATCTATATAATTTGATTATAGCAATCCAAAATAAAGTAGCAGGCACAAGGCAAAGAAAGTCTTGAGAGGGTTCAATTAAACATTGGGCATCAGATGTAACCAACACGCAGAGGATATGAAACAGGCCCAAGACAGGCAATTTTCAGATTTTAACAAGGGAAGATTCAAAGCACATCAAGCTTACTGAACAAAGGCAGACTCTTTATTTCTAATCTAAAGACACGGAATACTTTGAGAGAAAGACGAGATAACAAAGATACCGAAAGCCATGATCATTTATTCAACACACATACACAGGCAACACTAGGCAAACATATTCATATAGGCTCGCTTATTAACCCAGATAAAAACAAATGCATATTCCCAATAAACTGACCAGACAAGGATGACTTCAACAAATAGGGTACATCGCCTATATACTTCCAATATAGAATTGTAGACATGTACATATGGCATTCTCTCTTATACTGAGCCTAATCGACATAACCCTCTACTTATTCCCTTGGCATATTCCCCTGTTTGCTTGAGACAGACATAGTGTATGCCTATAATAATGCATGACAAGACTTATTTCACACCACATTTCAACACATATATTTATACTTAGGCCATTTCATAGACTGGTAAGATGACTCGCTGATTCCTGTTGTAGACAGGACTATTTCCCGTGTGAGTATGCCCAGATATAATGACTGTTACTACCAAACGGAGACAAACCACGACATAGACAGACTTAGCACCAAAGCAGTATGCTTGACACTTTCTTTACACAACAAGATTGCCTTACATGACTACGCCGCAAGGACATAAATAAGTGACAATGGCCATGTATGAGTATAGTGTGGATTTTATCTATTCGAACAGTAACCAATTCATATACACATACACACCACTAATGCTATTATAGGCCTGATTCAACGTCTTAAGTATTAGTAATCTGATAACAGATTGACGAACAACTAAACCAAGCAGTGAATACCAGGCTAATCGATCATTTAAAACAAGAAGGTATCCGGATTAATTAAATCAACCCCCATATTCATACATCGATGAGCATAATAATATAGATGGATTAACCACACATGTTTAACACACAAAACACATAGTAATGCAAAGTAAACCGAGAAGAATTCGGGTTTACCTTCTCCGGGCAGCGAACCGAGGCAGCGTATCAAGTTGTCGATCCACTCGGGGTTTGTTTGTTGTGTGATTAAGGTTCGATGGGTCTCGATCATGAAAAGGGTGCTCTTTTCCGATGCCGAAAGATTTCTATTAGATTTCTACTTGTTGTCGATATTTTCTCTCTGTCTTTTGCGAAGCTCTCCCTAAAACTGATGCCTCCTCCTTCTGTCCCATTGCATGTTTAGAGATTCTGTATTTATAGCTAGGATTTTAGGTTCTAAGTTTGGTAAAGTTCTTAGGGCTGATTTAGTGCTAATTTTATGCGATTCGTGTATTGATTCTACCAGATTTTTTGGTGTAAAATCGATTAAGGTAAGTGTATATTTGGGCTCTGATTCGATATGATTTCGGGTGAGGTTTACAATTTGGTTAGGGTAAGTTTTTGGATGATTTTGTTCTGATTCTTAAGCTTTGACATGGTAAGTGTTGATATAGTAGTGATATGGTAGTAACGTGAGGTGATTCTCAAGCGAGAATCCCGGTTGGGCGATGAGAGCGAGGGCAAGGGTGTGGCGGCCTTACCTAAAGCAGCTAGGGTTCTTCAGGTTTTTTTCTTTTTTAGATATTGGGGAGGAAGACAAGTAAAAGGGATGATGGGAGTGTTTGGGCCACGCGGGTTTTGGGCTTTTGGGCTGGGCGACGTGGGCTGCAAATTAAAGGTTTTAGGTGTTAAGTTTTGGGTAATTATTATTTAATTAGTGGGGTTTAGGTAGAGTTTTAGGTGTATTATTTAATTTTAGTAAGGATGAGTTTAAATTAAATTATTTTAAAGTTGCTTTAAATATTATAAAAAATGACAAATGTCGGGTATGATAATTACGGATTGTATAATGTTTTATAAATGCGACGCTATTATTAAAATACATGCGTTAGTCTAAAATTAGTGTAATAGGAGTTTAAATTATAAATAATAATTATGAAATTGTCTTGCGTATGAATATGCTACTTAAGGAATGTTTGATGCGACGTTATTGCTAGATTGTTAATTCATTATGCATGTATTATTATTTAAAAATTATTAAGAATTGTTTGAGTTTTAATTAACAAAATAAGGCTTAAATTATGAATAGTATTTATACAAATAACGAATGCGGACGTGAGACTCAAAAATGCATAATACTCTACGTAAAATGTGGTGTCATTATTAAATCATTTATTTATGCACGTATTAATGTTTTATTGTTGCGTTTTATTATTATAAAATCATTAAAATTATTTTGAAAGATTAGTGTAATTTTATAGTTAATGACCGGACGAGAGGGTCAAAATTGGGTGTCAACACTTACATGTAGTATTTTGTTTTGAATAAGTGTTGTTGATGTTGGAAGAGTGTTATGACATCACGACTAATTAGTCAGGACAACATCTCTTATGAATATAAGGATGTTGCCTGCAGTGTTGTGACAACATCATAGACAACATCTCTATAAACGTTTTTGCTTATTCTTTCGGCCAAAACACTGACTGTTACTATGAGGTAAAAATGACATAGGCAAGCTAACTAGGAAGTCGTGTTTAAAACATGAAAAAAGAAGAAGTCAAGCTTGGAAGAAAAGCAATGTGAAGACCAAGTCAATGTAGTTGAGGATTTCATGGAGGTTGAATCGGTCCAAGTTGCTGCCTATTTTCTCTCAACTTTCTCAACATATCAGTGAGAATTTCAAGAAAGTTTCACACTATAAATAGAGGAGGAACTTCATTGTATCGGTATCCAGATTACAAAGAAAGAATAACCAAGACAGCTCTCGGGAATTCATTCCAGGAACTGGATCAAACACCACTGCCTAAAATAGTATAAAAACATCTAGTCCTACATTACTATTGCTGTCCAGATTCTAGATTAAGCTCATTGCTGAAGCAATTGTAATGAAGATGTTGTATGTTTCTTTATAGATGTTTTGTCTTTAGGCTTTCCTCAGCGACTTCATTTTTTGTAATTTTATTTTATTTATATAAATTGTAAAAAGAAATTCATTTGTAATTGTATTTAATATATACAATACTTTGGTCATTGACCATCAAGGGTTATATTAATATATACCATTGAAAATATAAACCTTGTTCTTTTACTTTTTTTGCTGCATTTACTCTTTTAAGGTTTATTATTGTATTATCGGGTGTTGCCTCAAGTGTTGACACAACACTGAAGACAACATAAGAAACTGTTTAGCTTTTCGACTTTCGAATATTTATTTTTCCTACTTTTATTTGCTTATCTGTAGCCTCAGCGCCCAACAAGTGGTATCAGAGCCAACACTTAATACAATAAGTGTTTGGTCCTGTATCTAATGGCTAAGGACTCAGTTATCCAAAATATTGGTAGACTTCTCATTCTTGATGAAACAAATTATGCCTATTGAAAGATTCACCTACGTTCGCACATCAAAACCATTGGTGGTTGGGCATGGAGATCTGTCACTGAAGGGTATGTTGTTCCTAAGCTTCCAGCGGATGAGGATGGTGACATTCTTATCAAACCTGAATCTGATTGGACTATGGAAGAGGCCAATAATGCTAGCATTAACGAAAAAGCCTTGAATGCAATATTTGGATGAGTAGATTTATACATGTTCAAACTCATTTAGAATTGTACATCGGCCAAGGACACTTGGGAGACCCTACAAACTCATTGTGAGGGTACCTCGAGTGTGCGACGAACAAAGTTATGCATGCTTTAGAGACAATATGAACGCTTGAGGATGGAAGAATCCGAGATATAAAATTTTATTTTGAAAAGTTGATTGACATTACAAATCAGTGTCAAGTGCTTGGTTCTCCCTTGACCAACATACAACTTGTGGACAAAGCCCTCAGATCTCTTCCTGAAAGGTTCAACACAAAGATTTTGCTATTGCAGAGGCCCATATTCTTGCCATAATGGACATACAGGCCTTGATGGGCATCTTTTAAATTTATGAGATGAATATCAAGTTCCAAAGGGACTTGTTGTTATACCCCGTAAATCCAGGACATGAATAAGAGAATAGACGCGAGAACACAAGACTTGAAAATTAGTACGAAAGAAATAATTGTTTTTCCGAAGGAAAGCTTCCGAACCTCGGGAAGGAAATTGTTCGTTAGTGAGAATTGGGTTCCCGAATTTATTATTTAAGACTTTTAGAATTGATCGGAATTATGGAAGTTTATTTACAGAGTTGGATACGTGGGGCCCACCCGAGAAATTTTACATTTTTGTGGGGCCCACGAGGTTTCCGATATTTTGACCAATTATGGAAATTTCGGGAAACGAAATATTTTAGACCAATGGGAGGGCGACACGTGTCACCCTCCACATGGGCTTGTTGGATGAAGAATAATTGACCAAGTCAAAGGGGTCAACTTGGCTTGAGATAATTGACCACATCTTAGCCATCCAAATGTTTTAATCTAGACCATTGGTTGTAGTATATATCCATACTAGTAGTGCAAGACTTGATCATCCCAACACTTAGAAAATTTCAAGAGCTTGTGTCTTGCTCTTGTGAGCTCTCGGCTTTAGGCCCTAAATCCACACAAAAAATTTCAATTGTTTTCCAATATTCACAAGACTTTAACCCAAGGTTCCTAGGGGTATTGTAAGGATATCTCAATAGAAAGATCCCGGAAAACGACGTTTTCACGTTAGTCGCAAGGCGAAAACCTAAGGTGTTCTTCAACTTTGAAGATGGAACTTGAAGAGGAGTTATTCATGGGCTTCTGAGGAGTGCTTGGAGCGGATTGGAACATAAGAAGAGGAGCTAAAAGTTGCTAAGGATCGACTTTTACGCTTGGACATTATTAGGGCTTATTGAGGTAAAATCTTCATCTTCTTAATGTAATTGAAGATTACATGTTATAGTAGTTAAGAAATGAGCATGTGGTATATCTATTGAAGTTTGAAAAGATTTGGATCATGTCGACGTGTTAAAACCGAAAATGGACAAGTTAGCCATTAACGTTGTAATCAATTTGGTCGATAGTTACAATCGTCGCATGTTAAGGAAGAAAGGATTTATAGTTGTTATAATTGTTATTATATATATAACATGTTGGAATAACAACTGGGATTAAAAAGGAATTGAACGGAAATTGACATTTGTTATGGATATTTGTTATTGCCGAGAATGTGCCTTAAGGAATGGACAGTGTTATATTGTTTGTGGGGCAGAATTTTACACGTCCTATTAGGCGTGTAATCCCCTTTGTATTGTTGAATTGTTGGGCCTTAAATGTGGCGTTTGGTTATTGATTTTCGGGCCTTGAAAAAGGTGGAAAAGTACGTAGAAACAAAGGAAGTGCTGCCCAAATTTCTGTAGAATAAGAGACTTAGCACTTAGTATTATTCCACGTTAATAAGCTAGGAGTTGATAGACATGTTATGGTCATTATTGGTTGAAGTACTATGTATAGCGTATTCTACTTAAAGAATGGAATAGCTATCAAGGTTGAAGTACTTGGAGCATTTTGCTACTTGTAGATAATCGTCGCGAGGTATGTGAACCTCTTCCTCCTTTTGGCATGATTCTATGTATGAAATATACATGTGGTGTTATTTCATGATTCCTTCTACTCTTAGAAGTTAAGAGGTATGTATGTTGATTTACTCTATGTAAAAGTTATGTCTAAGTTATCCTAAGTTCTTACCAAGTCTTATGGGGGATGTTGGTAAAAGTCGTTAGGAAGTATTTGGAGTCGAGTTGACTTTGCTAATTTACTGCACGAATGAGAATAAGTATCGAACAAGCCATTGCAGCGTTAATAAAAGAAAATGTATCGACAATCAATTAAATTAAAATGAGTAGAATTCTCCATCTGCATAAAAGCTAAGATAAAACAAAATTGTATTACATTTTCTAGATCATGGCTGCTTTAATAAGATCGTTATAACAAGTATAACCTATTCACAACACACAAAATATATGTTACTTAATTTAAAGAGTTTACGTTATGAAATTTTAAGACTATGAACCTTAAATTCTAAAAAGGTTAAGAGACTTTATTATTCAAGTTATGGGACTTGATTCTTAAAGATAAGAGACTTGATTTCTAAAGTAAGAAACTTGATTTCTAAAGATAAGAGACTTGAAGTATTTTGAAAGTTATGCAACTTGATTTGAAAGTATAAGTCTCTTGGTTATAAAAAGAATGAATTTGTCTAAACCATAAAGAATTATAACGGCTCTATGGGAAGTTAGGTATAATGACTTTATGGAAGCTTAAGAGAGTTGTCTATTTTGATTGATAGGCATGAGTTGCCTAGGTTGTGAAATTTGAAAGTTACTTGGTTTCAAAGTCTTGAAATGAATTTCTAAAGGTTTTGTAACTTAATTTGAAAAATAGACATGCCTTGATACTACGGGTGTTAGTATCTTGGGGTTTTATATGAAAATGAGTCTTTTGAAAAGAATGGAAGTACGTAGTACTTTGGGTTAAATTCCCGGATTTTTATGTGAAACGAAAAGTGTCTTGAGTTTATAAAATGAAATTCATTTTTGTAAGATAATGAAAGTCTAAAGATTTTATGAGCTTGCCTATGCTTGCTTGTGATAGCCTTGAGTGCAAGTATTATATGTTTACGCTGCCGTGACTCTAAGTTGGAGGGCCGGCTGTCTTGTTGTGAATCTACTTGGACGTACCGACAGTGACGGAGGCTTCCACGGGTATGCTTCCATTGTGATTGATCCTTGGGCATGCTTATACGATGTGGGATTCAGGGGCATGCGACCAGGATGCGGGTTAGATTCCGAATTGTTTTTATTACTTCTTGGACATGCTTATACGATGTGGGATTCCGGGGCATGCGACCAGGAGGCGGGTTAGATTCCCGGATTTGTTTTATTACCCCATGGCCATGCTTATACGATGAGGGATTCTGAGCCATGCGACCATGTTATGTACTATTACTCCATGGACTAGCTCTCCATGAAGACATGTACCAGAGATGAGGGATTCCACGGGCATGTTATATACGATTATTACTCCATGGACTAGCTCCACGAAGACACGTATGCGAGATGAGGGATTCCACGGGCATGTTATATACGATTATTACCCCATGGATTAGCTTTCCATGAAGTCATGTACCCGAGATAAGGGATTCCACGGGCATGATATATATATATATATATATATATATATATTGCATATGTGTCTGTAGCAGTGAGATGCCACAGCGTCACATGGTTATATTTTACACTTACGATCGGCGGTGATGTGGGATTCCACGCAGAGATATATATATGTATTGTATATGTATGCAGCAAGCGGTGAGGTAGGATGCCACAGCGTTACACGGTTATATTTTACACTTACGGTTGTCAGAATGGGGATTACGGACACGCTTTGATATTTGTGGGCTTGAGACCCTTACTGGACTGTGTGATGATATTTGAGGGCTTGTGTCCATAGCCCTGGTGTGACTATTGTTCATGTGTTGAAATAGTCTTTAATAGGTAAAAACTAACTTTCATGACTTTCACTTCGGCAAGGCACAGTGTACTGTTATTTTGGTTATCATACATGTCTCCAGCTTTATTTTAGACTATTATGATTTCATTACGATTTCGCTTTTACATACTTGGTACATATTTCATCGACCTCCTTCGGGGCTGCGTTCATGCCGCAGTTGAGGTACATAGCTTGCGATCCGCACTCAGGATCACTGCTCGCTTGAAAGCTCCATTTCTCCGGAGGCTTTGTCTTTTGGTACGGTTCCTGAGGTTGTAGATTTATGTACATTCAGGGGTATGGCGGGGCCCTGTCCCGTCACAGTTGTTATGTCAAAACTCTTAGAGGTCTGTAGTCATATCTTGTGGGTCGCTTTGTAAAAGAAAAAAAAAGAGGTAACTGTTTTTGGATTTATATATATCCCGGGAGGTAGCCTTATCGGCTAACCTGTTATTTATTTCTTGTTAAGTTCATATATGTTCCACTGATTATCTCTGATGTATACCTATAAGGGTGCCCAGGTAGGACACCAGTCGCGGGCCCGGTGTCGGGTCGTGACAAAAGTGGTATCAGAGCAGTTTGTCCTCGGAAAGTGTCTATAGACCGTGTCTAGTAGAGTCTTGATTATTGGTGTGTTGTGCACCACATCTATAATCAGGAGGCTGCATGACATTTAGGATTGGTTTCCATTCTTCTCACTCTGAGATCGTGCGATAGAGCTGTGTTGTTAGGGTCGCCTCTTCCTAACGAGTTATGTTGATTGCAGCTATGAGAAAGGCAGCAGTGACCCAGGAATGACTATGTGGATTGCGTATCCAGGTTGGTAATGATTGTAGTATAGTTGGTATATTGACATACAGCTATACGGAGTTATGTATGAGGGTCAGACGCGTGTTGCCTAGAACGATTTTAGATTACCAGGAATTGGTAAGGACTAAATAGATACCGGGAAGGTATGAAACAGTTAATGAACTCTCGCAAATGTCTTATGTTTTATTTTGAGATTATTGGGGAATGATGAGCTGTCTGATAGGGTGGTGAACCCTTAAGAAGTCATGTTAAAGAACTTAATGGAATGTCATGTTAATAGATTAAGCTACGTGGTAGGCTTAAGAGAATTGTACGGATGAGATCCGTATGAAGTAGGTAATGGTTGTTGTGATCAAGACAACATGGTTATGGTATTATGAGAAGTTATTGTACCCGTTTACAGGGGGAATGATAAGGTAGGCTTGGAGCATGGAAATTGCGAGCCTAAAAATATTGATAACCGTCGAGACCTTTGGTATATAAGGCCTTCTCGGGCAATAAGATTTTATTCAGACTAAGAGTAAGAGTTAAGTGCGACGGTGGGTCGGGTTGAGGACCTATTACGGGTCGCCCCATAGCCTGAAATGAAATGGGATCAGTTGGTAGTAGTACCGCTACGTGACAGGGTCACGAGGGTGCAAGGCCCAAGTCTAGTTAATTCTTTTACGGGTTCGTGGACGCGTTCCACCGGAACCAGGTCGTGAGAGCCGGAAATGGCCTTTTATTGTTTAATAGAGTGACTCCAAAGATTGGAGGCCAGAATCGGTATGGAGGTTATGTAAGTATGCTAGTATAAGTTGGAGGTACGGAAATAATACAACTAGTAAGAAAGTGTAGAATCGTCGATTGGTTGGTTCCACGTAGGCGAGGTTCAGATAATTGGCCCAGACTTGATTCAGCGGGCTGTGGATAAGGCGAAGCTTATCCAGGGAAGATTATTAGTAAGCTCAAAGTCAGCAAAAACTTTATGCAGATGAACGACGTCGACACTTGGAGTTCAGGTTGACGTTTTAGTATAAGTATTGTTATGTGGCCGTGAGTGGCATATTTGGTATGAAGGGTGTAATAAAAGGAGACCATGTCGCTATATAATTAGATTGGACTCCGAAAGAACATTCGGAGACGAATGTTTCTAAGGGGGGAAGAATGTTACACCCCGTAATTCCAGGACATGAATAAGAGAATAGACGCGAGAACACAAGACTTGAAAATTGGTACGAAAGAAAGAATTGTTTTCCGAAGGAAAATCTTCCGAACCTCAGGAAGGAAATTGTTCGTTAGTGAGAATTGGGTTCCTGAATTTGTTATTTAAGACTTTTAGAATTTATCGGAATTATGGAAGTTTATTTACAAAGTTGGATACGTGGGGCCCACCCGAGAAATTTTACGTTTTTGTGGGGCCCACGAGGTTTCCGATATTTTGACCAATTATGGAAATTTCGGGAAACGAAATATTTTAGACCAATTGGAGGGCGACACGTATCACCCTCCACATGGGCTTGTTGGATGAAGAATAATGGACCAAGTCAAAGGGGTCAACTTAGCTTGACCACATCTTAGCCATCCAAATATTTTAATCTAGACCATTGGTTGTAGTATATATCCATATTAGTAGTGCAAGACTTGATCATCCCAACACTTAGAAAATTTCAAGAGCTTGTGTCTTGCTCTTGTGAGCTCTCGGCTTTAGGCCCTAAATCCACACAATTTTTTTCAATTATTGTCCAATATTCACAAGACTTTAACCCAAGGTTCCTAGGGGTATTGTAAGGATATCTCAATAGAAAGATCCCGGAAAAATGGCGTTTTCACGTTAGTCGCAAGGCGAAAACCTAAGGTGTTCTTCAACTTTGAAGATGGAACTTGAAGAGGAGTTCTTCATGGGCTTCTAAGGAGTGCTTGGAGCGGATTGGAACATAAGAAGAGGAGCTAAAAGTTGCTAAAGATCGACTTTTACGCTTGGACATTATTAGGGCTTATTGAGGTAAAATCTTCATCTACTTAATGTAATTGAAGATTACATGTTATAGTAGTTAAGAAATGAGCATGTGGTATATATATTGAAGTTTGAAAAGATTTGGATCATGTCGACGTGTTAAAACCGAAAATGGACAAGTTAGCCATTAACGTTGTAATCAATTTGGTCGATAGTTACAATCGTCGCATGTTAAGGAAGAAATGATTTATAATTGTTATAATTGTTATTATGTATTTAACATATTGGAATAACAATTGGGATTAAAAAGGAATTGAACGGAAATTGACATTTGTTATGGATATTTGTTATTGTCGAGAATGTGCCTTAAGGAATGGACAGTTTTATATTGTTTGTGGGGCAGAATTTTACACGTCCTATTAGGCGTGTAATCCCCTTTGTATTGTTGAATTGTTGGGCCTTAAATGTGGCGTTTGGTTATTGATTTTCGGGCCTTGAAAAAGGTGGAAAAGTACGTAGAAACAAAGGAAGTGCTGCCCAAATTTCTGTAGAATAAGAGACTTAGCACTTAGTATTATTCCACGTTAATAAGCTAGGAGTTGATAGACATGTTATGGTCATTATTGGTTGAAGTACTATGTATAGCGTATTCTACTTAAAGAATGGAATAGCTATCAAGGTTGAAGTACTTGGAGCATTTTGCTACTTGTCGATAATCGTCGCGAGGTATGTGAACCTCTTCCTCCTTTTGGCATGATTCTATGTATGAAATATACATGTGGTGTTATTTCATGATTCCTTCTACTCTTAGAAGTTAAGAGGTATGTATGTTGATTTACTCTATGTAAAAGTTATGTCTAAGTTATCCTAAGTTCTTACCAAGTCTTATGGGGGATGTTGGTAAAAGTCGTTAGGAAGTATTTGGAGTCGAGTTGACTTTGCTAATTTACTGCACGAATGAGAATAAGTATCGAACAAGCCATTGCAGCGTTAATAAAAGAAAATGTATCGACAATCAATTAAATTATAATGAGTAGAATTCTCCATCTGCATAAAAGCTAAGATAAAACAAAATTGTATTACATTTTCTAGATCATGGCTGCTTTAATAAGATCGTTATAACAAGTATAACCTATTCACAACACACAAAATATATGTTACTTAATTTAAAGAGTTTACGTTATGAAGTTTTAAGACTATGAACCTTAAATTCTAAAAAGGTTAAGAGACTTTATTATTCAAGTTATGGGACTTGATTCTTAAAGATAAGAGACTTGATTTCTAAAGTAAGAAACTTGATTTCTAAAGATAAGAGACTTGAAGTATTTTGAAAGTTATGCAACTTGATTTGAAAGTATAAGTCTCTTGGTTATAAAAAGAATGAATTTGTCTAAACCATAAAGAGTTGTAACGGCTTTATGGGAAGTTAGTTATAATGACTTTATGGAAGCTTAAGAGAGTTGTCTATTTTGATTGATAGGCATGAGTTGCCTAGGTTGTGAAATTTGAAAGTTACTTGGTTTCAAAGTCTTGAAATGAATTTCTAAAGGTTTTGTAACTTAATTTGAAAAATAGACATGCCTTGATACTATGGGTGTTAGTATCTTGGGGTTTTATATGAAGATGAGTCTTTTGAAAAGAATGGAAGTACGTAGTACTTTGGGTTAAATTCCCGGATTTTTATGTGAAACGAAAAGTGTCTTGAGTTTATAAAATGAAATTCATTTTTGTAAGATAATGAAAGTCTAAAGATTTTATGAACTTCCCTATGCTTGCTTGTGATAGCCTTGAGTGCAAGTATTATATGTTTACGTTGCCGTGATTCTCGCCGAGG
Source organism: Przewalskia tangutica (assembly GCA_029844215.1). NCBI lineage: Eukaryota > Viridiplantae > Streptophyta > Magnoliopsida > Solanales > Solanaceae > Przewalskia > Przewalskia tangutica. The sequence goes on along the minus strand of CM056730.1, from coordinate 21,816,577 downwards.
GCCGATCGCCTGTTGTGAATCTACTTGGACGCATCGAAGCGATGCAGGCTTCCACGTATTCTTCCATTGTGATTGATCCTTGGACATGCTTATACGATGTGGGATTTGAGCACGCGACTGTGACGCGTTAGATTCTGATTGTTTTATTACTCCTCGACATGTTTATACGATGTGGGATTCCGGCACGCGACTGCGAGCGGGTTAGATTCCCGGATTTGTTTTATTACCCCATGGCCATGCTTATACGATGAGGGATTCCGGGTCATGCGACCATGTTATGTACTATTACTCCATAGACTAGCTCCCCATGAAGACATGTATCCGAGATGAGGGATTCCACGGGCATATTATATACGATTATTACTCCATGGACTAGCTCCCCATGAAGACATGTATCCGAGATGAGGGATTCCACGGTCATGTTATATACGATTATTACCCCATGGATAAGCTCTCCATGAAGTCATGTATTAGATGAGGATTCCACGCATGAGATATATATATATATTGCATACGTGTACGCCGATGAGGTAGGATGCCACGCGCGCCACATGGTTATATTTTACACTTACTACCGTTTGGCAGAATGGGGATTCCACGCGTGAGATATATATATGTATTGTATATGTAGTACGCCGAGGTGAGGATGCCACGCGCCACACGGTTATATTTTACACTTACGCCATCGGCAGAATGGGGATTACACTGACACGCTTTGATATTTGGGCTTGAGACCCCATCGGATGTGACGATATTTGAGGGCTTGTGTCCATAGCCCTGGTGTGACTATTGTTCATGTGTTGAAATAGTCTTTAAAAGGTAAAACTGACTTTCATTACTTTCACTTCGGCAAGGCACAGTGTACTGTTATTTTGGTTATCATACATGTCTCCAGCTTTATTTTAGACTATTATGATTTCATTACAGTACTTTCAGTTTTACATACTTGGTACATATTTCGTACTGACCTCCTTCGGGGGGTTGCGTTCATACCGCAGGTTGAGGTACATAGCTTGCTGATCCGCACTCTTAGGATCACTGTTCAATTTTTGGAAAGCTCCATTTCTCCGGAGGCTTTGTCTTTTAGTACGGTTCCCGAGGTTGTAGATTTATGTACATTCAGGGGTATGGCGGGGCCCTGTCCCATCACAGTTGTTATGTCAAAACTCTTAGAGGTCTGTAGTCATATCTTGTGGGTCGCTTTGTAAAAGAAAAAAAAAGAGGTAACTGCTTTTGGATTTATATATATCCCGGGAGGTAGCCTTATCGGCTAGCCTGTTATTTATTTCTTGTTAAGTTCATATATGTTCCGCTGATTATCTCTGATGTATACCTGTAAGGGTGCCCAAGTAGGGCACCAGTCGCGGGCCCGAGGTCGGGTCGTGACACTTGTATAGGGACAAGACGATGGAACTCCAAGATCAAACCTCGAAAACAAACATTGAATACGAGGATGAAAACCTAGAGGAAAAAAGGTGATGGTGCGAATGTTGCCTTACTCACTCGACGATTCAATTCGATGATGAGAAAGATCAACAATGATGTAAATAAAGCTAAATCTAAGAAGCACCAAAATCCACTCTTTAATAATCAGCCAATAAGATTACCTTCAGGGCAAAAAAGTGGTAATACACTGAAAAAAATAAACTCAGACAATATCAATTTTGATTCTAAATAACTCGAGGGAGTGCAATGTCATGCATGCTCGGGTTGGAGACATTATGCTAATGAGTGTGCAAACACCCTTAGGAAAGTTGGTAAAATTCTGTGGGTGTCTTTCAGTGATGATGAAGATGAAGAAGAGGAAGAAGAACGATGCTGGCAGCAATGTTCGAACATTCACTGTCCGACAATGAAGATGTTGTTGACAATGTTGTCTCTAATGTTACAACATCTGTGACAACATTTGATATAACATCTGAAATCCTAGTAACATCGGAAAGGTATGTTTATTTTGACTATTCTGATATTAATTGTTTTAGTGGTTCAATTTCTTCATATGAAGCTGTAAACTTGGATGTAGTTGAGTATAAAGATGAGGTGATAAATGAATTACAAGATCTTTGTAAAGCCTTGATCATAGAATCTGAGCAACTAGATTCAAAAGAAAAATCTTTGGCTCTTGAAAATAATAATCTTAAAGGCACAATTACCCGGTTAGAGGTAGCACTTACCAAGAAGGATCTAGAATTTGGTAAGATCCGTGCAAGATTGAATTTAGCTAAGACCACCTTCCAGAGGCTCAACACGGGGACCTCCAAGTTAGACGAAATTTTAAGTTTCAGTAAGCCTACACAGGCTGGGCTTGGGTATCAATCACCTCTTAAATCAAAATCTTCTAAATTCGTAGTAAAAGTGAGAAGATAAAGTTTGTTAAAGAAACACACAATGTTAAAAATCACTCACATGATACTAAGGATAGATTGAAGTTTGGATACAACTACTGTAAGAAGTTAGGACATTTAATGCCCTATTGCTACAAACTTCAAAACTATGTGCTCAGATCTCTGCCGAAGATGTCGTCACCGGAATGAGAACAGAAAGACGAAGAGTTTTAAGAAAAAAAGGGTACCCAAACTAAACTTGCGTTGTAATGTGTGCATAACTGCTTTACGTACTAACATTACAGGTTCTTGGTATTTCGATAGTGATTGTTCACGACACATGACATGTACCAAAAGCTTCTTCAAGGACTATGATGCATTCAACGGAGGAAACGTGACCTTTGGTGGGGGAAGAAAGAGTAAGATAATTGGTAGAAGAACCCTCAATGTTCCTGAAGTACCAGCCTTGAAGAATGTTCTTCATGTAAAAGGCTTAGTGGCTAAACTACTTAGCATAAGTCAGCTATGTGACGATGATCTTGAGGTAAAGTTCAACAACTGTGAATGTAGAGTTACATATTCTGCCAATAAGTGTGTTATGTCAGGTATCCGGACTGGAGACAATTACTATCTCGTTGGTGGACAAGAATTTTGCAAGTCTGTGAGGGTCAGCGACACAACACTATGTCATTAGAAGTTGGGACACGTCAATTACCGCAACTTGGAGAAATTAATTTCTTATGAAGCGGTTAGAGGCATTCCCAAGCTTAGCCCAAAGGATAAGACTGTGTTTGAGAATTGTTTAAAAGGTAAGCAGACTCGTGTTCCCCACAATGTTGTCCAACACGACGGACAACACTCAGCTACGTCTCATTGTTTTCAATTGTAACATATGGATCTTATGGGTCCTATTGAAGTATACAACCTAGGGGGTATGAGATATTCCTTTGTTATAGTAGATGATTTTTCTAGATATACATGGATTTATTTTCTAAAGGAAAAATCACAAACTTTTGATATGTTTAAAGTACTGTACTCTAGGATTAGGAACTTGTTTTGTTCTCCCATTTTTCGGATTAGATCCGATCATGGAAAGGAATTTGAGAACCAATCTTTTGCAAATTTTTGCGAAAAGAAAGGTATCTTCCATGAATTCTCGGCACCCAAGACTTCTCAACAGAATGGGTAGCTGAGAAGAAGAACAGAACATTACAAAAAATGGCTAGAGTAATGTTAAGTTCTAAACAATTGTCAAAAAGGTTTTGGGCAAAAACCTTAAACACTGCATGTCACATCACTAATAGAGTTTATTTAAGGCCAGGTACCAGAATGACACCCTATGAACTTTTAAATGGAAAGAAACTAATTATGCGTTACTTTTATGTCTTTGGGTGTGTCTGCTACATTTTAAATGACAGAGATAAATTGACAAAATTTGACTCAAAAAGTGATAAAGGGATATTCATTGGGTATTCACGGAATAGACACGCTTACCGGATATACAATCTAATGACTAAGACCGTACATAAGTCAATCAATGTTATCTTTTATGACCTTACTGATATCTCAGGGAAGTCATCAGAGAATAACATTGTGGTTACAGTAGAAAAGGAGCAACCAATTGAAGAAGCAAATGTTGTTCCAAATGTTGTCACAACACCAGTGAGGCAACATCTGAACCACAAGAAGAGACGACAGAGGTTGAAGTGGAAGAGGAGTCTGGGACCGAATTGCATGACCAAGTAAGACGAGACCCTCAGTCAAGAATTAGAAGGAACTATCCACCTGACCAGGTGATAGAGGGAGTTTTTGAGAGGATGCGTACAAGAGAGAAATAACCAATCAACTATCTACTTTTGAACCAAAGAACATTGGGAAATCTTTAAAAGATAATTCTTGGATTCAAGCAATACAAGAAGAGCTTGAACAGTTAACTCGAAATGAAGTCTGGAACTTGGTTCCACGTACTAACAACACAAATGTTATTAGGACCAAGTGGATATTCAAGAACAAATCAAATGAATTAGGGACATTTATTCGAAACAAAGCTCGTCTTGTTGCTCAAGGCTATACACAGGTTGAAGGGATCGACTATGATAAAACCTTTGCACCTGTGGCTAGAATTGAGTCAATACGACTATTACTTGCTACCTAAAAATTACCTTGCATCAAATAGATGTTAAATGAGCATTTCTTAATGGTTATTTGGACAAGAAAGTTTATGTTGAATAACCGAAAAGATTTGAGGATCCCCACCATCCACATTATGTACACAAGCTTACAAAGGTTTTGTATGGGTTAAAGCAAGCCCATTGTGCATGGTATGGTCGTCTAACAAACTTCCTTCTTGACTTTGGTTTCATCCGTGGAGAAGCTGATAGAACATTGTTCATCAAAGACACAGCGTATATGTTGTGATTGCTCAAATCTAGTTGACGACATTATTTTCGGATCGACTTCAAAATCTTATTTGGAGTCATTTGTTGAAGTGATGTTGACAACGTTCGAGATGAGCATGATCGGGGAACTAACTTTTTTCTTAGGCCCGCAGATAAAACAGACTGAAGATGAGATCTTTGTATCTCAAAGCAAGTATGCCAAGAATCTGATTAGAGAATTTGTACTTGAAAACGCAAAATATATGAGGACACCAATGGTCTCTACACAACAGGTATGCTAAGACAATGTTGGCAAGGATGTTGACCCAACATTGTACCGATCGATGATAGATAATTTTCTATACCTTACTGCTAGTCGCCCTGACATTATGTTTAGTGTGTGTGTTTGTGCTAGGTTCCAAACCTGTCCAAGGACACTAATGTTGACGTTGGATGAGTGTTATGACAACACGAGTAATTAGTCAGGACAACATCACTTATGATTATAAGGATGTTGCCTGCAGTGTTGTGACAACATCAAAGACAACATCTCTATAAATGATTTTGCCTATTCTTCCGGTCAAAATAGTGACTGTTACTGTGAGGTAAAAATGACATATGCAAGCTAACCAGGAAGTCATGTTTAAAACGTGAGAAAAGAAGAAGTCAAGCTTGGAAGGAAAGCAACGTGAATGCCAAATCAATGTAGTTGAGGATTTCATGAAGGCTGAATCGGTCCAAGCTGTTGCCTATTTTCTCTCCACTTCCGCAACCAATCAGTGAGAATTTCAAGGAAGTTTCACACTATAAATAGAGGAGGAACTTCATTGTATCGATATCCAGATTACAAAGGAAAGAATAACTAAGGGATCTATCGGGAATTCACTCCAGGAACTGGATCAAATACCATTGCCTAAAGTAGTATAACAACATCTAGTCCCACATTACTATTGTTGTCCAGATTCTAGATTAAGCTCATTGTTGAAGCAATTGTAATTGAGATGTTGTATATTTCTTTATAGATGTTTTGTCTTTAGGCTGAAGTCATCTGCGACTTCGTTTTTTGTAATTTTGTTTAAATTTTATTTCTACAAATTGTAAAAAAAAAAATCTTGTAATTGTATATAATATATACAATACTTTGGTCATTGACCATCAATGACTATATTAATATATACCATTGAAAATATAAACCTTGTTCTTTTACTTTTCCCGCTGCATTTACTCTTTAAGGTTTATTATTGTTTTATCGGGTGTTGTCTCAAGTGTTGACACAATACTGAAGACAACATAAGAAACTATTTAGCTTTTCGACTTTCGAATATTTATTTTTCCTACTTTTATTTGCTTATCTGTATCCTCAGCGCTCAACAAGTGTTATACATCAAACATCAATTAACTAAAAGTAATTTACAAAAATTATAGCAGTTGTGCTTCATTATGTATGAAAATTTATGTTAATGTTTAAAAATGTACAAAATACAAATTTCAACTCCTGTATGTTTAGTTTTCAAAATATGTTAGTTTTGTGTATGTGAATTGCACGTGCATAACACAAGATATTTTTAGGAGAACAATATCAAACAGGAATCTCAAATATCTACAAACAAATTTTTTGTTGTCGATATTAATTGTACTCCACTACCATAATCACTTTAAACGAAAAGAACACAATTTTTTTTGGATTACTTACTATTGGCATTCAACATTATCTTGCCTTTTCTCCAATTAATTTTCTTGTGCTTCTACATTTTTTTGTTAACTTAAGGACGCTTATCCCTTTATTCTATTACGATTTAAGAGCTTTTAATATGATACGTTCATTCTTAATTGTTCAACTGTCATCATCGCTTCTCTTCATCTTCATCTTCATCTTCATCATGACCGTTTAAACATTTTTATTTATTATCTTTCGCAAAAGACATTACATTTCTTTATTCAATCAAACAAAAAAAATGATGTTATGACTCTAAAGAGGTAGCATAAGGAGTAGGGGTGGGCGTATATCGGTTCGATTTTGTATAAAAAAAAGTATGAACTGAATAAAATTCAATTTTTATTTTAAAAAATCGAATCAAACTTTTTTAAAAATCGAACATATCGGTTTATATCGCCGAACGTATCAGCTTTTATCGGTTTTTTCTAGGGGTGGACAGTGGGCCGGGGCGGGATAGGGGGTCGGGACGCGGGCTTCGGCGGGCTGGGAAGAGGTCCCGTCCCACGTTCCACCGGAAGGGGGGCCGGGATTTGGCGGGACGGGTCGTGGGATTTGGGAGAGTTTTTTTTTTTAATTGAATTTAGAACACTGAAATTGACATTCACACCTACATTACCACGAAATTTCGACGTTGAAATCTATTGTATATCTGATATCTTCATATCGCCAGCTGGTCGACGGCCCACCGGCCTGCTCATGGCCTGGTCGCTGGCCTGGGCGGAGAAAAGCGGCTGGTCGAGCCGGGCGCCCGAGGGGTTTGCCTGACCATACATGTCCCGTCCCGATCCCGGCCCCGCTGGGTAGGGCCTGACTGGCCTGACTGCCTGCCTGACGGACTGGAGCGGGTTTTTTTTTTTTTTTTTAAAATTTTTTCACTAAATTAAAAATAATAAATTACTAAGTACTAATAAAGTAACATTAACATATACTTGTCATATAGTCATAATGTCATATACATATACTATAATATTATAGACTTATAGTATTATAATTTATAATTATAGTATTATAGTATTATACTCATATATATAATATATTTATAAAGTATAAACTATAAACTATAAAGTATAAAGTATAAAGTTATAAACTAAATAATTAAACAAAGACAAGAATAGTGTAAAAACATCCCAAGATTTTGTGCCTTTTATATTATTAATTTCATTGAAATATCAAATATACAAGATTCAAAATTACATTGTAGTGTATCGTTGTTGAAAAAATTGCAAAAGAGTGAAAGACATAGAAAAATTTAAAAATTGCAATGAAATAAATTACCAATTTGAAAATATTTTTCTAATTTCTTTATAATTTCTTGTGGTTCTTCTTGGAATTGGTATATCTTGATCAAATTGTTCCACGCCGCTACTCATGCCTTCAGATAAAATGTCGTTGTAGTTGTCGCCATCTTCTTCGTTAATCTGTCGATCGCACCTCCTTCGCCTCCGCCAGATCCAATCTCTCAATAGTACCGCCATCTCCAAGCCGCTCCGCTAACGAAAGTGTCTGGTTTCCTATTTGAAATCACTGCAGAAAAAGCGCTTTCGATCGATGACGCTTGAATGTTCAAAATATCTCGCCATCATTGAAAGTGTCAAATGTCTTCTCATTCGCTCCAATATTTCAAAGAAGTCTTCCTTTCCTTCTTCATTGATAATCGCTGGTAAGGTAAATTACCCCGCAAAACAAAAACATCGAACTCACTAATTTGGTTAGCATCGCTACCACCGCATTTTATTTACGAGGCTTTCAATAGAATTAATATTAGGCCTAGCCACGTAAATCGCATGTCTTTTTAGGTTGTGTTGAAGAAGAAGATGATACAAAAGTCGGTTGGTTACTAGCACTTTCTTCTGGTAATGCCGATATACTTTTTGCATTCATCTTCTACGCTATTCAACACTTCTTCTAGCGTTAGTTCAATAGGTGGTTCAACATTTAAATTTTTGGGAGTTGGAGGTGGTAGTACGTCCATACAGCTTATATATATTTTCAATAAGACTTTTACAACCTCTACTTTAATAGTCGGGTTTAATACAAAGACCAATAATATAAATAGGGAATAAGAATAAAATATTTTTTAATTTCATAAACATTTTTTAATAGCCGCAGATAAGGTGTTTTTCCATATATTCTTTAAGAAGTAAAAATATTATAGCTATATAAAACAACATAGTTGAAATAGTAGGATAATATAAAGTAGAAAATTCTTTTGTTGCTCGTTGAAATTTTTCTAAAAATACAATAAGTTCTCTAATTTTCTCCCAATCGGTATCCACAATCATATCATTTGGATTTTGATTATGGCGTTAAAAATAAAGTAATAGGTTTTCTATAGTCATAAGCAACAACTAGTTGGTCATATAAAGAATTTCACCTAGTTGGTACTTCTTCTGAATTTTTCAGAAGATAGTCCACAATCGTGGCAAGTTTTTTATATTCTTTTCTTTGTTGAATTCTATTATTTTTAAAAATAAAGTGTATAGCAAATTGTATTTTTCAAGAATATCTTGAAAAAGTGAAAGACCATCCTTTACAACTAAGTTATAAATATGGCACGCATTTGATATGAAAATGTTTTGGAAAAGACGGAGTTAAAACATTTCTTAAAATACTAATAGCGAATTGTTAGAAGATGCATTATCTAATGTAATACTCATAACTTTATCGCTTATTCCGTAATAATCTACGATGAATAAATATTTTAAAATAAACTCACCAATGCCTACTATCTATATATCTATATGCTAAAAATACGTTTTTGCATAGACCATTTATAATCTATCCAATGACAGTTCTAGTTAAATAATCATGGCGTTAGTACTACGACCTATATCGAAGTTAAAGCGACTTTGCAATTTAAATGATATAATGCATAACGTAAATACTGTTGATATTCATGTGCAAATTTAAATACATCTCTTTTAACAGTTGATCTAGGAAAACCTTTATAAGCAGGATTATACATATCTCTAATATAATGAATAAAACCAGGAGATTCAGGAAATGAAAAAGGCAAACCCTCCACAGCAACTAATTTTGCTAGTGCTTCCCTATCTTTATGTTTATCGTATTTAGGGCCTACAACTCCCCCCGTCATAGGGTTAATTTGACCCTGTACTTTCTCCGGGACAGTAGTATGTGAACCTTGTCCCGATTGAGAGGACGTCTTCTCACCTTCTTTTTCAAAAATGTATTGAGCATGCAAGACTTTGTGTTTTTGCAATAGGTGTCTTCCTAAACCCCCCGTCCCACCATGACCTTGTCCAGTTTTAAAAGAATAAACATTTTTACAAGTTTTACATACAGCTACTTGATTAGCTACGTCCCTGTCAAAATATTTCCATACAACTGATTTTAATGGTCGTTTTGCCGGACCTCGTCTCATAGTAGGGGGGATAGGAGGCATTTCACTAGTGGGTGTATCATCATCATCTTCATTAATAGGTGTATCATCAACTAGAGTGTCATCTAAATTAAAATCTTCTTCAATTTCAGGATAATCATTTGTGTCAAGATCATATGGTATTTCAGGAAACATTTCAGGATCTATAAAATCATCTTGTCTAGGAATAACTGGAACAGGAATACTAGAAGAAGTACCCTTGCCCTTGTTACCACCCCTACTAGAAGAAGCCTGACACTTACCCTTACACAACATGCCTCTTAGTCCTTTCATTTTAATTATGCTAATAAATAGTTAAAGATAATGAAATTAAATGTGCTAAATGAAATAAAGACAAAATAATAATTTAATGAGAGAACGAATGTACCAAACGCCGCGTAGAGTCGACGTGTAATCGAGAGGTTGAAAATTGAAACTTTGCTCGATAGATAATCCTCAAGCTAGTTGCCAACTTCACTCCCAATTCTCAAATTAATAAATAGATTGAATATGTAGACAATGTTGTATAGAGATAAGAGAATTAGAGATTGATTGAGAGATTAGAGAGTAGAAAGATTTGTGAAAATAATAAGAAGAGGAATGAGGTATTTATAGGGGTTAAAAATAAATATAAAGGCAGTGGGGTTGGAGGCCTAAAATGGCGGTCATTCAACGACTAAATGTAAAACGCTGACAACGCTATTTTGCAGCGGTCGAATCAAGTGGCATGGCGGGGCTCGGGCGGATCGGGGCTGGCGATCGGGGTGGCCAGCGAGTCGGGACCATACCGCCCCGCCTGCTCGGCCCCGCTTTTTTTTTTTTTTTTAATACCGTGTCGTGGTTTCGACGGGTCGACCGGTCGGCCGCCATCGCCACTTCTAGATATCTTTACTAAAGAAAAGGAAAAATTAGAAATCGATTTGGGGGAAAATTCAAATTGATTGAGAAAACTGGTATTTTCCTAAAAATTGGCGGCGCCAAACCGCCTTGCGGCCGTTTGATCGGCCACGTCTTGAAAAAATATGCAAAATAAAATAAAATCGGGTAAAGCAGACATCCGTTTAACAGAGTTATGACCATTTGAAGTTGCATCAATTTAAAACTATTTTATCTCCTTTACCTACATTTTATGTCAATGCTTCACATAAATTCTTAAAACATAAAATGTGCATCACATATTCTTAAAATATGTAAACAAACTCCAAATTAAAGTTTACATCCACACAAAATAAAAGTCCAAACTCCAAAATATAAAGTTCACATCATAAATTAAAAGTTCAAAACATGAATTTAAAAATATACCCTCGATTTTTCGGTTCGGTTCATCACCAATACTAAAGAACTGAACTGAATCACTTAACCCTGATAGATTCAGTTTTTTAAAGAACCAATTTTTTAAATTTTTTTAAACCGAATTTAAATCGAACCGAACCACCGATTCGGTTCGGTTTTTTCGGTTCACCAGTTTTTATGCCCACATTAGTGAGGATCTAACTAATCGAACAACTGATTTTTGTTTCCTATCCGATGTCTGATGTCCGCATTAGTGCCTGATTATATTTGAATTCACATCACGTATGGTCTCATTCGGAGAAAAACACTTTTTAGTAGAGATTTTTTTATATCCAGAATTGGAACCCAAAACATTAAAGGAGATGCGCTGCACCACCACCACTACTACTATCGTCAAAAGTCCCCAAAACAACGTCATATTCCATTTCAAATTCTTTTACCTTAAACCCCTAAAAAAAACCAAATCTCAAAAACCTAACCCGTAAACCCCATGGCAGCACTTCGCAGCAAGCTCCGATTCACCACCACCCTCCACCACCACTACCACCGCCTCCATTACTCCTCCGCCGCCTCCATCCTAAACGCCGATTCCAAATCCCCACTCTCCGCCAAAGACAAATCACGCGCCGCTCTAACTCTCCTCAAATCCGAATCCAACCCGAACCGAATCCTCGAAATCTGCCGTGCCGCTTCCTTAACCCCCGAATCCCATCTCGATCGTATTGCGTATTCCAAAGCAATCTCCAAACTCAAAGATCTCAATCACTTATCGGGTATCCGCACATTTCTCCAAGAATCAACGACCCGACCTGACTTGAAATCGGAGCGGGCCATTTCCCATTTCATCGTTCTTTACGGACAGGCTGGACTAGTTGATGAGGCTATGAAGACATTTGAGGAAATGGAGGGTAAAATGGGTATTTCAAGAACTGAGAAAACTTTGAATTCTTTGTTGTTTGCTTGTGTTTTAGGTAAAGATTATGCTTTAATGAAAAGGGTATTTGTCGAATTCCCGAAAAGATACGATCTTGTACCGAATTTAGATACGTATAATGTGGTGATTAAAGGGTTTTGTGAGTCGGGTTCATCGAGTTCGGTTTACTCGATTTTGGATGAGATGAGTAGGAAGAACGTTAAGCCGAATGCAGAGACGTTTGGGAATTGTATTACCGGGTTTTATAAGGAGGAGAAGTATGCAGATGTCGGGAAAATATTGGAAATGATGAAGGAATATAATATGGCTCCGGGGATTAGTACTTATAATATAAGGATTCAGTGTTTGTGTAAGCTTAAGAAGTCGGGTGAAGCTAAGGCGTTACTTGATGGGATTTTATCGAGAGGTTTAAAGGCGAATCGTGTAACTTATGGTCATCTTATACTCGGTTTTTGTAAGGAAGGTAATTTTGAAGAGGCGAAGAATATGTTTAACAAGATGGTTAATAGTGGGTTGAAACCCGATGCTGAATGCTATTTTACGTTAGTGTATTATTTATGTCAAGGTCGGGATTTTGAGGCTGCATTGAAGATATATAAAAAATGTTTGGCTGATGGATGGGTTCCGAGTTTCTCCACCATGAAGTCTCTTGTTGAGGGGCTAGCTAGCATTTCAAAGGTTGATGAAGCGCGGGAAGTTATAGCTCAAGTGAAGGAGAAGATTTCGAGGAACGTTGAGAAGTGGGATGAGATTGAAGAGGCATTGCCGAAGTAGGGAGAAGGAATAAACATGGTATACTACAGTTTTCTGGTCGCAGTGTGCCATGGTCTTAATAAAGTGAAAATTCTAAAATCCTAGGGTAATTTGGTTATGTGTCTCTGTGTTGTAGAAATGTCTAAATCATTCTCCTTCTGATGTGGTTAGAACTGATTTTGCAAAATTTATGCTTAGAATTTCTTTTCTTGTTATATACAAGGCACATTTTAGATATCTATTTGATTATCATTGCTCGTACTAATTGCATCTTATGTAACTTAGTTCCCTTATGGAATTAGAGTTCTGAGTCTTTATTTATATGTGCTTTGCTCTGCCCATGTAATATGTCATTTGGCTTAACTTATTGGCAAACAAACCACGCCTTTTCATTAGTGTCTTCTATACATGACAATTCCTTTTTCTTATTGACGTTTGTATGATTGATGATATAGTGCGAAAGGCCTGGTTGATGCTAATGTATACTGATGTTACTTTAAAAAAGGTTTACTTTTACGTTCACATTGTTCTATTCTGAAACGATAGTTAACCTTAATGAACTGAAGAAACAATTAAGTTAACCTTAATGAACTGAAGAAATGATTAAGTTAACCTTAATGAACTGAAGATTTATGGCCGATCTGTGATACAAATAGCTCTATAATCTGGCTGGTACATATCAGAGATCCTGTTTTAACAGGTATGTTTCTGCATATGTCGAACAAAAGGTTGGATTGTTTTACTGTTGTATAAACCTGGGAAATGTGTAAGTTGTCGTTTCAATGCCCATTATAGTTTAGCAATGTCTAATGTCTTCTAGGATTCTAGCTGTACTTTTTATCAAGGTGCATATGTGTGGCTGCTTCAGGTAGGGGGTGCAGGGAAGGAGATGGAGAACAAATTACAACTCTATGAAGGGATATGCTGTTCCTGGAATTCTGAAGTTCTCGTAGAACAATTCTTACATGCTGCTTACCTTCTATGGCATTTTGATCGCATTTTCAAGATTTTCTAGATTGTGCTCTAGTAACATCGAGTATAAAGAGCAGTCTACATGGGCAGTAAATCTTTCCAAAGGGACAATACTTTTAGGCTCATTGAGCTGCTTTTGGCCTTCATTAGTAACGCTGTTATCTTTGTTCGATAGAACACCAGTTTGCTTTAGTTTTTGTTTGTTCACCCCATGATATAGACAAGATAAATTCTACTTAACTGGGAGCAAGTTCTGTTCTGGTAAAAGGACACATTTGTTTTTTCTGTAACACGTCTAATGCTCATAATCCATCCTCATTTCTTCTATACATGACTCTGATTTCTTTTCTTTTATTATTGCCGTGCTAAATGCTTGTTTGAAACTGTAAATCCATGATTATGCACTTAACTTGAGTTAGGTGCAACCAGAACCTTCCTCCGTGGCACGTGTTTCATTTTCTATTGTAATGATACTTTGAAAGACTCGGGTATATGAACTGGTACACTCAGAGATCCTGTTTTGGCAGGAAAGCTTCTACATGTTAAACACAAAATTGGGAATTTTCCTGAAAGCGTATGAAGAGTTCTTGTGTTAGTTCTTTCTGATGTCTCTGAGCTAACATTTTCTTACCATAGGGGGTGAAGGGCAGGAGATGGAGCACACAATTTGAGCCCCAAGAAGGGAAATGCTTTTCACGGGAAATTTAAGTTAGAGAAACAATACATGCAAATTTTGATCGCATTTTCCAGATTATTAAAACCTGTATTGACTCGCATATGTGTCAGCTTTGTTAAAATGGAGTATAATGAGCAGAAAATGTCAGCACTAAATATGCGAACCCTTCAAATATTATAAGTAGTTGTCTGCCGAATAACGACGATTCATAATTTCTCTCTTGGAGTGTACTACTGAATGAATAGTGAGGGTATCTAACTTGGTGCATACCGAGGGTTAAGTCTCAAAGATATAAGCAAGACAATCAACAACTTGCTGATTCAGACACTACCGTAGTATTTGGTAGTGGTTAACCATTTTTTTTTCCGGGTAAATGAAAATATTATTACTAAAAAAGAAACTGGGAACTACAATCAATCATCGAGGGTTCTCAATCCTCAACGTAACACAAAACAAAAAATGAAGGAGGGATGGGGGTGTTCACTCAGAGGTTTACAAGAGGGGATTAAATCATAAAGAACTCTATAGGTTGTTGTTTTAACTTTTGCCACAACCTAATCTGTTGTTGAGCTAGTGCCCGCAAATAGCAATTCATTTCTTGTTTTCCAAATCTCATATACCACTATGCAAAAAGCAAGTAAGATGGCTTTGGATCGGATGCCAGTCCCGCGATGCTCTTTCTTGATCCACTTGAGTGCGCTTTCAATTGTTGTCATTTCTCTTCTAATTCCCAACCATTCTTTTGTATGCTTTCAAATCTTGTGGGTGAAGGGGCAAGAAAAGAAGAGGTGAACCCTTGTCTC
Source organism: Przewalskia tangutica (assembly GCA_029844215.1). NCBI lineage: Eukaryota > Viridiplantae > Streptophyta > Magnoliopsida > Solanales > Solanaceae > Przewalskia > Przewalskia tangutica. The sequence continues at coordinate 21,801,345 of CM056730.1, read as the reverse complement.
ATTGGCACGCTTGCAGAACCCGCAAGTCTTGTCTTCCAAGTTTAGGTAGGAGAGAGTGTCTTTGGTAGCAAGGCAGACGCTGCAAGTGAGCCGCATGTGAATGAGAATTTAGGAGGAATGTAGCCTTTCCAAATTTGAGACATCCAAAGCTTATGTTCCCGCGGGGTGCGCATGACTTCATACACAAGGATAGAATCAAATCTCCCATTGGTGCAACACTTCCAAGCCGTGATTGTGTTTCCTTGATTCCCAAAGATCTTTATGAAAGTGTCGCGAATGCTACAAAGTTTCTTGAATAAAGGAATCCCTAGTACGAACCTCATAATCCCAAATGGATTGACCTCTCAAGTAGTAGCTATTAATCCATTGAACCCATAAGGTATCCGCTTAGTGTGATCTTGCGGACGGTTCGTGAGAGTAAGGCATGATTCCATACTTTGATGTTCATAAGGCCCAAGCCTCCTTCAGTTGAGGCACACAAATCTCATCAGCGACTCTTGGTGACTTGCCACCCCATAAGAACCGGATCTGGTCGAGCGTACCTTGTTGAGAATCAAGAGCTAATAGGAGTGCGAAACCAAAAGCTCGACACCTGAATAACCGTCCGATTAGTTCGGTTTTTGCGCATAAAAAGTGAGTGGTGTCCCCATTTCGAATGTATCCGAGATTGCATTAGTGAATGGAGCAAACTGATCAATCGAGACAGAAATTGGGGACAAAGGGACCCCCAAATACCGCACAGGAAAGACTCCTAACGAGAAACCAACTCTTGTCAATATCAAGTCCCGGATTGAACCATGCACTCCCGCAATGTAGATGAAAGATTTTGACGGGTTAAGCGTAAGCCCAGAAGCCGCCTCCAATTCTTCAAGAAACTCCATAAGAACCCCAACCGAAGATACATCTCCTTTGGCAAAGAGCATGAGGTCATCCGCAAAGGCAAGATGAGAGATGCCTAGTCTCTTGCACTTTGGGTGATATGAAAAAGTTTTGTCCGAAGTCTTTAGCTTTAGCATCCTTGAAAGGTACTCAATGCATAGGATAAAGAACATAGGAGACATAGGATCACCTTGCCTTAAGCCGCGTTTACCCGCAAAGTAACCATGTAACTCTCCGTTGATGGAAAGAGAGAAAGAGGTTGAACTTACACACTCCATAATCCACCTAACAAATCTGTCCGGAAACTCGAGACCTCTTAGCACTGACTCAAGGAAATTCCAGGAGACCGTATCAAATGCTTTCCGAAGATCCACCATAAGCATACACCTCGGTGAGACTCTAGTTCTATTATAACCTCTCACAAGTTCTTGGGCAATGAAGACATTATCCACCATGTTCCTTTCTTTCACAAAAGCTCCTTGGCATTTATCAACAAGTGTAGGAAGAAACATTGCCATCCGGTTAGCTAAGATCTTTGTTATGATCTTATAGACCACATTGGTCAATCCAATAGGTCTAAAATCACTTACCTTGGGGTCTCGATCAGTTTTGGGCAGGAGGGTAAGTATGGTATGGTTCACTTGCTTCAATAGAACTCCGGAAGAGAAGAATTATTGTATACTCCTTACTACATCATGTCCCACATCTCTCCATCTTTTCTTGAAGAAGGCGGCTGAAAATCCATCCGGGCCAGGTGCTTTGTCATTGCCAATATCGGAGAGAGCATCCCATACCTCATTCGGGGAGATAGGATGCAAAAGGAATAGGCCATCCTCCTCCCTTAGCTTCGGACCACAGTCAAGTATGTGGTTAACCATTTGTTTCCTAGGACAAGTGATTCAATACCATGGAAATATCAAGGATGGTAAGTTGGTAACGGGATCATGTTATTATTAAGTCTTTCAATATCAGCAGAAACGTTAAAAAGACGGAGACAACATTTTATTTCCTGATAGAACTATCCCCTAAGAATTGAGTGAGGATCTAAGTGTACAACAAAAACTATAACTTCCCCTTCTGTCAGATATATAACAGAAAATTACTTTGACACTCATGGGGCAAAAAGAAAAGGAAAGAAAAAAATCTGGTAAAAGCAGGGATTTTTTTTTTTGCAAGCACTCGGTATCCAGTTAGAATCTGTTCTTCAATGTAGCTCCACTTCTAAGGTGTTGTGCTCCATAGGACGCAGTTGAACCTACCGTTGTCATGGCTACTAACCAGCTGCACCAAACATAATGGAATTGAGTACTAACATATTTGGGAAGAAATGAAACAAAGAGGTACAGCTGTAACTCACCTGAGGCAAGTGATATATGTTTGAGTTTCCTCGTTACCCAGATCCGGTTGGAGGAGAGCTGCAGCAACGAGGGTCAATTGCAAAACTGTATTTACCTGTACATATTGCAATACTAGTTATGAACTGGAAAATGAACTCCGGCCAAATTTGCAAGCATGCTTTACTAATCATTTCTCGGACAGTGATCTTCTCTCTCAATCTTACTGGCAGTTGAGAATGAACAGCATGTAAATCATCAACCTGGTTGACACTTTTAGCCATATTTAAGAAGGCTCTACCTCCTCATACCCCACTAGACAATCTCTTGGTTAATTATTTTTCAATGTTGCCTAAAGAGATTCAACTGAATGATGGGTTCAAAGAACATGTGCTATACCTAGCTTATCATAAGAGGCTCAACTTTCTGAGGACGGGCTCCATCAAGGTTGAAGAATTCATACCAGCTTGACCACTGCAAACAGTGTTAAACCAAGTAATATGAGCAAAAACAATACTGCATATAATATTACAGAATCTGAAGGCAGAGCCAACATCACCTTCCACTCTAAAATGCTAGCTCTTTTATACACCGCACCACCAACAAGGGCCACATCACGCAGCACAACCAGGGAAACTAGTCCAGCTTCACAGCATAAAACCAAGAAAGTAAGTTTCTGAAAACTAGTGCAACATTTCATCATCAGTTGGAAAATCCACAAATAATTAGAGATCCAACTAGGTAAGCAACTCATCTAAATGCTTTTTGCACTCAATGTACTTTAGTAGGTATGTGGGTGGAAGGGCTCCAATAGGCAGTAGCATTGCATATGGACCACCGAAACTTAAAAGACAAGTTCTACCGAGTAATGGTTAGACCAACTATGTTGTATGTGACGGAGTATTGGGCAGTTAAGACCACTCACGTTCAGAAGATGAAAGTTGCGAACCGAAACTTAAAAGGCAAGTTCTACCGAGTAGTGGTTAGACCAACTATGTTGTATGTGACGGAGTGTTGGGCAGTTAAGACCACTCACGTTCAGAAGATGAAAGTTGCGAAAATGAGGATGTGCGGTGAATGTGTGGGCATAGGAGGAGAGAGAATTAGGAATGAAGAGATCCGGGATAAGGTGAGAGTGACCTCGATGGAGGACAAGATGCGGGAAACGAGGCTAAGATGGTTCGGCCATGTGAACAGATGTGCAGACGCCCCAGTGCGGAGATGCGAGAGGTTGGCTATGGATGGTTCAGGAGAGTCAGAGGTAGGGCGAAGAAGTATTGGAGTGAGGTAATTAGACACGACATGACGTAATTACAGCTCACCGAGGACATGACCTTAGATAGGAGAGTGTGGAGGACACGAATTATGGTAGAAGGGTAGTAGGTAGTGGAGTGTTGTCTCGTGTATCTTTCCTTACTAGTATTCATAGTATCTCTGTTGTAGTTCTTGTCCTTTGATTTTTATTATTATTTATGTTCCTTGTACTTTTTTGAAATTCTTTGTCTTGCTTTATATAGTATGCTCTCGTTATTTCTTTTCCGACCGCCTTTGATATGTTTTCTCCTGAGCCGAGGGTCTTTCGAAAACAATCTCTCTACCTCCCAATCTCTACTTCCCAAGATAGAGGTAAGGTCTGCGTACATTCTACCCTCCCCAGACCCCACTTATGGGATTACACTGGGTATGTTGTTTGTTGTTCATATTTCGTTCAATCGAGCCTTGAGCCAAGGAAATTGATGCCATATAAGCAGGCATACACATTTCAAAACTAAATTAGAAAGCTGAGCTTAACTCCTGTTTAGGGAGAAGAAGAATGGGGCAGGTGTCACGACCCGACCCCGGATCCGTGACCGGTGCCTTAACCCGGGCACCCTTGTGACACAACATCAGAGAAAACCAGCGGAATATAAACTCACAATAAACAACCATAATGATATAAATAGTCTAGCCCAAAATGGCTACCCAAAAAGTACATAAAACCAAACAGTTACATCCTTAAACAAACCAAGTTATGACAAGACTACAGACCTCTAAGAAGGAGTAACACTATGACGGGACAGGGCCCCGTCATGCCCCTGAATGTACAAAACATCAACAACACCAGGGAGAACCATACCAAAAGTCGAGCCTCCGAAGAAATGGAGCTCCTGACACCTGAGTAAAAGATCCTAGGAATGAGGATCTACCACCGCTTTCCACCTGCGGCGTGAACGCGGCCAGGAAGGGGTCGATGACACAACGTACCAAGTATGTAAAACTGGAAAATACTGTAGTAATATCATAAGTCCAAAATACACTGAAGTTATAGGTAAAAATCCAATTATGTTGCACTGTGCCTTACTAACAATGAGAGTAACAAGTATAAGTATAATACTGCATAAAAATAGGAGGCTCATGATCAAAACAAGATCTCTCGCCCGTAGTATCATTAAGCAATCCTACTCCTGGGACTGTTTCACCCGCATGGATCCTGTGGATCCGCATAAGGTCATCCGTCTCGCATGGGACTATTTCACCTGCATGGGACTATTTCACCCGCATGGATCCTGTGGACCCGCATAGGACTATTTCACCCGCATGGACCCAGTGGACCCGCATGAGTACAAGCGCCGCACTCGCATCATGGGTAGCAAATCCATGGAATACGCAGTAATAACAATGATAATACCTAAATCAAAGACAACCGCTAGTATACATGTAAAGCGCTACGCTTATCGAATACTCGATGATAACAATAATAATACATAAATCAAAGACAACCGCTAGTATACATAACATAAGCGCCACTGGGCTTATCATAACATAAACAAGATAAGAAATCTTCTAACTTCTTATGAACATTATTAATATAAATCCTCTCATTTTAGCTCATTAAGACACTACATGTCTTTTTAAGAGAAATCCGGGAATTTAACCCAAGTATCACATACCGTAAACCTTTTTCGAAATGACTCTTTTTTATATAAAACTTCCAAGATACTAATATCCATAGTATCATGTCACAACCACTTTCAAAACAAGTCACAATTTTCCATTTAGAAAATATCCCAAGCTTCTAAATCAAGTGACTTCATTTCCTTTAAAACCTTAGGCCATTAATGCCTTAAAACAATTTACCTTCCACAAATTCAACTCATTTTCCCCTTGCTTATTTTATGTAAAGTAAACCCTTCTTTATTTACCTTTTTCCCCCAAACTAATATAACCAACTTCCCATAAAGCCGTTATATTAACATTTTACGTTAGTCAAACTCATTTCCCTATGTCCAATGGACTTATACTTTTAAAACGAAACAAGTATCATATACTTCAAAACAAGTGAAGATTATCAAATCTTGTACGTATACCGTACTACATAGATACAACTACTCATGCTCAAAAGATAGGAAAGCTCTACATACCTCTTCGGTCAATCCACTTGTTAATTCCAACTATCGCACGTAATACGTCAACCTATAATGACCATAATACGTTTATTAACTTCTAGTTTCAAAGTAGAATATTTCCAAGTTCAAGGTTACTAATTCCTATGGAAAAATTGGGCAGCATTTCCTTTGTTTCTACACACTTTGCCACCTTTTCAAAGGCCGATTTTTAACACTCAAACGCCACATTTAAGGCCCAACATCCAAACCAACACAAAGGGGATTACACACCTAAACTTGGGTGTGTAAAATTTTGCCCCATAAGTTATAACAATTAATCTTAACAAGTTTAAGGTAATTTTTAGGCTACAACATGCTCACATAACCTCTTTAGCCAAATCCTTCGTGCAAAACCACATTTCTTGCATCTGATGACTCTAAGAGCATTATTTACTACCACAAGTTCTTTCTTTAACACGCAACACTAAAAACTAATTATAAAGGAAGAATCATTACCTTAGAGCTTTAGCCAAATTTTTCCAACAACTTGCTAGCTTCCTTTCCAAGAACACCACCACAACAACCTTCACAGCTAGCCACAAGCTTCCTTCGCCTTTATTTTTGATTTTTCCTAAGACTAGAAATCTCTTGGAATTTTAGAAAAGGAGGAGCTTGAATTTTTAAGAGAGAAGGAAGAGCTTTTGTCTAAGAGAGATGAAAGATGACCAAGTCTTCAAGACTTGGTCAATATAACGCATGCAAAATCGGATGGGGACACTTGTCACCTCCCATGGCTTTTTAAAAGAAAAGATCAGTTTTCCTAAGTTTTCCGCCAGATTTCCGCCTCGGCGCGCGCTGCCGCGACTCCTGCGGACTCCGGAACTTTAGCGCCGCGGCCAGATTCCAGCGCGCGCCCTGCCTCGGAGCATGGCCGAGGCCCCGACCGAAATTTCGATTCGAGTCCTAACTCCTTTCGCACGGCCACACGCGGCACGAACCACGGGGTATAACATTCTCCCCAGAAACATTCGTCGAATGTTCCTTCTAAACTTACTCAAATCACAATATCGACATGACTCTCTTAACTATTTCAAATAAAGACGCTCCCACACGCAACAAAACTCAAGCATAATTACTTAATTTAAAGACCAACAATTTAGGAGCGTGGGTTACTGGAGGTATAGGGAATAAGTGAGGATATTTCTTCATCATGTCATCCTCTCGCTTCCCGTCATCTCTCTGTTCTCGTTCGCCATAAGACTTTGTGGAAGCCACATCCTTTGTCCGTGTCGCCTAACTCGACGATCGAGTATCGCTATGGGACTCTCTCATACGATAACTCCTTTGTTACGAACCTCGTGAATCGGATGTACTCACAGATGGGTCTCCAATACATTTCCGCAACATTGACACATGAAACACCGGATGTCGCCTCTAGATCGGACTCAGATCAACTCATAGGCAACCTTGCACCCTCGGACAACTGGTAAGGCCCGATGTACCTTGGGCTAAGTTTTCCTTCTTCCCAAATCTCATCACGCCGCCACGTGGCGCACCTTCAGAAAACTCAATCATGTACCTCAAACTCAAAGTGTCGACGCCACGATCTTCATACGACTTCGCCACTGGTGCCGCTAATAACCGCTCTGGATAAGCTTCACCTTATCCATCGCTTGAACCAAGTCCGCCCGACTAATCGAACTTCTCCTACCTCGAACCAGCTATCGGTGACTGCACTTCCTCCCGTATAAGGCCTCGTAAGGCGACATCCGAATACTAGAATGATAGATGTTGTTATAAGCAAACTCCAAGAGGTAAATGATCCTCCCACTACCACGAAATCAATAACACAAGCCCGCAGATATCCTCAAGTGTCGGATAGTGCGCTCGGCACTGTCCGTCGATCGAGGTGAAATCTGATCGAGACTCACTGTGTCCCTAACCCCTTCGAAAAGACCTCGAAGTTAGCGAAGCGGGCTCTCTCGATATAATCGACACCGGGACTCCGTGCAGTCTCACAATCTCTCTAATATATAATCTGGCATAGTCCTTAGCTGAGAACGTCGTCCTGACCGGAAGAAAATGGGTTGATTTCTTCAGCCTGTCGACCATCACCCAAATGGAATCATGCTTCCTACGAGTGGTAGGTAGCCCCGTAATAAAATCCATATTTATCACCTCCCACTTCCAGTCGAATATCAATAGCTGCGATAGCCACCGGGCTTTTGGTGCTCAACCTTGACCGCGACAATTAGGACATCGTGCAACAAAATCACACGTCCTCTTCGTGCCATCCCACCAATACACACACCTGAGGTCATGGTACATCTTAGTCGACCCCGGGTGAATAGAATAACGAGAACTGTGTGCCTCCCCCAAAATCTGTTGACGAAGTCCTGTCGCATCGGGAACACACAATCGGCCCTCAAACCTTAGCACCCCATCAGGCGCTACCTCAAATAGACTATTCTCTCTCTGAAGAGCGGCATATCGATACCGCACCATAATCGGATCCTCATCGTCGCCTCTTGCCTCGCCGGCGATGGAAGACTCGGCAACCTCTCGAACCGAACTCCATCACTATCGAGAATCAAACAAACGAACCCCAAGGCTCGCTGGTGACGAATCTCTCGGACCATATCCTTTTCCCACAGGTATCTGGATAGACTACCCATCGATCTGCGACTAAGGGCATCTGCAACTACATCGGCCTTCCCGGGTGGTATAGAATATCAACATCATAATCCTTAGCGGCTCGACCACCGCCTCTCGCGCAGTTCGGCTCCTCCTGCGAAGATATCTGGAGGCTCTTGTGGTGCGTGTAAATATCCACATGAACCCCATACAAATAATGTCTTCGATCTTTAAGGCATGAATCGCTGCGCGACTCCAATCATGTGTGGGATAGTTTTTCTCGTGCTTCCTAAGCCGCCGAGATCGTAAGCTATAACTCTGCCGTCTTTGCGACGCACGCAAGCCCGACACCGACGATCGCAATAAACCACATATCCATCTAAGCCTGCGGAAGAGTAAGGATCAGGCGGTCGTCAATTTCTCCTTTAGTACGGAAACTCTCATCCTGACATCCGTCCACCGAAATATGGCGCCCGAGTCGGCTAGTCAAAGCGACATGGAAGCAAACTTCTCCACAAACCTCCGATAATAACTGCGAGGCCCAAAGCTGCGCACTGCAGCCGGTGTAGTGGGTGCAGGCCAAGTCTTGGCGCCTCGATCTTTGATGTATCAACACGAATACCATCGGCCCGATAACATGCCCTAAGAAAGCCACGGCCAACCAAAACTCGCGTTTGAGAACTTGGCATATAACGCCGGCCTCGAGAGGACTCGATACCATCCTCAAATGATCCGCGTGTTCTGCTCGCTTGGCGAATAAACCAGGATATCATCAATGAATACTATAACGAACATATCCAAGAATGGCACGAACACGGTTCATCAAATCCATGAACAACTGGGGCGTTGGTCAACGAAAGACATCACCCTAAGCGATAGTGCCCATCTGGGTCTGAATGCGATCTTGGGATATTCGCCTCTCTAACTCGCGTCGATGATAACGAACGCAGTCTATCTTGGAAAAACATCTCGCACTCGCAACCGGTCAAACAAATCATCAATCACGGAGAGGATATCATTCTTGATAGTTACCTTGTTCAGCTGCCTGTAATCAACACACATACGCAGCGTCACATCCTTCTTCTTTACAAATAACACTGGCGCTCCCCAGGGAGAAACACTTGGCCTGATAAAGCCTTTCTCCAGCAAATCTTTCAGTTGGTCCTTCAACTCCTTCAACTCGGCAGGTGCCATTCTGTATGGCGGAATAGATATCGGTCGAGTGTCAGGCGCCAAATCAATGCAAAACTCAATCTCCCTCTCAGGAGGGATACCCGGAAGCTCGTCTGGAAATACGTCTGGAAACTCGCTAACAACCGGAACCGACTGAAGGTCCGGTATCTCAGCCTCGTGATCAAACACGAACCAATGGTAAATATACCCTTTCGCGCATCTTCCTAGCCTCGAGGTAAGAAATAAACTTACCGCCGGCGACGCGATATTCCCTTCCACTCGATAACTGCTCGCGGAAGCTGAACCGAACTAATCTCCCTCTACAGTCCACATTGGCATAGCAAGACGCTAGCCAATCCATACCCATAATCACATCAAAGTGCGTCATATCCAACTCTATCAAGTCACCAGAGTCCGACGACTATCTACGATCATCGGGCAAGCCTTATATACCGCCGGCTACCACCGAAGCACTACGGCGTAGCCACCTCAAAGATTCTATGGACTCGGGCTCTATCCCTATTCTACCAGAATATGAGGAGATATATAGGACAAGGTAGAACTCGGATCTATCAAAGCATATACATCACAAAGAAGAAACCAATAATGTACTGGCGACATCGGGTGACGCCTCGCGGTCCCGACGATCGACATAGCATAGATGCGGTTCGAGGACCGCTGAACTGAACCCTGCGCGGCTGGCGGCGTGAACACCACGCCTCGGCGCGTTGCCACCAAGACGAAGATCCGACCATCGACCGCTTCGGTGAGCCATCATATTCCGCCGCCCGGTCTGACAATCTCTCTCAAATGGCCTGCGCTGCAGAATAACAAGCTCACGGAGTAACACGGCAACCCTATAATGGCAATCGCCACATCGACCACCGAGGTATAGATGGCCTTATCGGCCGAAATCGGTCCTCGGGAACCAAGCCACGGAACCTCGCCCGCTCCTGAATACTCAGACGTCCGAAGATGGTGGAGCGCTGCGGGCCGGTGGTGCAAATCAGTTCGCTGCTGGGGTTGTTTACCACAAAACTACCAGAGGACCTGCTGTCCCGCCTCTTCTGGCGATACTGCCGATCCGTCGGCCCGTGTTCTCACACCTGTGCATATGCTGCGTGCGGGCAATGTCCATGCGGTGAAGAGCTACTCCGTGCAACTCTCGGCCAGTGATCATCGAGTCTGTGACATAGCGGTGCACCGCTCCTCGTATACGCTAAAGCGGTCACATCCCGAGCCAATGAGTCAAACTCCACGTTGTACTCCCGAACCGCCCGCTCTGTCTCGGTGTCAAAAATCTATCGGCGAGCCCTCGCCATCTGCGGAGGCAAGAAATGGCCAATGCGCCTCGAGAACTCGTCCCCAAAGCGGTGAAGCGCATGCTCCCGGGGCGGTTCCATGAATCATACCGATCAAGCTGCGGTGTCCGCGGCCGATGCGAACCTAATACCACCGACTCGGTCTCGAAGCCCCGATCACCTACGATCCGTCAGAATCGCTTGATAAACTCACGAGATCATCTCGTGCCTCGACCCATAAAACTCGGTGGGTGCACTCAAAAAGTCCTCGCCGATCTCAGCGACTCTGTCTTTGAACTACGAATGGCCGAGCTGCGTCTCCACTTATCTCGTATCGCCACGATCCCGCGATGGCGGGTCATCTCCTTGTAGCCCATATCCTCGCCCGGCTTTGGATCGGAGGCTCGTGTACCGCGGTCTCGATGGCCGCCGCCTCGGACTCTTTGGGGTTGGCGGCGTTGTAGAACTCGCCGTCCAAACACCTCATCCGTAAGGGCGGGCACGTGCCTGGTAACCCTCGGTTGCCCTACTAGTAGTTCCTCTCTTGCCTTGCCATACGGGCGCGGTTGCCTTGCGTGGAGGCATAACTGATACAGGAAAAATACGTCAGAGGAAATTCAACCTATAACACAGCTCTATTGCACGATCTTAGAGTGAGAATGGAAATCAATCCTAAATATCCTGCAGCCTCATGATTATAGATGTGGTGCACAACACACCGATAATCAAGACTTACTAGATACGGCACGTAGACCTTTCCGAGGATTAATCGCTCACGATACCACTTTTGTCACGACCCGACCGGATCGTGACCTGCCTTAACGGGCACCGCGTGACACAACATCGAGAAAACCGGAATATAAACTCTCGATAAACAACCATAATGATATAAATAGTCTAGCCCAAAATGGCTACCCAAAAGTACATAAACCGAACGATTACATCCTTAAACAAACCAAGTTATGACAAGACTACGGACCTACAGAAGGAGTAACACTATGACGGGACGGGGCCGTCATGCCTGAATGTACAAAACATCAACAACACGGGGAGAATCATACCAAAAGTCGAGCCTCAGAAATGGAGCTCACGACACTGAGTAAAAGATCCTAGGAATGAGGATCTACCACCGCTTTTCACCTGCGGCGTAGCGGCCCAGAAGAAGTCGATGTGACGTGCAGTATGTAAAGCGGAAAATCGTAGTAATATCATAAGTCCAAAATACAATGAAGTTATAGATAAAAATCCAATTATGTTGACCGTGCCTTACTAACAATGAGAGTAACAAGTATAAGTATAATCTTGCGTAAAAATAGGAGGCTCGTGATCAAAACAAGATCTCTGCGCGTAGTATCATTAAGCAATCCTACTCGCGGATCGTTTCACCGCGTGGATCCTGTGGATCCGCATAAGGCCATCCGTCTCGCGTGGGACTATTTCACTGCGTGGGACTATTTCACCGCGTGGATCCTGTGGACCGCGTAGGACTATTTCACCGCGTGGACCGGTGGACCCGCGTGAGTACAAGCGCGCTCGCGTCACGGGTAGCAAATCCATGGAATACGTGATAATAACAATGATAATACCTAAATCAAGACAGGCTAGTATACATGCGTAAAGCGCTAGAACATCGAATACTCGGTGATATGATAATAATACATAAATCAAAGACAATGGCTAGTATACATAACATAAGCGCCAAACTTATCATAACATAAACAAGATAAGAAATCTTCTAACTAACATGAACATTATTAATATAAATCCTCTCATTTTAGCTCATTAAGGCACTACATGTCTTTTTAAGAGAAATCCGGGAATTCAACCCTAGTATCACATACCGTAAACCTTTTTCGAAATGACTCTTTTTTATATAAAACTTAACTTTCAAAACAAGTCACAATTTTCCATTTAGAAAATATCCCAAGCTTCTAAATCAAGTGACTTCATTTCCTTTAAATCCTTAGGCCATTAATGCCTTAAAATAATTTACCTTCCACAAATTCAACTCATTTTCCCCTTGCTTATTTTATGTAAAGTAAACCCTTCTTTATTCACCTTTTTCCCAAACTAATATAACCAACTTCCCATAAAGCCGTTATATTAACATTTTACGTTAGTCAAACACATTTCCACATGTCCAGGACTTATACCTTTAAAACGAAACAAGTATCATATACTTCAAAACAAGTGAAGATTATCAAATCTTGTCATTATACCGTACTACATAGATACAACTCGATGCTCAAAAGATAGGAAAGTTCTACATACCTCTTGGTCAATCCACTTGTTAATTCCAACTATCGCGTAATCGTCAACCTATAATGACCATATCGTTTATTAACTTCTAGTTTCAAAGTAGAATATTTCCAAGTTCAAGGTTACTAATTCCTATGGAAAATTGGGCAAGATTTCCTTTGTTTCTACTCGTTTGCCACCTTTTCAAAGGCGATTTTTAACACTCAAACGCCACATTTAAGGCCCAACATCCAAACCAACACAGGGGATTACACACCTAAACTTGGGTGTGTAAAATTCTGCCCCATAAGTTATAACAATTAATCTTAACAAGTTTAAGGTAATTTTAGGCTACAACATGCTCACATAACCTCTTTAGCCAAATCCTTCATACCCAAACCACATTTCTTGCATGATGACTCTAATAGCATTATTTACTACCACAAGTTCTTTATTCTTAACATGCAACACTAAAAACTAATTATAAAGGAAGAATCATTACCTTAGAGCTTTAGCCAAATTTTTCCAACAACTTGCTAGCTTCCTTTCCAAGAACACCACCACAACAACTTCATTGTTAGCCACAAGCTTCCTTCTTGCCTTTATTTTTGATTTTCCTAAGGCTAGAATATCTCTTGGAATTTTAGAGAGAAGGAGGAGCTTGAATTTTTAAGAGAGAAGGAAGAGCTTTTGTCTATGAGAGAGATGAAAGATGACCAAGTCTTCAAGACTTGGTCAATATAACATCTGAAAATCGGATGGGGACACTTGTCACCCTCCCAGCTTTTAAAAGAAAAGATTAGATTTTCCTAAGTTTTTCCGCGATTTCGCCTCGGCGCGCCTGCGATCGGCGCCGTGGCCTGCAACTCTGCGGACTCGGAACTTTAGCGCGCGGCCGATTCCGGCGCGCGGCATGAATTCCGCGCGCGCGGCCACGCCTCGGAGGCGCTGAGGCCCTCGGCCGAAATTTCGATTTGAGTCCTAACTCGCTTCGCCGGCACGAACCACGGTATAACAGTGGTGGCGATGCGTCGCCGCCCATCGAGATCGGGATAGGCGGGCTCGGGCTCGGGACGGAGAGGAGGGTCGGTAGGCGGGCGAGCGGGTTCGGTACTAGCGGGACGATCTGTGTCCCAAGATCCCGATCTGGTCGGTCGAATCGGGGCAGGCGTTTTTTTAATTTTTCCACTAAATTAAAAATACTAAATTACTAACAAAGTAACATATAGTCATATAGTGATAGTCATATACTCATATTATACTATTATAGTATTATACTCATATATATTTATAAACTAAATAATTAAACAAAGACAAGAAGAGTGTAAAAAAAAATATCCAAGACTGTTTTTGTGCCTCTTATATTATTAATTATTTCATTGAAATATACAAGATTCAGAATTACAACATTGTAGTGTACTGTTGTTGAAAAAATTGCAAAAGACATAGAAAATGTAAAATGACCGTTATTGCAACGGTTATTTTTGGCAAGTGGCGGGACTGGGGCGGGACCGGGACGGGCGGGTCCTAGCGGGTCCGGGTCGGGCGGGACCATACCATTTCCCGTCCCGGTTCGAGCCCCAGACCCGCTAAATATATATTTTTTAATTTAAACAGTGCCGGTACGGGACCGGGTCGGGACGGGACCAGGTCGGGACGGGACCGGGTCGGTACGGCCCGGCCCAATGGCCAGCCTTAGGGAGCACACACCCAATCAGTTGCCCCAGAAACAGCTAGCCCAACAAATGCAGGAAGATACATATCATGTATAATCATCCTGCAATATTTAAACAGCAATGGGAATTAAAGGAGTGTATATCTAGTTGTTGCTTAGCTGCAGCAGAATGATAACAGTGCACCAATAATGCAGTCTAAACGCTCTGTGGTCTTCACATACAGATTTTACATTAGAATTTAACTCTGTAAGCTATGCTTATGGCATAAAAGCATAACCACATTCAAGATAACACAGCTGATAATGTTCAATCATTGACAATATCTAATTAATGAAAAGTAAACAAAATGCTTGACCCCAAGGAAGATAATTAGTCTCCATAGATCAATCTTAAGCACACCCAGATTCAAGAAAACCAAGGTGATCATGTTCATGGTTATCCACATGATTATATTCGTGGCATTCACAAGACCTAATTAATACACAAACATTGTGCTTACAACAACAACTACGGGTCAATCCCAAACAAAAAAAAAACAAAGGAAACTAACACACTCAATTAATACTTTTGCTTGTAATAGTTCCTGAATAGTTTCAGATGCTCAAATGCAAAGGCATACAGCCAAAAGCATAAAATATTTGTGATCTTTTTACTGATCAAAAAGAAAAAAAAATTGTGGTCTTTTACTTTCCCACATCACTTTCAATTTTCTTATTCAATAAGTTCAATTATAGCGCTAAAATTAATTGAACAAAACGCCCACAATCGTCTGAATCATGCAATAAAGAAATAAAGTTGTTCTGCATTCTGCAATAAAGTATCATTACTAGACGAGGTTATTAAAGCACCATATGCTCACCAGAAGTCATTTTCCTTAAAATTGCAAAACGCACATTGCATAAATAATTGCAACCAATTCAAAAAAGGCAAAAGAGAGAAAAGTTTACCACGCGAGGATATCATTCTACTCAAGGAAATCAAGTTTGGCACATTGACGAAACTATCCCCAACTTCAACAGCCAACTGAGACTCTTTCCAATCTATGTGTCGATTGAAAGCATTATTTGTACGGAAATTGCAATTTAAGAGCATTAACACATATTACTATTATACGAGCCAAACACATACAAAATGAGAGGAGAATGTGCGTAAAAAATCGAGATTTGAATTTTGGAAAGAAAGGAAAAATTATTTTTTCTTAAGGAAAAATTTCGGAAATTCGTGAAGTAAAAGGTTTATAAATTGGAATTTGGTTCTCAAATTTGGTATTTGAGACTTTTGGAATATATTGGATTTATGGATTTTTAAGTTTGGATTTGGTCACGTGGGGCCCACCGGAAAATTTTACGATTTTGTGGGGCCCATAATATTTTAAGATATTTTGGCCAATTATGGATATGTTGGGAGGTGAAATATTTTTAGACCAATGAGAGGGAGACACGTGGCACACACCCCCCACTTGTCTTGGTCTTGGAAGACTTGACTTATATATTTTTGGAAGACTTGGCTAAATATTTTGAGACCAGTGGACAAGTGGGTCATGTGGGTCCCACTCCACTTGTCTTGCTACACTTAGGTCATATACTTGTCATCATCCAAGCCCTTGGATACATTATTTATGCAAGTGAGAGGCTTGCAAGACTTCATCTACACTTAGAAACATTTCACTACATCAAATATTGTTATCCTCTTAAGGGCTCTCGGTTTTGACTCATTTTTGGAGACAAAAATTCTTCAACCTTTGATGATAAATCCTCAAACTCAAGACTAAGATCCCTAATGAAGTGCTAAGTAAGGATGACCCCATAAACCCCAAGAACAAGGTGTTGGACGAGAATAGAGGGTGGGAAACCCTAAATTTTATCAATTTTTTGGAAGTAAAATACAAAGTGAAGTTGTGTATAAGATCATAGGGGTCATGTATATGTGATTGGAACTTGAAGGAGTGGAGCGAAACGAAAACTGCGGACCAATATAGTAAAGGCTGTTTTGGATGATTTTTTGGCTAAAAAATGAGGTAATGATTCTTCTTCTTTCGCAGTAATTAGATATTACTCATTGTTATGTTTAGTAGATGAACTTGTGTTAAGGAAGAAATGGAAAATAAAATGTGTATGTGATAGATATGTTGTTAGCCGATTTGAGGCAATTTTGTGCCATTGGTTTCGTTGGTTATATTGTTGTTGTTATCCACACTTGTCGCATGTTAAAGTGAGGTAATATGGTTGTTGATAAGTGGTATGTCATATACAGAAATGTTGGAATGAGAATTGGATTAAAAGGAATTAAGGAAAAAGACTTTGGATTGTTGTAGTTATTGTTGGACGAAAACTGCCCAAAACTGTTAGACGTTGTGATGTCATTTTATGGACTATTTTGGGGTGCATATATGCTGGAAAATCAGGTAATTGACTATTTTTGGCTAAAAAATGAGGTAATTGATACTACGGGTGTTAGTTTCTTGGTTGTTTAAAAGGAAGGCATGGTATTGTCTTGGTTATGTTGAAAAGAAGACATGGTAATTGTCTTGGTTTGTTTCAAAGGAAGGCATGTTAATTGTCTTGGTTTAAAGGAAAGGCATGATATTGTCTTGGTTTGCTAAAATGATGGTTATTTCATTTTATGATAATGAGAGTCAAAGATGATTTATTTGCATATGATTATTCATATAGACATTCGTGCAACTGTTATATTTCTACATCACCGCGTCCCTCACTAGGGGGTCGGCAACATTATGATATTATTCCATGGATTTGCGATCCATGATGCGAGCTGGTATAGATGCTTATGCGGGTACAAGGACTCATGCGGGTGAAAAAGTCCCAAGACATCATTCCGTGGATTTGCTCTCCACGATGCGAGTATTGTGTATATGCTCATTGCGGGTCCACAGAGCCTATGCGAGTGAAATAGTCTCATGCGGGTGAAATAGTCTTATGCGGGACAAATAGTCCTATGCGAGTCCACATGACTCATGCGGGTGAAATAGTTTCATGTTGGTGAAATAGTCCCATGAGATTGTATAATGATATTACGGGCGGGTGGCCCTAAATTGATCATGACCCTCCTATTTTGAAACTGAACAGTTTACTCTCATTACTCTACTTTTAAAAAGGGCACATTGTACTGGTACTTGATTATTATACTTGTCTCTTGTTATTTGTTTGGCCTGTTACAATTACATTGATACAGTAGTACAGGAGTACAGTGATACCAGGTACAATTGACTCTTGTTTTATATGACACAGTTGAATCTGGTATTTGATTTTTATACTTGCCTCATCATTCTTTGTACGCTTATGATCTTGTTATCAGACTTTATTTCTGCTCCATACTTGGTACTGTTGTATCGACTTCTTCGGGCCGTTCATTTCCGCAGGTCTAGGTACTCAGTTGTGGATCCGCGAGCTTAGGATCCTTGTTCAGCATTTTGAGATGGCTCCAATATTACGAAGTTCGTCATTATGGCTAGGTATATTCAGGGGTACGGCGGGGCCTTGTCCCGTCATAGTTACTGTCCAAATTTTTAGAGGTATGTATTCATATGTGGGCTGGACTGGTGAGAGTTGTATTTACATTGTGGTACAGTGTAGTTCCAATCGGAGGTTATGTATATATATATTGTGGCAGCCTTTCCGGCTTTGCCTTTGTTTTAAAAAAAATGATGAGTGTTGTTTATCTTCCGCGAGTTATTTATGTTATTTGGGTAGAAGGGTGCCGGTAGGCACCATGCGGGCGCCGTGGAATTCGTGACAGAGTGGTATCGAGCGATTAGTCTTCTAATGTCTGCACCGTGTATAGTAGAGTCTTGTTTATCGGTGTGTTGTGCACCACATCTATAAACAGGAGGCTATAGTACATTTATGATTGGTTTCCCTTCTTCTCACTCTGAGATTGTGCGATAGAGCTGTGTTGTTAGGGTAGTCTCTCCCTAACATATTATTGTGATTGCAGCTATGAGAAAGGCAACAGTGACCCAGAACAAATTATATGGATTGCGTATCCAGGTTGGTAAAATTATCGTATAGATGGTATTGTGATGATGTATTTCTATACGAGCATATTTATTAGAGCCATATGTGTGTTGCCTAGAATGGTCAGGAATTACCATGAGTTGGTTAAGCCTTAATAATTACTTGGAAGGTGTGAAACAGTTTTTGAATCCACACCTAGGCTTTATATATATACTGATTTGGAATATCAGGAGGTAATGAACTATCTAAGATTGTGATAGACTCTTAGAAGATTAGGTTCAATTGACTTAAGGACATACCATGTTGATAGATTAAGCTGTGTTGAACGCTTAAGCGATATGTGTAAATAATATTGGTATGAAGTAAATAGAGTTGTTGTGAGTAAGACAACAAGATTTTGAGATTTTGAGAAGCTACCTTACCCGTATGTGGGGACTGATAATGTAAGCTTGGGACATAGAATGATTGTGAACCTTAGAATATTGATAACCGCTGAGACCTTAGATGTATAAGGCCTTCTCGGGTAGTAAAATTTATTTCAGACCAAGAATGAGAGTTAAGTGCGACAATGGGTCGGGTTGTAGACCGATTACGGGTCAAACGGTAGCATGAAATGGAATGGGGTCAGTTGGAGATGGTCCTGCTATGTGATAGGGTAACGAGGTGCAAAGCCCAAGTCTAGTAAATCGTTGTAAGAGTTCGTGGACGTGTTCCACCAGAACCGGGTCGTGGGAGCCGAGAATAGCCTTAAATTGTTGGATGTAGTGATTCCAAGGATTTGAAAACAGAATCAATAATTGAAATTATGTACGTATACTAGAATAAGTTCGGAAGTACGAGAAGAGTACGACAAGTAAGAAAATGAGCGAACAAGTGTTAAAAGAATTGAAGTGGTTATATTTATGAACAATGAAGGTACGGAAAGAGAATCTCTTTTAGGCCATGAATGAGAGTTAATTGTGATGATACACACTTTAGATTTGATTCCTCGTTTGGCTTTTGATTGATGTATATACATGTGTGATGTATTGTGGACATGTGTGGCATATTCGATTGTGCAGGGTATAGTTAAAGGGGACTATACCTATATCTGTTTAGATTGAACCTAGTATGAACATTCGGGACGAGTGTTTCTAAGGGGGGAAGGATGCACCCCGTATTTCCAAGAGAATGAGAGAAGAACGTGCATAAGAAATCGAGATTTGAATTTTGGAAAGAAAGGAAGAATTACTTTTTCTTAAGGAAAAATCTCGGAAATTCGTGAAGGAAAAGGTTTATAAATTGGAATTTGGTTCTCAAATTTGGTATTTGAGACTTTTGGAATATATTGGATTTATAGATTTTTAAGTTCGGATTTGGTCACGTGGGGCCCATCGAAAAAATTTACGGTTTTGTGGGCCCACAATATTTTGAGATATTTTGGCCAATTATGGATATTTTGGGAGGTGGAATATTTTTAGACCAATGAGAGGGTGACACGTGGCACACACACCCCACCTGTCTTGGTCTTGGAAGACTTTGACTTAGATATTTTTGGAAGACTTGGCTAGATATTTTTTAGACAAGTGGACAAGTGGGCCATGTGGGTCCCACTCCACTTGTCTTGCTACACTTAGGCCATACACTTGTCATCATCCAAGCCCTTTGATACATTATTTATGCAAGTGAGAGGCTTGCAAGACTGCATCTACACTTAGAAACATTTCACTACACCAAATATTGCTATCCTCTTAAGGGCTTTCGGTTTTGGCTCATTTTTGGAGACAAAAATTCTTCAACCTTTGATGATAAATCCTCAAACTCAAGAGTAAGATCCCTAATGAAGTGCTAAGCAAGGATGACCCCTTAAACCCCAAGAACAAGGTGTTGGCCGAGAATAGAGGGTGGGAAACCCTAAGTTTTATCAACTTTTTGGAAGTAAAATACAAAGTGAAGTTGTGTATAAGATCATAGGGGTCATGTATATGTGATTGGAACTTGAAGGAGTGGAGCGAAACGAAAACTGCGGAGCAATATAGTAAGGGTTGTTTTGGATGATTTTTTGGCTAAATAATGAGGCAATGATTCTTCTTCCTTCGCGGTAATTAAATATTACTCATTGTTATGTTTAGTAGATGAACTTGTGTTAAGGAAGAAATGGAAAATAAGATGTGTATGTGATAGATATTGTCACGATCCGACCCCGGACCCGCAACTGGTGCCCTACCTGGGCACCCTTACATGTATACATCAGAGATAACCAGCGGAATATAAATAAAGCTCATAGACATGCATTAATGTGAAATAAGAACCAGGCTAGCCGATAAGGCCACCTTCCTGCATATATGATCGGTGTATTTTATATACACCTTTTGAGTCATTTTTAGTTAGTCTTTTGCTCATTTTTGTACAAATATGTGTCGTGTTAGGATATATTTTCTTTCTTTTGAGTCACAAAAGTTTAAAGTGGCACATTGGTGAGAAGGAGCGAAAAGAGAGCAGAAACAGAGGTTCCAGAGCTCAAAAAACTAAAAAGTTGGCAACCCAAGCGAGAAAGGCGGGCTGGCCACAACCAACCAAAGAATGAGAGCCACGGCGCTAAGAAGCAGAGAGTCGCAGAGTTTAGGCTGCGGCCGACGCTGAAAATTGACAAATCCGACAGGATTGGGCCAAGAAAGAAAAGTTTTTGCACATTTTGGGTGATATAAAAGGACCTTTTAGGTCAGATTTGGGGGAGTTCCACACCTTACCATTCATCACAACTTGAGATCAAGATTGGAGACTTATTTTTGAGTAATTTCTTGTTCTTTATTTTATTTATTTCTAGTATATGTTGGATAATATTTTAGTTCTTGGCACATGGCTAGGAACTAACTTAATTTAGGGCTTTCCATGTCGAATCGCTTGAACCTCGTTTTATGAATTAATGCAAGATTTTGGTTTCTTCTTATCATTGTTGAGACTTATTCAATAATTGTTTTGCTTGTTTGGTAATTAATTGATCACTAATTATCATCACTTATATGATTTCTAATCGAAATTCGAAAGGGGAGATTGTGAATATGTTATAGTTGAATAAACATAGGTTTAAATCGTGGACGAAAGTACCCCGACACTTGTGTAGCTTAATAGGTTATTGCTCTTAATCCTCCTTTATAGTCAATCTTGTCATCGAAAGATAGAAGGGTTCTACATTGAGGTTGAGTGTTTATATTACCTTAACAGGAGTATAAAATGACTTAGTTAATCTGCTATCTCAAAATAGAAGAAGAACCTTAATTATTTGCATTAACGAGTAAAGCGAGCGGATAGTCGAAGAGATTTGGAAGCCCTATTTCCACCATATCTGAAGTAAAATAAAGTAATTTAGTTAGCATCTATAATCATAGCTATAAACAAATCATCAAATTATCGGTTACCAAATAGATACTACATAATAGAGGTTGGTAATTGGACACTAATCCCTGAGGACGATAACTCGGTCTTCTAGACTATATTACTTGTCACGATACGTGCACTTGCGTTTAGCGTGTGTATAAGTCGCGCATCAAGTTTTTGGCGCCGTTGCCGGGGATTGGCGTCGTTCGATATCATTCTATCTATTCTTAATTTCTAATTTGATTTTTTTTTGTATTGGTGAAACCGTGCGCCGTGATCCGTTTGTTGATTTTGATCTGTTGCAGGCATCTAGTTTATGCGAAGGAGAAGAAGAGTAGATACACTTGTTCCCTTCAACCCGGAGATTGAAAAGACTTGCAAGCAGAACCGGAGAAACAAACGAATCTTGGCATTAATAGCAATGGGAGGCTTGCAGAATAACAATGAGATGAAATAAGAGTTAGGTGATCATCAACCTAACCAGAGGATGCCCCAGAGGTTACCAATGGATGTGGAAGAAAGGGTCCAGGTCCAAGCTGAGAGAAGCTTGGGAGATTATGTGTTGCCAAGGGTGAATGAAGCACAGACTTGCATCAGGCTCCCAACAATAGGAGCAAATAATTTCGAAATCAAGCCTGCGATCCTGAGTATGATGCAGAATACAGTTCAATTCGGAGGGTTGCCATCTGAAGACCCTCATATGCACATAGCAAATTTCTTGGAGTTGTGTGCAACTTTCAAGTATAATAGCGTTACTGACGCCGCCATCCGATTGAGGCTCTTTCCCTTCTCACTCAGGGATAGAGCAAAAATTTGGTTGAATTCCCTACCTACATATTCTATATTCACATGGCAGGAGTTGACACAGAAGTTCTTGACAAAGTTCTTTCCACCTTCCAAAGCAGCGAAGCTGAGAGGAGAGCTGAACAATTTTACCAGGCTGATGGAGAGTCACTCTATGTGTCTTGGGAGAGATTTAAAGACCTGCAGAGAAAGTGTCCACATCATAGCATTGAGCTGTGGAATTTGGTCCATATTTTCTACAATGGGCTAAGTGGGACCACAAGAACCATCATTGACGCAGCTGCATGTGGAACCTTCATGAAGAAGACAGCACACGAAGCCCATGATTTACTATAAGACATGACCACCAATAACCATGTGACAGATGATAGAGGGGTAAGTGGAAGGAGAGCGATAGGAGTTCATGAGATCGATGCCATTACAACATTAAATGCACAGGTTGCTCTCTTGACCAAGCAACTGCAGCAGAACACAGTGTCAGTGAATGCAGTTCAGATGCCACTGAGTTGTGAGATGTGTGGGGGTCCTCATACCTTTGATAGGTGCCCATCAGCAGACCCCAACAACATCCCTATTAAGCAAGCAGAATGTCAGGCAGTGGGGAATTACCAAAGGCCCCAGAACAACCCATATTCAAATACCTACAATCCAGGGTAGAGGAATCACCCTAACTTTTCATGGAGGGGTGATCAAGGCGGCAGAACCGCCCGAGGCCAATACCAGAATCAACAACCATTTAACCAGGCCTCACCTTCCCAACAGTTCAGTACACCTGCTCTACAAGAAAAGCCAGACGAATTACAAGCAGCCTTGTTGATACTTACTAATTCACAAACCCAGTTCATGGCAGAGACAAGATCCTCTATCAGGAACTTGGAGACGCAGGTGGGACAGCTAGCAAAGATGGCAAATAACAGGCCACAGGGCACTCTTCCTAGTAATACAGAGATGAATCCTGCAGAGCAAGTTGTCAAAGTGCAGCTAAGTGGAAGCGGTAGAATGTACCTACACCTCAGCATGTGGTAGAACAGAGAGTTGAGCAAAGAGTAGAGGCAGAGAATGAGGGGGTTACTGAGGACCGCCCTATTTTAGAGAAGGCTCCAGTGAGAGAATACACAGAAAAAATTCCTTACCCTCAGAGGTTGCAAAGGAAAGCAGTTGATAAACAATTCTCCAAGTTCTTGGAGGTATTTAGAATGCTCCACATTAACATCCCTTTCATTGAGGCGTTGGAGCAAATGCCTACTTATTTCAAATTATGAAGGAAATCCTTGGGAAGAAGAAGAAGCTAGCTGAGTATGAGACAGTGGCATTGACAGAGGAATGCAGTGCCATATTGCAGAAGAAACTGCCCCCAAGCTTAAGGATCCAGGGAGCTTCACATTACCTTGCACAATTGGTAGGGTGACATGTAACAGGGCCCTGTGTGATTTGGGGGCCAACATAAATCTCATGCCCTTGTCCGTTTTCAAGAGGCTGGGTTTGGGTGAAGCCAAACCAACCACTGTGAACTTGCAGTTGGCGGATAGGACAGTGGTGCATCCCAGGAGAATAATTGAAGACGTATTGGTTAAGGTGGAAATTTTTTTCTTTCCTTCAGACTTCCTCATCCTTGATATGGAGGAAGATGATTAAATCCCTATCATCTTGGAAAGACCATTCTTGGCAACTGGGAGAGCCTTGATTGATGTGGAAAATGGCGAGCTGACACTCAGAGTTGAGGATGAAGAGATGGTGTTCAAGGTGTTTAAACACATCGTTGAACCCCCAGTCATAAGAAAGTGTTTTTGCAACAAGATCATAAGATCACTGAGCCAAAGACAGCAAAGCAAAGGAAATCAGTCCGCTAGTACAGGTGAGCAACGGTAAACATTCTCTTGAGAAAAAGGAGAAAAAAAAACAGAAGGCGAAAGACAAAAATGATTATGAATGGATAGACTGTGGGGTTAAGTTACCACATGCCTCTTGATAAGGAACATGCGTCCGGCTAAAAGACATTAAAGACGACGCTACTTGGGAGGCAACCCAAGTTTTTTAAATTGATGCAATTTAGTTTTAGTTAGAACAGTCTCACGGAAGGTATTGTTTACATGTTGTGATGATAGGTACAGGGCTAAAAAGTAAAGGATGAAAAACGTGAGAGAGAAGGAAATCGGCTCGGCGCCACGGCGCCCAGCAGAGGGCCATGGCGCCGAGAATGCAGAAAGCCGCAGGAAGTTGGGCGCCGCGGCGCCAAATCAGAACGCCACGGCGCCGGAAGTTCAGAGGGTCGTGGCGCCGCGACGGAAAATCTGAAAAATAAAGAGCCCTAGAAACGATTTCCCTCTTCCATTCTGACGGAATTTCTGACGTTATCTGCCATGCATTATCCGCCGCCACCGCCATCATTTTAAACCAAGTTTGTAAGTTGTCCCGTCTTTTTTTTTATTTTTGAGTCTTGCACTCATTAGGGACAATGTGCGATTTAAGTTGGGGGGGGGGGGGAGTTCTTAGTTATTTTTGATGTATTTTTGAGTCTTTTTGTGTTATTTTCTATGTTTATTTGAGTTTTTATGATCATGCATGTTGTAGTTACTTGAAACACCTAGTGAATTAAAGTTGAATAATGTAATGGAATTAGAAGCAACCATCTGAACACTTAGATTAGATATGCCAAAAATTCATGAAGTCAAACTATTTGGGGTATCTTGCTTGATTTATGCATTGTTAATGATTAAACCTATGTGTCTGTTTGCTTGCTATTTGAGGTGAAATAGTTAGGATATGCATGTTAGGGAGATGACTCAGGCATTTATTTGTCAGCCCTTTCTTACCATTTTTTTTACCTATCCCTGACATTAAAATTGTATCCCTAGTCAGCCCCTTTGAGCCTAAAAATAAGATCTTTCTTTGACACCCTATAATTCCATACTTGTGCCATAAGTGAAGAAATTGATGTGTTTGAAATATAAAGTGTTGAAAAGAGACAAAAAGAGAGTGAACAATTTTGATGCATCCCAATGAAAAGTAATCATAAATAGGCAAAAGTCTAAGTTTGGGGGTACCTACTATTCATAATACACCTCATTCTCTTAAAACAAAAAAGGGAAAATAAAAAAGGTATGAGGTTAAAAAAGAAAATAAAAAAAGAAGGAAGAATCGAAAGCAAAAGAGCTTATGGTACGTAAGATTGAACCTAAAAGCCTATTTTTACCTACCCCTGTCTAAGCCTACATTACAACCCTGAAAAACCCTGAAGATCTCTAATGTGTGTATCCATGATTAATGGAGAATAGCAAGTGAAAATGTCATAGGATTTTGAAATTAACATGCATAGTTAGGTATTCTTACTTCCATTGAGCATGATTAAATTGAATTTGCGAAATATCTGACTTGATGTGTTTAGAATGCTAAAAATTCATGCTATATATTCCTGCATATTATTCTACTAACCTTCATGCTTTTCTAAGTAACAATGATGCAGCAAATTGATCAATGTCTTTGAGTCATTTTATTTTCTTTCGTGTCTTTATTTCTATTTTTGATCTTTACTCGAGGGCGAGCAAAGGTTAAGTTTGGGGGTGTTTGATCGGTGTATTTTATATACACCTTTTGAGTCATTTTTAGTTAGTCTTTTGCCCATTTTTGTATAAATATGTGTCGTGTTAGGATATATTTTCTTTCTTTTGAGTCACAATGGTTTAAAGTGGCACATTGGTGAGAAGGAGCGAAAAGAGAGCAGAAACAGAGGTTCCAGAGCTCAAAAAGCTAAAAAGTTGGCAACCCGGGCGAGAAACAGGGCGGCGCCGCGGTGCCAACCAACCAGCAGCAGAAGAGCCACGACGCCCAAGAAGCAGAAAGTCGCAGGTTTCGCCGCGCACCGGCGAGCAGCGCGCCGACGCTGAAAATTGACAAATCCGAATAGGATTGGGCCAAGGCCAAGAAGGAAAAGTTTTTGCATGTTTTGGGTGATATAAAAGGACCTTTTAGGTCAGATTTGGGGGAGTTCCACACCTTACCATTCATCACAACTTGAGATCAAGATTGGAGACTTATTTTTGAGTAATTTCTTGTTCTTTATTTTATTTCTTTCTAGTATATGTTGGATAATATTTTAGTTCTTGGCATGTCTATGGCTAGGAACTAACTTAATTTAGGGTTTTCCATGTCGAATCGCTTGAACCTCGTTTTGTGAATTAATGCAAGATTTTGGTTTCTTCTTATCATTGTTGAGATTTATTCAATAATTGTTTTGCTTGTTTGGTAATTAATTGATCACTAATTATCATCACTTATATGATTTCTAATCGAAATCCGAAAGGGGAGATTGTGAATATGCTATAGTTGAATAAATATAGGTTTAAATTGTGGACGAAAGTACCCCGATACTTGTGTAGCTTAATAGGTTATTTCTCTTAATCCTCCTTTGTAGTCAATCTTGTCATCGAAAGATAGAAGGGTTCTACATTGGGGTTGAGTGTTTATATTACCTTAACAGGAGTATAAAACGACTTAGTTAACCTGCTATCTCAAAATAGAAGAAGAACCTTAATTATTTGCATTAACAAGTAAAACGAGCGGATAGTCGAGGAGATTTGGAAGCCCTATTTCCACCATATCTGAAGTAAAGTAAAGTAATTTAGTTAGCATCTATAATCATAGCTATAAATAAATCATCAAATTATCGGTTACCAAATAGATACTACAGAATAGAGGTTGGTAATTTGACACTAATCCCTGAGGACGATAACTCGGTCTTCTAGACTATATTACTTGTCACGATACGTGCACTTGCGTTTAACGTGTGTATATGTCGCGCATCAATATATACATAACAAAGAGATACATCTTTTACAAGTCCAACCCACAAAACATGACTACAGACCTCTAAGAGTTTGGACCCTATCTATGACGGGACAGGGCCCCGCCATACCCCTGAATGTACATAAATCTAAAACAACAGGGATCCGTACCAAAAGGTAAGCCTCCGGAGTAATGGAGCCTCCCAAAAGCTGAACAGTGATCCTAAGAGTGAGGATCAAGAACTGCTTTTACCTCACCGCTGCATGAACGCACCAGGAAAGAGGGTCAGTACAAAACATGTACCAAGTATATGAAACTGAAAGTACTGTAATGAAATCATATAGTCTAAAATAAAGCTGGAGACATGTATGCTAACCAAATTAACAGTACACTGTGCCTTACTAATAATGAGAGTAAATAAGAGTAAACCTTACAGTTTAAAAATAGGAAGCTTATGATCAAACTAGGGCCACCCGCCCGTAGTATCATTATGCAATCCTACTCCTGGGACTATTTCACCCGCATAGGTCTTGTGAACCCGCATGAGGCAATTTGCCTCGTATGGAACTATTTCACCCGCATGGACCCTGTGGGCCCGCAATGAGCATATACGCCATACTCGTATCGTGGGGAGCAAATCCACGGAAATGGAAAATGCAACATGACCCGGGGATTGACCCCGTAATAATAATATAACACTAGCACTAACGACCATCATGAACAACATATGCAAGTTATCAATCTTTAACTCTTATTAATTAAACTTAAGGCACTATCATGTAAAATCCGGGAATTGAACCCCAAAGTACTACATACTTTTATTCCTTTAAAAAAACCCTTTTCATATAAAAGCCACAAGATACTAACACCCGTAGTATCAAGGCATGTCTATTTTTCAAATAAAGTTACTACGCCTTTAGAAATTCATTTCTAGGCTTTGAAACCAAGTAACTTCTATTTTCCAAACTCAAGTAACCTATACCTTTAAATCAAGTTACATATACTCTTTAAGTCAAGTATCGTATACTTTCAAAATCAAATCATTTATTCTCTTTTAAATCATTCAAGTAAACAACTCTTTTAACTTCCCATAAAGTTGTTATAACTAACTTTCCATAAAGTCATTATAACACTTTATGTTTTTAGAAAACTAAGGTATTTACATCCTTTAAAAACCAAGTGAGTTTAACTTTCCAACTCAACTAAAGTTGTACCCTTTTAAATCAAATCAATGGTACCAAAATGAAACCGAATTCATTTAAGACATGTATGTCAGTCGTACTATACATTTATAAGAATCATGCTCAAGAAGATTGGGAAAGTTCCACATACCTCTTCGGCTTAATCCACCCGCTAAGTTGAATACGCCGCACGTAGAATGTCAACCTATAATGACCATAATACGTCTATCAACTTCTAGTTTTCTAAGGTAGAATAATACTAAGTATAAGGTCTCTTATTCTACGGAAATTTGGACAGCACTTCCCCTGTTTCTACGTACTTTTCCACCCTTTTCAAGGCCCGAAATCAATAACCAATACGCCACATTTAAGGCACAACCAATCAAACAACAATATAACATTAGTCCTTTTTCAATTCTTTAATCCAAGTCGTTACTCCAACATGTTAATACGTCATAACAATTATAACAACTAAATTCCCTTTCTTGTATAACATGTGACGATTATAACTAACAACCAAATTGATTAACAACTTCAATGGCTAGCATGCCATATTTCAGTATTCACCCTCCAAATTCCCCAACACTTATAAATCTTTATTCCTTATATCACAAGGTCATTTATCAACTACTATAACATGTAATCTTCAATTATATTAGGAAGACAAAGATCATTACCTCAATAAGCCCAAATATAATCTAAGATTAAAAGTCGATCCTTAGCAACTTTAGCTCATTTTCTTTACGTTCCAATCCACTCTAAGCAACCCTTAGAAGTTCATAACCAACTTCTCTTCAAGTTCCACTCAACATATGAAGAACACCTTAGGGTTTCAAGGCGCGACTAGCGGATTAACGTAGTATTTTCGTAATTTAAGAGGTTGTTTATGCTTAGTATACTACTAGGGATCCTTGGTTTGAGTATGTGGATTTATCAACAACATTTGAAGAATTTTCTTGTTCTTCAAGGATCTTGGCCGAGAGCCTCCTACGTGTGCACAAAGTTTTCTTGAAAATTTTCTAAGTGTTAAAGTCTTGCTACTAGTAGATGGATATATAATGAAACCAAGGGTTAAGATTAAAACAAATGTGTGGCCAAGATTGAGATGAACAAATATCATGAGTCAACTTGGCCACTTGGCCATGCCATTTTCGCCCAACATGGGCCATGTGGGGGGGGGGGGGTGACACGTGTCACCCTCCTATTGGTCCAAAATATTTTATCTCTCCATAATTCTAATAAATTTCATAAGTCTCAAATACCAAATTTGAGAAACAAATTCCAATTATTAAACCTTTTTCCTTCACGAGGTTCGAAATATTTTCCGTAGGAAAAAATAATCTTTCTTTCGTTTCAAGCTTAAAGTCGTATTTTCTCACGTAGGTCCTTATAAACATGTCCTGGAACTACGGGGTGTAACATTCTTCCCCCCGTTAGAAACATTCGTCCCGAATGTTCATACTAAGTTCAATCTTAAATCGATATCGGCATAGTCCCCTTTAACTATACCCAACACAATCAAATATGCCACACATGGCCACAATATAACACTTATGCATATACATCAATCAAAATCGACAAGTAGGGAGAATGAATTACCTGTAGGTGTAGGGAACAAGTGAGGATACTTCTTTATCATGTCCTCCTCTGCTTCCCAAGTCGTCTCCTCTCTATTATCATTCCGCCACAAGACCTTGACGGAAGCCACGTCCTTAGTCCGTAATCGTCTGACCTGACGATCAAGTATCGCTATACGACTTTCCTCATATCATAACCCCTCTGTCACCTGGACATCACTAACCGGGAAAACTCTGGATGGATCTCCGATACACTTCTGCAACATCGAAACATGGAAGACCGGATACACTGCGTCCAGATCGGATGACAGATCTAACTCATAGGCAACCTTTCCTACTCTACGAATAATCTGGTATGGCCCAATGTACCTCGGGCTAACTTTCCCCTTCTTTTCGAACCTCTTCACACCCTTCATGGGTGATACCTTCAAGAACACCCAATCGTCAAGCTGAAACTCCAAGTGTCGACGTCGATTATCTGCATACGACTTCTGTCGACTCTGAGCTGCTAATAACCTCTCTTGGATAAGCTTTACCTTATCCACAGTCTGCTGAATCAAGTCTGGGCCAACTAACTGAACCTCGCCAACATCGAACCAGCCGATCGACGACCTACACTTCCTTCCATATAAGGCCTCATAAGGCGTCATCTGAATACTGGAATGGTAACTATTATTATACGCAAACTCAACAAGAGGCAAATGATCCTCCCAGCTACCCCTGAAGTCAATAATACAGGCCCTCAGCATATCCTCAAGTGTCTGGATAGTACGCTCTTCCTGTCCGTCGGTGCGAGGTGAAATGCGATCGAGACTCACCTGTGTCCCTAACCCCTTCTGGAAAGACCTCCAGAAGTTAGCCGTAAACTGGGCCCCTCTGTCTGATATAATAGATGTAGGAACTCCGTGCAGTCTCACAATCTCCCGGATATACAGTCTAGCATAATCCTCAGCCGAATAAGTAGTCCTGACTGGAAGAAAATGGACTTATTTCGTCAGCCTGTCTACTATAACCCAGATGGAATCACACTTCCTCTGAGTACGAGGTAACCCTGTAACAAAATCCATGTTGATCACCTCCCACTTCCACGTCGGAATCTCAATCGTCTGTAATAGCCCACCAGGCTTCTGGTGCTCAACCTTGACCTGCTGACAATTCGGACACTGAGCAACGAACTCTGCTACGTCCCTCTTCAGGCCATCCCACCAATACACACATCTGAGGTCATGGTACATCTTAGTAGACCCCGGATGAACCGAATAACGAGCACTGTGTGCCTCCCCTAGAACCTACTGACGAAGTCCTGCAATATCGGGTACACACAATCTATCCTCGTACCTTAGCACCCCATCAGGTGCTACCTCAAATGAACTCTTCTCCTCTCGAAGAGCCTTATCTCGATACCGTACCAGAACTGAATCCTCATACTGTCGCCTCTTTACGTCCTCAACGATGGAAGACTCGGCAACCTCTAGAACTCGAACTCTACTATCATCGGAATCAACCAACCGAACCCCAAGTCTTGCTAACTGATGAATCTCACGAACCATGTCCCTTATATCTGGCTGCACATTTGACAGACTACCCATAAATCTACGACTAAGAGCATCTGCAACCACATTGGCTTTCCCCGGGTGGTATAGGATATCAACATCATAATCCTTCAGCAACTCTAACCACCGTCTTTGTCGCAAGTTCAACTCCATCTGCCTGAAGATATACTGGAGGCTCTTGTGGTCTGTATAAATATCCACATGAACCCCATATAAGTAATGCCTCCAAATCTTCAAAGCATGTATCACTGCCGCTAACTCCAAATCATGAGTAGGGTAGTTCCTCTCATGCTTCCTGAGCTGTCGGAACGCGTAAGCTATAACCTTACCATGCTGCATCAACACGAAACCAAGTACGACACCCGAAGCATCACAAGAAAACCACATAACCATCTAATCCCTCACGAAGAGTAAGAACTGGAGTTGTCGTCAACTTCTCCTTTAATAACTGGAAGCCCTTCTCAGAAGCACCCGTCCACTGGAACTTAGCCGCTTTCCGAGTCAGCCTAGTCAAAGGCGCTGAGATCGAAGCGAACTTTTCCACAAATCTCCGGTAATAACCTGCAAGCCCTAAGAAGCTGCGCACCTCAGTCAGCGTAGTAGGTCTAGGCCAAGTCTTCACCGCCTCAATCTTCACCGTATCAACCCGAATACCATCGGCCCCGACAATGTGCCCCAAGAATGCCATTGAGGCCAACCAGAACTCACACTTAGAGAACTTGACATACAACTGCCGGCTCTAGAGGACTCTAAGTACCGTCCTCAAATGATCTGCATGTTCCTGCTCCGTGCGAGAGTAAATCAGGATGTCATCAATGAATACTATAACAAACATATCCAGAAATGGCTTGAACACCCGATTAATCAAATCCATAAATACCGCTGGAGCATTAGTCAATCCGAACGATATCACCCTGAACTCATAATGCCCGTACCGGGTCCTGAATGCAGTCTTCGGGATATCTGCCTCTCTAACTCGTACCTGATGATACCCAGATCGCAGATCTATCTTGGAAAAACACTTCGCACCCTGCAACTGATCAAACAAATCATCAATCCTGGGGAGGGAGGGTACCTATTCTTGATGGTTACCTTATTCAGCTGCCTGTAGTCAATACACATACGCAGCGTCCCATCCTTCTTCTTCACAAATAATACCGACGCTCCCCAAGGTGAAGTACTAGGCTTAATAAAGCCTTTCTCCAGCAAGTCTTTCAGCTGGTCCTTCAACTCTTTCAACTCAGCAGGTGTCATTCTGTACTGAGGAATAGATATAGATCAAGTATCTGACAGAACATCAATACAGAACTCTATCTCTTGCTCTGGAGGAATACTTGGGAGATCATCTGGAAAAACATCCGAAAATTCTCTAACCACCGAATCGATCAAGAATCGCACCTCACCTCCAGACGAACACGAATAAGATGATAAATATACCATTTTTGAACCATCTTCCTAGCCTTGAGGTAAGAAATAAACCTACCCCTCGGCGATGCAGTATCCCTTTTCAACTCAATAACCGGCTCACCGAAAAACTGGAATCGAACCAATCTGTCTCTACAGTCAACATCGGCATAACAAGAAGACAACCTGTCCATACCCATAATGACATCAAAACCTATCATATCCAGCTCTATCAAGTCTGCTAGGGTCTGGCGACTGTGTATAATCACCGAACAATTCTTATATACCCGCTCGACTACCACCGAATCACCCACTGGCGTAGTAGCTACCTCAAAAGGTTCTATCGACACCGGGTCTATTCCTATTCTACCAGCAATAAGAGGAGATATATAGGACAAGGTAGAACCCGAATCTATCAAAGCATAAACGTCACATCATGAAATCAATAGTATATCTGTGATGACATCCGGCGAAGTCTCCTGATCCTGTCGATTGGCTAAGGAATAGATGCGGTTCGGAGGACCGCTAGAACTAGAACCTCTGCCATGACCTGCTAGCCCGTAAACACCTTGCCCTCCGGGGTGCATGACCACAAAAGATGATTACCCGACAACTGACCACGTAGGCTGAGCCATACTACCCGTGCCACCTCTGGTCGGACAATCTCTCTTCAAATGGCCCTGCTGGCCGCAAGAGAAACATGCTCCCGAAGAAATACGCCACTCTCCAGGATGGGATCTACCGCATCGACCACACCGAGGTAAAGGTGGCCTCATCTAGCTAGTACCCTCGTTCTCGAAACTCAAGCCTCGAGCCTTGACCGCTCTCAATAACCCGATCGATCAAACCGTCGCGTAAGACCGAGAGGAGTACTCTGTCGGCCGAGACGCAGACAGCTCGCCACAGGCCGCCCGCCAAAGTTACCAAAACCCCGCTGCCCCGCCCTCTTATACCGCCTCCGCCGCTGAATCCTCATGTCTATCTTCCACTTCGCGGCGTATTCTCGATCTGGCAATATCCATACCTGGATGAAGAGCCACTGCCATGCATCTATCAACCAAGTAGCGGTCTAGCCCTATCACGTAGCGGTGAACTCTATCCGCCATGTCAGCCACAATGAGTCAAACTCTAGGCTATACTCTCTGATGGTCCTGTGATCGGTGTATTTTATATACACCTTTTGAGTCAGTTTTAGTTAGTCTTTTGTCCCGTTTTGCACATATAAGTGTTGTATTAGGATAGTTTTCCTTTCTATTGAGTCAAAGTGGTTAAAATGGCCAAATGGCGGAAAAGGAGCGAAAAAATGGCAAAAGAGGAGATGCCAGAGCTGAAAACAGAGAAAGTGGCGAACGAGGGTAAAATCTGCACAGCGCACGGCCTCCTGCGATAAGCGAGGCGCGCCCACTATTCAGAGAGGCTGCAGAAGATCCAGCGCCGCGGCGCCCTCAGACAGCAGATGCAGGGCCGCGACGCCTAAACATCCGAGAAGCTACAGGAGTTCCAGCGCCGCGGCGCCCTCAGACAGCAGATATCAGGGCCGCGGCGCCAAAACACCCGACGGATTGCAGAACTTCCGGCTTGGCGCGCTGTCAGGCGCGCCGACGCTGAAAAATTAGGTCTTTTGACGAAATGCAGGCCAGCTCAAGGAAAAGAGGGAGGCGGTTTGCAGCCTATAAAAGGAGAACCCTAGGCAGTTTTTAAGGGTTCCCTTTCTTGCACAACACAAGACTTTTGCTTGGAGATTGGATACCATTAGTTTAGTAATTTCTTTTCCCTTTTTTGTTCTTTATTTCAGTTTTTGTATGATGAACATGGAATTAGTTCTTGTCATGTCAATGGCTAGGAACTAATTCTCTTATAGTGCTCTCCATTGTTGAATTGCTAGAAACTTATGTTATAAATTAATGCATGCTTATGGTTATTTTTCTTATTGTGAGATCTATCCAATAATTGAGTTGAATTCTTGGTAATTAATTGACAACTAATTATCACTATATGATTTCTAATCGATTAGAAAGGGGATTGTGAATATCTTGTAAGTTGGGTAGACATTCTTGGATTGGGGATGAAAATACCTCAATTATTTATGAAGCGTTGATGAGAGGCTTAACAACCCTAATTTTGCGCACATGCGTGACGGTCAACTAGGTTTTTGTTCTTAATCCTCCTATAAAGTTATCCTTATCACGAAAGGTAGGTAAGGCGCGATCTGGGTTGAGTGTTTATATAACCCTAACGGAGTATAAAGCGATTTCAGAAACCCGCTTTCTCCAAAAGAAGAATACCATAAGTTAATGCATTAAGACGTAGCATAAGCGGATAGTAAGGATACATGGAAGCCCTATTCTCATCACATCCAAGTAAATCTTTATATTTAAATAGCTTTCATAATTCTTAGTTATAAACAACCAATCATTTATCACTTCCAAATAGATACTAGAAAATAGATAGTTGGTACTTGAACCCTAATCCTAGAGACGATATTCGGTCTTATCAAGACTATACTACTTGTCACGATAACGCACTTGCGCTTTAAAATGTGTGCATCTTACCGCGCATCAAGTTTTGGCGTAGTTGGATTAAGCAATAGTTCAATATCAAATTTGTCTATTTTTAATTTCTAATTTGGTTTTATTTTAATTTTTAATTTTACGTTTTTTTGAAAATTCGAGTGTCGTGATTTGTTGTCTGCTTTTGATCTATTTCGGAAGTCGGTTTATGCGAAGGAGAAGAGGAGCGAACACTCTTGTTCCCTTCAATCCGTAAATTGAGAAAACCGCAAAGCGTAAGAAAGAATCGGATTGCAACCTTGTTAGAGATGAGCGGCGTTGAACAACAACGGGATGGGAGAAGGGTTAGGAGAGAATCAACCCCATCCAGAATACCTAGGCAAGTGCCAATAGGCGTGGAAGAGAGAGTCCAAGTCCGAGTAACGAAGTTTGGGAGACTATGTCGCCAAGAGTAAATGGAGCACAGACATGCATTAGGCTCCCCGCACAGAGAGCTAACAACTTCGAGATAAACCGCAATTCGAAGATGGTACAGCACACAGTGCAATTCGGAGGACTGCCATCGGAGGATCCACATATGCACATAGCTAATTTCTTGGAGCTATGTGCAACGTTCAGATATAACGGCGTTACTGATGATGCCGTCAGATTGAGGCTCTTTCCCTTCTCACTCAGGGATAGAGCGAAAATATGGTTGAATTCCCTGCCAGCCGATTCGATTTTTACATGGCAAGAGCTGGCACAGAAATTCCTAGCCAAATTCTTTCCCCCATGCAAAGCAGCAAACTCGAGAGGGGAGTTGAACAACTTTTACCAAGCAGATGGAGAGTCCTTATATGAAGCTTGGGAAAGGTTCAAAGATCTACGAGAAAGTGCCCACACCATCGCATTGAGTTGTGGAACTTGGTCCACATCTTCTACAACGGCCGAGCAAGACAACCGAACCATCATAGATGCGGCAGTGGAGCATTCATGAGGAAAGCGACCCACGACGCTCATGAGTTATTAGAAGATATGGCCACTAACAACCATGTCACGGAAGAGAGGTCGACAAATGGAAGAAGACGGTGGAGTCCACGAAATAGATGCTATTCGCCTTGAATGCCAAGTGGCCTTCTAGCTAAACAACATAAAGAACATACGATGTCGATGAATGCGATGCAGATGCCTAAAGTCGTGAGATATGTGGCGGCCATACATTTGATAGGTGTCCTTCACGGATCCCAACAATATACCAATGGAGCAGCAGAGTGTCGGTCATAGGTAATTATCAAAGGCAAGAACAACCCCTACTCTAACACTTATAATCCGTGATGGAGGAATCACCCAAATTTCTCATGGAAAGGAGACCGCGGCGGCGCGGCAGAACCGCGAATCGCGGCGCAGACCGCACCACGGGCAACAGAACCAATATCGTGGCAGAACCAATACGAGGGCGATGCGTAACCGCAGAACCAATCGCAGCCCTTCATTCAAGCCCCACAAAGATCAGCGATTCAATGCACCGGTCAGAAGAAAATCGAGACGAAGCCGAAGCGACAGCAAGACTTGTCAATGCCTGCACCAGTTCATGACAGCTAGATCCTCATTCAGAACTTGGAAACTCAGTGGGTCACTAGCAAAGCGAGCAAACATCGTGCCACGAGGACATTGCCAAGTAACACAGAGGTAAATCCAAGGGAGCAGTGCCAGGCAGTGCAATTGAGAAGCGACAAACAGTTGGAGCAAAGATCACCGCACAAGAGTTGAGAAGAAGGCAGAGTTAGAAAAAGAGAAGGTGATTGAGCCCAGCCCTGTAGTAGAGAAAATTCCAGAGAAGGAGTATACAGAGAAGATCCCTTTTCCCCAGAGACTACAGAGAAATGCGATTGATAAACAATTCTCCAAATTTTTGGAGACATTCAGGAAGCTGCATATCAACATACCTTTCATAGAAGCATTAGAGCAGATGCCCTCCTATTTTAAGTTTATGAAGGAGATCTTGGGGAAGAAGAAAAAGCTGGCAGAATACGAAATAGTAGCACTAACAGAAGAGTGTAGTGCTATCTTGCAGAAGAAGTTGCCACCAAAACTAAATGATCCTGGAAGCTTTACACTACCTTGCACAGTGGGCAGAGTGACTTGCAACAGAGCTTTATGTGATTTAGGGGCGAGTATAAATCTTATGCCCTTATCAGTTTTTAAAAGATTGGAGTTGGGTGAGGCCAAACCAACCACAGTAAGCCTACAGCTGGCCGACAGGACAGTGGTTCATCCACGAGGCAAGATTGAGGACGTGATTGTGAAAGTAGGAAAATTCTTCTTTCCTGCAGATTTCCTCATTCTCGATATGGAAGAAGATGCGGAAATACCTATTATATTGGGGAGGCCATTCCTAGCAACGGGGAGAGCTTTGATTGATGTCGAAAGAGGAGAATTAACACTAAGGGTGGAGTCTGAAGAAATGGTGTTTAAAGTTTTTAAACACGTCATTGAGCCACCAACCATGAGTGGGTGCTTTGCAATCAGCACCATCAAACCCCCATGTGAGCCAATACAAGTCAACCAAAGAGCGATGAGCCCAAGAAAGCAGACATGGTTTGCTGAAATGCCACTAAAGGAGGTAAGTATCCCTGAACTCCCCCTTACTGATAATGCTAAAAAGAAAAGAAGAAAAAGAAAACGCCAAATGTGGAGGAAATGGATTGGTTGGGGGCTTAATCCACCCCAGGGTTATTAAGGCTAAAGAACTTGCGTCCGGCTAAAAGACGTTAAAGACAGCGCTACTTGGGAGGCAACCCAACGTTTTAAATTATGTCATTTTAATTTATGTCTTTATTTTATTTTATTTTGTCTAAGAACAGTCACACGGTCTTGGGGTCTTGTGTTTGTCTTTGTGATTGATGTGCATGGAAATAAATCAAGAAAAGCAAGAATTTCCAGAAAAGCGGGTAAGCGTCGCGGCTCGGGAGAGCGCGCGCCAAAAGAATCGAACAGCGCAGAGTTTAGCGCCATGGCTGAGAGCAGGCGGCTCCAAAATCCTAAAATTTGCCAAGTGTAGCGCCAAGACCAGAATGTGGGGCGCAGAAAAGTCCCGCAGAGCCTTAGATGATTAGCCGCGCAAAGAGGAATCCAGAAACTTAAAAACGCCCAAAAATCAGATTTTCCCCAATTCCAATTTCAAAAACCTAACCTTCCCTCTCCAAAAACCCACGAAATTCCTAAAATTTGCCCACAAATCCTCCATAAATCCAACCCAACCACAATCAAAAATCTTAAATTCCCAAAAACCCTTAGCCATCTCAACCAACAAAGCTCCATTCCATAGCCTCAAACCACCAATTGAAACAAGAACAAGCTTGAAGCTTCTCATAAAAAGGTAATATTTTTCTGTTCTTGAATCCTTTACTGAAGTCACAGGAGGTAGTAGTTTGAAGGAGTATTGTAGTTGAAATAATTGGGTACTGAAAAGTTGATTGTGAAGTTTAGAGAAAAGAGTATAAAAGGAGTGTGGGTATTGGGTAGAAAAGTTGAAGTTTGGGGGTGTTGTGTTCGCTGCTAGTTGTCAATTGTGTAGGAAACATTTGTGCCACTAAATTGTAAGCTCCAGAAACTGTTTTAACCATGGCCACCAGGAAAAGAAGAGGCTCCACATCCACCCCAACCCCACAATACGATGAAAATAGGTTTGTGAGCTACCAAGCCTACCAAAGATACAAAAAGCTTGATACCAGACCCTTAATACCAGAAAGGGGAATGGACTACCAGAGGGAGTCATATGGGGAAGAAGATATTTATGAGCCCATTCGGGCGATGATTGAGTTAAGGGAGTGGAGGAAATTTGTGAATCCGGAGAAGATAGCACCAGTAAACACAACAATGGTGCGTGAATTTTATGCCAACTTTCCGGAGAAGGTGGAAAGGGGATGCTTTGTAAGGGGACACTATGTGCCTGTGACAGCAGAAGATATAAATATACAATTGAAGACGGTTGATGTTGAAGAAAGAAGTGATTGGAATCACTTTAGAACATGGTCTAGAAGCATTGACCACATCGACTGGAATGCCGTTGCAGACACCGTGAGCTACCATGGGGCTGTTTTTGATATTGGAAGAAATGGGTCAAGAGCACTGAACAGGTGCCAATTCAACAAAGTAGCCAAAGGTTGGCTATATTTAAATACCGCATGATTCCGTCCACGCACTTCACCAGAGTGCCAGAGGATAGGATTAAACTGATATATGGAATTATGAGGGGGTTGACGATTGATGTGGGGAAAGAAATAGTGCAGAGCATTGAGGAAATCAGCAGGTTGGTAACAACAGGCGGATTGGGACATGGCTCAGTTATCACAAAGCTATGTCACATGAGTGCGGTCCCAATCCTACCCACGGATACTCATGAAAGAAACCAACTGCCCGTGTCCTATGGGATAGTGCACTCTTTCTGCACTCCAAGCCCCAAAGAGCCTGACGAGAGTACAACCAGCAGCAGCAGAGGCCGCCATGGACGAAGATGAGCCTGAAATAGGGGCTCAATATGAGGCAGGACCTAGCCACCGACCAACCACATGAGCAGAACCTCCAACGCCCACAATGGAGCAATTGTATCAAAATCAGATGAGGATGATGCAGACCTTGGACACAGTAGTACAAGGACAACAAGAAACAAGGCAACAAATCAACGAGTTGAGTTCCTTGTTCAACCAATGGTCGATGCATTATCCACCGCCACCACCACCATTTTAGCCAAAGTTTGTAAGTGTCTTATTTCTTTTACTGTCTTTGAGTCTACACACATTGGGGACAATGTGTGATTTAAGTTTGGGGGTGTTGTATTTATGTGTCATGTTATGTTTTATTTAAGTCTTTTTGATTGTTTATGTTTATTTTGAGTCACAAAAAAAAAAAATCTTTTTTGAGTCATAATTGCCTGTCAAAGATCATGTATGTTGTAGTTGCTAGAAACACCTAGTGAAGGAAGGCAGAATAATGTAACGGAATTGAAGCAACTATCTAAACACCTAAGTTAGATATGCCAAAAACTCACAAAATCTGTCTATTTGGAGTCTCTTGCTTGAGTTATGCATGATATATGATAAATACTTATGTGTTATGATTGCTTGCTATTTGAGGCGAAATAGTTAGGATATGCATGTTAGGGAGATGACTCAGGCATTTCTTTGATAGCCAATTCTTACAATTCTTTTCTAGTCCGTACTTTAAAAATATCCCTAGTCAGCCCCATTGAGCCTAAATTTGAAACTTCTTCTTTGACACCCTATATTCCCACAAATTGTACCATAAGTGAAAATATGAAAATAGTGGAATACATTGTGTTAAAAAAAAAGACAAAAAGAGTGAATAAGTCACAGACCCCAATACAAAAGTAATAAGAAATAGGCAAAGCCTAAGTTTGGGTCTTGTCATTATTATATACTTCACTCTCCCAAAACAAAAGAGGGGAAAGATAGAATCGAAATGAAGAAAAGAACAAAAAGAAAAGGGGAATACTGAAAAGCTAAAGAGCTTATGGTACACGAAATGAGCCTAAATTGCCTATTTTTACCTACCCCTACCTAAGCCTACATTACAACCCTTAAAGTCCTGAAGATCTCTTCTATGCATATCCAGAATTAGTGGAGAATAGCAAGTAAGCATGCCATAGGAATTCTTGAATTTACATGCATGATTTAGTATATTGACTTCCATTAAGCATGATGAATATGAGTTTATAAATATTTAGCTTCATGTGTTTAGTGTGCTGAAAACTTCATGCTATATGTTCCTGCATATTATTTTGCTAACCTTCATGTTTTTCTAGTTAACACTATTGCAGCAAAAGTAATCAATGGCAGTGAGTCTTTTATTTTTCGTTTCTTTGAGTCTTTTATTTCTTTCTTTCTATCTTTGCTCGAGGGCGAGCAAATGTTAAGTTTGGGGGTATTTGATCGGTGTATTTTATATACACCTTTTGAGTCAGTTTTAGTTAGTCTTTTGTCCCGTTTTGCACATATAAGTGTTGTATTAGGATAGTTTTCCTTTCTATTGAGTCAAAGTGGTTAAAATGGCCAAATGACGGAAAAAGAGCTAAAAAAGGGCAAAAGAGGAGATGCCAGAGCTGGAAACAGAGAAAGTGGCGAACGAGGGTAAAATCTGCACACACATGGCGCCTCCTGCAGCAGGCGCGGCGCGCCACTATTCGCAGAGGTCGCAGAAGATCCAGCCGCCGTGGCGCCTCGCATGCCAGATGCAGGCGCGGCGCTAAACATCCGAGAAGCTACAGAGTTCCAGTACGCGCGCCTCGCATGCCAGATATCGGGCGCGCCAAAACACCCGACGGATTGCAGAACTCAGGCGCGCGCCGACGCGAAAATTAGGTCTTTGACGAAATGCAGGCCAGCTCAAGGAAAAGAGGAGGCGGTTTGCGGCTATAAAAGGAGAACCCTAGGCGCTTTTAAGGGTTCCTTTCGCACAACACAAGACTTTTGCTTGGAGATTGGATACCATTAGTTTAGTAATTTCTTTTCCTTTTTGTTCTTTATTTCGCTTTTGTATGATGAACATGGAATTAGTTTTTGTCATGTCAATGGCTAGGAACTAATTCTCTTATGTGGCTCTCCATTGTTGAATTGCTAGAAACTTATGTTATAAATTAATGCACGCTTATGGTTATTTTTCTTATTGTGAGATCTATCCAATAATTGAGTTGAATTCTTGTAATTAATTGACAACTAATTATCACTATATGATTTCTAATCGATTCGAAAGGGGATTGTGAATATCTTGTAAGTTGGGTAGACATTCTTGGATTGGGGATGAAAATACCTCAATTATTTATGTAAGCGTTGATGAGAGGCTTAACAACCCTAATTTTGCGCATTGGCGTGACGGTCAACTAGGTTTTTGTTCTTAATCCTCCTATAAAGTTATCCTTATCACCAAAGGTAGGTAAGGTGCGACATCGGGTTGAGTGTTTATATAACCCTAACGGAGTATAAAACGATTTCAGAACCCGCTTTCTCCAAAAGAAGAATACCATAAGTTAATGCATTAGTACGTAGCATAAGCGGATAGTAAGGATACATGGAAGCCCTATTCTCATCACATCTGAAGTAAATCTTTATATTTAAATAGCTTTCATAATTCTTAGTTATAAACAACCAATCATTTATCACTTCGCCAAATAGATACTAGAAAATAGATAGTTGGTACTTGAACCCTAATCCTAGAGGACGATATTCGGTCTTATCAAGACTATACTACTTGTCACGATAACGTGCACTTGCGTTTAAAGTGTGTGCATCTTACCGCGCATCATCCTGCCACCCTGCCTCAATGTCAGAAACCTATCAACCCAGGCTCTCCTCATCTCAGGAGGCAAAAAGTGATCTAGGAAGGCCTCCGTGAACTCGTACCAAATGGCTGGAGGAGCACCCACGCTCCTGGACAGTTCCCACGACTCAAACCAGTTCACTGCAACATCGCGTAACCAATAAGAAGCTAGTACAACTGACTAGGCCTCCGAGGCCTTAATCACCCGCATAGTCCGCTGCACCTGCCGAATAAACTCCTGAGGATCATTCTCAGGTCTCGACCCATAGAACTCTGGCGGATTGCAACCCGTAAAAATCCCGAACCTCAAATCGCTCGCTTGTGGTTCGCACGCCTCGCTCAGGCCGCTCGCCACTATCCTGGCCAGTAACCAAACTGTATCTTTGTAGTCTCTATCCTCTGCCTCCGGATGAGGGACTGGAGGCTCGGGTATCGGAACCTCTGGACCTGCAGCTGCTCTAAGCCCCTCTAGTACTATCGGCGTAACCGAACTAGCCGACTGGGCCACAACCTCAGGCATAGTCTGGGCCTGAGCCCTAGTCACTCTCTGCGTCCTACCAACAGCTCCTACTGCTGCCTTTCCCTTCTGGGCTACTGTTGTCTTCCGTGGAGGCATAACTGATACACAAGATTATGTCAGAGAGAGATCAACCTAATAACACAGCTATACTGCACGATCTCAGAATGAGAAGAATGTAAACCAATCCTAAATATCTTGTAGCCTCCTGATTATAGGTGTGGTGCACAACACACCGATAAGCAAGACTCTGTTAGACACGGTCTGTAGACACTTTCCGAGGACTAACTGCTCTGATACCACTTTTATCGTGACCCGACCCTAGGCCCGCGACTGGTGCCCTACCTGGGCACCCTTACAGGTATACATCAGAGATAACCAGCGGAATATAAATAAAGCTCATAGACATGCAGTAATGTGAAATAAGAACCAGACTAGCCGATAAGGTCACCTTCCTGCATATATACATAAC
The DNA here is from genome assembly GCA_029844215.1 of Przewalskia tangutica. NCBI lineage: Eukaryota > Viridiplantae > Streptophyta > Magnoliopsida > Solanales > Solanaceae > Przewalskia > Przewalskia tangutica. The sequence continues at coordinate 21,757,300 of CM056730.1, read as the reverse complement.
AAAGGGATACATCTTTTACAAGTCCAACCCACAAAACATGACTACAGACCTCTAAGAGTTTGGACCCTATCTATGACGGGACAGGGCCCCGCCATACCCCTGAATGTACATAAATCTACAACAACAGGGATCTGTACCAAAAGGTAAGCCTCCGGAGTAATGAAGCCTCCCAAAAGCTGAACAGAGATCCTAAGAGTGAGGATCAACAAACTGTTTACCTCTACCTGCGGCATGAACGCAGCCCCCGAGGAAAGGGGGTCAGTACAAAACATGTACCAAGTATATGAAACTGAAAGTACTGTAATGAAATCATACAGTATAAAATAAAGCTGGAGACATGTATTATAACCAAATTAACAGTACAATGTGTCTTACTAATAATGAGAGTAAATAAGAGTAAACCTTACTGTTTAGAAATAGGAAGCTTATGATCAAACTAGGGCCACCGCCCGTAGTATCATTATGCAATCCTACTCCTGGGACTATTTCACCCGCATAGGTCTTGTGAACCCGCATGAGGCAATTTGCCTCGCATGGAACTATTTCACCCGCATAGGACTATTTCACCCGCATGGACCTTGTGGGCCCGCAATGAGCATATACGTCATACTCGTATCGTGGGGAGCAAATCCACGGAAATGGAAAATGCAACATGACCCGGGGATTGACCCCGTAATAATAATATAACACTAGCACTAACGACCATCATGAACAACATATTCAAGTTAGCAATCTTTAACTCTCATTAATTAAACTTAAGGCACTATCATGTAAAATCCAGGAATTTAACCCCAAAGTTCTACGTACTTTTATTCCTTTAAAAAGAACCATTTTCATATAAAATCCACAAGATATTAACACCCGTAGTATCAAGGCATGTCTATTTTTCAAATCAAGTTACTACACCTTTAGAAATTCATTTCTAGGCTTTGAAACCAAGTTACTTCTACTTTCCAAACTCAAGTAACCTATACCTTTAAATCAAGTTACTTATATTCTTTAAGTCAAGTATCGTATACTTTCAAAATTAAATCATTTATTCTCTTTTAAATCATTCAAGTAAACCACTCTTTTAACTTTCCATAAAGTCTTTATAACTAACTTTCCATAAATCCATTATAACACTTTATGTTTTTAGATAACTAAGGCATTTACATCCTTTAAAAACCAAGTGAGTTTAACTTTCCAACTCAACTAAACTTGTACCCTTTTAAACCAAATCAATTGTACCAAAATGAAACCGAATTCATTTAAGACATGTACGTCAACCGTACTATACATTTATAAGAATCATGCTCAAGAAGATAGAGAAAGTTCCACATACCTCTTCGACTTAATCCACCCGCTAAGTTGAATACGCCGCACGTAGAATGTCAACCTATAATGACCATAATAAGTCTATCAACTTCTAGCTTTCTAAGGTAGAATAATACTAAGTATAAGGTCTCTTATTCTACGGAAATTTGGACAACACTTTCCCTGTTTCTACGTACTTTTCCACCTTTTTCAAGGCCCGAAATCAATAACCAATACGCCACATTTAAGGCACAACCAATCAAGCAACAATACAACATTAGTCCTTTTTCAATTCTTTAATCCAAGTCGTTACTCCAACATGTTAATACGTCATAACAATTATAACAACTAAATTCCCTTTCTTGTATAACATGTGACGATTATAACTAACAACCAAATTGATTAACAACTTCAATGGCTATCATGCCATATTTTGGTATTCACCCTCCAAATTCCCCAACACTTATAAATCTTTATTCCTTATATCACAAGGTCATTTATCAACTGCTATAACATGTAATCTTCAATTACATTAGGAAGACAAAGATCATTACCTCAATAAGCCCAAATATAATCCAAGATTAAAAATCGATCCTTAGCAACTTTAGCTCATTTTCTTTACGTTCCAATCCACTCCAAGTAACCCTTAGAAGTTCATAACCAACTTCTCTTCAAGTTCCAACTCAACATATGAAGAACACCTTAGGGTTTCAAGGTGCGACTAGCGGATTAACGTAGTATTTCCTGGATTTAAGAGGTTGTTTATGCTTAGTATACTACTAGGGATCCTTGGTTTGAGTATGGGGATTTATCAACAACATTTGAAGAATTTTCTTGTTCTTCAAGGAGCTTGGCCGAGAGCCTCCTAAGTGTGCACATAGTTTTCTTGAAAATTTTCTAAGTGTTTCTTGCTACTAGTAGATGGATATATAATGAAACTAAGGGTTAAGATTAAAACAAATGTGTGGCCAAGATTGAGATGAACAAATATCTTGAGTCAACCTGGCCACTTGGCCGTGCCATTCTTGCCCAACATGGGTCATGTGGGGGTGACACGTGTCACCCTCCTATTGATCCAAAATATTTTATCTCTCCATAATTCTAATAAATTCCATAAGTCTCAAATACCAAATTTGAGAACCAAATTCCAATTATTAAACCTTTTTCCTACACGAGGTTCAGAATATTTTCTGTAGGAAAAAGTAATCTTTCTTTCGTTTCAAGCTTAAAGTCATATTTTCTCACGTAGGTCCTTATAGACATGTCCTGGAACTACGGGGTGTAACAGATATGTTGTTGGCCGATTTGAGGCAATTTTGTGCCATTGGTTTCGTTAGTTATATTGTTGTTGTTATTCACACTTGTCGCATGTTAAAGTGAGGTAATATGGTTGTTGATAAGTTGGTATGTCATATATAGAAATGTTGGAATGAGAATTGGATTAAAAGGAATTAAGGAAAAAGACTTTGGATTGTTGTAGTTATTGTTGGACGAAAACTGCCCAAAACTGTTAGACGTTGTGATGTCGTTTTATGGACTATTTTAGGGTGCATATATGCTGAAAAATCAGCCCCTAACATGCATGTTTAATGTGGTAAAGTGACTAGTAAAAGTCCTAAGGAATAAAGGTGTTAAAGGCTTCACATTGTACCCTTAATGTTGGTTTATTATGGACTGTTTTATGGACTGTTTTGCCGAATGTGTTGTATAGATTGTGGGGCAAAATTTTACATGTCAAGTTAGGCGTGTAATCCCCTTTGGTTAACTGTTGGTTGTGCCTAAATGTGGCTTGTTGGTTGATGAATTCGGGCCTTGGAAAAGGTGGAAAAGTATGTAGAAACAAAGGAAGTGCTGCCCAATTTTTCGTAGAATAAGAGGGCCATTATTTGGTATAAGTCTTATACTAGTAAGTATGGTATTGATAGAATTGCTAGCGTCATTATAGGTTGAAGTACTACGTGTAGCATATTCTACTTGGAATGTGGAATAGCCGATGAGGTTGAAGTACTTGGAGCGTTTTGCTACTTGTCGTATTGGTTAGTCGTCACGAGGTACGTGGACTTCTTCCTTCTATCGACATGACTATTCTTGAAGTATACTTGCCTTGTTATTGGGGTATACATGACTTATTCTTGGAGTATACTTTCCTTGTTATAGGAAGTATTCATGTTATTGATTTTATGCTAAAGGCATGTCTAGAATATTCCTAAGTTCTTACCAAGTCTTATGGGGGATGTTGGTAAGAGTCGCTAGGAAGTATTGGAGTCGAGTTGACCTTGGTAATGTACTACACTAATGAGAATATGTATCAAACAAGCCATTGCAACGTTAATGAAAATGTATCGACAATCAATTATATTGAAATGAGTAGAATTCTCCAACTGCATAGAAACTAAGATAAGACAAGATTGTATTACATTTTCTAGATCATGACTGTTTTAACAAGATCGTTATAAACGAGTATAACCTATTCACGACTCCTATAAGTATTAATTCTGAAAGTATGGGAGACGTCACTTGATTTAAAAGTATAGATTACTTGGTTTGAAAAGAACAAGTAACTTGATTTAAAAAGTATAGATTACTTGGTTTGAAAAGAACAAGTAACTTGATTTGAAAAGTATAGATTACTTGGTTTGAAAAGAACAAGTAACTTGATTTAAAAAGTATAGATTACTTGGTTTGAAAAGAACAAGTAACTTGATTTGAAAAGTATAGATTACTTGATTTGAACAGGTAGATTACTTGATTTGAAAAGTATAGATTACTTGATTTGGAGAGAATAAGTAACTCGATTTGAAAAGTATGGATTACTTGATTTAAAGAGAATAAATGACTTGATTTGAAAGAAGAAGTAACTTGATTTAAAGGTATATGTTACTTGATTTTGAAAGAAGAAGTACTTGGTTTTAAAGGTATAAGTTACTTAAGTTTAAAGTGTAAGTAACTTCGTTTTAATAGTGAAAGTACTTTTGGGTTCAACTCCCTAATATTACATGATATGTACGGTGAATGTACATAGTACTTTTGGGGTTCAACTCCCTAATATTGCATGAAATGATTCTTTTTATAAAGAATAGATGTACATAGTACTTTTGGGTTTATTTCCCTAACATTACATGATTTGAGTCTTCTTGTAAAGAATGGATGTACATAGTACTTTGGGTTCATTTCCCTAATGTTACATGACATGATAATGCCTTGAGTGTATTAAAAGGAAAGATGTGATAGCACCTTAGTTTCATAAAAGTTGTTATAACGGCTTTATGGGAAGTTGTTATAACGGCTTTTATGGAAAGTCAAAAGATGGTTTAAAATATCATATGGTGTGTGAGATGGTGGTACCTTGGGTTGTCTAATTGAAAAGTATAACTTACTTGAGTTTAAAATGTGTAGTAACTTGATTGGAAAAAAATAGTGTCTTGATACTACGGGTGTTAGTGTCTTGGTTGTTTAAAAGGAAGGCATGGTATTGTCTTGGTTATGTTGAAAAGAAGGCATGGTAATTGTCTTGATTTGTTTAAAAGGAAGGCATGGTAATTGTCTTGGTTTAAAGGAAAGACATGGTATTGTCTTGGTTTGCTAAAATGATGTTATTTCATTTTATGATAATGAGAGTCAAAGATGATTTATTTGCATATTTCGTGCAAGTGTTATATTTCTACATCACCTCGTCCCTCACTAGGGGCCCGACAACATTATGATATTATTCCATGGACTTGCGATCCATGATGCGAGCTGGTATAGATGCTTATGCGGGTCCAAGGACTCATGCGGGTGAAAAAGTCCCATGACATCATTCCGTGTATTTGCTCTCCACGATGCGAGTATTGCGTATATGCTCATTGCGGGTCCACAGGGCCTATGCGAGTGAAATAGTCTCATGCGGGTGAAATAGTCCTATGCGGGACAAATAGTCCTATGCGAGTCCACAGGACTCATGCGGGTGAAATAGTCTCATGCGGGTGAAATAGTCCCATGAATAGGATTGTATAATGATATTACGGGCGGATGGCCCTAAATTGATCATGACCCTCCTATTTTGAAACAGAACAGTTTACTCGCATTACTCTACTTTTAAAAAGGGCACAGTGTATTGATACTTGATTATTATACTTGTCTCTTGTTATTTGTTTGGCCTGTTACAATTACAGTGATACAGTAGTATAGGAGTACAATGATACCAGGTACAATTGACTCTTGTTTTATATGACACGGTAGGATCTGGTATTTGATTTTCATACTTGCCCCTGTCATTCTTTTGTACATTTATGATCTTGTTACTGTACTTTATTTCTGTTCCATACTTGGTACCTGTTATACTGACCCCCTTCGTGGGGTTGCGTTCATGTCCGCACGTTTAGGTACTCAGTTGTGGATCCGCGAGCTTAGGATCCTTGTTCAGCATTTTGAGATGGCTCCAATGTTCCGAAGTTCGTCATTATGGCTAGGTATATTCAGGGGTACGACGGGGCCTTGTCCCGTCATAGTTACTGTTCAAATTCTTAGAGGTCTGTATTCATATGTGGGTTGGACTGGTGAGATTTGTATTTACATTGTGGTACAGTGTAGTTCCAATCAGAGGTTATGTATATATATATTGTGGCAGCCTTTCCGGCTTTGCCTTTGTTTAAAAAAAAATGATGAGTGTTGTTTATCTTCCGCGAGTTATTTATGTTATTTGGGTAGAAGGGTGCCCAGGTAGGGCACCAGTCGCGGGCCCGGGAATTCGGGGCGTGACAATGGTAAATTGACCTAACAAGGAACTTTGAGCAGAATAAAAACGTGGGAGAACAAGTCAAAGCTTGGAGAGCAAGACGAGTGAAGAACAAGTCAAATCAGTTGAGAGAATCACGCCTCAAGCTACTGCTTCACGTGCCCATTTTTAGCTCAACCTCCACAACCAATCGATAGGCTTTTTTAGGACGACTATCTACTATAAATAGAGAAGGCAAAAGAGTGATTCGATATCCAGAAAATTACAAAGAAAAATATCGAGAGACCACTCCAGCTTTGAGAACAGAAACTGGATCAACAAGTGTTGCCTGAGTTTGTGACGACATTCTGTCCAACATTATAATTGCTGCTTAGATTCTACATTTGTTCTTTCATTGAAGCAATCGTAATGAGATGTCATGCACCTCTATTTTAGATAGATTTTTCAGGCATAAGTCATCTACGACTTAACCCTTTTTATTCCTTTTGTATCATCTTGTAATATTGTAAAGAAGGAATATATCAATTATATATATATATATATATATATACACACAATACTTTAATATAACCTATGAAAAATTAAACCTGTGTGTCTTTATTATCCGCTGCAATTTAACTTTTCAAAGGTTTTTCTGTTTTTATCTTAAGTGTCGGCAGTTCTATCAGATAACATTTTTAACGATATTTGCAAACTGTTTCAAGCGTACAAGTATTTTACTTACTGTTTATTTTTATTTATTCCATAGTATAATCTCAGAAACCCAACAAATTGATCTGAAAATCGCCATTGATGTAGCATTGAGATGGAGGGAGTTGGTTTTTACTTTTTTGTGAGGGTTTAACAGAGCGGTTAGAAGAGGCAATGAAAATTGACACGTGTTAACCAATTAAGAATGTTAAGTTCTTGAACAAGTTATACACAAAATATTACTCTATAAGACACTTAAATTAAGCCGAGGAGTAGTAAGTTAGCGATTCATAACTATTGTTTTAGTTTAGTACGCATGTATCCCAATATGCGTTCGCTCAATTACGCTATATGAATGCGTTGGATATAGACACGATAGACTGTATGCATTCACGAAGGGTATTTGCTATGACTCGTATAGCTATCCTTATGTATCGCAAATACAATATATATATAGAGAGAGAATTCTTCCTTAAATAAAAAATAGAATTGGAAAAAATTATCCGATAAACGCAAAATACAATTACGTCTCGTATTTAGGCTCTAAACTATGTAATTATTTATGAAATTTCCTCTAAATCGAAAACAATTACAAGACTAACAAAATTGACAATAAGCAAATGGATAAATTTATATTATGTTTGATTCAATATAATTTTAGTTAAAAACTTAACTAAATTGATTTGATTTTCACAAAAAATCGAGCAAACTGAATTATGAACACCCCTACTCGTCTTGAACACTGTTAAAACTCGTATCCAATTTTAATTTTGATAATATCAAAGGTTAGCATAAATAATCTTAAAATCAAGTAAAATTTATAACTATAAAATATATTTTTTAAAATAAAGGAAATTTGAAAGGATAGTTAAATGAAGTATACTAGCTAAACTTAATGAATCTCACAATGTGTATAAAGATGGTAAAAATGAGGATCACTAGCAAAAGTTAGTTAAGAGAAAACAGGCCTTAAACTTCATACTCCATTCAAACTACATAAATATCGGATTAAATTTTCTCTTACCTTTGTCCCAATGACACACATCATTCAATCTACATATAATTCTTTGAAATACAAAATTGTCTGTTTTTTTTCTATCTTAAAAATTTAAAGTTGGATCAATTTCTTCACCTTCCCCTTCCCCTTGGATATATTCATTTCTCTAAAAATTCTTTTCATTTGGAAGGAATTAGGAGAAAAGAATACCAAGATTCAAGAATTTTAGTTGGTTTTTTTATTGCAAAATAAATAAAAAAAAAACAAATAGGAGGGAATAGGGAAGAATTTGATCAATTCTTATTATTGTTGAAGAAGATACAAAAAAAAATGAGGAAAACTCAATTGAAATCCTCTAGGAGTTCTGTGAATGAGACAAGGACCCCTAACAAATATGATGATTCAGAGGGCTTGGCCACCATTCTTAGAAGTGTTACTATGCATCCAGGTATACATAGGCGAGACAGATCCAGAATTTAACTTGATCGGTTTAACCTTTTAGTTATTATCATTTAATTCACGTTTAAATTTATGGATTTTAAATATAATATTTGTTGAAATTTTAGTAATTTTTCACGTATGTATTTATGTTATATCTTAAATATATAGGGGTTCAGTTGAAAATACGCGATCATCTAGATATTGATAAGATCCTTTGTATTGAGATTTTGTTTTAGATTATTGGAGACATTGATCTCTTAACATTTCTGATGCACTAAGCCTTTTTGCCTTAATAATCAACATTTTACCAAACGTAAAATGAGAGAAGATCAGAATAGTTTGGTCATGTCTTGCATCGACCTCTAGATGCATCAGATTATAGGTGGAAACCATGGTAAATAAAAGTGTTAACAAGGACGAGATAGACCTAAAAGTCCCATGATTTTTTTTTTATCTCGAAGGACCTACAATCTCTTGGTATCCATGCAGACCTAACAAAAAATAGGACGTGATCATAGAAAAAAGATCTACATAGGCGATACTAATTAGTTGGGATTAAGTTTTAGCCATGTTAGCATGTTTATTCTAGGTACATTGTTTGTATTCTTGGTTACAATCTTCAGCGGAACTTAACCAAAAGTGCCTCTGGCCCTGATTTGCTTGAAGATTTTCCCATTTCATACCTTGTTCTTGATTTTGTTTGACTAATAGTGCATAAATGTGTTGAAATTTCGATATCTGTGCAGGGGTCAGCAAGCAGAAGATGATGGCTGAAGATATACTTAGATATGGCAATGTAAACATTTCATCAGAAGTATTCACATTCCGCGAGTTGGCTCATGCGACAGACAACTTCAATCCTGAGTTTCTGGTTGGTGAAGGAGGATTTGGTAGGGTCTATAAGGGACACCTCAAAAGAACTAATCAAGTATGTCCTCGTGTTTTTAGTTGTGGTTATTAACTACTAATAGAACAACTGTTTCAGTTTCTTCACCAAACGTGTTTTGTGTCCCCAGGTTGTTGCTGTCAAACAACTTGACAGGAATGGAGTTCAAGGGAACCGGGAATTTCTTGCAGAAGTCTTGACTTTAAGTCTTGTTAACAATCCAAATCTTGTCAATCTGATTGGGTATTGTGCTGATGGCAACCAAAGAATTCTCGTCTACGAATTCATGCACAATGGATCTTTAGAAGATCATCTTCTTGGTATGGATAACTTTACTGGAGTCTATTGTCCTTACACCATTGAGATGAACTTGAAAAACATCACCAAAGTGTATCAATAAAGTGCTTTCACAAGCTTACTTATAACATCTTCTATAAAATTTGTCGAATTTGGTTGGAGACATACTTACTAATTGTTGAAGTGTGTGACCATCTCATGTAAAAGCTTAAGTTGTTAGAGAGAGCACACTATTACTTTTTTTTTCATGGGCCAAACACGTGGAAATTCTTTTTGATAATGGGTGGCGGTAGGATTGGATCCCATAACCTCTGCGTGCTCTAATACCATGTTGAAGTGTGTGGTCATGTCATCTAAAAACTTAAGCAGTTAGAGAGCGCATATTTTACTTAATTATATTCTCAACACTAATTCATCTGCTCCTCAGATTTGCCATCAAATAAGAAGCCATTGGATTGGTATACCAGAATGAAGATAGCTAAAGGTGCAGCGCAAGGGCTAGAATACTTGCACGATATCGCTAATCCTCCCATAATCTATCGCGACTTCAAAGCATCCAACATATTATTAGACGAGTCCTTTATTCCTAAGCTCTCAGATTTCGGTCTTGCAAAGTTAGGTCCAGCGGAAGGCGAAGATCATGTTTCTACAAGGGTAATGGGGACCTATGGATACTGTGCACCAGAGTATGCTATGACAGGACAGCTTACATCTAAATCTGATGTATATAGTTTTGGAGTTGTTCTATTGGAGATTATTTCAGGGAGAAGAGCTATTGATAATACAAGATCACCAGAAGAGCAAAACTTGATTTCTTGGGTTAGTTGATAAAGTTTCTAGCTTTCTTTAACTCTTTCATTTCTTGAATAAACTTAATAGTTTGGCATACCTAAAAGGACTTATCTTGGATAATATAACAATGATAAGACAACGCTTTCTTCCATTACTTTTGCTATCCCTGAGATGTTTTACTGCAATCTAGATATTTCTTCTGTTTTTCTTTTACCTCAGATCGTTTAAACACTGAAGTTTGTGGTGTCGAATTTTTGTCTTCCTAACAAAACTTTGGTTAATGTACAATCTCAGTACTTTTGGGCAGACGTACAATAGTGCATTATGGGGACCGTAATTCTCACCGAGGCTAGACTAGGCCGGCCCCGCCCCTAAATTTTCAGTAGGGAATCAGGATGCTAGCCGGTGCCTCACAAGGGAGAGGGTGAATTGGTTCAATCCCGTGGGAAACACTTTTGACTTTTGACCTTGAAGGTTTGCCCATGGGAAAGCAGGGGTTGAAAGTTCAAGACCACCCATTTTCAAGGTCATTGGGTGTAATTGCTTACCCTACTTAGTGATCGAACCTGCCCACTTGTCATGTATAATTAGAGACATAGTCCAAGACGAAGAGCATAAATTTGATTATTGTAATTGTTATGTTGAATCATTTACTAATGTTTGCCAAACACATGGCATATTTATTGAGATTTAAGTGTTATATACTGACTATGTGATGGCAGGCTAGTTACCATTTTTATCACTTTTGCAGGCCAAACCACTTTTTAAAGACAAGAACATGCTCACTGAAATGGCTGACCCGTCGCTTGGAGGAAATTACCCTGTAAAGGGACTTCGTCAAGCTCTTGCTATTGCAAATATGTGTCTTCAAGAAGAAGCCAACACGAGACCTCTGATTAGTGATGTTGTTACAGCTCTTGAGTACTTAGCCATGCATAGAGATGATGGAGACACATTAATTACAACAGAACTAGAGGATAGTGCTTGTTCTGATAATTTGTGTCTCAAGGACTTAACAACAGAAACTAATTGTGTGTCATAAGATGAAGTACTCTGTGTCATGTTTACCATTTTTTCTCCAGTCAAGAAAGGCAGAAAAAAGACAGCCTTTTAGCTTATTGCTGATTGTAGACTTCTGTACTTTTTGATGTTTGAGATATACAAAAGATTTTGAGTTTTGGTAAGAAATTCTAGTTCTTGAATTCCAAACAACAACAACAACACCCAGTGTAATCCCACAAGTGCGATCTGGGGAGAGTGGTATGTACGCAGACCTTACTCCTACCTTGTGAAGATGGAGAGGCTGTTTCCGATAGACAGTTCTTGAATTCCAAACAACATAAAGAATTCGGAAACAAAGAGTAGACGGTTGGTTCAGAATGAGTGTGATCTTATTACATGTGTATGATAAAATACCTTTTTATATATGTATACATAGTTCGAGCAGAAAGTGCAGGTTCAGTTAAAGCCACATAACCTGTTCTAAATCCACCTGTGTCACTGAACCGAACCATTTCCTTCTTCGTATGGCTCTCAGATACTTCCACCATAGAACACATTGCGGGTAGATAACCTCCATTGATTCTTCTCTTCTTTTTCCATTTCATCGAACAAGACTCGAAACTAGGCCAACAACTGCAACCACTGGAATCAATTTTCGTATAATTAGTCTTGTAATATTCAATAAAGGCCCAGTTACATTCCAATTCAGGTGCTCTGAAATTCTCAATATCTTTCTTCAGAAGTGATCCTATGCTTCCTCTTGTACCAACCTCCACCAGATCACTTGTATTCATTTTATTGGTGATGTTGCTAGCTTTGTATAATGTCTTCTGTCTTTATATGTTCTCTTCTTCTTCTTCTTCTTCTCGACGGAGAAAGGGAAGTCTTGGAGCAACAACAAAGTTGAGAAGTTATTGTGTGACCTATAGGTTACAGATTCGAGCCATGGAATCAACCACTAAGCGGCCCTTCCCCTAACCCTACGTGAGCGCTAAATGTTCCGCGCAACCAAGCTATCCTTTTTCTCAACAGAGCTTTGTGAAGGCTTCTTGTTCATATGAATAAAAATGGTAGTTTCAGTTTTAATTATTGCTGGGATTGGATTGTTTTAGCTTTGAGTAAGGAGAAACTATTCCCTTGGACTAAAAATTATGGACATGCTTTAGTTAAAAGTTAAGGGTCTTGCATAGTTATGTTTAAAAAACAAGTACTTGTCAAGAAGAAAATTTGGGGTAAACAATGTGTTGTGTTTGTGCTCTTGGGCAATCAGTAAATTTCCATTCTTTACCTAATCCGTGAAACAATCAGGATAATTTGAATATAGAGCCAATTTGGCTTAATTGATTAGAAGTAGCTGATATGCATTATTTTTTATAAATAAGCAGTATTACGTGCTCCGATAGGATTATTGAAGTTGATAATAAGTAAGCTAAGATTTAAAAATTGAAGTTATTCCCAACAAATGTCAAACTCTGATCAAACAAGTAGTTGCATATTTGGAAGTCTTCCAAAGGTACCAACAAATGTTATAAGAAGAAATAAGTGAACTAACCTACAAAACCAACAACAACGCTAAATCCCAAGCAAGTTGGAGTCGATATATAAATCTTTATGTTCATGTCGCTCCATTTAATAAGCCTGTTTCAGTTCATTGCAATTACAATAGCTGAAAAATATTTCTGCTCATTTGATACATTTCTTTCATCAGAAGTCCTGGCTCTCTGCAGCTAAATCAAATACTTGCTCCAGCTCCTGTTTTACTTTATTACCAACAAATATAAAATTAACAGCATTCCTAGCCAGCTGGAACATCTCTCTCTTTTGTATACCTTTATAATGTAAAATGAGAGTTAGAGAGATCATAATCTATTAAGGAATAAATACCAAACCTAGAAGAGGCAAGGCTATGTGAGATGTACGAGAATAGTATACAACTATCACTAGTGCTTAAAAAGGATAAACAAAATGAATTACAATACAATAGGTTTGCTGAGTCGATTGATATTCAATCTTTCCTTCAGATAATATTACCCCGTATTATCCTTTAACGGTGTGTTGACAACTTATCTTCCAAGATAAAACAACAATCAAACAAGTGAGCAAAGGAGACTCAAGTGTTCGCTAGGAAAGAAGGATCTTTGAGTGGAAGATTGCAAGAGAGAAAGAGATTTCAGAAAATTTGAAATCATACAAGTGTGTTGAGTGTATTTGCAAATGTTCCTAAGACCTCATTTTATAGTGTTGAGAAGATGACCCTCCAATTGGCCAAGTAATGACCTTGAATGACCATGTAATGGCCTTGATTATGGAGGTTTAATTCAGCCAAATAATGACTGAATTCATTTGGAAAGTAATGAAGGTTTAATGCCTCAAAACCAGTCTAAGAGTCATGTCTTTTCGTCTACTGTCGCAACTTCTGGACCTCAAGCGTCGCGGCGCCAAACTTCGAGTAGCTAAACCCGTAATTAGAGTCGCGACGCTCCAAGCGTTGCAACCCTAACAAGACAGCGCCCCGACCCTTCCGGCTCCGTGGCCCGTGGCGCCGCGACCCGATTCCTGACTCGTTTCATATTTTAACACATCGTACACTTCTTTCGTCATTTACCAATGTGGAACACAGGTCATTTGGACAATAACTGTCCATCATTCTATGTCTCAAACGTTTTACTTACGTACCAATATCTCTTTCACTAATGAAATTTACGATACTTGACACTATGTGTGCACGTGTGTGGAAACGATGTTTCCGACGTGCGAGGCTTGTTTGTCACGACCCAAGTCACAAGTCGTGATGACACCTACCCTATTCCTCCGAGTAGGTGAACCACGTTCTCATTAACAAGTTAAATTAGTGGAAAATAAATAAAGAACAAGTAGTTATAAAGTCTTAATACTTATCATCCCTAAAATTGTCACGACATTTCCCAAAAATCTGGTCAAAGGGTACAAGAGCGCTAAACATGGTCTGAAATAGAAGTCTTTTGATGCACACGACTTTTTTATGGAGTCTGCTTCCATAGTTGCTTGAGCGACAACCACCTTGCGAAGAACCTATTTCACCAAGTAGTGCAAATTTCTCCCTTTTTAGAATGGCTCCAGTGGCTACATTTATGTTAAGTCTGGTCACTCGGGCCGTTGTACCTTTTGATTATGGTATGGTATTGTCAGATCCGAACATAGGGCTACTTTATTTGTTTGTCATATCTTCGCTAGGTATTTATGGAATTATTATAGCAGGTTGGTCTAGTAATTAGGGGGCGGCCGTTCGGTCGCCTATGATACTAGGACCAATAGGTTCAAAATGGGTTTGTGCCGCAGGTGTTGAACGATCTACTCTACACATGTGTGGGCTTACATGGCTAGGGCTCATAAACCCTTTCTTTCATTTATCAATAGGGAAAAATACCCGAAGGCTACATACTGTCTGTCAATAACCAAAGAAAATGGAATTCACTAAGAAGCCCTTCAGGGGCCACGGACGACCAAGTAGCTCACCCTGAATGACTGGAAGATGTCCACCTCGCGGATCAGCAACGGGGCGTAGAACTGGAACCTGGATCGTACTCTGCACTCAACAAAAGTGCAGCAAGAGTAGTATCAGTACAACACTAATACCGGTAAGCATCATAGGTCGACAATGATTAGATAACGCATGAAGAAGTTGAAACCAACAAGTAGCACATAGAGCAAACAGGTATGGTCACATATCATATACAAGTAGAATGTAAAGAAATCATGAAACAGCCAGGACAGATAAAATTCACCAGATGATCAGTCAAATATATGAGCAAATCCACTCTCGTACACACATGCTAAGGCAACGCCTCAAGCCATGACTCATGGGGGACCCGCGAAGTACATGTACCACTCGTGCTCTCCGGCATAAACCTCGGAGGCTATCAATCACTCTCAATCTCCGGCAAAGACCTCGGAGGCTATCAATCACTCTCGATCTCCGGCAAAGACCTTGGAGGCTATCAATCACTCTCAATCTTCGGCAAAGACCTCAGAGTCACTCAATCATTCTCAATCTCCGGCAAAGACCTCGGAGTCACTCAATCACTCCCCTCACCAACATCACAAAAATAATATAGAAGCATGTCAGGCGTGATATCAGTCTTAACACATATCATTAGTATACAATCGACAAATACAAGTCATATCACTGTCCTATGTTCAATTATCATCATTATAATTCCTTTATTTTCACGTGATCAGTAAGCTAGTATGAAACAGAGATACGATCAGGCGAGAATCATAGAAAATAACACATTAGCGATGAACCCCTTCGGCACCACAGTCCTGCCGACGTTCTATCATGCTATCCCTGTCACTTCCTACAACTACATACGATTCTCTAATCAGAGTCTAACTAAAGTAGATCATAACCTACCTCATTGCCGAGCGGGTGCCATGAACAATCAAACTAATGTCTTCTCTTTGCGTAGAGCCTCTGAACGCTTAAAATCTAGAAAATATGCGAACTACGTTAGAATACGAATCTAAGGACACCCATATTGCTATATTTATATCAACAAGATTTTTACCATTTCAATTGTATGACTAAACTCATACTCATATAAAAATATTAACATAACTTCAGGAAATTCAATAATATTTCTTTCTTTCAACTTTCTCGTATCTCCCGCTTGTAAATGATATAATCATTAAATTCGTAACTCCAAATAGGGTGTTTATTGTACCACATCGATCGAAGGCAACACTAGGACCTCTTATTATGCCGAATCCCATATGACAATACTTAGTTAGCTGGTGAAAATTTATGAAAGAAACAATCCTATAAAATTTGTGTCGCCAGAATTTTTGTAAAATAAGGCAGAAACTTTAAACAATCATAACTTGCACCATAATTTATGTGTGCGCACTTTTGAAATTAATTAGGACGAAGAAGCATACTTTAATTAATTAGGAGAATTGGATTAATTACCTACTAATTTGGGCTAATTAATTTTGGACCCCATTTTCCAATCCCACGACCTTTTTTATTTATTTATTTATTCCCATATCACTATTCCCTAAACTAAATAAATCCCACAACCCGCACCCCTCTTAATTATGAAATCGGCCCATTCCCACATCCCAATCCCATTAGCGACCCGACCCCCACTCTCCTTTCTAACCAGACGCCACATCGTCCAATCCTAACCAACAAATCCATTTTGTTTTCAATCCCAACTCTAAGCCAACCAGAACTCCCTAAAACTCGTCGGACCACCACCATCATGCCCAAAAATCCTCCGGATAAACGCCATAGCCGACACCAAACCTCACCCGTCTCGTCTCCCCTTTTTCTAAACCTCTGAACTATGAGAGTTCGTTTTAACCACTGAATCGAGACATGCATGAAGGTCTGTCGGTTTGCTGGACCTTCCTCTCTTCGATTCAGTGGATAAAATATGATTCGAAGTCGTTCGAAGGTTAATCTAGAGGAACAAACCCTTTTCTCTGTCCCAACATTCTCTTCCCCTCAAATCGGACCGAGAAAGGTGAGATTTTTCACCTTTTTCCCTGATCTCATCTATCAAAATGTCAGACACACTTTCCCCTTTATTTGAATTCGAATTTCAAACTAAAGAGCTTCTTGAAGAAGCTGCTGAAACCCCTGAGTATTGGACTATAAATACAACCCTTTGGGTTGTGTTCAAAGGATCGATTTTTCAGTCCCTAAAAAAGAGCCAAGAACAAAAACCAAAGAAAGCTGATTTTGATAATGTTTATGATGAACAAGAAATTAGTAGAAGAATAAATGATTGGAATTATGGAATGTACATAGCAGTAATGAGTTCTACGCATACTAACGATTTAGATTATATTTATGACCTAATATCTAAAACATTAATTGGAAAAGTAGCATTTTGGATGGAATCTATAGCATACCTACTAAGAGGAGAAATATTTTATCATGCAAAAGATTGGAAAGCTATACTAATGATATTTGATATGGTATCAAAAAGGGAATTTCTAGGAGAAAGATGGTTAGTAGCCAGAGAAAATGTATTTGCTGAAAGGAAAACAGAGATAATAATAAATTTGAATAATATGAAATGTTGCAAGATTAATAAATTACCATAATATACAATAACTTTTACTAAATTCTTTTATGAAGCAAGATTCCTACCACAAGAAGGATTAATATATCAACAACTTTATTATGATCATCTACCAACACCATATAATGTAGAAGTATCTAAAGAATATAGTCAATTAGAACCAAGAGAAAATACATTAGGAGAAATGATAAGAGTACTACGAGCATATTTAGTGAGAAAATGTGAAGAATATAGAATACAACAGAAGGTTAAAAAAGATAAGAAATTAGGACTAAGAGAAATATGTGGATTCACGGAAAGAAGATTAGTATTTGGATGTGATGATAAAAGGAAGGAACGCAAGTATAAAAAACACCATAATAAACATAAGAAATATAAGAAAAAATCGTTTAAAAGGTATAAGAATTATGACAAACCATATGATAAACCCTATAGGAAAAGGAGATTTAAGAAATTTAGAAGATATAGGAATACACCTGAAACTAGGAGAAAATTCAAGCATAAAAGAATATTTAGACGAAGAAGATATGTAAAACATTTAGAAAAAGAAGCACCTAAAGAATGTAAATGCTGGAATTGCAATGAAAAGGGACACTATGCTAATAAATGCCCAAAATTAAAGAAAAAAAGAGTAAAATATATAAATATCACACAATTTATTATGAGCTTAGAAAAGATAACAGAAAAAAGATAATAAATGGTATAGTGATGAAGATTTTTATATTAGTCAAACAGAAGAAGAAAGTGATACGGAAACAGGAAATATTAATTATATAAATAACTGCTCAGATAGTGAAAATATTTATTCAGATAGTGAAAATAACTCAAAATAAATGAATCAACAAAAAGAAATAGAGAAATTGGAAAAAGACAAAGACTTATTAGAAAAGATGTGAGAGATATTATGCTGAAAGGATTCATAATAGTACTTATCCAACAGAATATAAATATTATCATGATAAACATAAACAAGCAGTTAATAATCTTTTCAGAATAAGAACAAGACAATTGGAAATAATAAGACAAGGAATTAGAAATGTTAATATCTGATGGTAGCAATTTATATAGAAGCCCATATAGAATATAAATCCAATAAAATGATAAAACAAAAAATATTTATCGATAGCGGAGCAGATATGTGCTTAGCAAAGAAAGAAGTATTAGAATCTTATAAATGAAAGAGATCTAAAACACACTGAATAAGAGTAACATGATTTAATGAGCAATCAAAGGAATTAGAAGTTGTAGCAGAAAATTAATGTTAGGAAAAATAATATTTAAATTACCAATAGTATACCAAGATAACAATATGAGTCAACAAGTGTTATTAGGAAATAATTTCTTAGATTATTTTAAAACACAAGTCATAAAAAACAATACTTTAAGTCTACAAACACCATGTAATAGATGGATTATACTAAGAAGGATATTACCAATACAAACACTGAGATTGTGTAATAAAATAGACAGAAATAATAATCTGCAATTACTAAAAGAAAAATATCTTGAATTGTTAAAAGTAAACTTTGGGGAAAACCCTACACAATTATGGGACAAATAAAAAATATATGCTGAGATAAAATTAATAAATCCTAATGACATAGTCAGATGTAAGCCTATCAGGTATAGTCCGACAGATCAAAAGGAATTTGAAACTTAGTTGAAAGAATTTATTAGACTTAAAGATGATACAAGAAAGTAAAAGTCCACATAGCAGCCCAGCCTTCCTAGTAAGAAAACACAGTGAACAGAAGCGATGAAAGGCTAAGATGGTAATAGACTACAGAGAATTAAATAAGAAAACAATATTTGACGGATACTTTTTACCATATAAAAGAAATCTTGTCAACATGTTAGGAAATAAAAAATGGTTTAGTAAGTTTGATTGTAAAAGCAGATTTTGGAAAATAAAACTAACTAAGGAATCAAAACCTTTAACAGCCTTTAGTGCCCCTCAAGGACACTATGAATGGAATGTACTACCATTTGGATTAAAGAATGCACCACAAATATTTCAGATAAAAATGGATCAAGTATTTAGAAAGTTAACAGAATATTGTATAGTATATGTAGATGACATACTAATATATAGTGATACTCTAGGAGATCATATAAAACATTTAGAAGAATTCATAAAAACTGTAAAACAACATGAAATCTTATTATCCGAAAATAAGTCTGAAATTTTTATAAATAATGTAGAATACCTAGGATATGTCATAAATAAAGATGGATTACAATTACAAGAACACATTGTAACAAAAATAAAAAAATTTAAGAAAAAACTAGAAAGTAAAAAAGAAGTACAACAGTTTTTAGAAATAATAAATTATGCCTCTAATAATATAAAAGACTTACCAACTCTAAGAAAACCATTGCAAGATTTTGATTAAAGGAAAAAACAAATTGTTTGAACGGAAAGAAGAACATACTAAAGCAATAAAAAATATTAAAGAAAAAATTGAAAATCTACCAAAACATCGAATACCACAGATAAGGATCAATTAGAACTCTTCACAGATGCTAATGATATAGGATGGGGAGCTGTCCTCATAGCCTATGATAAATATGACATAGACAAGGAGAAACCTTTGATATGTGGATATGGAGGTGAAACTTGGAAACCAAATGAAAAGAATTATCATATCAACGAAAAAGAACTATTAGCAGTAAAGTTTGGAATAAAACGATTTCATTATCATCTACGACATTCTAATACACATGTAAGAGCATTTATTACCAATAAGATAGATCCTTTACAAGAATTAAATAAGATATGAAAATGGCAATCATTCTTTTGCTGTTATGATTTTATTGTCAAAAGTATATCTGGAACTAAAAATCTTCTAGTTGATTTTCTTAAGCAGGTACCAAGATGTCAATCAACAGTGACAGCTTTGAAGATTATATTAGCAATATGGTGAGCGAAATTATCCATGGTAATCAGCTCATAATTACCAAACAACAAGAACAAGAAAAACTAATCAGAGACAATACCCGACTCCTCAACCAACTCAAAGAATGTCTATCAGATTATCAAACCTATAAAAGCCTAAGAGACTCTCCAAAATTCTTTCCAAAAACCTCTCCAAAAGATATCACAGACATCCCTACTTATTCTAAATTAGCATAAATACCAACAACATCCCAGTCAATACCAGTATCAATGGCCGAAAGGTTAACATTCTCACTTGAACTTATAACCGCTTTTGAAGATATTACCAAGTTTTACAATTATAAATCAAATCCCAATATTTTGCGAAGTTCTAAATTCAGCAAGTATCTAAGGTATTTATGCCTAGAGAAAGCTAATCCAAATATTACCTACAAACTATTTAAATATGAATTTTTGGATAAAATAATGGTAGATGATGCCCTTACTAGTATTTCAAAACTACCAAGTGTTATTATTAGATCAGTTCAGTCTATGATGGAGTCATTTGGCTCAGAAATATACGGTATACAAATCTTTGATGCTTCCACAGACCTAACCGGTAAACCTATTATTCTATGCCAACTTTTCAAGGCAGGAATAAATAGCAATATCAGTGGAGACTCAAAGAAAGAAATGCCTTGTAAGATTAAGCAATTTCAGGAATGGCTCAGCAATAAGAGAGCAATTGGACTATCAACCTTAACATCTCAGATAAAAGATATGATAAATGTCGGAAAGGCAAGTATGATTGAAAATACCAAAGGTGGAGATGTTAAAGAACTCATCACCATGTATTACAACCACGACATATTAACCCAGGACACTGTGGAACTTACCAACATGTTAAACAGGATAATTAATTTAAAACATAAGCATGATGACGAAACAATAGCACAATATCAGATAATAACAAAACAAAAAAGGAAACCAATGGCGCTCAAGGATGCCAAGGATATTACAAAAGGAGAAGATTCTTCTGATATTATCAAAGAACAACAATAGCAACAGACAAAGGATAAATACAGACAGATGTGTACATGGCAATAATAACAAAAGGACAAAAGAAAACAGACAAAATACAAGTGGACGATAAAAGAACCTTTGGGAAAAATATCAAATGCCAGCAATCAAGGACAAAATATTAGCAGATATCAGCAATCAAGATTCCAACAAGTGTAGAAAGTCTGAAAATGTAATAATTTTAGCTTATTACTGTAGCATGAATAGTACTTTCACTGTAGCAAATAGTATTTTCAAATAGTAAAGCCGCCGAATACTGTAGAAAATTACTGTAGCACCACAGTAAAGGTCGCACAGTAAGGATCGCACAGTAAAGGTCGCACAGTAAGAGTCATAATACTGTAGCAGTTTGAGGTTATCTATATAAGGAGCCTCATTGTATCAGTTTTAGAGGCAGAATTCGAAATCCAAAGCTTTCATATACACTCTCTCTCTCTAAAAATATGTCCGGCTAAAAAACCTCTTTCAGTCTATAATCTTCTCAGAATAATATCATAATCCTAGAAAATCTACTTCGCTTAATCATAATAGTAAGAGATAAATTATGAAGAATTCATAATTAAACGCATATTAGTAGTAAAACCCTAACTTATGCTGGAATTTTGGAAAAAACTGTAGAGGACTCCTAAGTATCTAGGCTATAGTACCCATAACGCAATGGAGCAAAGAAGGGGAAGGTGACAGGGTGAGTTGAGGCTTCCGGTGATCTAAGATTCTACAAAAGGTACGGTTTCTCTTCTATATGTTTTTAATTATATTTCTGATAAGTTGATTTCTATAGTTATGATTTTGATTAGTAAGATATCTATGATTATGGTGTTAAATTTTGAAAAGGTTATAGACTGTATTAATCATAAAAAATGGAAATAAGCTTATATCAAGACTTTTATAAAGATCTGTTTATAATACTAGCTTGTTACTATATTAAATTCCGCAATAATATTAGAAATAATGATGACAATAAGACTTTACCACCTACCGCCCTTCCCTTTTTAGGGTTAACATGTGAGGAAAAGATCCGCCCCGAAATTATTTTCTCAATTTGAGTTCTAGAAAATCAGAAGAAATACTCCTCTTTTCAGAAATTAAAAATCAGAAAAGATTCCCCCTTTTACTCTCAATCCTGTTTTGGAAAAACCACAAACCCTTAAACTTTCTCCTTTTTCAATTGCATCGCACAAAAACATCTCCAAGCAAAATCAATGAGTGGAAACACGCCTTGGTTCGCTACCCGGAGAAAGTAACCTACTTTCTCTTTTGAATTTCGACTCTTATGCAAATTTGTGTGCTTTTCTGTTATATATTTCTCGATGATACTTGTTAGCATAGTTACATTAATGTTTAATATGCTTTAGTTTACTCAAACAGTTTTGTGTATTTAATAATTTCATGATGAATATGATATTTGGTTTGGATATCTAAATGCTCTATGTTTTGAAAAGGAGCACAGATATTGATTGGTTTACTTGTTGTAGTTAAATAAAGTTCATGGACTGTCCCGCATGATATGTGAATAATAACTATGTTTTGACCATTATAATCACTGGTTCGAGTCAGATATGGTATTACATTTTCTTCAAAACTCAATACTTGTCTCTGCATAACTATTAGCTTGCCTTGCAGAACATGTACCAGTCTATTTCGATTGCCTGAACCACTTAAAAAATAGGTACATATGTCTCTGTTTCATTCTGAAATTGCTCATCCTCTGGTTTCATGTGAGCTGGAAATGTGTAGGGTTGGCATTTGGCTATTATCCTATACAAAGGTCTCCTTTATACTTTGAGTCATTGTCTCTATTTTTGTATGTCCAAACTTGGCATCCCAGTTATGTATGCTTAGGGATCTGTCCCTGAAGTCGTGATTTATGTAGTCTGCTTATCCTCCATTGTTGTTGAGTTAATTATATGCCTACTTTCGTGTGCCTGATTGTAAATTACCTCCATGACAGCAAATAAGGACATCCCCTGAATCTTATTGTAGCATATACTATGCCGAAGGTGTACTAGAATACTTAGTACAGTCCACACATCCATTTGACCGTCTTTGTGTCTATATATACCTAAGTCTGATCCCTGGACTATCCATGTGTTGTCTTTTTATACCACATTTTGCCATGCCATTCATTAATATAAATCTTCTTACCTATATGAATATGTTTGTTAAGCTGCAACATAAATACTAGCTAAGCTTTAGGAATTTGTGTATTTTTTGCCAAGGTCTCGTATCGAGTTTAACATACCTTGAATCTGTTTGGTATACTTGCTGAAATGTTAGGGACTGTTTTCATATTAAATCATTGCTTATTGGGTTTATTTCGTGGGGGGGGGGGGGGATGTTATATGTGTTTGGGCCAATCATTTCTTTTCAATCAAAATATGAAGAAATATGAATCATTTGGGTCTGTAGTGTCTGTGAGTGGGCTGATACGTGCTTTAAGTCCATCTTTTCTCTCTCTTTAAAATTTATGTGTCTAGTTTTATATCTAAGTATTACTTATTATTTGATGAATTTTGGATATATGCTAATAATTTTTTTTTCTTTATTTTTACATGAAATGCATTAGAGGATCGAAGAGTCTCATTGTGAGACTCATCGTGAACTGTTATCAAACGAAGACATGCATCCATGACCACCGCCTCTTTCTTCTCGGAGATGCCAAAACAAATAGGGGGCGGAATGACATCGTCATCCGACCCGATCACATCCTTACTTTCTTAACCCATCCGTTTCATTTTATCCGTTATTTGCTTTACTATAATTCATTACTTAATTATTGTATTTAATAGGATACTAACTCTATTAGTCTTTGAATAGATTGGGGGTAGTTTAAGACAGAAATGCACTTTTAGTTTAATTTTTCTAATACTGTCAAACATGTCTAACTTTTTTCCAAAATATTTATACGTATTATTAGATTTTGATTTTCTCTAAAACTCCAAACCAAAGATGGTTTTCTTTAAAAGTAATCTCTTTTCAATAACAACAATTTTCTCCTGAATCGCAAAACAAGTATTTTATAACTTATGCTATACAAAGAATGTATTTTTTTTTTACATAATTAACTTAGATTTGACTGGACAACCGTAAGTTAGCGGATCCTAAAGGATGCCTAACCCCTCCCCTTTAGGATAATAAAGAACTCTTACCTAGAATCTTACATTAGTTTTACAAACCATTAAAATGGAGTTAATGCTGACTTTAATTAGTTAGCATTTATGTGTCCTAATTCACCCAAATAATTAGGTGGCGACTCCTTAACATCACATTATATTTATTAGGGGAGATAACCATTCTGTCGCACATTTAAGCCTGAGAGTTCAGAATCGGGTGCGACAGCATGGCGACTCCACTGGGGATTTCAGATTCTTAACCATAACAAACTTATGTTAAAAATTGTGCTTTATTTTCTTTACTTGCTTAATTGCTTCTTTTTGTGTTTTACATTTATTTGCTCTTATTTTTACCTTTGCCTAAACTGTTCTTCTTTACATATGAATATTTGCATGCTGCTATTTGTTAATGCTTTCCTTAAATTAGCATTCCGCTCATACTTCTTCCATTCTGGAAAATTGACACTATCACACACTACACGCGAGGTGTGTTTCGCGCACCCGCAAAATTTCTTTCAAATGTCCAAATTTTTAGGAGAGTTGACAAAGGCGCGGAGTTGCCCGGTTCATCTGGGCGGCCGCGTAGCCTTCTCACTTAAGATAGAGCTATACCACCATTTATTTTTAAGTCATGCATGCATACACCTTAGGTGGGTCGGTCCTTGGTATCGACGCCACAATTAGGAAAACACCAAACTGGTCAACGGATTTCATGACCCAACGACCAAATCAACATACTATGTGTAGGGTAATGATGATAGACAGGTCCAAGCCTAATCTGGACATGTCGAAATTGAAAAATGCACCGTCATTTGGTCGTCATTTCCAACAAAAGCATTACAATTAACGGCTTGGATCAATCTATCACAGTCTCGCATATTTGGCGTTTAGGCTCACCTCCGGCATAAAAAAGGTCCCTCGCATGTTAGGACGTATGTCTGGATTACTACTTTCAACTCTATGCACTTTGATTGTTATCTGCGGCTTACCCTTTTTTCGCATGCTATTATACTAACATGGTTTGTTTGCAATTTTTAGAGGTATTCATTTTCCCCCAAACAAAGATCGGTTCGTATTGACTAGAAGATGACTGAGCACCAATATTTCACAAGGTCAAAAGCACGATCTGCTAATGAAATGAATGATTTTGGGACACCTGAGCAGAATGACTTGGGACTCATCTCTATTCCTTTAGATAAAGCAGAGACCTCAGAAAAGAAAAGCACTACAGACCAAGTTGAATACCTTACCCAACTGCCGCAACAAATAGCAACTATACAGGCCGAAATTGAGGGGCTCCGGAATCTCACCAATACCCACCTGCCCTATATCCCGTTTACCATACTCAACCCATATACAATGCATCCCAAGCACCCATTTATTCCTCATCATACTACCTATATACTCATAAATCCAAAGGCCTGCCATACTGATGCGCGATTAGATGCACACACTTTTAAACGCAAGTGCACGTTATCGTATCAAGTAGTATAGTCTTAGATAAGACCGAATATCGTCCTCTGGGATTAGGGTTCAAGTACCAATTGTCTATTTTCTAGTATCTATTTGGTGAATTAATGAGTGATTGGTTGTTTATGACTAAGAATTATAAAAGCTAATTAATTATAACGATTTAATTCAGATGTGATGAGAATAGGGCTTCTATGTATCCTTACTATCCGCTTATGTTACTTACTAATGCGTTACTTATAGTGTTCTTCTTTTGGAGAAAGCAGGTTTACGAAATCGTTTTATACTCCCGTTAGGGTTATATAAACACTCAACCCAGATTGTTCCTTACCTAACTTTCACGATAGGGTAACTCTATAGGAGGATTAAGCACAAAAACCTAGTTGATCACACGCACAATGCGCAAAATTAGGGTTGTTAAGCCTCTCATCAACGCTACAAATCTAATTGAGGTATTTTCATCCCCAACTCGAGACCGCTTCACCCAACTTACAAAGATATTCACAATCCTCCTTTTCGTAACTGATTAGAAATCATATAGTGATAACTAGTTGTCAATTAGCTACCAAGAATTCAACTCAATTATTGGATAGATCTCTCAATAAGAATAATAACCATAAGCATGCATTACTTTATAACATAAGGTTCAAGAATTCAACATAGAAAGCCCTATAAGAGAATTAGTTCCTAGCCATGAATATGACAAGAACTAATTCAAAGTTCATCATGCAAAACCGAATTAAAGAAAAGAAAAGAAAAGAAATTACTAATGTTTGGGTCTCCAATCTCCTAGGCAAGAAAACCTTGTGTTTGGCCGAAAGGAACCAAAACCGCCTGTGGTTCTCCTTTATAGGTTTAAAACGCCTCTCTCTTTTTCCTGCAGCTGGCCCAAAAATCCGTCAAAAGACCTAATTTTTTCCGCCGGCGCTGCGCTTCGCTCTGAAGCCGCGCGCTAAAGTTCTGCAATACCGGGTGTTTTACGCCGCGCCCGATATTCGCTGTTCGGTAGCCGCGGCCGCAACTCTGTGGCTTCTCGGATGTTTAGCGCCGCGCTACTGCTTTCGCCTTCGAGTAGCCAGATCTTCGCAGCATTCGAATAATAGCGCGCGCCGCTTCGATTGCAGGAGGCGCCGCGCAGTCCGATTTCACTGCTTTGCCACTTTCTCTGCTCCGCATCTCCTCTTTCGCCTCTTTTTGCTCCTTTTCCGCCATTTGGCCACTTTAACCACTTTGACTCAAAAGAAAGAAAAACTATCCTAATACGACATTTATATGTGCAAAATGGGACAAAAGACTAACTAAAACAGACTCAAAAGGTGTATAAAAAATACACCGATCAAATACCCCCAAACTTAACCTTTGCTCGCCCTCGAGCAAAGATAAAAAGAAAGAAATAAAATGAAAGACTCAAAAGAATGAAAAATAAAGGACTCCCTGTCATTAATCACTTTTGCTGCATAGATGTTAACTAGAAAAACATGAAGGTTAGCAGAATAATATGCAGGAACATATAGCATGGAATTTCAACACATTGAGCTAGATATTTCGCAAACTCATACTTATCATGCTTAAATGGAAGTCAGTGTACTCAAGTATGCATATAAATTCAAAAATTCCTATGGCATGCTTACTTGCTATTCTCCACTAATTCTGGATATACATAGAAGAGATCTTCAGGACTTTGGGGGTTGTAATGTAGGCTTAGGTAGGGGTTGGTAAAGATAGGCATTTAGGCTCATTTTTCTGTATCATAAGCTCTTTGGCTTTTCAATTTTTTTTCCTTTTTTCTTTTGATTCTTTCCTTCACTTCAATTCTATCATTCCCCTCTTTTGTTTTGGGAGAGTGAAGTGTATTATACAAATAGGCACCCCCAAACTTAGGCTTTTGCCTCTTTCTTATTACTTTTCCATTAGGGTGCCTCAAACTTGTTCACTCTTTTTGTTTCTTCTTTTTAACACAATGTACTCCACTATTTCATATTTTCACTTATGGCACAATTTTGTGGGAATATGGGGTGTCAATGAAGAAGTTTCAAATTTAGGCAAATTTAGGCTCAATGGGGCTAACTAGTGATATTTTTAAAGTACGGGATAGAAAAGAATGGTAAGAATTGGCTATCAAAGAAATGCCTGAGTCATCTCCCTAACATGCATATCCTAACTATTTCGCCTCAAATAGCAAGCAGTCATAACACATAAGCATTTATCATTTAGCACACATAACTCAAGCAAGAGACTCCAAATAGACAGATTCTGTGAGTTTTTGGCATCTCTAACCTAAGTGTTTAGATAGCTGCTTCCATTCCTTTACATTATTCCACCTTACTTCACTAGGTGTTTCTAGCAACTACAGCATACATGATCTTTGACAGGCAATTATGACTCAAAAAAAAAAAAAAAAAAAAATTGTGACTCAAAATAAACATGAAACAAATAAAAAGACTTAAATAAAACATAACATGACACACAAATAAAACTAAAACACAAAAACACACCCCCAAACTTAAATCACACATTGCCTCAATGTGTGTAGACTCAAAGACAGTAAAAGAAAACGACACTTACAAACTTTGGCTAAAATGGTGGTGGTGGCGGTGGATAATCATCGACCGTTGGTTGAACAAGGCACTCACTTCGTCGATTTGTTGCCTTGCTTTCGCTGTCCTTGTACCATCGCTTGCGCGTCCGCATCATCTCCTTCGTGTTGGTACAATTGCCCTATTGTGGGCTCAAGGTTCTCGCTTGTGGTTGGCCGGTGGCTAGGTCCTGCCTCATATTGAGCCCCTATTTCAGGCTCATCTTCATCCATGGTTGCCTCTGCTGCTGTTGTTGCTGCTGCTGCGGGTTGTACTCTTCGTCGCCGGGGGGCTAGTGGTCCGAAAAGAGTGCACTATCCCATAGGACACCGCGATTGGTTTCTTTCATGAGTATCCGTGGGTAGTTGTGGGATCGCACTCATGTGGCATAGATCGGTAATAAGTGAACCGTGTCCCAATCCACTGTTGTCACCAACTCGCTGATTTCTTCGATGCTCGCACTATCTCTTTTCCCACATCAATTATCGCCTCATAATTCCATAAATCAACTTAATCTCGTCTTACGCACTCTGGTGAAGTGCGTAGATGGAATCACGCGGCATCGACGAAATACTGCAAGCCTTGGCCGCTTTGTAATTGCACTGCTCGGTGCTCTAGATCCATTCCTTCCGATCTCAAAAGCACTTCAGTAGCTCATCGTGTTCGCATATTATTCGATCAATGTTGTTGCCGCTCCTAGACCATGTTCTAAAATGGTTCCAATCGCTACTTTCTTCAACATCAATTGCTTTTAGCGTTGTATTTATTGCTTCGCAAATACAGGCATATAATTTCCCTTACAAAGCACCCCTTTCTGCCTTCTCGGAAAGTTTGCATAAAATTCCCGCACCATTGTTGTATTCATCGGTGTTATCTTCTCCGGATTGACAAATCTCTTCCACCCTTAGCTCAATCATCGCCGGATGGGCTCATAAACGTCTTCATCCCCATAGATCCCCTTTGGTAATCCATTCCCTTCTCGGAATTACGGGTCTAGTATCAAGTCTTTTGTATCTTTGGTAGGCACGTAACTCACGAACCTATTTTCATCGTATTGGGGTGTTGGGGTGGATGTGAGCCTCTTCTCTTCCTGGTGGCCATGGTTAAAGCAGTTTCGGAGCTTTTAACTTAGTGGCACAACGTCTCCTACACACTCAACAACTAGCAATAAAAACAACACCCCCAAACTTCAATCTTTCTACTCAATACCCACAACCTTCTTTTCTACTCCTTTCTCCAACTTCACAATCACTTTTCAGCCTCCGAACTACTCCAACTACAATACTTCTCCAAACTACTACCTCCTATGACTTTTAGTAAAAGGATTCAAGAACAAGGATAGGGATTACCTTTTTTATGAGAAGATTCAAGCTTGTTCTTGTTTCAAAGTGGTTGAGGCTATGGAATGGAGCTTTGTTGTTTGAGATAGTTGGGGGGTTTTGGGAATTTAAGAGTTTAGGTTGTGGTTGGGTTGGATTTGTGGAGGATTTGTGGGGGAGTTTCTGAAATTTCGTGGGTTTTGGAGAGGGAAGGTTAATTTTTTTTTTTTGAAGTTGGAATTGGGAAAGATCTGATTTTTGGGCGTTTTAAGTTCTGGATTTTCCGCCAAGGCCATGCTTTCGCTAGCCGCGCGCTAATCATCTGCGCTCGCCGGATTTTCGCGCGCGGCCGCTTCCCAGGCGCGCTAAATCTCGCTAACTTTTCGAATTCCACCGCGGCCTCGCTCTCGAGCCGCGGCTCTTAAACTTCCGAGCCTGTTCAGATCTTTTGGCGCCGCGTTCGCCCTCAGCGCATGGCTTACCCGCTTCTCGAAATCCTTGCTTTTCTTGATTTATTTCGTCCCTGGTTAATTTCTTGTACTGCCAATCACAAAACAACAAGATCCAATACCGTGAGATCGTTCTTAGACAAACTAAAATAAAATAACGATGTAAATTAAAATAACATAATTAAAAACGCTTGGGTTGCCTCCCAACAAGCGCCGTTTTTAACGCTTTTTAGCGGACGCAAGTTCCTTAGACTTACTAGCCCCGGGTGGATTAAGTCCCCAACTAATCCATTTCCGCCACATTTGGCGCTTTCCTTTTCTCCTTTTCTTTTTAGCATTATCGGTAGTAGGAGTTCCGAACAATTACCTCATTTAGTGTCATCTCAAAGAAACCATGCTTGCTTTCTTGGGCTCATCATTCTTTGGTTGCATTGCAATGGCTCGCGTGGGGTTTGGTGGTGTTGATTGCAAAACACCCACTTACGCTTCTTGGCTCAACGACGTGTTTAAAGACTTTAAACACCATCTCTTCGTTCTCCACTCTTAGCGTTAGCTCTCCTCTTCAACGCCAATCAAGGCTCTACCCGGTTAGGAATGGCCTCCCAATATGATCGGGATTTCGCATCTTCTTCCATATCCGAATGAGGAAGTGCGCAGAAAGAAAAATTTTCCTACCTTTCACAATCACATCCTCGATCTTCCTCGTGGATGAACCACCGTCTGTCGGCTAGTTGCGGACTCACGGTGGTGGCTTCTCCTAACTCCAATCTTTTGAAACCGATAGGCATCAAATTTATACTCGCCCTAGATCACACAAGGCTCATTGCAAGTCACCCCGCCCACTGTGCATGGTAGTGTAAAGCTTCCAGGTCCTTTAGCTTTGGTGGCAATTTCTTTTGTAAGATAGCACTACACTCTTACATTAGTGCTACTATCTCATATTCGGCCGCTTCTCTTTTTCCCAAGATTTCTTTCATGAACTTGAAGTAAGATGGCATCTGCTCCAAAGCCTCTATAAGCGGTATGTTGATGTGCAACTTCCGAATACCTCCAAGAATTTGGAAAATTGTTTATCGACCGCCTTTCCTTTGTAATCTCCGGGGGAAAGGAATCTTTTCAGTATACTCTTCTCGGAGTTTTCTATCACCGGGCTAGGTTCACCACCTTATCTTTTCTAACTCGCTTCCTCTCAACTATTGGCCGAGGCGCCGTTGCTCCAATTGTTTTCCACTTCTCAACCGCACCGCTTACATTGCTCCTCGGATTTACCTCGCATTGCTTGGCAATGTCCCCGTGGCTCGATGTTTGCCTCGCTTTGCTACCGCCCTACTGTGTTTCCAAGTTTCAACGAGGATCTAGATCTGTTATAAAGCTGCGTCGGGCGTTGCAAGTCCGCCATGGTCGCTAAGCTCATCCGTTTTTCTTCACGACCGTGCATTGAGCCGAGGCCGGGGGCTTGAGTGAAGCGGTCGCTGATTCTGCATCGCTGGTTGCATCGCCCTATACCGATTCTCGCCGCTCGATATTGGTTTTGTTGGCCCGCATCGATTTTGCCGCCCCGATCTCTCTCCATGAGAAGTTTGGGTGATTCCTCCACCGGATTATAAGTGTTTGAGTAGGGGTTGTTTCGCTGCTCTGGTAGTTACCTACCGCTGACACTCGCCGCTCCATTGGGATGTTGTTGGGATCCGGGAAGGACACCTATCAAATGTGTGTGGCCGCCACATATCTCACGCTTTTTAGCTTGCACGATTCATCGACACGGTATGTTGCCGCAATTGTTTCGCTAGAAGAGCCACTTGTGCGTTCAAAGCAAAGAATAGCATCTACTTCATGGACCCACGCTTCTTCTCCCACCGGTTGCCCTCTTGATGACATGGTTGTTAGTGGCCATATCTTCTAATAACTCGTGGCGCGGGTCGCTTTTCCTACGAATGCCCCACCGCGCTGCATCTATGATGGTTCGTTTATCTTTCGCCCGTTGTAGAAAATATGAACCAAGTTCCACAACTCAATGCAATGGTGTGGACACTTCCTCTGTAGATCCTTGAATCTCTCCCATGCTTCATATAAGGACTCTCCATCACTGATAGAAGTTGTTCAACTCCTCTTAATTTTCGCTTTGCAGGTGGAAAGAACTTGGCTAGGAATTTCGTGCACTCGTGCCATGTAAATATCGAATCGGTGGCAGGGAATTCAACCATACTTTTGCTCTATCCTCGAGTGAGAAGGGAAAGAGCCTCAACTGACGGCATCATCGAACGCCGTTATATTCGAAAGTGCACATAGCTCCAAGAAATTTGCTATGCGTATACGTGATCCTCAGATGGCGATCCTCCGAATCGCATCAGGCCGCACCATGCTCGAATCGCTGGTTTTATTTGAAATTGTTGGCTCTATTGTAGGAGCCTAATGCAAGTCGTGCTCCATTCACTTGGTAGCACATAATCTCCTGCACTTCTTTCGCCGGATTCGAACCCCGCCCTCCATATCTATTGACACTTGCCGAGGATCTCCAGGTTAAGTTGATTTTCACCTAACCCTTCTCTCATCCTGTTATTGTTGGGAGCACCGCCCATTTCTATCAACGTTGCAATGCCGATTCTTTCGCTTTTGTTTGCGTGCTTTCTCAATTTCCGGATTGAAGGGAACAAGAGTGTCGCCTCTTCTCCTTCGCATAAACCGATATCACGAGAAAGATCAAAAACAAACAAAGAATCACGGACCACGATTTTCAGAGAAACTAAAAATAAATAATAAAAAAATGAAAATTAAATCCAAATTAGAAATTAAAAATAGATAATTTGATATTGAACTATTGCTAATCCCAAGAACGGCGCCAAAAACTTGATGCGCGATTAGATGCACACACTTTTAAACGCAAGTGCACGTTATCGTATCAAGTAGTATAGTCTTAGATAAGACCGAATATCGTCCTCTGGGATTAGGGTTCAAGTACCAATTGTCTATTTTCTAGTATCTATTTGGTGAATTAATGAGTGATTGGTTGTTTATGACTAAGAATTATAAAAGCTAATTAATTATAACGATTTAATTCAGATGTGATGAGAATAGGGCTTCTATGTATCCTTACTATCCGCTTATGTTACTTACTAATGCGTTACTTATAGTGTTCTTCTTTTGGAGAAAGCAGGTTTACGAAATCGTTTTATACTCCCGTTAGGGTTATATAAACACTCAACCCCAGTATTGTTCCTTACCTAACTTTCACGATAAGGGTAACTCTATAGGAGGATTAAGCACAAAACCTAGTTGGCCGTCACGCACAATGCGCAAAATTAGGGTTGTTAAGCCTCTCATCAACGCTACAAATCTAATTGAGGTATTTTCATCCCCAACTCGAGACCGTCACCCAACTTACAAAGATATTCACAATCCCTCCTTTCGTAACTGATTAGAAATCATATAGTGATAACTAGTTGTCAATTAGCTACCAAGAATTCAACTCAATTATTGGATAGATCTCTCAATAAGAATAATAACCATAAGCATGCATTACTTTATAACATAAGGTTCAAGAATTCAACATAGAAAGCTTATAAGAGAATTAGTTCCTAGCCATGAATATGACAAGAACTAATTCAAAGTTCATCATGCAAAACTGAATTAAAGAAAAGAAAAAGAAAAGAAATTACTAATGTTTGGGTCTCCAATCTCCTAGGCAAGAAAACCTTGTGTTTGGCCGTAAAGGAACCCCGAAACCGCCTAGGGTTCTCCTTTTATAGGTTTAAAACGTCTCCTCTTTTTCCTGCAGTTCGCCCAAAAATCCGTCCAAAAGACCTAATTTTTTCCGCGTCGCGCGCTTCCGCTCTGGCGCGCGGCTAAAGTTCTGCAATACCGGGTGTTTTGGCGCGCCCCGATATCTCGCTTCGGCGCGCGGCCTGCAACTCTGTGGCTTCTCGGATGTTTAGGCGCGCGCCGCGCTTTGCCTTCGGAGCCGCGCTGAATCTTCGCAGCTTCTCGAATAATAGGCGCCGCGCCCGCTTCGATCGCAGGAGGCGCGCAGTCCGATTTCAGCCTGTTTGCCACTTTCTCTGCTACTGCATCTCCTCTCTTTCGCCTCTTTTGCTCCTTTTCCGCCATTTGGCCACTTTAACCACTTTGACTCAAAAGAAAGAAAAACTATCCTAATACGACATTTATATGTGCAAAATGGGACAAAAGACTAACTAAAACAGACTCAAAAGGTGTATAAAAAATACACCGATCACATACCCAAAGCCAACGCAAACCGTAAGGAAAAGCCAACCAAAATCTATACGTCTTAGGCCGAACCTCTAGCCCAGTTGTATGAGAAGCTGAAGACCGCATGAATACTCCAATCAATTCCAAGAAATATCCCCAATCCTACCCTCAGAGGGTATGATGAGACTAAAAGTTATGCATACCACTCCGGAGCCGTCACACACAACATTGGAAATTGCTATTCGCTTAGAGACAAAATTGAGGAACTGATCAAAGAAGGAGTCATCCGACTAAAAAGAGCTCCCCTCGATATAAACAAAAACCCTTTGCCAAATCCTGACACTGCCCATCAAAACATGATTACCGTCAATGAAGAAAGCAGTTGGGAAATGATTTTTGTGCTAGCAGAGAGAGGAAAAGGCTAAATCATCAACCAATCTCCAAAGAAGAGAGATGCGTCATGGTCAAAACCTGCTCTATCTGAATCAATCTTTTGTCAAAACATGCACTGCACAGGAGTCAAAATAAGACGATACTGACAATGAAGCATACTCCCGCTGAAAACCCAGCCAGCTGGGATGCAGAACAAAGAGACATTTTGAACGAGTAGACTCGTACCCCTGTCTCGGTCCTCCGAGATATATAATTAGTTTAACTCCACCATTCTTTTTTTTTGTAATTGGAACTACGTTATGACCTGATTCCCTCGGCGGGATACGTAGGCGGTCCACACGGGCCTCGATCCCACTTAAAAAAAACTCTACCATTCCCATTTTGTAATTCTGAACTACGTTATGACCTGATTCCCTCAGCGGGATACGTAGGCGGTCCATATGGGTTTCGGTACCACTTTTGAAAAATCATACAATCCACTTTTGCTTGTAATTCTGAACTACGTTATGACCTGATT
Source organism: Przewalskia tangutica (assembly GCA_029844215.1). NCBI lineage: Eukaryota > Viridiplantae > Streptophyta > Magnoliopsida > Solanales > Solanaceae > Przewalskia > Przewalskia tangutica. Next base: position 21,722,113 of record CM056730.1, on the reverse strand, counting down.
CCCTCGGCGGGATACGTAGGCGGTCCACACGGGCCTCGGTCCCACTTTCAGAAAACTCTACTATTCCCTTTTGTAAAATGAACTACGTTATGACCTGATTCCCTCGGCGGAATACGTAGGCGGCCACTTCGGCTTCGGTCTCATTTTTAGAAAATATCACATTCCCCTTTTGCTTGTAACAAACTACGTTATGACCTGATTCCCTCGTTGGGATACGTAGACGGCCTAAATCGACTTCGGTCACAAAGAAACTTTCGTCTATTTTATAAAACACAACACTTTTTACCTTAATAGGATAGAAAAACAACCATACAAGACTCGTTTAGACCAAACGCCCTTGCACACTTAAAACTGGGACAAATTTTTATTTTTGATAAGATGTTCATTTAGTCTAAACCGGAAACAAGACATGGGTCACAATTCCAAACAAACCAAGCGCCCGAGCATCAAGAAGCAAAGCTGCAAAGTCTATACGGATCGACCGCCCCCCCCCCCAAAAAAAACTCACAAATTTTCTTTGAGCGCAAGTTCTTCATATTAATAGAAGCAGATAAATAATGGGTTAAACTTAATTCCACATTTAGTAAATTTCCAACAATCCCCTCTTGGAAGAGATTTTGGCGCACGTACATGGTGTCTTTCTAGCAATCGTCCGGCGGATCGATGTTGCATCTAGATAGGTAGCCATAGCTTTGAACCTTCCATAGTGGAATACCATCGGACTTATTTACTACGCAGTGAATGCGATGTCTTGAACCGTCAGTGTTTAGTATAAGCCAAGACAATGATACTCACATAACACCTTTCCTACTCAATCCGTCTCCTACAAGATATCCTGCAATACCCTCACTACACAAGTGTTAGGCACCATTAAAAATTTCTCCAACCTAACCTCAATCATTGAGGGTCATGAAAGGTTTGGAAATTTAATCTTTACCCACTATGCAGGTAGCACTTTATGTTTATCACGAGAACGACCTTAGATTTATGTTTCTAAGAAGAAATCATTATCCAAAGTGATCTTGCTTCCACCGAAGCGCTCAACTGAACCTTTATGATTTAGTTTTCCCATTGAACTTTATTCCTAGGATCTCCAGTCTATAAGGTTGGGTGTCCACGGTATCGGTTTTTATTGATTGGGTTTTAAGCACATTTTCCTAGACAGGCAGAACTCTTGATCTTTGGGTAATCCCTTAATGAAAGGGTCCGGTATATCCTTTGATTCGGTAATCAAGGATGTGTCCCCTGATCAACTACCATCTGGTCTTATGTCTGCGATAGATATGTCCAGATGCCATCATATATGCCCTTACAGTGTATAGCTGACGAAGGCACGAGTTACTCCTGATAAGGGACATCCTCTAAGAGGTTGTAAAGTTACTCAACTTCTCATCATGCTTTGTACAAAACGATAAACCCTGATTCCATCACGAATCGACTGATACAAATTTGCTTAGAGAATTTTCTAAAGACACACCATACATATCCACTTGTGGATTTTAGTGTTCTTCAGATCTGATGTCCGATTTACATCACTATGTTCTCCCAGAACCGCTGTACATACAGAATATCATAATCCATAGACAGCCAAATAATTCAGATATTGTCACACACATTTAAAGCCTTCTATCGATCGTTACCAGTGAACCTTAGTTCAACCGATCTTCTATATGAGTTGATACCAGGTCAGTTGTAGTGTGTAAAATACATTAAACTACATGTGACATGCGTCTATCGCTCCAGATATATGGGTGCACCATGGTTCCAATCAATTCTATTATTCATATCCATTTGTGACTTCAACGGGACTGTCAAAACATCTCACAAGTGAGTTTGGTTTAGACTAGTCTGTTAGATGTCTTGAAATTCCGATCAACATGTCGTCTATGTAAAGGCATATCATAAATGAGTTAGAATTACCTTTTATATGTAGACACATTTGTCATACTCTTTAATGGAGAAACCCTTCTATAGTAGAGTACTATCAAGGTTTTCGTGTCATTACTACGGGGCCTATTTCAGCCCGCACAGAAATTTGACAAGTCGACAGACTTTCTTCTCTTCCTTGGAACCACATACCCCTCGGGTTGTTCCATAATACTTTCTTCTTCCACTTTTGGGCCTTTGGTTTTCCAACTTTTGGCTTTCTAGCTTCAGAATCAATGTCTCTGTAGTCAAATTCATTGTTTCTATTTTATCTGAAACTTCCAGGACCAAAATATAAACATTTCTGGGACCAACAAGGAAGTTCAGGAAGAAGCCCAACTGTCCACAAAAACCAACTCTCCGATTAAGAAGGTTATCTCAACATCCATGTCATGCATGCCTGCGGTGACCTTGGAGGTTAAGCTATTCGCACGGGAGAACATGTCCAAGTAGGCCTTATACTCGTCAATAGATCAATCCACTTTGTACTCAATTTGAGTATCCACTTTTACAATCAAGAGGTTCTTTTTTCGGAGGAAGATCAACCATCACACAAGTGTGGTTCTATCTGATGGAGTCTATTGATCTCTTTTAGCTTATTTCCAAAGCAACGCTTCTGGAGATGACAATTCTCAATTTGTCCATGGTTTATTCTCAACCATATAAGCTAGAAGTCATGGAACAAACCTTTGTCCCCTCTTTTTGTTCTGTCTCGGTTCAACATCTAAATCCCCGAGTTCTGCAGATCTAGAGAATTAAGCTCCGGATAGTCAGCAATTTTCGAGTCCTATAGATCTGGAACGTCTAGTCTCAGACAATCAGGCACTCACGGGTTCTTGTTAACCTTGAGCAATTACTTCATTTTCCTTCACAAGGAAAATTATCCTCAAAGAATTCAGCATTCTTAGTCACCAAGATGCGATAAGCACTACTGTTATTTGCAGATCTAGTGGATATGCAATCTACAGTCTTAGGTACAACTTGACTTGTTTTGGCTTAGACACTTCAACCTTTGCCACTACCCCATATCACAACATCTGTATATGGGATTCTTTTCATGTTTCACATGGAATATTATCTTTATCCTTATGCGGAGTTCTGTTCAGAAACACATTAGCGGTAAGGATCGTCTTGCCCCAAATAGCTTGGGCGTACGGATCTGTGCTTGAATAATACCGTTAGATTGAGGAGAGTAAGGAGCAATCATTTGATAAATGATGTTTCACATTCTCCCCCTCTATCCCTACGAATTCTTCAAACTGTAGGCTTTCAGCTTTTGCTTCTAAAGCGCCGCGGCTCTGCTTAGTACCATCACCGGCACCGCGGCCCTTGACCAAGTCACCGCGGTGCCTCGATTCCAGTAACCAAACTCGTGATTAGCGCCACGACTCTTGGTGGAGGTGTCGCGGTTCTCCGGCGCTCCGACGAGGTTTCATCTTTGTTTACCAACAAAGGATGCAGTACGTTGTACCATCATCGATGAAAATCACAATGTTCTTGTCTTCTCCCTCTATTTGTACAAGTGTCAAATCACCTACATACGCATGACTATGTTATAGAGGAGCGGTACTTCTTTCGCTATTCCTTTTGATGGAATGGAAAGACGATTTTGCCTCTTCGCCTACCTCACATTCATTGAAGGGTTTAAGTCGACAGACGACAACAATCTCAACTTCGTTGTCTTTTGAATGACTTTCTATTTAACGTGTATTAATCTATGATGGCATAGATGCATGGATTACAAATATATCATCCACTTGGCTACAGTTTTACTGTACCACTTTTGATTATTATTGACCTGTGGGACATGAGGTGAAAACTCAAGCCATATTGCCCAACAGCGTCCTTGAAACCAAGTTTAGGACATGTATAACCTCTTTTAAGAGTGATACCATTCCCTTGAGTCCTTTTGAAGACAACCTCTTCAACTTTGAAGGTCACGTTGCTTTACATGAACAACCTCTTGTCCGTGGTTAGGGTGTAACCGGATTGTATATGATCTAGATACTCTGGCCCACTCCAATTGCCTTAGCATATTGAGTGTCCAATTCCTTTTATGCCTTTCTTTTGGCCTTCAAATCTTTTAAGATCTGGAAACTCTAGCCCACTACAGTCGCTCGTAGGCTTTGTATGACCGAGTGTCCAACATTGTCATGTCATGTGACGGATCTGGCCCACTCCAATCGCATGTAGGCTTTGTATGACTGAGTTTCCACTACTATCCTGTCAAAAGACAGATCTTCTGTCGTAACTGGTGACATGTTTGTCTCTAGTCCTTGTCTTTGGTCCACTAGTCCTCTTCCCTTGCTTAAGATTGTCCATAAATTGAGTTTATTACATCTAAGTCCATTTCTTTTAGGCCGGTGTTTATAACAGTCCAATCTTTAAACAGGAAGGAAAGTGAGATTAAAATTCTGATTTTAAAGTGTAGGAAATATTTGTTTTAATGAAAAACACTTCATATTCCTAGCCTTGCTTTATTCACTTTTATTCAGAAATTATCTTTTAATCTCATTATTGGCAAGGAAAACAATTAACTCATACCTTTGGAATTTGGCTCACGTTAGTGATGTGTCCAAATTCTTCTTTCCATGAGATGTAGGCTTTCTGCTACAAAATGAACCATCATCTCCAGCCTTCTCCTCAAGTTCCAATTGACATCCTCAACCTCTCGTGGACACTTGTTTCCACCACTCTCGGGAGCGGTGACAACAAATCTTCCTTGACCCTTAGCCTTGCCAACAAGACTATCAACATTATCTTCAAGTTCAAGATCAACAACTAAGATCTCACATTTGACGAAAATAGATTTGTAACTATTGTCAAAGAGAGACCCAAAACTAGGATCAGATTTGTTGACATACATCTTCCTAGCACTAGTACCGATATTATCTTAAGATTGTGAGTCACACAATAGATGTACGGAAATAGTATACAACTACCACTAGTGCTTAGAAAGGATAAACAAAATGAATTACAATACAATAGGCTTGTTGAGTCGATTGATATTCAATATTTCCTTAAGATTATATTGCCCCGTATTATCCTTTAACGGTGTGTTGACAACTTATCTCCCAAGATAAAACAACAATCAAACAAGTGAGCAAATGAGACTCAAGTGTTCGCTAGTAAAGAAGGATCTTTGAGTGGAAGATTATAAGAGAGGAAGAGATTTCAGAAAATCTGATCATACAAGTGTGTTGAGTGTATTTGCAAATAAGCCTAAGGCCTCATTTTATAGTTGAGAAGATGACCTCTCCAATTGGCCAAGTAATGACCTTGAATGACCATGTAATGGCCTTGATTATGGAGGTTTAATGCCTCAAAACCAGCCCAAGAGTCATGTTTCTTCGTCTCCCGTCGTAGTTTCTGGACCTCAAGCGCCGCGACCCTCACTGGGAGGCGCCGCGGCGCTGCTGATTACCGTCACAGGCGCCGAGGCGCCAAACTTCCAGTAGCTAAACCCGTAATTAAAGTCGCGACTTAGGGGAGGAGGTTCCGCGACCCTAACAAGACAGTTCCGCGACCCTTTCAACTCCGTGGCCCGTGGCACCGCGGCACGATTCCTGACTCGTTTCATCTTTTAACACATCATACACTTCTTCCATCATTTACCAACGTGGAACACATGTCATTTGGTCAATAATCGTCCATCATTCTATGTCTCAAACATTTTAGTTACGTACTAATATCTCTTTCACTAATGAAATTTACGATACTTGGCACTATATGTGCACGTGTGTGAAAATGATGTTTCTGACGTGCGAGGCCTCAATCGTTTGAGTCATAAATAATGAGTTAAACTTAATTCCACATTTAGTAAATTTCCAACAGGCTATACTCGCCAGATACTCTAGTAGAGAACACCCTGAGTCATCAGTGCAGAGGACAATTGGATGTCCACTATTATATAAATTGGCTGCAAGTCAAAACTCAAAACTAAAGTTATGCACTTTATTTGAAGTAGTTAGAGGGTGTTTGAGTAAGCTCATAAACATTTGTAAGCTTATCTACGTGTTTGGTAAACATACAAAGTGCTTATAGACCAAAATCAGTTAAAAGACATATTAGCCATGTCTAACTTATGACTTTTCAGCTTATAAGCACTTTTAATTTGACAAGTCTTTTACTATTTTATCCTTAATATTTTTTCTGCTTTACCAAATACATTTCAAAAAACAAAACTCCTAACATCCTCTTCATCGTTCATCTTTTCATTACAAGAATACTTCAAAATTTATAATTTTCTGTAAAAAATTTAAGGGTATTTTAGTTATATTAACAAAAGAACAACTTATCAACACTTTTATCAAACACAACAACTGCTTATTACGCACACAACTGTTTATTTGAAAAATCAATTTCAACACTTATAGCTTGTTAATTATTTACAATAACTTAATCCAAACAGGCTCTCATTATCATAAGAAATTTCTCAAAGATCACGGGTAACGACAAGACAGTCCGACAGTGGATTGAAGGTTTACGTTTCTGCTTTTCGTTAGATATAGATTCATCACAAAACGCAATGTAGAGAGAATAAAAAACCTCACCAAAATGATGAATATCCAGAGAAGATATTGTTTCAGTCCTGATGTTGGAAGTCAAGCAAATTTCAACCTACAATGACATAGAATACCAAATGTGACAAAACTAGAACTTTAATCCATCATCAAAACATGGCAAATACGCGGGGGTACCAAGGAAAAGGAGCAATATGACCTCGCATACAGTCCTATTCTAGGGTAGAGAAGGAAATTTGGTTAAATGATTGCTCAATCACTGATATGTGTGACTGTATTGTATCACAAAAATGAATGTCCTAGAAATCTGGAAATACACATGCGAAATCTAACCTGTATCTTTAAGGATTTTAGCTTTCCGTGGGGTGATAAGGGGTGCTTTAACTAAACTAGACATGAGAACTTGGCTAACATTTCTACTCTTATAGAAACTCTAAACGGCAGGAACCCTTGTCCATTCTTCCTCCCCAAAGCAACAAGCATGGCCAATTCTTGCATGGAGAAAATCTAGCATCGCGTGGATTTCCACCGGATTGGGTACCTAAAACCACTAAGTACCAATTACAATAGTCAGAGAGATTACCTAAATTCCCGGAAAAATGAAATGAAATTCTTTCCGTAAGGCAAGAAAGTCGCCTAAGAAAAGTAGAAGTCTATGCACACTAACCGAATCTTTGGGGAAGGATGGTGGTATAAACTGGCCTTTTCCATTCTCCTTTCTAAAGCAAAAAAGAATGTCATCATTCTGATCCTGACTTGAAAAACGAAAGTGGGTAGATAGTCTAATCTAATCTCTTCAGTATCCACCATCTCCCTGAGTATGTGGTACTTCCTTGGTACATGTTTGTTTCTGTTTGTTGATCTTGGTTCCTTAGCTTGTGCAATCGCACCAGTGTTGTCACAATAAATAGTTATTGGACAACTAACACTCGGAACTACTTCTAGTTTCTTCAGGAACTCAGAAATCGCGACAGCCTCTTTACCAGCTTCCGATCCAGCAATGTACTCAACTTCAGTTGTCGAATCAGTAGTTGTATCTTGTTTGAAACTTTTCCAGCTCACTGCTTCACCATTGAAAATGAATGTGTAACCAGATTGAGATTTGAAGTAATCAACATCTGTCTGAAAGCTAACATCAGTGTACCCAGTAAAAGCTAACTTATCTTATCCACCATAGACCAAGAAGTAATCTTTAGTACGTCTGAGATACTTAAGAATACTCTTGACTGTCTTCCAGTGTTCATCCTTATAATTCTGCTGGAATTTGCAAGTCATACTAAGTGCAAATGCCACATCTGGCCTAGTACAAGTCATGACATACATGATTGATCCTATAGCTAAAGCATATGAGATCATCTTCACGCGCTCAAGTTCTACGATATTAGAAGGACAATCCTTCTTAGATAACTTGATGCCTTGACCTATAGGTAGACCGCCCTTCTTGGAATTTTCCATAGAAAAACGTCTAAGCACTTTGTCTATGTAGACCGACTGTGACAGCCCCAACAATCTATTAGATCTATCTCTATAGATCCTAATTCCCAGAATGTAGTAGGTTTCACCTAAATCCTTCATCATGAAGGTATTGGACAACCACTCCTTGACTGACTGTATGAGAGTCTTATTGTCTCCCATTATCAATATGTCATCTACATATATAACAATGAAGACAATACTCTCATCCTTGAGTTTGCTATAAACACAAGGATCTTTTTTGCTTCTGACAAAACCAAATGACTTGATAGCCTTGTCAAATCAAATGTTCCAACTCCTTGAGGCTTGCTTAAGCCCATAAATGGACTTATGTTGCTTGCATACATCATTTGGTTTGGACTCAGACGAAAAACCCTCGGGTTATTTCATATACACTTCCTCAATTAGATTACCATTGAGGAAAACAATTTTTGACGTCCATCTGCCAAATGTCATAGTCATAATATGCAGTTATCGCAAGCAAAATCTGAATGGACTTAATCTTAGCAACAGGTAAAAATGTTTCATCATAATCGACCCCAGACCGTTGATTATAACCTTTAGCCACCAGTCTAGCTTTATACGTATGTACCTTGCCAAATGCAACAATCTTCTTCTTGAAGACCTATTTGCATCCTATGGGTTTAACCCCATTTGGAAAATCAACGACGTTCCACACTTGATTGACGTACATAGATTTCATTTTGGATTTGATGGCTTCTTGCCATCTCTTCGAATCAATTGGAGAGCTAACCTTTGATTTGTCATCGGCGCACCAACATTTGAAAATTGAACGACAAGCATTTTCAACTTTTGATAATATGTGGAGACGTTTGAAAAATCATCCAATTTTACATTGGTGAATTGGTTTTCAATATATACAGCCCGAGAAATTTTATTATCTTGAAAAATATTTTGTAAACGCTCCTGTCACGACCCAACCCCGGCCACGATCGTACTTACCGGTACTCGCGGTATACATCGAGAATAGCAATGAACATACATAGCACATAACTTATAACAAGGTAACATCATCGCCACCGATAAGTGCCGCTTTCCATAAAAACATACCTAATAAAAAGTATAGCAGTACAACTTATTCTTACAGCCCAAAACACATACGTGACCACAGACCTCTAAGAATAACAACTGTGGCGGGATAGGGCCCCGCCATACCCCTGAATATACACAAATACTATAACATCGTGGAAAACTGCATCAACAAAACAAGCTTCCGGAGGAATGAGCTTCGACACCTAACAGTGATCCTAAGAACGAGGATCCACCACCGCTACCCTTACCGCGGATTTAACGCAGCCGGGAAGGGGTCAAGACACAATATGTACCAAGTATGTAAATCGAAAATATCAGAATGATGATATCATAAGTCTAAAAGTGTTTGAGTCATGGAAGAAAATCAAAATACGATAATCGTGCCTTACTAACAATGAGAGTAACAAGATATACTTTCTCGCATAAAAATAGGAGGCTTGTGATCAAAAGGGTCCTCGCCTGTAGTATCACAAGCACCCCTACTCTCGGGACTATTTCACTGCATAGGTCCCGGGACCCGCATGAGGTATTCTTCGTGATAGTGTACTCCGCCGCGTGGGACTATTTCACCCGCATAAGCCCATAGGACTCGCGTGAGGTATTCCTCGCATCGTGGGTAGCAAATCCACTAACAGCGGTATAACGATCTTGGGGATTTACCCTCATTTATACTCTTACCCCAAGGCGTGGTATGACGATCTTGGGGCTTGCCCCTTATTCATACTTTTACCCTGGAGAAGGTGGTATGACGATCTTGGGGCTTGCCCCTCATTCATACTCTTACCCTGGAGAAGGTGGTATAACGATCTTAGGGCTTGCCCCTCATTTATATTCTTACCCTAGCTCAATCGGTCATCATATCATAATCATATATATATAAGTTACGAAAGCTCATACTTCTTATTAGTCTTGTTCATATACCCTCTCATTTTAGTTTACTCAAGGCACTAACATATTTAATAAAAGAAAATCCGGGAATTTAACCCAAAGTACCACATACTTATATCCTTTAAAAATGACTCTTTTTCATATAAAACCTTTGGGCAATTGATGCCTTAAAACCAATTTGCCTTTCATAAATCAAGTCACTTGTCCTTACTTATCTTACTTAGAGTAAATCTCTTCTTATTATCCTTTCATAAAGCTAACAAACCAACTTCCCATAAAGTTGTTATATTAACCCTATACTTTAGTAAAATTACACTTTTTCCATAACCAAGGGACTTATACTTTTTAAAACGAAACAAGTATTATATACTTAAGACAAGTAAGAATACCAAATCTTGTACGTCTACCGTACTACATAGATACAACTACTCATGCTCAAGAGATAGGAAGCTCTACATACCTCTTCGGTCAATCCACATGCTAATCCCAAACTACCGCAAGTAATATGTCAACCTAAAATAACCATGATACGTTTATTAACCTCTAATTTCAATGTAGAATAATCCAAGTTCAAAGTTACTAATTTCTATGGAAAATTGGGCAGCATTTCCTTTGTTTCTACATACTTTGCCACCTTTTTCAAGGCCGAATTCAACATCCAAACGCCACATCTTAGGCCCAACAATCCAAACATTTCAAAGGGGATTACACACCTAAACTTGGGTGTGTAAAATTCTGCCCCATAATGTACAACAATTTACTTAACAAGTTTAAGGTAGTTTGTAGGCTACAACATGCTCATAATATCTTCTTAACCAATCTTTTCATATCCAAACCATAGTTCTTACATGCAATGAATCTAAGAGCATTATTTACTACTACAAGTTCCTTCTTCTTCACATGCAACATCAATAACTAGCTACAAGAGAAGAAATGTTACCTTTAGAGCTTTAGCCAAAATTATTCCAACAATTTTGCTAGCCTCTTTTCCAAGAACACCACCACAATAACTCCTACAAGCTAGCCATAAGCTTCCTTCTTGTCCTAACTTTTCAGATTTTCCTTAGGCTTTGAATTCCTCTTGGAATTCTAGAGAGAAGTGAGAGCTTTAGTTTAGAGAGAGAGAAGGATTTGAAAGATGACCAAGTCTTCAAGACTTGGTCAATATAAGACATGCAAGAAATCAGATGGGGGGGACACTTGTCACCCTCCCATGGCCTTTTTAAAAGAAGAAATCTGATTTTTCTAAGTTTTTTCGCGAAATCCGCCTCGGCCATGAAATGAAACTTCCGCCACCTCACAATCTCCGGGCCATGGCGCTTTCCCAGGCGCATGGCCGCAACTTCAGCGACTCAGACATCCGGCCATGCCTCGCATCCGCGGCCATGCTCGTGGCTCCTGTCCGAAACATATTTATGTCCGACTGCGCACTGAACTTGTAACTCTCATAACTTTCTACTCTGATGTCCTATCGACGAACGGTCGGTTGCGTTGGAAACTAGAATCAACGAACTACGCCCTAGGACTTTGAAATACTTAGGAACGCTCAATGTACCGGGTTATAACCCGCCTCAAAGTTGACTAAAACCCGTCCGAAACAATCCGTCAACCTATCTTTCGAAAATTTTAAATCTTACTCCCTTTCGTACGCTCTCACACGTAAGGTCAGAACTACGGGGTATAACAGCTCCCAAGCTTGTTGAGTCGTAGAGTCCGGTTTCAAAATGGTGTGCAAAATGTCATTTGAGATGGTGCCATAAATCCATTGAAGGACTATAACATCTAAACGAGACCATAAATTGGTGTCAACAACGGTGGTCTCCGATGAAGACTTGGGAGGAATAATATGGTTTATGACTTCGTATGTTCGTCAATGGATTTTAAACAACTCCGCCCAAGAAGAGTATTGCCCTTTTTCAATCTCAAGGATAATAGGAATAAAGTTCTTGACGTTGTTTACGGCAAGAGCATGATGCAATTTTTGTTTGTCGGACATATTTACCCAAGAAAATACAAGAAATTAGGAAGAGAAAATATATTTTGGTGTTTAGAGTGAGGGAGATGAAGAACCCTAATTAGGGTTTGGTTAGAGGGTGCCAAAAACAATATGATAGAGAGGTAGTATTTCGGCTAGGGTTGGTTTTTGTGAAACCCTAGTTAGGGTTAGGTTTTGGAGTCCGAAAAAAATGATATTCGGCTAGGGTTTAGTTGGCCGAAAGATGGTTTTCGGGTAGGGTTGGGTGAGGCCGACCGGTGAGGAGTTAGGACAAAAAAATGGGAGGTTAATTTGTGGCTCTTGATACCACGAAGGAAGTTAATTCCATGTCCCATTTAATTCCAAGATTACAATATATATATACAAATATACATAAACCAATCTAGGCTAAGAATATGCTAATCATCCTAATTACGTTGATACGATGGAGATAATTTGGATGTGATGAAGATCAATCTAGGCTAAGAATATGCTAATCATCCTAATTACATTGATATGATAGATATAATTTGGATGTGATGATGATAATTATGGATTAGGTCCATAATTATCTTCACGTATAAAATTAGGGGTGTCAATGGTTGTCGATTATTTTTAAAATTTCGTACCATACTGATTTTTTGGTTACTCTATAGTATAAAACCAAAAATAGACTTCTCAAAACCGTCCAAATCGTCTCGGTTTTTCTTCGGTTTCAGTACGGTTCGGTTAATTTTCGGGGTTTTTAACGTCATCTAATGGCTATCGCAATCGATAAAATTCGATATTATTAAATACCCAAAAGTTACAATAACATAGAATGAAAATATTTTTCCCTTTCTAATATCTTACAATGGAAATTAACAGAAGCAATATACTTATTATGTTTACCTTAATCAAATGATGTCTCACTCTTATTATGAAGAGCGTATGCAAGTTATACTGTATAAGATTTGAATTGGAATCTACAATTGGCTTCATTGAACAATTAAGTTATGTACTTTAGCATCCTTTGTAATGTAGATCATTATTCTATCAAGGAAGTGATTTATTTTATGTAGCTGGCCATAGATGTTTCAAAAAACACATATTTTTCTTTTTCTAAAAATAATAATCTATAATTGAATATACAAAGCAATTATTATGAAAATCTCATCTCAAAGTCTAGTAGCCTACAATTATCGTTACCCATTGATTGAGTATGCCATTTGCAGCTATGCTTAAACTTAAAAGTTTAGATAATCACGAAAAATAAAGTAGTGTTGAGTTGTTGTAGCAGCGGCAATAGATTTGGTCCAAGACAAATGTTTTATACTTATTATTTTTAAATTTAACATATAAATTTATATATATATTCGGTTCGAGAGTTTTTTGGTATTTAAAAAAAAATAAAAATCATAATCTAATTATTCGGCACGGTTATAGTTTCTGTTAGAATATTATTAACCAATATTAATAATATTGTGTATTAATGTAGTATCATGTTATATATGGTAGGTAGTAAAATAATACATTAGGAATATTATGTTAGGGATTGATTAGGAAGATATTAGGCATGATTTACTTTTCGAATACTATTGTATATGGTGTATATATTGTTCCCTTATGGGATGAAGACAATTGAGGAAAATATTTTCAAAGTCTTACATGGTATCAGAAGTTTAAGGAAAAGATCCTAAATATTTTTTCTCCCATTTTCGGTCATCTTCTTCCACCGAAACCCTAGTAGGGCTGAAATTTTCATCCAATTTTTTAAAGTTTTCTTTCATACTCCATTCCAACTAATTATGTCTGAATCAAAATCTTCCTTTCACCTTGCCCTTGATGTCTCGAACATCAAAACATATGTTTTCGTCAAATTAGAAATGAAATCGTTCATTATGCAACTTGGACGGAATTATTCAAAATATGTTGTCGTGCTCACAAAGTTCTTCATCATATAATTCCTCCGAAAGAGGGAAATGGGAAAGAATTAACAACCGATACAGACAAGAAATTATGGGATACTCTTGATGCCACAATCCTTGGTTGAATTTATGCAGCAATTTCCACGGACTTGTTGCATACAATAATGGACCCGGATTCAATGACGGCATGGGAACGCTTGCGAGATATCTTTCAAGATAACCAAAATTCTCGCGTTGTTACATTGGAGCAGGAGTTCTCAACCATTAACATGGCGGATTTTCCTAACGTTTCTGCATATTGTGAACGCCTCAAAGTGTTGGCAGAGCAATTGAGAAATGTTGGTTCACCGGTTACTGATAACCAATTAGTCTTGCAATTGTTCGTTGGTCTCACTAATGCGTATAGCGACGTCGAAACTCTAATCCGTCAAAGTAATCCTCTACAAAAAATTTATCAAGCAAGGTACATGTTTGTGCTTGAAGAGTCGGGCTTGATGAAAAAGGCTTCAACTACTTCAAAGTCCTCCATGATTGCCACGTCTTCAAATGATGGTAATTTTTTGACCATTCTCAACAAAATAAGGGACAAAAATGACGTAATAATAATAAAAATAAGGATGGAAATCGTAGAAATAACAAAGGTGGAGGCCACCGAATTCGAATGGCGAAAGACCACCAACTCCGATGGCGGGCAGCGCAAAGACGGCGACAGTGGTGGCGGATCGTGGCAGCAGCGGTGGTGCAACAAATTGGGCTGGCAGCTCAGGCCATACCGCCCACCCAATCCCATGAGGAATTGGGCGAGCAGCCCACAAGCAAATTTCATTATTTCTAAGAACCGACAGCTTTAGATGTGCCCATTTCCGGTCTGCTCATCACGCAAGAATGTTGGGCTCACCACCCAAAGTGTCATGAGGCCCATTCCACAGTGGCCTAACCCATGGATATTGAGTCCCCCATGCACATCCTTGGACTCAACCCACTCGACTCAAATTGGTACATGGACTCCGGAGCAACGTCCCACATGATGTCCTCCCAAGGTAATCTCACATCCTATTTTAATTTGAGCAATGTTAGTGGTATAGTTGTCCGAAATAACCATTCAATTTCAATTAAAGGGTATGGTTCTAGCAAATTGTCACTACCAAATCCACCACTGCTTTTAAATAATTCCTTCATGCTCTTAAATTAATCAAAAACTTGGTATCCGTTAGAAAGTTTACAAGTGATAATTGGATATCTGTTCATTTTGATCCATTTGGATTTTACGTGCATGATTTTCAGACGGGAAAGCTTCTCATGAGATGTGATAGCAAATGAGAGATTTATCCAATAAATTTACCTAATCAACGGTCCAAGTTTCAATCTACTTTTGCAGCCTTGGCACCATCTTTATGGCACTAACATTTGGGACATCCCGGGGAGACTGTTTTGGCCACTCTTAAAAAAAATAAATTTATTTGAACGGGATATCAAAAATATACAATGTGATAATGGGAGGGGATTTGACAATACTCAGTTTTGGGAGTTTTTCAAAACAAATGGTCTAAGTTTTCGTCTACCTTTTCCTCACACATCAACACAAAATGGGAAGATGGAACGCAAAATTAGAACTATAAACAATATTGTTAGAACATCATTTGCTCATGCTTTCATACCCCCATGTTTTGGCATCATTCACTACAAATGGTTACTTACCTATTGAATATTCTCCCTCATAAAAACATGTCTTATCAAGCTTAACTAAAGATGCTTTATTTACGTGAGCCCTATTATCTCCATTTAAAAGTGTTTGGTTGCCTTTGTTACCCTCTCTTTCCATCCACCACAATCACAAAACTCCAACCCCGGTCTACTCCATGTATTTTCTTGGAATATCATACTAATCACCGTGGTTACAAATATTACGACATTTCTTCCTAAAGAATGATTATATGTCGTTATGTGATTTTTAATGAAATAATTTTTCCTTTGATACATGAAATCGGGACTCACATTTATGATTTCTTGGATGATGATAGGCTCCCGTATCTAACACATTTTGTTCACAGCCCGGAACCCGCTGATTATGGTGGAGAAAAGAATTTGGGCCCACTGGACCAAGGACCGATGGTCCATCCACTGGAAAATTCAGTCCAGAGCTTGGGCCCTTGGTTCCGAGGTCTAGTGACAGTAACTCCCTCTCACATATGGATCGACTCTAGTCCTTGGGTCATACCACATCTCCAGGCCCAATACCAAACCAAAGGCACACTCAGCCCACTACCAGTCACGAACAAAACACACTGAAGGGTGGCGTCCAGTCCACTGCTTCACCTTAGGCCAGTAGTGTCCAGTCCACTTACTATGTCACTTGTCTGGTCACCCGTAGTCAATATAGAATCGTCGAATCCAATACCAAATATAGGCTACACACTCAGGTTTCGAAATCACTTTTGTCTCGTAACCCAGTGTCTGCTCTAAAAGACCCGAATTGGAAAATGACCATGGATGATGAATATCATGCTTTAATTAAAAATAGGATATGGAATTTAGTACGTCGTCCATCTAATGCTAATATAATTCGGCCTATGTGGATTTTTAGCCATAAAGAAAAATCTGATTGATCTTTTGAGCAGCATAAAGTCCGTCTTGTAGGTGATGGGAAGACACAACATGTTGGATTAGATTGCGAAGAGACGTTCAGTCAAGTGGTCAAACCAACAACTATCAGAACAGTTCTCAGTCCATCTCTCTCAAAAGGATGGTCACTTCATCAATTGGATGTCAAAAATGCTTTCCTTCATGGACATCTAAGTGAGATTGTCTACATGTACCAACCGGTGGGATACAGATATGCTAAATATCCCAATCATGTCTGTTTGCTAAAAAGATCATTATGGCCTCAAGCAGTCCCCCAGGGCTTGGTATAAGAGGTTTGCAGACTTTGTGTCACGCATGGGCTTTTCACACAGTCGTTTAGATAATTGTCTGTTTATTTATCGACAGGGTAATCATACTGCTATCTTCTCTTATATGTCTTAATATCATCTTCAAACTATCTTCGCAAGAGTATCATGTCACAGCTTAGTTCCGAATTTGCTATGAATGATCTTGGTCCACTACACTACTTTCTAGAAATTGCTGTAACACAACATGCATGTGGATTATTTTTTTCCCAGAGAAAGTATGCCTCAGAGATCGTAGAATGAACTGGAATGTCTTCCTGCAAACCGTCAGCAACTCCGATCGACACGAAGTCGAAATTGAGTGCCATCTCTAACAAACCCCTTGTCAATCCAACATCATACCGCAGCGTTGTAGTATCTCACATTCACCAGGCTGGATATTATCTATGCAGTACAACAAGTGTGCCTATTCATGCATAATCCGATAGAAGAATATATGCATGCGCTAAACCGCATTGTGTGATATATTCAGGACACTCTGGAGTATGGATTACATCTTTACCCGTCCTCCATTTCCAAACTTGTTACTTACACAGATGCAGACTGGGCAGGATGTCTGGACACCAGACATTCCACCTCCGGTTATTGCGTCTTCCTATGTGACAACTTAATCTCATGGTCCTAAAAAAGGCAAGCCACAGTATCACGCTCAAGTGCTGAAGCTGAATACCGTGCGGTTGGCAATGTTGTGTCTGACTCATGTTGGATTCAAAATCTATTACTTGAGCTTCATTGCCCCATTCCGACAGCCATTATGGTATACTGTGATAATATTAGTGCAATCTATCTCCCAGGGAATCAATCCATCATCAACGCACTAAACATATTAAGTTAGATATCCATTTTTTCCGTGAAAAGGTGGCTCACAGACACGTGCGAGTGTTGCATATCCTGAAGCGTTATCATATCGCAGATATCTTCACGAAAGGGCTTCCGCTGATATTATTTAAAAAATTTAGGAGCAGTCTCAGCATTCGCCGCCCTCCAGCTTCGACTGCGGAAAAGTGTTAGAATATTATTAATCAATATTAATAATTTTGTGTATTAATGTTTTCACGACCCGACCCCGGGCCCGCGACTGGTGCCCTACCTGGGCACCCGTACAGGTAAACATCAGAGATAATCAGCGGAACATACGTAAACTTAACAATGAAATAAATATTAGGTTAGCCGATAAGGCTACCTCCCGGGAAATATATACAAATCCAAAAGCAGTTACCTCAAATTCTTTTTTTAACAATGACCCACAACATATGACTACAGACCTCTAAGAGTTTACATAACAACTGTGACGGGACAGGTCCCCGCCATACCCCTGAATGTACAAAAGTCTATAACTTCAGGGTACCGTACCAAAAGACAAAGCCTCCGGAGAAATGGAGTTTTCCAAGAACCGAACAGTGATCCTAAGAGTGCGGATCAGCAAGTTATACACCTCAACCTGCGGCATGAACGCACTTCGGCGAGGTCGATAAATGTACCAAGTATGTAAATCGAAAGCATCGTATTTAAATCATAATAGTCTAAAAAAGCGATGACGTATGATACCCATTAACGATATCGTGCCATACCGAAGTGAAAGTAATGAAAGTCAGTTTTTACCCTGTACAGCCTATCTCAACATATGAACCGTAGTCACACCAGGGCTATGAACACCAGCCCTTAAACATCGAAACGCACCCGTGGGATCCCCCATCACAGCCGACCGCTAGGTATAAAAGCTAACCATGTGACGCGCCCGTGGCATCCTACCTCACTGTCGGCGTACACGCAACAACACATATACACATAAATCCTTCCGTCTGGTGGAATCTCACACGCTGACGCACCGTAAAGAGTAACCTACAATCATGTGACGCGCTGCATCCTACCTCATTGTCAGACACACATACAACATATATATATATATATATATATATATATATATATATATATATATATATATATATATCTCATGCCCGTGGAATCCCTCATCTCGGGTACATGACTTTATGGGGAGCTAATCCATGGGGTAATAATCTGTTACACCTCGTATGATAAGACAAAGATTTAGAACGTCATTAAGGATTGAGATTTCCAATTTTCGAAATTACAAATATTGTACGTGCTAATACGGATTAATTTTTGGCAATGACAAATGTGATGCCGAAAATCTCTTTAGAAATGGTGGTATAAATAAATATGTATTTTTCCGTTATGAGTTAGTAAGGTATTTAAAAGGTACGATGATAAGAAATTAAGACAATGGGAAATTAGATTAAAAGAAGTGGGGGTTGATTTAGTTAAATAAATACTTAGAGGGGGCAAAGTGTGGCTTTTAAGGGGGTCTTAGTGCATTATTTAGAAATATGAAAATTGATAAAACTCCTCTAAAACCTTCATTTCTTCCACAAAACAAAATCAGATTTTTAAGCTCCCATTTCTCCCCCCTTCTTGAACGAAAATCCCCACCCTTTGCAAAGAAAATTTAGCTTGTTATTCCATCTTCTTGGGGTAAATTATCCCACCATTTTAAGGCGAAATTATCACCCCAAAACAGTGGGGAGTTCTCGGCATTTCTGCCAATTTTAGGGCAGTGGGTTCTTGGGTTTTTTGGACAAGATTTCTTGAAGAAAAAGGTGTAAGAATGTTGGGTTAACATAGTAGAATTATTGCATGTTGGATTGGGGTTGAGGAAGTGAAGATTGGCGAAGAAAAATCGAATTTTGTGAAAGAAAAATGGGCAGAAAATCGCTGGTTACTGGCAGATTTTTAGTCAAATTTGGAAAGGAATATCTCCTAGCATATTAGGAGTTTTTGGGTGTTTCAAAATCCTAAAATGAAGTTCGTCGAGTCTAGTTTCCAACGCAACAAACTTCTCATCGATAGGACACTGGAGTAGAGAGTTATCGACGTTACAAGTTCAGCCGACGAAGCAGTGGCAAAAAAATCTGGACAGTCACGTTTTTGGGGACTGTTTTGGACGAATTCGAGGTATAAAATTCTTCTTTTATAGTTTAATGACATTGCATGTTGTTGTAGTTGAAGATATGAATTGGTGTTAAGATGGAATTGGAAATATGAAATGCATGTGATTGTATTAAGGATATATACACCGATTTAGAACCTATTCTTGGCGTACGTTGGAATTGAGTAATTGTGTTGGTATGTTATTACTAATTGCATGTGAAAATTTAGATGAAACCTTGATGTTTAAAGTTAAAGTTGTTAATTGAAGTTGTTGTGAGATTAATTAGAAAGTAAGGAATTTTGGAAAAAAGCTTTGGAATTGTAAAATGTTGATATGACCGGAAAGTTGATAGAAATTGTTGAAAATTTCGATAATGTATTACGGACTGAACTAGTATGTAAATAAGCTACAAACATGCATATGTATTGCAATAAGATACCTATACATGCCTCGAAAGGATTAAGTGTAAGAAAGGTGTTAATTTTATATATTCTGGAATAAAGGGGAATTGTTGGTTTGAATTGAATTGTTGGTTTGAATTGGATTGTTGGTTGATTGGATTGTAGCTGGAGTTGAATTGTTGGTTGACTTGGATTATTGGAAAATTGTGGATACGCACATAAACAAAGGAAATGCTGCCCAAATTTTTGTAGAAATAAGGGAGCCTTTAAGCATATAACTTACATTAGGAATCATAGAATTGACGAGCATGTTGTTCCTTATCATAGGTTGAAGTACTAGACGAGGAATACCTTAATACCAAGCTGATTAGTTCGCCTAAGAGGTATGTAAGACCTTTCTTTCTTTCTTTTGGCATGATTTTTTAGTAAAGTACGGCAGACGTACTTAACTCCTACCAGTTCAGTTTTAAAAATGATTATTTACTAATGATTATGATTCAGTAACAGAGTTTATGGTAGTAATGTTATTTTGAGTCACATAATGATTTTAGTCGCATCTGATTGCTCATGTTATCTACTCGTGCTAAGTGTTACTATTTCATTCCATCGAGTCGGGCCGATCATGATCGTACATGACAGTCTGATTTTCATCGAGTCCTCACTAGAGGCCGAGACACGATATATATACAGATTACATCGAGTCCTCATTAGAGGTCGAGACATGTCATACAAGCAGACACAGATTCCATCGAGTCCCTCCATGTAGGGCCGAGACATGTTTTACGCTTTTATATACGCATACGAGCACGATGTTTTATGATTCAAACTGATACATGATTCTCGCTTTATGACAGCTTGATGACTCTGCTTTACTTGGTACGATTGTTAATCGCTTTTACAAGATTTTATGTTTTACATACTCGACATTATCTCGCATCGACCACTTCCTGGGCTGCGTCATGCCCGCAGTTTAGGAGTTCGATAGGTGACCCTCCGCCTAGGATTTCAGACAAATAGCTTGGAGAGCTCCTTTGTTCCGGAGCCAACTATTTTTGGTACAGACCTTTATTTCCAGACTTATGCATATTTTAGGGCACGACGGGGTCCTGTCCCGTCACATGTCAGTATTATTCTCATGGTCCATGGACGGTTGGGTTGGATGTTTGTACTTCGTTTGGGTTTTGATGTCGTTATTTAGTAGCACTTTCGGCCATGCGTATTTTGACTTATGCCTTTGTGCGCGTGATGTGGTTGGCGGCAATTCAGTCGCCAGCCTATTATGACCGTTGTTTTGTTGTTGTTTTGGCACTTGTCGCTCGCCCGCTTTTAGGATATGTTGTAAAAGCGGCGGTCTTGCCGAAATTTATGGAGACATCTGTATTAATTGGATTAAGAGTGTCAAGTCAGTAATGACGTCCAATTAGGACGTTAATCACGGCCCGACGGGTCGGGTCGTGACAAAGTGGTATCAAAGCAGTTAGTCCTCGGAATGTCTACAGACCGTGTCTAGTAGAGTCGTGTGTATGGGTATGTTGTGCACCATACTTATACACAGGAGGCTTCCGGACATTTAGGATTGGTTTCTACTTTTTCATCTCATAGATCGTGCAATAGAGCTATGTCATAGGGTAATCCCCCCCTCTCTAATAATTATTGTGGTTGCAGTTATGTTCCAAAAGACAAATGATGGCTCGGAAGGGGAAAATCAGAGTAAATCGGACTTGACTTGGTGCGTCAAGCCATAAGGGAAGTGAAAGAGTTTGAGTAGAAGTATGATGACCAGGTTTGGAGGTACTAGGTCCACGTCAGGTAAGGAAACTCTTCAGAATCTTCTATATACTGAATAAGGGATGGTATCGTCAAGGATTGGGACCAGGAGCAATGTCCGAGGTTACGTATGTATACTAGAATATGTGTAAATTATGAAAGGTACGACAAGTAAGAAATAAGTGAATAAGTGTTAAAAGAAGTGGATTTGCTTACAATTACGAGTAGTGAAGAGATCCCTTCCAGACCATGAATGAGGTGTCGACTTGTGAAATGAATTGCAATAGTCTCTATCTTACGAATTGGTATTCCGTTATGCTACGTTACCTGCTCTATAGTTATGGAGATTGAATTTTTCCTTCCAAAGATAGAAAATGAAGCTTACCTACTATTTTCTCCTTCATACCTTTAATTAAATGTTGAGCTCTAATTGTTAGAATCTCTGACGATTTTATGATATACCATGTTGCTGGACTATGTGAAGGTAGGAAAATGCAAAAGAACATTATTCTCAGGTAAGAATAAGATGAGGTTATTACTTCCGGAATAATAAGATTAATATAAGAATGAAAGCATTTTCTTATTTTGGACCGAATGCTGGGAAGTATTGGACATATGGATTAATTGGGTTTCTTTCGCAAATGACTTAGAACTTGGGAATGATGAGCATCCTATTAGTGTATAGTTGTGTCAAGCACTTTAAATATTGTAACCTTTGGAGTTCATATTTTCAGTTAAGAAGTTATTTGAAGGATTGGTAATCGAGATATGTATTTGTGCACAGTTTCAACGCATTAGTTCACGCAGAATGCTAAGATGAGTCTATTTGGTCTAGTGGAACCAAAGGTTAAGAGATAGAAGAAGCTCATAATACCTCGCTTAATTTGTGTAAGGAATTTCAAGCAGTTTATAACAGTACTTACTAATCAAGTATGGGCTGATACTCTACGTGCTTCTAACAGTGCATTTCATGAAACCAGGCCTATATGATCATTAACTTGGAAAAAAAATAGGTGGGAAGGAGGCATAGGGATTCAGTACAGGGTCGGATACTTTGATATGAGAAGGGTGGGAAACAGATAAGAGAGGTACAAAGATATAGATGAATTCAACAAAGTGATAATAGATATTCAGGGTAATGTAGTCAAGTGACAACTGTTGATGCAACCTTCATGGTTAATAGGAGGTGATTTTAACACTATTGTGACAGATTTAGGAAAATATGGGAGGTTATTAGTCATAATTAATGAAGTTCAAGATTTTAGAGCTTATATGCAAAACTGTGAGGTAACTGACTTGGGTTTAAAAGGCGATTTATAATTGTGAATTGTATATGTGTGATATCTTGTGGTCAGTCTGGCATCTGTTGGTTTGCTGAATATAGATGGATAGACATAAGTATAAAGGAAGCTCTGCCGAAATTTCTAGAACCTGAGACATATCAAGAACATTCGAGGACGAATGTTTCTAAGGGGGGAAGAATGTTACACCTCGTATGATAAGACAAAGATTTAGAACGTCATTAAGGATTGGGATTTCCAATTTTCGAAATTACAAATATTCTACGTGCTAATACGGATTAATTTTTGGCAATGACAAATGTGACGCCGGAAATCTCTTTAGAAATGGTGGTATAAATAAATATGTATTTTTCCGTTATGAGTTAGTAAGGTATTTAAAAGGTACGATGATAAGAAATTAAGGCAATGGGAAATTAGATTAAAAGAAGTGGGGGTTGATTTAGTTAAATAAATACTTAGAGGGGGCAAAGTGTGGCTTTTAAGGGGGTCTTAGTGCATTATTTAGAAATCTGAAAATTGATAAAACTCCTCTAAAACCTTCATTTCTTCCACAAAACAAAATCAGATTTTTAAGCTCCCATTTCTCCCCCCTTCTTGAACGAAAATCCCCACCCTTTGCAAAGAAAATTTAGCTTGTTATTCCATCTTCTTGGGATATGTTGTAAAAGCAGCGTTGTGCTGCCGAAATTTATGGAGACATCTGTATTAATTGGATTAAGAGTGTCAAGTCAGTAATGACGTCCAATTAGGACGTTAATCACGGCCCGACGGGTCGGGTCGTGACATAATCGTATCCGGGAATTTAACCCGCATCCTGGTCGCATGCCCTAATCCTCATCGTAAGATGTCCGCGCGTGCCTCGGAATCCTCATCGTAAGCATGTCCGGATCAACCACACCGAAGCATACCCGTGGAATCCCACACCACCGCTTGCACGTCCGTGTAAACTCATACTGCATGCCTCTAATCCTCATCGTGGCATGTCGAGTGCGTACCCGTGGAATCCCACCTCACCGCTTGCACGCCCAAGTAAGCTCATACTACGACAATGGAAGCATACCCGTAGAATCCCACATCACTGTCGGTACGTCCAAGTAAACTTCATAACTTCTTTAGACTTTCATTAATATACAAAATGGATCTCATTTTTATGACTTTAAGGCACTTTCTTATTGCTTAATCAAATCCGGAGAATTTAACCCGAAGTACTATGTACTTCTACTCTTTTAAAGATCCCTTTTTCACATAAAACCCCCATTTTACACTCTAAGCAATTGATGCCTTTAAATCAAATTGCCCTACTTAATTTCGATTCTTTCATCTTTGTTTACCTTACTCAAGAAGAACATTCCTTTAACCTTCCATAAAGTCATTATAACCAATTTCCCATAAAGCCGTTATACTAACTTTATGCTTTAGGAACTAAGACGTCATTATCCTTTCATATAGCCGTTATAACCCCATATATCTTAGACAATTTCGTTCTTTTTATGACCAAGGGACTTATACTTTAAATCAAGTTACACAACTTTCAAAATACTTCACGTCTCATAACTTTAGAAAACAAGTTTCTTAATCTTAAAAATCAGGTCTCTTATCTTTAGAATAATTCAATACTCAATACTTCCACACCAAGTATTCTATACTTTTTCATGTCAAGAAATCCCTGTCTACCTTATTTAGAATAAACCATTCCTCAAGAACAAGTGAGTTAACTCCTTAACCCAACCAACTTAGACATTTTCTTAAAACAAGTCAAGTATAACAAATGGATTTACTTCATTTAAATCACGTACGTCTATCGTACTATATAGTTATAACAACTCATGCTTAAGAGATAAGAAAGTTTCCACATACCTCTTCGGGTCAATCCACTTGCAAGTCCAATATACCACACGTAGTACGTCAACCTATAATGACCATAATACGTTTATTAGCCTCTAGCTTCAACGTAGAATATTCCAAGTGCAAAGTCACTAACTTCTACGGAAAATCAGACAGAATTTCCTTTGTTTCTATATACTTTTCCATCTTTTCAAGGTCCGAATTCAACATCCAACGCCACTTTTAAGGCCCAACAATCCAATCAATACAAAAGGGATTACACACCTAGTCTTGTATGTGTAAAATTCTGCCCCACAATGCATATTAACTAAATCAATAAGTTAAAGGTAGTATCTTGACTATAACATGCTTACATATCATTCTTATCCAACCCTTTCATATCCAAACCATATTTCCTACATGCAATGTATCTAAGAGCAATATTGACAACTACAAGTCATTTCTTCTTCACATGCAACATAATTTACTAGCAAAAGAGAAATGATTGTTACATTAGAGCTTACCCCAAATTAGCCCAACAAAATCCACTTGTCTTCTTTCCACAATCCTCCTACAAGCTTGTCAACATGTTTCCTTCTTACCACCTTTTTAGATTTTTCACTAAGCTTAGGTTTCTTCTTGAATTTCTAGAGAGAAGGGAGAGGAAATTTAGAGAGAAGGAAGAGAGATTTTAGAGAGAAGAAGGAGCTTTGAAGAATGACCAAGTCTTCAAGACTTGGTCAATAAATAGGACATGCAAAAATCAGATGGGGGGACACTTGTCACCCTCCCATGGCCTTTTAAAAGAAAATATCCGATTTTCCTCGGTTTCCGCCAAAAACTCGCCGCGCGGCCACACTGCGGCCATGGCGCTGAAACCTCTGCAACCCTTCAGAACTTCCGGCGCCGCGACCCTGCTTTCCGGCGCCGCGGCGCTGTGGCCCCTGACCGATGTTGCTTTTCTGCTCGACTGCACACTGAACTTGTAACTTCCATAACTCTCTACTCCGATGTCCTATCGACGAACGGTTGGTTGCGTTGGAAACTAGACTCAACGAACTACATGCTAGGCCTTAGAAACACCTACAAACTCTGGATGAATTAGGAGATATGCCGCTCCAAAGTTGACTAAAACCTGTCCGAATCATTCTGACAACCTATCTTTCTAAAAAATTTAAATATTAACTCCTGTCGTACGTTCTCATAGCATGACCTGAATTACGGGGTGTAGCAAATGTAGTATCATGTTATATATGGTAGGTAGTAAAATAATAAATTAGAAATATTATGTTAGGGATTGATTAGGAAGATATTAGGCATGATTTACTCTTCTAATACTATTGTATATGGTGTATATATTGTTCCCTTATGGGATGAAGACAATTGAGAAAAATATTTTCAAAGTCTTACAGTTTCATATCAAAATCTATGATTTTAATTTAGAAAATCTAAAATTCGGTTCGGTACGATTCAATATATCCGATCGGTTTTTAAAATTGTTTTGATACCCTATAGGCCTATATAGAATGTTGTTCATATATATAAAGTATTTGTATTCTCAAAAAAAAGAAAGAGGATGTCCTTCTCAATATTGATATCCGTCTCATTCTGCAAGGGCTACAACCGATTACTCACAAAAGTAAGCAAAAACTTGCCTTCGGTGTTGAAGCGAAGTTACCACCTTCGCTTCATTTTATGTAATATTGTTTGATAGGACTTAAATATTAAGAAAGAAATAAAACTTTTAAAATTTATAGTTAAAACAATCATAGATATTTATATGATTATAAATTCTCTAAAAATAAAATTATTTCTTAGTGTAAAAAAATACTTATCGCTTTTCTCGGAACAGACTAAAAAAGTGTGTCATATTAATTGAGATAAAAGATATGCCAAATTAGTTTGATTTCATTTTAAGTTATTGATGTCCGGTAAAAAATGCATATATCTAGTCATTATTCTGCCTCACTTCTTAGTACTTTTATTATAGTTGGAGTACGAATTATATTGCTTTGAGTTCATTACGTCTTTTGTATGTGTAGGAAGAACGTTGAACGAAAGCGATTGGAAAAGAGCTTATTTGATGCATGTTTAGATAAGAAAATAAAGATTATAAAATGGTCGAGCTCGCCTATCATGCTCGCCTTGCGAGTAGCTTGACGAGTCAAGAAGTTTAACCGTCGCTCAAAACAACAAGTGAAGGAATGACAAGGAAGTTGACGAGTCAAGCCAAAAACATGTCTGAGAGGGCTCGTCAACATCCTCGCCAAGCGAGCTCATAGACGACCAAGAGACAAGAGTTTGGATAGTTTATTTGATTCCCTACACATTCTAGGTCATATAAATATACCCTAAAAAGCATTATCTGGGGGGGGGGGGGGGATTCGACCTAAGTACAACAACGAGTCGTCCTGGAGCAAGAGGAAAGATTCAACAATAAGTTTTTCCTTCTTCTTCCTATTTTCTATTGTTGGTTATGAATTTTAGTATCGTATTTTCACATACTTTTATGAGTAGCTAATTCTCTATCTAGGATTTTGATGGAACCTTTTGTAGGATGAATTCTTGTTACGTTTTTATATAATTGAGTCATTGAATTTTTTACTTGTTCATTACGTGCTTATTTCAGTTAATTGAATGACCATCGATTGACTATGCCTATTTATTATGTGTTTCTTGATAGAGAATACATATTTAGGTAATTATTGAACAACGGCACTCCTAAGGTATATGAGAAATCAATATTGTGGGTTTAAGAGCGGGACTAGAGATAACAAAGCTTTGACGTAGTCATAGTGAGATGTGAGAAATTGCTAGCTAGAGTAGTTTGAGAGAATGCTTCTAGTAAATTATCGTGATTGCTTGAGAGAGAATTGCGGTAAGTAGATTGTTGACGATTAGTAGAGAATAAATCGGCGAGATTATAGGAAACGTAGCGAGAAAGATTTCGATAATTGGGAAAACAATAACCCCATGCCTCGTTAATCTTGAATTCAACCCATTCTCTAAGTAGTTGATAATTTTTACTGCTCTATTATTTTAGTTAAATAGTATAAAATAGAAATCTTAATTTTTATAACTCAGAAAATTGTTCAAACTTGTAATTTTAGTATTATTGAACAATTATAGTTAATGTTAGTTCTCTGTGGGATTCGACTTCGAACTTTTAAACCGAATTATATTTGCAACGACTACCTATCCTTTTTAGGGCTAGTTTTGAGCGTTATCAGTTATACTAAATCAAATCAAATCAAACCGGGCACACCTCAATGTGTTACTAGTTTTCTCCCTTTTTTAAGAAGATTGATAAAAAAACCCTAGACTATCTCACATTTACAAATAATTTTATACATAAACACGCCTAGTTTATGTTATTCCCTTGAGCTATAACTTTCATGTGCTAAATCCCATAAACTATCACGTCTTTTTATTAATATCATACTTAAAGTATGTCTAGTTTACGTTATCCCTTGAATTATAACTTTTAAATGATAAAATCACTTGTTCAGTATATGTTATTTAAGTGTGTTTACGCTCCCAAAAAGCTTTAAAAACTGTCAAGTAACACTACACGTTATTTTATTATTATTATTATTTTTTAATTTTGCATAGATAATTTTTAATATAAACTAGGCCGGAGGGGTTAGGATCTGAAAGTTATAGTTCAAGGAGGCAATATAAAGGCAAAAGACATAAATTGACCCTTAAACTATACTCAAAATATCGATATCACACTTAAACTATTATGGTGTGACCTATTACACACTTGATATTAGGGCTGCACAAAAAATGGACTGGATCGAAAAACAATCTTGGACCGAACCGGACCGGACCGATTTTTTCGATCCGATCCTCGGTCCTTTGATTTTTTTTTCCGGTTTTCGGTCCGGTCCGGACCGAATTTTAAATATATATTATATAATTCCTAATATATATAATAATAATATATATAATTCCTAATATATATAATATATATATAATTCCTAATATGTATAATATATATAATTCCTAGTATATATTTAAAAAATCGGGTTCCGAGGCCTGGTTTTTTTTTTTAAATTGAATTTTCAATACTGAAATTGACATTCTCGGACACATTACCATGAAATTTATACATTGAAATATATTGTATATCGCGAGATATTTAGATTTGAAAAGAGGGAAAACGTAACGATTTGGGGGGAAAGTAAAATTGATTGGCAATATAGACGTTTTTGGAGAAATCGGCTGAATCAAACTGGTTTAGCAATTTGTCCATCCCCGTATCAAAAAAATACGCGAAATTATTTTTTTTTTTAGATCAAACGAACGTCAGAGCGCAAAATTATGACCATTTAAAGTTTCACTAATTTACACTTAAATTTGATATGTCAATACGTCCAGAATGGCTCAAATTTGGATGGGTGACGGGGTGAAATTTGGATAAGGGTGATTGGATTTGGATGAGCGGTGGCTTTGGGCCGGTTGGGGTGATCGGGAATAATTCGGTCCATTCGGTCCTACTAATCGGATCGGACCGAAAATGACCCGGGCCAGACCGATAAATTCGATCCGATCTTCGACCCGAATAATTTGAGTTTTCGGTCCTCGATCCGGTCTTGACCTTTTGTGCAGCCCTACCTGATATAAAGTAAATTTATTTACTCTCCAAACACCCAAACACAAGCGTGTCTGTGTCGACATTTTTGTGCGCGTGAACACTTAATTATCACGCATTAAACTTTAAAAAAAAGGGAACCGTAAGATTTTTTGACCCACCCCAATTAATAACCCCATATCCGACAGTATTCTAAGAACCCATATTTGTCTCTCAAATTCTTGAAAATCAGCCCCAAATCGAAGCTCAAGCTCAGTTTCATGTTTTATTAGTTCCTATCTTTTTCCCTTTATTTTCCACTTTAAATTTTTTTCACTTTATTTTCCATGTTTGATTTATGTGCAATTTTGATTATCTTTTTTTGAAATGCTCCATTTATTTGATTTTTGGGTAATGGCTAAGATTTGTAAGGAAGAAGATGATCATGAGTTGACAAAAATGTGATGCAATCATGGACTTTATTGACCTCTTGGAACCCAAGAAACTCTGGTAGAAGATACTATGGTGTAAGTAAATTTGAACTTTTTTAATTGCTCATTTTTTAGCAAATAATCTCACTGCACATTTTGAGCAATTAGTTTATCACTGCTCATTTTTTGTAATAATGTCCTGCCTAAATATTAATGTCAACCACACAACACATAAATGAAAGTGCAGTCACAGCTGCATAAACATTTAACCAAAAGATAGTTAAGTTACATATGCCAATTCAGTACAAAACATTAACTAATGTTAAATGCAGTCACATTTGTCAAAACATTCTCTTAAATGCAGTCACAGCTGCCAAAATAGTACATAAGACCAACCAAATTTCAAGTTTACAAAGAATTCACACACTAGTTTAATGGACTGGACATTGCATTAGATGTTGTGGGTTTGAGTAGTGAAACTTCCTTGGCTCAATTGTGCAGCTTTGGCCCTTGTTTGAATCTGTTTTTCTCCCTTATTTTTTCAAGCTGCCTTGAGGTCATAGCATTTTTTTCTTCCACTTCACACCACTTGTTGCTTTATGTCCAAGATCACCAGTTACCAGTAATATTTCTAAATCTTTCACTTGGCAATCCAGACTACACAAATGAATAGAGTGTGTTAGTGCTATTTGTAAGAGGCTCAGTTTAATAAAAAATGATATTTGAGTGATAAATTTTTTATATTAATAATATTTTATCCACTTTGTGTGTGCAACACCCCCATTTCAATCAACCTTGGCCTGCTAGTACCAACATTCTACAAAAGAAAAGAAAGTATTAGAAGCTACTGATTTATAACCTATAATTGAAGTAGATAAAATCAGATTTACCTTCTCTTTTGAAGCCTTTGGTCTACCCCTTCCTCTGCCATTTGGAGCAGTTGTAGGATGTGAGACAGTAACAACAGCATTTCTTACACTTGGGCCAGCAGCTGCATTACTTGAACTTGGGCCAGCAGTAATAGGCTCCCTAAGACATCTCCTTTTGTTGTGACCCTTGGTATGACATTTGCTGCATGTCATCTCAATCCCCCTCTTGGATAATTTTTCAGTTTTCTTCTTTTTTGCAGCTTCTTTTCGCCTTAACTTCTTGGGTCTGCCAAGCAATTTCCTTACTTCAGGTGGTACAACAGAAGGATTTGTTGCTGGTGGCCACATCTTCATATTCAGAACTGGCTGAATGAAGTAATTGTAATGTCTTCATGTATGTCCCTCTCTTATACCAATGAGAAATGTAATCCACTGGGTCAAGCTTCTTATGGTAAAGAGTTGCTATTGCATGAGGACATGGTATGCCCTTCTAACATTCATGCTCTACAAGTACAAGTTTACCTAGGCAGATCCACAATATGCCTATATTGCCCATGAAGTACCTCATACCCTGTATCAGAATTCCACTCAATGCTGCACTTCATGGACTTCTTTGTGTTGTCTCCTAGTAATTTCATTGCTTCAAGGATTGTAATTATACTTTTGTGTCTTGCAGCCAATATTCAAGAGTTGAAACACTCAGCTATGTTATTGTCTACACTATCATACTTCGAGGTAAAGTTGAGGTAAAACTTACTCCTTTTTGGATTGTAGTACATCAACTTACCAAGACCAGCCTCTTCCAATATTTTCATGTAGTCAAGGTCGTCCCTCAACTCAGCAGCCTTAAATGTTGACCTTGCACATCTCCAAAAACAGTTTCTTCTCTCAAGCCCTCTATATTTTTTGGACCAATTTGTTAAGACATGCCTAGCACACATCCTATGTTCAACAGTTGGCAGTTTCTCTTTTATGGCACCTTCAAGACCCTATGAATAATAAAAAACTGGTTGTTAGTAAACGGAAAATATAAGTAAGAAACAATTATGAATATGACGTAATTAAACACTTAATCTTACCGTTTGCATATCTGTTATAACTGACATGTCTGTCCCATCTCCCAGCTGGAGATCTTCATTTAGAATTTTAATAAACCATGTCCAATTGTGCTTGTTTTTAACCTCAACTACTGTCTAAGCAAGTGGCAGCATCTGATTGTTTTCATCTTTACAAATAGCAACAAGCAGCTGACCTTTTGAAATTCTCTTTAAAAAACAACCATCCAAACCGATACATTTCTTACAACCTGCCCAGTAGGACTTCTTCATTGCATCAAAACATATGTAGAAGCCTACAAACTGTTTTCTTCCTTCAATTGTCTCTTCACGACGCTTCACTACACATGTACTACCTGGATTAGACCTTAGCAACTCATCCTTATAATCTAAAATTCTGCCAAACTCCTTGACATAGTCACCCATCATCACTTGTATCACTTTTTTTTTGCTCTCCTACACACAGTCCTCCCAACATAAAGATCCAACTCCTTTTTAATAAGTTACTGAAACTCAAAAATTTTAATGTTTGATTGTTTCTTTATCCTATCATTATAGTGAATGACTAAAAATTTAGAGTTGCAAAGTTTGTTCCTATTAGTAGGGTCACATTTGTGAATTGAATTGTAGTTCTTAGCCACAAAATTATAAGTTCTAGAGTCAAAGCTACAAATAAAAGCCAAGGACAACCCTCTGTACACCTAACTCTTACCCTTAAAGGTTCATTAACATGCTTTTCAATAGCAACATGTTCAACAACTGCATACCTAGTAACAGCAGCCTAAAATCATCAACACACTCAAATTGGAGACCTGTTTCTCATGTAACCTTCTGGAAAGTTTATCAAACACAACCCCATTTGTTACCTTCCTTCTTGTTTTTTCTCTTTGTTCAACCACTCCTTCATCACCAGTCGAGTTATCTGGATCACTTTCAAAGCTAACAGTTTCATATGAAGGGTAATATGATTCATCTCCAGCCAACTTGACTTCTAAACTCTCTATTGTCACCTTCTGATTCATCAAACCCCACAAGTGGCCCTTTTCTTTCTGTTCCTAACTTAACATATTCAGGAATATGAGGTCCTTCACCCTTATTCCTTCTTCCTTCTTCTCTTTCCAGCTCTCATTTCCTCTTTAAAATCCCTTAGCTCCTCATCTGTATCACTCCCACTAACTGTTACTCCTTCCTGAACAGATCCTTCTTGATCTGATTCTAAATCATCCCTATCAGACTTATCATTATCAATTCCACTCCTGTTTTGTGATGATTCAGCAGTGGTAGGCAGTATAGTGGCAGGACTTGATTCAGTAGTAGTTTGGACAGATGCAGAGGCCATAGTAGGAGTAATTTGGATAGGGGCACGGGTTGGAGAAGTAGTAGGTTGTAGAGGTGGAGTTGTATTTTCTTGGACAAGAGGAGGAGTGGAAGGATTAGTAGTTTGGACAGCCTCATCAAAAGCTACATTTTGCACATCTCCCACATGAGATGTTCCCTCACTATCCCCAGTGTCTTGACCAGTCCCTAGATAACCCACTTCTCTCCCCACATGGCTTACATATTCTAATAAGGATGGGACAACTTGAGGCTCTTCAATCATGTGATGCACAAATGCCTTCAAAGTATCCCCATGCCCCAAACATACTGCAATTTTCATTGTATCCCTATATGATGTTATTTGCATCAATGACACACTATTAGGCAATCTAACATAAAGTAGACATCTCCCGGGGTCATTTCCTAAATCTTTCACACAATCCCTCAATTTAAAGTAACAATAACATACCCAGTGAAAATCCCACAATGTGGGGTCTGGGGAGGGTGGAATGTACACAGACCTCACCTTCACCTTGGTAGGTAGAGCGGCTGTTTCCGGGGGACCCTCGGCTCAAGACAAAGAGTAATCAGGCAAAACAAGCAAAGCAAAGCAAGCAAAGTATGAGAAACGATTAGACTGAGACGAGAACTTAAAGCATTTTGGACAGCAGATAGTAAAAATCAAATACGCAATGGTAGGGCATTCTACCAAAAAGGAAGCAGTAGCTAACACAACTAAATAAGACGAATAAATTACACTAAAGAACACATAGCAGCAGAATAAACTATAGAGTACCATAGAGCAATAATGCGTCTATAAGTGTGACAAGCTAATCGAACCTATAGTAATAATATTACACTATCATTTTGTAAGCGTAAAGAGGACTACGCCCGACTACCTACTACCCTAATCCGTGTCCTCCACAACGCCCTATCTAAGATCATGTCCTCAGTAAGTTGCACCTGCGTCATATCCCGTCTAATCACCTCTCCCCAATACTTCTTTGGCCTACCTCTACCCCTCCTGAACCCGTCCATAGCCAACCTCTCACACCTCCGCACTGGGGCATCTGTGTCTCTCCTCTGCACATGCCCGAACCATCTCAACCTCGTTTTCCGCATCTTATCCTCCACCGAAGCCACTCCCACTTTATCCCGGATATCATCATTCCTAATCCTATCTCTCCTTGTATGCCCACACTTCCATCTCAACATCCTCATCTCTGCCACTCTCATTTTTTGTATGTGTGAAGTCTTGACTGGCCAACACTCTGACTCATACAACATAGTTGGTCTAACCACCGCCCTATAGAACTTGCCTTTAAGTTTAGTTGACACCTTTTTGTCACATAAAATTTCGGATGTGAGCCTCCATTTCATCCACCCTGCCCCAATACGATGTGTGACATCGTCATCAATCTCTCTATTCCCTTGGATAATAGACCCTAGGTATTTGAAGCTTCCTTTCTTCGGAATGACCTGAGTACCAAGTCTCACCTCTACGCCTGTCTCAGGATCGCTCCCGTTGCTGAACTTGCACTCCAAATATTCTGTCTTGGTCCTACTCAACTTGAACCCTTTAGACTCCCTCCAAACTTCTAGTTTAGCGTTCAGTACGCTGCGAGTCTCATCAATCAGGACTATATGGTCTGCAAATAACATACACCATGGTACCTGCCCTTGGATTTGTCGCGTCAGTCCGTCCATGACCAAGGCAAATAGGAATGGACTAAGAGCCGATCCCTGGTGCAGCCCCACCCTCAATTCAAAGTAGAAAATTTTATTCATGTCCACATCTAAAATATCAGTAACTTCTCCACCAACATATGATTTTTTACCCTTTTTAAAATTTTTACCGTGATAAAATCTCAAAGTAATCAGTTCAAAAGATATTTTTCAACCTGAAAACAGTACAAATACTTCAATTTAAGCAGTAAAGTTATACTCTTGAACACAACCAAATGAACAACAACAGTGTACCACTGTTTTTGAACACATTACTACTTATTTCAACATATTTAAGCATTTACACAGTAGAATTGAAGAAAAAAACGTCTAAAAAACCTAGTTCTAGCCGCATTAAACAAAAATAACATTATACCACTTTTTTTTAACACAATACTACTTATTTTAATATATTCAAGCATTTATCCAAATATTTACACAGTAGACTTGAGAAAAAATTAAACGTGTAAAAAATCCTAGATCTAGTCGCAAAACACAAAATAAAGTGAGACAAGAGGAAAGCTTGGTGTGTTTGCAAATGAGGCTCTTCATACTAGTCTGTTGTTCCGGCGCGTTTTGGGAGATTGTTACTTTTGATTTGGCTCCCGGGAGATATGGGAAAGTAGCGCTGCCTAGTTATGAAATTGAAGGCGTTTATTGGAAGCGTTTCGAGAGGGTATAGTTGCTTGTTGCAACTATGAACAAAATAAGGCCGACTTGTGGGTAATGAAGGAGTATGGTGTTCAGAATTCCTGGACTGGTTACCATCTCATCGATCGTTGATTGTAGGGATTATCTATTACATTTGTTTGTGGCAGAGAATGGTCATGAAGTTCTGCTGCGGCTTGGGGAAGAGCAAGCACTGTATAATTCAAGTGACTTGACGATTATGCATCCAGTGTTATTCGTCAAGTAACGACCTACTTTGAGAGCATTGCTTCACCTCATATTTAGTGACGTTATGACAGTCACACCATGAAGGCAAAGAGGGTAAAAATATCTTTCTGTTTGCCAGCCTTGTGTCCCTTTTCTCATATTTATTGATAACACTGTGTCTTTGTGTTTGTATTCTTTTGCGTTCTTCCGTATCATGTAAGGTGCTTGGTATTTCAGCAACATTGAAATACTACTGTTATCATGCTCAATTAAGTTCTATCTTCCCACACAATTCATATCATGAATCATGTTGATATAAAGTCCTTGAATTCACTAACAATCAGTGCCAAATACTCCCTCCGTTTTAAATTTGTTCGTCTTAGTTTGACTGGACATTGAGTTTAAGAAAGTAAAGGAGATTTTTGAGCCTTGTGGTCTTAAACTAAAAAAATGTATAATGTATCAAAATGTTCTTTAATCTTGTGGTCTTAAACATGTCATGCAGAGCGTGGTCTCATTAGACTATTTCTCGAGTCTGATCTTATTCCCAAAGCCTTTTTTGCAAAAGGAGATGTTAAAATTAAAGAGTTGTGAATTAGGAAAGGGACTTTCTTTTTTAAACAGATTAAAAGGAGTAAGACAAACAAAGGGAGTAAGAAGTAGCTGGTTGAATGCATTAATAAAGTGCTTTGATAAACTTCTCGTGAGCTTTATGAAAGTTCCTAGACTAATTTGGTCGAGTATATGACAGAACTGTATAGTTTATTACAAAATGGAGTTTGTTTGCACAAGTGGTTTTAGGTTGATTCCTTGAAATCTAAGTGCTGCAAGTTGTTCTGGTGTATGTTTTGGCGTGTTCTTCCTCTCCAGGAACTTGGGGTTAAGCATCTTGCCAGTGCTCGTTAAATGCTCCCCGTCAAGGATGATTAGCCCTACACGCACCCACGCAGAGACATATACAATATAACAAACGGACCCATAATGTAATAATTAAACTCAATGTGTGATATTACTGTGTCATCAAATACAAACCGGTCGAAGGTTGTCTTTCCCATTATACATCCAAACGCGAAAGCATGAAAGCCATAGTTGGCATGAAAACATCACAAGCACCTAACGAAAACTAGATATGACTCACAATGACACAATATTACTTTTTAAAGCCCTCTAGGAAGGAAGAGGGTTGATATGTTGTCTATTTTAAAGAGTTTGGTTTCTCAAATGGTCATCTGAGATATCAGACTCCTATAAACTTATATTTTGTGCAAAAGCAAGTTAACACCAAGTTGGGGTTGACGGGTAAGTATAAGAAAAGGAGCATGAACATAAGATGGTGAGAGCTCGAACGAGAAGCGTTGGAGAATCATTGCTATTGCCATTTTTGCTTCCATCATAGCAAGATGTTGGCCTAAGCAGATTCGAGGACCCGAACCGAAGGGGAAGAATGAAGCTAATTTCCCTTTTGTTGCTTTTGCTATACCTTCCGAAAACCTCTCTGGTTTAAATTCATTTGCATCTTCACCCCAGATCTCAGTATCATGGTGAACTAAGATTATTGGTAGAAGAAGTTCCACCCCAGCTGGTAAGGTTACATCTCCTAGCTTTGTCACCTCATTAATCTTTCGCCCCGTTTTAGTTGCAGGGGGATATAGCCTTAAAACCTCATATAGAATCATGGTTACCTGCAATTAGTAATCATTTAAAACTTAGTTTCATTCCCCCCTTGTTCTATGGGCTGGGGGAGTAACTTGTAAATAATATTGCCTCCAGCTGAATAATAATTTAAAGAAAGAAAAATACCTAGTAGTAATATTTTAGCACGTATCGTTTTAAACATGTCATGATATTTCTATGGTACCTAAAGACCACCCTTAAATTTAGCGTACTTAATTCAGATCCCCCTTAAACTATACTCGGTCCTAACCCCCTCCCTCGCCCCTCGTACTTGGCTTTTCTATAATTGTGGTTACCCCTGAAAAGAAAAATGGTAAAAGAAGGAAAAATTGCGCTATCTTTTAATGAATGAATAGAGAAGATATATGTAAGGAGATAAGAAAATAGTCATTGGAATGACTAAATATAAAAGAAATAATATTTTAGATTTTATTTACACATAAGATTAATATAGTGTCGCTGATACTTTACACTCGCGTCAAACATCATTTGAAATCTAGAATAGAGAAGTATAAGTTACCACATTTAGGTGGTTCAATGTGTCAAAATCTAGGATATTGTTCCCAACCACCTCTTGTCGAGCACGTGTTTGCCAATCCTTATGCTTCGCGAGCATAACCATGGTAAAAGCAAGTAAGTTTGAAGTTGTCTCTTGGCCCGCAAAATACATTAGCTTGCACTCTTCAATGGTGATCCCGGGCCCAAGCCTGGGCCGGGCCCTCCCTTTGATGTTTTCAAATTTCTGAATTTCTCTCAAGTTAGATTCCATGAGTATGCCTAGCAAGTCATCATCGTTTCGAGCTTCTCTTTGTTTTTCTCTTTTGTTGAGGATACCTTTCATAAGCTCACGAACTTCATTGTGAATTTGTTTCATTCTGTTGTTCGTTTTAGTAGGCAAAAATCTGACATATGATAAACAAATGTATGATTTCATAAAATTAAAGGCAGAATACTCAAAAACCCTCCTAAATTTTTCGCGTTTTATTCAAATTCCCTTAAGTTATGTTCAGTCCTAATTATCCCCTTTTTCATAATCGTTACTGCCTCAAACAATAACTTGTCATAATTATCCCTTTTACTTGACTTTCTCTAAGTGATTTCAAATTACGTTTGACGTTTAAAAGTGTAAAATAACAATCACATTATATTAATTTATTGTGTAAATAATCTAAGATATTATTTTCTTTTATATTTAATCATTTCAACGACTATTTCCTTCCATAAATCCTCTCTATTCCTCCATTAAAATGCAACTACCAATTTTTTCTTCTTTTACTACCATTTTTCTTTTGAGTGGACAATGATTATAGTAAAACCAAGTATAAGGGGTAATTAAGACTAGTTATTATTTTTTAGGGGTAACAATTATAAAAAAAATCTAAGTACAAGAGGTAATTAGGACCAAGTATAATGTAGGGGATTAGAATAAAACTCGTCAAATCTAGAGGAGGGTAAATGCTAGGTACATAAGTAGCAGAATTACAACAAAAGATCACTTACCTCCATCCAGATACGTAATTTGACTGCAAAATGCTGAACGTAAGTCTGGCTTGTTCAGTTTGTAGTTGGAAGAACCTTTTACCTTCTTCATAGCAATTTCCAAATGTTGTTCGAGATATTACATCAGAGGTAAGGCCAGATATCAACTTCAACCTCTTCATTCTCTGTTACCACTTTCTCTAGTTTATGTATAATACTGCTGCAGCTCTCATAGATGGCAGGTAGCATGTTCTGTACATGTGGTTATCAACATACATTGTGATATATAATAATACTCCATTCTAGTTATTCCTCCGTCTTAATTTATGTCGCACTATTTTAGTTGACACAAAATTTAAGAAAAAAAAAAGAAGATTTTTTAAATGTGATTCAAAACAAGTCTTATATAAATGTGTGGTTGTAAATTATTTTTAAATATAGAAAATGACTTTTTTTTTGACAGATCAAAAAGGAAATGATCCCATGTAAATTGAGACATAGAGGGTACTTTACAACAATATGAATATAAAGAGGTTGATACAGTCAAAAACATAATTGAGTGTTATAAAAGATGGTTTCACAAAAACATGAAAATTATCGTAAAATATTATTATAAAAGATGATTGTCACAGACTGTATTTACTTGGAGTTGGAAGTGTTATGTACCTTCAAGTTGTCCAATTTGAATACAGAATTGAGAATTCTTCTGTGCATTTCCCACTTTTCACCTTCGTAAAACAGAACCCCGTTAACAAGTAGCCTTAACAAGGGATGTGACGCGGGTTTACGGAAGGTGTTATATTTGAACAATATTTCCCTTATCAATTTCGGCTCCAAGATGTGTACCTTTGGAGTTGGCCCGTGCCATATGAATGATTTTTTCCCTGTAACTTTAGAGTTTATTTTTTTTATATTGGCAATGTAAATAAAGAAATGACATGCTTCGCATGCGAAGGCCCTGGAAGACCGGTTTATCAGACGCAGCCTTACTCTCACATTTCTG
The DNA here is from genome assembly GCA_029844215.1 of Przewalskia tangutica. Classification (NCBI taxonomy): domain Eukaryota; kingdom Viridiplantae; phylum Streptophyta; class Magnoliopsida; order Solanales; family Solanaceae; genus Przewalskia; species Przewalskia tangutica. Next base: position 21,682,172 of record CM056730.1, on the reverse strand, counting down.
CAGAGATTTTACAACTCAACTCGTGACTCACTACATTATAAATATACATATATTTTTATATTATCATGTCATCTAAAGAATGTCAACAGATAAACCTCCTTAAAATGAGATTTAAAATCTTAAAAATAAGATGTGTTATCTGTTACAATATATAATATGATCTTATTATAAAAATTATTTACACCAACAGTACATATTACTTCAACTCACACGACAAGTTTACTTAGTTTTTGATATGGTAACCTTTAAAGTAGGAGAGTAACCTGCTCCAACTAATTAAATTAACTACCAGTATAAGTGCCCATTTGGTTGGGCTTTTGGATTTGTCAAAAGTGTTTTTGGAAGGCCAAAAACACTTTTGGCAAAAAATTAGAGTGTATGACCTCTATTTCCAAAAGCTCAAATTTTGGATTTTTAGAAGTAGAGATTGTTTTTGCCTATTTTTAAGTCAAAAACACATTTTTTATTGACAACCAAACATCTAACAACTTTTTGATAAAAAAACTCTACTTGAAAAACTTTACTCCTAAAAGCTCTACTTCTAAAAGTTCTTTTTAATAAATTGTATCAAACGGCCCTATAAGTATAACATTCATAATCTAGTCCTATAAACGCATAACACAATAAATCAACAAAAGTATGTTCACACCTAATATCTTTACTAACCATACCACGAATCAAATGTGTGTGTTTTATAATAATTTGAATTTTCAGTTTTTGTGTTTTAAAATTGGAAGTCAAAGTATTCAAATATGTAATCCAAAATTAAACCAAATAGCAAAAAAAATGAGATCATGTCTCCTCTCATTCTTTTCGTTTAGTTCCGCTTCTCATGACAAATAGTAATGGGAAGAGATAAGGATACAACAAAAAACGTCGAAGTATCATCTTTTTTTGAATTTTTTACCTCAATTATCAAGTATGAGAATTTACTATCTAAAATATCACAAATTAATTTGCAAAACACATCTCAACTAGCAGTTGTTCACTTTTTCTATCTGAACTATCATCAACTAGTTTACAAAACACACCTCATTAAAGTGAACAATTGATAGTTGAGGTGTGTTTTGCAAACTAATTGGCGATAGTTCAGGTAGAAAAAGTGTCCAATTAAATGATGCTACATAAATTGAGATGTTTGTAGTCCTATAAATGCTTTACCTCCATTTACTACTGAAGATATAATTTCTCTCTCTATTGAGATGTTTGTAGTCTTCAAGAACGATTACTACTAATGATTAAATGAAGAAAAAAAATAAAACTTATCATACACTTTTAAAATGATATATAATTTGAAATAATAATTTTTAAAAGTTACGAAAGATAATTTAAGATCAGAAATAGCAACTTTTATGTTGATTCTTGGAAGGCAACATCAGTTACAACTACCTGAGACAAAGATAAGAGAGGAGAGTGATCCTAAAAGACAAGAGATTCATTTATAAGGTGTTGTTTGATCGAGTAGATTAATAATGCAGATTTTTTAATCACAAACTAAAGTATCTTTTAAGTTTATAATTTTAAACATGCCATGACATTTCTCTATGCAATAACATTTATCATTATAAAAATCTCTCATTAAATATAAAATATAAGTCAAATATTTAGTAATAGAATAGTTTCATTTTTATTAATATATTAAAAAGGAAAGTGTCATATTAAATGAAACTAAGCAAGTTCTAACGTTCATAAACATAGCATATTCCTTATGTCCAAATTTATGTAACTGTGTTACATAGACAATGGAAGAAGCCTCCAACGCCTATACAGAGAACTTTCTTGAAGTCTTTATTTGGCAGGCGAACCCACCGGGTTAATTAACTCAACGTAAAGAAAGCTCATTAGGTCGAAATTAGACTTGGATAGAATAGCAGAGCAACTGAGCAAGTACTAGTAGCGTAACAAAAAAGTCTTTCTCGTCATTAATATATTTGTACACGATAATTGTGACCTCTCGGGAGAATCATGAATGCATCTATCTCGAGAATCAATGAATGCATCTATCCCGAGAATCAAATGAATTATTCTTTAACTATACTATTATTTTTCTGTCTTTTAAATATTTTGTATTATTAATTGTTGTAACTTATGTGAGTGGTAATGTGTAGAACGGAAAAATAACAACAACAACAAATTGTAATAAGACTTGAAAATAATTAAATATAAGGGTTTGCTGAGTCGACCAAATTCTTGATCTATCCTTAAGATAATATTGCCTCGTATATCCTTTCAACGGTTGTACTGACAACTTATCTCCCAAGATAAAACATCAATCAAACAAATGAGCAAAGAGAACTCAAGTGTTTGCTTTGGAAGAAAGATCTTTGAGTGTTTTTTTATTGTAAGAGAGGAAGAAGTATTTCAGATTTTCAAGTGTTTTGCAAATGAGCCTAAGACCTCGTTTTATAGTGTTGTGAAGATGACTTTCCAATTGCCCAAATAATGATCTTGAATGACCATGTAATGGCCTTGATTATGGAGTGTTAATTCAGCCAAATAATGGTTGAATTCATTTGGGATGTTATAGAGGTTTAATGCCTCAAAAACCAGCCCAAGAATAATATCTTTTCGTCTCCCGTCGCAACCTCTGGACAACCAGCACCGCGACCCTGCATGGAGGCGCCGTGGCGCTCCAACTTCAGAGAGTTGGCGCCGCGGCCCTGCAGGGAGGCGCCGTGGCCTTTCAATGAGGCGCCGCGGCGCCACAACTTCAATTAGATCGAACCTCTCTCTACTAACAAGCAGAGAGAGTTGGCGATGTGGCCCTGCAGTTGAGCGCCACGGCGCCACAACTTCAGAGAGTTAGCGCCGTGGCCCTGTAGTTTGGCACCGCGGTCCTATCGGGCCACAACGATTCATGACTCGTTTCATCTTTAACACATTTATACACTTCTTCCTTCATTTACCAATGTGAAACCTACGTCATTTGGCCAATAACCGTCTATTACCTTACGTCTCTAACAATTCGTATATGTACCAATATCTCTTCCATTTAAGGAAATTATGATCATTGACATTGTATGTACATGTGTGTGAAAACAACGTTTCCGACGTGTGGGGCCCCTAATGTTCGATTTGTAATTAATAAGATTAACTTTATTTCACGTTTAATAAATATTTCCAACAACTTATACTCCTTCCGTCTCAAATTACTTATCGTGATTCTCTTTTACGTAGGCCCCTCTTAATAAAACATTAATTAGGATGCGTTTTGACTATTTTACTCTTATTTATGTTTAAGATATATTTTTTCTTCATTGAATATTTACACAATTTATGTGTCATACTCTCTCCGTTTCAAAATAAGTGATGTTTTTAGCTTTGGCACACCCCTTAAGAAATTGCTCACTCCTTTTAAAAAAATAGGATTATTTTTACTAACTTACACCTAATCAAATTTTACCTCTTTCTAGAAAAGAATAATATTTAATGATTCTTGATTATGTAAATAAGGGTAATCTTTTTTAAAATAAGATCAATTAAATCTTGAAATTCTAAAGCACTGCTTATTTTTAAAATAAATAAAAAGTCCAAAACATCATTTATTCTGAAATGGAGGGAGTATTTAGGTGTTTATAATCTTCGAGACAATTATTACAGTGAGGACATAATTTATTCTTGAACTTCTAATATGATAAATAATTTGAGACAACTATTATGACAAATAATTTGAGAAGGCTGAAGTAGTACTTTTGCGTAGTTTTCATCTATGTAAAATTTTATTTCAAAATTTTTAAAAAATTCAATTTTCAAATATACCGTCAAATTAAAAAAGTTTGAATCTCGAAAAGTGAAAAGTATCACATAAATTGAGAATGACTAGAGCAATACAACAACAACATACCCAATGTAATCCCACAAAGCGGGTCTGCGAGGGTAGAATGTATGCAGACCTTACTTTTACCTTTGTGGGGGTAAAGATGATATTTCCGATAGACCCTTGACTCAATAGGAGAGTAATGGATGCAGAATTGCAAGGAAACTGTTAGAGATACAGTCAATATACACGGGATATACCATAAAAGTATATCACATTGGTCTCTATTTTACATAAGTATTTTTGGTAAGTATTTTGTATTAATTAGTCATGTACACTTAACATAATTAGTCTTGTACTATTACCATAATTGTATAGTTAGTCTTCAATTAGAATAGGATTTTAGATGTAGAATAGGAAAAGGATTTTCCTATATGTAACTTGTATGTGTATCCTCTTTCATTAATGAGAATAATCAAGGGATTATTTCATAATTTCCGTTTGCTAAGGTAAATAGTCCCGTGCCTAGTTCGTATAATTTTTTGGATGATGATCCCCGTATATTATTCACCATTTGTCAGATATATCCGGTGGGGCCCGTTGTCCCTCCAGTAACATCATCACTGGGTCCAGAAACTAGGCCATCTTCCCAGCCCAGTTATGGCCCAGTTTGTGCCTCTACGTCCAACGAATTTTCTAGCCAAAATCATGTCCATTCTACTTCCGTGTCGATTCTGGGCGGCGAACTCATCGCTTTGTCGGCCAAAGTCCGTGTCCAGAAATTCTTAAAATTCACTCAATTCTGTCCCGATTCTTGGTCCAGTCACCCGGAGTCAACAGTGTATTTTTAAAATAACAAGATATTTTAATTTAAATTCTAATGTTTTTAAATCATCACTACCCCGTAATCATGTGTCTGCTTTAAATGATCCGAATTGGAAGATTTCTATGACTGACGAATATAATGTTGTCATTGAGAACAAGATGTGCCCCGTCCATATGGTGTTAATATTATTCGGTCTATGTGGATCTTTGCTCATAAGGATAATTCTGACGGATCGTTTGCGAGACATAAGACTCGTCTTGTAGGTGATGGTAAAATTCAACATGTTGGTGTTGATTGTGGTGAGACATTTAGTCCAGTGGTCAAACCATCTACCATCCGCACAGTGCTCAACTTGGCTCTATCGAAAGCATGGCACATTCATCAATTGGATGTGAAAAATGCTTTCTTACATTGTGATCTCAAGGAAACAGTTCTTGTGGGCTTCATGTGATGTCTTCCTCATGAAAGTTCCACCTGCAGCTGCGCCAATGATAGTTCTTGTGGTCCCGCTTAATCCATTGTAGAAAATATGGACCAAATTCCACAACTCAATGCTATGATGTGGACACTTCCTCTGTAAATCTTTAAATCTCACTCAAGCCTCATAGAGTGACTCTCCATCAGCCTGATAAAAATTGTTCAACTCCCCTCTCAGCTTAGCGGCTTTGGACGGTGGAAAGAACTTTGCTAAGAACTTTTGTGCCAAACTCCTGCCATGTGAATATATAATCTGTAGGCAGAGAATTCAACCAAACTTTTGCTCTATCCCTGAGTGAGAAGGGAAAGAGCCTCAATCGGATGGCGTCGTCAGTAACGCCATTGTACTTGAAAGTTGCACACAATTCCAAGAAGTTCGCTATGTGCATATGAGGATCTTCCGATGGCAACCCTCCGAATTGAACAGTATTCTGCACCATACTCAGGATTGCAGACTTGATTTCGAAATTATTTGCTCCTATTACTGGAGCCCGATGCAAGTTGTGCTCCACCCTTGGCAGCACATAATCTCCCAAGCTTCTCTCAACTTGGACCTGGACCCTTTCTTCCACATCCATTGGTAACCTCCGGGGCATCCTTTGGTTAGGTTGATGATCACCTAACCATTCGTTCATCTCATTGTTGTTCTGCAAGCCCCCCATTGCTATTAAGGCCAAAATTAAATGCTTTCTCCGCTCGCATTTGCAAGTCTTTTCAATCTCCGGGTTGAAGGGAACAAGTGTATTTGCTCCTCTTCTCCTTCGCATAAACTAGATGCCTGCAACAGATCAAAATCAACAAACGGATCACAGCGCACGATTTCACGAACAAAAGAGAAAAATATAGTAATAAATAAAAATAAAAATAAAAACCAAATTAGAAATTAGGAATAGATAAAATGATATTGAACTACGTCAATCCCCGGCAACGGCGCCAAAAACTTGATGCGCGATTTATGCACACACTAAACGCAAGTGCACATGTCGTGACAAGTAATATAGTCTAGAAGACCGAGTTATCGTCCTCAGGGATTAGTGTCCAATTATCACCCTCTATTCTATGGTATCTATTTGGTAACCGATAATTGATGAATTGTTTATAACTATAATTATATATGCTAACTAAATTACTTTATTTTACTTCAGATATGGTGGAAATAGGGCTTCCAAATCTCCTCAACTATCCGCTCATCTTACTTGTTAATGCAATTAATTATGGTTTTTCTTCTATTTTGAGACAGCAGGTTAACTAAGCCGTTTTATACTCCTGTTAAGGTAATATAAACACCCAATCCCAATATAGAACCCTTCTACCTTTCGGTGACAAGATTGACTATAAAGTAGGATTAAGAGCAATAACCTATTAAGCTATACAAGTATCGGGCTACTTTCGTCTACGATTTAACCCATGTTTATTCAACTATAGCATATTCACAATCTCCCCTTTCGGCTTTCGATTAGAAATCATATATGTTATGATAATTAGTGATCAATTAATTACCAAACAATCAAGACAAATATTGAATAAATCTCAACAATAATAAGAAGAAACCAAAACATGCATTAATTCATAAGAATGAGTTTCAAGTGATTCGATATGGAAAACCCTAAATTAAGTTAGTTCCTAGCCATAGACATGTCAAGAACTAAACTAATATCCAACATAAACTAAAAAGAAATAAAATAAAGAACAAAGAAATTACACAAAAGTAGTCTCCAATCTTGATCTCCAAGTTGTGATGAATTGGCGAAAGTGGGAACCCCTATTCTGACATAGGAAGGTCCTTTTTATAGCCTCAAAAACGTTCCCAAACTTTTCCTTCTTGGCCTTGGCCCATTCCCATTCGGATTTGGCAGAATTCCCGCCTCGGCCGCGGCCAGAATCAGCTGGCGCCAAAACTCGCGGCCGCGCTACTTTGGGCGCCGTGGCGTTATCTTTGATGGTTGGGCGCGGCGCTTGCTTTCGCCCGGGTCGCCAACTTTCTAGCTTTTTGAGCTCTGGAACCTCTGTTTCTGCCCTCTTTTCGCTCTTTTTCGCCAATGTGCCACTTTAAACCATTATGACTCAAAAGAAAGAAAATATATCCTAAGACGACACATATTTGTACAAAAATGGGCAAAAGACTAACTAAAAATGACTCAAAAAGTGTATATAAAATACACCGATCAACCCCTCTGGAACCTTCAATGAGTTGAGTGTATCGAGTAACAATCTCTTCTCTTTCTTAGACAAAGTGTGAGCGGCAGGGGGTAAGTAAGGTACTTTCCCATCCTTTAATACAGGTGCAATTTCTTCTCTGATTCCCATATCAACCATGTCCATTCGTGTATTGAATCCATCTTTATATTTTAATGTGTCACCTAACAAAGTATTTATCACACTAGCACCAACATTTTTCTCATTGTGCATGAGATCAATAAAATGCCTAACAAACAAATCCTTCTAATAAACTAATTGAAAAAAAAATTGATTTTTTTTAAACCTCTTGTGGAAATAGACTTTGCAAAGTATTTACCAAATTGTGTCTCAATATTTTCCACATCTTTTAGTACATCAACACCTGACAATGTATGAGGTGGAGACCGATCTTCAACTTCACCATTGAATGAATCAGACATCAATCTGTAACGATGATTTGGATCTAAAAACCGTATATTCCCCATGTAAATAGACTTCTTACAGTGACTCAATCGAAGATGATCGATGTCATTGGGACACCATGGACACACACACTTCCCCTTCACACTATATCTAGAAAGGTTGTCATAAGCTGGGAAATCATTGATTGTTCCAAACAACATAGCCTTCAATCTGAAACTAGCATTTCTGCTTCCATCGTAGACATCAACACTCTATTCCCACAACAACTTTAAGTCCTCGATTAAAGGATCCAAATATACATTAATATCGTTACCAGGTTGGTTAGGTCCTGATATAAGACAACATCATATACTTGCGCTTCATGCATAACCAAGGGGCGAGGTTATAGATCATCAAAACTACGGGTCATGTACTATGGGAAGTACTCTGGAGACCATGAGGGTTCATTCCATCTGTTGAAAGTACTAAGCGTAAGTTCCTTGATTCCTTGCCAAATTCTGGATATTTGTTATCAAATGTCTTCCATTGAGGCGAATCAACTGGGTGTCTTAACATTCCATCTTCAATTCTTTCATCATGATACCATGTCAAGCATTTAGCATCTTCTGTGCTACTATACAACCTCATAAATCTAGAAATTATAAGAAAGTACCACATAACTTTGGCTGGGGATTTGTTTTTCTAATACTGCTTCATACCACATTTGGGACATTCATTCAATTCTGCGTACTCTCCCCTAAATAAAATACAATCATCCGGACAAGCATGGATCTTCTGATGTGTTAACCTGATAGAGTTGAGCAATTGTTTAGCATCATAGGTTTTACGAGGGAGCACATTCTCATCTGGAAATAGATCACTTACAACTTCCAATAGTTCTGTGAAGAACACATCGAAAACTTGGTGACTAGCTTTTAAGTTGTACAAAATCAACACAACTGACAATTTTGAAGGCTTAGTACAACCCGACCACAATGGTAACCCAACATCTCCCCTTAAGTCATCACACATATCAGGATGATCCCACAACTTTTCATTGACAACACTTCGAGAATTCTTCACAGGACTGGATTTATCATTACCATCTCCCATATTACTTGTGTTCATTATATTTGTAAACTCAAATTGGGAGCCGGATTGACTTAATGAACTATGTTTACGATTTCCACTTGAACTACCTTTGTTTTTGCTCTCACCATGATATGTCCAAACCTTATATGTTATGTCAAAACCGTGACACATTAAATGCTCATGCAACTTTATTTGACCACTAACCTCCTTTACATTTAGACATTTTCGATACGGACATTTAATGTACAATGAATTTTTAGCATTCTTGGTTGCATGAGCACAAAACTCCTCCACCCCTTTCTTATACTCTTCAGATAATCGATCCGCATTTACCCAGTCTCGATTCATCAAGAACAATACTACAAAAATCAGATAATACAACAATGAATTTAAAGCACATTTGAAGTCTTCAAGGCTCGACTCCCCTCACATAGTACATAAATAAGAATCTTAAACACATATGAAGTCTTTAAGGCACGACTTCCCCTCACATAAATTATAGGTATGAAATTTAAGCATATTTGATGACATTGAAACATACCTGATGCTCGAACTTCCTTCAATTCACTAACTCAACCTTGACGTCCAAAACAGGGTTTTTCTCAAAACTCAACGCTTGAAATTGGTATTACACTTGGGGATAATTTCATGGGCGAGATGAAATTAATAGGGTTCGATCGAATTAGCTCCTGAGATGAAGTTTTCGTTTTTGGCGGAGAGGTTAGGGATTTGAAATTAGCCGGGTTCGATGTGAAATGAAATCAGGAGATTTCGTTTTGTAAATCTTTACAACTTACATAGCGTTTTACTTTCATAGCGCTTCCACAAGCGCTATCTAAGTGGAAATATTTATATTATTATATTAATAAATTAATTACGTAACGTAAATTATAATAGCGCTTTACGCCTTGCATAGCGCTTTGATTAAAATTTACGTAAAGCGCTATCCCTGTATTTTTTTATTAGATTGCTTTTTTTTTTTTAATTTAAAATTTTGGATAGCGCTATTTCAGTTGCGTTACGCAAGCTGAAATCTGTAGTAGTGCGTGTTACTAATCTAAAACATGCCTGGACCGTTAATGGAGCAAATCCACCCAATCCCCAAAGCCACCTACCCCCGTCCCCCACCAACCCCCGGTGCCGTAGGTAGGGGTGTACAAAACAGGACCGGACCAGAAAACCGGACCGGAACCGGACCGGAATGGACCGGTGGATTCCGGTCCGGTCCTCGGTCCATCAAAATGGTGGATTCCGGTTTTCCGGTCCGGTCCGGGTAAAACCGAATTTTTGATCGGGCCGGGAATGGGCTTTTTTATTTTATAAATTGAATTTCCAATATTGAAATTGACATTCCCGGACACATTACCAGGAAATTGGAACGTTGAAATCTATTGTATATCGCGAGATATTTAGCTTTGAAAATAGAAAAAACGTAACAATTTGGGGGTTCCGGGGCCCAGTTTTTTTTTTAAATTGAATTTCCAATACTGAAATTGACATTCTCGGATGCGGTGCCACACAATTGTTACGTTGAAATCAATTGTACATCGCGAGATATTTAGATTTGAAAAGGGGAAAAACGTAACGATTTGGGGGAAAAGTGAAATTGAGGGGCAAGATGGACAATTTTGGAGAAATCGGCGGAATCAAACTGCTTAAGCAGTTTGGCCACCCCCATATCGAAAAAATACGCGAAATCAATTTTTTTTTAGGTAAAACGGACGTCCGAGCGCAAAGTTATGACCGTATAAAGTTTGATCAATTTACAACCTATATTTGATATATCAATACGTCCGGTGTGGGCCATTGTGGATGGGAAGTGTGGATTGTATGGGGACGGTGGCAAATCATTCGGTCCGAGTAACTGTAATTTCGGTCTTGATCAGGTTTAACCTTTGTGCACCCTAATTTCGTGAATGTCCAAATTCCAAATAGAAAATAGAAAATATAAATGTGGTGTGTAACTTTAATTAATGAGTAGTTCGGTAGTTATTACGAACCAAGTACATTGGTGATTTTCTTTAAGTTAGTCATATTAATGAAATAAAGTTTATTGAAGGATAAGGAAAAAACAAACATATTTAATGAGATTGATAAACGAACACATTCTTAAAAATTTATAATTTATAAATTGCATTTAACAAAAAAAAAACCGTCATTAAAACCGAGACCGACCGAATATTCGGTCTGGCCTCGATCCGAAAAATTTCGGATTAGGTTCGATCATTCCGGTTCGTCCTGGTCCGGTTCTGGACCGGTGAACACCCCTAGCCGTAGGTGTCTGGAAGAGATAATAACATTTCCATTTTCCACCTCAAGTCTATGGTCCTAATTAATGTGGAAATATTTTGTTATTATTTGTAATGTTGAAACTTGGCCCCACACAATTTTGTAGGTTTTGTCCCTATCTACCACGAGGTAATCCTTTGTTATTTTCAAACTTTGAAAGGTACCTTTTTGTCATTTGGATAACTGGATGCGATCAAATCAGGAAGCACTTTTTGCACGTTTAATACGTTGGCGGTATTAAAAGTTACTAATTGAAACCAGTACATTTGTACTAGGTAGCTCTGATCCCCACCACCCTATCACGCGGAATGTTTCTATTCTTGGTCAACATTATTTTTTGATATTCATCTTCCCGATTTACACTAGAGATAATATTTCGGTCCCTCAGCACTATTATCATTAAATCGCGGGATGTGCTTGAATAACCAGGATTTGAAAACAGAGCAACTGATATCACCTAAAAGGTCCTATCCCAGAAGAGAGCAAATTGCTCCCACCAGAATTCGAACCCACACTGCATGCCTCCAGCTAGATTTTAAGTTTCCCTCCTTTGTCATCGAGCTATGCCCGAGAGACTCTTGGTCAACATTTTTGTCCTGGTACTAAGTGTGTGTTTGAAAATGCAAAAAGTGTAATTTTTATTTACTTATTTCTATCATAAATCCTCATACCTCCTTAATATTTATTTTTAACTCCTAAGTTAGTATATATTTAAACTTTAACTCTATTTCTTAACTATGAATACCTCATTTTTTCTCACAAATCTTCCTGCCATCTCTCAATCTTTCTCTCTACAAGTCTACATTGCCTACTAAATATTATATTTTATTTGCTATTTGTATCAAAGTTCAAAAATTGGGAGTGAAGTTGGCAACTAGCTTGAAGATCATCCATCTAGCAAAGTTTCAATTTTCAACTTCCATTACACGTCGATGTTACGTCGACGTTTGGTACCTTCGTTCCTTCTTTAAATTATTATTGTTACTTAATTTTAATTATCGTACTTAATTTCATTTACTTTAATTATTTATTTGCATAATTATAATGGAACGACTTGGACGTTTGATTTCTGGTAGGGGTACTAGGGGTAACATGAGTAAGGTTTGCATCTTCTAGTAATCATATTCCTAGTCCCGATAATTTCACTCATATAGATGAAATTAGTTTTTTTAATGATATTAATATATCATTAGATCATGAGGTATATTCTGCATCTGAACCAGAATTTAATTTATAAAATGAATTAGACGATAATGTAGATAATACACCCACTAGTGCACCTCCACCTCAGGCTCAGACTGAGTCTCATCCTGAAACTAAGGTTGTCAACGGGCGGGTATACTGACCCCAGATTTGCACTGTGATCGGTATCTAAGATTTCGATCTGCCGAGGAAAAAATCGACCAGCCCGACTCCAGGCCCGACCCCCACCCCGACCAGGCCCACCCCATCCGACCATTAGGCGTTGCCAGACAACGACTTTGTCCATTTGGTCATTGTGCAACAAACAAATACCCCCTTCCCAACCCCCTAATATTTATTTTTAACCCTTAAGTTATTATATTTACACTTTAACCCAAATTTTCAACTATAAATACTTCATTTTTCTTCATTCTTTATCACAAATTTTCCTACATTTACAATCTCTCTAATAATCTCTCAATCTATCTCTCATTCTCTTTACATTGTGTTCTAAATATTCAATTTAATTTATTCATTTGAGAATTGACAACTAGCTTGAGGATCATCCGTTGAGCAAAATTTCAATTTCAACATCTCTCGATTACACATCGACGTTACGTTGGCGTTTGGTACATTCGTTCCTTTATTAAATTATTATTATTTCTTTATTTTAATTAGCACACTTAATTTCATTATCTTTAAGTTTTAACTATTTATTAGCATAAATTAAAATGAAAGGTGTCTGAGGTATGTTGGGTAAGGTTATTTCTGGTTCTACTAGTAGGGGTAAAAATGGCAAGTGTCATTCTTCTAGTCATCCTATTCCTCCTAGTCATAGACATGATGATTTTATTGATACTCAAAATTTTCCTGAAGTACCATTAGATTTAGATTTAGACGATGAGCTATTTTCTGGAAATCAACAAGAGTTTAATTTAGAACATCTAGATGACACACCAACTAATCTAGATGACACGTCAACTAATGCACCTCAAACTGGACGCCTCCTATTCCCCCTAGTATGAGACGAGGCCCACCAGAACGAAAATTAAAAACCACATATATGGGCTTTTTTTTATAGAGACGTATAAAATCAAGTTGCTACATGCAAAATTTATAAAAATATTTATAAATTTAAAATGGGAAAATGTCAGAGCGGGACGGGAGGTTTAACTACGCATTTGAATAACAAACACAAACTTAGGTGGGATGAATATAAGACTCAAGTGAAGGGTGAGTCACTCTCAGTCGGGACAAGTTTCACATACTGTCCCGCGCACCAGACTGCATGGTCAAATTGACCTATGGCGAAGCGATTGTAGGCCCTAAATACGATAAAATGAAAGATTGAGAAAAATTATCAAAATTAGTTGCAGTAGAGGATTTGCCTTTTTCATTTCTTGATTCTCCTGGTTTTATTCATTATATAAGATCAATGTACAATCCTGCTTATAACGATTTTCCTAGATCAACTGTTAGGAGAGATGTTTTTAAATTTGCACACGAATATCAACAATATTTACGTTATTATTTATATCATTACCCTGAAAAATTATCTATCACATCTGATATAGGCCGTAGTACTAACGATCATGATTATTTAACTGTAACATGTCATTGGATAGATTATAAATGGTCTATGCAAAAACGTATTTTAGCATATAGATATATAGATAGTAGGCACACTGATATTTTTATTCAAGAAAATATTTCTTCTGTTTGCTTTTATTATGGAATATCTGATAAAGTCATGACTATTGCATTAGATAACGCTTCTTCTAATATTTCTGCTGTTAGATTACTAAAAACTGTCTTTACTCCATCTTTTTCAGATCATTTTCATATAAAATGTGCATGTCATATTTATAACTTAATTGTAAAGGATTGTATAAAACTTTTTGAAGACATTCTTGCAAAAATTTGCTATAAACTATATTTTTTTAAATAATAGAATACAACGACTAAAAGAATATAAAAAAATTTGTCATGATTGTGGTCTAGCTTACAGAAAAGTTCCCGAAGAAGTATGCACTAGATGAAATTCTTTATACAACCAACTACGTGTTGCTTATGAGTATAGACAACCTATAACCCAATTTTTAAATGCCCGTAATCGAAATCCTAATGATATGCTTATAGATTCTGATTAGGATACAATTTTAGAGCTTAATATATTTTTAGAGAAATTTTATCTAGCTACTAAAGAATTTTCCGGGATTTATTATCCTACTATTTCATCAATGTTATTTTATATAGCTCTAATATTTATATTACTTAGTGAATATATGACAAAACCAGCTTATAAGGAACCTATTAAAAAATGTTTTAAAAAATGAAAAAATATTTTATTCTTATTCCCCCAATATTTTTTATTAGTGTTGTATTAAATCCGTCTATTAAAATAGACGATTGTAAAAATCTTGTTGAAACTATTTACGATTGCATAGATACACTTCCACCTCCAACTCCTAAAAACTAAATGACCCACCACCTGTTGAAATAAGTAGAGAAGAAGTGTAGTCTAGCATTGAAGATGAATGTAAAAAAGTATATACGCATTACAAACAAGAAAGTGCTAGCAACCAACCGGCTTCCATGCCATCTTCTTCTTCTTCTTCTTCTTCTTCTTCTTCAACACAACCTCAAAAATGACATGTTGTTTCTGTGGCTAGTATTCAAAGCCTCAGACAGAGAATGTTTAGTGGTACTAACCAAATTAGAGAGTTTGATGTTTTTGTTTTGCAGGGTGTTGTACTGTACCAAACAATTGAAAATGAAGAGGGACGTGAAGACTTGTTAAAATGTTGGAGGGAGAATGAGAAGAATTTTCCAACACTAGCAAAGATGGCCCGAGATGTGTTGAACATTCAAGCGTCATCAACAGCGTCCGAAAGCACATTTTCTGTGGAAAGATTTCAAATAGGGGAGCACATACATTCATTGGCAGGAGACTCATTAGAGATTGTAGTTCTATTCAGAGACTGAATTCGTGCGGAGCGTAGGAGGTGCGGCCAATCGGAGATCGACAAAGAAGAAGACTACAACTACAACGAAATCATATCCGACAGATGTGCAAGCGGCGTCGTCTAATTTGACCAATATATACCAATTCCAACCGAAGAACCACAAGTCATTATAAAGAAACTAGAAAATGTGTTTCTTAACATGTAATTCTTTTAATTGTAATTTTAGTATTTTACTATGTTATTTATTTGCAACTTTCAATATCACGAAGTTGCAATTTTAAAAGTATTACAAAAAAAAATCATACTTCTACTCGAATAATATAAGAGACACAAAAACAGCCTTGGGATGTTTTTATTAAACTATATTGTTGTGTATGTGTGTTATTTATTTATTTAATTTAAAGACAAATAAAAAAATGACCCCACACGAGCCCACCCCGACCCCACCCGACCCCAACCCCCTCTGGATCGGGATGGGGTGGCGACACACCCCGCCAGACCCCGACCTACCCCCAGTCCCACCAGACCCCGACCTGACCCCACCCCGTTGGACAGCCCTACCTGAAACTGGAATGCCTCATATTCCTCCTAGTATGAGTTAGGGCCCCAAACAACGAAAATTAAAATCATCTGCATGAAATATTTTTGATAGGGACAATGAGAATCAACTAGCTAGATGTAAAATTTGTCAAGAAGTTTATAAATTTAAAACTGGAAAAGGTCATGGTGGGACGAGAGGTTTATTGAGACATATACAAAGCATGCACAAAGCTAGGTATAACGAATATCTGACTGAAAATCTGGTGTGTCAATGCCTTCTGAGTCGGGACAAGGTTCACATAGTGTCCCCGATCAAGTACATGATCGAATTAACCCGACGACAGGGGAAATTATAGGTCCTAAATATGATAAACACAAAGATAGGGAAAATATAACAAAATTAGTTGCGGTGAAAGATTTTCCTTTTTCATTTTCTTCCTCTATAGGTTTTATTCATTACATTAGAGAAACGTATAATCCTGTTTTAACGGTTTACCTAGATCAACTATTAGAAGAGACGTAATTTGCACATGAATATCAACAATATTTACGTTATGCATTATATCATTTTAATAGCAAAATGGCTATCACTTATGATATAGGTCGTAGTACTAACGATAATGATTATTTAACTGTTATATGTCATTGGATAGATCAGACTCGATCTATGTAAAAATGTATTTTAACATATAGATATATTGATGATAGGCACACTGGATTATTTATTGTAAGAAATATTCATGAAATTTGTGAATATTATGGAATTACTGATAAAATTATGACTGTTACATTAGATAATGCTACTTTAATGATTATGTTGTAAACCTTTTAAAAACTCGATTTGCTCCATCTTTTCTCGATATTTTTCATATTAGATGTGCATGTCATATTTATAACTTAGTTGTAAAGAATGACCTAAATTTTTTTAAAACATTCCTGATAAAGTACAATTTTCTATAAACTTTATTTTGAAAGGTAATAAAATACAAAGACGCAAATAGTATAAAAACACTTGTCATGAGTGTGGACTACCTTATAGAAAAATTTCAGAAGAAGTTTCGACTAGGTGGAATTATTTATATGAACAACTACTTGTTGCTCACGAGTATAAAATATCTTTAACTTTATTATTTTATATAGATCTAATATTTTTGTTACTTAATGAATATATGCAAAAACGAGCTTACGCTCCAACTATTAAAAATGTTTATAAAATAAAATAAAAAAACTTTTTTCTATTCCCTCTATATATTTTATTGATGTTGTATTAAATCCGACTATTAAAGTAGATAGTTGTAAATCATTTGTTGAAACGATTTATGAAAGCTTAGAAATACTTCCAACAGACCCAACTGAAAAAGAAGAAGAACCAACTAACGAACCGATTAAAGAAACTATTCGGCACCATCTTCTTCTACTTCACTGCAACCTAATAAAAGACATGTGGTTTCTGCTGCTAGTGTTCAAGGTCTTAGAAATAGAATGTTTAGTCGTTCAACTTCTTCACAAGTTACCGAATTTGATGTTTATGTTTTGTAGGGTGTTGTACCGTACGAATAAATTGTCAATGAAGATGGAAAGCTGCCATGTTAGACGAAATTGATCCTCTTATTAAAAATAAGACGTGGAAGTTAGTGTCTTGTCCATCTAATGTGAACATAATACAATCTGTGTGGGTTTTCTGTCATAAAAAGAATTCTGATGGCTTTTTTACGAGACACAAAGCTTGTCTTGTTGGTAATGGCAGGTCTCAGCAGGTTGGTGTGGATTTCGGTAAAATATTTAGTCCAGTAGTTAAGCCAGCAACTATCAGGATTGTTCTTAGTCTGGCTATCAAAATCATGGTCCATTTATCAGTTGGACGTCAATAATGCCTTTTTATATGGTCACCTACAGGAAACATTTTACATTCACCAGCCTTTGGGTTTTCGAGATCCTACACATCCAGATTATGTTTGCATGTTAAAAAAATTATTATATGATTTGAAACAGGCTCCCAAGGCGTGGTATAACAAGTTTGCAGGGTTTGTATCCACACTGGGGTTCTCACACATCAAGTATGATCAGTCTTTGTTCATTTATAAGAAGGGAAATGACATGACATATATTATTCTCTATGTGGATGGCATCATTCTCACAGCATCATCTGAGTCACTTCGCCAGTCTATTCTGTCATTTCTTGACTCAGAATTTGCTATGAAGTATTTGGGGCCCTTTAAACTATTTGTTAGACATTGCTGTAACTCAATATGCAGATGGTCTGTTTCTCTGTCAAAATATGCCGAGGAAATCATTGAAAAAGCTGGTATGTCCTAATGCAAACCGTCACATACGCCGGTTGATACAAAGGAGAAATTGAGTAACTCTACATGTACTCCATACAATAAACCAACACATTGCCGCAACTTAGCAGGGGTATTGTAGTATCTCACCTTCACGAGACCTGATATCTCCTAGGTAGTTCAAAAAGTTTGTTTACATATGCATGATCCGAAGGAAGAACATATGGGGGCTCTTAAACGAATTTTGTGGTATGTTAAGGGTACTTTTGATTTTGGGTTGCATCTGTATAAGTCTACCATTTCGAGGGGTAGCTAATGTGGTCTACGAATCATGTTGGCTCTGTAATCTTTTGTTAGAACTTCATTGTCCAATCGAAAAAATAATTGTTGTTTAGTGTGATAATGTGAGTGCGATATATTTATCAAGTAACCATGTTCAACATCAATGCACAAAACACATAGAAAGAGATATATTGTTTGTTCGTAAAAAGGTTGCACGTGGACAAGTCCGTGTTCTCCGTGTACCGTCCTGTTATCAGATTGCTGATATTTTCACCAAAGATCTTCCGCGCGTACTGTTTGATGATTTCAGAGACAGTCTTAGCATACGAGAACCTCCCGCTAAGATTGCGGAGAATCCCTAATTATCTCAATCATATCAATCATATTGCAATTCAATCATATAATTAGGATGATTAGATCAATTATCATGATTAACATATCCTTAGGATAACCTAGATTGATTTATAGGTGTCTAACGGGTTGACCCGGTTGGACCAGAACCTCACGGTTTTAACGGTTCGGCTCGATCGGTCCGGTTCATCGGACCACGCCAACCGTCCGGTCGTTCGAATTCGAGTCGGCGTGCGGTTAAGTCGAACCGGTCCTACCGGTCCGGTTTCTATTTTTTTTTAATTTCTAGTATTTATTTTCTATAATATAAACTAAATTCAATTTAAATATGTAATATAATAATATAATATATAATTTAGTTGTATATATTAAAATTGAAACTTTAAAGTTAACTTTTTATTTTATAGTTTATAACTTTATACTTTATACAGTTTATAGTTTATAACTTTATATTGTAAATTTGTAATTATACTTTTATTAATTTATTAGATTAGTAGATATAAGTTAACAAATAAGTAATAACAAATTAACAACTAAATAGATAGTAAAATTAAAATTAATGATAAGATGTACTTCCGCTTTTAAAAGATCTACAGCAACAGTATTATTAGATGCATTATCGAATGATACACAAAGTATTTTATTATAAAGATTATATTTTTGGGCATAAAAACAAATAGTTTCGCTTTTATATATTTCCAGTATGACTTTGATCCTCGTCATACGCAAAAGCAATAATACGTTTTTCCATTCTAAAATTTTCATCAATCCAATGACAAGTAATTGTTAAATAATCATAACCGTTCAATGCATGTCCAATGTCTGAAGTAAAACTAACATGGCATGGAAGGTTAGCAAACAAATATTGCAAGAAAATAACATAATCATTATGAAGTCTAAAAATATCGGCTCTAGTAGTACTACGAGGAACACCTTTAAAAAAAAGATTATATACTCTTTGAATATATGTAATTAAATATGAAGAAGAAGCAAAAGAAAAAGGCAAACAACCTCCGACAATCATTTTTGCTAATTCAATGCGATCTTTTTTTGGATCGTACTTAGCCAACCCCCCAGTTAATGGATTAAGTTGTTGTTGACCGGGTTCTAAATCAGGGACAACATTCCATTGTGCCGTATGATCGTATTTTATATGTCTACCTATAGTGCCCGTCCCCCCGTCACCACCCCCTGTCTTATGTTTATAAGTTTTCCCACAAATATTACATTTAACTCTATCAGTACCCACAACTTTATCATAAAAGAGCCACACTTTACTCCTTTTTTTTCTTGCTACTGGTCCTGGTAAAG
Organism: Przewalskia tangutica; assembly: GCA_029844215.1. Classification (NCBI taxonomy): domain Eukaryota; kingdom Viridiplantae; phylum Streptophyta; class Magnoliopsida; order Solanales; family Solanaceae; genus Przewalskia; species Przewalskia tangutica. The sequence continues at coordinate 21,662,237 of CM056730.1, read as the reverse complement.
GAGGTCTACGACTACGACTACGACTATCACTAGCGCATCAACAGCGTTGTGAAGGAACACTAGTAGGTGTAGGAGGTTCTTGTTCTTGTTCTTCTTCTTCAAGTTCATCAATATCATCTAATTGAACGTTATCACATTCATTATCTTCTATTCCAAAATCTTCTTGCATTTGATCATAATCTATATTTTGATTAGATGATGAAGAACCTCTGATTTTTACCCTCGAACTAGATTTACTGTGCGCGATCCAATTCCCCTTAGTAAAGACATTATAAAATATTTAAATAATCAACAAATAAATATGACAATTTAATAAAATAATTAGAGAATGAAACGAGTGTACCAAACTTCGGGATTCAGAATTCAATTGAAACTCAAGCTCAAGTCTTGCGTCTTGCTACTTTGAATTTGAAAACTAATAATAATAATAACTTGAAAATTGATAATAAAGATGATTAAGAGAGTATGAGAATAAGAGAATTGAGAGAAATGTTGTGTGATAAAAATGAAGAAAATGTAGAGAATTTATAGATTTTTAACGGGTAAAATGGAATTAAAAAAAAAAAAAAAAAAAAAAAAAAAAAAAAAAAAGGGCCAACGGTCGAAATGACCGTTGGCAAGGCCCCGGCCCCCCGCCCAAGCCCCACGGTAAAAAAACCGTTTGGGCAAAATTTTTAATTTTAATTTTTTTATTCTGGGTCCGGTCCAGTTAACCAGTAATGGAACAGGTTTTTCGTTCACGCCTAACTGGTCCGGCCTTCTGGGTTTTTATAACGTGCGGGTTGAGGTTGGGGCCAATCCAACCCCAACCGGTATGCCCTTACCGTCGGAAGTCGGTTAAACTCTTAATTTGACCGGACGATGTGAGTTTAGATTGTGTATAATTGTATATATATATATATATATATATATATATATATTGTATACTTGACATGAAATAAACTTATGGGATTAATTTTCTTCACCTTTGATGAATTAGATTTTAATTTTTTTAATTTTATAGATTATATATACTCATAATTTTATATTTTCTTGGTATTTTGCTTAAGGCATAAAAGCAATACCAAATTACCAATATAGTTTTACACCACAAATTAAATATTATTTTATAACCCCTTCAATTTGAATAACTTATGTAGAGTTCACTTTATAAGGATGAATCATCTAAAACGCCAATTTTCAACTCAAGGAACCAAACATTATAAAAAAACATATTCACTATTTTATCGTTTTGTCCAAATATTTGGTTTCAAAATTTTAAAATAATATTTGATGATTATTTTACTAAGTGTTTGTTTATAAAGTTGGTCCATAATTCAACTTCAAACTTGAAATATGGAACCTCAAATTTGAATCTCAAATTTTCAAAGTTCTTTAAAAAAAATTATTTCAAGTTTTCACTCTTAAAATTTTAATTGTCTTTTTATATCGAAACATAACTTCAATTTCAAGTATATTTTTTAAATTTTATTCTAGTACTTTTCTTAAATATCAGACAATTCATATCCAAACTCCTACAAAAAAAAATCCGTAAATATTAGTTTATTTATTACAATCTCTATTTTACTAATTCCTTTGTAATTTTGTCTACTAACCTATCTACCCCATATAGGGTGTGTTTGGTATGAAAAAAAATGTAAATGTTTTTCACGAAAATATTTTTCCAGAAAATAAGTGATTTTCTAATTTATATTATTCTAAAAACATTTACGTATAAACTAGGCAAATGATATGAACCCGAAATGGGACCCCCACCCTTTACCATGCACATATACCTTGTCCCAACCCGATGTAGAACCGGACCCCAACTTGGGTCCCACCCTAACCCGAAACATGACCCTTAACCTGACCATGACCTAACGATCGCGATCTGAGACGCGACCCTAGCCGCAACCTGAGACCTGTGGATTCAGAACCTAACCCCGACCAGATCAAAGACCTAATCTCAAGCCAGGACCCGATCTCGACCTCTACACCTACTAAAGATTAGATCCTGACTCAGGACATGACCTCGACCCAGAGTAGAGTTCCATGACGGGGTCAGTTCTCTGATGGGATCGAAGTTGGATCTCAGTTTGTGGTCAAACCCATAAGTCGATCTCGAGTCGGGTCAGTCCCAGTTCAGGGTCAGAGTCATGGGTCGGGGTCGAGGTTCAATATGAAATTCGGTTTTGGTTCGATCTAGTTGTGGGTCGGTTCCCTATTCGGAGTGGGTTTGGGGTCAGTCTCCAGTAAGGGTTGGATCCTGAGTCTTGTTAAGACATGGAGTCGGGTCTTATTTTGGGGTCAGGGTCGGGTTCTAAGTTTGAGTTAGGTTCTGCATTGAGGTTGGCATCGGGTCCCAGATTAGGGGTTTTAGGTTTGTTACCCGGTCGAGAGCAAGAATTGGGTTCTCACATTAAGGTCGGGTCCCCAAATGATACAAAAAAGTCAGGTATTGTGTCGGGGTCTTATCCGGGTCATGTATAGAATTGGGGCTTGGAGTTGGGTCGAGGTCGTGGTTGTGGTCAGGTCTTTAGTCGAGATCTAGTTATTAGTTGTGTCCTAGGTCAGGGTCGGGTCGGGCTTAGGAGCGAGCCAAAATTTCGGGGATCTTTAGGTATTGTGCCAAACATTTCTCCTACTTTTTGTTTGGAAATTACTTTCCTTAATCGGAGGAAAATAATACCATTTAAAAATATTTTTCAAAACATTTAAGCCAATAAGAAACAAAGAATAATTTTCGAAAAATATTTTCCATCCTACAAAACACACCCATACTGTTAAAAATATCATCATGTTATAGTATATACAATTAAACCTTTTTATAATGACAACTTTGTCCAAAAATTTTATGGTTCTTATAGTGAGGTGTTATTATGTATGTATACTGACATTTGATATTTAGTTCTCATTTAGCTGTTATAAACAGAAGAAAGTTGTCACACCTCGACTTATATGAAGTCTTTCTTTAGGGCGTGATGACACCTGGGCAACTATCCATTCCCAGGCGAACCATTAAAATCTTTTCTTTCTAAATTAAGCATGTATCTAAGTGCGGAAATAATATAATAATGTTAGCTCCATATTTGTATTTATTTAATGAAAGCGCGAGCCCATACTCGTGCAACCACAATTTCTTTCTAGACTCAATGAAAGTTTCAGATATAGAATAAGAAATTCGAAACTAAAAGAAAACAATCGCATGTGGGGCATTCCCTGAGATAACAAAACTTAGTCCCTCAGACATACTCATTCAAGGATGACATTCACCAAATCCGAAGCAATGGATTGGTGGATTAATGAGGTTGTGGGACGATAGCTAGCCCTGTTATAGAACTTTTCCTTTGTCATGCTTTCCTGAAACATGTTAGATAAAAAGAGTCAACCCTACCATCCGGGGCTGAGTGAGAACCTCACCTTATAATTCAAAGTAACCGCGCAATGTTCTAAGTACAATCATACTATAAACATAATAAGCACGTTATAAAACCACATTACAACACTTTCAATGTACAAGACAATAATAATTATTCGCACACAAAATCTCCTCCCAACTCACCCTAGGAAAATACTTAGTTTAACCAGTACACCTTCATGAAAGAAATTGCGGGACGCGCAATCCGATCCATTAATTTATATATATATATATATATATATATATATATATATATATATATATATATATTGCAGAACGTGCAACCCGATTTAATATTTTATATATATGTATTTGTTGCGGAACATACAACTCGATCCATTATATTTATATGTATATATATTGCCTGAGTGATACTAAGACTACTTATGAATCTATCGGGGTGATGTAAGGTCGTTGTACCTCCGATTAACATTACTGGAAAGAAGCTTTCAATGTCAAAGACGATCTAGAAGATTTGAATAAAAATTCTTTCTTCCAACTTTTCACCCTTCTCGCTTGTAAGTGTTATAACTCTCAAACTACAGGCTGTCTTTGGGCCCGTGAGAGCTTTGCTACCGTACAGGGCCTACAATGTTTGAGATGACCCTGCTCAAACAGTAACCCAAAATAAGGTGTTTATTACGCCGAGTCAAAAGGAATACGGGTACCTATCACTATATCAAATTTATCTGAAAATACTTAGTGTAACTAGTACAAATTCATGAAAGAAACAACCTTATGAAAAACTGTCTCGCAAGATTTTTGAAAAAATGACATAATATTAAAACAGTCATAATTTTCTATCTATATGTCAGATCGATCTCCGTAAGGTCGCAAATTGTCAAGAACAGGGAGAACTATAACTTTTATTTAGCACAAACTTTAAGATTCATTACCGATTTGTACTATTTTCGTTATTCATTTTGCCACTCCGGATTTCAATTGATCTGACGCGGAAACTTTAATGAGCGATAACTCTCAAACCGTATATCAATTTTGGCCCTGTTTGGTCTTAATCTGACCGTGAAAGAGAGATATACAACACTGGAAAATTTCGTACTATTATAACAAGCATAACTCAGCGAAAACAATCTACAATCACCATGACTCAAACTTGTTACAAGATAATATTATATCAATAATTCATCACAAGTTATATAGCCAGCTTATTACTAGTCACTAGTGATAAAAATGCGACATAAATTTTAGTTTTAAAGTTTCATTATTACCAAATCCTTCTTCTAATATGTCCATATTAACAAACTATTGTATTCATATCTATTCATCATCCAATATTATCTAAGTGAGTAGTTTAGTAGTCATCTTCTGTTGTGCTCAAGTTAAGTAACAAATAGTTATGAGTCTCATGTCATAAAACTATTATCTCAATGTTTACTGACGCTAACACTTTTTGGTTGAGTTATAATTTTTTTTTTCCTGAGTGCGTTTTACGCTCCATCTCAGGAATATTCATTTTTTTCTTTCTTTTTCTTCCTCCTAAGTGCGTTTTACGCTCCATCTCAGGAGTATACATACTTTTATTTATTTATTATTATTACTTTAAAACTCAATCATTTAGCTGCAGCCATTTGTGAAGCAAAGAAATTAGTAGAATTATTCAATTTACAACCCACAATCATTTGTCACTGTGTGTGTGTGCAATAAAGATGACTTATAACCAACTACTAGATAATAAAAGATTATAATAGAAATAAAATGTGTCAAGTTTGTTTTATTGCACATATTGAAGTTAAGGAATTCAAGTAAGCATAATTTTTTTATGCGTCTCAAGGGTCGTTTTTACCCCTTACTCTGCCATTTTTACTTCTTTTTTTGTCCAGTTTTTACAATAAAAGGATGTCTACTAATTCTCTCCCCAACCCAATCAACACATTGTACCCAATATTTCAAAGCTCGAGTTGCAAGAATTAGAAGATATTACCTGATTCCACAAAAAATTGAAGAAAATAAACCTGAAACACACAAAAAAATAAATTGCAAACATGATTATTGTTATAGCCGTAAATCTAAATCAACCTTTCTCTTTTTTCCACGGTCACCAAACCAATCTAATTGAGAAGCAATTGAATTATATTTAAACTCAAAGACTTGGAGTTTCTCAATTAACCGTTCAGGGTCTGAATCTGATAAGAAGATTTGACGTACTTGATCTGTCATGAAACCTTGCTGTACTTCATGATCTAAAAATGTTAGTAACCTATCATAAAAACCATTAACATTTAGTAACCCAATAGGCTTTGAATGAATCGTTAGCGTTAACTGATGCGCGAAAAGATACACACACTTGAACGCAAGTGCACGTTATCGTATCAAGTAGTATAGTCTTAGATAAGACCGGATATCGTCCTCTAGGATTAGGGTTCAAGTACCAATTATCTATTTTCTAGTATCTATTTGGTGGATTAATGATTGATTGGTTGTTTATGACTAAGAATTATAAAAGCTATTTAGAGTATAAAGATTTACTTCAGGAGTGATGAGAATAGGGCTTCTATGTATCCTCACTATCCGCTTATGCTACTTACTAATGCATTACTTATGGTATTCTTCTTTTGGAGAAAGCAGGTTTACGAAATCGTTTTATACTCCCGTTAGGGTTATATAAACACTCAACCCCAGTATCGTTCCTTACCTACCTTTCGGTGATAAGGGTAACTTTATAGGAGGATTAAGAACAAAAACCTAGTTGACCGTCACGCACAATGCGCAAAATTAGGGTTGTTAAGCCTCTCATCAACACTACATAAATAATTGAGGTATTTTCATCCCCAATCCAAGAATGTCTACCCAACTTACAGGATATTCACAATCCCCCCCCCCTTTCGGAATCTGATTAGAAATCATATAGTGATAATTAGTTGTCAATTAATTACCAAGAATTCAACTCAATTATTGGATAGATCTCACAATAAGAACAATAACCATAAACATGCATTAATTTATAACATAAATTTCAAGCAATTCAACATAGAAAGCCCTATAAGAGAATTAGTTCCTAGCCATAAATATGACAAGAACTAATTCAAAGTTCATCATAAAAACTGAAATAAAGTAAAGAAAAGAAAAAGAAATTACTAAGAATGAGTCTCCAAGCCAAGCATCCAAGGATTGTGTTGTGGAATATTTACAAGGTGGATTGGTGGAAGGATGGATGTAGAATGGTGAATGGTGGAATGAAGAATGAATAATTCTTCTAATGATGTAGAGTATTTATAGCCAAAGAATCCTTTTGGTGAAGGGTTAGGGATTTGTAGGAAAGGAAAAGTTATTAGAATCCTTTTAGGTAAGGGTTTTAAGGTAGGAAAAGTTATCCCTTTAGGTAGAAAAAGTTATCCCTTTAGGATTCTGAAAACATGTCAAATTCGGCCAGCACTTCATAATTCTCGCGTGGCGCGCAGATCAGCCATGGGCGCTCAAATTCAGCAACTCTCGGGACTTTCAAAGACTATGGCGCCATGCGCGCTGCCAGCGCCGCGTCTTGACGCCTCGTTCTTTTTCGTCCGGACTTAAATCGAACTCCTCTATAATTCTAACTTCTTAGACTTTATTTCTTGGCCCTTTTGTGTGAAATTCCATATCAATTAAGCTAATTTTCTCTTCTTTTCGTCATTTCTCCATTTTTGACCGCTGTGACAAAAAAGAAAGGAAAACGACCCTAATACTATACTAAACATAAATAAAATGAGTAAAATACTAACTAAAAATGACTCAAAAAGTGTATATAAAATACACCGATCAAATACCCCCAAACTTAACCTTTGCTCGCCCTCGAGCAAAGATAGAAAGAAAAAAATAAAAGACTCAAGAAACGAAAAATAAAAGACTCACTGACATTGATCACTTTTGCTGCATTTAGTGTTATCTAGAAAAACATGAAGGTTAGCAGAATAATATGCAGGAACATGTAGCATGAAATTTTTCAGCACACTAAACACATTGAGCTAGATATTTCGCAAACTCATATTTATCATGCTTTAATGGAAGTCAATATACTAAATCATGCATATAAATTCAAAAATCCTATGGCATGCTTACTTGCTATTCTCCACTAATCCTGGATATGCATAAAAGAGATCTTCAGGACTTTAAGAGTTGTAATGTAGGCTTAGGTAGGAGTTGGTAAAAATAGGCATTTTGGCTCATTTTTGTGTACCATAAGCTCTTTAGCTTTTCAGTATTTCCCTTTTCTTTTTGTTCTTTTCTTCACTTCAATTCTATCTTTTTCCCTCTTTTGTTTTGGGAGAATGAAGAGTATTATAATAACAAGCACCCCCAAACTTAGGCTTTTGCCTCTTTCTTATTACTTTTTTTTATTGGGGTGCAACAAGCTCATTCACTCTTTTTATCTCTTTTTTAACACAATTGATTCCACTACTTCACATTTTTACTTATGGCACAATCTGTGGGAATATAGGGTGTCAAAGAAGAAGTTTCAATTTTTAGGCTCAATGGGGCTGACTAGGGATACTTTTAAAGTTCGGGGTAGAAAAGTGGTAAAATTGGCTATCAAAGAAATGCCCGAGTCATCTCCCTAACATGCATATCCTAACTATTTCCTCAAATAGCAAGCAATCATAACACATAGGTTTTCATAATTTAGCATGCACAATTTAAGCAAGAACTCCAAATGTGATTTTTGTGAGTTTTTGGCATATCTAACCTAGGTGTTTAGATAGTTGCTTCTAATTCCATTACATTATTCCACCTTCCTTCACTAGGTGTTTCTAGCAACTACAACATACATGATCTTTAACAGGCAATTATGAAAAAAGAAAGAAAAAAAGAAAAAAAAAATTTGTGACTCAAAAATAAACACAAAACAATTAAAAAAAGACTTGATTGAAACATAACAAGACACAAATAAAACACCCCCAAACTTAAATCACACATTGTCCCCAATGTGTGCAAGAGTCAAAGAAAATAAAAGAAAAAGAACAACTTACTGACACAACACAGCGGTCATAACGGAGGTCTAGGAGGAAAAATTCGAATTTGCGGAAATGTGGCTCTGAAGTTCGCGCGTCTACCGATATTCAGCCGCGTACTGCTAGTACTGTGGCTCTTCTGAAATTACGGCGCCGCGGCCCTGATTTTGGCGCCGCGGCTCTGACGACTGCTTTTCTTTTTTTCAGCGTTTTTGCTCCTTTTTCCTCGGTTTTAGCTTTCAGTCCACCTGTCATCCAACAACACAAAACAAGAACCCAAGACCGTGAGACTGTTCAAGACAAAATAAAATAAAATAAAGACATAATTAAAAATATTGGGTTGCCTCCCAACAAGCGCTGTCTTTAACGTCTTTTAGCCGGACACCTTTAACCTTTACGAGTGCCCATTGGATCCTTCTGCGAACCGCTTGCAATCCGCAAATTTATTGTTGTAGGCCTCAATTTCCCTACAACCATTTGTTCAAACAAGAGCCTTAAAAACACAATTATCCCCCAAGTAGGCTTGTCTTTTATGCTTTCTATAATGTAGGAATCCGTGAACTTCTCTACATCTCTCAACTCTAGGGGGTACCCTTGATGGTATGGACTTCCTAATTGGGAATCAGCCGTGATAGCTAGTGGTGTTTCTTCTGTAATAGGTGTAAAAAGAATTTCCACAGAATCCAAGAAGGTAAATAATTGAATCTCTGCTATCCTTTCCTTTTCTACACCAACTATCTCACCAGATTCCTCAATAGTTGGGTTTGGTTCGGGATCCTCAATTTGTTGTTCGCTGTTGAATATTATATCGAGTTCTGCTATTTGCTTTTCCAACTTCTTCATGGCCATTCTCGTTTCGGCCCATGAACCGAGCTTGGTACCTCGTGAGACTGAGTATAACTTCTCGCAATTCCTCCCTCTCTTCTTCTATGGTTGGAGCTCGATCATATTGACAGTAGAAATCCATGTCTTAAGGATCCCTGAGATGAATCAAAACCAACAGCGAATCACGGCACACTTGTTTTTTTTTTTTTTTTTTTCAAAAGAAAAGAAAATAAATAATTTAAAGAAAACATAAAAACCAAATTAGAAATTAAAAATAGATAAATTTGATATGGAACTATGCCTAATCCCCGACAATGGCGCCAAAAACTTGATGCGCGAAAAGATGCACACACTTGAACGCAAGTGCACGTTATCGTATCAAGTAGTATAGTCTTAGATAAGACCGAATATCGTCCTCTAGGATTAGGGTTCAAGTACCAATTATCTATTTTCTAGTATCTATTTGGTGGATTAATGATTGATTGGTTGTTTATGACTAAGAATTATAAAAGCTATTTAGAGTATAAAGATTTACTTCAGGAGTGATGAGAATAAGGCTTCTATGTATCCTCACTATCCGCTTATGCTACTTACTAATGCATTACTTATGGTATTCTTCTTTTGGAGAAAGCAGGTTTACGAAATCGTTTTATACTCCCGTTAGGGTTTTATAAACACTCAATCCCAGTATCGTTCCTTACCTACCTTTCGGTGATAAGGGTAACTTTATAGGAGGATTAAGAACAAAAACCTAGTTGACCGTCACGCACAATGCGCAAAATTAGGGTTGTTAAGCCTCTCATCAACGCTACATAAATAATTGAGGTATTTTCATCCCCAATCCAAGAATGTCTACCCAACTTACAGCATATTCACAATCCCCCCTTTTCAGAATCTGATTAGAAATCATATAGTGATAATTAGTTGTCAATTAATTACCAAGAATTCAACTCAATTATTGGATAGATCTCACAATAAGAACAATAACCATAAACATGCATTAATTTATAACATAAATTTCAAGCAATTCAACATAGAAAGCCCTATAAGAGAATTAGTTCCTAGCCATAAATATGACAAGAACTAATTCAAAGTTCATCATAAAAACTGAAATAAAGTAAAGAAAAGAAAAAGAAATTACTAAGAATGAGTCTCCAATCCAAGCATCCAAGGATTGTGTTGTGGAATATTTACAAGGTGGATTGGTGGAAGGATGGATGTAGAATGGTGAATGGTGGAATGGAAAATGAATAATTCTTCTAATGATGTAGAGTATTTATAGCCAAAGAATCCTTTTGGTGAAGGGTTAGGGATTTGTAGGAAAGGAAAAGTTATTAGAATCCTTTTAGGTAAGGGTTTTAAGGTAGGAAAAGTTATCCCTTTAGGTAGGAAATGTTATCCCTTTAGGATTCTGAAAACATGTCAAATTCGGCCAGCACTTCATAATTCCCGCATCGGCGCCGCGGCCCTGCAGACTGGCGCGGCGCTACCAAATTCAGCAACTCGGGACTTTCAAGACTATGGGCGCTGGTAGCGCCGCTTCCGGTGACGCGTTTTCGCGATTTCGTCTCGTTGCCCTTTTTTCGTCCGGACTTCGTCTGAACTCCACTATAATTCCCGGAACTTCTTAGACTTTATTTCTTGGCCCTTTTTGTGTGCAATTCCATCTCAATTAAGCTCATTTTCTCTTCTTTTCGTCATTTCTCCATTTTTGACCGCTGTGACACAAAAGAAAGGAAAACGACCCTAATACTATACTAAACATAAATAAAATGAGTAAAATACTAACTAAAAATGACTCAAAAAGTGTATATAAAATACACCGATCAAATACCCCCAAACTTAACCTTTGCTCGCCCTCGGGCAAAGATAGAAAGAAAAAAATAAAAGACTCAAGAAACGAAAAATAAAAGACTCACTGACATTGATCACTTTTGCTGCATTTAGTGTTATCTAGAAAAACATGAAGGTTAGCAGAATAATATGCAGGAACATGTAGCATGAAATTTTTCAGCACACTAAACACATTGAGCTAGATATTTCGCAAACTCATATTTATCATGCTTTAATGGAAGTCAATATACTAAATCATGCATATAAATTCAAAAATCCTATGACATGCTTACTTGCTATTCTCCACTAACTCGGATATGCATAAAGAGATCTTCAGGACTTTAAGGGTTGTAATGTAGGCTTAGGTAGGGGTTGGTAAAAATAGGCATTTAGGCTCATTTTGTGTACCATAAGCTCTTTAGCTTTTCAGTATTTCCCTTTTCTTTTTGTTCTTTTCTTCACTTCAATTCTATCTTTTTTCCTCTTTTGTTTTGGGAGAATGAAGAGTATTATAATAACAAGCACCCCCAAACTTAGGCTTTTGCCTCTTTCTTATTACTTTTTTTTATTGGGGTGCAACAAGCTCATTCACTCTTTTTATCTCTTTTTTAACACAATTGATTCCACTACTTCACATTTTTACTTATGGCACAATCTGTGGGAATATAGGGTGTCAAAGAAGAAGTTTCAATTTTTAGGCTCAATGGGGCTGATTAGGGATACTTTTAAAGTTCGGGGTAGAAAAGAGTGGTAAAAATTGGCTATCAAAGAAATGCCTGAGTCATCTCTCTAACATGCATATCCTAACTATTTCGCCTCAAATAGCAAACAATCATAACACATAGGTTTTCATAATTTAGCATGCACAATTTAAGCAAGAAACTCCAAATAGACAGATTTTTGTGAGTTTTTGGCATATCTAACCTAGGTGTTTAGATAGTTGCTTCTAATTCCATTACATTATTCCACCTTCCTTCACTAGGTGTTTCTAGCAACTACAACATACATGATCTTTGACAGGCAATTATGAAAAAAGAAAGAAAAAAAAGAAAAAAAAATTTTGTGACTCAAAAATAAACACAAAACAATTAAAAAAAGACTTAATTGAAACATAACAAGACACAAATAAAACACCCCCAAACTTAAATCACACATTGTCCCCAATGTGTGCAAGACTCAAAGAAAATAAAAGAAAAAGGACAACTTACTGACACAACACAGCGGTCATAACGGAGGTCTAGGATGAAAAATTCTGGAATTTGCACGGAAATATGGCTCTCTGAAGTTCCGGCGCCGCGGCCCTGATATTCGGCGCCGCGGCGCTGCTAGTACTGTGGCTCTTCTGAAATTACGGCGCCGCGGCCCTGATTTTGGCGCCGCGGCTCTGACGACTGCTTTTCCTTTTTTTCAGCGTTTTTGCTCCTTTTTCCTCGGTTTTAGCTTTCAGTCCACCTGTCATCCAACAACACAAAACAAGAACCCAAGACCGTGAGACTGTTCAAGACAAAATAAAATAAAATAAAGACATAATTAAAAATATTGGGTTGCCTCCCAACAAGCGCTGTCTTTAACGTCTTTTAGCCGGACGCCTTTAACCTTTACGAGTGCCCATTGGATCCTTCTGCGAACCGCTTGCAATCCGCAAATTTATTGTTGTAGGCCTCAATTTCCCTACAACCATTTGTTCAAACAAGAGCCTTAAAAACACAATTATCCCCCAAGTAGGCTTGTCTTTTATGCTTTCTATAATGTAGGAATCCGTGAACTTCTCTACATCTCTCAACTCTAGGGGGTACCCTTGATGGTATGGACTTCCTAATTGGGAATCAGCCGTGATAGCTAGTGGTGTTTCTTCTGTAATAGGTGTAAAAAGAATTTCCACAGAATCCAAGAAGGTAAAATAATTGAATCTCTGCTATCCTTTCCTTTTCTACACCAACTATCTCACCAGATTCCTCAATAATTGGGTTTGGTTCGGGATCCTCAATTTGTTGTTCGCTGTTGAATATGATTGCGAGTTCTGCTATTTGCGTTTCCAACTTCTTCATGGCCATTCTCGTTTCGTCCATGAACCGAGCTTGGTACCTCGTGAGACTGAGTATAACTTCTCGCAATTCCTCCATCTCTTCTTCTATGGTTGGAGCTCGATCATATTGACAGTAGAAATCCATGTCTTAAGGATCCATGAGATGAATCAAAACCAACAGCGAATCACGACACACTTGTTTTTTTTTTTCAAAAGAAAAGAAAATAAATAATTTAAAGAAAAAATAAAAACCAAATTAGAAATTAAAAATAGATAAATTTGATATTGAACTATGCCTAATCCCCGGCAACGGCGCCAAAAACTTGATGGGCGAAAAGATGCACACACTTGAACGCAAGTGCACGTTATCGTATCAAGTAGTATAGTCTTAGATAAGACCGAATATCGTCCTCTAGGATTAGGGTTCAAGTACCAAGTATCTATTTTCTAGTATCTATTTGGTGGATTAATGATTGATTGGTTGTTTATGACTAAGAATTATAAAAGCTATTTAGAGTATAAAGATTTACTTCAGGAGTGATGAGAATAGGGCTTCTATGAATCCTCACTATCCGCTTATGCTACTTACTAATGCATTACTTATGGTATTCTTCTTTTGGAGAAAGCAGGTTTACGAAATCATTTTATACTCCCGTTAGGGTTATATAAACACTCAATCCCAGTATCGTTCCTTACCTACCTTTCGGTGATAAGGGTAACTTTATAGGAGGATTAAGAACAAAAACCTAGTTGACCGTCACGCACAATGCGCAAAATTAGGGTTGTTAAGCCTCTCATCAACGCTACATAAATAATTGAGGTATTTTCATCCCCAATCCAAGAATGTCTACCCAACTTACAGCATATTCACAATCCCCCCTTTTCAGAATCTGATTAGAAATCATATAGTGATAATTAGTTGTCAATTAATTACCAAGAATTCAACTCAATTATTGGATAGATCTCACAATAAGAACAATAACCATAAACATGCATTAATTTATAACATAAATTTCAAGCAATTCAACATAGAAAGCCCTATAAGAGAATTAGTTCCTAGCCATAAATATGACAAGAACTAATTCAAAGTTCATCATAAAAACTGAAATAAAGTAAAGAAAAGAAAAAGAAATTACTAAGAATGAGTCTCCAAGCCAAGCATCCAAGGATTGTGTTGTGGAATATTTACAAGGTGGATTGGTGGAAGGATGGATGTAGAATGGTGAATGGTGGAATGGAGAATGAATAATTCTTCTAATGATGTAGAGTATTTATAACCAAAGAATCCTTTTGGTGAAGGGTTAGGGATTTGTATGAAAGGAAAAGTTATTAGAATCCTTTTAGGTAAGGGTTTTAAGGTAGGAAAAGTTATCCCTTTAGGTAGGAAAAGTTATCCCTTTAGGATTCTGAAAACATGTCAAATTCGGCCAGCACTTCATAATTCCCGCGTCGGCGCTAGATCAGCCATGGCTACCAAATTCAGCAACTCTCGGGACTTTCAGCACTATGGGCGCCGCGGCTCCGGTGACGTTTTTCTGGCAGATTTCGTCTCGTTGCCCTTTTTTCGTCCGGACTTCGTCTGAACTCCTCTATAATTCCCGGAACTTCTTAGACTTTATTTCTTGGCCCTTTTTGTGTGCAATTCCATCTCAATTAAGCTCATTTTCTCTTCTTTTCGTCATTTCTCCATTTTTGACCGCTGTGACACAAAAGAAAGGAAAACGACCCTAATACTATACTAAACATAAATAAAATGAGTAAAATACTAACTAAAAATGACTCAAAAAGTGTATATAAAATACACCGATCAAATACCCCCAAACTTAACCTTTGCTCGCCCTCGAGCAAAGATAGAAAGAAAAAAATAAAAGACTCAAGAAACGAAAAATAAAAGACTCACTGACATTGATCACTTTTGCTGCATTTAGTGTTATCTAGAAAAACATGAAGGTTAGCAGAATAATATGCAGGAACATGTAGCATGAAATTTTTCAGCACACTAAACACATTGAGCTAGATATTTCGCAAACTCATATTTATCATGCTTTAATGGAAGTCAATATACTAAATCATGCATATAAATTCAAAAATCCTATGGCATGCTTACTTGCTATTCTCCACTAATCCTGGATATGCATAAAAGAGATCTTCAGGACTTTAAGGGTTGTAATGTAGGCTTAGGTAGGGGTTGGTAAAAATAGACATTTAGGCTCATTTTTGTGTACCATAAGCTCTTTAGCTTTTCAGTATTTCCCTTTTATTTTTGTTCTTTTCTTCACTTCAATTCTATCTTTTTCCCTCTTTTGTTTTGGGAGAATGAAGAGTATTATAATAACAAGCACCCCCAAACTTAGGCTTTTGCCTCTTTCTTATTACTTTTTTTTTATTGGGGTGCAACAAGCTCATTCACTCTTTTTATCTCTTTTTTAACACAATTGATTCCACTACTTCACATTTTTACTTATGGCACAATCTGTGGGAATATAGGGTGTCAAAGAAGAAGTTTCAATTTTTAGGCTCAATGGGGCTGACTAGGGATACTTTTAAAGTTCGGGGTAGAAAAGAGTGGTAAAAATTGGCTATCAAAGAAATGCCTGAGTCATCTCCCTAACATGCATATCCTAACTATTTCGCCTCAAATAGCAAGCAATCATAACACATAGGTTTTCATAATTTAGCATGCACAATTTAAGCAAGAAACTCCAAATAGACAGATTTTTGTGAGTTTTTGGCATATCTAACCTAGGTGTTTAGATAGTTGCTTCTAATTCCATTACATTATTCCACCTTCCTTCACTAGGTGTTTCTAGCAACTACAACATACATGATCTTTGACAGACAATTATGAAAAAAGAAAGAAAAAAAAGAAAAAAAAAAATTGTGACTCAAAAATAAACACAAAATAATTAAAAAAAGACTTGATTGAAACATAACAAGACACAAATAAAACACCCCCAAACTTAAATCACACATTGTCCCCAATGTGTGCAAGACTCAAAGAAAATAAAAGAAAAAGAACAACTTACTGACACAACACAGCGGTCATAACGGAGGTCTAGGAGGAAAAAAATTCTGGAATTTGCACGGAAATGTGGCTCTCTGAAGTTCCGGCGCCGCGGCCCTGATATTCGGCGCCGCGGCGCTGCTAGTACTGTGGCTCTTCTGAAATTACGGCGCCATGCCTCGATTTTGGCGCCGCGGCTCGCTTTTCTTTTTTGCGTTTTGCTCCTTTTTCCTCGGTTTTAGCTTTGATCCACTGTCATCCAACAACACAAAACAAGAACCCAAGACCGTGAGACTGTTTCAAGACAAAATAAAATAAAATAAAGACATAATTAAAAATATTGGGTTGCCTCCCAACAAGCTATCTTTAACGTCTTTTAGCGGACACCTTTAACCTTTACGAGTGCCCATTGGAGCCGTCTGCGAACCGCTTGCCATCCGCAAATTTATGGTTGTAGGCCTCAATTTCTCTACAACCATTTGTTCAAACAAGAGCCTTAAAAACACAATTATCCCCCAAGTAGGCTTGTCTTTTATGCTTTCTATAATGTAGGAATCCGTGAACTTTTCTACATCTCTCAACTCTAGGGGGTACCCTTGATGGTATGGACTTCGTAATTGGGAATCAGTCGTGATAGCTAGTGGTGTTTCTTCTGTAATAGGTGTAAAAAGAATTTCCACAGAATCCAAGAAGGTAAATAATTGAATCTCTGCTATCCTTTCCTTTTCTACACCAACTATCTCACCGATTCTCAATAGTTGGGTTTGGTCGATCCTCAATTTGTTGTTCGCTGTTGAATATGATTGCGAGTTCTGCTATTTGCGTTTCCAACTTCTTCATGGCCATTCTCGTTTCGTCCATGAACTGAGCTTGGTACCTCGTGAGACTGAGTATAACTTCTCGCAATTCCTCCCTCTCTTCTTCTATAGTTGGAGCTCGATCATATTGACAGTAGAAATCCATGTCTTAAGGATCCGTGAGATGAATCAAAACCAATAGCGAATCACGGCACACTTGTTTTTTTTTTTCAAAAGAAAAGAAAATAAATAATTTAAAGAAAAAATAAAAACCAAATTAGAAATTAAAAATAGATAAATTTGATATTGAACTATGCCTAATCCCCGGCAACGGCGCCAAAAACTTGATGCGCGAAAAGATGCACACACTTGAACGCAAGTGCACGTTATCGTATCAAGTAGTATAATCTTAGATAAGACCGAATATCGTCCTCTAGGATTAGGGTTCAAGTACCAATTATCTATTTTCTAGTATCTATTTGGTGGATTAATGATTGATTGATTGTTTATGACTAAGAATTATAAAAGCTATTTAGAGTATAAAGATTTACTTCAGGAGTGATGAGAATAGGGCTTCTATGTATCCTCACTATCCGCTTATGCTACTTACTAATGCATTACTTATGGTATTCTTCTTTTGGAGAAAGCAGGTTTACGAAATCGTTTTATACTCCCGTTAGGGTTATATAAACACTCAACCCCAGTATCGTTCCTTACCTACCTTTCAGTAATAAGAGTAACTTTATAGGAGGATTAAGAACAAAAACCTAGTTGACCGTCACGCACAATGCGCAAAATTAGGGTTGTTAAGCCTCTCATCAACGCTACATAAATAATTGAGGTATTTTCATCCCAATCCAAGAATGTCTACCCAACTTACAGCATATTCACAATCCCCCCTTTTCAGAATCTGATTAGAAATCATATAGTGATAATTAGTTGTCAATTAATTACCAAGAATTCAACTCAATTATTGGATAGATCTCACAATAAGAACAATAACCATAAACATGCATTAATTTATAACATAAATTTCAAGCAATTCAACATAGAAAGCCCTATAAGAGAATTAGTTCCTAGCCATAAATATGACAAGAACTAATTCAAAGTTCATCATAAAAACTGAAATAAAGTAAAGAAAAGAAAAAGAAATTACTAAGAATGAGTCTCCAAGCCAAGCATCCAAGGATTGTGTTGTGGAATATTTACAAGGTGGATTGGTGGAAGGATGGATGTAGAATGGTGAATGGTGGAATGGAGAATGAATAATTCTTCTAATGATGTAGAGTATTTATAGCCAAAGAATCCTTTTGGTGAAGGGTTAGGGATTTGTAGGAAAGGAAAAGTTATTAGAATCCTTTTAGGTAAGAGTTTTAAGGTAGGAAAAGTTATCCCTTTAGGTAGGAAAAGTTATCCCTTTAGGATTCTGAAAACATGTCAAATTCGGCCAGCACTTCATAATTCCCGCGTCGCCATGCCGCTGGCGCATAGCCAAATTCAGCAACTCTCGGGACTTTCAAGACTATGGCGCCGCGCCTGCTGCCAGCGCCGCGTCGGTGACGTTTTCGCGATTTCGCCTCGTTCTTTTTTCGTCCGGACTTCGTCAACTCCTCTATAATTCTGAACTTCTTAGACATTATTTCTTGGCCCTTTTTGTGTGCAATTCCATCTCAATTAAGCTCATTTTCTCTTCTTTTCGTCATTTCTCCATTTTTGACCGCTGTGACACAAAAGAAAGGAAAACGACCCTAATACTATACTAAACATAAATAAAATGAGTAAAATACTAACTAAAAATGACTCAAAAAATGTATATAAAATACACCGATCAAATACCCCCAAACTTAACCTTTGCTCGCCCTCGAGCAAAGATAGAAAGAAAAAAATAAAAGACTCAAGAAATGAAAAATAAAAGACTCACTGACATTGATCACTTTTGCTGCATTTTGTGTTATCTAGAAAAACATGAAGGTTAGCAGAATAATATGCAGGAACATGTAGCATGAAATTTTTCAGCACACTAAACACATTGAGCTAGATATTTCGCAAACTCATATTTATCATGCTTTAATGGAAGTCAATATACTAAATCATGCATATAAATTCAAAAATCCTATGGCATGCTTACTTGCTATTCTCCACTAATCCTGGATATGCATAAAAGAGATCTTCAGGACTTTAAGGGTTGTAATGTAGGCTTAGGTAGGGGTTGGTAAAAATAGGCATTTAGGCTCATTTTTGTGTACCATAAGCTCTTTAGCTTTTCAGTATTTCCCTTTTATTTTTGTTCTTTTCTTCACTTCAATTCTATCTTTTTCCCTCTTTTGTTTTGGAGAATGAAGAGTATTATAATAACAAGCACCCCCAAACTTAGGCTTTTGCCTCTTTCTTATTACTTTTTTTATCAGTGCAACAAGCTCATTCACTCTTTTTATCTCTTTTTTAACACAATTGATTCCACTACTTCACATTTTTACTTATGGCACAATCTGTGGGAATATAGGGTGTCAAAGAAGAAGTTTCAATTTTTAGGCTCAATGGGGCTGACTAGGGATACTTTTAAAGTTCGGGGTAGAAAAGTGTGGTGAAAATTGGCTATCAAAGAAATGCCTGAGTCATCTCCCTAACATGCATATCCTAACTATTTCGCCTCAAATAGCAAGCAATCATAACACATAGGTTTTCATAATTTAGCATGCACAATTTAAGCAAGAAACTCCAAATAGATGATTTTTGTGAGTTTTGGCATATCTAACCTAGGTGTTTAGATAGTTGCTTCTAATTCCATTACATTATTCCACCTTCCTTCACTAGGTGTTTCTAGCAACTACAACATACATGATCTTTGACAGGCAATTATGAAAAAAGAAAGAAAAAAAGAAAAAATTTGTGACTCAAAAATAAACACAAAACAATTAAAAAAAGACTTGATTGAAACATAACAAGACACAAATAAAACACCCTAACTTAAATCACACATTGTCCCCAATGTGTGCAAGACTCAAAGAAAATAAAAGAAAAGAACAACCATCGACACAACACAATGGTCATAACTGAGGTCTGTGAGGAAAAATTCGAATTTGCGGAAATGTGGCTCTCAAGTTCCGCCGCTGCCTCGATATTCAGGCGCCGCTTAGTACTGTGGCTCTTCTGAAATTACGCGCCATGCTCGATTTTAGCGCCGCTCGACGATCGCTTTTTTCAGTTTTGCCTTTTTCCTGCTTTAGCTTACCCACTCGCATCCAACAACACAAAACAAGAACCCAAGACCGTGAGACTGTTTCAAGACAAAATAAAATAAAATAAAGACATAATTAAAAATATTGGGTTGCCTCCCAACAAGCGCGTTTTTAACGCTTTTTTCGGACACCTTTAACCTTTACGAGTGTCCATCGATCCTTCGCAACCGCTTAATCCATTAAATTTATTGTTGTAGGCCTCAATTTCCCTACAACCATTTGTTCAAACAAGAGCCTTAAAAACACAATTATCCCCCAAGTAGGCTTGTCTTTTATGCTTTCTATAATGTAGGAATCCGTGAACTTTTCTACATCTCTCAACTCTAGGGGGGTACCCTTGATGGTATGGACTTCCTAATTGGGAATCAGCCGTGATAGCTAGTGGTGTTTCTTCTGTAATAGGTGTAAAAAGAATTTCCACAGAATCCAAGAAGGTAAATAATTGAATCTCTGCTATCCTTTCCTTTTCTACACCAACTATCTCACCAGATTCCTCAATAGTTGGGTTTGGTTCGGGATCCTCAATTTGTTGTTATTGTTGAATATGATTGAAGTTACGCTATTTGCTTTCCAACTTCTTCATGGCCATTCTCGCTTTCGTCCCATGAATCGAGCTTGGTACCTCGTGAGACTGAGTATAACTTCTCGCAATTCCTCCCTCTCTTCTTCTATGGTTGGAGCTCGATCATATTGACAGTAGAAATCCATGTCTTAAGGATCCCTGAGATGAATCAAAACCAACAGCGAATCACGGCACACTTGTTTTTTTTTTTGTTTTTCAAAAGAAAAGAAAATAAATAATTTAAAGAAAAAATAAAAACCAAATTAGAAATTAAAAATAGATAAATTTGATATTGAACTATGCCTAATCCCCGGCAACGGCGCCAAAAACTTGATGCGCGAAAAGATGCACACACTTGAACGCAAGTGCACGTTATCGTATCAAGTAGTATAGTCTTAGATAAGACCGAATATCGTCCTCTAGGATTAGGGTTCAAGTACCAATTATCTATTTTCTAGTATCTATTTGGTGGATTAATGATTGATTGGTTGTTTATGACTAAGAATTATAAAAGCTATATAGAGTATAAAGATTTACTTGGTGAGTGATGAGAATAGGCTTCATGTATCCTCACTATCCGCTTATGCTACTTACTAATGCATTACTTATGGTATTCTTCTTTGGAGAAAGCAGTTTCTAAATCGCTTTATACTCCCGTTAGGGTTATATAATCCCTCAACCCCAGTATCGTTCCTTACCTACCTTTCGGTGATAAGGGTAACTTTATAGGAGGATTAAGAACAAAAACCTAGTTGACCGTCACGCACAATGCGCAAAATTAGGGTTGTTAATCCTCTCATCAACGCTACATAAATAATTGAGGTAATTTCATCCCCAATCCAAGAATGTCTACCCAACTTACAAAGATATTCACAATCCCCTTTTCGTAACTGATTAGAAATCATATAGTGATAATTAGTTGTCAATTAATTACCAAGAATTCAACTCAATTATTGGATAGATCTCACAATAAGAACAATAACCATAAACATGCATTAATTTATAACATAAATTTCAAGCAATTCAACATAGAAAGCCCTATAAGAGAATTAGTTCCTAGCCATAAATATGACAAGAACTAATTCAAAGTTCATCATAAAAACTGAAATAAAGTAAAGAAAAGAAAAAGAAATTACTAAGAATGAGTCTCCAAGCCAAGCATCCAAGGATTGTGTTGTGGAATATTTACAAGGTGGATTGGTGGAAGGATGGATGTAGAATGGTGAATGGTGGAATGGAGAATGAATAATTCTTCTAATGATGTAGAGTATTTATAGCCAAAGAATCCTTTTGGTGAAGGGTTAGGGATTTGTAGGAAAGGAAAAGTTATTAGAATCCCTTTAGGTAAGGGTTTTAAGGTAGGAAAAGTTATCCCTTTAGGTAGGAAAAGTTATCCCTTTAGGATTCTGAAAACATGTCAAATTCGGCCAGCACTTCATAATTCCCGCTGGCCACGTTCGCAGATCAGCCATGGGCCTGAAATTCAGCAACTCTCGACTTTCAAGATGGCCACAAGGCGCTGCCAGCGCCGCTTCGGTGACGCTCGCAGCGATTTCGTCTCGTTGCCCTTTTTTCGTCCGGACTTCGTCTGAACTCCTCTATAATTCCCGGAACTTCTTAGACTTTATTTCTTGGCCCTTTTTGTGTGCAATTCCATCTCAATTAAGCTCATTTTCTCTTCTTTTCGTCATTTCTCCATTTTTGACATTGTGACACAAAAAGAAAGGAAAACGACCTAATACTATACTAAACATAAATAAAATGAGTAAAATACTAACTAAAATGACTCAAAAGTGTATATAAAATACACCGATCAAATACCCCCAAACTTAACCTTTGCTCGCCTCGAGCAAAGATAGAAAGAAAAACTAAAAGACTCAAGAAACGAAAAATAAAAGACTCACGACATTGATCACTTTTGTCGCATTTAGTGTTATCTAGAAAAACATGAAGGTTAGCGTAATAATACGCAGGAACATGTAGCATGAAATTTTTCAAAGACACTAAACACATTGAGCTAGATATTTCGCAAACTCATATTTATCTTGCTTTAATGGAAGTCAATATACTAAATCATGCATATAAATTCAAAAATCCTATGGCATGCTTACTTGCTATTCTCCACTAATCCTGGATATTCATAAAAGAGATCTTCAGGGCTTTAAGGGTTGTAATGTAGGCTTAGGTAGGGGTTGGTAAAAATAGGCATTTAGGCTCATTTTTGTGTACCATAAGCTCTTTAGCTTTTCAGTATTTCCCTTTTCTTTTTGTTCTTTTCTTCACTTCAATTCTATCTTTTTCCCTCTTTTGTTTTGGGAGAATGAAGAGTATTATAATAACAAGCACCCCCAAACTTAAGTTTTTGCCTCTTTCTTATTACTTTTTTTTTATTGGGGGTGCAACAAGCTCATTCACTCTTTTTATCTCTTTTTTAACACAATTGATTCCACTACTTCACATTTTTATTTATGGCACAATCTGTGGGAATATAGGGTGTCAAAGAAGAAGTTTCAATTTTTAGGCTCAATGGGGCTGACTAGGGATACTTTTAAAGTTCGGGGTAGAAAAGAGTGGTAAAAATTGGTTATCAAAGAAATGCCTGAGTCATCTCCCTAACATGCATATCATAACTATTTCGCCTCAAATAGCAAGCAATCATAACACATAGGTTTTCATAATTTAGCATGCACAATTTAAGCAAGAAACTCCAAATAGACAGATTTTTGTGAGTTTTTGGCATATCTAACCTAGGTGTTTAGATAGTTGCTTCTAATTCCATTACATTATTCCACCTTCCTTCACTAGGTGTTTCTAGCAACTACAGCATACATGATCTTTAACAGGCAATTATGAAAAAAGAAAGAAAAAAAAAATTTGTGACTCAAAAATAAACACAAAACAATTAAAAAAAGACTTGATTGAAACATAACAAGACACAAATAAAACACCCCCAAACTTAAATCACACATTGTCCCCAATGTGTGCAAGAGTCAAAGAAAATAAAAGAAAAAGAACAACTTACTGACACAACACAATGTCATAACTGAGGTCTGGTGAGGAAAAAATTCGAATTTGCGGAAATGTGGCTCTCTGAAGTTCCGCGCCACGCCACGATATTCGGCCATGCGCCTGCTAAGATCGTGGCTCTTCTGAAATTACGCGCGCCATGCCTCGATTTTAGCGCCGCGCCTGACGATCGCTTTTTTCACTGCTTTTGCCTTTTTCCTGCTTTAGCTTTGATCCACTGTCATCCAACAACACAAAACAAGAACCCAAGACCGTGAGACTGTTTCAAGACAAAATAAAATAAAATAAAGACATAATTAAAAATATTGGGTTGCCTCCCAACAAGCGCCGTCTTTAACGTCTTTTAGCCGGACACCTTTAACCTTTACGAGTGCCCATTGGATCCTTCTGCGAACCGCTTGCAATCCGCAAATTTATTGTTGTAGGCCTCAATTTCCCTACAACCATTTGTTCAAACAAGAGCCTTAAAAACACAATTATCCCCCAAGTAGGCTTGTCTTTTATGCTTTCTATAATGTAGGAATCCGTGAACTTCTCTACATCTCTCAACTCTAGGGGGTACCCTTGATGGTATGGACTTCCTAATTGGGAATCAGCCGTGATAGCTAGTGGTGTTTCTTCTGTAATAGGTGTAAAAAGAATTTCCACAGAATCCAAGAAGGTAAATAATTGAATCTCTGCTATCCTTTCCTTTTCTACACCAACTATCTCACCAGATTCCTCAATTGTTGGGATGGTTCGGGATCCTCAATTTGTTGTTCGCTGTTGAATATGATTGCGAGTTCTGCTATTTGCGTTTCCAACTTCTTCATGGCCATTCTCGTTTCGTCCATGAACTGAGCTTGGTACCTCGTGAGACTGAGTATAACTTCTCGCAATTCCTCCCTCTCTTCTTCTATAGTTGGAGCTCGATCATATTGACAGTAGAAATCCATGTCTTAAGGATCCGTGAGATGAATCAAAACCAATAGCGAATCACGGCACACTTGTTTTTTTTTTTCAAAAGAAAAGAAAATAAATAATTTAAAGAAAAAATAAAAACCAAATTAGAAATTAAAAATAGATAAATTTGATATTGAACTATGCCTAATCCCCGGCAACGGCGCCAAAAACTTGATGCGCGAAAAGATGCACACACTTGAACGCAAGTGCACGTTATCGTATCAAGTAGTATAATCTTAGATAAGACCGAATATCGTCCTCTAGGATTAGGGTTCAAGTACCAATTATCTATTTTCTAGTATCTATTTGGTGGATTAATGATTGATTGATTGTTTATGACTAAGAATTATAAAAGCTATTTAGAGTATAAAGATTTACTTCAGGAGTGATGAGACTAGGGCTTCATGTATCCTCACTATCCGCTTATGCTACTTACTAATGCATTACTTATGGTATTCTTCTTTGGAGAAAGCGGGTTTCTAAATCGCTTTATACTCCGTTAGGTTATATAAACACTCAACCCAAAGATCGCTCCTTACCTACCTTCAAGAATAAGAGTAACTTTATAGGAGGATTAAGAACAAAAACCTAGTTGACCGGCACGCACAATGCGCAAAATTAGGGTTGTTAAGCCTCTCATCAACGCGACATAAATAATTGAGGTATTTTCATCCCAATCCAAGAATGTCTACCCAACTTACAAAGATATTCACAATCCCCCCTTTTCAGAATCTGATTAGAAATCATATAGTGATAATTAGTTGTCAATTAATTACCAAGAATTCAACTCAATTATTGGATAGATCTCACAATAAGAACAATAACCATAAACATGCATTAATTTATAACATAAATTTCAAGCAATTCAACATAGAAAGCCCTATAAGAGAATTAGTTCCTAGCCATAAATATGACAAGAACTAATTCAAAGTTCATCATAAAAACTGAAATAAAGTAAAGAAAAGAAAAGAAATTACTAAGAATGAGTCTCGAGCCAAGCATCCAAGGATTGTGTTGTGGAATATTTACAAGGTGGATTGGTGGAAGGATGGATGTAGAATGGTGAATGGTGGAATGGAGAATGAATAATTCTTCTAATGATGTAGAGTATTTATAGCCAAAGAATCCTTTTGGTGAAGGGTTAGGGATTTGTAGGAAAGGAAAAGTTATTAGAATCCTTTTAGGTAAGAGTTTTAAGGTAGGAAAAGTTATCCCTTTAGGTAGGAAAAGTTATCCCTTTAGGATTCTGAAAACATGTCACCCGCCAAGATTTCATAATTCCGTGGCCGGCGCCAGATCAGCCATGGCTACCAAATTCAGCAACTCTCGGGACTTTCAAGACTATGGCGCCGCTGGCCGCCAGCGCCGCGTCCGGTGACGTTCGCGTGATTTCGTCTCGTTCTTTTTTCGTCCGACTTCGCCTCAACTCCTCTATAATTCGGAACTTCTTAGACTTTATTTCTTGGCCCTTTTGTGTGCAATTCCATCTCAATTAAGCTCATTTTCTCTTCTTTCGTCATTTCTCCATTTTTGACCATTGTGACACAAAAGAAAGGAAAACGACCCTAATACTATACTAAACATAAATAAAATGAGTAAAATACTAACTAAAAATGACTCAAAAAATGTATATAAAATACACCGATCAAATACCCCCAAACTTAACCTTTGCTCGCCCTCGAGCAAAGATAGAAAGAAAAAAATAAAAGACTCAAGAAATGAAAAATAAAAGACTCACTGACATTGATCACTTTTGCTGCATTTTGTGTTATCTAGAAAAACATGAAGGTTAGCAGAATAATACGCAGAACATGTAGCATGAAATTTTTCAAAGACACTAAACACATTGAGCTAGATATTTCGCAAACTCATATTTATCATGCTTTAATGGAAGTCAATATACTAAATCATGCATATAAATTCAAAAATCCTATGGCATGCTTACTTGCTATTCTCCACTAATCTCGGATATGCATAAAAGAGATCTTCGTGACTTTAAGGGTTGTAATGTAGGCTTAGGTAGGGGTTGGTAAAAATAGGCATTTAGGCTCATTTTGTGTACCATAAGCTCTTTAGCTTTTCAAGATTTCCCTTTATTTTTGTTCTTTTCTTCACTTCAATTCTATCTTTTTCCCTCTTTTGTTTTGGAGAATGAAGAGTATTATAATAACAAGCACCCCCAAACTTAGGCTTTTGCCTCTTTCTTATTACTTTTTTTATCAGCAACAAGTTCATTCACTCTTTTTATCTCTTTTTTAACACAATTGATTCCACTACTTCACATTTTTACTTATGGCACAATCTGTGGGAATATAGGGTGTCAAAGAAGAAGTTTCAATTTTTAGGCTCAATGGGGCTGACTAGGGATACTTTTAAAGTTCGGGGTAGAAAAGTGTGGTGAAAATTGGCTATCAAAGAAATGCCTGAGTCATCTCCCTAACATGCATATCCTAACTATTTCGCCTCAAATAGCAAGCAATCATAACACATAGGTTTTCATAATTTAGCATGCACAATTTAAGCAAGAAACTCCAAATAGACAGATTTTTGTGAGTTTTTGGCATATCTAACCTAGGTGTTTAGATAGTTGCTTCTAATTCCATTACATTATTCCACCTTCCTTCACTAGGTGTTTCTAGCAACTACAACATACATGATCTTTGACAGGCAATTATGAAAAAAGAAAGAAAAAAAAGAAAAAAAAAATTTGTGACTCAAAAATAAACACAAAACAATTAAAAAAAGACTTGATTGAAACATAACAAGACACAAATAAAACACCCCCAAACTTAAATCACACATTGTCCCCAATGTGTGCAAGACTCAAAGAAAATAAAAGAAAAAGAACAACTTCATCGACACAACACAATGGCCATAACGAGGTGCAGGAGGAAACAAATTCGAATTTGCGGAAATATGGCTCTCGAAGTTCCGGCATGCCCTCGATATTCAGCGCGCCGCTAGTATCTGTGGCTCTTCTAAAATTACTGCCGCGGCCTCGATTTTAGCGCCGGCTCGACGATCGCTTTGTTTTTTTCGCTTTTGCTCTTTTTCCTGTTTTAGCTTTGACCCACCTGTCATCCAACAACACAAAACAAGAACCCAAGACCGTGAGATCGTTTCAAGACAAAATAAAATAAAATAAAGACATAATTAAAAATATTGGGTTGCCTCCCAACAAGCGCTGTCTTTAACGTCTTTTAGCCTGACACCTTTAACCTTTACGAGTGCCCATTGGATCCTTACGAACCGCCAGAATCCGCAAAATTTATAGTTGTAGGCCTCAATTTCCCTACAACCATTTGTTCAAACAAGAGCCTTAAAAATACAATTATCCCCCAAGTAGGCTTGTCTTTTATGCTTTCTATAATGTAGGAATCCGTGAACTTCTCTACATCTCTCAACTCTAGGGGGTACCCTTGATGGTATGGACTTCCTAATTGGGAATCAGCCGTGATAGCTAGTGGTGTTTATTCTGTAATAGGTGTAAAAAGAATTTTCACATAATCCAAGAAGGTAAATAATTGAATCTCTGCTATCCTTTCCTTTTCTACACCAACTATCTCACCAGATTCCTCAATAGTTGGGTTTGGTTCGGGATCCTCAATTTGTTGTTCGCTGTTGAATATGATTGCGAGTTCTGCTATTTGCGTTTCCAACTTCTTCATGGCCATTCTCGTTTCGTCCATGAACTGAGCTTGGTACCTCGTGAGACTGAGTATAACTTCTCGCAATTCCTCCTCTCTCTTCTATGGTTGAGCTCGATCATATTGACATTAGAAATCCATGTCTTAAGGATCCGTGATATGAATCAAAACCAATAGCGAATCACGGCACACTTGTTTTTTTTTTTCAAAAGAAAAGAAAATAAATAATTTAAAGAAAAAATAAAAACCAAATTAGAAATTAAAAATAGATAAATTTGATATTGAACTATGCCTAATCCCCGGCAACGGCGCCAAAAACTTGATGCGCGAAAAGATGCACACACTTGAACGCAAGTGCACGTTATCGTATCAAGTAGTATAGTCTTAGATAAGACCGAATATCGTCCTCTAGGATTAGGGTTCAAGTACCAATTATCTATTTTCTAGTATCTATTTGGTGGATTAATGATTGATTGATTGTTTATGACTAAGAATTATAAAAGCTATTTAGAGTATAAAGATTTACTTCAGGAGTGATGAGAATAGGCTTCTATGTATCCTCACTATCCGCTTATGCTACTTACTAATGCATTACTTATGGTATTCTTCTTTTGGAGAAAGCAGGTTTACGAAATCGTTTTATACTCCCGTTAGGGTTATATAAACACTCAACCCCAGTATCGTTCCTTACCTACCTTTCGGTGATAAGGGTAACTTTATAGGAGGATTAAGAACAAAAACCTAGTTGACCGTCACGCACAATGCGCAAAATTAGGGTTGTTAAGCCTCTCATCAACGCTACATAAATAATTGAGGTATTTTC
Organism: Przewalskia tangutica; assembly: GCA_029844215.1. NCBI lineage: Eukaryota > Viridiplantae > Streptophyta > Magnoliopsida > Solanales > Solanaceae > Przewalskia > Przewalskia tangutica. The sequence goes on along the minus strand of CM056730.1, from coordinate 21,633,169 downwards.
ATCCCCAATCCAAGAATGTCTACCCAACTTACAAAGATATTCACAATCCCCTTTTCGTAACTGATTAGAAATCATATAGTGATAATTAGTTGTCAATTAATTACCAAGAATTCAACTCAATTATTGGATAGATCTCACAATAAGAACAATAACCATAAACATGCATTAATTTATAACATAAATTTCAAGCAATTCAACATAGAAAGCCCTATAAGAGAATTAGTTCCTAGCCATAAATATGACCAGAACTAATTCAAAGTTCATCATAAAAACTGAAATAAAGTAAAGAAAAGAAAAAGAAATTACTAAGAATGAGTCTCAAAGCCAAGCATCCAAGGATTGTGTTGTGGAATATTTACAAGGTGGATTGGTGGAAGGATGGATTTAGAATGGTGAATGGTGGAATGGAGAATGAATAATTCTTCTAATGATGTAGAGTATTTATAGCCAAAGAATCCTTTTGGTGAAGGGTTGGGGATTTGTAGGAAAGGAAAAGTTATTAGAATCCTTTTAGGTAAGGGTTTTAAGGTAGGAAAAATTATCCCTTTAGGTAGGAAAAGTTATCCCTTTAGGATTCTGAAAACATGTCAAATTCGGCCAGCACTTCATAATTCCGCGTAGCGCCATAGACTGAGCCATGGCGCTGAAATTCAGCAACTCGTGACTTTCAAGACTATGTAGCGCCAAGCTGCCAGCGCCGCGTTCCTTGTGACGTTTTCGCGATTTCGTCTCGTTGCCCTTTTTTCGTCCGGACTTCGTCTGAACTCCTCTATAATTCCCGGAACTTCTTAGACTTTATTTCTTGGCCCTTTTTGTGTGCAATTCCATCTCAATTAAGCTCATTTTCTCTTCTTTTCATCATTTCTCCATTTTTGACCGTTGTGACACAAAAGAAAGGAAAACGACCCTAATACTATACTAAACATAAATAAAATGAGTAAAATACTAACTAAAAATGACTCAAAAAGTATATATAAAATACACCAATCATTAACCAATAAGCAATATGAAGGATGTTCTCAAAAGTTTCAAGTCCACCTGGCAAAGCTATGAATGCATCCGAATGTTCCAACATTTTAGGTATCCTCTCTTGTATGGACGAAACTTCTATTATCTTACCCACTGTATTTCCAAAAAACTTTTTAAGAGCAGTCAGGACTATTCTTAAAACTTCGGTCCCTCAAAAGGATGTCGTCAACGCCACATTCCCTGTTAAACCAAGTGTACTGCCTTCATATACTAAATTGATTTATTTGCTAGCACAATTCCAAGTTTATTTACTGACACTGGGTATTCATTATTTTTACCAATAGACCCACCAAGCACACAAATGGAAGCTATCTTTGGAGATGATGATGTTGCCATTTTTTTTAGCTTTCTCTCAAGACTAAAAATTATATGAGTTGTTTGCGATAAACTAGATGATGCATTATATACAAAGGGAAAGTAAAAAATGTACATGGTACGACTCTACATGCACTATTTATTGAAAAAAAAATCAAAAGTAAAGGTCCCACTAACAACAGTTGTGATTGTGGCTCACATCTTCCTCTGGTTTTACGTCCAGAAACGGCTTAAACGCCCTATGAGTCGAGGATAAGCTTCCCATCTGTTAGGTATATTTTATATACACTTTTTGAGTCATTTTTAGTTAGTATTTTACTCATTTTGTTTGTATTTAGTATAGTATTAGGCTCGTTTTCTTTCTTTTGAGTCACGTCGGTCCTAAATGGAGAAATGGAAAAAAGAAGATGAAATGAGCATAATTGAGATGGAATTGCACAATAAAAGACCAATAAAGGAAGCATAAGAAGTCTAGGGAAGTATAAAAGAAATCAAACGAAGTCCGGACGAGAAAATGACAAAAATCAGAAAATCAGGGCCAAGGACGTTGCAGGCACCGCGGTGCCGGACTGCAGGACCGTGGTGCCATACTTACTGAGAAGCTGCAGGACTTTTGGCACCGCGGTGCCATTCTGCATCACCGTGGTGCCGACGCGAGATTTCTGATTTCTGGGCCGAATTTCAGAGGGTTAAAAGGGTCCGAAGCGCAAGTTTTCTCAAGTATAAAACCCTAAAACCCTGCTCATTATGGATCATCTTGTACATATTCTACAATTCTACTTGGGGGAGAAGAAAGGAGGCTACAACACAAGATTGGAGACAACTTTGGTTCAAGTTCTTTTTCTTTCCTTTGTTTTATTTCAGTTTATGTTGGATTTTGTATTAGTTCTTAGCGTGACTATGGCTAGGAGCTAAACACTTTATTAGGGCTTTCCGATTGAATCTCTTAAAACTCTATTTCATGCATTGATGTATTAGTTTGATTTCTTCTTCACTTAAGTAAGATTTATTCAATAATTGGTATGAATGCGTGATAGTTAATTGATAACTAATTATCATAATCTATATGATTTCGAATCAAGAACCGAGAAAAGAGATTTGGATATACTGTAATTGAATAGACATACGTTAAAATCGCGGACGAAAGTACCCCGATACGTGTGTAGCATTATAGGTTATTGTTCTTAATCCTTATATGCGGTAAAACCTATCATAGAAATATAGAAGGTTACTGCATTGGGGTTGAGCGATTATATATCCTAACTGAAATATAAGACAGTCTAGTTAACCGCTATCTTAACGTAGAAGAAGACGCCATTCTTGTTTCATTAGGGATAGAAAAGAGTGGATAGTCGAGGATATTGAAAGTCCTATTTCCATCATAACTGATTTAAACCAAAGTATTATCATAATTAGTTTATTTTCTGCAATTACTTAGCCTTAGTTATTAGATAAAAATACAAACAAATTAATGTTCACCAAATAGAAACTAAAGCTTAGATAATCGGTACTTGATAACTAGTCTCTGAGGATGATATTCGGTCTTACCAGACTATATTACTTGTGAACGATACGTACACTTGCGTTAAGCAACTTGAAAAATCGCTAACAAGTTTTTGACGCCGTTGCCGGGGACTGACGTACTTTCAATATCGAATTATCTATTCTTATTTCTAATTTGGTTGCTCAATGAACAAGTTACTAACTTATTCTGCGAGCATCTTTTTATCAGTTTTTGTTGTTTTCTTATTTTGTAGGTAAAATTCGTGTGTAAAAAAAAACATGGACTACTACTACTATCAGGGGCAGCAGTACTATGAGTACTATCAACAACAACAATATCATTAACAACAATTTAACCTACAGGTTCCACAGGAAGATCGAAATGAGCTGCAGGAAGCCTTACTCAGGCTCACCAAGTTCCAGAATTCTCATGGGAAATTTCAGCAGCCACAGAGTCAGGCCCCATCAGAGGAATGGGATGAATTGAGAGAAGCATTGTTGGAACTCACAAACACCCAAACTCAATTCATAGTGGAAGTAAGATCCTCTTTGCAGAACTTGGAGACTCAAGTGGGACAGTGTCTGAATTCGGAACCACAATTCGGGAAACTGATGGACATGGTACCCATTACACCTCAAGAAAGTCCACCGAGTGACCAAGTTACGATGAGTGGTGAGCAGATTGTGGAACCTAAAACACAACAAGCTGTTGCGGAATTTGGAGAACTAGTTGGTGTAAAGAAAGAAGAGGTCACTGAGGACCACCCTATTGCAGAAAAGACAACACCAATTGTCATTGCTGACCCCCAACCAGAAAGTCCATACCCTCAAGGGCACCCCCAAAAGTTGAGAGATGTAGGGAGTTTCACTGACCCCTGCATTATAGAGAGCCTTGAAGACAAGCTTGCCTTGTGTAATTAGGGGATGATCTTAGATATGAGGCCCTTGTTTGAAAAAAAGTGTTGTAGGAAAAGTGAGACCTGCAACAATAACTGTGCGGATTGCAAGCAGTTCGCAGAAGGATCCACTGGGCACTAGTAAAGGTTAACTGCGTCCAGCTAAAAGACGTTAAAGACAACACTTGTTGGGAGGCAACCCAATATTTATTAATTATGTTATTTCAATTCTTGTTTTAGTCATTTTATTTTATCTTGAACAGTCTCACGGTCTTGGGTGTTGTCTTATGTGTTGATAGTAGGTGGACTATGAAAAAAGATCAAACACGCTGGAAAAGGGCAAAAAAAATCGAGCACAGTGCCGTGGTGCCAATCTGCAGAGCCACGGCGCTACAACATCAGAGAGCATGATGCCGTGCAATTTCCAGAATTTCTCATCCCAAACCTCCGTTATGACCGATGTGTTGTGTCAGTAAGTTGTCCCTTAGTCTTTACACCTTGGGGACAATGCGTCGATTAAGTTTGGGGGGGGGGGGTGTGTCTTATTTTGTTTTATTGTTTTGTTTTTGAGTCTTTTTTATTTGTCTTTGTGTTGTATTTGTGTGTTTTTGAGTCATAATATTAGTATGGATCATGTATGTTGTAGTTTCTAACGATATTGAGTGGATAAAGTGGGATAATGTAATGGAATTGAAAGCAAAAATCTGTGTGCTTAAGTTAGATATGCCAAAAATTCATAACATCTAATTATTTGAGATATTTGTGTTTAGCCTATGTGAGTCAGTTATGAAAAGAAAAGATGAAAAAATGTCTAGAAAATCTGTTTGCTTGTTATTTGAGGCGAAATAGTTAAGATGTACATGTTTAGGGAGATGATTCAGACATTTCTTTGATAGCCCTTCTGACCATTCATTACCTACCCTGACATGAATTGTATCACTAGTCAGCCCCTTTGAGCCTAAAATAAGATCTTTGTTTGACACCCTATGATTCCCTGTTTGTGCCATAAGTGATAATTGAAAGTTAGTGGGATGAAAAGTGTTGAAAAAAAAACAAAAAGAGAATTGAAAAATTGGATGCACCCCAATGAAGAATATGCAAAAGCCTAAGTTTGGGGGTGCCTGTTATTTATAATGTATCTCATTCTCTCAAAATAAAAGAGGGGAAAAATAGGTATGAGATTAAAAATGAAATCAAAAAGAAGGAAAAGGAGTTGAATGAAAAATGTGTATGGTACGTAATTGAGTCTAAATGCCTATTTTGCCTACCCCTGCCTAAGCCTACATTACAACCCTTGAAAGTCTTGATGATCTTTAATGTGTATGTCTATGATTAGTGGAGAATAACAAGTAAACAGGTCTATAGCATTTTGGGAAAGATGGAATGAAATTGACATGCATAGGTTAGGTGTTTGTATTTCCATTGACCATGATCTAAGTGAATTTGCGAAATATCTAATTTGAAATTCTAGATTGCTAATTATTCATGTTATATATGTTCTAACATATTATCCTAACTTTCATCCATGATATTGAGGCGGCATTGCTATAGCTACTTGATCCATTTCATTAAGTTTTGTTTTTATTTTTGTTTTTGTTTTGATCTTTACTCGAGGGCGAGTAAAGGTTTTTATTTTCGTTTTCATTTTCATTTTTTGTTTTGTGCTTTACTCGATGGCGAGTAAAGTTTAAGTTTGGGGGTTTGTTAGGTATATTTTATATACACTTTTTGAGTCATTTTTAGTTAGTATTTTACTCATTTCGTTTGTGTTTAGTATAATATTATGGTCGTTTTTTTTCTTTTGAGTCACATCGGTCCTAAATGGAGAAATGGAAAAAAGAAGATGAAATGAACATAATTGAGATGGAATTGCACAATAAAAGACCAAGAAAGGAATCCTAAGAAGTCCCGGGAAGTATAGAAGAAATCAGACGAAGTCCGGACGAGAAAATGACAAAAATCAAAAAATGCAGGCCAGGGCAGCTGTCGCATCTTGCAGGATCAGCGGTGCCATATTTACTGAGAAGCGCAAGTTTTCTCAAGTATAAAACCCTTAAACCCTGCTCATTGTGGATCATCTTGTACATATTCCACAATTCTACTTGGGGGGAGAAGAAAGGAGGCTACAACACAAGATTGGAGATAACTTTGGTTCAAGTTCTTTTTCTTTCCTTTGTTTTATTTCAGTTTATGTTGGATTTTGTATTAGTTCTTAGCGTGACTATGACTAGGAGCTAAACACTTTATTAGGGCTTTCCGATTGAATCGCTTGAAACTCTATTTCATGAATTGATGTATTAGGTTAATTTCTTCTTCACTTAAGTAAGATTTATTCAATAATTGATATGAATGTGTGATAGTTAATTGATCACTAATTATCATAATCTATATGATTTCGAATCAAGAACCGAGGGAGAGATTTGGATATGCTGTAATTGAATAGACATATGTTAAAATTGCGGACGAAAGTACCCCGATATTTGTGTAACATTATAGGTTATTGTTCTTAATCATCCTATGTGGTAAAACCTATCATATAAATATAGAAGGTTTCTATACTGGGGTTGTGCGATTATATATCCTAACCGGAATATAAGACAGTCTAGTTAATCGCTATCTTAACGTAGAAGAAGAAGTCATTCTTGTTGCATTAGAGATAGAAAAGAGTGGATAGTCGAGGATATTGGAAGCCCTATTTCCATCATAACTGATTTAAACTAAAGTATTATCATAATTAGTTTATTTTCTACAATTACTTAGCCTTAGTTATTATATAAAAATACAAACAAATTAATGTTCACCAAATAGAAACTAAAGCTTGGATAATCAGTACTTGATAACCAGTCTCTGAGGACGATATTCGGTCTTACCAGACTATATTACTTGTGAACGATATGTATACTTGCGTTAAGCAACTTGCAAAATCGCTAACACCATCCAATTTTCTTAAAAATTGGCAAACAGGGTCTTTTAACGTCAGATTTCCGTGACTAAGTGCATATTCTCTTCTAAATTGCCCTCATAAATCGATAATATGATGTTGCACCATTCCACAAGAATGCATCTCATGAATCAAATGAATATCATCCAAAGACTCCTTACTCATTCCATTCTTAATGAAATCTATCTTATCATATCGATTGTTGGATGCCATTCCTATACTTCTACAACGAGTGTTACAAGTCCATCTAGCACATTTGCTGCAAACATTCATTCTTTTAGCTCGTCGTATTTTAGAATATGTACTCTTACCCAAACCAGCCAAACGTGGAACAAATGAGTTTGTGAACTCACCTCCAAACCTGACTTTTGCTTCTATCAACCAACGTAAATCAACTGGAAGGCCCTTAATCATTAGTAACCTTAATCTCTCGCATCGGCCATGGTAAATTTTAACCAAATCATTCTTATCGTAGAAGGGAAAACGTTTGTGCAAAGAAGCAATAACCACATCTATTTTATCAAATTGCTTAAGAGTTGTATTCAAATATGAGAGCTAAAATAACATAATCAAAGTTTTATTCGATTTTTATGTCTACTACATTACATATCACATAAAAATGTTATAGCCCAGGCGAAACCTAAAAAATTGTGCAGTGAGTGCCATGATTACTATGTATGATACACAAAATTCTTCTTCTTGATTATAACCAACGATGAGCATAAGAGCGAAAACAAGAGTGATGAAGGCAAGAAAATATTTATTCATTTGATTTGCGTGGATGAGAGTTTAAGGAAATATGTTTAGAAATGGGAGGAGAATGAGTTATTTATGGTGTAAAATTTGTAAAAATGACCGTTGAAGGGGAAGAGGAAAAGTGATAAAAATACTATTCATTACCGTTAAACTTGAGAGTCACGGAGTACCGAATCCGCCATTTATACCGGGAAAAAGAAAAAAAACTGAAAGAAAGAAATACCAAAAATAATAATTACAAAGACAATTATACTTGAAAACAAACACAACAAAAAAAACAAAAACAAAACAAAATCAAATCGTGTTGACAGGGTCAACCAAAGAAACTGACTCGATCTCTTTTGAAAAACTTTCAAAATATGCTTTTAAACGTTGTCTATTGACTTTGAAAATGTCACCACTTCTTGGATTCTCAATTTCAATAGCTCCATATGAAAAGACAGTTTTTACAGTAAAAGGTCCTGACCATTTTGACCGCAACTTTTCAGGAAACAAGTGTAATCTAGAATTATACAAAAGAACTTTTGTCTAATTTCAAAAGTTTTTCTAACAATGTGTTTGTCATGAAATACTTTCATTTTCTCTTTGTAAATTCTAGAATTTTCATATGATTCATTTCTGATTTCTTCTAATTCATTTAGTTGAAGTTTTCTCAATGAACTAACTTTATCTAAATTGAAATTAAACATTTTGATAGCCCAAAAATATTTATGTTCTATTTCAACAGGCAAGTGACAAGGTTTTCCAAAAACAAGTCGGTAAGGGGACATACCAAGAGATGTTTTGAATGTTTTTCGATATGCCCACAGTGCATCAGTCAACCTGAGAGACCAATCTTTTCGAGTTGGGCCAACTGTTTTCTCCAGGATATGTTTGATCTCTCTGTTAGCAAATTCAGCTTGTCCACTTGTATTCGGATGATAAGGGGTTGACACGTTGTGATTAATTTCATATTTTTTCATTAAGTTTTGAAATGTTCTATTACAAAAATGTAAACCTCCATCACTTATGATTGCACGAGGCATTCCAAATCTTGAGAAAATATTTTCCTTCAAAACAATTTTGTGATCATTATTTTTTGCAAGGAATTGCCTCAACCCATTTTGAAACATAATCGACTCCAACCAAAATGTATTGATATCCAAAAGATGGTGAAAAATGACCCATAAAATCAATTCCCCAATAGTCAAAAATTTCTACAACTAAAATGGGATTTAATGGCATCATGTTTCTACGAGTTACCCCACCTAATCTTTGACACCTATCACAAGATTTGCAAAATCCGTGTGTGTCTTTAAAAAGTGTGGGCCAATAAAATTCGCACTGCAATATTTTTACAGCGGTTTTCTTTGAGAAAAAGTGACCACCACATGCTTTTGAGTGAGAAAAAGTGATTATACTTTGAATTTTATCATCAGACACACATCTTCTTACTATTTGATCTGGACAATATTTAAAAAGATATGGGTCATCCCAAAAGAATTTTTTTCACTTTTCTGAAGAATTTCTTTTTGCCTCTGCATTCCAATGATTTGGAATTTGCCCTGTAGATAGAAAATTAGCAATATCTGCAAACCATAGAAAATTAGATACAGAAAAGAGTTGTTCATCAGGAAAGAGTCATTTATGAGACTTGTCTCAAAAGATTCATCACATGTAAGTCTAGACAAATGATCAACCACAATATTTTCAACTCCTATTTTATCTTTAATTGTTATATCAAATTCTTGGAGTAAAAGAATCCACCTAATCAACCTTGACTTTGCATCTTTCTTTGCTAGTAAATATTTTAAAGCTGCATGATCGGTATACACAATAATGGGCGATCCCACTAGATAGGATTTAATTTTTTCTAATGCAAAAACTACAGCAATTAGTTCTTTTTCAGTAGTGGAATAGTTCATTTGAGCACTATTAAGAGTTTTACTTGCATAGTGGATCACATAGGGTTTTTTATCTCTTCTTTGTCCTAAAACAGCTCCTACAGCATAATCACTAGCATCACACATTATTTGAAAGGGCAAAGTCCAATCAGGGGGTTGCATAATAGGTGCATAAGTGAGCATTTTTTTGAGTTTCACAAAATTATTTTCACAGGAATCAGTCCATTTGAATGTAGCATCTTTTAATAAAAGATTGCATATTGGTTTAGAAATTGCACTAAAGTTTTTTATGAACCTTCTATAAAAGCCAGCATGTCCTAAAAATGATCTAATATCTTTTACTGATTTTGGTGTTGGTAAATTAGCAATTAGATCAATTTTGGATCTATCAACTTTTATTCCTTTTGTTGAAACAATGTGTCCTAATACAATCCCTTGAGTTACCATAAAATGATATTTTTCCCAATTAAGAACGAGATTTTTCTCTTCACATCTAGTCAAAACTTTAGCCAAGTTCATTAAGCAATCATCAAATGAGTTTCCAAAAACAGAGAAATCATCCATGAAAACTTCGAGAAAACGTTCAACCATGTCACTGAAAATACCTATCATACATCTTTCGAATGTGGCTGGGGCATTACATAGTCCAAATGGCATCCTTCGATATGCAAAGGTTCCAAACGGACATGTAAATGTTGTTTTCTCTTGGTCCTCAAGTGCAATTTCTATTTGATTATACCCTGAATATCCATCTAGGAAGTAATTCTCTCTAAGATTTGATCTATGAAAGGCAAAGGAAACTGATCTTTTCTAGTCATATAATTTAATTTCCTGTAGTCAATACACATTCTCCAGCCAGTAACAGTTCTAGTGGGAATCAATTCATTATTTTCATTTTTTACTACTGCTACTCCAGACTTTTTAGGTACAACTTGAGTAGGAATTACCCATTTACTGTCGGAAATAGGATAAATAATGTCATTATCTAGAAGCTTAATGACTTCATTTATCACTACTTCTTTCATATTCGAGTTTAACCTTCGTTGCATTTGCCTAGAGGGTTTAACATTTTTCTCTAAATAAATGTTATGAGTACAAATTAATGGGCTAATTCCTTTTATGTCAGACAAAGTCCATCCTATTGCATGCTTGTAAACTTTTAGTACTTCTAACAATTTATGCTCTTGATCATGGCTCAATTTGAAAGATATTATTACCGGATATGTATCATTATCACCCATACCTCAAACTTGATGGTAAAGGCTTCAATTCCAACACTGGTGGTTGAACACTTGATGGAATTAGAGCTTTTTCTGATTTTGATAGTTTTTCAAACGTCGGCTTCCATCCATTAACCTCTGAAATCTGTGAAGTCTCAAACATAGAAGCAAACTACAAATTGTCCTCATTAATCAAATCATTTGTTAATAAATTTTCTAACGAATCAGAAAATGAGGTCATGAAATGTTCAAGAGTGTATTTATCAGTTACATCAATTTCATATACTTCATCATTATTTGGTGGTTGTTTGGAAATGTTAAAAACATTTAACTCCAAAGTCATATTTTCAAAAGAGAGATTCAAAACTCCACTTCTACAATTTATCAAATCATTAGAGGTTGCAATAAACGGTCTTCCTAAAATGATGAGATGTTGGATTTTAAACTGCATATGTGTCCAAAATAATAAAATCTACAGGAAAGTAAAATTTATCAATTTGAACTAATACATCCTCCACTATACCTCTTGGAATTTTTACTGAACAATTTGCCAATTGAAGTGTGATATGAGTCTTCTTTAGTTCTCCCAAATCCAGTTGTTTGTACACAGAGAATGGTAAAAGATTAACACTCGCTCCAAGGTCAAGAAGTGCATGCTCAATTTTAGTATTACCAATTACACAAGATATAGTTGGACAACCAGGATCCTTATATTTTGGTGGAGTTTCTTGTTGAATGATTGAACTTACACTCTCTGTCAGAAATGCCTTATTTTGAACACTTAATTTCCTTTTCACATTACACAAATCTTTCAAAAATTTGGCATAAGATGAAATTTGTTTTGTTGCATCAAGTAGTAGGATGTTAACTTTTACTTACTTCAAAATCTAAAAAATTTCAGGATTTTGGTTCAACTTCTTAATAGGATGTAATCTTTGAGGAAAAGTACCGGGTGATGGTCTTCTACTAGGAGTTAAAATATCAGCATTCTTACCGTCATCCTTATCTTCATCATGCGAACTTGAAGTAGAGCCTGATTCTAGATTTTTGAGGTGAATTGTCTTGTCAATTGTTTTTCCACTTCGTACGTGTCGCGCCCTTTTTCGACCGCGACTTTATGAATAAACTCCTGCTTAAAGAAATGTTAGAAAATAAATAAAAGTGCTAAATGTTAAAAAGAATGCTAAAATGTTAAAAGGGTGCTAAAAGGTAAAAGAATGCTAAAGGGTTCGCGGAGTCGCCACCTAATTATTTTGGGTGAATTAGGACACCTAAATGTCAATTAGGTTAAAGTCAACACTAACTCCATTTTTTATGGTCTGCTAAACTTAATGAGATCCGGGGTAAGGGTTCTTTATTAATCTAGAGGGAAGGGGTTAGGCACCCTCTAAGATCCGCTAACTTGCGATTGTCCTGTCAAACCTAGGGAATTATTATTCTATAAAAATGCATGTTTAAAAGTGTTTAAATAAAAGGGATAAAATTGTAAGATTTATTTAGAATATAAAATTAGCTTTGGATAAAAACTTGCATTCATAACGTATTAGATAAGATACATGTATTGCAAAAATGCAAAATCTTATTATGACGAAATGTATACTTATAAAATAAGATGTGAAATATCTATTATGCAAAGGCTAACAAAATAATCTTTAATTATGAATGTTAGTAAGTGTTTATGAAGAAATTAATTTATTATACTAAGGATTTAATAGCGAGTGACGTTTTAGCTACGTGAATATTTATGTCATTTTAGTATGACTTAGGCAATGCATAACTAGTCATAAAATAACTAATTAAAGGAGAGTGAATTTCTAGCGTCAAACCATTTTCTAATGACCGCCAAAAGTTTAATTATTCTAAGTGTACTACTAGTAGCGTAATGTTAGACAAATAATTACAACAAATCACAGAGTGAGGATATGAATTAATAATGACTCGAAGAAACGGCGAGGCCATCTCGCCTATGGTTTGGAGTTGGTGATGCGGAGAGGATGAAGCACATAAGATACGGGTCTTCATTTGTTGTAGCTTATGATGAGTCTCGCCGTGAGACTCTTCATTTTGCTCCGATGCATTTCTTCTCCGGGCAGCGAACCGAGGCAGCGTATCAAGTCGTCGAAGCCACTCGAAAGTTTGTTCTTATGCGATGGAGGGAATGAAACTTTTCCTGATTCGATTGGGATTTTCATGATGCTAGAGGATTCTTATAGAGATTGAAGACTTATTAACTGATGCTAGCAGGAGTTTTACTTTTCTGCTTACTGATGTTCATCCGTTCTTCACTGTTTTTCCTCTTATTTCTGGATTCAGAAAGGTGCTCGGTTTCCTCCCCCCCGATTGCTCTTGATGTTCGAATGGATCTTTCTGGGTTCAGAAAGGTACTAGGTTCTGGACCATAGCCGATGATGCCTATTGCATGTATAAAAGGATTAATTTATAGTCTCGATTTGGTTCTAAGTTTGGTAGCTGATTTTAGACGATTTTATGGGCTGATTCGTGCTTGATTCTGGTAACATTATGTGATTCATTTTTGGTAAGCTTTTGATTGTAAGGGATGAAATATGGTAAGATTCTTGCTGATTTTATGAGATACGGTTTTTGAGTGTCGATTTCTTGAGTGTCGACAGTGAAGGTTTGCTGGCTGGGTGTGCATGGGTAAGGAAGGTCGCCGGATTCTCAGGCAAGAATCTCGGCGAGCGCGGCGATGGAAGAAATCTTTAGGTTTTCGTTAAGGTTTCTTTTAGGGTAAATCTTTGGGAGGGACGATGGAAGGGTTGTAGGTTAAATGTCTTAGGGCTTGGGTTGGGCGGAATAAAAGGCTGAAGGGGGAGTTGGGCCCGCGGGCATTGGGCCTGTGCTGGGTCGTGGGCTGCGTTTTATGGGTATTAGTTTAAAGTGTTAGTTTTAGGAATTAGTTTTAGGTATTTAATTAGTGGTAAGTTATTTAAATTATGATTAGATTATTTAGATGTTTTATTAGTCTGAGTTTTAAAATTATTACAATAATAAATGCGAGTGTGCTATTTAATTAGTGCTTGATATTTATAATGTGATGTCGTTATTAAAATTTATTAAATAAAAATTGAGTTATTTAAATGCTACATGCAGATAGGACTTCTTAATTCTTTTATGAATGCTATTATTAAAACGCGTGTGTTAGATTATTATTTTACGTATTTATTATTTATTATTAAGAATTATGACAGGGCTTAAAATTAATAAATATGGGTGCGAGACTCTAAGTGCGTAATTTTCTACGTAAGACGCGGTGCCATTATTAAATTGTTTATTTATGCCTGTATTAATATTTTATTGCTGCATTTTATTATAAAAATCATAAAAAATTATTTTGCAAAATTAGTGTAATTTTATAGCTACTGTCTGGACGGGAGGGTCAAAATTGGGTGTCAACAGTTGTCCCTCTTTGTTTGGAGATGATGGAAGAATCTTCGGACAAAGACGTTGACTCATAGCCAATTTTGTCTCGATCCTCAGAATTAAAATGTTTGGCAATTTAGGCAAGGCTGACGCGGACTCAAAAACTGTCTCAGTGTCGAGTTATGACGACACTGGGCTACCATGGTCAAACACCAAGGCAGGCTAACGCGGACTCAAAATTTATCCCAGTGTCGAGTTATGACGACACTGGGTATGTGGTGCTAAAAATAAAAAATAAAAAATAAAATAATTGGCTTGAACCTGGGGTGTACCGGTATCGACTTATGATGCTGGGTTTTATGGTGATGTGGAACGAGTGGACCGACGCTTGAGGTCGCTTCTGCCATTTGTTGGGAAGGTTGGCCCCCCAACAAATTGCCCCGGTTCGCTGTAAGAGAAAATCCACGTTGTGCTCCATCTTTTGCAGTTCCTGTAGATTGAAGCTAAAGATAGAAGCATTAGTGCATAACTGTCAAAACAAAACAATGTAAGAATGTGAATTTTGTGTTGAGGTTGTAGTCAAATCGTATATACTATATAATGAAATGATGTGATGATACGCCGTCTTGTATAGGCGAGATGCAGATGACGCCTTGTATGGGCGTTATCGTCTTGTATGGACGAAATGCAAATGACGCCTTGTATGGGCGTTGTCGTCTTGTATGGACGAAATGCAAATGACGTCTTGTCTGGGCGTTGTCGTCTTGTATGGACGAGATGCAAATGACGCCTTGTCTGGGCGTTGCCGTCTTGTATGGACGAGATGCAAATGACGCCTTGTATGGGCGTTGTCGTCTTGTATGGACGAAATGCAAATGACGTCTTGTATGGGCGTTGTCGTCTTGTATGGACGAAATGAAAATGACGCCTTGTATGGGCGTTGTATCGTCTTGTATGGACGAAATGCAGATAACGCCTTGTATGGGCGTTGTCGTCTTGTATGGAAGAAATGCAGATGACGCCTTGTATGGGCGTTGTCGTCTTGTATGGACGAAATGCAAATGACGCCTTGTATGGGTGTTGTCGTCTTGTATGGACGAGATGCAGATGACGCCTTGTATGGGCGTTGTCGTCTTGTATGGACGAGATGTAGATGTCGCCTTGTATGGGCGTTGTCGTCTTGTATGGACGAAATGCAAATGACGCCTTGTATGGGCGTTGTCGTCTTGTATGGGCGAAATGCAAATGACGCCTTGTATGGGCGGAATCGTCTTGTATGGACGAAATGCAAATGACGCCTTGTATGGGCGTTATCGTCTTGTATGGACGAAATGCAAATGACGCCTTGTATGAGCGTTATCGTCTTGTATGGACGAAATGCAAATGATGTCTCCTAAGGTATAGATAAAAATTGTTCTATATGTGGATTTGTGTCGTAATTCATGCGTAATCAAAACTAGATGAAATAATTAAAGTGTAAATGATGTAGCCTGAGTAAAGAAGATGTGGTTTTTGCGAGATGTATTTGATGTAGACTTGTTGCAGTTTGACTTCGTGAGCGAATCTGTTGTATTGGAATGTTGTTGTTGGCGTCGTTTTTGGACTTGTTGTGCTGATAACGTCGTTGCCTGGACGTATTGCTGCTGGCGTCGTTTTCGGACTTGGCGTCGTCTTGCTGATAAACGTCGTTGCCTGGACGTGTTGATGATGCTCCTGTAGAATAAATGCTCCTGCAAGCTAAGTTTGAGAAAAATTAGTGTATACCTGTTTAAATGAAATGATAAATACATATGAGAAGTGCAATTCTAGGGGTAAAGATGTCGTCCCTGATACGCCTGATGAATACTGAGATGTTGTCCTTGCACAGACATGCTAAACGTTGCAACTGACGAATTGTCATGATGCCTTTGTTGTGTCCGATGCGTGGGTTGCAAGTTTGATTTTATGCCCGAGTTGATGCGCTAGGCTTTGTTGCGGAACTTTGAATTTCGACTGCTGATTGTCGATGGCCCTTTCTGTTTCTGCTGCTTCTAGTGCGGACTTTGAACTTTGGATTGTTGTCATATCTTCTGCCTCTGCTACTTCTTCTCGCTGCGAAGAAACTTTTGCCGTATTTTCTCGCTTCATTGCACTTTCTCGCTTCATAATATGAAAACTCGCGCCAAAGAAAATTTGTGAGTTTTGTGGTCGATTCGTATTTGACTTCGCCGCCTTGTTCCTTGACATCTGCGTGCTTGGCCTGCTTGGACCTGCAATCCCTGTCTGGTTTCCTACCTTGTCCCAGTTTTGAATATGCAAAGGGCGTTTGGCCTAAAGTGGGTCTCAATGGGGTTGCTTGTATATTATGTGTATTCTTGTTATTTTCAGAATGAAGGGAATGTTTCCTAATGGTGTGACCGAAGCCGATTTAGGTCGCCTACGTATCCCCATGAGGGAATCAGATCATGACGTAGTTCATTACAAGCAAAAGAGAAATTGGGATTTTCTAAAAGGTGGGACCGAAGCCAATATGGCCGCCTACGTATCCCCACGAGGGAATCAGGTCACATGTAGTTCTAATGCAAAAAAAATAAAAATTTTATATGCATTTTTTTGAAAAAATGGAAAGACAGCATCACGTTCTGACTTCAGTTAATACCAACAATTAGTATTGTGCTTAGGAATTCCATTATTCACTTCCAGTCTAACCAAGACTGACTTCTGGGTAATTCCTATAGTTTCAAATGGTGCCTCAGACACATAAGTATCGACACATTTGCTTGCAGCCAAGGTTTCGAACTACACGTAATCTCACGTTTCAAATGCCCTTACTGAAAGAAAGTCCCATTTCTCACATATATTCCAGTATTTTGAATTTTGGGACGTTTAGAGGAGTACGCTCACACTCAAAAGGATGTTTAATGCATGCAATTGTGATACCATAGGCTTGGCCGTCATGTAAGTATCCACTAATGTGAGAACCCTCAGTATAAGATCATGTAGGGCTTGTCATGGGCTTGTAATGTAGGCTTGGGGGAAAGGGATGGATATCATTTGGGTAAAAAGTGACTAATCCCTCATCGAGCGTTGGACTACGTCCGTGCTTGATATTTGTGCTTAATCGCCGACCGCTTTCTTTTGTCGATTTTTACAGTCGACATCTTTTGAATCTTTCGTTTGGAGCCCGCTTTTCCAAAGTTATTTTTTCATTTCATTCATTTTTTGTTTATCATGTCGGGACTTTTGATTTCTTCTTTTGTAAAGTCGTCATTTGTGTTTTCTTTTCCCTTTTGGGACTTTGACAATTTTGCCTTTGCAAACTTCAACGCAGAATTTGTCAGCCACTTGCACATTTCTAAAGCGCTCAAGGAGGTCGGGCCAAGAGAGGGATAGTGCGTACGCACTCAGAAAGGGTATAAGTGTAATATGCGGTTGTCGAAAGAATAGGCTTTAGGCTCAAAGGGGGTATACTATGGATAATGTTATTTGGTAGGCTGAAAAGGCTCAAACGGGTCAAAGAAAGCCTACGATCATTTCCCACACCGAGTGTTACTCAGGATTTCGCCTCAACAAACATTCGGGCCAAGTTCTAGATCACAATGCAATGCAATTGAACTGATTCAAAAACTCACCACACAATGCACATGAAACGATGAGGTTGGTTTCGTTCTTATCTTAGAAGCATGTAAGGCAATGTCATTTACGGGTGAATAAGAGGTACCAAAAGAATCTATGGTTTACCACGAAGTCAGCCCATATTGATTATTACTCGTTCTTTCCATGCACACTCCTAACTGTGTTGGTATCAACCAAGTCAAACAATGATACTTAAAAGAGCTTTGTTTTTGTTTTGTTTTGTTTTTTTTTGTTTTTTTTTTTGTTTTTTTGTTTTTTTTTTGAATAAATGGTACTGAACCCGAATAGGGCTGCCTACGTATCTCATCTTTGACGAGAATCAGGTGTGCGTAGTTCGTTCACATATGTTATAAAAGTATGATTTAAAAATAATTTATTCATGAAAGAAATGCAAAAGTAAAGGTTGTGCAAAACAAATGATTGTTCACTGCAAGACTAATGCAAAGTAAAGAATGTAATGAAATGCATGAATGGTTATGATAGAATGAATGAAATGCATGAATGTGATATAATGATTGAAATGCAATAATGAATGTCCGTGATCGGATAAATGCAATGAATGGGTGAGCCAAGTATATCCTTTTTTCCTTTTTTATTTATGTGGTGGTGTCGAACCCTAGATGGGTTGCCTACGTATCACACCATATGGTGAGAATCAGACACGCGTAGTTCGGAATGATTATGTTGTAAAAAGAATTATGTAATCAGTACTAGACATATCAATTAGACTTGCAAATATGTATAAAAATGCAAAATATAAGACCCAGAGCGATGCTTTGTTAAATCTGGTATAAGCTGACATTTTTCCGTCAACATAACTCAACTCATTCTTGGGATGATTTTTTTTTTTGTTGTTGTTGTCCGCCCTCGACTATTTGCGAGGACGGCCTTCCTGCAAAAATATGACAAATGAGTGAGAGTAGGCAAGCCACAAAATAGTAAAATGTAAGAGCGTGACGACATAGTCAAAGACTCCCCTGATTGATTCGACCGGACTGGTGGTTGATGCTTCACAAAGTCCAAATCGTGATGTTCAAGAGCGATTTACGCAGTAGAAGTCCTGATTGCAATGTGACAACTAAAGTGCAAAAATGCAAATGCTAATGGCCGGAATTATAAGCATGATATGCACAGAGGTTAAAAGAGTAATTATTGCATTAAATAATATGTACAGAATTGCTGGCGACAACAATAGTAAACCAAAAAACATGCAAATCAAGCGTGCCTAATATGCATGGGACCTCTCTTATGCCAGAGGTCGGCCTAAACGTCAAATATGCGAGATTATGATAAATAGGTCTAAGCCGTTAAACTGCAATGTTTTGTTGGAAATGGCGACCAAATGACGGTGCACTTTTTCCAATTTCAGTGTGTTATAACCAGGCTTGGATCCGTCTATCACCATCACGCTTATTTGGCGTTTAGGCCGACCTCTGGCATCACGAAACACCATGTTTTGTTCGGAATAATTATGTGTTTATTGTTGTGCTTCCGCCTTTGCTGATAATTTGGTTCACCCATTCATTGCATTTATCCAATCACAGACATTCATTATTTCATTTCAATCATTCTAGCACATACATTCATTCATGCATTTCATTCATTCTATCACATTCATTCATTTTTTCATTACATTCTTTTACTTTTCATTAGTCTTATAGTGAACAATCATTTGTTTTGTACAACTTTTATTTTTTTTAAATTTTTTATGTGGTGGTGTCGAACCCTAGATGGGTTGCCTACGTATCACACCGTATGGTGAGAATCAGACACGCGTAGTTCGGAATGATTATGTTGTAAAATGCATACACACTAAAGGTCCCCAGTGGAGTCGCCATTCTGTCGCGCCCTTTTTCGACCGCGACTTTATGAATAAACTCTTGCTTAAAGAAATGTTAGAAAATAAATAAAAGTGTTAAATGTTAAAAAGAATGCTAAAATGTTAAAAGGGTGCTAAAAGGTAAAAGAATGCTAAAGGGTTCGCGGAGTCGCCACCTAATTATTTTGGGTGAATTAGGACACTTAAATGTCAACTAGGTTAAAGTCAACACTAACTCCATTTTTTATGGTCTGCTAAACTTAATGAGATACGGGGTAAGGGTTCTTTATTAATCTAGAGGGAAGGGGTTAGGCACCCTCTAAGATCCGCTAACTTGCGGTTGTCCTGTCAAACCTAGGGAATTATTATTCTATAAAAATGCATGTTTAAAAGTGTTTAAATAAAAGGGATAAAATTGTAAGATTTATTTAGAATATAAAATTAGCTTTGGATAAAAACTTGCATTCATAACGTATTAGATAAGATACATGTATTGCAAAAATGCAAAATCTTATTATGACGAAATGTATACTTATAAAATAAGATGTGAAATATCTATTATGCAAAGGCTAACAAAATAATCTTTAATTATGAATGTTAGTAAGAGTTTATGAAGAAATTAATTTATTATACTAAGAATTTAATAGCGAGTGACGTTTTAGCTACGTGAATATTTATGTCATTTTAGTATGACTTAGGCAATGCATAACTAGTCATAAAATAACTAATTAAAGGAGAGTGAATTTCTAGCGTCAAACCATTTTCTAATGACCGCCCAAAGTTTAATTATTCTAAGTGTACTACTAGTAGCGTAATGTTAGACAAATAATTACAACAAATCATAGAGTGAGGATATGAATTAATAGTGACTCGAAGAAACGGCGAGGCCATCTCGCCTATGGTTTGGAGTTGGTGATGCGGAGAGGATGAAGCACATAAGATACGGGTCTTCATTTGTTGTAGCTTATGATGAGTCTCGCCGTGAGACTCTTCGTTTTGCTCCGATGCATTTCCTTCTCCGGGCAGCGAACCGAGGCAGCGTATCAAGTCGTTGAAGCCACTCAAAAGTTTGTTCTTATGCGATGGATGGAATGAAACTTTTCCTGATTCGATTGGGATTTTCCTGATGCTAGAGGATTCTTATCGAGATTGAAGACTTATTAACTGATGCTAGCAGGAGTTTTGCTTTTCTGCTTACTGATGTTCAGCCGTTCTTCACTGTTTTTCCTCTTATTTCTGGATTCAGAAAGGTGCTCGGTTTCCTCCCCCCCGATTGCTCTTGATGTTCGAATGGATCTTTCTGGGTTCAGAAAGGTACTAGGTTCTGGACCATAGCCGATGATGCCTATTGCATGTATAAAAGGATTAATTTATAGTCTCGATTTGGTTCTAAGTTTGGTAGCTGATTTTAGACGATTTTATGGGCTGATTCGTGCTTGATTCTGGTAACATTATGGGATTCATTTTTGGTAAGCTTTTGATTGTAAGGGATGAAATATGGTAAGATTCTTGCTGATTTTATGAGATACGGTTTTTGAGTGTCGATTTCTTGAGTGTCGACAATGAAGGTTTGCTGGCTGGGTGTGCATGGGTAAGGAAGGTCGCCGGATTCTCAGGCGAGAATCTCAGGCGAGTGCGGCGATGGAAGAAATCTTTAGGTTTCGTTAAGGTTTCTTTTAGGGTAAATCTTTGGGAGGGACGATGGAAGGGCTGTAGGTTAAATGTCTTAGGGCTTGGGTTGGGCGGAATAAAAGGCTGAAGGGGGAGTTGGGCCCGCGGGCATTGGGCCTGTGCTGGGTCGTGGGCTGCGTTTTATGGGTATTAGTTTAAAGTGTTAGTTTTAGGAATTAGTTTTAGGTATTTAATTAGTGGTAAGTTATTTAAATTATGATTAGATTATTTAGATGTTTTATTAGTCTGAGTTTTAAAATTATTACAATAATAAATGCGAGTGTGCTATTTAATTAGTGCTTGATATTTATAATGCGATGTCGTTATTAAAATTTATTAAATAAAAATTGAGTTATTTAAATGCTACATGCAGATAGGACTTCTTAATTCTTTTATGAATGCTATTATTAAAACGTGTGTGTTAGATTATTATTTTACGTATTTATTATTTATTATTAAGAATTATGACAGGGCTTAAAATTAATAAATATGGGTGCGAGACTCTAAGTGCGTAATTTTCTACGTAAGACGCGGTGCCATTATTAAATTGTTTATTTATGTCTGTATTAATGTTTTATTGCTGCATTTTATTATAAAAATCATAAAAAATTATTTTGCAAAATTAGTGTAATTTTATAGCTACTGTCTGGACGGGAGGGTCAAAATTGGGTGTCAACAGTACGGTAGTAACGGAATTGACATTTTCTGGTGATGTTTCAGCAGAGATTTGACATTGACCAGCGGGGTTTTATTGAGTTTGAGCAGGAAACATCCTTTTTTCAGTTGTTTTTAAGGAATTTGTCAACGTAGACAATGTTATTTTGATTTCATTGATGACCTGTGAAGTATGGTTGTTGATCGTTGTTTGACCCTGCATAAATGCTTGTAATGTTTCTTCAAGGCTTTTCGTTTGTGGTCTAGTGTATGTGGTGAAACTAGAGTTTGAGGTATTTTGGTTGGGTAAAGGTTGAGCATTATTATCATTCCTCCAGCTAAAGTTGGGATGGTTCCTCCAATTTGGATTATATGTCTCGGAAAAAGTAGATGAAAATGATTTCTTAAAGTTAGACATCGCATTTGCTTGTTCATGACACATCTCTTTGAATACGGGAATTCTTGGGCATTCATTTGTTAAATGTCCTTCAACAACACAAATATCACACAAGTCTTTGTTTTGCACAAATTTGACTTCCTTAGTGTTGATGTTGTGACAACATCGGGTTTTATGCCTGGACAACATGTTGCAGTGTTCTGCAGATGTTGCCCGCAATGTTGCGTAACATCCGCAGTTTCCTGCAGATGTTGTCTCCGATGTTGTCGCAACATTTCACCCGACATCTTTGGAAACGATTTTGCCTATTCTTCCGGCCAAAACAGTATTTGTTATTGTGAGTAAAAAATGCCCAAGGCAAGCTGAATATGAAGCTGTGTTTAAAACGTGGGAATTGAAGGAGTCGAGCTTGGAATCGAAGCAACTTGAAGACCAAGTCAAAATAGACCAAGTCAAAGCTGTTGAGAAATTCAAGGTGCTGGAAGAGGTCCAAGCTGCTGCCTTCTTTCTCTCAACTTCCACAACTAACTAGCGAGAGTTTCAAGGAAGTTCCACACTATAAATAGAGGAGGAACTTCAGAGTATTGGTATCCATAATTACAACGACAACAAGTCAAGAGAGCTCTCATATTTTCCAATAGAAAACTGGATCAGCAATTAGCCTAAAGTTGTTTTAACAACATCTTGTCCCACATTGCAATCGCTATCTCTATTCTAGATTAAGCTCATTGTTCAAGTGATTGTAATGAAGATGTTGTCTTTTATCTTTTAGATTTTGTAACTTTAGGCGAAGTCATCCGTGACTTCAGTTTGTTTGTAATTTCATTTTAGTATTTCATGTTTCATCTTGTAAAAGAAATTCATTTGTAATTGTATATAATTTATACAATTCTTTTGGTCACTGACCATTAAGGGATATTAATATATACCCTTGAAAATATAAACCATGTGTTTTTTTATTTTTCCGCTGCATTTACTCTAACAAGGTTTATTCTGTTTTATTACAATGTTGTCTCAGATGTTGACTCAACATTGAAGGCAACATCCAGTGACTGTTTTTGTTGTTCATAGTTTTGCGATTTTAATCTTACGTTTTACAATTCTGTAGCATACGGGACCCAACAAGTTGTATCAGAGCTTAATCTAGAATAGAGATAGCGATTGCAATGTGGGACAAGATGTTGTTAAAATAACTTTAGGCTAATTGCTGATCCAGTTTTCTATTGGGAAATCTGAGAGCTCTCTTGACTTATTGTCGTTGTAATTCTGGACACCAATACTCTGAAGTTCCTCCCCTATTTATAGTGTGGAACTTTCTTGAAACTCTCGCTGGTTAGTTGTGGAAGTTGAGAGAAAGAAGGCGGCATCTTGGACCTCTTCCAGCTCCTTGAATTTCTCAACAGCTTTGACTTGGTCTTCAAGTTGCTTCGATTCCAATCTTGACTCCTTCAATTCCCACATTTTAAACACAACTCCATATTCATCTTGCATTGGGCAATTTTTACTCACAGTAACAAATATTGTTTTGGCCGGAAGAATAGGCAAAATCATTTCCAAAGATGTCGGGTGAAATGTTGCGCAACATTGCGGACAACATCTGCAGAACACTGCAAGATGTTGTCCAGGCATAAAACCTGATGTTGTCACAACACTTACACAACATCAACAATCTCCCCTTTTTTGCCTTTCTTCACAAAACTCCATACAAACCTCAAAATGCCTAGGATACGACTGATTGTAAATGTTTTCCCTTAACATTCCAAATTCAGCAAGATCATAGCCATGTTCCCCCTCAACATGCAGTTTCAAGTTTCAAGTATGTATTGTAATTTGGGATAGTAAAATTATATGTCTATTAGTCACAACTCACATACAACATGGTTGTAAGAAGTCCAAGACTAATATCCATACATCATCCACAAATAAAATATATTTACAGACCAAAAGTAGAACTGTCTCTTTATCTACACATATCAATATCCATCAGCGTGAAGTAAGACAAAATCAATTTAGAAGAAATACGAAATGTTGGTCAAAGTGTTGCATAACATTTGTCTCAATATATCTCCGTACATGTATGTAGATATTTTGTTACCAATGTTACAACACTAATTCCAACATTAACAATAACCCTTGTGGTCTCTTCTTGTGGTTCAGATGTTGCATCTGATGTTGTGACAACATTTGAGATAACATCTGATTCTACAGTTTGCTTTTTTTTTTGTTGTAACTGCAATGCTATTTTTTCTGATTTACCTGTCACATTAGTAAAATCACCAAAAAATAACATTGACCAACTCTTATACAGTCATGGTCCTCAGATTTTACATATGATAAGCCTGACTATTTTGTGAATAGCCACTAATCATTCCTTTCTCATTCTTAGAGTCAAACTTCGTCAAATAATACCTGTCATTTAAGGTGTTACAAATGCACCCAAAAGAGATATAAAAGTAACCAAATTAGGTTTCTTATTATTTCAAAGAGTGTCATTTTAGTACTTGGCCTTAGACAGACTCCATCAGTGATGTGGTTTTTTAAGGATTCTGCCATAAAAAAACTTCTTTGACATTTATTTAGAACTTAACATCCCTCTTCCATTTCTTGCGAAATTTTGTTCGTCCTTTCTGCTACCCCATTCCACTGAGGAGTTTTGGAAGCATAAAATTCATGGAAAAATCTCTTTCTTTTCACAAACTTATGAAAAAGAATGATTTTCAAAATCCTTTCCATGATCGGACCTAGTCCAAAAAATAGGAGAACAAAACAGACTCATAATTCTAGAGTGTAAAGTTTTAAACATATCAAAGGTTTATGATTTTTCGCTTAAAAAAATATCTCCATGTGTACCTAGAAAAATCATCCACAATAACAAAGGAATACCTCATGCCCGTAGGTTGTCTACTACAATTGGATCCATTAGATCCTCATGCAATAACTAAAAAACAGAGAGACATACCTGAATGTTGTCCGTCGTGTTAGGCAACATGAGTTTGCTTATCTTTCATACAAACATCAGAGACTGTTTTACCTTGAGGACATCATTACAAAACTGACTTATGCTAAGAAGGTTAGCAACTAAGCCATAAACATGAAGTATATTCTTTAAGGCTGGGTTATCAGGAACATTCAGCATTATTTTACCAATAATCTTGATCTTACTCCCACCTCCAAACAGTCACGTGACCTCTATTGAATGACTCTTATTTCTTCATAAAAGCCTTTCGTACTTATTCACCAATAGAATACTTCTCCAATGTCTACCCAACTATCAAAAACCACTCCATCCAATGAACATTAGCCATTTGTCGAATACAAAGAACCCAAGCTTAATACCTCTCAGTAGATTGGATAATTGTCTTCCTCTAGGATAGAAACATTGACTTGACCTGGAAGAAGGTAGCTGGAAGTGACGATGTTGCCAGGAATGTTATCAACGATCTAGACAAAGTCATTTATAGAGATGTTGTCACAACATCGCAGGCAACATCCAGAGTTCATTTCATGATACTGCTTTCTCCAAAAAAAAAAAAAAAAATTTATCTATGCAGGGGGAGGAAGCTGAAATACATGGGGAGGAAGCTGAAGTTGTACAAGCTCTACTATACAGGGGATACTGCTACTATGGTGCTGCTTCTCAGACTGATGTTGTTGCTAAGTAAAGAGCAAGAGGGAGATTGATGATGCTGAACCTAAACTGTTCATGTTTGTTAATGTGTGAGTTTTGTGAAGAAAGACAAAAAAGAGGAGATTGTTAATGTTGGAATTAGTGTTGTAACATTTGTAACAAAATATCTACATATATGTATGGAGATATGTTGGGACAAATGTTATGCAACACTTTGACCAACATTTCGTATTTCTTCTAAATTGGTTTTGTCTTACTTCACGCTGATGGATATTGATATGTGTAGATAAAGAGACAGTTCTACTTTTGGTCTGTAAATATATTTTATTTGTGGATGATGTATGGATATTAGTCTTGGACTTCTTACAACCATGTTGTATGTGACTTGTGACTAATAGACATACATTTTTACTAACCCAAATTATAATACATACTTGAAACTTGAAACTTGAAACAGCAGGTTGAGGGGGGGCATGTCTACGATCTTGCTGAATTTGGAATGTTAAGAGAAAATATTTACAATCAGTCGTATCCTAGGCATTTTTAGGTTTGTATGGAGTTTTGTGAAGAAAGGCAAAAGGGGGGAGATTGTTGATGTTGTGTGAGTGTTGTGACTACATCAGATTTTATGCCTGGACAACATCTTGCAGTGTTCTGCAGATGTTTCCCGCAATGTTGCGCAACATCTGCAGTGTCCTGCAGATGTTGTCTCCGATGTTGCCGCAACATTTCACCCGACATCTTTGGAAATGATTTTGCCTATTCTTCCGGCCAAAACAGTATTTGTTACTGTGAGTAAAAAATGTCCAAGTAAAGTTGAATATGGAGTTGTGTTTAAAACGTTGGAATTGAAGAATTCAAGCTTGGAATCGAAGCAAATTGAAGACCTAGTCAAAATAGACCAAGTCAAAGCTGTTGAGAAATTCAAAGAGCTGGAAGAGGTCCTAGTTGCTACCTTCTTTCTCTCAACTTCCACAACTAACCAGCGAGAGTTTCAAGGAAGTTTCACACTATAAATATAGGAGAAACTTCAGAGTATTGGTATCCAGAATTACAACGACAACAAGTCAAGAGAGCTCTCAGATTTTCCAATAGAAAACTGGATCAGTAATTAGCCTAAAGTTGTTTTAACAACATATGTCCCACATTGCAATCGCTATCTCTATTCTAGATTAAGCTCATTATTCAAGTGATTGTAATGAAGATGTTGTCTTTTATCTTTTAGATTTTATAACTTTAGGCGAAGTCATCTGCGACTTCAGTTTGTTTGTAATTTCTTTTTAGTATTTCATGTTTCATCTTGTAAAAGAAATTCATTTGATTGTATATAATTTATACAATTCTTTTGGTCACTGACCATCAAGGGATATTAATATATACCCTTGAAAATATAAACCTTGTATTCTTTTATTTTTCCGTTGCATTTACTCTAACAAGGTTTATTCTGTTTTATTACAATGTTGCCTCAGATGTTGTCTCAACATTGAAGGCAACATCCAGTGACTGTTTTTGTTGTTCGTAATTTTGCGATTTTAATCTTACGTTTTACAATTTCGTAGCCTACAGGACCCAACACTTAGATTTAGTTAACTTCATGCTTTCAACTTTTATAGTTATCCTGGCATTTAGATCATCTTCTTGACTAAGATAATACTTTCCTTTATTAGCATTTTCAAGATTAGATCTAATTGAACCTTCTGAAGTACTTTCATTATACCAAGACTGAGTTTTATCAACTAAATGATCTAAATATTCAAGTGCATCTTCAGGATTTTTGTCTAAAAATTCACCATTACATATCATTTCCACAAATTGTTTCGTTTCAGAGTTTAAGCCTTCATAAAAGAAACTTACAGTTCTCCAATTTTCAAAACAATGGTGAGGGCAAGAATTAAACAAATCTTTAAAACGTTCCCAACATTGAAAATATTGTTCATTAGGCTTTTGGAAAAAAAGTTTTTGATTTGCTTCTTCAAAGAATTTGTTTTATGAATTGGAAAGAATTTTTTAAAAAACTCGTTTGCACTTGTTGCCAAGATGTAATTGATCCAGGTCTTAAAGAATTAAGCCATATTTTTACCTTATCTTTGAGAGAAAACGGAAATAACTTTAACTTAATTGATTCTTGAGTGCATGTTGTATCGTTTAAAGTGACACATATTTCCTCAAATTCTTTTAAATGCAAATAAGGGTTTTCAGATTCAAGTCCATGAAAACTGGGAAGTAATTGGATCGTACCGGTCTTGAGTTTAAAATTATGAGCATTTTGTGGATAAACAAAGCATGATGAAATAATATTACATTGAGGTTCTAAGAAATCTCGCATGGAACGCACTTGTTGATTTCCTATTAATTCATTAGGATTTTCTATATCACCTTCAGCCATATTTTTGAAATTTTTACCCGAATTATCTACTTCACTCCTTATTAGTCGACCACTTTTTAAATCACGTAACCAATTATGCATATAAATTATAAACACACAATGAGTAGTTCTTCTATCTTAAATGCTACTTATTTACATATATGCTTACCAAAAACAAAAAATACAAAAGAATAAGAAAGAGATTACCAACCTTTTGAAGTCTTCAAAAAATACACAAAGAGATGGACCGTTCTCCAAGGGATATCCCCGGCAACGGCGCCAAAAACTTGATAACACTTTATCGTTACACACCCAAGTATAAGTTTGTCTCAGGTAATAATTTTCTCGGAAGTCCGAGAGTCGAACCACAGGGATATTTTGAAGAACGAGAATGTCAATCTAGTTGTGAAATTTAAGGCTTTATAAAGTGGACTACGTACTAGAGCTCTGGGATTCCACTTAAGTAAAATAATAGAGTTGGTCTTGGCTATATTTGATAACTCAATTGAAATCTAACAATCAAGTGATTTCAATTGTAAGATAAAAACATTAAGCACTTGAAAGTTTATAACTTTTGAAAACTATCTTTCTAGTTCCCTTAAAAGAGTTTATGAAATCAATTGTTGAGTATGTAAAACTAAGCATTCATTGTGCCAAATTTGTCTATAATAAATCAAAGTTTTCACAAAACAAAACTATTGACATATCTCATTAGACAACTAAAAAGATATAACATTGAAAACCTTTTGAAAAGCCAAGAATAATATTATTATCTTACTTAAGCTTCACCCCTAGCTCTAGCTAAAGGTTTAGCTACTCATACTATAATAAATAAAACTCATATTTTAGAGAAATACTACTAATATAGGAGATATATTACACAGAGAGTGATTCCCCAAATGGCTTGCCAAAGGCCTCTTTATATATGCTCCAAAGTTGAGAAGAATTGCATTATTGTGGATAATTTCGGGTCCACTCATTAATTGCTAAATTGGACAAGCTTTCTATTGAAATCTTGAATTTCTTCCTTCATATCAATTGTGGGTCATTGAGTTAGCTTTCCATATCCGTTTGAATATCTTCCATTTGACTTTGCATCTGAAAGTTATGGTCCAATTACTGCTCCTTGGTTAAATGAACATTTACAACTTTGACAGATTGTTATGATGAGGTTACACGATTCAAAGCTCCACTTTCACACATTCAATGATCTTAAAACTTTTTAGAGTTGTAGCAGTAGATCTTATCTACACTTTCCAGTTGGTGGTATATCAATTGGATTTTTGTGTGAATTATAGAGAATTAAATTTCAAATTGTGTCCTGTGGAGTTTGAAATCCGGAGCATTGTCATGATGAACACTTTGATCGTCAATTTGACTCTAGAATCCAATGTTTTCAGCAGTTTGGGAATGGATAAGAGTTGTAGATACATGATTTATCTAACCAATTCAACTGGAATTGGATCAATTGAATTTGTATAGCTTGTGATATGGGCCAAATAAGAAAATGTGTCATGGATCAAAACTCAACCAAAATTTTGATAGAATTGTTGTGTAATCTTTTTTTGGTTAATTGGACTTTCAAATTGCAAACTTGGTTTTTTATACCACTTATATCTTTAGTACATTGTCTTGAGTATCCAAAAATATTAGTATCACAAAATTTGGATGAGTGTAATTTATATTATGGCCTAGACATCAGGCAATACACATACTAACCATGTTCAATCATGCTTAAGTATTCCATTACTATAGAAAAATAGATATTTATGGCTAACCTATGAAATATAAAATTACGTATAAATATGCAACAAATACTATACAATAACAACTAAAATACACATGAAATTGTTATAACATATGCATATTTACACACTAATCATTATACTACACCATTTTTTTTCATGAATTCTCTTACAATATCATATTATGTTTCAACATGCATTGTAACTCAAAACCAAAGGATTTTACTAAGAATTTGTGTGTGAGAGAACTCATCTTTATTTCTTCATAATTTTTATCACACTGCCACTATTATTCTTCTTGCACGCTTGATATTTTCTCAACCTTGCTCTTGGAAAACAAAAAAAAAAGACAAAAACTTCACCAAAAAGGTAAATTTCCGTTCAAGGATGTGGGGAGAGGAGAGATTTTCCTTTGAAGTTTTTGGCTTTTGAATATATAGTGAAAAGTTGAGTGTTTGAGTCTTACAAAACCCCTAAGTAAGGAATACCAAGAGGGATATACATGTTTTGTAGAAGTATAAGTTAGATATAACTCTTCTAGTTCAAATAAGAGAGTAGTTTTAAATATTTTCTTTTTCTTTTTTTAAAACATTCGGGACTTTATATTTTTCCCTCCTTAAACAACATTTGTCCTCGAATGTGAATAAGGCCGTAACACATGCACATAGACACACAAATTGCACACACATGAAACAACACTTAACACATCTTATTAGCTTACTAAAACAAGAATGGATATTTGACTTTCATCGCGTCTTCGGCTTTCCAGGTTGCTTATTCTATGGAGTGATCTTTCCATAGGACTTTCACGGAAACAATATATTTATTCCTAAGGCGCTTAATCAGTCTATCCAATATTTCCACCTGAATTCCTTCATATTAAAGCTTTTCGTTTAAGACTATCTCTTGGGGTCGGATGACGTGACTTGGATCGTGCAAGTATTTTTGTAACATTGACACATGGAATACCGAATGCACCGCTTCTAATTCTTGTGGAAGTGCTAGTTTGTAAGGTACATTCCCCACTCTTCGTAATATCTCATATGGTCTAATAAACCTTGGGCTCAACTTCTCTTTCTTGCCAAATCGCATCACCCCCTTCATTGGACAGACTTTTAAAAATACTTTATCCCCTTCTTGAAATTCGAGATCTCTTTTGCGATGATCCGCGTAAGACTTATGGTGGCTATGAGCTGCTTTGATCCGCTACCAAATTATCTGCACTTTGTCATTTGTTTCTTGAATGATGTCGGGTCCGAACAGTTGCACCTCGCCCACCTCGAACCACCCAAGTGGAGATATACATTTTCGCCCTTACAATGCTTCGAACGAAGCCATCTGTATACTAGCATGGATACTATTATTGTAGGTGCACTCAATTAGTCATACATAATGAAGAGAGATATTGAAGAGTTTGTCGGAAGGTATCTTACGTGTCAACAAGTAAATGTCGAATATCAAAAACTCGGTGGACTACTTCAGGACATTTGTATCCCCATGTGGAAATTAGAAACGATTCATATGGATTTTGTGACTGGTTTACCGAAAACTCGAGAAGGTTATAATTTTATCTGGGTGATTGTAGATCATCTTACAAAGACATCTCATTTCCTACCGGTCAAGACTACGTATTGGGTGTCGTAGTATGCATATATTTATTTGAAAGAGATAGTGAGGTTACACGAAATTCCATTACCAATTATTTCGGATAGGGGTTCCCAGTTCACCTCACACTTTTGGCAAAATTTTCAGTAGGGCCTCGGGACAAAGGTTAAGTTGAGCACTGCTTTCCATCCGCAAACAAATAGAGAAACTGAACGAATAATTTATATATCGGAGGACATGTTACGATCTAGTGTGTTGGCTTTCGAGGAAACTGGTAATTTGCCTTGAGATCTTGATACATTTTCGTTGATCCTAGATGAATGGAATACGTGGTGTTGTGACCCTCATTCAAGATCTTCTTTCTTAGTTCTGTCACCTTAGGAATACATAACTTACC
Source organism: Przewalskia tangutica (assembly GCA_029844215.1). NCBI lineage: Eukaryota > Viridiplantae > Streptophyta > Magnoliopsida > Solanales > Solanaceae > Przewalskia > Przewalskia tangutica. Next base: position 21,601,349 of record CM056730.1, on the reverse strand, counting down.
CTTATACCAAAGGGTATCGTCATTGTCCCCTAATGTAAACTGTGAAGGTTTTCCTCGTTGAATCTTCTCCCGAAACCCAACAAATTCCATATCCTCAAAATGACTTTCTTTTATTTCCGAAGCTTAGGAAGACCGCGAGGTATCATGCACCACCACCCTGCCTTCACCGACCTCAGTTAAACTAACCCTAAGTTTTTCCAATTTTTATACCTCACGAACAATACCTCTCTTTTGTATTGCAAAGTGGGCCAAGCTGCCTATTGATCTCCTAATGAGTGTGTTAGCCACCACATTAGCTTTTCCACGATGATAAAGAACGCTAAGGTCATAATCCTTAAGCAACTCTAACCATCTTCTTTGTTGGAGATTTAAATCATTTTGCGTGGTTATGTACTGTAAACTCTTGTGATATGTAAATATATTTACATGCACCTCATATAAATAGTGTCTCCATATTCGTAAGGAGAATACTACCACGGCCAATTCCAAGTTATGAGTTAGATAATTCTTCTCATGTATCTTCAATTATCGAGATGCATACGCAATAATATTTCCAAACTGCATTAAGAAACATCCTAACCCAACCTTAGAGGCATCGCAAATGACTGTGAATCTTTTTTGTCCTGATGGTAAGGTTAGGACTGGCGCAATAGTCAATAACTCCTTAATTTTCTGAAAACTTTCCTTGCACACCTCTGACCACTGGTACTTAATAGATTTCTGAGTCAATCGGGTCAAAGGAGCATCGAGACTAGAGAAACCTTCTACAAATATTCTATAATTGTTGTGGTATTTCTAAGTGCTTATGTAAGTGTACGTATCGTTCAAGTAATAAAGATATGTAAGATTGAGTTATCGTCCACAGAGATTGATTTATTAAGTATCGATTATCTATCCTATGGTATCTATTTGGTTGACGTTATTTAGTTTGAGACTTATAACTAAGAATTACGACTAAGTGCAGAAAATAAACTAAAGATTATAATACTTTGGGTTTATAACAGTTATGAAGGAAATAGGGTTCCAATCTCCTCAACTATCCACTCTTTCACGTGTTAATGCAATGCTAATGACTCTTCTTCTTATTAAGATAGCAGGTTAACTAATCTGTCATTATATTCCGGTTAGGACATACAAGAGCTCAACTTAGTGCAAAAACCTTCTATATTTCTATGATAAGTTTTACCACACGGGAGGATTAAGAACAATAACCTTTAATTACTACACAAGTATCAGGGTACTTTCGTAGACGATTTTAATCTATGTCTAGACAATTACAGTATATTCAAATCTCACCTTTCAGACTTTTGATTCGAAATCATATAAGTGATGACAATTAATAGCTAGTTAATTATCAAACAATCATAACAATATTGAATAGATCTTAATACGCTGAAGAAGAAATCAATAACTAATGCATTAACTATATGAAATAGCTTCAAGAAGATTCGATGGAAACCCTACTAAAGTAATTAGCTCCTAAACATTGTCATGTCAAGAACTAAATTACAATCCAACATAAACTGAAATAAGGCAAAGGAAAGGAAAATAACTTGAACAAGAGTCTCCAATTGTGCCTCCTTCTTGCCTCCCAAAAGTATGATTTGTAATATGGTATATGGTATATGAGCAGGGTTTAGGGATTTTATACTTGAGAAAAGTTACCTTTAGGACCATAAAAACCCTCTCCAATTCGGCCCAGGATTCTGCAAAATACATGTCGGCACCACGGTGCTAATTCTTTTGAAATCACTGTAGCTCACTGGACATATGGCACCGCGGTGCCTTCGACAGTGTTTCAGTTTCGGACTTTCGGCAATTTTTACGCCTCGATGCTAATATTCCTGACCGCGATTCCATGGCACCGCGGTGCCTCTTTGATTTCTGTCCGGAATCTACCAGATTTCTTCTGTTCTTTTTGGCACTTCTTAGGCTTCATTCCTTGGGCTGTGCTTGTATAGTTTTCATCTCAATTAAGCTCATTTCATCCTTAAAAGTAGTATCTTTTCCTTTATGATCGTTGTGACACAAAATGAAAGAAAAACACACCTAACACTATACTAAACGCAAAATAAAATAGTAAAACACTAACTAAAAAGGGCTCAAAAGTGTATACAAAATACACTTAACAAACACCCCCAAACTTACACTTTACTCGCCTTCGAGTAAAGAACAAAACAAAAACAAAAACAAAGTTAAATAAAAGACTCTATGAACTGGATCAAATAGTTATAGCAATGCTGCTTCAAAATCATGGATGAAAGATTGAGATAATATGTTAGAACATACATAGCATGAATATTTAGCAATCTAGGATTTCAAGTTAGATATTTCGCAAATTCACTTAGATCATGATTAATGGAAATACAAACACCTAACCTATGCATGTCAATTTCATTCCATCTTTTCTAAAATTCTATAGATCTGTTTACTTGCTATTCTCCACTAATCATAGACATACATATTAGAAATCACCGGGACTTTCAAGGGTTGTAATGTAGGCTTAGACTGAGGTAGGTAAAAGTAGGCATTTAGGCTCAATTACGTACCATAAGCATTTTTCATTCAATTCTTTTTCCTTCTTTTTGACATTTTTTTTAATCTCATACCTATTTTCCCCTTCTTTTCTTTTGAGAGAATGAGATACATTATAAATAACAAACACCCCCAAACTTAGGCTTTTGCATATTTTTCATCGAGGTGCATCAAATTTTCACTCTCTTCTTGTTTCTTTTTCAACACTTTTCATCCCACTAACGTTCAATTATTACTTATGGTACAATCAGGGAATTATAGAGTGTCAAAGAAAGATCTTATTTTAGGCTCAAAGGGGCTGACTAGTGATACAATTTATGTCAGGATATGTAATGAATGGTCATAAGGGCTATCAAAGAAATGTCAGAATCATCTCCCTAAACATGTACATCTTAACTATTTCACCTCAAATAACAAGCAAACAGATTTTCTAGACATTTTTAACCTTTCTTTCCATAATTGACAACACATAGACTAAGCACAAATATCTCAAATAATTAGATGTCATGAATTTTTGGCATATCTAACTTAAGCACACAGATTTGTTTGCTTTCCATTACATTATCTCAATTAATCCACTCAATATCGTTAGCAACTACAACATGCATGATCCATAAAAAAAAATTACGACTCAAAAACAACACAAAGACAAATAAAAAAGACTCAAAAACAATAAGACAAAATAAGACACCCTCAAACTTAATCGACACATTGTCCCCAATGTGTGAAGACTAAAAATAAAGGGACAACTTAGTGACACAACACAACAGTCATAACGGAGGTTTTGGGATGAAGGACAAATTACTGTGCACATTGCCAAAGGAGGAACCACAGTTCTTCAAGCCGCGCACCACGGTGCTAATGGCGGAAAAATTCCAGTGTCCTCCAGTTTTCTGCATTGTGAAGCCTTCGCCCTTCGGAGTGAGTCCATGCATTTATCTGTTATCCAAAAACACTAACATACCAGATCATGAGACTGTTCAAGACAAACTAAAACACAAATTGAAATAACATAATTAAAAATATTGGGTTACCTCCCAAGTAGCGTTGTCTTTAACGTCTTTTAGCCGGACGCAGGTTACTTATTAAATCAAGGGGGTAGAGTGTCCCCTCCACATATCTATTTTAGCACCATTTTCTTCCTCTTCCTCCTCTTCTTTTTCACAATGCTAGGTTCAAAATTCTTATCATCAAGTTTTCCATGCTGCTTTGGTGGTACCCCACGTGTATCAGTAGTTGTGAGGATTTTCTCAGGCACAACCTTGTCAACTACTCCAATAGCAAAACATCTAGCATCGACTTGGGGTTCAATAGAAGGCTTGAAAACAGTGAAGGTCATCTCCTCATCTTGAACTCTGAGTTTTAGTTTTCCCTTCTCTACATCAATAAGTGTCATCCCTGTAGCTAGGAATGGTCTCCCAAGTATAATGGACATATTTTCATCTGAATCCATGTCTAGGATGAGGAAGTCAACATGAAAAATGAATTTACCTACTTTTACCAACACATCTTCGATTATTCCTTCGGGATGCACAACTGAATGATCAGCTAGCTGCAAGGTGACTGTGGTTGGCTTTGCTTCTCCTAACCCAAGTTTTTTGAACACAGAGAGGGGCATCCGATTTACACTTGCCCCCAAATCACATAGAGCCTTCTTGTATGTCACCTTCCCTATAGTGCAAGGTAAACTCCCTGGATCTTTTAACTTTGGAGGAAGTTTTTTTTTTGCATTATAGCACTGCACTCCTCTATCAGTACCATTGTCTCATAATCTGTCAGCTTCCTCTTCTTAAGAAGGATGTCTTTCATAAATCTCACATAAGCTGGCATCTGCTCCAAAGCTTCAATGAATGGAAGATTGATATGCAGTTTTTTGAATACCTCTAAAAATTTCGAAAACTGCTTATCCAAAGTCTTCTTCTGCAGTCTTTGAGGGTAAAGAATTTTATCTGTATACTCTCTTATCACTGCGGGTGGAGCCTTCTCTAAAATAGGGCAGTCATTAGTAACCCCCTCATTATCTACCTCATTGTCTTCTCCAACTCTTTTCTCTTTTCGATCATTAGTTGAGGTGCACCTTGCTCTAACTGCTTCCCACTTCTCAAGCTGACTGCCTGGCATTTCTCCCTTGGGTTCATCACTGTATTACTGGGAAGATTAGCTTGCCCTCTACTTCTCAGTGTGTGCGTCAACTGTCCCACTTGTGTTTCCAAATTTCTGATAGAGGACCTGGTCTCTGTCATGAACTGAGTAGTATCCTTCATGAATTAAGTCTGGGAGTTGTTGGATTATGTCTGGGATTTATCCAAGGTCATCAGTGTTGCTCTTATTTCTCTTATTTCATCTGACTTCTTTTGTGGGTCTGATGGGCTGAATTGTTGTGAAGATGAGGCCTGAAAATTGTGGTTGTTGCCCTTGGTCATTCTTCCACGAAAAAATTGGGTGATTTCTTTACCCTTGATTGTATGTGTTGGAGTAAGAGTTGTTGTAGGGCCTCTGAAAATTCCCCACTGTCTGAACCTGCTCCATAGGCATATTATTTGGGTCAACTGCTGCACACCTATCAAAATATGGGGACCCCCACGAATTTCACAACTCACACGTGTTTGGACAGCTTTAACTGACATGGTACTCTGCTGCATCTGCTTTGTCAAAGTGGCCACCTGCGCAGTTAATGCAGTGATAACATCTAGCCCATGAATCCCAGCCACTTTCCTATTATTCACTGCTCTCTCATCGGCCCCTTGATAGTTGTTTGTGGCCATGTCTTCTAGCAAATCATGTGCCTCATTGGCTCTTTCTCATGAACGTCCCTCCTGCTGCAACATCAATAATGGTACGAGTTGTACCACACATATCATTGTAAAATATGTGGACCAACATCCACTTCTCAATCCCATGATGCATACACTTTCTCTGCAGGTCTTTGAAACGCTCACATGTATCATAGAGTGACTCTCCATCCATCTGATAGTAATTATTAAGCTCTTCTCTGAGCTATTTTTGCTTTGGATGGAGGGAAGAACTTGACAAAAAACTTCTGGGCTAAGTCTTGCCATGTAGTGATGAAGTTTGAGTGTAATGAATTCAACCAGCTCTTTGCTCTCCCCCTGAGTGAGAATGGGAAGAGCCTCAACCGAATGACATCATCAGTAACGCCATTGTATTTAAATGTTGCACACATCTCCAGGAAGTTTGCTAGATGTAGATGGGGATCTTCTGTCGGTAACCCCCCAAATTGGACTGAACCTTGGACCATGTGCAAAATTGTTGGTTTGATTTCGAAATTATTGGCTTCAACAGCTGGAAGCTTGATGCAAGTCTGCACCCCTGTGATTGTAGGCAACACATAGTCCCCCAAGCTCCTTTCTGCAGGGGCTTGTCTTAAGACAAATGGTAACTCATTATCCATCAAATTGTTGTTTCGCTGATCTCCCATTGCTAAGGAATCAACTGCTCTTTTCTCTTTCCTGTTCTGTCTGCACAATCTCTCAATTTCAGGGTTCAAAGGGATAGGAGTGTCTGCTCCTCTCCTACTTCGCATAAACTAAGTTTCTTGAAATTGATCAAAAACAACAAACATATCACAGCAAAACGTTCTAAATAAACTGAAAATAAAAACCAAATTAGAAATAAGAATAGATAAATCGATATTAACAGTACGCCAGTCCCCGGCAACTTCGCCAAAAACTTTTTGCGATATTTGTAAGTGCTTACGCAAGTGTATGTATCGTTCAAGTAATAAAGATATGTAAGATCGAGTTATCGTCCACAGAGGTTGTTTTATTAAGTACCGATTATATATCCTATGATATCTATTTGGTTGACGTTCTTTAGTTTGAGAATTATAACTAAGAATTATGACTAAGTGCAGAAAATAAACTAAAGATTATAATACTTTGGGTTTATAACAGTTATGAAGGAAATAGGGTTCCAATCTCCTCATCTATCCACTCTTTCACGTGTTAATGCAATGCTAATGACTCTTCTTCTTATTAAGATAGCAGATTAACTAATCTGTCATTATATTCTGATTAGGACATACAAGAGCTCAACCTAGTGCAGAAACCTTCTATATTTCTATGATAAGTTTTACCACACAGGAGGATTAAGAACAATAACCTTTAATTACTACACAAGTATCGGGGTACTTTCGTCCATGATTTTAATCTATGTCTAGACAATTACAGCATATTCAAATCTCACCTTTCAATCTTTTGATTCGAAATCATATAAGTGATGACAATTAATAACTAGTTAATTATCAAGCAATCATAACAATATTGAATAACTCTTAATACGCTGAAGAAGAAATCAATAACTAATGCATTAACTATATGAAATAGCTTCAAGAAGATTTGATGGAAACCCTACTGAAGTAATTAGATCATAAACATTGTCATGTCAAGATCTAAATTACAATCCAATATAAACTGAAATAAAGCAAAGGAAAGGAAAATAACTTGAACAAGAGTCTCCAATTGTGCCTCTTTCTTGCCTCCCAAAAATATGATTTATAATATGGTATATGGTATATGGTATATGAGCAGGGTTTAGGGATTTTATACTTGAGAAAAGTTACCTTTAGGACCATAAAAACCCTCTCCAATTCGGCCCAGGATTCTGCAAAATACGCGTCGGCACCGCGGTTTCGTTGGCAGGCACCGCAGTGCTAATTCTTCTGAAATCACTGTAGCTCACTGGATATATGGAACCGCGGTGCTGCTGCCAGGCACCGTTCGACGATGTTTCAGTTTCGGACTTTTGGCAATTTTTATGCCTCAGTGCTAATTTTCTTGACCGTGATTCCATGGCACCGCGGTGCTACCTGGCCAGGTACCGCGGTGCCTCTTTGATTTCTGTCCAGAATCTGCCATATTTCTTCTGTTCTTTTTGGCACTTCTTAGGCTTCATTCCTTGAGTTGTGCTTGTGCAGATTTCATCTCAATTAAGCTCATTTAATCCTTAAAAGTAGTATATTCTCCTTTATGATCACTGTGACACAAAATGAAAGAAAAATACACCTAACACTATACTAAACGCAAAATAAAAGAGTAAAATACTTACTAAAAAGGACTCAAAAGTGTATACAAAATACACTTAACAATAATACCCAACCAAAACCCAAGAAACTCCTAATTTATGTCGGAGTGGTAGGCCTTGGCCAGCTCTTCACTGCTTTTATCTTTTTGGGGTCTACCATAACTCCACCCGTTGACACAACATGGCCCAAGAAAGCCACATTTTTCAATCAAAATTCACACTTTGAAAATTTAGCATAAAATTTCTCTTGTCTTAAGATTTGAAGCACTACCCTTACATGCTCTTCATGTTCTTCAGAACTCTAGCTATAAATTAGAATATCATCAATGAATACAATCACGAACAAATCTAAGAATGGTTTGAAGACTTTTTCATGAGTTCCATAAAAGTTGTTGGGGCATTGGTTAACCTGAAAGACATGACCAAGAACTCATAGTAGCCATATCAGGTTCTAAAAGTTGTTTTGGATATATCATCAGGATTTATTTTCAGTTGATGATATCCCGAATGAGGGTCAACCTTGGAAAAATAATTGGCTCCTTGAAGTTGGTAAAAAAGATCATCGATTCTTGGTAATTAGTATCGGTTCTTGATCGTGACCTTCATGAGTTGTCGATAATTGATGCACATTCAGAGCGAACCGTCTTTTTTCTTCACAAAAAAGACTGGTGCGCCCTAAGGGAAATACTAGACCTTATAAAGCCCGTATCCAGAAGATCTTTCAATTGTTCTTTTAACTCTCTCAGTTCAGTTGTGGCCATTCAATATGAATGAATGGAGATAGGTCTTGTACCCGGAATTAAATATATGGCGAACTCTATTTCCCTGTCCGGGGAAGGCCTGGAAGATCCTCAGGAAAAACCTTCAGAAAATTGCAAACAATAGGGACAATATGTATCTTTAGGGACTCTTTTTGGGTATTTACTATATTAGTCAGGTAAGAGTATTCCACTTTGTGTCTCCTTAATAACTTTTGAGCCCTAAGGTAGGAAATAAGCTGACCCAAGGGTGTCCCAATACTACCCTTATAAACATTTTTAGTTCCTTAGGAAAATATACTTTTATGACCTTTTACCAACAATCTTACGTGGCATAACATGCTGACAGCCAATCCATATCCAAAATAATGTCAAGTCTTCCATATCAAGTAATACTAAGTCTGCTATTGTTCCACTACCATTTATATCTAACGAGAAATTTGTAAATACTCGAAAGACCCAAACTGAGGCTCCCACTTGTGTCATGACCTTAAAGGGTTCACTTAAACAAGAAGGTTCTACATGTAGATTCTTAGCAAATCGATTGACACGTACGAAAATGTAAAATCGGGATCATACAATACAAGTGCAGGAATACTTAAGACCAATAAAATATATGTGACCACCACAATAGATGTCTCTGCCTCATTCTTCTGAGGCAAAGTGTAGAGCCGGTTAGGATTGTTAGATTGTTGACCTCTCTGACTGTGTCGTGACTGGTTGCCTTGATTTCCCTTATGGGCAGCTGTGGTTGCTTCTGACCTCCCATGAGAAACCTTGGTTTGGGTTATCTTTTTGCAATCTTTGATATAATGGCCTAGTTCCCCACAGTTATAACAACCTCTCTGTGAGAACCTAAATTCCCCAAAATGTTTCTTTTGACAGACCTTACAAACCGGTCTTTCACCTTCCGCGTTAGGGTTGGTGGCCTTGAATTTGCTACCTTGATGATTGAGCCTTTTATGTCCTTGGGGCCTGCGATGAGGTTGGTCTACTGATTGGCTCAACTTTGAAGAACCCCTACTACATTCTTGCCTCTGGTTTTGATTCTGATTAAATGACCCCACGATCGAAACCTCTTATGTGAATACTATTTATTTGATTTAGTAAAACTTTATACACTCATTGTCATATCGACGATTTAAAGGTAAGTTTGATCATTGGCTAATGCCACTACCTTCTCTGCCAAGTTTGGATTCAAACCCTCGATAAATCTCTTGACCTTCTCTCTTTCCATATGAATAATGTGTGCGTTGTATGCTGACGATCGCACGAACTGGGTATTATATTATTTCACAATGTGGTCTCCTTGTTTCAACTGTTCAAACTCACATCTGAGCGCATCTTTTCGGGTGTTAGACATGTACTTTTCAATGAATGCGGCTCTAAAATCCCCCCCACTTCATCGGTGGTGACATCGGGGGATGATTCCTTCTAAATTTTCTCCACCACACCCCCAATTCGTCCACTACACGTGCACCTACCAGGTCATGTGTCTCTACACATCCCAACTGAACAGTAAGTCTTCTACCTCGTCGAGAAATACTATCGGGTCAGACTTGGAGTCCTTCCCAGTGAAGATAGGTTTCATTCTCCTCATAAAATTCATCTATAGTCTATCCAGTACCGACATAGCTCCTACTTTTTCGGCCAGTGGTACAGTCACAACTGGTTCCTGGACCGGTAGGTTCTGGATCGGGGCTATCACTGAGACACTAGGTGTAGGCTGAGCCAGGTGTGGTGCTACAACTGTCATTAACTCTATGAGTCTATCTAACTTTTGTCCCACCGTTTCCTGGGCCGTTTGATTCTCATTTCCTTCAACATTTTCCACGCTATCTTAAGACACTGCTCTTTCAACCGGAGGTATAAAAGCTTCATGGTGAACCTCTTCTTGAGCCCCCGGTTCCTATACCGAAACTCTTGGGGGTTGACATTGTCCCCTCGCTCTTCCCCGGGTAGTTCTAATCGACCTTCGCACCACATGTACTTGTGAGTCTACCATTTTCTTTAAAGACAATCGCGCCCATATTTTAGAAGACAAGACGTTTATTTTAACTTCCCAAAATTTTCTTATACTCCATAACCATGCAATACCACAAGAGAAAAAAAATAAAAAAATATAATGATATTATTTCCTTCTTGCATTCATTATACTTCTTTCCTTCCTATTCTAAAATAACGTAATATTATACTAAATCTTATCAGATAATTCTCTGTCGCCCATTATAGATCTTCAACTCAAACTTGCATTTACGATAGCACGTGTTAAAGGGCTTAATCACGTGACTCGCCTAATCCGCAGGTTGGCATTCAGCCCCTTGTGAACCGTGTTCCTAGCCTCTTTTTCCATATTGTCCATTTTTCCTTCATCTTCCAGACTTTCTTCACTTGACGTAGAAATTTGAGCAAGTAGCCTTCTTTACTATCTCCACATAACTTCTTTTCTCTTCTAAACGATGAGTGGAACTCTCCCGGGATGGAGTTGACTATTATTTGTAGTATGACTCCAATAGGATAATTGAAAAAGGTCCGGTCAAATGAACGCATCTTCCGTCCAGCCCTAAGCAAATCTGTACAACGTGCGATTTTGCCATCCATATACGTACCAAAATCATCTCCTGAGTCCATCATATGGTCCATGAACTCCTCTTGAACTTGCATTATCCTTTTCATTTATATGAGCACTTCCATCTTGATTGGAACTCGTATTGTAACTATATCTACAAAAATAACTATTAGTTAGTTTACCGTTGCACAATCCCCTTCCATAATCCTTTGACAAGACTCAAGATAGGCACGATGAGAGTATGAAAGAAATTGTTTAGAATGTTATCCCATTCACTTATTAATAAGGTAACACGCACACCGTCACAATAAGTAACCGTTCAATCACCTAACTCAAAGAAATTTCCTAAAATCTTGTAACCTAACCGGGCTCTGATACCAACTTATCACGCACCGACTTATCTCAAGTCTTCCCTTAGAACGTGATGGTATCTGGGAAACTATCCCGTCCCAGGCGAACCATTAAAATTTTTTCTTTCTAAATTGAGCATGTATCTAAGTGTGGAAATAATATAATCATATTAGCTCCATTTTTGTATTTCTTTAATGAAAGCGCAATCCCATACTCGTGCAACCACAATTTCTATCTAGACTCAATGAAAGTTTTGGATATAGAATGGAAAATTCAAAACTAAAAAAAAACAATATCATGTGGGGCATTCTTCGAAATAACAAAACTTAGTCCCTCCGACATACTAATTCAAGGATGATATTCACTAAATCTGAAGCAATAGATTGGTAGAACAATGAGGTTGCGGGACGATTGCTAGCCGTGTTGCGGAGCTTTCCCTTTGTCATACTTTCCTGAAACATGTTAGATAAAAAGGGCCAGTCCTACCATCCGGGGCTGAGTGAGAACCTCGCCTTATAATTCAAAGAAACCTCGCAATGTTTTAAGTACAATCATACTATAAACATAATAAGCACGTTATGAAACCACATTACAACACTTTAAATGTACAAGTCAATAATAATTATTCGCACACAAAATCTCCTTTTAACTCACCCTAGGAAAATACTTAGTTTAACCAGTACACCTCCACGAATGAAATTGTGAGACGCGTAACCCGATCCCATATATTTATTGCGGTACACACAACTTGATCCAATATTTTATATATATGTTGCGGAACGCTCAACCCGAACCAATAATTTATATATATGTGTTTGTTGCGGTACACGCAACCCTATCTAATAAAACAATCATAACTTTGATCCGTAAGTAGGATCGATATCCGTAAGGTCTCAAACTGTCATGAACATGGAAAATTAGAACTTTTATTTAGCACAAACTTTCAGATTCATTACTATTTGTACAGTTTTTTGTTAACGTTCTGCCCCTCCGAATTTCAATTGATCCGAGGCATACACTTTAAACAACGATAACTCTCAAACCGTATATCAATTTTGGCCCCGTTTCAATATGACTGTGAAAGAGAGATATACAACACTGGAAAATTCATCCCATTCTAACAAGGATAAAGCGAAAACAATCTGCAATCACCATGACTCAAACTTGTTACAAGATAATATTATATCAATAATTCATCACAAGTTATACTACACCCTTTTTCTCCTTTTTTGCATGATTTCTCTTCTAACATCATATTATGTTTTAACATGCATTGTAACTCAAAACCAAATGATTTTACTAAGAATTTATGAGTGAGAGAACTCACATTTATTTCTTCACAATTTTTATCACACTGCCACTATTCTCCTTATTGCACACTTGATCTTTTTCCAACCTTGCTCTTGGAAAACAAAAAACAAAAAGACAAAAACTTAACCAAAAAGACAAATTTTCGTCCAAGGAGGTGAGAGTACATGAGAGGTTTTCCTTTGAAGTGTTTGACTTTTGAAGATACAGTAAAAAGTTGAGTGTTTGAGTCTTGCAAAACCCTTAAGTAAGGAAGACCTAGAGGGATATTCAGTTTCTAATTCAAATAAGGAAGTGTTTTTAATTTTTTTTTTTAAAACATTCGAGACTTTACAAAAGCAAACAATTAATTTTCTTTACTTTTTATGTTATAAACGAAAACAATATACTTGTTAATTTTAAAGTCTCAATTAATTTTCATATCTCATTAATTAAAAATTGAAAAGATTAATAAATTACTAATAAATTCATAACTAGTTGTACCATATTGAAAAAGAATTTAAATATAAGGAACATATGTATTTAAAACTAATTGAGAATTTAAATACTTTAAGTTTGATGTAAGAATTCTACAATTGTAGGTTGTTTCGTGAATTACAGTGTGTTAGTGATAATATAAGACTTGAATTGGTGAAGAATTTGTCTAAGCTTCCAACAAAAAGTAATTAAATATCTTTCATTTAAAGGTTATCTAAGAGCTTAACATTTTACTCTTCTATCTCACCCTAAGTAGCAGTAGGTTGATGCTCTTCATCAACACTTTCCTTGTCATCTTTTGCATTCACTGTCTTTTGTTCTTCCACTCCAATCACTTGTGCAATAATATTTTCATTATTGTAGGGTTCAATGATTGAAAGTGTTGCGTCAAATTTCATATAAGTGGTAGCATTCATTCCTTGATTGGTGTTATGAGATGAAATTTAGGCTATAAGCGATGGCACACTAACGACATCCTCAACAAATTTTAACTTTTTACTATTAACATTGGAGTTGTCATCTATAGGTAGGATTTCAGTATTTCTTCAATAATGGAGAATGATAGAGCTCTCAACATCATTCCATGCTTCTATTAGAGTGTTAATTGCTTGTCGTAAGTTGAACTTTTGTCATTAGATATCATTTCGTACTTGAAATTTACTATGTACATGACATTAACGATGATTATCATAAATATTTTAATGTTTTATTTTTGTACATTATATATTTTTTACGAAATATTATTACACAATATTTGATTATGACTGTTATAGAGAAATAATTTTATAAATAGTGTAATAATGAATGTCATTATTGTTATAAGTAGAATGTTGTTATATAGAAGTAAAAAATATAACATAAAAATTTGTTTCGTGTTATAGTTAAAATATTGTTATATAAAAGTAAAAATTCGTGAAATGTTCTTACAAGGAAGTACACTTATCTGAAATGTTGTTAATGACAATTTAAATTCTTTTTTCGAAACAAAGAATTGAAAAGGAATGCGAATCTTGCCAATTATCAAAGATGGGTGATTATAATGTGCAATACATTAATCTGCGAAAATGGTTACAAACTAGGCGGTGTTTTAGCAACATGGCTGGCTATGGAAACCAAGAATATGTTTCTCCATTTTCTCTTCTCTAATGTCCCCCTTATTCTTCCTATTTTCTCCATCACTTTTACTTGTATCAACAGTTGAATCAAGAACATGGATTTACCTTTATCTATTCCATAAAAGGTACATACCTTTTTTATTTATGCTGCAAAGGTGCAAACTTTATGTCTTTTGGGGGTTCAAAATTACCCATAACAGTTGAATCAAGAACATAAATTTCTCCTATAATATAAAGGGTGTAATCCTTCTTACATATAAACTGCAAAGGTGCAAACTTTATGTCTCTTTTGGGTTTCACCATTGCCCAGAACAGTTGAATCAAGAACACAAAGGTTTCTTGTTATATAAAGGGTGATACCCTTTTTATTATGTTGTAAAGGTGCAAACTTTATGTCTTTTTGGTGTTTCAACATTAGCCAACAGTTGAATCAAGAACACAAATTTCTCTTATTTTATATAAAGGGTGGTACCCTTCTTTAATGTATATATGTTGCAAAGGTGCAAACTTTGTCTATTTGGGGTGTCACCATTAACCAGAACAGTTGAATCAAGGACACAAATTTCCTCTTAGTATATAAGGGGTGATACCTTTTTTTATTATTTATTTATGTATTCTGTAAATGTACAAACTTTATGTCTTTTTTGGGTTTCACCCTTACCCAGAACTGTTGAATCAAGCACAGAAATTTTGCTTATTATATGCCAATAAAAGGTAGTACCCCCTTGGCTCCTTCTTCTTGTTTTGTATGTGCATGCAATTTGCAAATATGTATACTTTTAGGTGGGATTTTATCCTTTTTGTCTTATGTAATGATGTTATTTGTTGGATAGTAAAATAGAGCAAGCATATCAATTGCCTTTTAGAGTAGCTTTTTCCATAATTGTGCACCTGTAATGAGGCAATATAATAAAAGTTCCCTTTGATAGCGGTGTTTATCTCCAATTTGTTTGTCATTATCCCACATTTCTCCTTTTTTTTTCTCTTTCCATTTTCGGGGTTACAAAAATGTGGTGGTTGGAAGTAAGAGTGAGTATTGAAATGATGATAGTTTGAAAATGTAAGAAGGAAGCATGGGTTGGTGTAATCATTTTGAACAACTATTTGTTATTATTCTGCTTTAACTCTTTTTCTTTCTGTTTGAAACTTGTGGGAAAAATCTGATCTCCCAACAATTTTTTTCTTTCTAATGAGATTAAGGTGTGGCCAATGCATTCTTTCTTGTGCCTCCTACCACAAAGTAAGCTTCTTGCTTCCTCATTCTTCTTGTTCCTTTTCTTGGCATCCTTTTAGTTTTCTGAAAGTTTGGGTGTTTATAGCTTAGTTTAATGCAAGCATAGTTCAATGGAACAGGTCAAATTGAACGAAATGGATTAATTTGCGATAGCGGGCCCCAACTAGTTTAGGATTGGGGTGTAGTGATTTCCATAGAATGCAAGCATAGTTGAATGGAACGGGTCAAATTGAACAAAATGGATGTTGATGATCTGTATTAGCGAACCCCAACTAGTTTGGGGTGGAGGTGTAGTAGTTTCTGTTAATGAATGTGAGCATAGTTGATGAGACTGAATGATAAGGTTTTATTGGTTAACACTGCCATTCTTGAAACCTTTAGCAATGTGGATTGTTTTGGTTATTCTTAGGCAAGATTTGATCTTGATATTCCTCCTACGCTGAATGCAAGCATAGTTGAACTATGCTTCTTGCTTCCTCATTCTTCTTGTTCCTTTTGTTGGCATCCTTTTAGTTTTCTGAAAGTTCAGTTGGTTATAGCTTGGTTCAATGCAAGCATAGTGGGGTGAAACGGGTCAAATAGAACGAAATGGGTGTTGATGATTTGTTTAGCGGACCCCAACTAGTTTGGGATTGAGGTGTTGTAATTTCTGTTAATGAATGCGAGCATAGTTGAACAGAACGAGTAAATTTAGCAAAATGGATGTTGACGGTCTGTATTAGCTAACCCCAACTAGTTCGGATTGAGGTCTAGTAGTTTCCGTTAATGAACAAGCATAGTTGATGGGAATGAAAAAATAGATTTCATTAGTTCTCGCTTCCATTCTTGAATTCTTAGCAATGTGGGCTGTTTGGTTATTCTTAGGCAGGATTTCATCTCGATATCTGCAATGGTTCCTCCTATGCTGAGTGCAAGCATAGTTGAACTATGCTTCTTGCTACCTCATTCTTCTTGTTCTTTTCCTTGGCATCATTTTAGTTGTCTGAAAGTTTGGTTGTTTATAAATTTGTTGAAGCAAACATAGTGGAGTTGAAAAACGAAACGGATGTTGATGATTTATGTTAGTGAACCCCAACTTGTTTGGGATTTAGGTGTAGTAGTTTTCCGTTCATGAACAATCATAGATAACGGGAATGAATGATAGGTTTTTATCAGTTCATGCTGCCATTCTTGAATCGTTTGGCAATGTGGGTAGTTTTGGTTATTCTTAGGCAATATTCGAACTTCATATCCTTCATGGTTCCTCCTATGCTTAAAACTTTTGAACTACTTCAACATTGGTACAACTTTTCACTCTATTAGATTGTATAAGATGTAAGATCTTAGGAT
This sequence comes from Przewalskia tangutica, assembly GCA_029844215.1. Classification (NCBI taxonomy): domain Eukaryota; kingdom Viridiplantae; phylum Streptophyta; class Magnoliopsida; order Solanales; family Solanaceae; genus Przewalskia; species Przewalskia tangutica. The sequence goes on along the minus strand of CM056730.1, from coordinate 21,584,630 downwards.
AGATGATAGGACGATTGAATTGTCGTCACAAATTAACTTGCAACTTTCTTGAAATCATCGTTTGAATTTCTCTGCTGCACTCTGCTATGAATGATATGCAACTTGATATATTTGTTGTTTTTTAGTGCATTATGTGATGAGATGGAGTAGCTTCCTTGCTGAATTTACCTATCTAATGCGAGGACTTTATCTAAATTACTAATAGCCTGTGATATTATAAGTCAAGTCCTTTGTGCTGCTGACTGAACTCTACCAAAGGAGTTGAGTTAGAGCCCTAAGCCTATGTTGTTCGGACTCTCCGAAAAAGCCGAGGAGTGTGTGTCGGATCCTCCAAAAGTAGTGTTCTTTTGGAGGATCCGACACGGTTACGACAGATGTTTTGGAGAGTCCGTGCAACATAGCCTAAAGCAGAATGTCAAATGCTAATCGTGATTTCATTATATCTGGCTAACTTTGAGACATAAAATCAATTTGCAGTGAATTTAGATTGTCTCTATGTTTCATGCCATATTGTGGTCAGTTTACTTAATCTCCTTTAACCAAACCCTTTTCATGCGCAGCAGCTGGAATCAAATCTTGAATCCTGAAGTTATGCCTATAACCCTCTTTAGATTACGTTCTTTTTTTTTTGTGTGTGTGGTAGGGGCGGGGGGACGTTGATAAGATCCATCCATTATATCTTCATGCACTTTTTTTCTTCATAAGCTTGGATTCTGTCGCAGCTTCATTTATTTGTGTAATTTACTTCCATTAGAAATTTCTCATAAAGCAGAATGCACTTCTATTCCTAATTTTATCTCACAGAACTAATGAATTCAGGCTGATGAAGATGAAAGTAATTGGCACAGAAAGAATCTAGATGAGGAGCCAGCATGGTCCCACAATTCTCCTCACGTAATTTCACAGTTTGCTCAGTGCTTTAGTGAGTGCAAATTATTTTTCTAAGTTACCACCTAAAATCTGTATTATTTTTGCATACAATTCGAAAAGTTTCTCCTAGGTAGTGCACTGGACTGTATTTTAATCATTCAAATCATTCCTTTTTTTGTTAATTCACAGTACAACAAATATGTGTTTTTAAGATGTCTGTGCTACTTATACATTGCAATTTTTGCGATCATCTAAAGAGAAACCGTTTTTCTTAATAACCATTGCCTAATTAGGATAAGGCAATGAACATGGTACATGATAGACTATTGCATGGAGCAAATATCGGAAGAAGCGAACTGAATGGAATTGTTACTTTACAAAAATCAACGCGAAGGATAGTGAAAAGAACGAATTCGATATGAACTTCAAGCACCCCTTAGATTCTCTTTTTGTTTTGACTGCCTTAAGTTAATATGCTAAGTGACTAATGTGTAGATTTCCATTGTTATTTGTTCGTTTCATTTATCAATATTTTTTATGGCTGTAGCTAATGCTATGGTTGGACCACGAGCATGGATAGGAGGAATCCTCAACCGATCGAGCAATAAACGGTTCGGAAGTGATAAATATCTTAACTACCCTTTAACTCCTCTTCAGGTAAACCAGATTACCATATTGGCCTTTGAGTTTATCTTACCTTTTACCTCTATTTCGTGTCTATCCAAGTTATATAGGCTTCTTTTGAGCCTATCTGGTTGAATTAGTTCCTTTGTCGAAGTGGTTCTTTCTGTTGGTAGAAATTTGTTGAGACTATCACGGATTTTTTTTAACTTCCCTTTGTAATTTATATCTTCTTAACATTGTGAATTTTGCATATATATTTAATTTCTTCCAGGAACAAAGCTTAAACAGGCTTCAAGAACGGCTTGGAGTACCTTTTGACGAAACACGCCTAGATCATCAAGTATTTCCAAAATGCTTGTTCTATTTCTCTTTCATGCTAATTTCGGTTCATAGTTACCATGAAACACTAATCCCTTGAAGATAGTGAAATTGGAACTTGCTACAGTCATGTAAAGGCATTTTTTTTATAAGGGACTTGGAATACTACATTTGTTGATCCAAGTTATCTACCTTTTGTTTTACAATTTATTAGTAAAATATTTTTTTAAATCTTTTGTACTGGATAGATGTATTTATCATATTAATAATTAAAGAATTATATTATACTGGTTGTATTCCCATAACAGCTTTGCCCCAGGCATTACGGGAATATTACAAAATATTATGTCTCTCCGATTTCATGGGAAAGCACAGACCTCACTATTTTATTACATCTAATCTTTATGATAATATCAGTATTTTTTTTATCATATCAGAGTAGTAACTTAGTTTATAAAAGTTGGAAAATTTGTAACTGCGTGCATTGTTTTTTTCTGGATTTTGTTTCTAACTGTACCTGCATCTCTTTTGAATTATAGTCTAATTTATGTTTTTACAACCTGTATTTTAGAACAATGACTAACTCCAATTTTCAGGAAGCTCTTCAAGCTTTATGGAATGCAGCATTTACCAATGTTAAGCTTAAAAGTCTGATCTCCGAGCAATGGAAAGAAATGGGCTGGCAAGGAGCAAATCCGTCAACTGACTTCAGGTCAAGTTCAGCCTTTGAGATGCTAAATGTTTTGTCAAGACACGTCCATACTTTTGTCAACGTTCGTAGCACGGAATGTGTAAGACCTCTTGGAAAGAGGAGATCCATTTTTGTATGTCAAACTGTGAATAAACTTTATTACGTGTCCCACACAACTGACACTAGTTATGTGAGGCTTCTTTTTGTCTCACAAGTTGGTGGACCCAAATCTTACATTTTTGGTTCCAAACTTTTGGTCCACCAGCTTGTGAGACAAAAAGAAGACTCACACAACTAATGTCAGTTGTGTGAGACACACAATAATTTTTTTCGTCAACTGTAACAATTAACAGAGTAGGTTTGCTTTGTCAGCTCTAGAGAAAAAGGTATTCCACTATTAATTTGCAATGCTCGTCTAGTGGCACTTCTATAACCATCAAGTAGATAAGTAAGGATTAGAGAAAGGTGATTCATGGCCTTGTTCTCTTTTGGCACTCTGTTAAAATATCCCAATGTAAAGTAATACTCCCTCTGTCCCAATTTATGTGACACTCTTTCCTTTTTAGCCATTCCCAAAAAGAATGACACTTTTCTAAATTTAGTAACAGTATAACTTTAAACTTCTCATTTTACCTTAATGAGGTGATGTACAACCACACAAATATTCTTAAACTCTGTGCCTAGTCAAACACCATCACATAAATTGGGACATGTGCTTGAATGCATATCTCAAAGGAATATCTCCCTATCTTCTGGCTTGTAATTTACTTTAGTAGTCTAAGATATTGATCTCATTTGAAAAGTCTTCTTTGGTGTAGGGGTTGTGGATTTATTTCGCTCGAGAATTTGCTGTATTTTGCAACAAGATATCCGGTATGATTATTCGGCTGTTCTGCAAAGAGCTTAAATTGCTCAGTAGGATAAGTGTTCATAGTATGAATGTCACATAATAATCATAACTAATTGTGGTTATTCAAAATCAAGGCTTGTTTTCATAGGTTGCTTTACAAGCAAAGTGGATCGAGAGCAACGTGGGAGTACCCGTTTGCAGTTGCCGGGATTAATGTTACATTCATGTTGATTCAGATGCTGGACTTATTCTCAGGTGTGTAGTGTAACTGCAAATTTACATTGACAATTTTCTGAGTATTCTTTTAATGTTTAAAATAATTCTCACTGTCTCCTATGTTGCTCAGACTCTTCAAAAATGTTGCCGCACTCGTGTCGGATCCTGCAAAAAAGCATTATTAGTTTTAAAGGATCTGACTCGCACCAACAATGTTTTTGGAGGGTCCGAGTAACATAGACCATCTCCACTGCTTTCAGATATCAATATTACACTTTATCTTATCTATAACCCCTTCTGTCCCAATTTATGTGAAGTTGTTTGCATTTATGTGAAGTTGTTTGACTGAGCACGATGTTTAAGAATGAAAGGGAGACTTTTGAAATTTGTGGTTTAAAATAAGTCAATAGATATTTGTGTGGCTATAGATCATCTCATTAAAGGCAAAATGAGAAGTTTAACATTATTATTACTAAATATAGAAATATGTCATTATTTTTGGGACCGACTAAAAAGGAAAAAATGTCACATAAATGAGACTGAGGTAGCAACAATGCTGATTGTTTCAAATTATACATTTTGCTACTATTTCAGTGGCCACATTTTGCCCTTGTTTTACTCTAGTCTAATTTGGATTTTTCTTTTTTCCTGCACTAATTTGTGGGCCGGATACAGACATGGCTGGTTATTCTCTGATTTTCATTTTCTCTATTAGTATTTAGATTGTCTTTCAGCTGGAAAAGATTATGTTATTGCTTAGAATAAAAAACTGTCAGCATTTTAGAGTAACTGAAAAATAAGAACCGACATTAATACTTCTTCTTTTCTCTTGCAGAAAAACCAAAGTGTCTTCCAGGATTAAATTTTGTTAAGTTAATAGGAGGTAAGCCAGGCATGTACATAGAAAATTTATTTATTTACTTCAGAATCAGGGAGCTTTTTAGATGACCTTGTTTTCTGAAGAAAAAAAAACTGCAGAAGATGACGAGGCATTTGATGTTCTATACTGTATAGCATTTGTGATGATGGATGCGCAGTGGCTGGCTATGCGTGCTTCATATATGGAGTTTAATGTATACTCTCTCTCTCTGTGTATGTGCATCTCTGAGTAATAAGTAACACATAGGCTATGTCTCCAAGCATTCCGCTCTATAGTTCTCTTGAACCATGAGCGTATGAATTTCCAACGGACGTCCTGTTAAAATTTGGCTCTTCCGTAAGCGATGTTTGACAGAAAATCCGTCGGAAACGTTACTGGCGAACAAATTCTGACGGATTTAGTCGGAAATCGATTCTCTGGTAGTGTTTGTTGTTCTCAATATGACAAATTGGTGAAGATAAATTGTATATCTAGACAGAAAGGAGAAAGGAATGTTTCACATTTGTAGGTTTCACGCGCTTCTATGTATTGTACTAAATGCCGTTTGTCTTATTCCATCAGGACGTTTTGCAAGCGACGAGGACACAGTTAGAGAGGGAATTATCATTAGAAGATATACAAAGAATAGAAGAACTGCCAGCATTTAACCTGATATAGAACACACACTTCTTCTCCCTCTATAATAGCTGAAAGTTCTTCAGCAGAATGAACTTTGATGCTCACAATATCTGCAGATTGGCTGCTGCTTTAGAAAATTGCTATTAAAGATAGGCAGAATGTTATAAAATGAACTAGATACATCCAATAGCCAGACCTGATTTTTTTTGTACAAAAGGTGATGGTTCTGGCAAGTCAATGTTCTGAATAAGTCCAACATTTTCTAGGAATCTATTAGTCCTATCAGGGATTTTAATGTTTTTTTGTGTATTTAAAGTAGTGGAAAATATAGAGAACTTCTAGCGCTCTTTACTTTTCTTTTTAATTTTGTTATATAAAAAATATCGGATTGAGATGAGTGTAAACGAAGCCACACAGCCAGTGAAGATTCATATGTCGATTTTAACTTGCTTGAGATTGAGGTGTAGTTGTTGAATGTTTCTAAATAGACTTAAGTGTTGTTGCAGGTAGGTTAATAATTTTTGACAGAAAAAATATGAAAACTTATAGTTCCCTTTTACTTTTGTTCTTAACGTTTTATATAAATGTCGCATTGAGACGAGTTTAAATGGAGTGAAATTGATAGTGAAGATTCATATAACTAATTCCAATTTGGGATTGATGTATAGTTGTTGAGCGTTATTCAATAGATAAGTGTTACTGGATCAGTGACATGTATCAAGTGTAACTCATAAGGTTAAATTAGTTTTAAAGATTGAATAAGGATAAGGTAGAAGCAATAATTTCTACCTATCCAACTTTTATATTTTATTACAAGGCGGAGAATCGAATCATCACCAACAAGGTGAAAGTTTAGATAGCCAACTAAATTAACTACTAATTTTCATAAATTGTTTTTGTAAAGAAAAAGAAAGAACACTATCTGTGTGATAGAATGAGCAAGAATAAGTTATTCACATAATCATATTTGTCGTTGATGAATGATGATGATAAGCCACCATCACATCTATAATGTGTTGTAGGTTTGGATATATTTTGAAAAAAGTTATCTTGTAAAGCATCCTTATTGAAATCCAAACATGTTCACCCCCTTTTTTTTAACCCTTTGGCATTCTACATGTGTTGTCCGAGAACTCTGATTAAGGGAAAAGTGTTCTCACCAAACACCAAAATTTCCACCTTTTGATAACAACCCAACTATTAATGAAGGGCAAAAGAGCCCTTCGACAATAAGTATAGGAGCAATTTTGGTCCTTTTTGTATAGAGACATACCCATATACAAGAACTTTTTGCAGAGTTGGATGACACTCCTTATTAAAAGAAGCTCAAATTATTATTATTTCTTGCACGATTACGGGAGCAAAGAGCAGAGTTACATTTTTCTTGCTTAACTGGCAGAAAAAAGTGTTGATAAGCAACTATTTTTCAACAGTGATACAAACTGAGATCAATAATATAATATAGACTAAAGAGAAACACCATAATGATATCAATAAACGAATCAAAGGCTTACAACTTTAACGAGGCTATAGATATTTATATGTTCTTTGACATTGCACATATTTATTATTTTATGATATTGCGAAACAAGAACAACAATAACAATATACATGTTGATGTTGGATTTGGTGTTGTGATATTTGGCCCAACATATCTCCTCAAGTATTGATATGAATGTGTAAGTATGTTGGGACAAATGTTACACAACATTCGGACCAACATTTTCTGAACAGATTTTGCCTTACTTCACGCGATGCAGTAATACTTGTGTAAATATTACTATGAGGTAAAAACGACCTGACAAGGTAAAAAGGAGCTGGTAAAAAATGAGTGAGGACTAAGTCAAAAGTTGTTTCTTGTCGTGAGGATCAAGCCAAAGCTTTTGAGATTATAACTCCCTGATCTTCTCCAACCAATCCCACCAGCAGTCCACATTTCCCTCAACTTCCACAACCGATCGATGAGCAATTCAATGAAGATTTTCTACTATAAATAGAGAGGCTATTGCAGAGAATCGATATCCAGAAAGTAAAAATACCAAGAGAGCTCTCGGGATTTCATCTCAGAAATCTGGATCACAAGTGTTGCCTGAGTGTGTTGACAACATTTTGTCCAACATTACAATTGTTGTTTAGATTTTAGATTAGTTTTGGATGAAACGATTGTAATGAGAGGTTGTCTATGTCTACTTAGTTAGATTTTTTAGGCAGAAGTCAACTGCGACTTTAACTTTTAATTCCTTTCCATTTTATCTTGTAAATATGTAAAGAAAGGAATTTGTATATTTGTATATAATATATATACAATACATTTAGTCATTGACCATCATAAGTTATATTATATACATAACTTATAAAAATTTAAACCTTTTGTGTTCTTTAAATTTCCGTTGTATTTACTCTTCAAAATTTTCTGTTTTGCTAAAGTGTTGTTACTGGTGTCGAACGACATAATTTCCGACATTCGAAAACAGAATTGGCATTCGAGTTTATTTCATTTTATTTTTATTGGTCCATAACCCATCTTCAATTGGTATCAGAGCCGACACTTAACACAATTAGTGTTTGGTCCTATTGTCATAAACTATGGATCCGACAAATCCAACTATTGGTAGACTTCCTATTTTAGATTGATAAATTATGCCTATTGAAAGATTCACCTATGTTCTCATATCAAATCAATTGATGTTAGGGCATGAAGATCTATAACAAATGAGTATGTTGTTCCAATGTTGCCACCGGATAAGGAAGGTTACATCCTTGTTAAACCTGAATCTGAATGGACTACAGAAGAAACCAATAATGCTAGCTTTAATAAAAAAGCCTTACATCCAATTTTTGGATGGGTTGATAGTATATGTTCAAACTCATTCAAAACTGCCCCATGCCTAAGGATGCATGAGATACTTTACAAATTCATTGTGAAGGTAGCTCAAGCGTTCGTCGAACAAGACTACACATGCTCATGAGTAAATATGAACGTTTAAGGATGGAAGAAGCGGATGATATTAAATCTTATTTTGAAAAGTTGATTAACATCTCAAATGAATGTCAAGTGCTTAGTGAATCATTAACCAACACTCAACTTGTTGAAAAGGCTCTATGTTCTCTTCCTGAAAAGTTCAATTTAAAGATTTGTACTATTGAAGAATCTCACAATCTTTCCACAATGGACCTTCATACCTTGATAAGCATTCTCAAAACTTATGAGATGAACATTGAGAATAAAAAGAAATTGTATAAAACAAGAATGTGACACTTCAAGTTCAATCCTCGTAGATTCAAATTGAAGAAGAGGATGAAAATCTTGAAGAAATTGGTGATGGTGCAAATGTTGCCTTACTCACTTGAAAATACAATTCGATGGTGAGAAAATTCAACAATGAGAGAAATCAACCTAAATCTAAAGAGCACCAAAACCAAGTCTTCAATCAAAAGCCCACTAGATTCCTTCCAAATGTTCAAAAAAGAAATCAACTCAGATCGAACCAAATTGATCCCAAACAACTTGAGTATGTGCAGTGTCATGCATGTTTGGGTTGTGGTCACTATGCTAATGAATGTGCAAACACTCTTAGAAAATTTGGTAAGAACCTATGGGTTTCTCTTAGTGATGATGAATGAGAAGATGAATGAGATCGTGAAATTGAAACACAAGCAATGCTGCCTACTATTTTCGAACAGTCTCTATCGAATAATGAATATGTCATATACAATGTTGTCTCAGATGCCACAATATTTGCTCCAACATCAGCAACGGCATCAACATCCTCAGGGACATCTGAAAGGTATGAATTCTTTAACTATTCTGATGTTAATTGCTTTAGTGGTTCTATTTTTGTTAGTGATGATGATTGTGTGGATCAAATTGAATGCAAAGATGATTTGATTAATGAATTATAAAGTATTTGTAAAGCCTTAATCATATAATTCAAGCAACTTGACAAAAGGTAAAACATTTAACTCATGAGAATTTAGTATTAAAAGACACGATAACCCGACTTGAGGTTGGAGTTACCAAAAAAGATATTGAATTTGGTAAGATCCGTGCAAAATTAAATTTAGCCGAAGCAACCTTCCGTAAGATCAACACGGGGACTTCGAAATTGAATGAGATACTCAACTTTAGTAAACCTTAGCATGCAAGAATTGGGTACAAACACTTTCTTAAAACCATATGCTCTAATCTCTTTGATAAAAATGAGAAAATATGTTTTATAAAAGAAAAAGGATGAATAATAGGTTCTCATATATGTCAAAGAATATGAAGTTTGTGTGTCATCACTGTAACTCCCCCGGACACTTCCATACTGTTTCAAACTTCAAAATTCTATGAGCAAAATGTTGTCCAACATTCCGGATAACAATCGAAGCAACATTTCTTAGTTTTAATAGAGTTTGAGTTCCTAAAAAGGATGTAACATGTAATGTTGCTATAACTGCATTAAGAACTAACATTTCAGGTTCTTGGTGCTTTGATAGTGGATGTTCTCGCCACATGATAGGTACAAAAGGTTTTCTAAAGAACTATGAGTTATTTAATGGAGGAAACATGACTTATGGAGGTGTCAGTAAAAGCAAAATAATTGGAAAAAGAATCTTGGGTGTTCCTGGATTTCCAGTCTTAAGAAATGTCTTACACGTTGAGGGCTTAATGGCTAATTTAATTAGTATTTGTAAAATCCGGGAAAAAAAATATCTTCTGGTTGGTTTTAAAAAGAAAAAAACTTCTGGTTGGTTTTAAAAAGAAAAAAGATAAGATATAAAAGAAAAGAAAATAAAAAAAATGTAGTAAAGTAAAGACAGCATGTGTTGTAGTTAAGAAATGAAATGTAGTAAAGGCATTGCATTGAGAGAAAAATGTAGTAAATGTAGTAAAGGCAACATGCATTGTAGTTAAGAAATAAAATGTAGTAAATGCAGCATTGAGGGCAGCATTTGCACGTCCCCCTTCCCTTTAGTTCCCCTCAATTTCTTGACTTTCCCTCTCCCATAGGTTATACAACCATCTCTACTTATACATTGTACTTATACACAAATAAAATACCTAGCACAAAGAATAGAAAATCAGAAAAAAAAAACAAGTGAACAAGAAGAGGAAAAATCTGGAAAATATCAAGAGAGGAAGGAGAACAAAAATTAGGGAATACTAGGGAGCAAAGATCACTTGTAGCAACCGAACAACAATCATTTTCACGCTTACAAGGTGAGTTTTCTCACTCAGAAATTCTTGGTAACATCCTTTATTTTAAGTTCAATACATGTTAGAATAAGAATTGAGTGTTGAAAAGAAATAATGAGTTTTTGATTGTTTAGACAACTAGTTGCGTCATGAACTTTACGAACTGGTTTCATTGAGTTATAATTATTAGATTTTAATGAAATTAGAAATAATGATACACCTCGCTAGTATGATCATATAGAACCAAAAATGAGGTAAAATGGACATACGGTTTAAAAGTTATCATAGTTCAAAGTTCCTGCCTTAGATTTGGCCGAAATTCGAAAAGGCATAATTACGGACTGTTTTTATAGAGTTTTACTTATTATAATTATATAAAAATTTACATGGTTGTAACATTATCTGTTACGGACAGATATAGCTAAAGAGGGGTTAAAACGGACTTACGAGTTGAGAGTTATTGTAGTTTGAAGTTGCTGCCTCGGGTTCATCGGAATCCAGAAGGGCAGGGCGTTGAAACGTAAATATGTACAAATCCGTGAGACATATGAAAATTTATGTTAAATGAAAGTTCTAAATCTCTCTGTTGTGGACATTATGAGACCTTACGGAGGTCTATCCGACTTACGGATTGAGAGTTATCGTTGTTTAAAGTTTATGCCTCGGATCTATCGAGATCCAGGAAGGGCAGCAAATAAAAGTGTAAATCTGTACCAAATTGCCTCGGATCTATCGAGATCCAGGAAGGGCAGCAAATAAAAGTGTAAATCTGTACCAAATGGTACAGAATATGAAAGGATGGTTCACATGAAGATGTGTAGATCTCTGTTCTCGTCGTTTTGAGATTTTATGGGGCTCGAACGGGTTTACGGATTAGAAGTTATGACTAATTTAAGATTTGGTCCTGTTTAATAAAAATTCTGCCGAAACAAATTTCATGTGGCTGTTTTGAGGATGAGTTTGTGCTAGTTACCCAAAGTAGTTTTAAATGAAATTTGATACAGTGAAAGATCCCCGTCTTACATTGGTTTCATCTTGAGAAAAACCTTAGTTGGAGTTATGGTTGAAAAGTTATAATCGTTACAAGTATGAATGACAGAATGTTGGGAAAGAGAATATTATTTATTTGATCTTCTGAAAAATATGAAAAGTAAATACGTGTTCACATAAATATATAATGGATCGGGTTGCACGCCGCAACAAAACGTAAAGTGAGTACGCGTTCACAAATACGTAAACATAATGGATCGGGTTGCACGCCGCAACAAAACGTAAAGTGAATACGCGTATGTAAACATAATGGATCGGGTTGCACGCCGCAACAAAACGTAAAGTGAATATGCGTTCACAAATACGTAAACATAATGGATCGGGTTGCACGCCGCAACAAAACGTAAAGTGAATACGTGTTCACAAATACGTAAATAGAATGGATCGGGTTGCACGCCGCACCAAATATGAAAGATGAATATATGTTCACCTATATATAAATACTTTGGATCAGGTTCCACGCCACGACAAATATGAAAAGTGAATACGCGTTCACAAATATATAAATGCAACAAATATATGGAAATGCAAGGGAAGGTCTTAACGTATAATACGAGATAAAATAAAGTGTTAGTTAAACTGAGAATTTCCTATGAGGAGTTGCTGCATATTTAAAAGTGTTGTAACCTAATATGTTTTTGCAATATGTTTATTACGTTATAATGTGATTGCACTTGGAATATTGTGGTGTTACTTTGAATTGCAGGGTAAGGTTCTCACTCAGCCCCGGATTGTAGGCCTGACTTTTTATTTAACATGTTTCAGGAAAGCGTGATAGAGGAAAGGCTCCACGTCAAGGCTAGCGATCATCCCGCAGCCTCTTGTCGTACCAAGTCCATTGCTTCGGGCTTGGTACTCGTCAGGTTCAGAATGTCAGTTTTAGTGTCTCGGAAAATGCTCGTGTGGGATGGTCTCCTCTCCAACTTAGAATAATCTTTGTCAGTATGTTTATGTAGAAACAATATTTGTACGAGCATGAGCTCGCGTTATGTTTTCAATAAAGTCATAAACAGATGTCTTTTTTGTCATTGTTATTAATAGCTCCGTATTTAAATATAAGTTTAAATTTCTAAATAAAGAGAATTAAATTGTGCTCCTGGTGGGAAGTAATTGTCCAGTGCCATCACGGCCTAAGTAAAGGCTTAGGAAAAGTTGGGGCGTGACAAATTGGTATCAGAGCTAAACCAGGTTAGGAGATTCTAGGAAGTTTTTTCGAGTTGGGTGTTTGAACGGTTACTTATTGCGACGGTGTGCGCGCCACCTTAGTAATAAGTGAACGGAATAACATCCTAAAGTTTTCCTACTTTCATACTCTTCTCGTGCCTAACTTGAGTCTTTTTCAAGACTTGATTCTTGTACTACCTCTTTCACGCGGGTTAGGAAGAAGATTGTACAACGTTATACTGACCAATAATTGTTGTGTAGATGGTGATTATAAGGCGAGTTCCAACAAAGAGGGAAGTACTCGAGGAACAGGCAAAGGAAATGCAAGCTCAGAAGGAATTCATGCGTCGTAAGATGAACTCGGGAGATGATTTTAACGAGTATATGGGCGACACAATTGTACTTTGTGTGTATTTGCTTAGGAGTAGACAGAAGAGGCGTTCCTATGACCTGACCTTTTTCAACTTTCCGATTGGAGTCATATTACAGATAATATTCAACACTGTCCCGGAAAAATTTCAATCCTCATTCAGAGGGGCAAAGATGCTAAAAGGACATGTTATAGAAGATTCCTTGACCAAATTTCTATTTCAGGTAATAGTAGTAAGGGAAAGAATGAGCGAAATGGAAAAGGAAGCAAGGAAGAAGGTTCACAGGGAGTTGAATGCCAATCGACAGAATATGTGAATTATGCGGTTAAGCCCTTTAGAACGTGTTGTAGTAGGTCCATGTTCGAGTAAGAGAGCTATCTGGAATGGCATAGAATGACATGCTCTGATGTATTGTAATGTCATGAAATATTTTCAAATATAAGGAATGAAGCATTATTAATGCAAGTTATGAGTTGTCATTATTTTTTCGTTAATCTGCGTTTCCTTGTGGTGTTGCATGCTTATGAACTATAAGAAAATTTTAAGAGCTAGAGTAGACATTTCGTCTTCTAAAATATAAGTGTGTTTGTCTTCACAGAAAATGGTGAATTCACAAATCCCGGGGGCTCAAGAGGAGGTTCATCACGAAGCTCATGTACCTCCAGTTGACGTAGTGGTGTCTGAAGGAAGCGAAGAAGATGTCGGAGAAAATGTTGGAGAGAACCAGAGTCAAATGACCCAAGAAACGGTGGGACAAAAACTAGATAGACTCATAGAGTTAATGACATCTGCAGTTCCACACATGGTTCCGCCCGCACCTAGTGTCTCTGTCATAGCCCCGAACCAGAACCAGACGGCCCGGGAGGCGGTGCGCGCACACGGATCGAGTGTAGAAGCTCAGCGATGCACGATAGGCTATGGGCAAATTTTATGAGGAGAAGAGAACCACTTTACTCAGGGAAGGACCCCAAGGCCGACCCGATAGTATTCCTCGATGAAGTCGAAGACTTAATGTTCACATTGGGATGCGTGGAGACGCAGGGCGTCAACTTGGTAGGCGCACGACTAGTGGATGACGCAGGGGTGTGGTGGAGGAATTTTAGGAAAAATCGTCCCCCGATGTCACCACCAATGACATGGGAAGGGTTCAGAGCGATATTCATTAAGAAATTCATGCCTAATACGTGCAAGGATGCGCTCAGATGGGAGTTTGAACAGTTGAAGCAAGGTGACCGCAGTGTACAAGAATATGATACACAGTTCGTGAGGTTATCGGCATACAACACACATGTCGTCCCTACAGAAAGGGAGAAAGTCAAGCGATTTGTTGAGGGTTTAAACCCGAACATAGAAGAGAAGGTGGTGGCGTTAGCCAACGATCGAACCTATCTTCAGATTGTCGATATGGCTTTGAGGGTAGAAGGTTTCGCTAAAGCAAAAAGAGAATATTCGCAGAAGAGATTTCGGACGTCAGGATCATTTAATCAGAGTCAAAATCAGAAGCAGGAGTTTAGTAAAAGATCTTCAGGACTGAACCAATCTGTGGGCCAGTCTTATTTCAAGCCTAAGGGGCACATTTGGTTTAATTACCAAGGTAGCAAGGACAAGGCCACCAACCCTAACAAAGGAGATGACAAACCGATTTGTAAGATTTGTCAAAGGAAACACACTGGAGAATGTCGGCTCTTAACGAAGGCATGTTATAACTGTGGAGAGTCAGGCCACTATGCCAGGGATTACAAAAAGAAGACTCAAACTCAATCTATTCAGGGGAGGTCAGAAGCAACCAGTGCTCTGAGGAAATCGGAAACCAACCCCGCCAGAGTCAGGGAAGTCAACAACCCAATAATTCTAATCGGCTCTACGCTTTGCCCCAGAGGAATGAGGCAGAAGCATCTAATGCGGTGGTCACAGGTATTTTACTGGTCTAGAGTATTTCCTGCATTTGTATTATATGATCCCGACTCTACATTTTCATATGTGGCAATGGGTTTTGCTAAAAATTTACACATACAAACTTCTTATTTAAGTGAACCTTTTGAGGTTGTGACACCAGTATGGGCCTCAATTTGGGCCTCTCGGGTGGTAAATAATTTCCCATTAGAAGTGAATGACAGGAGAGCAATGGTGAATCTAGTACTACTTGATATGGTAGACTTCAACGTCATTTTGGGTATGGATTGGTTGTCGGCATGTTATGCCATGTTAGATTGTCGGCGAAAGATAATGATATTAACTTTTCCCGGAGAACCAGAAGTTGTTATAAGGGGTAGGATTGGAATATCCTCAGGTCAGTTTATTTTCTACCTTGGGGCTAAAAAATTATTGAGAAGTCACGAATTAGATGCAGCATATCGCTAATATAGTAGATACCCGATAAGAATCTGACGGTGAATGATGTTCCTATTGTTCGAAAATTTTGGAGGTTTTCTGAAAATCTTCGGGCCTTCTAGGATAGAAGTGAAATTTTCTATAGAGTTAATTACGGGTACAAGACCCATTTCTATTCCTCCATATCGAATGGCCCCAGCTAAATTGAGAGAGTTAAAAGAACAATTGAAGGATCTTCTGGATAAAGGCTTTATAAGGCCTAGTGTTTCCCCTTGGGGTGCACTAGTCCTGTTTGTGAAGAAGAAAGACGGATCGCTCCGATTGTTCATCGATTATCGGCAGCTCAATAAGGTCACGATCAAGAATCGATACCCATTACCAAGAATTGATGTTCTTTTTGACCAACTTCAGGGAGCTAGCTATTTTTCCAAGATTGGTCTCCATTCGGGATATCATCAGCTGAAAATAAATTCGGATGCTATATCAACGACGCTTTAGAACCGTCTGACCATTATGATTTCGTGGTCATGTCTTTTGGGTTAACCAATGCCCCAACGACTTTTATGAATTTAATGAACAGAATCTTCAAACCATTCTTAGATTTGTTCGTGATTGTGTTCATAGATGATATTCTAATTTACAGTAAGAGTGTTGAAGAACATGAAGAGCATCTGAGGGTAGTGCTTCAAGTCTTAAAACAGAAGAAACTATATGCTAAATTTTCAAAGTGTGAATTTTGGTTGGAAAAAGTTAGCTTTTTTTGGCCATGTTGTGTCAATGGATGAAATTATGGTAGACCCCCAGAAGATAGAAGCAGTGATGAACTAGCCGAAACCGACCACTCCGACAGAGGTTAGAAGTTTCTTGGGTTTGGCTGGGTATTATAGAAGATTCGTAAAAGGCTTTTCTAGTCTTGCTGCCCCCTTGATCCGGTTGACTCAAAAAGCGGTTAAGTACCAGTAGTCAGAAGCATGTGAAGCAAGTTTTCAGAAACTAAAGAAATTATTGACTACTGCACCAGTCCTAACCTTGCCATCGTGACAAGAAGGGTTCACAGTCTATTGCGATGCCTCTAGAGTTGGGTTAGGATGTGTCTTGATGCAGTTTGGAATGGTTATTGCGTATGCATCTAGACAATTGAAGATACATGAGAAGAATTACCCAACTCATGACTTGGAATTGGCTGCGGTGGTGTTCGCCTTATGAATATGGAGACATTATTTATATGGTGTGCATGTGGACATATTTACAGATCATAAGAGTTTGCAGTACATAACCACGCAGAAGAATTTGAATCTCTGACAAAGAAGATGGTTAGAGTTGCATAAGGATTATGACCTTAGTATTCTTTACCATCCTGGGAAAGCCAATATGGTGGTTGATGCACTCAGTAGGAGATCAATGGGCAGCTTGGCCCATTTGGCAATATAAAAGAGGGGTATTGTTCATGAGGTACAAAAGTTGGGAAACCTCGGGGTTAGTTTAACTGAGATCAGTGAAGGTAGGGTGGTGGTACATGATACCTCGCGATGCGCCTTAGCCGAAATAAAGAAAGTCAGTTTGAGGATACGGAGTTTGTTGGATTTCAGGAGAGGATTCAACAGGGAAAACCTTCACAGTTTACATTGGGAGATAATGACGGAACCCTTCGGTATAAGGGTATGTTATGTGTTCCTAAGGTAAAGGATCTAAGGGGGAAGATCTTAGATGAGGGTCACACCATAAGATATTCCGTTCATCCAGGGTCAACAAAAATGTATCAGGACCTCAAGGCAAATTACTGGTGGGACGGGATGAAGAAAGACATTGCGGAGTTTGTCGGGAGGTGTCTTATATGTCAACAGGTGAATGCTGAACATCAAAAACCTGGCGGACTACTTCAGGACATTGGAGTTCCCATGTGGAAATGGGAGATGATTCACATAGATTTTGTAACTGGTCTACCGAAAACTCGAGAAGGGTATGATTCTATTTGGGTGATTGTTGATCGTCTTACAAAGTCAGCCCATTTCCTACCAGTCAAGACTACGTATCGCGCACCACAGTACGCGCAAATTTATTTGAAGGAGATTGTGCGGTTACACGGGATTCCGTTACATATTATTTCAGATAGGGGTTCCCAGTTCACCTCACACTTTTGGCAAAGTTTCCAGCAGGGTCTTGGGACAAAAGTTAAGTTGAGCACGACCTTCCACCCGCAAACAGATGGAAAAGCTGAGCGAACAATTCAAACACTTGAGAACATGTTGCGATCTTGTTTGTTAGATTTTCAGGGAAGTTGGTTGGACCATCTCTGTCTAATTGGGTTTGCCTACAACAATAGTTTTCACTCTAGTATACAAATGGCCCCATTTGAGGCATTGTATGGACGAAAATGTAGATCTCCACTGGGATGGTTCGAGGTGGGTGAGACGCAGCTGTTCGGACCTGAAGTCATTCAGGAAACAAATGATAAGGTACAGATGATTCAGAAGCGGATCAAAACAGCTCATAGCCGTCATAAGTCCTATGCGGATCATCGGAATAGAGATCTTAAATTCCAAGAGGGGGAGAAAGTATTTTTAAAAGTGTCCCCAATGA
This sequence comes from Przewalskia tangutica, assembly GCA_029844215.1. Taxonomy (NCBI): domain Eukaryota; kingdom Viridiplantae; phylum Streptophyta; class Magnoliopsida; order Solanales; family Solanaceae; genus Przewalskia; species Przewalskia tangutica. The sequence continues at coordinate 21,566,885 of CM056730.1, read as the reverse complement.
AGGGAGTGATGCGCTTTGTAAGAAAGGGAAATTGAGCCCAAGGTTTATTGGGCCATATGAGATCTTGCGAAGAGTGGGGAATGTGGCTTACGAATTAGCACTTCCACAAGAGCTGGAAGCAGTGCCTCCGATATTTCATGTGTCAATGTTACGAAAATACTTGCACGATCCGAGTCACGTCATCTTTCCCCAGGAGATAGTTCTTAATGAAGAGCTTCAATACGAAGAAGTTCCGGTAGAGATACTTGACGGGAAGGTTAAGCGCCCGAGGAATAAAGATATTGCTTCCGTGAAGGTCCTATGAAGGAATCACTCCACAGAAGAGGCCACGTGGGAAGCTGAAGATGCGATGAAAGTCAAATATCCATTTCTCTTTGAATAAGGTAATAAAAAAAATGTGTTACATAGTACTTCATATGTGTACTATATTTTGCGTGTCTATATGCATGTGTTACAATCTTATTCACATTCGAAGACGAATGTTGCTTAAGGAAGGGAGAATGTGAAATCCCAAATTATTGTTACAAGAATGAATGAAAAATCCCGAAATTTGTTGGGTGTCTATGTGATTATGTTACGACCTTATTCACATTCGAGGACGAATGTTTCTTAAGGAGGAGAGAAAGTAAAATTCGGAAAAAAATATATCTTCTGGTTGGTTTTAAAAAGAAAAAAACTTTTGGTTGGTTTTAAAAAGAAAAAAGATAAGATATAAAAGAAAAGAAAATAAAAAAATGTAGTAAAGTAAAGATAGCATGTGTTGTAGTTAAGAAATGAAATGTAGTAAAGGCATTGCATTGAGAGAAAAATGTAGTAAATGTAGTAAAGGCAGCATGCATTGTAGTTAAGAAATAAAATGTAGTAAAGGCATCATTGAGGGCAGCATTTGCACGTCCCCCTTCCCTTTAGTTCCCCTCAATTTCTTGACATTTCCCTCCCATAGGTTATACAACCATCTCTACTTATACATTGTACTTATACACATAAAATACCTAGCACAAAGAATAGAAAATCAAAAAAAAAAACAAGTGAACAAGAAGAGGAAAATCTGGAAAATATCAAGAGAGGAAGGAGAACAAAAATTAGGGAATACTAGGGAGCAAGGATCACTTGTAGCAACAGAACAACGATCCTTTTCACGCTTAAAATGTGCGTTTTCTCACTCAGAAATTCTTGGTAACATCCTTTATTTTAAGTTCAATACATGTTAGAATAAGAATTGAGTGTTGAAAAGAAATAATGAGCTTTTGATTGTTTAGACAACTAGTTGTGTCATGAACTTTACGAACTGGTTTCACTGAGTTATAATTGTTAGAATTTGATGAAATTATAAAGAATGGTACACCTCGCTATTATGATCATATAGAACCAAAAAATGAGGTAAAATGAACATACGGTTTAAAAGTTATCATAGTTCAAAGTTCTTGCCTTAGATTTGGCCGAAATTCGGAAAGACATAATTACGGACTGTTTTTATTGAGTTTTACTTATTAGAATTATATAAAAATATACATGGTTGTAAATTTCTCTGTTACGGAAATATATAGCTAAATATGGGTTTAAACGAACTTACGAGTTGAGAGTTATTGTGGTTTGAAGTTTCTGCCTCGGGTTCATCGGAATCCAGAAGGGCAGGGCGTTGAAACGTAAAATTGTACAAATCCGTGAGAAATAGGAAAATTTGTGTTAAATGAAAGTTCTATATCTCTCTGTTGTGGACATTTTTAGACCTTACGGAGGTCTATCCGACTTACGTATTGAGAGTTATATCTGTTTAAAGTTTCTGCCTCGATCTATCGAGATCCAGGAAGGGCAGCGAATAAAAGTGTAAAACTGTACCAAATGGTACAGAATATGAAAGTATGGTTCACATTGAGATGTGTAGATCTCGGTTCTCGTCGTTTTGAGATTTTATGGGGCTCGAACGGGTTTACGGATTAGGAGTTATGACTAATTTAAGATTTGGTCCTGTTTAATAAATATTCTGCCAAAACAAATTTCATGTGGCTGTTTTGAGGATGCGTTTGTGCTAGTTACCCAAAGTAGTTTTAAATGAAATTTGATATAGTGAAATATCTCCGTCTTACGTTGGTTTCAGCTTGAGAAAGTTGAAAAGTTATAATCGTTACAAGTATGAATGGCAGAATGTTGGGAAAGAGAATATTATTTATTTGATCTTCTGAAAAATATGAAAAGTGGATACGTGTTCACATAAATATATAAATATATAATGGATCGGGTTACACGCCGCAACAAAATGTAAAGTGAATACGCGTTCACAAATACGTAAACATAATGGATCGGGTTGCACGCCACAACAAAACGTAAAGTGAATACGCGTTCACAAATACGTAAACATAATGGATCGGGTTGCACGCCGCAACAAAACGTAAAGTGAATATGCATTGACAAATACGTAAATATAATGGACCGGGTTGCGCTTGCAATAAAGCGTAAAGTGAATACGTATTCACAAATACGTAAATAGAATGGATCGGGTTGCATGCCGCAACAAATATGAAAGATGAATATATGTTCACCTCTATATAAATACTTTGGATCGGGTTCCACGCCGCGACAAATATGAAAAGTGAATACGCGTTCACAAATATATAAATGCAACAAATATATTAAAATACAGGGGAAGGTCTTAACGTATAATACGAGATAAAATAAAGTGTTAGTTAAACTGAGAATTTCCTATGAGGAGTTGCTGCATATTTAAAAGTGTTGTAACCTAATATGTTTTTGCAATATGCTTATTACGTTATAATGTGATTGAACTTGGAATGTTGTGGTGTTACTTTGAATTGCACGGTAAGGTTCTCACTCAGCCCAGATGGTAGGGCTGACTCTTTATTTAACATGTTTCAGGAAAGCGTGATAGAGGAAAGACTCCACGTCAAGGCTAGCGATCGTCCCGCAGCCTCTTGTCATACCAAGTCCATTGCTTCGGGCTTGGTACTCGTCAGGTTCAGAATGTCAGTTTCAGTGTCTCGGGAAATGTCCGTGTGAGATGGTCTCCTCTCCAACTTAGAATAATCTTTGTCAGTATGTTTATGTAGAAACATTATTTGTACGAGCATGAGCTCGCGTTATGTTTTCAATAAAGTCATAAACATATGTCTTTATTGTCATTGTTATTAATAGCTCCGTATTTAAATATAAGTTTAAATTTCTAAATAAAGAGAATTAAATAGTGCTCCTGGTGGGAATTAATTGTCCAGGTGCCATCACGCCCTAAGTAAAGGCTTAGGAAAAGTCGGGGCGTGACAGTATTAGTCAACTGTGTGATGACGATCTTAAGGTAAAGTTTAATAAGAATGCATGTAAAGTTACGAATGAAGCAAATAAATGTGTCATGACAGGTACAAGAACATGTGACAATTGTTATCTTGTTGTAAGACAAGAAACATGCAATAATGCTAAGGTAGATGACACAACACTATGACATCAAAAGTTGGGGCATGTCAACTACCGCAATTTAGAAAAATTGGTCTCATATGAAGCGGTTAGAGACATACCCAAACTTAGCCATAAAGGTAAAACTGTCTGTGAAAATTGTTTGAAAGGTAAGAAAACTCATGTCTCTCATAATGTTATCCAACACAACGGACAACATTCAAGTGTGTCTCACTGTTTTCAATTGCTACATATATATTAAATGGGCCCAATTGAAGTAGATAGTCTAGGAGGCATGAGTATTCCTTTGTGATAGTAAATGATTTTTTTAGATATTCATTAATATATTTTTTGAAAGAAAAATCACAAACGTTTGACATGTATAAAATCTTGCACTCTAGAATTAGAAATTTATTATATTCTCCTATTTTTCGGATTAGATCCGACCATGGAAAAGAATTTAAAAATAGTTCATTCACAATTTTTTGTGAGAAAAAAGGAATTTTCCATGAGTTTTCTGCCCTAAAACTCCTCAACCGAATGGGGTTGCAGAACAGAAGAATAGGACATTACAAGAAATGGCTAGAGTGATGCTTAGTTCTAAACATTTGTCAAAACCTTTATAGGCTGAAACCTTGAATACTGCTAATCACATCGCTAATAGAGTCTATTTAAGGCCAGGAACAAAGATTACACCCTATGCGATTATAAATGGAAAGAAATCAAACTTGCGTTACTTTCATGTTTTTGGGTGTATTTGTTATATTTAAATGACAGGGATCCTTTGGAAAAAATTTGACTCTAAGAGTGATAAAGAATTGTTTATTGGTTATTCGCAAAATAGTCATGCTTATCGAGTATACAATCTGAGATCCAGAACTGTACAAGAGTTTGTAAATGTTATCTTTGATTTATATTTCTAATGTTTCAGGAAAAACTATTGAAAATAACATGATAGATACAATGGAAAGTCCACAGAGTGTAGAAGAATCAGATATTGCCACAATTATTTCCATACCTGAAGCAACATCTGAAACAACAATAGAGACCACAAAGGGTGGGGAGTCAAGTGCTGAATTGTTAGACCAAGTTCATACGGACCCCTCATTAAGGATTAGGAAGAATCATCCAATGGGCCAAGTGATAGGGGAGTTTTTGAAGGAATTAGAACAAGAGGCAAAAAACCACTCAACTATAGAGAAATGGTAAGGTATGTGTGTATGTCAAACATACACCAAGAGGTTAGTATTTCTTGTTTTATATCTACATTAGAACCAAAGAATGTTGTAGAAACACTTAAAGATAATTTCTGGATACAAGCAATGCAAAAAGAGTTTGAACAATTTTCTCAAAATGAAGTCTGAGACTTAGTTCCACATCCAGATAATACAAATGTAATTGAAACTAAGTGGATTTTTAAAAATAAATCAGACGAATCAGGAATAATTGTTAGAAACATAGCACGTCTAATTGCACAAGGTTATACTCAGGTTGAAGGAATTAATTTTGATGAAACCTTCGCACCTGTAGCTAGAATCGAGTCGATTAGACTTTTACTTGGCATTGGCTGTTGTCTGAAAAGTACTTTACACCAAATGGATGTAAAAGGTACCTTCTTAAATAGTTATCTAGACAAGGAGGTATATGTTGCACAACAAAAAAGATTTGAAGATTCTTACCATCCACACTATGTGTACAAGCTTAAAAATACTTTGTATGTATTGAAACAAGCCCCTCGTGCATGGTATGGTCGTTTAACTAACTTTCTTCTTAAATTTGGTTTTAACCATGGCGAAGCAGATCGTACTTTGTTTATTAAACAACACATTGTAGATATTATAATTGCTCAAATCTACGTGGATGACATAGTCTTTGGATCGACTTTATAGTAGTACCTAAAATCATCTGTTGAAGTTATATCATCGACATTTAAAATGAGCATGATGAGGGAACTGATTTTTTTCTTAGGCTTGCATATAAAGCAAAGTGAGGATGAAATTTTTATCTCATAGAGTAAATATTCCAAGAATCTAGTTAAAAAATTTAATTTGGAGAACGCTAAACAAATGAAAATGCCAATGGGTTCATCGCCGAAGGTATGTAAGGATATGTTGGTGAAAATGTCAACCCAATATTATATCGATCAATGATAGGTAGCCTTCTTTATCTTACTGCTAGTCACCCGGATATTATGTTTAGTGTTTGTGTTTGTGCACGTTTTCACGACTGTCCCAAAATGTCACACTTAAATGCCGTAAAACGTATTATTCGATATTTTGCTGGCACATGTGAGCTGAGAATCTTGTATTCTAAAGACACTAATCCTAACTTAATAGGATTTAGTTACTCGGATTGGACTGGAGATGTGGATGATAGAAAAAGTACAAGTGGATGATGTTTTTATCTTGACAATAACCTTGTTTCATGGTATAGTCGTAAACAAAACTGTGTCTCACTTTCAACTGCTGAATCTGAATATGTAGCAGCTGAAAGTTGTTGCTCTCAATTAATATGGCTACGATATATGTTAGACGATTATGAATTTGCTAGCAACATTTTAATTTTGTACTGTGATAATTTGAGTGCTATAAATATTTTCAAAAATCTAGTTCAGCACATAGCTAGTTCAAATTGAACACGTTGACACTCTTCATCAACTAGTTGATATTTTTACAAAAGCTTTGGACCATGAGAGATTTTCTAGTTTGAAGAAATATTTCGGTCTTTGTAATCTCTAAAAGGCATTTTTAATGAATGTCGGCTGAAATATTTTCTAACATTTCGGGTGACATTTACATATGTTATATCACTAACTGATTATTGTTGATGTACGGTGCATAACGTTTGGTCACACAAGCATGATCCTTCAATAAGAATATGTTATCAAAGTGATACCGTTCTCTCTCTCTCTCTCTCTCTCTCTATATATATATATATATATATATATATATCATAAAGAAGGAGTATCAAAATAAGGCAAAGCCTTTACAAATATTTGGCAACTGTGAAAAATGGGCAAAGCCCGTGAAAAATATAGTTCCTATTCTATAAGAGTATTGAGTGCTTCAAAAGAGATTTGAGAATACCATAAAAGTATTCTTATTTTTTTACATGAAAAATATTTTATATGTGTTATATGATTGGACCAAGTACACGATGGAAAATGTTACATTGGTCCAGTGGTCAAACTCATAAAGTGAAAATTCTTGTGGGATCAAAATACTTGTGTCGTCTAAAATGTTGCTAACAATTGTTGATATTTTCAGAATGTGATATGTGTTGGGATGTTACTCTTATCTGATTTTTGAAATATCAGATTTTACTCCCTATTATATGCCTTGTTTAATGTAATTTCAGAATTTAAAATGATAAGATTAAATTTTATTCCTACCGTGATGTTTATTTTTTATCCCAATATTTTAGGTGTAACTTATTGTGTAAAATTGAAACACCTAAAAATAAGGGATTTTGTTGCTAAGAAAAGGTTTGACATGTATATAAATATTCCTCTCATTTGCTATTATTTTATCATTTCCGATTTTCTCATTAAAAAGGGAGGGAAAATCACATCGGGTATACATCTACCTACCTAACCGGTGAAATCACCAAACCAAACTCCAATCTATATCAGAAACCCTAACTTCTCAAAACCCTCTCCCAAATTTTCACCAATGGAAATATCACGAATGTCATCCAACATTAACTCCAACACTCCAATCAGCACAAGCCTTCCAATGAATACGGAGGCTTTCGAGCATAATGATCCCTAGCAAACAGAACAACCATCCTCTTCCTCCAATCTCCCAGAAAACCCATGTACACCAATAGTTTTTAAAGGTTTTGATGAACCTTTAGATATTAGCTATCACGAGAGATGATAATAACTCTATAGATGTTGATGAGACTGTTAATTTTTCATCTTTGGGTAAAAGGTCAAGGTCCTCTACCTTCCCTACTCATCGATCGAGTAGAGTTTTTGAGAAAATAGTCCAAGAAGGATCGAGTAACAAAAGGTCTAGATATGAAACATCTATACCCACTTACTCGAGCGGTGCAAGTGAAGATACAAACTATGTGCTTTCAACAGAGGAGAGTGAAAAAGAACCATATGCTTGGTCTGACCAAATGTGCCTCGAAAGGAAATTCGGATGACACTCCTTTAAAATAATTCTTTCCAAAGGAGTTCCCGGACACGCAAAGTCGAGTGCTACTCTCGATGTGTGCTTGATGCCACAACATCTCGGACTACATTTCATTGACATCGAAAGGCGCTGCTGACAACATCCTCCAGTGATCAGAATCCATTGATTCAGACTTTGAGGTATATGCTTACTCATATAAATTCTATTGTAAAACTGACTATGATATGTGGGACTATTACAAGAATAGAGTAATCAGGCCTGAGAAAGTAATAGACATTGCCTCTTGTACTGAATATGGACTGGTAGAATTCTTAAAGGACAGACAACTCCTAGGATTTGTCACTGAAAAAGGACAGTATGTTGATAATCTAGTAAAGTTGTTTTACGCTAATGTGAGTCCTGTTATACAGAAGACCTCCTCAAAGAAATTTGGGAAGGTATATATGTACAACAAGGTCTATTTGTTTATTCCTTCTATTATAAATCAATGTATGGGACTAGATGTTGGAGATAATGTTAGAGAAGCAGAACATGTCATGGACAATAGGTATGAAATGATTGAATATCTCACTGGAGGTATGATGAAGAAGTGGATCCCTAGATGTTCAGCCTCTAAACTAACAACCTTGTTTTCTACCCTCCACAAAATTGTTATTCATAATTGGCTTTCTTCAATGAATGAGTCAATTGTGACATCTGAACAAGCCACTTTATTGTATAAAATTGGAAAAGGTTTGAAAGTTGATTTGGGAAAAATGATATTTCATCAAATTTCCAACTTGGCTGAGAAAGAATCAACTTCAATCCTTATTTTTCCATCTCTGATCTACAAAGTATTAACCACACAAGGCTTTGATCCTAAGAGAGAAGACACTTTAGGGAAGGCTCATAAGCTTTACATTGTAACAAAGTAATTTTGAAGAGCAAGGACAGAGTCATCGACTTGCCCTGAAAGAAGGAAGCTGAAAGTGAAAATGTTTCCAGAAATGTCAACAACACTGCAGGCAACCTTTGGTCGGGACAATCTACCTTGTCTGAGAATGACTTGTGGATCAAATTGAAAAAAATCAACCAACAGATTTCTGAGGTTGATGCTGCAAAAAATGCCTTGATATAAGCTAGAGACCATTTCATGATGCTATTTTCTTCACAAAAAGAGGGAGATGATGCTGATCCAAGGGGATGAAGCTAAAGGCTGGAGGAAGCTAAAGGATGTTGTGTAGAGGAAGTTGAAGCTGTTGTGCATGAGTAGAAAACTGCATGGAGTTGTTGCTGTTGTCGATGCTGTATGAGGATCTTTAGTGGATTGATATTGATATTTATTGACAATGAATATTTGTATTGTGGTTTGTATATATTGGATGATATGTGATATGTGTGCTCATATTTTTTCTTTTATAATCCTATGAATCGATATACACATGTTTGCTTGTATGCCATCACAGGTTAAGGGGGAACATGACCTTGAAATTGTTGATCAGAGATGTCAGATAATATTTGTGACAACATCCTAAGTCAACTTTACATTTTAATGTGTTTTGTGAAGAAAGACAAAATTGGGAGATTGTTAATGTTGGATTTGGTGTTGTGACATTTGACCCAACATATCTCCTCAAGTATTGATCTGAATGTGTAAGTATGTTGGGACAAATGTTACACAACATTCGTACCAACATTTTCTAAACAGATTTTACCTTACTTCACGCGATGCAGTAATACTTGTGTAAATATTACTATGAGGTAAAAACGACTTGACAAGGTAAAAAGGAGCTGGTAAAAAACGAGTAAGGACTAAGTCAAAAGTTGTTTCTTGTCGTGAGAATCAAGCCAAAGCAGTTGAGATTATTACTCCCTGATCTTCTCCAACCAATCCCACCAGCAATCCACCTTTCCCTCAACTTCCATAACCGATCGATGAACAATTCAAGGAAGACTTTCTACTATAAATAGAGATTCTACTGCAGAGAATCGATATCCCGAATCAGAAAGTAAAAATATCAAGAGAGCTTTCGGGATTGCATCACAGAAATCTGGATCACCCAGTGTCACGACCCGACCTTGGACCCGTGACTGGTGTCTTACCCCGGGCACCCTTGTGATACAACATCAGAGAAAACCAGCGGAAGTAAACTCATAACAAGAAACCATATAAAATATGAAACAGGCTAACCCAAAATGGTTACCTTTCTGTAAACATAAATATAATAAAAACTGAACAGTTACATCCCAATTTATAACAGGACCTCTAAGAGTGTGTAACCACTATGACGGGACAGGGCCCCGTCATACCCCTGAATGTACAAAATATCTACAACATCAGGGAGGACCGTACCAAAAGTCAAGCCTCCAGAGAAATTGAGCTTCTGACACCTGAGCAAAGATCCTAAGAATGAGGATCCACCACCTGCTTACCCCTACATGCGGCATGAACGCAGCCCCCGAGGAAGGGGGTCGGGACACAATATGTACCAAGTATGTAAAACTGGAAAATACTGTAATAATATGATAAGTATAAAATAAGCTGGAGTCATGGATGAAAATAAAATTATGTTACACTGTGCCTTACTAACAATGAGAGTAACAAGTATAAGCTTTACTGCATAAAAATATGAGGCTCATGATCAAAACAGGGTCCCTCGCCCGTAGTATCATTAAGCAATCCTACTCCTGGGACTATTTCACCCGCATAGGTCATGTGGACCCGCATGAGGTCATACGCCTCGCATGAGACTATTTCACCCGCATGGGACTATTTCACCGCGTGGACCGGTGGGCCCGCGTGAGTACTGGCGCGCTCGCGTCATGGGTAGCAAATCCATGGCATAAGTAGTAACGGGGTTTACCAGTAATAATAATAATGTCGTAACCTAGCACAAGCGGCTATCATACATAACATAAGCGCTCAGAACATCATAACATAAGCAAGTTAAGAAAATCCCTAACTTGTTAACATTATTAATATATCCTCATTTTAGTTTACTTAAGGCTAACATGTCATTTAAGAGAAAATCAGAATTCAACTCAAGTACCACGTACCTCTAACCTTTTAAGAAATGACTCCTTTTTATATCAAACTTCCAAGATACTAATAGCTTAGTAGTATCAAGTCACGACTACTTTTCAAGACAAGTCACATTTCCTTTTAGAAATATAGAGCTTCCAAATCAAGTGACTTCATTTCCTTTAAAACCTTAGGCAATTAATGCCTTAAAATCAATTTGCCTTTCACAAATTCAAATCATTTATCTGTACTTATTTTACTTAGAGTAAATCTTTCTTTATTAACCTTCCATAAAGCTAGTATAACCACTTCCCATAAAGTCGTTATATCAACTTTATACATTAGTCCAATACATTTCCACTATATCGAGGACTTATACTTTTAAAACGAAACAAGTATCATATACTTAAAACACTTCAAGTCCTTTAACTTTGAAACTTAATACATCCTTAAAACAAGTAAGGGATATCAAAGTCTTGTCGTCTACGTCTACGTAAGTCTGACTATTCATGCTCAAGAGATAAGAAAGTTCCACATACCTCTTCGGGTCAATCCACTTGCAAGTCCAATATACCGCACGTAGTATGTTTAACCTATAATGACCATAGTACGTCCATTAGCCTCTATCTTCAACGTAGAACATTATAATAGAAACGTCCCTTATTCCTACGGAAAATTGGACAACACTTCATTTGTTTCTACATACTTTGCCACCTTTTTCAAGGCCAAATTCAATAACCAAACACGCCACCTTTAAGGCTCAACAATCCAATCAACACAAAGGGGATTACACGCCTAACTTGGACGTGTAAAATTCTGCCCCACAATACATAACAACTAATACAAACTACAAGGTCCAATTTGGCAATTTTGAGGTATAACAACATAAAATCTTATCCAATTCCTTTTTAATCCAAATTCTTATCCAATTTCTACATGCAATACATCTAAAGGCAATATTGACAACTATAAGTCCTTTTTTCCACACATGCAACACAATTTACTAGCACAAGAGAAATGGTTGTTACCTTAGAACTTACCCAAATTAGTCCAACAAATTTCACGTGTCTTCCTTCCACAATCACCTCCACAACCCTCCTACAAACTTGTCAACATGTTTCCTTCTTGCCACTTTTTCTGAAATTTCTCTAGGCTTTGGTTTCTTCTTGAATTTCTAGAGAGAAGGGAGAGGGATTTTAGAGAGAAGGAAGAACCTTTTTAGAGAGAAGAAGGAGCTTTGAAGAATGACCAAGTCTTCAAGACTTGGTCAATAAATAGGACATGCAAAAATCAGATGGGGGGACAGCATCGCCACCGTATCCTCTTTTAAAAAAAGCGATTGATTTTCCCAGTTGCGAGATCCGCTCGGCGCGCGCGCCTGCGGCCGTGCGCGCGGCTGCAACCTATGCAACCTTTGAACTTGGCGCGCCACGCTTTCGGCGCGTCGCTGCAACTTCAACGATTCTCCAGATTATCCGGCGCCGCGGCCCTGCATCCGGTGTCGCGGCGCTGTGGCCCCTGACCGATGTTGCTTTTCTGCTCGACTGCGCACTAAACTTGTAACTCTCATAACTTTCTACTCCGATGTCTTATCGACGAACGATTGGTTGCGTTGGAAACTAGACTCAACGAACTACGTACTAGGCCTTTGAAACACCTAGGAACTCTCAATGTAACGGGACATAAACCGCCTCAAAGTTGACTAACAACCCGTCCGAAACATTCCGTCAACCCATCATCCTAAAATTTAAGTCTCAATTCCGTTCGTATGTTCTCAAAAGTATGACCTGAACTACGGGGTGTAACATTCTCCCTCCCTTAGAAACATTCGTCCCGAATGTTACTTCTAGGCTTACTCAAATCACAATGTCGACATAGACCCTCTAAACTATTCTTCTTGCAAATAAAGACGCTCCACATGGCCACAACAATACTTAAGCATAATTGTTAAATTTAAAAACTAACAAGCAGGAAAGTGGGTTACCTGGAGGTGTAGGGAACAATTGAGGATACTTCTTTATCATGTCCTCCTCTGCTTCCCACGTCATTTCTTCCCTGCTCTCGTTCATGTAAGACCTTGTGGAAGCCACGTCCTTGTCATGATCGCCTAACTTTTGGCGATCGAGTATCGCTATGGGTCTCTCCTCGTATGATAACCCCTCTGTCACTGGATATAACAAATTGGGTGCACTCTAGATGGATCTCGATATCTTCCGCAACATAGACACGTGAAAGGTGGATGTCGCCTCGGATCGGACGGCGGATCGACTCATGAAACCTTGCCTACCTACGGACGATGCGGTAAGGCCCGATGTACCTTGGGCTAAGTTTCCATTCTTCCCAAATCTCATCACGCCGCCGTGGGTGATACCGAGAAGACCCAATCGTCCTCAAACTCCAAGTGTCGGCATGCGATGATCTGCGTCGACTTATCGACTCTACGGTGACAATAAGCGCTCTGGATAAGCTTTACCTTATCCGGCTGCTCTGAATCAAGTGCGGCCCGACTAAGCGAACTTTACCCACCTCAAACCGGCTATCGGTGACATGTACTTCCTCGTATAAGGCACCGTAAGGCGCTATCTGGATACTAGAATGGTAGATGTTGTTATATGCAAAATCCACAAGAGGTAAATGATCCTCCCATCCACGAAATCAATAACACGGGCCCATGACATATCCTCGAAGTGTATGCGGATGATGCGCTCGGCTGCCGTCGGTGCGAGGATGAAGCGATCTTGAGACTCGCTGTGTCCCTAATCCATACGGAAAGACCTCAGAAGTTAGCGAAGCGGGCTCCACATGCGAAATGATCGATATAGGCACTCGTGCGATCTCACAATCTCTCGATATACAATCTAGCATAATCCTCGTGAAAAAGTCATCATTTGGAAGAAAGTTGGCTGATTTAATCGACTGTCGTGATAACCGGATGGAATCATGCTTCCTTTGAGTGTGAGGTAACCTGTAATAAAGTCCATATTGATCACCTCGTTTCCATATTGAGTCTCTATCATCTGCGATAACCCACGGGCTTACGGTGCTCCATGACCTGCGACAATTCGGACATTGCGCCCAAACTCATGACGTCCTCTTGAGCCCGTCGACAATATATACACGAGGTCATGGTACATCTTAGTCGACCCCAGATGAATAGAGTAACGAGCACTATGTGCCTCCCCCAGAATCTGCTGACGAAGTCCTGCTACATCGGGTACACATAACCTGCCCTCGAATCTTAGCACCCGTCGGTGCTCGCCGAATAGACTCTTCTCTCAGAAGAGCGTATCTCGATCTGCGTACCATGTCGGATCCTCATGTTGTCGCCTCTTCACCTCATCGACGATGGAAGACTCGGCAACCTCTCGAACCCGAACCCCACTACTATCAGAACCAATCAAACGAACCCCAAGGCTCGCTAGCTAATGTAACTCGCGAACCGTACCGCTTTTCTCTGGCTGCGTCGGCGGACTACCCATCGATCTGCGACTAAGGGAATCTGCAACTACATTGGCCTTCCCTGGGTGGTATATGATATCAACATCATAGTCCTTAAGTAGCTCTAACCACCGTCTCTGCCTCAAGTTCAGCTCCATCTGGCTGAAGATATACCGGAGACTCTTGTGGTCTGTGTAAATATCCACATGAACACCATATAAATAATGTCTCCAGATCTTCAAGGCATGAATCACTGCTGCCAACTCTAAGTCATGTGTGGGATAGTTCTTTTCATGCTTCTGTTTGTCGAGATCGTAGCTATAACTTTCTGCGTCTTTGCGTCAGCCGCACGATCAGACACTCGGCGTCACGATAAACCACGTATCAGTCTAAACCCTGCGGAAGAGTAAGAAGCGGGGTGGTCGTCAATTTCTCCTTGATGGCGGAAACTCTCCTCACAAGCATCCGTCCACGGAACATAGGCTTTTACAGTCGGCTAGTCAAAGGTCTTTGAAATGGAAGCAAATTTCTCCTGAATCTCAGATAATAACATGAGGCCCAAAGCTACGCATCTGCCGGAGTAGTGGGTCTAGGCCATGTCTTGGTGTCTCAATCTTTTGTATCAACGAATACCGTGGCCAGATAACATGCCCTAAGAAAGCCTGAAGCTGACCAAAACTCGCGTTTGAGAACTTGGCATCTGCCGGTCTGGAGGACTCGACACCGCCCTCAGAATGATCTGCGTGTTCTGCTCTGTGCGCGAATAAACGGGATATCATCAATGAATAATATAACGAACATATCCAGAATGGCGAACACCGGTTTATCAAATCCATGAATCTGGCAGGGCGTTGGTCGACGAAAGACATCACCACGAACTCATAGTGCGTCTGCAGGTCTGAATGCGATCTTTGGGATATCTGCCTCTCTAACTACTTTGATGATAACGGACCGCGAGTCTATCTTGGAAAAACACCTCGCCCCCTGCAACTGGTCAAACAAATCATCAATCCTAGGGAGGGGGTATTTGTTCTTGATAGTTACCTTATTCAGTTGTATGTAATCAACAGCATCTGTGGCGTCCGTCATGCTTTTACAAATAAAGCGGCGCTCCCGGGAGAAACACTAGGCACGATAAAGCCTTTTCCGGCCAAATCTTTGTTGGTCCTTGATTCCCTCAACTCGGCGGTGGCGTCACGTATGGCGGAATAGATATCGGTCGAGTGTCGGCGACATATCAATGTAAAACTCAATCTCCTCTCGGGAGGATGCGGAGCTTCGTGTGGGAATACGTGCGAAACTCTCTAACAGCGGGCCCGTGAAGGTGCGGTATCTCGACCGATGTCGAATACGAACCGTATGGTAGATATACCCGCCGCACCATCTTCTAGCCTTGAGGTAGGAAATAAACCTACCGCCGGCGGCGCGATATTCCTTCCACTCGATGGCGGCTCGCGAAGCGGAACGTACCAATCTCTCTACGGTCCACGTTGGCATAGCAAGGCTAGCGATCCGTACCATAATCACGTCAAAGTCCATCATATCCACTCTATCAAGTCGGCTGAGTGCGGCGGTAAATGATCCTTTGGGCAAGCTCTATATACAGCTCGGCTACCGAAACACCTGCTGGCGTAGCCACGCCAGGTTTTATGGACTCGGGCTCTATCACTATTCTACGGAAATATGATGAGATATATAGGACAAGGTAGAACACGGATCTATCAAAGCATATCGTCACAACATGAAACCAATAATGTACTGTGGCGACATGCGGTGGCGCCTCGCAGTCACGGTTGGGCGTAAAATAAATGCGGTTACGAGGGCTGGAGGCTAGGACCCCCACGACCCCTGCGTGGCCTCTTTGGTCGTGAACACCACGCCTCGGGGTGCATGACCACCGAAGACGAATATCCATCAACTGACCCTGTCGGCTGAACCATAAATATTACACCCCGTAGTTCAGGACATGCGTATGAGAGCGTACGAAAGAGAGTAAGACTTAAAATTTTAGAAGGAAAGGTTGATGGCTTGTTTCGAACGGGTTTTAGTCAACTTTGAGGCGGGTTATGACCCGTTACATTAAGAGTTCCTAGGTGTTTCAAAGGCCTAGTGCGTAGTTCGTTAAGTCTAGTTTCCAACTCAACCCACCGTTCGTCGATAGGACATCGGAGTAGAAAGTTATGTAAGTTGAAAGTTCGGTCTTGTGATCGGCAAATGGTGTATTCGGTCGGGGACCACAGCGCCACGGAATCTGGCGGCCGGTTGTCTGAGTTGCTGAAGTTGAAGCCTTGTGGCCGGGAAGCGAGGGCAGCGCGGAATTCTGAGTCGCGGGAGTTTGTGCGCGCATGGCTGCATGGCTTGTGCGGGATTTCTGGCGGAAAAACTGAGGAAAATCAGATTTCATCTTTTAAAAAGACCATGGGAGGGTGACAAGTGTCCCCCGCCCCCCATCTGATTTTGCATGCACTACTTATTGACCAAGTCTTGAAGACTTGGTCATTCTTCAAACTCTCACCTCTCTCTAAAAATAAAGCTCTCACTTCTCTCTAGAATTCCAAGAGAAATTCAAAGCTTGAGGAACATCTGAAAAAGGTGTGGCAAGGATGAATCTTGTGGCTAGCTTGTAAGAGTTATTGTGGTGGTGTTCTTGGAAAGGAGGCTAGCAAAGTTGTTGGAATAATTTTGACTAAAGCTCTAAGGTAACAATTCTTCTCTTGTAGCTAGTTATTTGTGTTGCATGTGAGGAAGAAGGAACTTGTAGTAGTAAATAATGCTCTTAGATTCATTGCATGTAAGAAATATGGTTTGGATATGAAAGGATTGGTTAAGAAGGTTATGTGAGCATGTTGTAGCCTAAAAACTACCTTAAACTTGTGGAGTTAGTTGTTATGCATTGTGGGGAAGAATTTTACACACCCAAGTTTAGGTGTGTAATCCCCTTTGAAGTGTTTGGATAGTTGGGCCTTAAATGTGGCATTTGGATGTTGAATTCGGCCTTGTTAAAGGTGGCAAGTATGTAGAAACAAAGGAAATGCTGCCCAATTTTCCATAGAAATTAGTAACTTTAGACTTGGAATATTCTACATTGAAACTAGAGGTTAATAAACGTATTATGGTCATTATAGGTTGACATACTACGTACGGTATTTTGGACTTAGCAAGTGGATTGACCGAAGAGGTATGTGGAACTTTCCTATCTCTTGAGCATGACTGGTTTTACCTATGTAGTACGATAGACGTACAAGGTTTGATATCCCTTACTTGTTTCAAGGATGTCTTGAGTTTTCAAAGTTAAGGGACTTGATGTGTTCAAGTATATGATTCTTGTTTTCCTTTTTAAAATGTAAGTCCCTTGGGTTTTAGGAAAATGTATTTGACTAAGGTATAACGTTAATATAATGACTTTATGGGAAGTTGATTATATTAGCTTTATGAAAGGTTAACAAAGAAAGATTTGCTTTAAGTAAAATGAGTACGGATAAATGATTTGAGGTTGTGAAAGGCAAATTGGTTTTAGGGCAGCAATTGCCCAAAAGTTTTATGTCAAAAAAAGTCATTTTTAAAAGAGTGGAAGTATGTAGTACTTTGGGTTAAATTCCCGGGTTTTCCTTAACTAAGATATGTTAACCTATTTATGTTATGTATGATGAGCTAGGGTAAGAGTATAAATGAGGGGTAAATCCCAGGCGTTATACCATTCTCCGAGGTAAGAGTATAAATGAGGGTAAATCCCAGGCGTTATACCAGCTGCGGGGTAAGAGTATAAATGAGGGTAAACCCGAGATGTTATACCACTATTAGTGGATTTGCTACCACGATCGAGGAATACCTCGTGCGAGTCCGTAGGGCTTATGCGGGTGAAATAGTCCCGTGCGGGTGAGTCTGACCTATCACGAGGAATACCTCATGCGGGTCCACGGGACCCGTGCGGGTGAAATATTCCCGAGGGTAGGAGTGCTTAATGATCTGCGGGCGGATGACCTTGCTTTGACCATGAGCTTCCTATTTTCATGCGATTGTGTATGTTTGATATTCTCATCATTAGTAAGGCACGATGCGTAAACTGATTTTTATACATGTCTCGGTTATTTTATACTTGAGGTAATTTTGGTATTTTCGATTTCACATGCTTAGTACATATTGTGTCTTGACCCGCTTCCTCGAAATTTGCGTTCATCTGCGGTAGAGGTAGCGGTGGTGGATCCTCGTTCTTAGGATCAACATTAGGTGTCGAAGCCGTTCCTCGGAAGCTTGTTTTGTTGATGCAGTTCTTCCACGATGTTATAGGTATTGTGTACATTCGGGGTATGGCGAGCCACATCATGATTTATTCTTAAGTGCGTAGTCACGTTTGTGTTTTGGTGTAAGAATAAGTTATCTTGCTATACTTTTGATTAAGTATGTTTTTATGGAAGGCATCCTTATCGGTGGCGGTGATTTTACCTTTTATAAGTTATGTGTTATGTATGTTCATTGCTATTCTCGATGTATACGGCGGGGTGCCTGGTAGGGCACCGATCGCGACCGAGTGCAGTCGTGACAAAAGTGGTATCGAGCGATTAGTCCTCGGAAAGTGTCTGAGCCGTATCTAGTAGAGTCTTGATTATCGGTGTGTTGTGCACCATCTATGTCGAGGAGGCTGCGAGGATATTTAGGATTGGTTTCCATTCTTTCACTCTAAGATCGTGCAATAGAGGCGTGTTATAGGTTGAACTTCCTCGATATTTTCCTTTATGTATCGATTATGCCTCGCGCAAGGCAACGCGGCCGAAGAAGGGCAAGGCAGGAGGAGGCTGCTAGTGGGGCCGGAGAATCACGAGGGCACATGACCAGTCTTTATCGGAGATGGTGTTTCGGGCGACGAGTTCCACGATGTCGCCACCCTCAGCGAGTTGAGGCGGCAGCGACTGCGAGACGCGGTACGAGCCTCGATCCAGCGGCGGTGAGTATAGAAGATACGAGGAAGCGGTCCGGTTATTGACCCGGCATAGTGGCGGCGGCGGCGAGGAAGCGGCGGCCGACCAGGCCAAGCGGTTCTGGATTTGGGATTTCTGGGTTGTCATCCACCGAGTTCTATGGTTGGTCGAGGAGGATCCTCGGGAGTTCGTTCGGCGATTCTGACGGACTCTGCGGTGCTTAGGGCCTCGGAGGTGAGTCGTCATACTAGCCTCTTCTGCGGTTCTGCGACATTGCGTTGGCTGGTTTGAGTCATGGGAGTTGTCGAGAGGTGAGGATGCTCTTCCGGTATTTGGGAGGAGTTCACGAGGCTTTCTGGATCACTTCTTACCTCTGAGATGAGAGAGCCGCGTAGATAGATTCTTGACCTTGAGGCGAGCAGGAGGACTATCGAGAAGTCTGACACAGGTTTGACTCATTGGCGGTATCACGCACACCATTATGGCGACATGCGAGCGGGGTTCATCGATATGTGATGGGGTTAGGCCGTCATATAATTACTACATGCTTGGGGTGGCTCTTGACCGAGGATGAATATTGCCGGGATGCGGCGTATCGCGAGGATTGAGGCGAGAGAGGAGGATCAGCTAGACTTAGGCGGCCCAGAGGCGGGGCAGCGGTCTCGAGGCGATTTTGGCGGCGGCCTCGGCGGCGAACTAGGTTCCACATTTCGGCCCGGCCTGAGTGCTCCTTCTCGATTTTACGGCGGGAGTCCGATCGGCCAGTCATTCGGGAAGCGGTCGGGGCTCGAGGACTTGAGGTTTCGAGGAGCGAGGCCGCTACCGTCGAACCACCCCGTCGGTGTGCTCGATGTGGTAGGTCTCGCGGCGAATGTCGTGTTCGCCGGGAGCTTGTTACTCTTGTGGCGTGAGCCATTTGAGAAGATTGTCCGTCGGTGGCGGAAGTGTGATGGTTCGTAGGCGGTCGATTCTTTGGATCTTCGTCTTGGCGGTTATGCGCCGAGAAGCGGGGTGGTCGCGGGCAAGCGCGGCGAAGGTCGTGGCGGGGTCGATTCAGCGGTCCTCGAGCGCATTTATGCTATGTCGGCCGTCGGGACGGGGCGTCACGGATGTAAATCGCAGGTACATTATTGGTTTCTTCTTTGTGATGTATATGCTTTGATAGATCCGAGTTCTATATTGTCCTATATATCTCCTCGTATTCTTTGGTAGAATAGGGATAGAGCGAGTCCATAAAACCTTTTGAGGTGGCTACGCGATGGGTGATTCGGTAGTAGGCGGCGGGTATATAAGGCACCCGATGACTATAGGCGATCGTCGGACCACTAGCGACTTGATAGAGTTGGATATGCCGGACTTTGGCGTGATTATGGGTATGGATTGGCTAGCCTCTTACTATGCCAATGTGGTGTAGAGAGATTAGTTCGGTTCGGTTTCTGGTGGCAGGTTGCTCAGTGGAAGAGAATCTTGCATCGTAGGGGTAGGTTTATTTTTACCTCGAGGCTAAGAAGATGGTGCGGAAGGGTATATCTACCATGTGGTTGAGTATTTGATCTTGGTGAGATCTGGACCTTGATCGATTCGATCGTTAGAGAGTTTTGAGCGTATTCCCAGCGAGCTTGGGTATCCTCGAGAGAGAGATTGAGTTTTGCATTGATTTGGCGCGGACAACTCGGCCGATATCTATTCCGCCATAAAGGATGGCACTTTGCGAGTTGAAGGAATTGAAAGACCGGTGAAGTACTTCTTTGGAGAAAGGCTTTATCGAGGCCAAGTGTTTCTCCACAGGAGCGCGGTGTTATTTGTAAAGAAGAAGGATGGGGCCTTTGCGTATGTGTATTGATTCTGAGCGGTGAACAAGGTAACTATCAAGAACAAATATCCCTCCCGGGATTGGCGATTTGTTTGACGATTGCGAGTGCAAGGTGTTTTCAAGATAGACTGCGTCTGGTTATCATCAGTGCGAGTTAGAAGCGGATATCCCAAAGCGCATTCGGGACCGGTATGGTCGCTATGAGTTGAGGTGATGTCTTTCGGATTGACAGCGCTCGTGGTATTCATGGATTTGATGAATAGGGTGTTGAGCCATTCTTGGATATATTCGTTATAGTGTTCATTGATGATATCTGTTTTATTCGCGCGCAGGCGGGAACATGCGGATCATTTGAGGGCGGTATTAGAGTCCTCGGGGCCGGCGATTGTATGCCAGTTCTCGAAATCACGAGTTTTGGTTGTCTTGATGGCTTTCTTGGGGCATGTTATCGGGTAGATGGTATTGAGTTGTCTGACTAAGATTGAAGCGATCAAGACTTGGCGGACCAGCTACAGCGGAGTGCGCGACTTTGGGCACTTGCGGGTTATTATCGGAGGTTTGTGGAAGTTTGCTTCCATATCGGCACCTTTTACTAAGGCGACTCGGAAAGCGGCTATGTTCGGTGGGCGGATGCTTGTGAGATAGTTTCCGATTGCTAAAGGAGAAATTGATGGCCTTGATTCTTACTCTTCCGGAGGTTTAAGCGGATATGTGGTTTATTGCGATGTCGGTGTCGGGCTCGGAGTGCGTGTTGATGCGGCGGCGACAAGGTTATAAGCGTCACGCATCAGGCGGCTTCGGGAAGCATGAAGAACTATCCCGCGCATGACTTGGAGTTAGCGTGATGATTACGTACCTTGAAGATGCGGAGACATTATTTGTATGGAGTTCGTGTGGATATTTACGGACCGCGAGTCTCGGTATATCTTGGCGGAGGAGTGAACTTGCGGCGAGCGGTGGTTGGAGGCTACAAGGATAATGATGTTGATATTCTATACCACTCGGGGAAGGCGATGTAGTTGCGGATGCCCAGTCGCGGTCGATGGGTAGTTTATCGATGTCTGACCGAGAAAGGGATATGGTCGGGAGTTACATCATTGCGAGCCTTGGGGTTCGTTTGGTTGGTCGATAGTAATAGAGTTCGAGTTCGAGAGGTTGCGAGTCTTCCATCGTCGAGGAGGTGAAGAAGCGGCGATATGAGATCCGATTGCAGTGCGGTATCGAGATGCAACTCTTGAAGGAGAAAGTCTATTTGAGGTAGCGCTGATGGGGTGCTAAGATTTGAGGCGGTTGTGTGTTCCGATGTAGCGAGGACCGTCGGCCGATTAGGGAGGCACGCGGTGCTCGTTATTCTATTCATCAAGTCGACTAAGATGTACCATGACCTCGGATGTGTGTATTGGTGGGATGGCACGAAGAGGGCGTTGCGGAGTTAGTGGCGCGATGCGGAATTGTCGGCGAGTTAGGTTGAGCACCAGAAGCCCGGTGGGCTATTGCAGGCTATTGATATTCCGACTTTGAAGTGGGAGGTGGTAAATATGGATTTTATTACAGGGTTACCTCACACTCATAGGAAGTATGATTCCATCTGGGTTATTGTCGACAGGCTGACGAAATCAGCCCATTTTCTTCCATCGGGGCGACTTTTGGTAGAGATTATGCTAGGCGTATATCGGAGAGATTGTGAGGCGCGGAGTTCTTATATCGATTATTTGAGGCGAGAGGCCAGTTCACGGCTAACTGAGGTCGCTTCGAGAAGGGATTAGGGACACAAGTGAGTCTCGATCTTGCGTTTCATCCTCGGGCCAAGCGGACGGGCGGCGCACTATCTAGACAACGAGGATATCTTTGCGGGCTTGTGTTATTGATTTCAGGGGTAGTTGGGAGGATCACTTACCTCTGGCGGAGTTTGCTTATAACAACAGCTACCATTCTAGTATTTAGATGGCGCCTTATGGGGCCTTATACGGGAGGAAGTGCAGGTCACCGATAGGTTGGTTTGAGGTGGGAGAAGTTCAGTTGGTCAGGCGGACTTGATTCGGCGAGCGATGGATAAGGTGAAGCTTATCGGGAGGCGGTTGTTAGCGGCTCGAGTCGGCGAAGTCGTATGCAGATCATCGGCGTCGACACTTGGAGTTTGAGATAGATGATTGGGTTTTCCTGAAGGTATCGCCCATGAAGGGCGTGATGAGATTTGGTAAGAAGGGGAAACTTAGCCCAAGGTACATTGGGCCTTATCAGATTGTCCGTAGGGTAGGCAATGTTGCCTATGTGTTGGATCTGCCATTTGATCTGGAGGCGGTACATCCAGTTTTTCACGTATCTATGTTGCGGAAATGTATTGGGGATCCATCTAGAGTGCACCCGATTGGTGATATCCAGGTGACAGAAGAATTATCGTATGAGGAGAGTCCCATAGCGATACTCGATCTTCAGGTTAGGCGACTTCGGACGAAGGACGTGGCTTCCGTCAAAGTCTTATGGCGGAACGAGAAAAGGGAGGAGATGACGTGGGAAGCAGAGGATGACATGATGAAGAAGTATCCTCACTTATTCCCTATACCTCCAGGTAACCCACTTTCCTGCTTGTTAGTTTTAATTTGGCAATTATGCTTGAGTAATGTTGTGGCTATGTGGAGTGTTTTATTTGCAAAGAGAAATAGTTAAGAGGGTCTATGTTGAGATTGTGAATTGAGTAAGCCTAGAAGGAACATTCGGGACGAATGTTTCTAAGGGGGGAGAATGTTACACCCCGTAGTTCAGGACATGCGTATGAGAGCGTACGAAAGGGAGTAAGACTTAAAATTTTAGAAGGAAAGGTTGTTGGCTTGTTTCGGACGGGTTTTAGTCAACTTTGAGGCAGGTTATGACCCGTTACATTGAGAGTTCCTAGGTGTTTCAAAGGCCTAGTGCGTAGTTCGTTGAGTCTAGTTTCCAACGCAACCCACCGTTCGTCGATAGGACATCGGAGTAGAAAGTTATGGAAGTTGCAAGTTCAGTGCGCAGTCGAGCCAAAAGGTGTATTCGGTCGGGGACCACGTGGCCGGCCGGAATGCGAGCGCCGGTTGTCGAGTTATTCGCTGAAGTTGAGCGCCGGCGCCAGGAAGCGATGGCCGAAAGTTGGGAGTCGGCGGAGTTTATGGCCATGTGGCTCTGCGGCATGGCCAGAAGCGGATTCTGGAAAAAGCGAGAAAAATCATATTTCTTCTTTTAAAAAGGCCATGGGAGGGTGACAAGTGTCCCCCCCATCTGATTTAGCATACACTACTTATTGACCAAGTCTTGAAGACTTGGTCATTCTTCAAACTCTCACCTCTCTCTAAAAATAAAGCTCTCACTTCTCTCTATAATTCCAAGAGAAATTCAAAGCTTGAGGAAAATCTGAAAAAGGTGTGGCAAGGAGGAAGATTGTGGCTAGCTTGTAAGAGTTATTGTGGTGGTGTTCTTGGAAAGGAGGCTAGCAAAGTTGTTGGAATAATTTTGGCTAAAGCTCTAAGGTAACAATTCTTCTCTTGTAGCTAGTTATTTGTGTTGCATGTGAGGAAGAAGGAACTTGTAGTAGTAAATAATGCTCTTAGATTCATTGCATGTAAGAAATATGGTTTGGATATGAAAGGATTGGTTAAGAAGGTTATGTGAGCATGTTGTAGCCTAAAAACTACCTTAAACTTGTGGAGTTAGTTGTTATGCATTGTGGGGCAGAATTTTACACACCCAAGTTTAGGTGTGTAATCCCCTTTGAAGTGTTTGGATTGTTGGGCCTTAAATGTGGCGTTTGGATGTTGAATTCGGCCTTGTTAAAGGTGGCAAGTATGTAGAAACAAAGGAAATGCTGCCCAATTTTCCATAGAAATTAGTAACTTTAGACTTGGAATATTCTACATTGAAACTAGAGGTTAATAAATGTATTATGGTCATTATAGGTTGACATACTACGTACGGTATTTTGGACTTAGCAAGTGGATTGACCGAAGAGGTATGTGGAACTTTCCTATCTCTTGAGCATGAATGGTTTTACCTGTGTAGTACGATAGACGTACAAGGTTTGATATCCCTTACTTGTTTCAAGGATGTCTTTAGTTTTCAATGTTAAGGGACTTGATGTGTTCAAGTATATGATTCTTGTTTTCCTTTTTAAAATGTAAGTCCCTTGGGTTTTAGGAAAATGTATTTGACTAAGGTATAACGTTAATATAATGACTTTATGGGAAGTTGATTATATTAGCTTTATGAAAGGTTAACAAAGAAAGATTTGCTTTAAGTAAAATGAGTACGGATAAATGATTTGAGGTTGTGAAAGGCAAATTGGTTTTAGGACATCAATTGCCCAAAAGTTTTATGTGAAAAAGAGTCATTTTTAAAAGAGTGGAAGTATGTAGTACTTTGGGTTAAATTCCCGGGTTTTCCTTTACTAAGATATGTTAACCTATTTATGTTATGTATGATGAGCTAGGGTAAGAGTATAAATGAGGGGTAAATCCCCAAGACGTTATACCACCTTCTCCAGGGTAAGAGTATAAATGAGGTAAATCCCAGGCGTTATACCACCTGCGGGGTAAGAGTATAAATGAGGGTAAACCGAGGCGTTATACCACCTATTAGTGGATTTGCTACCCACGATGCGAGGAATACCTCATGCGAGTCCGTAGGGCTTATGCGGGTGAAATAGTCCCGTGCGGTGAGTCTGACCTATGCGAGGAATACCTCATGCGGGTCCACAGGACCCATGCGGGTGAAATAGTCCCAGGAGTAGGAGTGCTTAATGATACTGCGGGGCGGATGACCTTGCTTTGACCATGAGCTTCCTATTTTCATGCAGTATTGTGTATGTTTGATATTCTCATCATTAGTAAGGCACGCAATGCGTAAAGCGATTTTTATACATGTCTCGGTTATTTTATACTTGAGGTAATTTTGGTATTTTCGATTTCGCATACTTAGTACATATTGTATCGACCCTTCCTCGGGGGCTGCGTTCATGCCACAGGTAGAGGTAAGTAGGTGGTGGATCCTCATTCTTAGGATCACTGTTCCGGTGTTAGAAGCTCCATTCCTCCGGAAGCTTGTTTTGTTGGTATGGTTCTTCCCTGATGTTATAGGTATTGTGTACATTCAGGGGTATGGCGGGGCCCTGTTCCGCCACAGTTGCTATTCTTAGAGGTCTGTGGTCACGTTTGTGTTTTGGGCTGTAAGAATAAGTTGTACTGCTATACTTTTGATTAAGTATGTTTTTATGGAAGGCAGCCTTATTAGCTGGCCAGTGATGTTTAACTTTTTATAAGTTATGTGTTATGTATGTTCCGCTGCTATTCTATGATGTATACAGGGGGTGCCGGTGAGGCACGATCGCGCCGGTCGGGTCGTGACAATAACACTCCCGCCGCCTCTGGTCGGACAATCTCTCTTCAAATGGCCCTGCTGGCCACAAGAGTAACAAGCTCCTGGAGGAACACGACACCCCCCATGATGGTAATTACCACATCGACCATACCGAGGCATAGGTGGCCTCGTCTGACTGGAACTCTGGTTCCTGCAGGAACCCGCCTGGAGCCTGTCGACCACTGAATACCTAGATGCCGGAAGGCGGTGGAGGCGCTCGACCGGTGAGGTGCAAATCCGGTCTCTTCTTGAGGTTGTCTACCTCGAAAACTACGAGGACCTGCTGTCACGGCCTCTTGGCGATATCTATCAATCTGCCGGCCCTACGTTCGCACACCAGTGCATAAGCTGCGTGCGGGCAATGTCCATGCCGTGAAGAGCTACTCCGTGCAACTCTGCTAAGTAATCATCGAGCCTGTGACATAGCGGTGCACTTTGTCCTCCATATGCGCCACTAAAGGAGTGCATCTGAGGCAGCGAGTCAAACTCTAAGTTGTACTCCCGGACCATCCGCCCACTCTGTCTCAACGTCAAAAATCTATCGGTCCGAGCTCTTCTCAACTGCGGAGGAAAGAAATGTCTAAGAAACGCCTCTGAGAACTCGTCCCAAACAGCTGGAAGCGCATGCTCCCCCCGGGACAGTTCCCATGAATCAAACCAGTCAACTGCAGTATCACGTAGGCGATGTGAACCCAATACTACCGACTCTGTCTCCGAGGCCTTGATCACTCTCATGATCCGCTATAACTGCCGGATAAACTCCTTAGGATCATCCTCAGGCCTCGACCCATAGAACTCTGGTGGGCTGCAACTCAAAAAGTCCCGAAATCTCGAGCTATCAGATCTGGGGTGAACTACGGGTACGCCGAACCGCATCTCCGTCTGTCCTCCCGCCTTGCCACGATCTTGTCTAATAAGCGAGCCATCTCGCTTAGCCCATATCCTCTGCTCCAGGCGTGTAACGGAGGCTCGGTACGCGTATCGATGGCCGCTGCTGCTGCTCGAACCTCTTTGGGTTGGCGGCGTCGTGGAACTTCGCCGTCAAACATCACCTCGGTAAAGCGGGCTGTGCCTCGTAACCCTCTGTGTCCTACTAGCATCTCCTCGTTTGCCTTGCCACCGGGTCGCGGTTGCCTTGCGTGGGCATAAGCGATACATAAAAATATGTCGAGGAGTTCAACCTATAACACGACTACATTGCACGATCTTAGGGTGAAAGAATGAAATCAATCCTAAATATCATGTAGCCTCACGATTATAGATGTGGTGCCTGACACGATAATCAAGACTACTAGATACGGCTGTAGACCGCTTTCAGGGATTAAGCGCTCGATACCACTTTTGTCACGACCGACCTTGGACGTGGTGGTGTCTTACCGGGCACCGCGTGATACAATATCGAGAAAACGTGAAGTAAACTCATAACAAGAAACCATATAAAATATGAAGCAGGCTAACCCAAAATGATTACCTTTAGTAAACATAAATATAATAAAAGCTGACGATTACATCCCGATTTATAACGGGACTACATGCCTACAGAGTGTGTAACCACTATGGGGACGGGGCCGTCATACCTGAATGTACAAAATATCTACAACATCGTCGGGAGGACCGTACCAAAAGTCAAGCCTCGGAGAAATTGAGCTTACGACACGAGCAAAGATCCTAGAATGAGGATCCACCACCTTACCTACTGCGGCATGAGCGCGGCCAGAAGGGGTCGATTACCTGATATGTACCAAGTATGTAAAACTGAAAAATACTGTAATAATATCATAAGTATAAAATAAGCTGGAGTCAGGGATGGAAATAAAATTACGTTACACTGTGCCTTACTAACAATGAGAGTAACAAGTATAAACTTTACTGCATAAAAATAGGAGGCTCATGATCAAAGCGGTCCCTGCGTAGTATCATTAAGCAATCATACTCGAGACTATTTCACCCGCATAGGTCTGTGGACCGCGTGAGTCATCCGCCTCGCGTGGGACTATTTCACCGCATGGACCGGTGGGCGCGTGAATACAAGCGGCACTCGCGTCATGGGTAGCAAATCTATGACATAAGTAGTAACGGGGTTTACCCGTAATAATAATGTCGTAACCTAGCACAATGGCTATCATAAATAACATAAGCGCTACTGGCTTATCATAACATAAGCAAGTTAAGAAAATCCCTAACCATTAACATTATTAATATATCCTCTCATTTTAGTTTACTTAAGGCACTAACATGTCATTTAAGAGAAAATCCGGGAATTCAACCCAAGTACCACGTACCTCTAACCTTTTAAGAAATGACTCTTTTTTTATATAAAACTTCCAAGATACTAATAACTGTAGTATCAAGTCACGACTACTTTTCAAGACAAGTCACATTTCCTTTTAGAAATATAGCAGGCTTCCAAATCAAGTGACTTCATTTCCTTTAAAACCTTAGGCAATTAATGCCTTAAAATCAATTTGCCTTTCACAAATTCAAATCATTTATCCGTACTTATTTTACTTAGAGTAAATCTTTCTTTATTAACCTTCCATAAAGCTAGTATAACCACTTCCCATAAAGTCGTTATATCAACTTTATACATTAGTCCAATACATTTCCCTATATCCAAGGGACTTATACTTTTAAAACGAAACAAGTATCATATACTTAAAACACTTCAAGTCCTTTAACTTTGAAAACTTAAGACATCCTTAAAACAAGTAAGGGATATCAAAGTCTTGTACGTCTACCGTACTACGTAAGTGCAACTATTCATGCTCAAGAGATAAGAAAGTTCCACATACCTCTTCGGGTCAATCCACTTGCAAGTCGATATACATGCGTAGTATGTTTAACCTATAATGACTATAATCGTCCATTAGCCTCTATCTTCAACGTAGAACATTCTAATAGAAGCGTCCGTATTCCTACGGAAAATTGGGCGACTTCCTTTGTTTCTACATACTTTGCCACCACTTTTCAAGGCGAATTCAATAACCAAACACGCCGCTAAGGCTCGACAATCCAATCAACACAAAGGGGATTACCGCCTACTTGGGCGTGTAAATTCTGCCCCACAATACATAACAACTAATACAAACTACAAGGTCCAATTTGGCAATTTTGAGGTATAACAACATAAATTCTTATCCAATTCCTTTTTAATCCAAATTCTTATCCAATTTCTACATGCAATACATCTAAAGGCAATATTGACAACTATAAGTCCTTTCTTCCACACATGACACAATTTACTAGCCTGAGAGAAAGGATTGTTACCTTAGAGCTTACCCAAATTAGTCGACAAATTCCACTTGTCTTTCTTCCACAATCACCATGACCCTCCTCTGAAGCATCGACATGTTTCATGCTTGCACTTTTGTGAAATTTTTCTAGGCTTTGGTTTCTTGAATTTCTAGAGAGAAGGAGAGGGATTTTAGAGAGAAGGAAGAACCTTTTAGAGAGAAGAAGGAGCTTTGAAGAATGACCAAGTCTTCAAGACTTGGTCATAAATAGGACATGCAAAAATCGATGGGGGGACACTTGTCACCCACCGTGGCCTCTTTTAAAAAAATAGTTATGATTTTCCCAGTTCGCGAGAACGCCTCGGCGCCTGTGGTGGCGCGGCTATGCAACCTTTCAGAACTTCGGCCGCGCCACGCTTCAGCGATTCTCAGTTATCGGCTCAACGATTCTCCATTATCCGCGGCGCCTGCATCCGCGCCGTAGTACTGGCCCTGACCGATGTTGCTTTTACGCTCATTGCGCCGAACTTGTAACTCTCATAACTTTCTACTCCGATGTCCTATCGACGAACGGTTGGTTGCGTTGGAAACTAGACTCAACGAACTACGTACTAGGCCTTTGAAACACCTAGGAACTCTCAATGTAACGGGACATAAACCGCCTCAAAGTTGACTAACAACCCGTCCGAAACATTCCGTCAACCCATCATCCTAAAATTTAAGTCTCAATTCCTTTCGTATGTTCTCAAAAGCATGACCTGAACTACGGGGTGTAACAACCAGTGTTGCCTGAGTGTGTTGACAACATTCTGTCCAACATTGCAATTGTCGTTAAGATTAGTTTTGTATGGAGTGATTGTAATGAGAGGTTGTCTATGTCTAGTTAGTTAGATTTTTTAGGCAGAAGTCATCTGCGACTTCAACTTTTAATTCCTTTCCGTTTTATCTTGTAAATCTGTAAAGAAATGAATTTGTATATAATATATATATAATACATTTGGTCATTGACCATATATATAACTTATGAAAATTTAAAATCTTTGTGTTCTTTAAATTTCTGATGCATTTACTCTTCAAAGTTTTCTGTTTTGCTAAAGTGTTGTAACTGGTGTCAGACGACATAATTTTCGACACTCGGAAACAGAATTGACATTTTGTTTTTATTGTTCCATAGCCCCTCTTCACATGAGTAATTCCACAAGTGGTGATTTTGTAATAATGCAAATGTAGCACTATAATTCTGGATTTTAATTTTCTAAGGGTGTGTTCAGTATGGAGGAAAATGTTTTCCACGGAAAATGTTTTCCTGGAAAATGAGTGAATTTCTACTTATTTTCTCAAGTCCGTTTGGTTAGTAAAAAATAAGTGAATTTCTTACATATTTTCTCATGTTCGTTTGGTTGGTAGAAAATATTTTTGGGAAAATACTCACCCACGCCCCATCCAACCCACCACCCCACTCACCACCCACCCCACCCACCACCAAACCAAATCATACCACTCTCGAACACAGTTCTTCTTCACCTATATGTATCCTACACCACCACCACTGACCCGACCCTGACCACGCTCCCATCCCCACCCACCCTCCAAAAAAATTAAGTTTTTTTAATTTTTTTTGTTTTCTACACCACTCTCCCCACCCCGCTGCGAACCCCTACCTCCGACCCCCCCTCCACTAAGTTCTATTTTTTTTCTACACCGACCCGCTGCGACCCCCCCCCCCCTCCATAAACTCTCAATTTTGTTTTTTTTAAATTAAAAGTTTAAAATTCTTTTTTTGGTTTACTACACCAATCCACCTTTGCGCCTCTGTTTGAGAACCCCGCATTCTTTTAAAAAGTTTTAATTATTTTTGTGGGAGGGGGGAGGGGGTCTGCAACTGGGGTTGGGGTTGGTGTAGAAAACCAAAAGAATTTAGAACTTTTTCTAAAAAAAAGAAAATTGGGGTGGGGTGTATGGGGTGTGTGTTCGCAGCGGGTGGTGGGGTGGTGTAGAAAATAAATAAAAATTCAAACTTTGGGGGGTAGGGGTTCGCAACAGGGGGGAGTGGTGTAGACAACATAAAAAAAATTAAAAACAAATTGTGTGGGGGGGTGCGGGGTGGATAGGGGATGCATAGGGTGGTCGGGTGGGTATTGGTGGGGTAGCTAGTTGAATGTCACTTGAAGACTTGTTTTTCCTACTTTCATTAATGAAGTTACTAAACTGTGTTTGAAGAACTTATTCTCCTAAAGAAATTATTTTTCGAATTTTTTGACCAAACGAACATGAAAAAATTGAAAAATATTTTTCTCGATACCGAACACACCCTAAATATACGATTAGTTTCACACATTTACCCTTCTTCAAACACAGTTTTGCAAATCTAACCAACTTTCTGTATTTGTAATTCTCTCTCTTTTTAAGTGGCATTCACAAATTTAGTAAAATATTAAAATTTACCCAATGTCATAAAGCCTAGCACATCCAAAAAGTCACCGTATGTGGAAAATTCTTAGCAATTAGTGATGGATCAAGTACCAAACTTAATGTCGTTATGTCATTGGACCACAAGCCTAAGTGACATTTAAAATATTTATTTTCTAAAGAAAATTGATCTTGTCCAATCATCAAGTACTAAATCATGTAACTCCACACTCCACACTTGTTTTTTCCAATTAAACGGTGGATCTCCCACCCCAAGAGTCCCAGCTCAGAGCACATGTCCGTCAAGCGAATTGTGAAGGAGTTAATCGTAGTAGCTGGCTAGTTTCAAAGGTTAGACTACTATCACGCTGCGCACAAGGAGTCCTCCTTTATTTCAAGAAGTAACCCCCACTCTGCTACTGGCGGGATTCAATCTTGACCATTTTTCCAATTATTCCCCTTGAGAATCAGTTGAGCTGCCCATGCGGACTCACACTCCACACTTGTTGAATCAGTTATTATGGGTTCTCAATTACAATTCATTTTATTTATTGTGTTCTGAACAAATTTTATGTACATGTTACATAATGAATTTAGTGATTTTTGTCAAATCCCTAATCTATAATGTGGCTCCACCTGGACACCATGTTAGTATAAATAAAGGTGAATTCAAGATCTAAACTTAATGAGTTTGATTTCTTAAAGTTTTTTTTTTGTATTGAACTTCTTATACTTTTAAAATTAAGGGTTAAAAGTTAATATTTGTTGGAATTAAGTTTTCACGTATACCTGTGTATTGTGTCAAAAATATTGGATACAGATGAATTCATAACTAAAGTTCTACAACCACCTTATTTTTTATATTATTAATCTCACTTATTATGAATGATTATCGATAATTTTACATATTTTTAAGTGATCAGATAAAATAAAAATTCTTTATAGTATCAGTCTCAGTGTAGAAATTAAAATTCTACTATAAAAGGTAAAATATTCATCATGCACTCATTTCTTTGATTCCCAAAAAAGTGGATTACATAATTCATTTCCTAGTTGAACTATCCAAGTGCCACACAACAAATTCATCCTTGATTAATTGACTAGGAAAAGAAACAACATGCCCCATTTGTACCTAGGAGTTGTTTATTGGGAGTTGCCTAAAATTTCTTCAATTGTCATATGGTTGGTGGTTTTACTTGTTGGAAACTGAATAATGTGAAATTAAGTTTAATCTATTATTTATGACTCGAATAATTGAGGCCTCGCACGTCGGAAACGTCGTTTTCACACACGTAGTGCCAAATATCGTAAATTTCATTAGTGAAAGAGATATTGGTACGTGAGTAAACGTTTGATACATGAAATAATGGACGGTCGTTGGTTAAATGACATGTGTTCCACGTTGGTAAATGAAGGAAGAAATGTACGATGTGTAAAAGATGAAACAAATCGGAAATTGTCGCGGAGCCGTGAAGGGCCGCGGCGCAACACCGTCGGAGTCGGGACGCCTCGGCCAGTATAGCGGTGCTTGAGTGGCGATTGGTCACTAGAGTCAAGTGCGCCGGAGGCATAATGGTCGACGAAAGATGGAAAGTTTCTGACTTTTGGGATGGTTTTGGAGTATTGATCCTCCATTACTTGACACTTGAATTCAACCATTATTTGACTGAATAAAACCTCTCAATAAGTACCATTACATGAAAATTGATTGCCATTAGTTGGCTAGATGAGAGGTTATCTTACACACACTATAAATTAAGGCCCTTGGCTCAATTGTAGAACACACTTCACTCTTGTTTAGTTCATATTTTTCTGAACTTCTTCCTCTCTAGCATATCTTTCACACACTCAAAGGTTCTTCTTGAGAAATACTTGAGTTTCCTTTGCTCATTTTTTTAGTGTTGTTTTATCTTGGGAGACAGTTGCCCATCAACGTAAAAATATATATACGGGGCAATAATGTCTTAAGGACAGAGTGATAACACTCGACTCAACACAGTTGTAACAAGTAGAGATTTAGTGTCTCTTGATTTCAGGTTATCAAGAACAATGAGCTTATTGCAATTGAAACGAAGATCCAACGACAGAGGATTCAAGACAGAAGATCAAGATCACAAGACTTGTTGTTATTGTCACAACTCTTGTTAGGCTTCAAGTCTGTTATATTGTAAATCATTATAGTTTATCCTTTCGAAGCACTAGTAGTAGTTGTATACTATTCCCGTACATCCATTGTGTAGATATCACATTACTTTTAATTCTCCTCAAATTTTTATCAATTATATTTAATCAATGAGTTATATATATATATATATATATATTGTTAGGGTAAAACAAGATATACACGATTAGGTCACTCAAAAACTATGTACATGTGAAATTCCTTAAATTGTGAGATTTATGATTTTAAAAATAAAATAAATCACCTACTATAACAAATAAAGATGATCTAATAATGTAAAGTTTATTTATAATAATGGGGACATTGTATATTAAGTGGCACAGTAAAATAATTTTGGAGGGTTCAAATAGTACGAGTCTCAGTTGGAGAGTCCAAGTGAAATTCCTGAACAAGTTCAAGGGTCTATCTATATATGACACCCAAATTATATAATCCTATCCATTCTGCCATATTAGGACTCATTACTTTTCCAATAATAAACAATATTGTATAGCTTTTAATATAAACTAGAAATTAGTAAGTGATTCGTAAGTGGAGAATATTAAAGGAATATGTTTACTTGATTTTATTGATGAATGATTTATAATATATATAAGGTTACAAAAATATTTACTTTAATACAAATTAGATAACTAATTAACCTAATTACAAAAGGATTATAATTCTACCTAAAATATGAGATATACAATTAATCAAAGAATATTGGGAAATATTCGATTACACCCCCCGCAGTCGAAGCAGGAGGTGGTTCTCGAATACTGAGACTAACTTGAAAATCATCAAATAGTATGCACGGAAGTTCTTTGGTGAAGATGTCGGCAATCTGATATCTGAAAGAAACATGAAGGATACGAACTTGACCACGAGTCATTTTTTCGCGAATGAAATGAATGTTCATCTCAATGTGTTTAGTGCGCTGATGTTGGACGGAATTGCCGGAAAGATATATCGCCAGTAGACCAGTGTTGCTTTTTGAATCGGGCAGTGAAGATCAAGTAGAAGGTTCTGAGATCGATAAGACTACGAGGCGGCGTTGGCAAGACCTTTGTATTACCACGCTCTTTGGATCGGGATAGTGTAGGTTGCCTTTTGAAAGATGAAGCTAATAGGTTATCTCCGAGGAAAATGCAACCAGACGTGGAGCGTCGGATGTCATGATATCCACCCCAGTCAGCATCAGAATAGGCAGTGAGACCAGTGAGCGAAGGCATGTATAGATGTAATCCGGAGTGAAGTGTACCTTGGATGTATCATAAATATATTTGAGGGTATGCATGTTTGCTTCCATCGGACTATGCATGTGCAAGTAGATTTGTTGCATGACATAAGATATGTCTGGTCTCGTGAATGTGAGGTATTGTAAGACCCCAGCCAGGCTACGATAGTGAGTCGGGTCTGAATATGAAGGGTCGGAATCAGCGTCGAGCTTGGAATTGGTGTCTATAAGCGTGTGAGATGGTTTAAAAAATATCATGCATGTATGGACAAGGATCTCTTCGACGTACTTCTTCTGACATAGAAATAGGTCGCCAGAATATCGAGTGACAAAGATGCCCAAGAAATAACTCAGAGGGCCCAGATCTTTCATAGCAAACTTAGAGGAAATGAGAGACATAATGGACCGGCGGAGAGCATTAGATGATGTCATCAATATATAATAATAGGTAAGTTATGTTTGTACCCTTGTTGTAGATGAATAGGAAATGATCAGATATTTTGTGTGAAAACCCGATAGAGGAAACATAATCGGTGAACCGCTGGTACCATGCTCGAGAAGCCTTTTTCATTCCATAGAGCGATTTTCATAACAAACACACATAATTCGGATGAATAGGATCCCTGAAACCCATAGGCTGATGCATATACACTATTTCATGAAAATCCTCATGTAAGAAGACATTCTTGACATCAAGCTGATGAATGAGCCAAGACTTTTATTAGGCAATGCTAAGGATGGTCCGGATGATTGCGGGCTTTACGACCAAGCTGAACTTTTCATCACAGTCCACTCCTACCTATTGAGACATGCCATCACCTACAAGACGAGTCCTGTACCTCTCAAAAAACCCATCAAATTTATTTTTATGTCTAAAAATACACATAGAACGAATAATGTTAGCAGCAGGTGGATGTGATACTAGGTCCCACATGTTAGTATCAATAAGTGCATTATATTCATCAATTATTGGGCTTTCCAATTAGGATCAGACAAGGCATCTTTCGGGTTATGAGGAATAGGAGAAGGGACAACTGAAATGGAAAAGTTAAACAGTCGTTTAGGTTTATGAATTATGTGTATGACACAGGTTTCCATGGTTCAAAAGTGTATCTCGGGATGCGGGATATGAGGGAGGTATGACGCATGACTGTCGGGAAGGGAAGGAAGGACAGGGGTAACGGTACTAGATAGCCGAACCTCAGTTTGACGAGAGGTGGCTGCGGAATCACCCTTAGGCGGGCTATTCCGGGCCACCATCGGTAGAATCGGATGGGCAGCTAGTCCCGGACTGGCCGAGGTGGTGGTGGGTGGCAGGGTCTGGGACGGCTGACTATGTAAATGGTGAATTAGAAAAGGATTTAGATCATCATCTAGGAAGTAGTAGAAATGTCGAGGTGACGAGTATATAGAGGCAAACGAGAATTGAGACTCATCAAATAGGACATGTCGTGAAATAATAATTTTACGGCTCGACAAGTCATAGCACGAGTAAGCACTATGATTGGCAGGGTAACCCAAAAACACACATGGGGAACACCGGAGTTGGAGTTTGTGAGTGGTCAGATGGAGAGGGTAACAAAGACATTCATAAATACGCAAGTATTGGTATGAGGGGTTCCTACGAAACAGAACTTTAGTGGGCGACTATTGAGATATAGACTTGTTTGGGATTATATTTAGGATATAGGTGGCCATGGAGAGTGTATAATGCCATAATTGAGGGGGAATTGAGGCGTGAGCAAGTAGGGCACGAATGAGGTTGTTTATGGTTCAGATTTTCCGTTCGGCATTACAATTTTGGGAGGATGTGTGAGAGCATGAAAAATGAAAGGTAAGACCGTTTTTGGAGCAAAACTGTTTAAATTGGTTATTATTGAATTCCCTTCCATTTTCACATTGAAAACATTTAATGTTCTTTTTAAATTGTGTTTTTACGAAAAAACTAAATGAAGTAAAAATGGAGTAGACCTTGAATTTATTTTCAATTGGAAAAGTCCATAGAAAGTTGGAATAATCGTCCAAAAACAACACATAATATCAATGACTAGCCGTACTCAGAATAGGGGATGTCCACAAATCACTATGTACAATTTGTGGATGCTAAAAATGGTAATTTGACATGTTTCCCAAAAGAACAAGATTCACATATAGGAGTCATAGAAATACGATTGCAATTAATAAAATTATTTTTTCTAAGGGAGCGTAAAACAGAGTCTCTCGGATGTCCTAATCTAGAATGCCATAAGAAAGAAGAAAGTATAGTAAAGGTTGAGGGAACTAAGGCTAGATTGTTGATGAAGTTTGAAATAGGGTAGAGATCTCCGGTGCTGTCACATCTCATTATTCGTCTCCCTGTCGTAAAATCCTTTACAGTAAAATCAAAAGGATCAAAGTCAAGGAAAACCCAATTGTCAGTTGTGAAACGTTGCACAAAGATTAGATTCTTAATGAGTTTAGGGACATTGAGGACATTTTTAAGATTAGTGGTGGATGTAGTGGGGATAGGGAGGAATAATCATAACCACGGATGGGAATGCCTTGTTCACTACCAACAATAATATTCATATTTAAATTACTCAAATTGAAATAAGACGAGAGAGTACCTTGTGATGCCGTCATGTGAGATGTGGCGCATGTGTCCATATATCAATTTTCATTTAGAGTGTTGAGTGACATTGTGCTCATAGCTGCCTTAATGTTAGTCAGTGCATAAGTCGATGGTGGTAGGGCCTGTGCTGTGTAGGCCTATTGTCGACGCGGGCCAAGTATACGAGGTTGGGCTTGTCAGTTCTGTAGTGGAGTCCATGAGAATGTCGTATACGGGAAATGAGGGGAGGCCCTGATGGTGGGGGCCACACAGCCCACACCGGAGACTACTATCACTGACGCGGTCACTGTTGGTTGTTTTCGGACGGCGGGGACTACCCCTTCATACCGCCGTTGTTGCCGGAATTTCTTCCGCCGTGGCCCTTACGGGACTACCTGCTCCAGTGGTTATTACGGGAGGAAGTGGACTATTGCGGGTCCTCTATATGTGATTCTGGTTTCAGGCAGGAGGCCTACCATTACACCCGTAGTTAGTCGGGCGTATGAGAGCGTACGAAAGGGATTAAGACTTAAAATTTTAGAAAGATAGGGTGACGGATTGTTTCAGACGGATTTTTGGTCAACTTTGAGGCGTCTTATGTCCAGTTGCGTTATGAGTTCCTAGGTGTTTCTAAGGCCTAGCATGTAGTTCGTTGAGTCTGGTTTCCAACGCAACCAACCGTTCGTCGATAGGACATCAGAGTAGAAAGTTATGGAAGTTACAAGTTCGGTCTTGTGATCGGGCGAGAATAATTCGGACAGAGCCACGGGCGCGCGGGAAGCGAGGCGCATGGCGCGAGAAGTCTTGAGGGTTGCGAGGGTTTCAGCGCTTGGCCGGGCTGGCAGCGCAGGCGGAGTTTCTGGAAAAAGCGAGAAAATCATATTTCTTCTTTTTAAAGGTCATGGGAGGGTGACAAGTGTCCCCCCCCCCCCATCTGATTTTTGCATGTCCTATTTATTGACCAAGTCTTGAAGACTTGGTCATCTTTCAAAGTTCTTCTCTCTCTCTAAATTAGAAGCTCTCCCTTCTCTCTAGAATTTCAAGAGGAAATCAAAGCTTGAGGAAAATCTGAAAAAAGTGTGGCAAGAAGGAAGCTTGATGGCTAGCTTATAGGAGTTATTGTGGTGGTGTTTTTGGAAAGGAGGATAGCAAACTTGTTGGAATAATTTGGCTAAAGCTCTAAGGTAACAATTCTTTTCTTGTAGCTAGTTTTTGGTGTTGCATGTGAAGAAGAAAGATTTTGTAGTGGTAGATATTGCCCTTAGATACATTGCATGCAAGAAATATGGGTTGGATATGAAAGGGTTGGATAAGAATGATATGTAAGCATGTTGTAGCCTAAATACTACCTTAAACTTGTTAAGTTAGTTGTTGTACATTGTGGGGCAGAATTTTACACATCCAAGTTTAGGTGTGTAATCCCCTTTGAAATGTTTGGATTGTTGGGCCTTAAATATGGCGTTTGGATGTTGGATTCGGCCTTGAAAAAGGTGGCAAAGTATGTAGAAACAAAGAAAATGCTGCCCAATTTTCCATAGAATTTAGTGACTTTGAACTTGGAAGATTCTACGTTGAAACTAGAGGTTAATAAACGTATTATGGTCATTATAGGTTGACGTACTACGTGTGGTGTATTGGACTTAGCAAGTGGATTAGCCGGAGAGGTATGTGGAACTTTCTTATCTCTTGAGCATGAGTAGTTATACTATATAGTACGGTAGACGTACGTGTTTTAAATAAAGTAAATCCTTTGGTATACTTGGAGTATTTTGAAAATTGTGTAAACTGATTTGAAGTATAAGTCTCTTGGTTAATAAAAGAACGAAATTGTTTATAAAGAGTTATAACGGCTTTATGGGAAGTTAGTTATAACGGCCTTATGAAAAGATAAGAATGTCTAAATTTCTAAAGCATAAAGTTAGTATAACGGCTTTATGGTGAGTTGGTTATAATAACTTTATGGAAGGTTAAAGAGTTGGTTTTCTTGAATAAGGTAAACAAAGATGAAAGAATCGGAATTAAGTAGAGCAATTTGATTTAAAAAGGCATCAATTGCTTAGAGTGTAAAAATGGGAATTTTTATGTGAAAAAAGGATCTTTTGAAAGAGTAGAAGTACATAGTACTTCGGGATTAAATTTCTCCGGATTTGATTAAGCAATAAGAAGGTGCCTTAAGGTCAAGAATGAGATTTATTTTGTAGATTAATGAAAGTCTAAAGAAGTTATGAAAGTACTTGGACGTACCGACAGTGATGTGGGATTCCACGGGTATGCACCTTGGACATGCTTACGATGAGGGATTCCGAGGCATGCAGTATGAGCTTATTTAGACGTACCGTCAGTGAGGTGGGATTCCACGGGTATGCACCTTGGACATGCTTACGATGAGGGATTCCGAGGCATGCAAAGACGAGGTTACGGGCGCAAGCGGTGATGTGGGATTCCACGGGTATGCTTCCAGTGTGGTTGTGACATTTGTATATTCCGTGGACTTGCTAACCACGATGCGAGGAATACCTCATGCGAGTCCGTAGGGCTCATGCGGGTGAAATAGTCTCATGCGGGTGAGTACAGCCTATGCGAGGAATACCTCATGCGGGTCCACATGACCCATGCGGGTGAAATAGTCCCAGGAGTAGGAGTGCTTAATGATACTGCGGGGCGGATGACCTTGCTTTGACCATGATCTTCTTATTTTCATGCAGTATTGTATATGTTTGATATTCTCATTATTAGTAAGGCACAGTGTTCTGTAAACTGATTTTTATACATGTCTCCAGTTATTTTATACTTATGAGGTATTTTCAGCATTTTTTTCCAGTTTCGCATACTTAGTACATATTGTGTCGACCCTTCCTCGAGGATGCATTCATGCCGCGGTAGTGGTAGCGGTGGTGGATCCTCATTCTTAGGATCACTGTTCTGGTGTCAGAAGCTCCATTCCTCCGGAGGCTTATTTTGTTGGTACGGTTTTTTCCTGATGCTGTAGGTATTTTGTACATTCAGGGGTATGGCGGGGCCCTGTCCCGCCACAGTTGTTATTCCTAGAGGTCTGTAGTCACGTTTGTGATTTAGGCTGTAAGAACAAGTTGTACTTTTGATTAAGTATATTTTTATGGAAGGCAGCCTTATCGGCTTACCAGTGATGTTTACTTTATACAGGTTATGTGTTATGTATGTTCATTGCTATTCTCGATGTATACTGCCGGGTGCCCGGTAGGGCACGATCGCGGCCGGTGGTGGTCGTGACACTACCATCGGAGGAGGGCCCGATGGTGGTGCTGAGGGCGACATCGACAATGTTGTCCTGAGTGGTGCTGCACTTGATTTTCCAGGTTTTTTCAAGGATGAGCTTCGAATGGGCCTCATAAAACGGAGGTAACGATGTGCATTTCTGAAGGATGGTGGCAACACCATCATAGGATTGTTCAAACCTGCAATAAGTTGCATGACTAATCGTTGATTAGTGACTGGTATGCCGACGTTAGAGAGTTGGTCGGCAAACATCTAGTGTTCTTGACAATAGGCAGGCACGTTTGGGAAATCGTCATGATGAACGTCCTTGAACTGATTTTCAAGGTATAACGCTCGTTGAATTTTGTTATCGTGAAAAATACTGTCCAAACGTTCCCATTTTTTGTGGGTAGTGGCATCGGTCTCAATGATAGTGTGCAATAGATCATTAGATATCGTATCGTATATCCACTGGAGGACGGTTGCGTCCAAATGAGACCAGAGTGCATCATCAGAAGTCGAAGCTGATGGTACGTTTGTGGACTTCGGCGTGGGAGGGATGATGTGGTCAATAACCATAAACAATATAATGGATCTTAAAAATCTTCTTCCACGAGGAGTATTGACCCTTTTTTCATTTCAAGAGTCACACAGATGAAGTTTTTAATGTTGT
This sequence comes from Przewalskia tangutica, assembly GCA_029844215.1. Classification (NCBI taxonomy): domain Eukaryota; kingdom Viridiplantae; phylum Streptophyta; class Magnoliopsida; order Solanales; family Solanaceae; genus Przewalskia; species Przewalskia tangutica. The sequence goes on along the minus strand of CM056730.1, from coordinate 21,525,257 downwards.
TTACGACAAGTGTCAGATAGAATTTGGTTTTGTTAGCCATGAAAGCGGAAATTTAGGATGAAGAGGGAGGCAGAATGGCCGGAAAAACTAGGGTTCCTTCGTGGGAAAAAGAGGGGGCGGGGGCGAGAGAGGTCGGTGGCTAGAGTTCCGACGTGGAAAAAAAGTGGCGGCCGAGAAGGTGTATCAGCGGCTAGGGTAGGGTTTGTAGTTTTAGGCTACTGATACCATAAAAGAATATGTTCCCTTTTTGTTGACGAAGAAACCGGCCATTACTCTTTCGAGTGCTTGTGAAACCCGACCCGTGATGGTAGCTGCAAACCACGTCAGCAATGTAATCCACACTTGTCAAGGCATGTGTGACAGACTGAAGCAAGAAGGTTTATGCCGGGGATCGAACTAGTTACCTTGCGGTCCCGCTCTCCATCTACACTAACTTCTGCTTCATGTAAGAATATGTTCCCTTGATTTTATTGATGAATGATTTATAATATATATATATATAAGGTTAGAAGAATATTTACTTTGATACAAACTAGATAACTAATTAACCTAATTACAAAAGAATTATAATTCTACCTAAAATATGAGATATACAATTAATACAATTAATAAAAGAATATTGGGAAACATTTTAGTCTACCTAAAATATGAGATATACAATTAATACAATTCTACCTAAAATATGAGATATACAATTAATACAATTCCTCCATTTTTTAGTAGATATTTCATATTCGAATCCTAGAAATCAAAATGATCTTGATAGGACGATTTCCCCTTTAATAGGTCTTTTGCAATGCGAATTAAATTAGTCTGATCCCCTAATCGTTATTTGTTGCAAACTCTCTCCAGTACGACTAAACTATAGCCTTAGTGGCTTATTGTGAATTAGTATTTAGTTATTAGAGTTTTCCGAAGTGGACCTTTCTTATGCTCAAGAAGTCAAGATTATCTAAAACATTAAATCAAACTGGACCACAATTAACTAATTGATGACTTTGTACATTATCCTAGGTACAAAAAGATAGCTAAAAGTCCAAGATAATGAATTCCAAGTACTTCCAATTGAGTAACGGACGCCAAAAGTCGAAACCTAACAATGAAGTGTTCAATGACTTCATGATGGCATGTTGTACTTCCTTTCGTTTCACATTTTATTGTAAAATAATTAATTTGTAGCGATAGTAGCTATTAAGATACAAGTATAACATAATTTTGAGATAGAATATAAAAACCTACCGTTCAACTCCATGAATTCATCAACGGTAGCAATCGGCGGTTAAGCCTAAGGCCAACTTCCACAAATCACTAGCTATCTCGATCGATCGGGCGTCAACCACAATAACACATATTCAGGAACAAAATATGCTAGGATTTTCTAATAGCGAGGGAAAAAGAGTTGTCCTCTATTTATAAAGAATGCCTATCCATCACTGACCAATAGTTATTGGGCCCAGCTTATTCATACACATAAGAATTTAATATTAGGTCTTTTATTAATCAATCACTTAGGCCACATCACTATCCTTTCAGGCTATAACCAATTAACACAAGTTCAAATTCCAATAGTCTCTCACTTGGACGCTAGTGTTGTTGGGGTCCGAGGATACGAATAAGCAATAAACAGTAGGAAAATAAAAATTCAAAGACCGAAAGTAAAAGACAGTTTCTGATGTTGCCTACAATGTTGTGCAACACTAGTGGCAACACCTGATAAAAACAGAATAAACCTTAGAAGAGTAATTGCAGCGGAAAAATAAAAGACACAAAGATTTATATTTTCAAGGGTATATATTAATATAGCCCCTGATGGTCAATGACCGATGTAATGTATATATTAGATACAATTACAATGAATTTCTTTTTACAATGAATTGAAATAAAATAAAAACAAATTGTAAAAAAAAATTGTAGATGACTTCAGCCTAAGTACAAAAGAATACAAAATATAATATAAAAATCTACAACATCTTTATTACAATTGCTTTTACATTAAGCTTAATCTAGAGTAGAGATATCAATCGTAATGTGAGATAGATGTTGTTAAACGACTTAGGCGATGGTGGTTTGATCCAGTTTTCTAGGTTGAATTCCCGAGAGCTCTTGAAGATATTCTTGCAATATTTTCTGGATGACAATAGTCTAAAGTTCCTCCTCTATTTATAGTGTGAAACTCTCGCTGGTTGGTTGTGAAAGTTGAGAGAAAATAGAAGCAGCTTGGACCTCTTCCAGCTCCATGAATTCCTCAACAACTTTGACTTGGTCTTCAAGTTGCTTCGATTCCAAACTTGACTCCTTTAATTCCCATATTTTAAACACAACTTCATATTCAGCTTGCCTAGGATATTTTTAACTCACAATAACAATTACTGTATTGGCCAGAAGAATAGGCAAAATCATTTCCAAAGATGTTGCGCAACACCGCAGGCAACATCTGCAGGATGTTGCGCAACACTGCAGGCAACATCTGCAAGACACTGCATGCAAGATGTTGTCCAGACGTAAAACCTGGTGTTGCCACAACACTCACACAACATCAACAATCTCCCCCTTTTTTTCTTTCTTTACAAAACACTATACAAATCTAAAAATGCCTAGGATACGACTGATTATAAATGTTTCCCTAACATTCCAAACTCAGCAAGATTGTAATCATGCCCCCCTCAGTTTCAAATTTCAAGTATTGTAATGTAATTTGGGTTAGTAAGAACATATGTTTGTTGGTCACAACATACATACAACATTGTTGTAAGTACCAAGAGACTAACATTCATACATCATCTATAGAAAATAACCATATTGTAGAGAAAATCACGATATGCCTATTGACTAAAAGTTATCCAATTTTATAATAAAAAAACAATTAATACGCATTCATCAATAACAAACACAAAAATAATTAACCAGTCTTTAACAAATAATTATTTAAAACATATTGTTCAAAAATCATTTGTATTTCAACAACACCAATCTCTTCATTATATCTTCATCACCATCACCCAGAAGTTGCATACATTAGGTTGTAGTAACTTGCACTAGCCTCCAGCCGCTTTCTGTGAAGTACTCCAGTCTCCATTCATCTCAGCTTTAGCATCCCCATCAGCAGTCTCCCCCTGCATCAGACACTGGTTCAGCTCCTCCCCCTGTATCATGGCCAACCTTATCTCCTTTTTTTTTGTGAAGAAAAAATGTCCTCATAGTAATCACGTGCTCTCATTAGTTCAACAATCTGCTTGTTGAGCTCCGCTATATGCTTTGTCAGCCACTCTTTGGGTATGTAAAACTGGGGATGTGCAGTGTTTCCAACATCTGAGGCAACATCTGCACTCCAGTTTTTCCTCTTCCAGGGAAGATCAATCACCCTCTCTTTGCTGCTCAAAATTGATTTGTTAACTAAGTACATTTCAATGTTGGGACCCAGTTTGTCATCCTTCTTGGGCTTGAACCCTTGATTGATAATTATTTGATAGATTAAGGATGGTTATTGAAGGAGTGAGTTGTTATTATTTTCGGTCAGGTTTGCAATATATTCAAATATTAATGACCCTAGATCAACTCTATACCCCTTCCAAATTCTGTACATTAGTTTTGTTTGCTCTAAAGTAACTACAGTCTCATTGAGAGAAGGTAGTCAATTAAAAATTACAAGCTTATGGAGAGTAGTGAATAATGAAGTGAGTTTGAATACATTACATCTAGCAGACCATTTGGTGATTAACCCTCCAGTGAGGTATTTAATCATCCCATTTAGCTCATTGGGGGACTGAATTTGAGTAGTTTGTACATTGTGGGGGATTCCTAATGTGTGATTTATGATGTTAGGAGTAAAATCATACATCCTATTATATAAGTACACCTTCCCAAATTTCTTTGAGGTAGTGTCCTTGAATGTAGAAGTAAATTTAGTATAAAACACCTACAAAAGGAACCCTTTTCAGTAACTGATAGTAACAAACCTCTACTACTCATAAATTCAACTAAACTATTTTCGGAGAATGATTTCAAATCTATCACTCATTCGGCTCTAAGTACCATATATTGGTACCATACCCAATTATCTGCACATGTCTTGGAGTGAAATTTCGGAGAGAAAGCTCTTACCTCAGAATCTGTATCAGATTCTGATTGTGTTTCCTCAGCAGGTGATGTTGCAGCAATATACTTTGAGTCTGACTAAAGGACTTCTGGTGTTGCCTTCTATGTTTTGGCAACATTCAAGGCAACATTCATGTATGTCCTCATGAATCTACGAGGAATATACCTGCTAATAGGTGTATCTTCAGATATCTCTTCTTCCTCACCTTGAGGAATCGGTGATAGACTTTCAATTGGTGGAGCAATGGGGGTTTCCTCTATGCTGGAGATTGTACTGCTGCTGCTTGTAGGAGCAGGGAAAGAAGATTCAAATCGAGTCTTTTTAGCAATGTGCTTTCATCCTAAAACACCCTAAAAATGCACTTTGATCTTCTGGATGGGAATGACTACTCTTTGGGTGATTTTCCTAGGTGTGTGTAGGTAGGTGTTGAGTCAACTTCTATTGGATTATCCGTGTCATCTGGGTAGCTAACCTTCAATGGTTCGTCAGAACCATAGATGATTATAGCCTTGGAAGAGTCGGACGATTCAGAGATAGGGTTTTCTATCGGCTAGTAATGCTGGTAAAACTATGGATATTGAGATGGACTGGTTGACATTAGTGTGTTGTCTTGAGTGTTGGATGAGATTTATTTTGATTTGGGAGAAATGGACATGGGAGATGGTTCGAATACTTTGGGGTTTTGACTTAAGATTGGATTAGAAACGGGGGTACTCGATTTCTGGTCTTCCATGTATTGGATTGGGATTAAGGTGATTTGACATAAAGTGAAGAGGCAAGTGGACACTTACTTAAGGCAACATCCTAACAACTTGTAACAGCATTTCCTAATTAAAAGATGTTATGATTCAATTAAAATTCTAAACACTCACAATTAGGAATTAACAATATATAACGTTCAAATTTTTGAATTTTAAAAACAAAAACTGTCCAGATTTAATCGGAATTTGAGGCTAATGTTTTTAAAACTTTAAAAAGAACAAAGATAAATAAGGCATAAATACCAGAAAGATGTTAATTTTCCTAAAAACAATAATCAATATACGGGGCTGTGATGTTGTCAGCAATGTTGAGCAACATTTTGGGCAACACAAAATTATGATACTACTAGAACTTCTGGATTTGGCTTTAACTTTTAGACACATTCAACATATATCCCCTATGAGTTTGACCGTTAGACCAATGTAACATTTTACAATCATGTCCTTAATCAAACTTAGTTGAATATATACAAAAATGTTTTAATATCTAAAAAATACTTTTAAGGTATCTTTAACCTTCTGCATATGGTACTCCTATATAATAGGAACTGTACCAAAATAGAGCTTTGCTCAAAATCTTGCCAAATCTTTAGAATAGGCTTTGTCAACTTTTGATACTCCCTTTTTATGACATATACAATTAGTTTATATATATCATCGCAGAGAACGATATCACATTTAAGTTCTTGTTCTTGTAGATTCATACTTGAGTGACCAAATATGTGCAAAATGCTGCAACACCGTCTCGGTATATTGACACTTCAGTAGATGTTGTCAGGAGTGTTGTGCAACATTTCAGACAACATCTATCATAAACTGCCTTATTTATACTAAACACAGACCAGGAGAGTTTTTAAAACTAGAAAATCTCTCACGATCTAGAGCCTTGGTGAAAATATCAGCTAGTTGGTGAACTGTATCCACATGTTCAATCTGAACTAGTTATTTTTCGACTAAGTCCCTTAAACAATGATGTCGTATATCTATGTGTTTTGTATGAGAGTGCTAAACATGATTCTTATAAATATTGATATCACTCAAATTGTCACAATACCAAATTATAGTGTTGCTTGATATGTCATAATCATCTAACATGTGTCTTAACCAAATTAATTGGGCACAACAACTTTCAGCTGCAACATACTCAGATTCTGCAGTTGAAAGAGAGACACAATTTTGCTTACGACTATACCATGATACTAAGTTGTTGCCTAAGTAAAAATATCCACCACTTGTGCTCTTCCTATCATCAACATCACCAGCCCAATCTGAGTCACTATACCGTATTAGGTTAGGGTTAGTGTCTTTGGTGTACCAAATTCCCAACTCACTTGTGCCAGCAATATATCTGATTATACGTTTGACAGCATTTAAGTGGGATACTTTGGGACTGACCTGAAATCTAGCACACACACACACACTGAACATAATGTCTGGACTACTAGAAGTAATGTATAAAAGACTACCTATCATGGACCTAAACAATGTTGCGTCAACATCGTCTGTACATACCTGTTGTGTCGATCCCATTGGTGTTCTCATGTGTTTTGCATTCTCTAGTCCAACTTTCTAACTAGGTTCTTGGCATATTTACTTTGGGACACAAATATCTCATCTTCATTCTGTTTAATCTGCAAGCCTAAGAAGAAATTTAATTCCCCAATTATGCTCATCTCGAATGTTGTCGACATTGCTTCGACAAAAGACTTCAAAAATAATTCTGAAGTCGAACCAAACACAATATCATCAACATAGATTTGAGATATTATTACATCTACACCGTGTCTTTTGATGAACAATGTTCTATCAACTTCTTCACGGTTAAAACCAAACTCAATAAGGAAGTTAGTTAGACGACCATACCATGAACGAGGGGCTTGTTTCAACCCAGACAAAGCTTTCTTTAGCTTGTATACATAATGTGGATGGTGAGGATCCTCAAATCCATTTGGTTGTTCAACATACATTTTTTTGTCCAAATATCCATTAAGGAAAGCTCCTTTAACATCCATTTGATGCAAGGTAATCTTTAAATAGCAAGTAGCAATCTTATTGACTCAATTTAGCCACGAGAGTGAATGTTTCGTCATAATCAATTTCTTCCACTTGTGTATAGCCTTGAGCAACAAGTGGAGCTTTATTTCTAACAATCTTCCCTAACTCGTCTGATTTGTTCTTGAATAACCACTTTGTTCCAATAACATTTGTATTGTTGGGTCGTGGTACCAAGTCTCAAACTTCATTTCGGGTAAATTTTTTAAGCTCTTCTTGCATTGCTTGAATCCAAAATTTTCTTTTAAAGCTTCCCCAATATTTTTAGGTTCTAAAGTAGATGTAAGATAAGAAAGACTAACCTGTTGGTAAATGGTGGACATACATACATACCTTACCATTTCTCGGTATTTAACTGGTTCTTTCTCCCTTGTTCGCATCCTTTCAAACACCACTCCTATCACTTGGTCTTGTGGATGGTTTCTTCTAATCCTTGATGGGGGGTCTCTTCTTACTTGATCTTGCATTTCAGTTCAAGACTCCTCCTTCACCTCAACATCTGGGTCTGCAACTTGCTCTTTTTCTGTCATAATAACAATGTTATTTTCTGATGATTTCCCTAAAATGTTTGTTAGATCATCAAAGATAACATTGACTGACTCTTGTACAGTTGTAGTCCTCAGATTGTATATCATGCAAGCATGACTATTTTGAGAATAGTCAATGAATATTCCTTTGTCACTTTTTGAGTCGAATTTCGCCAATTTATCCCTGTCATTCAATATGTAGCAGATACACCCAAATACATGGAAATAATATAGATTAGGTTTCTTTCCATTTAAAATTTCATACGGTGTTATTCTGGTACCTGGACTTACATAGACTCTGTTAGTGATGTGACATGCAGTGTTTAAGGCTTCTGCCCAAAACTTTTTTGACAGTTGTTTAGAACTTAACATTACCCTAGTCATCCCTTGCAATGTTCTGTTCTTCCTCTCTGGTACCCCATTCTGTTGTGGAGTCTTAGGTGCAGAAAATTCATGAAGGATACCTTTCTTTTCGCAAAATCTTGCAAAAGATTGGTTTTCAAATTCCCTTCCATGATCAGATCTGATTCTGAAAATGGGAGAACAAAAAAAGTTCTTAATCCTAGAGTAAAGTATCTTAAACATGCCAAAAGTTTATGATTTTTTCTTTAAAAAATAGATCCATGTATACCTAGAAAAATCATCTACAATCACATAGGAATATCTCATACCTCTTAGGCTCTCTACTTCAATAGGACTCATAAGATTCATGTGTAATAATTGAAAGCAGTGAGACGTACCTGAGTGTTGTCCATCATGTTGGGCAACATCATGGAAAACACGAGTTTGCTTACATTTTAAACAATCCTCGCACACTATTTTATCAGTTGGAATCAGTTTGGGAATGCCTTTAACAGCTTCATAAGAGATTAATTTCTCTAAGTTGCGGTAGTTGACATGTCCTAATTTCTGATGCCAAAGTGTAGTGTCGTTGACCCTAGCAAAATTATAGGCTAGTTGAGTACCAACTAGGTAGCAATTATCTCCAGTGCGAGTGTCTGACATAACACGCTTGTTAGTAGAATCTATTACTTTACATTCATGCTTATTGAATTTTACCTCGAGGCCATCATAACAAAGTTGACTTATGCTAAGAAGGTTATCAACTAAGCCATCAACATGAAGTACATTCTTCAAGGCTGGTACATCAGGAACATTTAGAGTTTCTTTACTAATAATCCTACTTCTGCTTCCTCCACCAAATGTCACGTTCCCTCCATTGAATGCTTCATAATTTTTCAGAAAATTTCTGGTACCTGTCATGTGTCTTGAACATTTACTATCAAAGTACCAAGATCATGTAATGTTAGTACGCAAGGCAGTAATACAAACATTACATTTCAAGTCTAGTTTAGGTATTCATTCCTTTTTAAAACACTTCTTTTTGTTTCTCAGTATGTTGCGTGGAATGTTGTGTCCTAGTTTCTTACAATGACTGCATATAAACTTATTTTTCTCCTTAGTAGGATGTGAGTGATATTTAGCATTTTCTTTAACAAACCTTATCTTCTCACTATTACTATGGATTTTAGAAGTCTTTCTTAAATGTGGTTGATATCCTAGTCTAGCTTGAGTGGATTTACTAAAACTTAATATTTCGTCCAATTTGGACGTTCCTGTGTTGAGTCTCTGGAAGGTGGTCTCAGCTAAACTCAATCTAGCACGGATCTTACCAAGTTCTAAATCCTTCTTGGTAATTCTACCTCTAATCTGGTAATCGTGCTCTTAAGATTGTTCTTTTCATGAGCCAAAGATTTTGCCTTTGAATCTAGTTGTGCAGATTCTGTGATTAAGGCCTTACAATTTTTTTGTAATTCCTTTATCACTTCATCTTTGGGGTCAACCAGATCTATATTAACAACATCATATGAAGAGACGATCCCGCTAAAGCAATTAATAACAGAATAATCAAAGAAAACCTACCTTTCAGATGTTACTGGACAATCGGATGTTGTCTTCAGTGTTGTCTCAGATGTTGTAACATTAGAGACAACATTATCGATAACATCTTCATTGTCGGACAGTGAATATTCCAACATTATTACCAACATTGCCTGTGACTCTTCTTCTTGATCTCATTCATCCTCTTTATTTTCATCATCACTTAGAGTTACCCATAGACTCTTACCAACTTTTTCTAAGCGTGTTTGCACATTCATTAGCATAATATCCCTAACCCGAGCATGCATGACATTGCACTCCCTCAAATTGTTTGGGATTAAAGTTGGTGTTGTCCGAGTTGGTTTTTCTTAGTGAATTGTGATTTCTTTGCTCCAAAGGAGACCTTATTGGCTGTTTATTGAAGAGTGGATTTTGGTGCTGCTTATATTTAGCTTTATTTCGATCATTGTTGATCTTTATCACCATCGAATTAAATCGTCGAGTGAGTAAGGCAACAGTTTCACCATTACCCAGTTCCTCCAGGTTTTCATCCTCATTTTCAGTTTCTGTTTCAGAGGCTTGTCCTTGGAGTTCCAGTATCTTGTCCTTATACAGATCCTTTTGACTCTTAATGTTCATCTCATAAGTTTGAAAGATACTCATCAAGGCATGTAGATCCATTGTGGAAAGATTATGAGCCTCTTCTATAACACAAATCTTTGTGTTAAACCTTTCATGGAGAGATCTGAGGGCTTTGTCCACAAGTTGTGTGTTGGTCAAAGGAGAACCAAGCACTTGACACTGATTCACAATGTCAATTAACTTTTCAAAGTAGGACTTTATATCATCAGATTCTTCCATCCTTAAGCGCTCATATTGGCTCAAAATCATGCGTAGCTTTATTCGACGCACACTTAAGGTACCTTCACAATGAGTTTGCAAGGTCTCTCAGGCGTCCTTAGCCGTTGTACAATTCTGAATGAATTTGAACATATATAGATCTACCCATTCGAATATAGTATTTAAGGCCTTTTTGTTAAAGCTATCACTATAGATTTCTTCCGCGGTCCATTCAGATTCGGGTTTAGTAAGAACATCACCATCCTCATCTGCTTGATGCTTGGGAACCACATAACCTTCGGAGACAAATCTCCATGCTCGAACATCAATCGATTTGATGTGCGAACGTAGGCGAATCTTCCAATAGGCATAGGTTAGTTCTATCAAGTAATGAAAGTCTACCAATATTTTGAACAACTGAGTCTATAACCATTAGATACAGGACCAATCATTTATTGTGTTAAGTGTCGGTTCTGATACCACTTGTTGGGGTCCGAGGCTACGGATAAGCAATAAACAGTAGGAAAATAAAAATTCAAAGACAGAAAGTAAAAGACAATTTCTGATGTTGCCTATGCAACACTAGTGGAAACACCTGATAAAAACAGAAAACCTTAGAAGAGTAGTTGCAGCGGAAAAGTAAAAGACACAAAGGTTAATATTTTCAAGGGTATATATTAATATAGCCCCTGATGGTCAATGATCGATGTAATGTATATATTAGATACAATTACAATGAATTTCTTTTTACACTGAATTGAAATAAAATAAAAAGAAATTGTAAAACGAAGTCGCAGATGACTTCAGCCTAAGTACAAAATAATACAAAAGATAATATAAAAATCTACAATATCTTCATTACAATTGCTTTTACATTAATCTTAATCTAGAATAGATATAGAAATCGTAATGTGGGATATATGTTGTTAAACGACTTAGGCGATGGTGGTTTGATCCAGTTTTCTGGGTTGAATTCCCGAGAGCTCTTGAAGATATTCTTGCAATCTTTTCTAGATGACAATACTCTAAAGTTCCTCCTCTATTTATAGTGTGAAACTTCCTCGAAACTCTCGCTGGTTGGTTGTGGAAGTTGAGAGAAAATAGGCTGCAGCTTGGATCTCTTCCAGCTCCATGAATTCCTCAACAACTTTGACTTGGTCTTCATGTTTCTTCGATTCCAAATTTTGAATCCTTCAATTCCCACATTTTAAACACAGTTTTGTATTCAGCTTGCCTAAGAGATTTTTAACTCACAGTAACAATTATTGTATTGGCCGGAAGAATAGGCAAAATCGTTTCCAAAGATGTTGTCATGAGATGTTTCGCAACACCGCAGACAACATCTACAGGACATTTCAGGATGTTGCGTAATACTGCGAGCAACATCTGCAATACACTGCAAGATGTTGTCCAACCATAAAATCTGATGTTGCCACAACACTTACACAACATCAACACGTGTTAATTGAGGACACGAAAACAATTTTATAAAATTTGAAGTTTTGAGAAAATCATTTTTAAAAAGATTTGTAGACTCTATAGTGGCCACACTACTCACATAGCCAAGGATAAAATGACTCAATCAACAATCCATCCAATCTCTATAGAGAACACTAACAAGGAATCATAGCAAACATCATACCATTTGAAGGTATGCATTCTATGTATGATAACATATGCAAGAATTTCCATCAACATGGATCAAACATGTGTGCTAAGTATAATATATTTCTAATCAAGGTGAACAAAGTCACACCTTTTAAAAAGACATAATTCTCCAAGTGACATAAAAACCACATCACCTTAGGAGCCTCCAAGTAACACCATAATCATATCACCTCAGGAGGTTTTCCTTGTGCCTTACCCATGATAATCAAGGCAACAAGCAACAAAACTCAAAAGTACAATGAGTTTACGCAATATTCAATTAGAATAAATAAATAAACATGATAGTCAATAAGCATGACCAATATCAAACAACACATGCTTGTATTTAAAGACAAGAAATAAAATTTATTAATAAAGTATCTCAACCAGCAATTATAAAGTAATTCCCACCGACTAAACTACATTAAAAGACTTTAAGATACTCATATTTTGAGCATGTCCATTAAACACCACAAGTCTAAGATCTTTAGTCAAAGATAAGCCAACATAGATTCTCTGTTAATATGCTCAATACATATATCACCTTCCTTTATTATGTCTCTAACCTCAAGATACTTTAGGCTAACATGCTTAGAGCCTCTTGTCCTCTTGTTATTTTAGATAAAGGCACAACATAACTTTTATCATAAAAGATGGTCACTAACTTAGATATGAAATTCACAACTTGTAATTAGGTCATAAATTTTTTCATCCAGACAACATGTGAAACAGTCTCAAAACAAGCAATAAACTCTGCTTTCATTGTGGATATAGTAGTGATACTCGATTTCTCACTCTTCTAAGAAATAGCACCTTCAGCCAGCATAAAGATATAACTAGATATTGATCTCATAGAGTCTTGTCAACCTGCAAAATATGAATCTGAATATACAAGAAGGTCAAGATTATCAACCTTTCTATACATAAGCATGAAATCCTTAGTTAGTTGTAGATATCTCATCACATTCTTTGCAGCTACCCAATGTGTCAATCTGGGATTAGAAGAAACTATTTTCAATAAATTAACTGCAAATGCAATATCAAGCCTCAGACAAACCTGTATATACATCAAGAAACCAACAACACGTGAATATGGAACATCCTTCATGATTTTATTTTCAACTTCATTTTTCGGACATTCATCCTTGCTAAGTTTGTTACCTTTCACAATTGGTGCAACACTAGGTCAACATTCTTGCATATTAAAAGTTTTTAGAACACTCTCAATATAAGTGTGTTGAGATAACCCCAATAAGCCACGAGATCTATCCCTTTTAATTTCTATCCCAAGAGACTTTACCAAGATCTTTCATATCAAAAGATCTAGACAAAAATTATTTGGTCTCAGTCAACAAACTCAAATCATTTGAAGCAAGTAATATGTCATCAACATATAGAACCATAATAATGAAATTACCGTAAGCTATTTTTATATAGACTCATTCATCAAGCTTATTTTCCACAAACCCAAATTTTGTAATGACTTCATCAAATTTCAAGTACCACTGTCTGGAGGCTTGTTTAAGCCCATAAATAGATTTATTAAGCTTACACATTAGATGTTCTTTACCAGCTTCCTGAAATCTTCAAATCATGTAAACTTCTTCACATAAACTACCATTTAGAAAAATAGTTTTAACATCCATTTGGTGCAATTCTAAATCAAAGTGAACCACAAGATCCATGACAACTCTAAATGCATCTTTAGATGAAACATGAGAAAGGATTTCTTTATAATCAATACCTTTTTTGAGTTTAATCTTTAGCAACTGACCTTGCTTTGTAGCGGTCTATATTTCTCTTGGAGTCTCTTTTTGTTTTAAACACCTATTTGCAACCAAAAGGTTTGAAACCTAAAGGCAATTCAACCAACTCCCACACTTTATTGTGTTTCATGGAGCTCATTTCATCTTCCATTACCTCACATCATTTATCAACATACGGAGAGGAAAGAGCTTGAGCATATGATAAAGGACCAGTCAAATCTCCACTGTCACTAAGAATTTCAGTCACATACACAATAAAATTATCAAAAATAGAAGATCTTTTTATTTGTGATCTACGGGGTGGCTCTATATGTTGATTATGCTCAAGCATTGCAGGATTACTATCATTATTTTCTAAATTCTCTCCCTCATGAATGCGTGGGTTTATCACGCTTTCATGTACAATAGGTACATGAAAAATGACTTTTTTTTCTTTCAACACAACTTCTTTACCACCATATGTATAATCACAATCACAAACATCATGCTCAAAAAATTTTGCATTAATGGACTCAACAATTCCTGTGCCATGCCCAGACAGAAGGATAGCCTATGAAGAAACAATTGGTAGTTTTAGGACGTCTTCTTTTAAATGGGTGTATAAATACAAACTTCAACCGGATATTCCTAAATATGAAAATGGTTCAAGCTAGGTTTTCGGGTTGTCTAGAGTTCAAAATGGGGTTTAGAAACATATTTTGTAGAACTCTATTTAGAATATAGGTAGCTGTTTTCAAAACTTCACCCCAAAAAAGACTCAGGCAGGCTAATCCTTGACATCATACTTCTCACTATTTTCATGAGAGTACGATTTCATCTTTCAGCCATACCATTATGCTCAGGAGTATCTGGCTTCCACATTCTTGTAAAAATAAAGTAAAAGGCCTTATACATTTACCAGATTCGTCATATTTTCCATAGTACTCACTCCCACTATCAGACCTCACTATCTTAATTGACTTCCTAAGATATTTTTCAACTTCATTTTTATAAATTTTAAATTTATCAAATGCTTCAGACTTCACTTTTAAATGGTATATATAACAATATCTAGAAAAGTCATCAATAAAAACAATGTAATATGTATGATTGCTTAAAGTAGGTACATAAGGTCCACTAATATCAATATGAATAATTTTCAAGAGTTCAGATTTCTAATGGAACCCTTTCTCTTAACCTTGGTCATTTTTCCTTTGACATAGTCAGCACAAATTATAAAAAAAAAATGGATCAAGAATAATAGATAGAATATTTTTTGTTCACTAATCGCTCAATTCTTTCTTTAGAAATATGACCAAGACGCATATGCCATAACATGTAAGACGTTTTATTCATAGTAGACCTTTTGTGGACAGATTTATCAACATGTATTGTAAAAAAAAATCACTCAACACATTTGGGAGATATAGACCATCACTGAATAAACCATCACCAACAACATGTGAATTGTATGAAATTTTAACAAAACCATCATTTACTTGAATCCATAACTAGATTGATCCAAAAGTGAAAGAGAAACAAGTTTCTGCCTCATGGACAGTACAAAAATAGTATTTTCTTAACAAATACTAGAATTATGTTTGAAAGATAAAATAGCAGTCCCTATAAACTCTACTTTCATTTTGACTCTATTGCCCATAACTACACTGACCTCATCATCTCTTGGTTCCCGTCTGCTTATCAAGTCTTGCAAGTCATTGGTTACATGAACAGTTGCACCATTATCCAACCACCAAGAATTTAAAGAAACATCCACAAGACTAGTTTCCATTTTGAAGAATATTCGTTCTCTTCAAAAATTATTTGCATTCAATCATGTTAGAAAATGTTTAAGAACGAACTAAGTACTAATAAGTGGGGTGACAATGATGCATGCATATTGACAATAGGCCAATTACTTATTAATTTGAATATGGATAGAATAAAATATGATGACGGTGTAAAAAAGGAAATGGGAGGAAAATATAATAAGAAAAACAAATAAAAAATTATTAAAATTATTTAAAAGTCGAATGGACTCTCTTTGAAAGAGTGATGCAAAGGGCCTTTGAGTGTGGAAAATTGCTTAGAGAGGAAGAAGAACTTAGAAAATCTGAAATTGTGTGTTCTTCAATTGAGCCAATGGCTTTAATTTATAGTGTGCTCAAGATGTCTTCCCAAGTAGCCAAGTAATGGCCTTTAATGCCAAGTAATGACACTTAATTTGGGATTACAATTCAGCCGAATAATGGCTGAATTCATGAGCCAAATAATAGAGAATTAATGCTCCAAAGTCAGCCCAAGAGTCAGTTTTTTTTCGTCTCCCAACGGTCTCGCTGGAGCCGAGGCGCCGCTTCCTATCCAGTAGCTACTGGAGCAGAGGCACCGCGGCCCTTCGGGAGGGCTCCGCGGCGCTTCATGTCCAGTAGCTCCCATTGATTTTTCACGTCACGATCGTCGCGTCCCTTGGGAGGAGGCGCTCCAGGCGCCGCGGCCCTGGCTGGGTCGCGCCGCGACCCTTCACGGCTCCACGGTAATTTCTGACTCATTTAATCTTTTACACATAGTACACTTCTTCCTTCATTTACCAACGTGAAACGACTTCTTATTTGGCCAATAACCGTCTATCATTTCATGTTAAACATTTTGTATACGTACCAATATCTCTTTCACTAAGGAAATTTATGATCTTTGGTATAACGTGTGCACATGTGTGGAAACGATGTTTTCGATGTGAGGGGCCCAAATTGTTCGAGTCATAAATAATAGGATTAACTTTATTTCACATTTAATAAATTTCCAACAATCCCCTCTTGAAAGAAATTTTGGTGCACACATGTGGTGCCTTTCTAGCAATCTTCCGGCAGATCGATGTCGCATCTGAATAGGTAGTCGTAGCTTTGAACCTTCCATAGTAGAATACCATCGGACTTACTTACTGCGCGGTGAACGTGATGTCTTGAACCGTCATTGTTTAGTGTAAGCCAAGACAATGGTATCAACACAACACTTTTCCTTACTCTGTCCTTCTTTAAAGGTTTTGTCCGTTGTGGCCATGGACACGTCTTGAATTCTTAAGTACGTTCATTTGAGGCGGCCAGTCCTCGCACTTAAATAGGTGGTCTCCTACAAGAAATTCTGCTATACCCAACTTTACAAGGGTTAGGAACCATTAAAAGTTTCCCCAAACCTAACCTCAACTGTTGAGGATCATAGGTTTTGGATACTTAACCTTTACCCACTCTGCAGATAGCACTTAATGTATATCACGGGAACGGTCTTGGATTCATGTTTCTATGTAGAAATCATTCCGAAGCGCTCCACTGAACTGTTACGACTTAATTTTCCCATTGAACCTAATTCCTATGATCTCCAGTCTGTTAGGTTGGGTGTCCGCGGTATCAGTTCTTAGTGATTGAGTTTTAAGCCCATTCCCCTAGACAGACAATATCTAATCCCTGGGTATGCCCTTCGTCAAGGGATCTGCTATGTTTTCCTTTGATTTTACGTAATCAATGGAAATAATATCCGTGGTGATCAGCTGTCTAATGGTCTTATGTCTCTGTCTGATATGATGAGATTTGTCATTGTACATAGAACTCCGTGCCTTTTCTAGAGCTGACTGGATATCGCAGTAGATCATTATAGAAGGTACAAGTTTATCCCAACACGGGACATCCTCTAAGAAGTCATGAAGCCACTAAGCTTCTTCTCCTGATTTGTCTAAAGCGATGAACTCCGATTACATCGTGGATCGGGCGATGCAAATTTGCTTAGAGGATTTCCAAGACACAACCCCACCACCAATTTTAAATATATACCCACTGGTGGACTTAGTGTTCTCTATATCAGATATCTAGTTTGCATCACTGTACCCCTCTAGTACAGCTGGATATCTCGAATAGTATAACCCGTAGTTTTGCGTGTATTTCAGGTATCTCAGTACCCGATTTAACGCTTTCCAATGATCATTACTTGGATTACGGGTGAACCTAGCCAACTTGTTGACTGCATAAGCGATATCAG
Organism: Przewalskia tangutica; assembly: GCA_029844215.1. Classification (NCBI taxonomy): domain Eukaryota; kingdom Viridiplantae; phylum Streptophyta; class Magnoliopsida; order Solanales; family Solanaceae; genus Przewalskia; species Przewalskia tangutica. The sequence continues at coordinate 21,507,682 of CM056730.1, read as the reverse complement.
GTCGAGTGCAGTTTGTGATGTACATCAAACTGTCAATCACCTGCGTATACCACTACTGGCATACGGGCGCACCATGATATTTATCAATATTTTGATTCATATCCAATGGTGTCATTACCGATGAACTGTCGAACATCTCAAACTTCTTCAACACATCCTCGATGTAGTGAGATTTAGATAAGACCAGTCCGTCAGATGTCTTAGAGATCTTGATCCCTAATATGACATCTGCAATGCCCATATCTTTCATGTCAAAACACTGTTTCAACATGTTCTTAGTCTCTAGGATTATCCTAGAACTGTTCCCTGTGATCAACATGTCGTATACGTAAAGACAGATCATGACGAACAAGTCCACATTTCCTTTCGTGTAGACATATTTGTCACACTTATTAATGGCGAATCCTTTAGATAATAGAGTATTATCAAATTTCTCATGCCATTGCTTTGGGGACTGTTTCAGCCCGTACAGAGATTTGACAAGTCCACATACTTTCTTCTCTTGTCCTGGAACCACATAACCATTGGGTTGGTCCATATAGATTTCTTCTTCCAAATCACCATTTAGGAAGGCTGTCTTGACATTCATTTGGTGTATTTCAAGATCCCGCAAGGCGGCGATAACTATGAATATACATATGGATGTCATCCTAGACACTGAAGAATAGGTGTCAAAGTTATCAAGACCCTCCTTTTGTCGATAACCCTTGACTACCAACCTGGCCTTGTACTTGTCTATAGATCCATCTGCTTTCAACTTCCATTTGAGTATCCATTTACACCCCCCAACGGTTTGTTTTCCAGAGGAAGATCAACCAACTTCCAGGTATAGTTGTGCAAGATGGACTCTATCTCACTCTATATAGCTTCTTTCCAGATCAGTGTTTCTGGAGTTGACAATGCTTCAGCGATTGTCCGTGGTTCGTCATGAACCATATAAGCTACAAAGTCTAGACTGAAGGACTTATCTACCCTGGCCCTTTTGCTTCATCTTGGTTCCATATCTGGACCCTCCAAGTCCTGAGAACCTGGAATACTGGATTCCAGATAATCAACTACTTCGGAGTTCACTAGATCTGAACCGCTTAGATCTGCGCAGACAATGACCCCTGAATCCGGCGAGGTTTGTTCATAACTTTGTTTGTGAGAGGTTATGTCTCTTTATTTTTTAGGAAATGAGTCTTCAAAGAACCTGGCATTCCTTGATTCCATAATTGTACCCACATAAACGTCTGGCACCCCTGACTTATGCACTAGGAAGCGATAAGCACTACTGTTATTTTCATATCCAATGAATATGCAGTCTACAGTCTTAGGTCCAATCTTGACCTGTTTTGGCTTAAGTATTTCAACCTTTGCCAGACAACCCCACACTTTAAAGTATTTGTAGTCGGGTTTCTTTCCTTTCCACAGCTCATATGGAGTCTTGTCCTTACCCTTATGTGGACACTGTTAAGAATTGTTACACCCCGTAGTTCAGGTCATGCATTTGAGAACTTACGAAAGTAAGTGAGACTTAAATTTTAGAATGATGGGTCGACGGAATGTTTCGGACGAGTTGTTAGTCAACTTTGGGACAGTTTTCGTCCAGTGGCATTAAGAGTTCCTAGGTGTTTCAAAGGCCTAGTACGTAGTTCGTTGAGTCTAGTTCCCAACGCAACAAACCGTTCGTCGATAGGACATCGGAGTAGAAAGTTATGAAAGTTGCAAGTTCAGTGCGCTGTTGAGCGGAAGCAAATTTTCGGTAAGGGGCCGCAGCGCCGCGGCGCCGGATGCAGGGCCGCGGCGCCGAGGCGGAGTTTTTGCGGAAAAATCATATATTTTCTTCAATAAAGGCCATGGGAGGGTGACAAGTGTCCCCCCCCCCCCCATCTGATTTTTTTTGCATGTCCTATTTATTGACCAAGTCTTGAAGACTTAGTCATTCTTGAAAGCACCTTCTTCTCTCTAAAAGCTCTCCCTTCTCCCTAAAATTAAAAGCTCTCCCTTCTCTCTAGAAATTCAAGAAGAAACCAAGGCCTAGAGGAAAATTTCAGAAAAGTGGCAAGAAGGAAACTTGTTGGCAAGCTTGTAGGGGTTTTGTGAAGGTGATTGTGGAAAGAATACAAGTGAAAGTTGTTGGATTAATTTGGGTAAGCTCTAAGGTAACAATCTTTTCTTTATTCTTGAGTAAATTGTGTTGCATGTAAGGAAGAAAAGACTTGTAGTGGACAATATTGCTTTTAGGAATATTGCATGTAAGAATAACGATTTGGATTTGAAAGGATTATATAAGGATGATATGTGAGCATGTTGTAGCCAAGATACTACCTTAAATTTATTGAACTAGTTAATATGTATTGTGGGGCAGAATTTTACACGCCCAAGATTAGGCGTGTAATCCCCTTTGTATTGTTGGATTATTGGGCCTTAAGTGGCGTTTGGATATTGAATTCGAGCCTTGGAAAGGTGGAAAAGTACGTAGAAACAAAGGAAGTGCTGTCCAATTTTCCATAGAATAAGGAACTTTATGCTAGAATATTCGACGAAGAAGTTTAGACGTTAATAGATATATTTGATTATTATAGGTTGATACTCTACGCGCGGCATATTCGACTTGGCAAGTGGATTTAGCCGAGGAGGTATGTGATTCTTCCTATCCTCTTGAGCATGATATTTGTAAAATATATAGTACGATAGACGTACGTGTTTCACTAAATTTGGTCGCACCTTGAGGTCTTTTGACTTGAGTCCTAAATGTTATGAATCTTGAAATACTTCAAAAAGAATTATGAATCATTATTTTAAAAGGAAATTAATACTTGGGTTTAAAAGAATAAGTTCTTTTAGTTTTCCAAACAAATGTGGATGTTTTGAGTTATTACAAAGTTTAAGTGTTATACTAGCTTTACGGGAAGTTAGTCATAACGACTTAAGAAAGATAAAAAGAATGGTTTACTTACTCGCTTTATAGTAGCCTTGTAATGATTTCTGAATGTGTGGTAAGTTGGCTTGATAAGTAAATATGTTGTGATACTACGGGTGTTAGTGTCTTGAGATTTGTTGTGGTAAGGGGGTTTCTCTTATTGTGCTTATGTTGTTTACGATGATCCGGTTGTGCTTGTGTTATCTCACTTACCCCCCTGACTTGTTAAGTTACCGCGGGTTAGCTACCCCCGATGCGAGGAGTACCTCATGCGGGTCCATGTGACCTACGCGACTACGTAGTCCAGAATCACTCCGGTGTGTTACGCCGATGCGAGAATACCTCATGCGGTCCAGTGGTCATGCGGACCGCGGAGTCCAGAAAATGTCGCGTTAGCTACCCCCGGCGCGTGAGTACCTCACGCGGGCCTGTGGCCTATGCGGACTACGAAAGTCCAAGATTAGGCTCGTGTAATGATACCATGGGCGAATGGCCCTGCTTCGATCATTAGCGGCCTAGGAAAGACCGGTTACGATACACCTAATTGTTCTTGCTTATGTTGTGGCACCATGTGCGGTTAATTGGCTTTTCATACATATCTATGGATTTTGGTTTGAAAATGTTATGATTTCATTACGCATTTTCGGCCACATACTGTACTGTTATCGACTCCTTCGGCGGGTTGCGTTCATGCCGCAGTCGAGGTACATCGGTTGTTGATCCTCGCTCTAGGATCACCGCTCGCTGGGAAGCCCCGTTTCTCCGGAGGCTTATCCTTTGGTATGTTTCCCTGTCATTGTAGATTCAGGTACATTCAGGGGTATGACGGGGCCCTGTCCCGTCATAGTTGTTATAACTCTTAGAGGTCTGTAGTCCTGTTGTAATTAGGTTTCGTAAGGGATGTAACTGTTCAGTTTTTGTTATATTTATGTTACAAAAAGGTAACCATTTTGGGTTAGCCTGCTTCATATTTTATATGGTTTCTTGTTATGAGTTTACTTCCGCTGGTTTTCTCTGATGTTGTATCACAAGGGTGCCCGGGGTAAGGCACCAGTCGCGGGTCCGAGGTCGGGTCGTGACAAAAGTGGTATCAGAGCAGTTAATCATCGGAAAGGGTCTACAGGCCGTATCTAGTAGAGTCTTGATTATCGGTGTGTTGTGCACCACATCTATAATCAGGAGGCTACAGGATATTTAGGATTGGTTACCATTCTTTCACTCTAAGATCGTGCAATAGAGTTGTGTTATAGGTTGAACTTCTTCTGACATATTTTTATGTATCAGTTATGCCTCCACGCAAGGCAACCGCGGCCCAGAAGGGCAAGGCAGCTGAGGGAGCTGCTAGTAGGACACAAAGGGTTACGAGGGCACAGGCCCAGTCCTTACCTGAGGTGATGTTTCGGACGGCGAGTTCCACGACATCGCCAGCCCCAGCAGAGTTTGGAGCAGCAGCTGCCATCGAGACCGCGCAGACCGAGCCTCCGATTACGGCGAGCAGCAGGATATGGGCTCTGAGAGATGGCGATTATTAGCCGAGATCATGGCAAGGCAGAGGACAGACGGAGGCGCGGTTCCGTTTGTACCGTAGTTCACCCCGCATCGATAGCGAGACTTCGGACTTTTGAGTCACGCCACCGCAGTTCTATGGGTCGAGGCCGGAGGATGATCCTCAGGAGTTTATCCGACAGTTACAGCGGATCATGAGAGTGATCAAGGCCTCGAAGACAGAGTCGGTAGTATTGGGTTCACATCGGCTGCGTGATACTGCAGTTGACTGGTTTGATTCATGGGAACTGTCCCGGGGAGAGCATGCGCTTCCAGCTGTTTGGGACGAGTTCTCGGAGGCATTTCTTGGCCATTTCTTGCCTCCGCAGATGAGGAGAGCTCGGGCCGATAGATTTCTGACGTTGAGACAGAGTGGGCGGACGGTCCGGGAGTACAACGTAGAGTTTGACTCGTTGGCTCGGTATGTACCCGCTTTAGTGGAAGACATGGAGGACAGAGTACACCGCTATGTCACAGGGCTCGATGATTACTTAGTAGAGAGTTGCACGGGAGTAGCTCTTAAGCCGGGCATGGACATTGCCCGCATGCAGGCTTATGCACTTGGGTGTGAGGAACGTAGGGGTCGGCGGATTGATAGATATCAGCAGAAAAGGGTCAGTACAGCAGGGTCCTCTGGTAGTTTTCGAGCCGGACGACCTCAGCAGCAGACCAGATTTGCACCTCAGCCGGTTCAGAGCGCTCCTCCACCGTCTTCCGGACGTTCAGGGTATTCGGGAGCAGGTCAGGGCCCCAGGGCTTCGGGCTTCTAGGGAAGCAAAGATGTTACCCGATCGAGACCACCCCCCTCTCGGTGTGGCCGATGTGGTAGATCCCATTTCGGGAGTTGTGGTAATATTGTGGGGCTATGCTATACTTGAGGCCAGCAGGGTCATATTTCGAGAGACTGTCCGACCAGAGGCAGCGCAGATGGTAGGGTTTAGCCTACAGGGTCATTCGTCGGGTCTTCATCTCCTACGGTTACTCGCCCCGGAGGGCAAGGTGCTCATGGGCCAGCAGGTCGCGGCAGAGGTCGTGGCAAGGGTCCCGGGCCGGTCCTCGAAGCGCATTTATGCTATGTCCAGCCGTCAGGACCAGGAGGCGTCACCAGATGTCGTCACAGGTACATTATTGGTTTCATGTTGTGACGTATATGTTTTGATAGATCCTGGTTCTACCTTGTCCTATATATCTCCTCATATTGCTGGTAGAATAGGGATAGAGCCTGAGTCCATAAAACCTTTTGAGGTGGCTACTCCAGTAGGTGATTCGGTGGTAGCTGAGCGGGTATATAAGGCTTGCCCTGTGACTATATACAGTCGTCAAACCCTAGCCGACTTGATAGAGTTGGATATGACGGACTTTGATGTGATTATGGGCATGGATTGGCTAGCGTCCTTCTATGCCAATGTGGATTGTAGAGAGAGATTGGTACAGTTCCAGTTTCCTGGGGAGCCGGTTATCGAGTGGAAGGGGAATACTGCGTCGCCGAGGAGTAGGTTTATTTCTTACCTCAAGGCTAGGAAGATGGTGCAGAAGGGGTATATCTACCATATGGTTCGGGTATTCGATACTGAGGTCGAGATACCAGACCTTGATCGATCCCGATCGTTAGGAGTTTTCGACGTATTCCCGCACGAGCTTCCGTATCCTCCCGAGAGGAGATTGAGTTTTGCATTGATATGTCGCCGCACACTACCGATATCTATTCCACCATACGTGATGTCACTGCCGAGTTGAGGAATGAAGGACCACCGCAAGATTTCCGGAAAAGGCTTTATCAGGCCTAGTGCTTCTCCCTGGGGAGCGCCGGTTTTATTTGTAAAGAAGAAAGATGGGACGCTGCGTATGTGTGTTGATTACAGGCAGCTGAATAAGGTAACTATCAAGAACAGATACCCCCTCCCCAGGATTGATGATTTGTTTGACCAGTTGCAGGGTGCGAGGTGTTTCTCCAAGATAGACCTGCGGTCTGGTTATCATCAGGTGCGAGTTAGAGAGGCAGATATCCCAAAGATAGATCCTGGTTCTACCTTGTCCTATATATCTCCTCATATTGCTGGTAGAATAGGGATAGAGCCTGAGTCCATAAAACCTTTTGAGGTGGCTACTCCAGTAGGTGATTCGGTGGTAGCTGAGCGGGTATATAAGGCTTGCCCTGTGACTATATACAGTCGTCAAACCCTAGCCGACTTGATAGAGTTGGATATGACGGACTTTGATGTGATTATGGGCATGGATTGGCTAGCGTCCTTCTATGCCAATGTGGATTGTAGAGAGAGATTGCACGGTTCCGCTCGGGAGCCTGCATCGAGTGGAAGGGGAATACTGCGTCGCCGAGGAGTAGGTTTATTTCTTACCTCAAGGCTAGGAAGATGGTGCAGAAGGGGTATATCTACCATATGGTTCGGGTATTCGATACTGAGGCCGAGATACCAGACCTTCAGTCAGTCCCGGTCGTTAGGGAGTTTTCAGACGTATTCCCAGACGAGCTTCCGGGTATCCCTCCTGAGAGGGAGATTGAGTTTTGCATTGATATGTCGCCAGACACTCGACCGATATCTATTCCACCATACAGGATGGCACCTGCTGAGTTGAGGGAGTTGAAGGACCAGCTGCAAGATTTGCTGGAAAAAGGCTTTATCAGACCTAGTGTTTCTCCCTGGGGAGCGCCGGTTTTATTTGTAAAGAAGAAAGATGGGACGCTGCGTATGTGTGTTGATTACAGCGGTGAATAAGGTAACTATCAAGAAGATACCCTCCCGTGATTGATGATTTGTTTGACCAGTTGCAGGGTGCGAGGTGTTTCTCCAAGATAGACCTGTGGTCTGGTTATCATCAGGTGCGAGTTAGAGAGGCAGATATCCCAAAGACTGCATTCAGGACCCGGTATGGGCACTATGAGTTCAGGGTGATGTCATTCGGGTTGACCAATGCCCCAGCAGTATTCATGGATTTGATGAACTGGGTGTTCAAGTCATTCCTGGATATGTTCGTTATAGTATTCATTAATGATATCTTGGTTTATTCGCGCACAGCAGAACATGCACCACGGCGGAGGTATCGAGTCCTCCGACCGCGATTGTATGCCAAGTTCTCGAAATGCGAGTTGTGGTTGTCTTCAGTGGCTTTCTTAGGGCATGTTATCGGGGCCGATGGTATTCGGGTTGATACAGCAAAGATTGAGGTAGTTAAGACTTGGCCTAGACCCACTACACCAACGGAGGTGCGTAGCTTTTTGGGCCTTGCGGGTTATTATCGGAGATTTGTGGAGAAGTTTGCCTCCATTTCAGCACCTTTGACTAGGCTGACTCAGAAAGCAGCTATGTTCCGGTGGACGGATGCTTGTGAGGAGAGTTTTCAGTTACTGAAGGAGAAATTGACGACCGCCCCAGTTCTTACTCTTCCGGAGGGTTTAGACGGATATGTGGTTTATTGTGATGCGAATCGTGTCGGGCTTGGAGTGCGTCTTGATGCAAAGACGACAAAGTTATAACTACGATCTCGGCTTTCGAAGCATGAGAAGAATTATCCCACATATGACTTAGAGTTGGCGTGATGATTCATGCCTCAAGATGCGAGACATTATTTGTATGGGGTTCATGTGGATATTTACACAGACCACAAGAGCCTCCAGTATATCTTCAGCCAGAGGGAGCTAAACTTACGATAGAGATGGTGGTTAGAGCTACTTAAGGACTATGATGTCGATATCCTATACCACCCAGGGAAGGCCAATATAGTTACAGATGCCCTTAGTCGCAGGTCGATGGGTAGTATGTCAGGTGTGCCGCCAGAGAAGAGGGGCATGGTCCGCGAGTTACATCAGCTAGCGAGCCTTGGGGTCCGATTGGTTGGTTCTGATAGTAGTGGGGTTCGGGTTCGAGAGGTTGCCGAGTCTTCCATCGTCGAGGAGGTGAAGAGGCGGCAGTATGAGGATCCGATTATGGTACGGTATCGAGATACGGCTCTTCGGGAAGAGAATGGTCTATTTGAGGTAGCGCCTGATGGGGTGCTAAGATTTGAGGGCAGGTTATGTGTTCCCGATGTAGCAGGACTTCGTCAGCAGATTCTGGGGGAGGCGCACAGTGCTAGTTACTCTATTCATCCGGGGTCGACTAAGATGTACCATGACCTCAGGTGTATATATTGGTGGGACGGCCTGAAGAGGGACGTTGCGAAGTTTGTGGCACAGTGTCCGAATTGTCAGCAAGTCAAGGTGGAGCACCAGAAGCCTGGTGGGTTGTTGCAGATGATAGAGATTCCGACATGGAAGTGGGAGGTGATCAATATGGACTTTATTACGGGGTTACCTCACACTCAGAGGAAGCATGATTCCATCTGGGTTATTGTCGACAGGCTGACGAAATCAGCCCATTTTCTTCCAGTCAGGACGACTTTTTCGGCCGAGGATTATGCTAGATTATATATCCGAGAGATTGTGAGACTGCACGGAGTTCCTATATCGATTATTTCAGACAGAGGAGCCCAGTTCACGACTAACTTCTGGAGGTCTTTCCAAGGGGGATTAGGGACACAGGTGAGTCTCAGTACTGCGTTTCATCCTCAGACCGACGGACAGGCCGAGCGTACTATCCAGACACTTGAGGATATGCTACGGTCATGTGTTATTGATTTCATGGGTAGCTGGGAGGATCATTTACCTCTTGTGGAGTTTGCATATAATAACAGCTACCATTCTAGTATCCAGATGGCGCCTTATGAGGCTTTATACGGGAGGAAGTGTAGGTTACCGATAAGCTGGTTTGAGGTGGGAGAAGTTCAGTTAGTCGGGCCAGACTTGATTCAGCAGGCAGTGGATAAGGTGAAGCTTATCCAGGAGCGGTTATTGTCAGCTCAGATTCGACAAAAGTCGTATGCAGATCATCGGCGTCGGCACTTGGAGTTTGAGGTGGATGATTGGGTCTTCTTGAAAGTATCACCCATGAAGGGAGTAATGAGGTTTGGAAATAAAGGGAAACTTAGCCCAAGGTACATTGGGCCTTATCAGATTGTCCGTAGGGTAGGCAAGGTTGCCTATGAGTTGGATCTGCCGTCCGATCTGGAGGCAATACACCCAGTTTTTCATGTGTCTATGTTGCGGAAGTGTATCGGAGATCCATCTAGAGTGCACCCGATTTGTGATGTCCAGGTGACAGAGGGGTTATCGTATGAGGAGAACCCCATAGCGATACTCGATCGTCAGGTTAGGCGACTGCGGACAAAGGATGTGGCTTCCGTCAAGGTCTTATGGTGGAACGAGAACAGGGAGGAAATGACACAGGAAGCAGAAAAGGACATGATGAAGAAGTATCCTCACTTGTTCCCTACACCTCCAGGTAACCCACATTCCTGCTTGTTAGTTTTTAATTTGGCATATATGTTTAAGTATTGTTGTGGCCATGTGGAGCGCCTTTATTTGCAAGAAGAATAATTAAGAGGGTCTATGTCGATATTGTGAGTTGCGTAAGCCTAGAAAGAACATTCGGGACGAATGTTTCTAAGGGGGGAGAATGTTACACCCCGTAGTTCAGGTCATGCTTTTGAGAACTTACGAAAGGAAGTGAGACTTAAATTTTAGAATGATGGGTCGACGGAATGTTTCGGACGGGTTGTTAGTCAACTTTGGGACAGTTTTCGTCCAGTGGCATTAAGAGTTCCTAGGTGTTTCAAAGGCCTAGTACGTAGTTCGTTGAGTCTAGTTCCCAACGCAACAAACCGTTCGTCGATAGGACATCAGAGTAGAAAGTTATGAAAGTTGCAAGTTCAGTGCGCTGTTGAGCGGAAGCAAATTTTCGGTCGAGTACGCAGGCCTGGCGCGGATGCAGGCCGCGCTGGACACACTGAAAATCCTCTGAAGTTGCAGCGCCGCGGCGCCGGAAGTTCCGAAAGTTCTCAGAGGTTTCAGCGCCGCGGCGCCGACGCGGAGTTTTTGCGGAAAACTGAGGAAATATCAGATATTTTCTTTTAAAAAGGCCATGGGAGGGTGACAAGTGTCCCCCCCCCCCCCCATCTGATTTTTTTTGCATGTCCTATTTATTGACCAAGTCTTGAAGACTTGGTCATTCTTGAAAGCACCTTCTTCTCTCTAAAAGCTCTCCTTTCTCCCTAAAATTAAAAGCTCTCCCTTCTCTCTAGAAATTCAAGAAGAAACCAAGGCCTAGAGGAAAATTTCAGAAAAGTGGCAAGAAGGAAACTTGTTGGCAAACTTGTAGGGGTTTTGTGAAGGTGATTGTGGAAAGAAGACAAGTGAAAATTGTTGGATTAATTTTGGTAAGATCTAAGGTAACAATCTCTTCTTTATTCTTGAGTAAATTGTGTTGCATGTGAGGAAGAAAAGACTTGTAGTGGACAATATTGCTTTTAGGAATATTGCATGTAAGAATAACGATTTGGATTTGAAAGGATTGGATAAGGATGATATGTGAGCATGTTGTAGCCAAGATACTACCTTAAATTTATTGAACTAGTTAATATGTATTGTGGGGCAGAATTTTACACGCCCAAGATTAGGCGTGTAATCCCCTTTGTATTGTTGGATTATTGGGCCTTAAGTGGCGTTTGGATATTGAATTCGAGCCTTGGAAAGGTGGAAAAGTACGTAGAAACAAAGGAAGTGCTGTCCAATTTTCCATAGAATAAGGAACTTTATGCTAGAATATTCGACGAAGAAGTTTAGACGTTAATAGAAGTATTTGATTATTATAGGTTGATACTCTACGCGCGGCATATTCGACTTGGCAAGTGGATTTAGCCGAGGAGGTATGTGATTCTTCCTATCCTCTTGAGCATGATATTTGTAAAATATATAGTACGGTAGACGTACGTGTTTCACTAAATTTGGTCGCACCTTGAGGTCTTTTGACTTGAGTCCTAAATGTTAAGAATCTTGAAATACTTCAAAAAGAATTATGAATCATTATTTTAAAAGGAAATTAATACTTGGGTTTAAAAGAATAAGTTCTTTTGGTTTTCCAAACAAATGTGGATGTTTGGAGTTATTACAAAGTTTAAGTGTTATACTAGCTTTATGGGAAGTTATTCATAACGACTTAAGAAAGATAAAAAGAATGGTTTACTTACTCGCTTTATAGTAGCCTTGTAATGATTTCTGAATGTGTGGTAAGTTGGCTTGATAAGTAAATATGTTGTGATACTACGGGTGTTAGTGTCTTGAAATTTGTTGTGGTATGGGGGTTTCTCTTATTGTGCTTATGTTGTTTACGATGAGCCGGTTGTGCTTGTGTTATCTCACTTACCCCCCCGACTTGTTAAGTTACCGCGGGTTAGCTACCCCCGATGCGAGGAGTACCTCATGCGGGTCCATGTGACCTATGCGGACTACGGTAGTCCAGGAATCACTCCGGGTGTGTTACGCCGATGCGAGGAATACCTCATGCGGTCCAAGTGGCCATGCGGACTGCGGGAGTCCAGGAAAATGCCGCGGGTTAGCTACCCCCGATGCGAGGAGTACCTCATGCGGGCCCAGGTGGCCTATGCGGACTACGGAAGTCCAGGATTAGGCTCGCGTAATGATACCATGGGCGAATGGCCCTGCTTCGATCATTAGCGGCCTAGGAAAGACCGGTTACGATACACCTAATTGTTCTTGCTTATGTTGTGGCACCATGTGCGGTTAATTGACTTTTCATACATATCTGTGGATTTTGGTTTGGAAATGTTATGATTTCATTCTGATTTTCGGGCCACATACTTGGTACCGTTGTTATCGCCTCCTTCGGGCCGTCATGCCGCAGGTCGAGGTACATCGGTTGTTGATCCTCGCTCTTAGGATCATCGTTCTGCTTTTGGGAAGCCCCGTTTCTCCGGAGGCTTATCTTTTGGTGTGTTTCCCTGTCATTGTAGATTCAGGTACATTCATGGGTATGACGGGGCCCTGTCCCGTCATAGTTGTTATAACTCTTAGAGGTCTGTAGTCCTATTGTAATTGGGTTTCGTAAGGGATGTAACTGTTCAGTTTTTGTTATATTTATGTTTACAGAAAGGTAACCATTTTGGGTTAGCCTGCTTCATATTTTATATGGTTTCTTGTTATGAGTTTACTTCCGCTGGTTTTCTCTGATGTTGTATCACAAGGGTGCCCGGGGTAAGGCACCAGTCGCGGGTCCGAGGTCGGGTCGTGACAAGAATCTTACAAGCGGTAAGGACAACTTCTCCCCACCAGTTTTGGGAAAGGACTGAATTGATGAGTAATGCATTCATTATTTCCTTTAACGTATTGTTCTTGCGTTCAGCAACCCCGTTTGATTGAGGTGAGTAAGGAGCCGTCGTTAGATGAACAATGCCCGATTGGGCACAATATACTTCAAAAGGCGCTACATATTCTCCCCCTCTATCGCTACAGATTGATTTAATTCGTCTGCTTAGTTGATTCTCAATTTCTGCTTTGTAGTATTTGAATGCTTCAAAGGCTTCATCTTTACTTTTTAGTAAGTAAAGGTAACAATACATTGTGTTATCATATATGAAAGTCACAAAGTACTTGTTCCCCCCTCTAGTTGGTATAAACTTCAAATCACATATACCAGTGTGTATGAGTTCTAGAGGAGCGGTTTTCCTTTCGACGAGTCTAAAGGGATTCTTTGAAAGTTTTGCCTCTACGCACACCTCACACTTACGTTGAGGGTTTACGTCGATAAACGGAAACAACTCCAACTTTACCAATCGTTGAATAGATTGATAGTTTACATGTCCTAATCTGTGATGCCATAAATTAGAAGACTCAAGCAAATAAGTAGAAGACTCAATTTTATTGATAATAGAAGCAGGGATTACAGATGAAGCATTAACTTTAAAGAGGCCTTCACATACGAATCCCCTTCCTACAAATGTTTTGTTCTTAGTGATTACAAACTTATTGGCCACAAACACTAGTCTAAAACCAGCATTCACCAAGAGCAGTCCAAAAATTAAATTTCTTCAAATTTCTGGGACATGCATCACTTCCTTCAGAGTAAGCTCCTTGCCAGAAGTCATCTTCAAGATTACTTTTCCTACCCCCAGCACCTCTGAAGAAGCGTTGTTGCCCATGAACAACTTCTTATCCGTAACTGGTGTATATGTGGATAAGGCGTCTTTGTTGTAACAGATGTGACGGGTAGCACCCGTGTCCATCTACCACTGCATCGGATTCTCAACGAGGTTGGCTTCAAGTACCACCATTGAGAACTCCTCAATCATATCGTCTACGAGCTTGTCTTCGACGATGTTAGACTTAGTCTTGCCTTTGGCCTTATTCTCATTCTTGAGTTTGCGGCAATCCTTGACCATGTAACCAAGTTTACCGCATTGATGGCAAGTCCCTTTAAAATTTTCAGTTGTTGGGCCCTTACCGTCCTTCTGGAATTTTCGCTTCTTTCTTGAACTCCCTTTGACTTCCGCCAGATTTGCCTTAGCCTCAGCGTGTTATTTTCCTTTTGGCATGGCCTTCTTATTATCCTCCTGAATCAGGAGTTTGATAATAAGTTCCTCTATGGTCATCTATTTTGTTTTGAGTTTTAGGTAACTCATAAACTCATTCCACGAGAGAGGTAACTTCTTAATCAATGAGGTAACAAAGAATTGCTCGTTCGGCTTCAACCCTTCCAAATCCAGGTGATGTAAAATTATTTGAAATTCCTAAACTTAGGATGCCACCGTTTTGGTGTCCACCATTTGAAATTTGAGAAATTTTTCAACGATGAACTTTTTAGATCCCGCATCTTGTGCATTGTATTTCTTCTGAATTTTATCCCACAACTTTTTGGCAGTGCCAACGGTGCAGTAAACTGTGTAAAAAGGATCAGACAAACAGTTCAGGATATAGTTCCCTATAAAAGAACTTACTATGACTCCAACCATCTAGAGTCATCTTCATGCCATTAATGACATGGATATTTTGGCCCCCTCCCGTCGTTTCATTAGGCTGAGGGTCCACTTCATCTCAAACCTTTGGAGGATCTTCGGTTAGGAATCGAGACATTTCCATAACCGTCATAAAGAAGAGCATCTTTTGAAATTGGAGCCCATGAACTTCTCAGGGTGTTCATGGTGAAAACCAGCAGGTGGTGGAACAGTGGCGTTCCCTTGAGCAGTGGTAAAGGCGTTTGGAACGCCTTGAGCATCAGTGGTGTTGGCACTGGTTGTGCCATGAGCAGTAGTGGTGTTGGCACTGGTTGTGCCATGAGCAGCGACGAATGTTTCAGCGTTGAATTGAGTTCCTCCAATCATGTTGTTGTTGGTAACAACAAATATTGTCTTATGTTGTTGGAAAAATTGCAGTTACAAGGGAATGTAGCAACAAGAAAAAATGGTTACAAATCTAAAAATGGAAAACAAGAAAGTTGTTTGCTAAGTCGATTGATATTCAATCTATCCTTAAGACAATATTTCCCCGTATTAATCCTTGACTATTGGCAATTTATCTCCCAAGATAAAACAACAACAAACAATTGAGTAAAGGATGACTCAAGAGTTTACTAAAAGAAGGGCCTTTGAGTGTGTGGAAAATACTTAGAGAGGAAGAAGAACTAAGAAAATCTGAGATTGCGTGTTCTTCAATTGAGCCAATGGCTTCGATTTATAGTGTGATCAAGATGTCTTCCCATGTAGCCATGTAATGGCCTTTAATGCCAAGTAATGACACATAATTTGGGGTTATAATTCATCCAAATCATGGCTGAATTCATGAGCCAAATAATGGAGAATTAATGCTCGAAAGTCAGCCCAAGAGTCAGTTTCTTCCGTCTCCCAATGGTCTCACTGGAGTCGAGGCCCTTTGGGGAGGCGCCATGGCACTTCCTGTCCTATAGCTACTGGAGTCGAGGCACCGCGACCCTTCGAGAGGGCACCGCGACATTTCATGTCCAGTAGCTCCCAGTGATTTTTCACGTCACGGGCGTCGCGACCCTTGGGAGGAGGCGTTGCGGCCCTTCACGGCTCCGCGGTCAATTTTTCGTTCGGTTTTTTGAAGATTCCGGTCGATTCAGGTACTGTTGACGACTTATGGTGGGTTCATTGAGTTTGTATCGTTATTCTCTACCACATAAAATAAATCCCGAAGTTCATCTCTCAATTTTTAGATTTATGCCATTTTTCGACGCATCAAGCGGTATGACTACAGCGGATCGGCGACCTCGGTGAGGTTGTCCAAAGAACTCCAAAGACATCTCCACTAATTTTTCAACGTTACCACATCCCCAATGCAACAATTCTTTGTCTTTGGATGAAAATGGAATTTTTCGGCGAACAATTCCGACAACCAGTGGCGGTCCAGTCGTTGTACTGCCACCACTAGCGGCAACGCAGGCTGGTCATTTACCGGGAAATCAGTATGCTCAAGCTCTCCAATCATCACTCCGATAGATGGATCAGTGGGTCCCTCTACAACTATAACAAGTCAATTACCAACTTCGTTGCCAACTAAACATGTAACCTACCTACATGGGGAACCTACTTTCAAGTTCGAACAAGCTGAAATTGATGTCTTGGTTTTGAGACAAAATCTGAAATGGGCGGTAATAGGTAAATTCATTCATGGAATGCCTGACATTGAATTCTTAAGGACTGAAATACCTAAACAACTCAAGCTAAAAGCATATGTCAATATTGGATATTTGTGTAGTAGACATGTGCTGATTAGATGTTCCATAAAGGAGGACTATGATGTTTTAATGTCTATCAATGGATCCTTTGACATTAAGAGGGAGAACGTGTCGCATCCGATGCGTTCTATGAAATGGGATATTCACTTTAACCCCACAAAAGAGACTAGCATAGCTTGGGAGTGGATTTCTTTTTCCAACTTACTGTCCAATTATTTCGAAGAGTCTACCTTGTTATCATTTGCGCCTTCTGTTGGTAGAACTATATGTGTAGACAAAGCAACCTTGAATAAGAGTCGACCTAGTTGTGCTCGGGTCAAAGTTGAGGTTGATTTGTTGAGGGAGCATCCCACTCAATTCAAAATCCAAATTGTTAAGAATGAGAGGTTATTACTAATTCTTACAAAATTGAGTTTGATTTCCTTCCCAAATATTGTACTAAGTGTTGCCTTCAAGGCCATGATGTGCATGGATGTTGGAAACTTAACCCATCTTTGAAACATTCAAAGGAGAATCCTACTCCTCTTTTGCCTTCCAAAGAAACTCCACAAAATCCAAAACCAACTGAAAGCTCAAAAGAACAAAATTCCAAAAATCCAAATGATTGGCAGGTGGCTACCGGTAAAAAACAAAAGAAGAACAACCCACAAACCCAAAAACAACCTTCCAAAATCCAACCAAAAAATAACTTAACCCAAAACAAGGATAAACCTCCCAAAAAAACAAGCAAATACTGTGACCACTGGTGTAAATGCTGAAAATTCAGGAACTAGATGTTACACCCCGTAATTCCAGGACATGTATAAGAGAATAGACGCGAGAACACAAGACTTGAAAATTAGTACGAAAGAAAGAATTGTTTTTTCGAAGGAAAATCTTCCGAACGTCGGAAAGGAAAAATGTTCGTTGATGAGAATTAGATTCTCAAAATGCATTATTTGAGAAGTATAGAATTTATATTCATTGTGGAAATTTATTTTACGGATTTGGTCACGTAGGGCCTACCCGAGAAATTTTATGTTTTTTGGGGCCCACGAGGGTTACGGAATTTTATGAACGAATGGGAGGGAGACACGTGTCACCCCCCCCCCCCCCCCACATGGTCTTGGATGAAATGGACAAGGGTAAAATGGTCAATGACCAATGTAGATGATCAAGTCTTGACAAGCTTGATAAAATTGACCAAGTCAACTTGCCACTTGACTAGATATTAAATATTCTTCATCCTAGCCACACAAATGTTGTAATCTTGACCCTCCATTGTGTTATATATACTACACTAGTAGCAAGACAAGTCTTCAACACCTAGAAAAAATTGAGAAACTTTGAGCTAAGCTTGAGAAGGTCTCAGGTTTAGGACATTTCCCACAAAAATTTTTTGCAATTGTTGATCATAATTCACAAGACTTTAACCCAAGATTCCTAGGGGTATTGTAAGGATATCTCAATAGAAAGATCCCGGAAAAACGACGTTTTCACGTTAGTCGCAAGGCGAAAACCTAAGTCGTTTTCATAGTTTTGATTGGAAATGGAAGATAAGTTGTTTGTGAACTTCTAAGGGCTTCAAATAGCGGATTGGAGCGTGAATGAAGGGAGCTAAGATTTGCTAAGGAGCGACTTTGAATCTTGAAATTTTATAAGGGCTTATCAAGGTAACAATCTTGTCGTTTTAATGATTAAAGATTACTTATTGTTGTAGTTATGGATATTAACAAGCATGAGATGTATATATTGAAGTTTGATAAGTGTTATGGATATTGGAACCACTAATCCGAAACTAGCATGATTAGCCTTTGAGATTACAATTCAATTTGGTTATTAGTTTAGTCGTCGCATGTTATATAAAGAAGGAATTGTAGTTGTTAAAGTTGTTTACGACTATATAACATGTTAGACCTAACAACTTGGATTGAAAAAGAATTGGAAATGACTTTGTGTTGTTGTACATGTTAGCCGAGAATGGCTTTGGATATTGAACTACTTGGTATTAATTGTGGGGCAGAATTTTACACGTATTGTAAGGCGTGTAATCCCCTTTGATTGGTTGATGTATTGAGCCTTAAATGTGGCATGTTGGTTATTGATTTTCGGGCCTTGAAAAAGGTGGAAAAGTACATAGAAACAAAGGAGGTGTTGCCCAATTTTCCGTAGAATAAGAGATTGTATACTTAGAATCATTCTACGTTAGAAACTAGAAGTTGATAGTCGTGTTGTGGCCATTATAGGTTGACAATTCTACGAGCGGCGTATTTGACTTAGCTTGTGGATTAAGCCAAAAAGGTACGTGAACCATCTCCTCTTCTTCTACCATGATTCCTTATGGTAAAGTAAGTAGATCATACTCCTTAAATGATCCACTCCTTGATTGTACTTGGATTGCCTAATATAAAAGTTGTTCTATATACTTCCTTGATTGTACTTTGGATGTTTAAATTGGAAGTTGTTATAATCAGTTCCCTTGACGAAATTTGGATTTTCAAAAGTGAAAGTTTTTACTTGAAGTACATAGAGTCTTAAAAAGGAAGTGGTTTCCAAATCTTTGGATATTGCCTTAGTTCCAAAACCTAAAGGTTGTTATAACGGCTTTAGGGGAGTCAAAGGAGTGATTTACTTAATTGATTTAAAAGAGGAGAAATGACATGATTTAAAGAGAAGTAACTTGTTTTAAAGGTGTGAGTTACTTGAGATTTAAAAGTAGAAGCAACTTGATTTCTAAAGTTAAGAAACTTGATTTCTAAAGCTAAGAGACTTGAAGTATTTTGAATGTTATGTAACTTGATTTGAAAGTATATGATACTTGATTTTAAAAGTATAAGTCTCTTGGTTATAAAAAGAATGAATTTGTCTAAAACCATAAAGGGTTATAACGGCTTTATGGGAAGTTAGTTATAACGGCTTTATGGAAGGTTAAGAGAGTTGTCTATTTTGATTGATAGGTATGAGTTGCCTAGGTTGTGTAATTAGAAGTTACTTGGTTTCAAAATCTTGAAATGAATTTCTAAAGGTGTAGTAACTTAATTTGAAAAATAGACATGCCTTGATACTACGGGTGTTAGTATCTTGGGGTTTTATATAAAAAGGAGTCTTTTGAAAAGAATGGAAGTACGTAGTACTTAGGGTTAAATTCCCGGATTTTTTATATGAAACGAAAGTGCCTTGAGTTATAAAATGAAATTCATTTTTGTATGATAATGAAAGTCTAAATATTTTATGAACTTGCCTATGCTTGCTTGTGATAGCCTTTGAGTGCAAGTATTATATTTTTACGCTGCCGTGACTCTCAGTTGGAGGTCGATCGTCTTGTTGTGAGTTGACTTGACGCATCGACTGATGACGGGAATTCCACGTATGTTTCATTGTGATTGATCCGACACGCTTATACGATGTGGGATTCCGGCGTACGACCGTGACGCGTTAGATTCGGATTGTTTATATTACCCTCGACATGCTTATACGATGTGGGATTCCGGCACGCGACTGCGAGGCGGGTTAGAATCCCGGATTGTTTTTATTTCTCCATGGACATGCTTATACGATGTGGGATTCCGGGGCATGCGACCATGTTGGATATTGTTATTCCATGTACTAGTCCTCCATGAGGTTTAGTGACGCAGGATGGTCTGGTAGTTAGCTTTCGTACTACCCGGCCGATGGTCGACGCAGACGGTCCAGTAGTTGGCTTTCGTACTTGCCCCGTCGATTATGGCACGATTTAGTACGGTAGACTCCGGTAGATAGCTTCGCACTTGCCGGCCATATCTCGCGACGAGCTAGATCGATAGTTAGCTTTCGATTGCCCTGCGATTGTTGACGCAGTCGGATCTCGTAGTTGGCTTTTGTACTTGCCCCGCCGGTTTATGACGCAGCCGGATCCGTGGTTCATTTTCCTACTGTCTCCGCATGATGTTTGACACAGGTGGGACTTGGTGTTCATGTATGCTTATTGGTGTTATATTATATCATGGACTGTCGGCAGTGAGGAAGGGATTCCACGGGCATGATTGATGCTATGGGCGTGAGACTCATGGTTATATTTGAGTATTGACTTTGAGGGCATGCGTCCCTGACTTGACATGACTGCTTGTATATTGTGTATTGTAGTCTGGTTATCATACATGTCTCCTGTATTATATAGAACGTTATGATTTCATTACAGTATTTTCAATTTCACATACTTGGTACATTCTTCGCATCGACTCCTTCGGGGCCGCTCATGCCGCAGTTTAGGTAATGCGGATTCGGTGATCTGCAAGTGTAGGACCCTTGCTCAGAGTTTTGGATAGCTCCATCTGTTCAGGAGTTTATCATTTTGGTATAGATCCTTCATTACAGGCTTTTGTACAGTTATGGGTACGGCGGGGCCTTGTCCCGTCATAGTTCAGTAAAACTCTTAGAGGTCTGTATTCATATGTGGGATTGGACTTGTGTACAGTGTAGTGCCTTTTTATTATGTATATTATATGACAGCCTTGTCGGCTTTGCCTTTGCATGTTCGTTGGTTTTAAAAAAAACGAGGTGATATTTAGTTCCGCGGTTTACTTATGTCATTTAGGTAGAAGAGTGCCCAGTTAGGGCACCAGTCACGGGCCCGGGGTTCGGGTCGTGACAGAGTGGTATCAGAGCAGTCAGTCCTCGGAATGTCTACAAACCGTGTCTAGTAGAGTCTTGATTATCGGTGTGTTGCGCGCCACACCCATAAACAGGAGGCTACAGGACATTTAGGAGTTGGTTTCTATTCTTCTCACTCTGAGATCGTGCCATAGAGCTGTGTTATTAAGATAATTTCTCTCTGACGTATTTTTGTGTTACAGCTATGCCTCCAAAGAGGGCAACACGCTGAAGGCAAAACAAAGAGCAGAGCTACCAATGACTCAGAGAGTTGATAGGGCTCATGCCCAGGGTATACCGGATATTTTTTGCCGCAGTCGGCAAGTTCTTCTGCGCCAGGTTTTGAGGCCCTGCAACTGCAGCCTCCAGCTTTCGCTAGGGAAGACTATAGGGTCATAAGGGAAGCAGTTATGTTATTGACCAAGATAGCGGTGCTACAGTTTTATCAGCAGGAGGTTATTCGGCCAGTACATACAGGGGTACAGAGGTTAGAGGGCCAACGCGGAAAACAACGTAAGAGGGCTAGACCGGTTGGTTATCCCGGTGAGTTTTTGGACGAGCAGCCTCAGCAGCGAGTGAGATATTCGTCCCAGCCTACCCAGGACATACCCCTGTTGCTCACAGGTGGGAGATTTTACCCCACAAGGTATTTAGGAGTCGGTCCGAGCTCTAGGGTCCGAGGTTCTCAGAGGAGCAGAGGATTTTCTCAGTCGAGGCCACTTATTCCTCAGTGTTTCCGATGTAGTAAGCGTCATATGGAGAAATATCATTATGGCACAGGTGTTTGTTTTTATTGTGGCCGTCCGGGCCATATACTGAGGGTATGTCCTTTTAGAAAGAGCACCGGTGAGATGGCTCAACCTATGAGGCCGGTGGTTGGTTCCCTTTCCTCCACAGCTATGCGCCTCCCAGGGCAGGGTGTTCAGATGTCAGCCAGCCGTGGTAGAGGTCAGGGTGGATTTTATAGTTCTGGCGGTCCTTTGAACCGCATAGATGACGTGGCTACTGGGCAGGATCAAGAGGCAACATCGCATGGGGTTACAGGTATATTTCGATTCTTTTGAATCATACATGCACTGATAGATTCAGATTCCGCCCTAGCATATATGTTTTCCCTTGTTGCTAGTAGTTGTAATTGATAGCACTACCAGAGGTAGGGATACTTTGATTAGTAAAGTGAAAAGTGAAGAATGTTGACAAAAATGATAAAGTGAACCGAGACTATAGTTGTGTAGGGTTCACAAGTTGTGATTACCCCATAACAGTGTAAAGACCGATAGTGGAGGATGTACAGTAGAAATACTTCGGCCTAGGTGACGAACCTCTAGTGAATGGGAGGATAGGGTGAGAAGCACCTTGAGATAAGAGAGAGACTTATTTTAGGCTAAGAATGAGAAGTTAAGTGTGACAATGGGTCGGGTTGTGGACCCATTTCGGGTCAGCCGGTAGTATGGAATGGGGTGATGTCAGTTGGATATGGTCCCGCTATGTGATAGGGTCACAAAGATGCAAGGCCCAAGTCTAGTTAATCATTGTACGAGTTCGTGGACGCGTTCCACCGGAACCAGGTCGTGAGGGTCGAGAATGGCCTTAACGAAAATACAAGTAGCATAATGTCCAAGTTTGGATAGTAACTCCAAGGATTGGAGAACATAAACAATATTTGAAATTTTATACATGTACTAAAATAAGTTTGGAAGTACGAGAAAGTATGACAAGTAAGAAAAGGAAGGAACAAGGGTTAAAAGAACTATAGTGATTATAGTTATGAGTAATGAAGGTGCGTAGAGAAAATCCCTTTTAGGCCATGAGTGGAGGTTAATTGTGATGATACACACGCCTTAGGTTCAGTAACACTGTCCATAGGTGCTCGTGATTGAGATGCTACTAGTATTAGAGTTTACACCGGTTGGTAAACTAAGCTAGGCAGATTATAGGTTCATGTCCCAACTAGTTTGGTGACTAAGTGAGACAGAGAAGGGAAGTAACACGAGGGACCACATCAGTTAGCTGAGTTGGAGTCCGACTGAAGGATTCAGATAGTGTTAGTCCCATGACTTAGAATACGACAGGGCCATCCCATTATGCGGGAAAAAGAAAGGAACCTCTAAAGATCCCGTTTTTATAAGATTGTAACCTTCGAGTTTTGTGAGAAGGGACCGCGGATGGAAGGTCCATTTATATGTTTACGTATGTTATGGGGTGGCCATGTGTGGCATCGTTGGTCTTGTGGAGTATTGATTGATAGGCATAGTAAAGAGACTATGCCGGAGTTTGTATAACTTGACAACCGACTAAGAACATTCGGGGACGAATGTTTCTAAGGGGGGAAGAATGTTACACCCCATAATTCCAGGACATGTATAAGAGAATATACGCGAGAACACAAGACTTGAAAATTGGTACGAAAGAAAGAATTGTTTTTCCGAAGGAAAATCTTCCGAACGTCGGAAAGGAAAAATGTCCGTTGATGAGAATTAGATTCTCAAAATGCATTATTTGAGAAGTATAGAATTTATATTCATTGTGGAAATTTATTTTACGAATTTGGTCACGTAGGGCCCACCCGAGAAATTTTACGTTTTGTGGGGTCCACGAGAGTTACAGAATTTTATGGACGAATGGGAGGATGACACATGTCACCCCCCCCCCCACATGGTCTTGGACGAAATGGACAAGGGTAAAATGGTCAATGACCAATGTAGATGATCAAGTCTTGACAAACTTGATAAAATTGACCAAGTCAACTTGCCACTTGACTAGATATTAAATATTCTTCATCCTAGCCACACAAATGTTGTAATCTTGACCCTCCATTGTGTTATATATACTACACTAGTAGCAAGACAAGTCTTCAACACCTAGAAAAAATTGAGAAACTTTGAGCTAAGCTTGAGAAGCTCTCGGGTTTAGGACATTTCCCACACAAAATTTTTGCAATTGTGGATCATAATTCACAAGTCTTTAACCCAAGGTTCCTAGGGGTATTGTAAGGATATCTCAATAGAAAGATCCCGTAAAAACGACGTTTTCACGTTAGTCGCAAGGCGAAAACCTAAGTCGTTTTCATAGTTTTGATTGGAAATGGAAGATAAGTTGTTTGTGAACTTCTAAGGGCTTCAAATAGCGGATTGGAGCGTGAAGGAAAGGAGCTATGATTTGCTAAGGAGCGACTTTGAATCTTGGAATTTTATAAGGGTTTATCAAGGTAACAATCTTGTCGTTTTAATGATTAAAGATTACTTATTGTTGTAGTTATGGATATTAACAAGCATAAGATGTATATATTGAAGTTTGATAAGTGTTATGGATATTGGAACCACTAATCCGAAACTAGCATGATTAGCCTTTGAGATTACAATTCAATTTGGTTATTAGTTTAGTCGTCGCATGTTATATAAAGAAGGAATTGTAGTTGTTAAAGTTGTTTACGACTATATAACATGTTAGACCTAACAACTTGGATTGAAAAAGAATTGGAAAGGACTTTGTGTTGTTGTACATGTTAGCCGAGAATGGCTTTGGATATTGAACTACTTGGTATTAATTGTGGGGCAGAATTTTACACGTATTGTAAGGCGTGTAATCCCCTTTGATTGGTTGATGTATTGAGCCTTAAATGTGGCATGTTGGTTATTGATTTTTGGGCCTTGAAAAAGGTGGAAAAGTACGTAGAAACAAAGGAGGTGCTGCCCAATTTTCCGTAGAATAAGAGATTGTATACTTAGAATCATTCTACGTTAGAAACTAGAAGTTGATAGTCGTGCTGTGGCCATTATAGGTTGACAATTCTATGTGCGGCGTATTCGACTTAGCTTGTGGATTAAGCCAAAAAGGTATGTGAACCATCTCCTCTTCTTCTACCATGATTCCTTATGGTAAAGTAAGTAGATCATACTCCTTAAATGATCCACTCCTTGATTGTACTTGGATTGCCTAATATAAAAGTTGTTCTATATACTTTCTTGATTGTACTTTGGATGTTTAAATTGGAAGTTGTTATAATCCATTCCCTTGACGAAATTTGGATTTTCAAAAGTGAAAGTGTTTTACTTGAAGTACATAGAGTCTTAAAAAGGAAGTGGTTTTCAAATCTTTTGGATAGTGCCTTAGTTCCAAAACCTAAAGGTTGTTATAACGACTTTAGGGGGGGTCAAAGGAGTGATTTACTTAATTGATTTAAAAGAGGAGAAATGACATGATTTAAAGAGAAGTAACTTGTTTTAAAGGTGTGAGTTACTTGAGATTTAAAAGTAGAAGCAACTTGATTTCTAAAGTCAAGAAACTTGATTTCTAAAGTTAAGAGACTTGAAGTATTTTGAAAGTTATGTAACTTGATTTGAAAGTATATGATACTTGGTTTTAAAAGTATAAGTCTCTTGGTTATAAAAAGAATGAATTTGTATTTAAAACCATAAAGGGTTATAACGACTTTATGGAAAGTTAGTTATAACGGCTTTATGGAAGGTTAAGAGAGTTGTCTATTTTGATTGATAGGTATGAGTTGCCTAGGTTGTGTAATTAGAAGTTACTTGGTTTCAAAATCTTGAAATGAATTTGTAAAGGTGTAGTAACTTAATTTGAAAAATAGACATGCCTTGATACTACGGGTGTTAGTATCTTGGAGTTTTATATAAAAAGGAGTCTTTTGAAAAGAATGGAAGTACATAGTACTTAGGGTTAAATTCCCGGATTTTTTATATGAAACGAAAGTGCCTTGAGTTATAAAATGAAATTCATTTTTGTATGATAATGAAAGTCTAAAGATTTTATGAACTTGCCTATGCTTGCTTGTGATAGCCTTTGAGTGCAAGTATTATATTTTTACGCTGCTGTGACTCTCAGTTGGAGGGTCTGCTGTCTTGTTGTGAGTTGACTTGGACGTACCGACAGTGATGGGGAATTCCACGGGTATGTTTCCATTGTGATTAATCCTTGGACATGTTTATACGATGTGGGATTCCGGGGCATGCGACCAGGATGCGGGTTAGATTCCCAGATTGTTTTTATTACTCCTTGGACATGCTTATACGATGTGGGATTCCGGGGCATGCGACCAGGAGGCGGGTTAGATTCCCAGATTGTTTTTATTTCTCCATGGACATGCTTATACGATGTGGGATTCTGGGGCATGCGACCATGTTGGATATTGTTATTCCATGGACTAGCCCTCCATGAGGTTTAGTGACGCAGGATGGTCTGGTAGTTAGCTTTCGTACTTACCTTGGTCGATGGTCGCGAGACGGTCCAGTAGTTGGCTTTCGTACTTGCCCCCGTCAGTTCTATGGCACAGTTTGGTACGGCAGACTCCGATAGATAGCTTCCGCACTTGCCCCGGTCATATCTCGTGACGACAGGCTGGATCTGGTAGTTAGCTTTCGTACTTGCCGATCGATTGTTGACGCCGTGAATCCGTAGTTGGCTTTTGTACTTGCCCGGCCAGTTTTATGACGCAGCCGGATCCGTGGTTCGTTTTCCTACTGCCCGCATGCTTTTATGACACAGGTGGGACTTGGTGTTCATGAATGCTTATTGGTGTTATATTATATCATGGACTGCCGGCAGTGAGGAAGGGATTCCACGGGCATGATTGATGCTATGGGCGTGAGACTCATGGTTATATTTGAGTATTGACTTTGAGGGCATGCGTCCCTGACTTGACATGACTGCTTGTATATTGTGTATTGTAGTTTGGTTATCATACATGTCTCATGTTTTATATAGACCGCTATGATTTCATTACAGTATTTTCAATTTCACATACTTGGTACATTCTTCGTACTGACCTCCTTCGGGGGGCTGCGTTCATGCCGCAGGTTTAGGTACGCAGTTCGGTGATCTGCAAGTGTAGGACCCTTGCTCAGTTTTGGATAGCTCCATCTGTTCAGGAGTTTATCATTTTGGTATAGATCCTTCATCACAGGCTTTTGTATAGTTATGGGTACGGCGGGGCCTTGTCCCGTCATAGTTCAGTAAAAACTCTTAGAGGTATGTATTCATATGTGGGATTGGACTCGTATACAGTGTAGTGCCTTTTTATTATGTATATTATGTGGCATCCTTGTCGGTTTTGCCTTTGCATGTTCGTTGGTTTTAAAAATAAATGAGGTGTTATTTAGTTCCGCGGTTTACTTGTGTCATTTGGGTAGAAGGGTGCTCAGGTAGGGCACTAGTTACGGGCCCGGGGTTCGGGTCGTGACACTAGAGGTGATGATGTGTGTGCTGCAAATGATAGTGTTAATGGAGACTATGCAGCAGATGGTATTGTTGCTAGTGATAATGCCTATACTGTTGCTGGTACTTGTTCAACTACGGCAGTTAAAGAGGCAGTTGGAGTGGTGGAGGGTGCTGCAAATGCAGTTGGTGCTGGGGTTGCTACTGCAGCCCATGCTCTAGCTGCTGTAGCCTCACCTCATGTTGTTGCTGGTGCTTCTGTTGTTAATGATGGTGTGTCTACACCAGAGGTGGATTCTAGTCGATTGGCTGCTGAATATGCAGCAGCAACAAATGCAGGTGTTGATGAGGCTCGACAAGAGGCAGCTGATATTGTTTTTCCAGTTGTTGCAGTGCATGTTGCCCCACACAATACTGCTATAGAGGCCAGTGCTTCTGTGGAGGTTTATGGTGTTGCAAGTGTTGGTGTTGGAGCTGCTGGGAAGGACAGAGCTGCTATGCAGGCCAGAAGCCCAGCTGCTGCTCATACTACAAAAGTGCCTGATGTTGATGATGTTGTCTCAGCAGATTTGGATGTTGTTGTTCAGGGGGCAGGGGCTGAATTTGATGCTGGTTCTGAGGTTGTTGATGATGAATTGGAACTGGATGATTATGACTCGGCAGAGGACGATATAAAAGTGCAGGTTGTTTCGAACCCTGAAGCGATATCAGGAGATGAGGATAACTCGGATATGGAAATGGAAGATGATATAGAAGAAGCTAATAGTGAAGAAGTTGAGCGTCTGTATGCACGGAATTTATCGGAGGAATATTTGGAAAGAATAAGAATGTGGACAGAGGTTAATGACTCAAAACTGACAATTTATGACGTGACTCATCCAATTGTCAAAAAACCAAGAGGACGATCAAAGAAAAACACGGTGGCCCCATCCACCACAACAAGAACCAACATACCCAAACATAAATGATCAAGTTCCTGGAATACATGGACTACGAGGAAGAAAATTGAAGATTATATAAGATTATAGAGTAATATTTTTGTCTTATATTAATTTTTCATTTTTTCAGTCTCATCAATTGTAATATCATCATAGTTTATGTTATAAACTCTGTGATAATCTTTGCTTATTTGATTGTGGCATCGTCTTATTTTTTGCATTCTTGCTAGTCGAAGATTGCATTCCTCAGTAGGACTAGTAGGGTAGCCATGTGCTTTTCTTCTCCTCTATGAGGCCCCCTGTATCTTTCTTTTATATATAAAATTGCCTCGGACGCGAGTCTGTGGCGGTTTCCAAAAAAAAATAGAGACTGCACTTATCAAGATTATAATTAAAAATACATAGACTAAAAATCATACCTCTTATAGAATTTTAGGTCACCGAAATGCTCACCCACCCTGACACTAACTCTTTTTTTCTTCCACGGAATGATTTATGTGATAAATGACCTAGGTGCTAGGAGACTCAACAGACTTTTCATAAAAATCTTGTAGAGGTGAAGGATTTTGGACTAATATGATTCTAAGATTATTTATTATATTATTTCAATATGTATAGTATTTGATTTTAAAGTATTTGATCCACTAGTAACTCATAATATATAGAGAAAAGAAATAATCTTTGACCTTTCCCAAAACCTAACCTACTTCTGTCGCCTTGTAAAAGAACTAGCAGCAATTAGTCCAGACTGGCTGGATAGATTTGTATCCCTAGCCACAAACTAGGATATGGATCGCTAGCTGGACCTGTGGCATCGTCGAAGCGCCTTTTGCAAATCTCCACACTGCCCAACTTGTGGGTTCAGCTGGAGTCTCCCGATCACCCGGAATGTGGGATTGGCCGGAGTCTTTTATGCATTGTACCTAATAACTTCTCGACCTGTGGGAAAGCATGAAATAGTATGTGGTTTGGATAGTAGGTACTATGGTGATTACTCCCAGCGGCATAACGTGACGAGGGTGGGTCTTTACCCATGTTTGAATAGGTACACTTCCATTGACCGTGGGTTTGTCCCATTTGGGTTTACCATGGCAAGGGTTTAAGGAGGCCCACGACTGCAACCTTATGCTCTACATAAGGGAATTCTCATAGTTTAGGACTTTTGTAGGATGCATCTCTCTTATGCTTAGCTTGGGCACTCACGACTACCCAACTTGTGGGCTAGCTTGAGCTTTTGTTACTGACGAGCCTAAATCTTGTGCTGACTTGCCTAGCAGAGATGCACTAGATTTACATCTTCTTTACGCCGTGGGCACGCCCGCAAAACATGTACATTCATATGATTATTAATACACATTTACCTTTTCATAAAAAAAAAGAACTAGCAGCAATTTCTATTTTTGTTTTCTTTTACAAAATCATCTAGTATGCATTCATTATTCAGTCACAACTCTTACTAAAGTAACGAACGACGACGCTTATGTCTTTCTTCAGCATGAGCCAAGGTAATAGGCTCAAATTATGAAAATTAATTTCTGTCAATTTTGTTTTCTAACCCAAGATAAGAACAATCGATCTTAATCCCTAACTATGGTGGCTCTTGATACCAATTGTAAGATAATTGTGAGTACAACAGTGGATGTACGGGAATAGTAACTAACTATTACTAGTGTTTCGAAAGGATAAACAACAACGAATTACAAAACAACAGGCTTGAAGCCTAACAAGAGTTGAGGCAACCACATATTTTTGTGATCTTGGTCTTCGTTCTTGAATCAGTCTTGGATCTTTGTGCCAATCTGTCACGACCCGACCCAGGGGCCGCGACTGGTGCCCTACCGGGGCACCCCATTCAGGTATACATCAGAGAATAGCAGCGGAACATACATAACACATAAACCTATAGATAGTAAACATCACCGGCTAGCCGACAAGGCCGCCTTCCATAGAACATACTTAACCAAAAGTAAAACAGTACAACTTGTTCTTACAGCCCAAACCACAAACGTGACTACAGACCTCTAGGAATAACAACTGTGGCGGGACAGGGCCCCGCCATACCCCTGAATGTACATAATACCTATAGCATCAGGGAAAAACTGTACCAACAAAACAAGCCTCCGGAGGAATGGAGCTTCTGACACTGCATCGGTGATCCTAAGAATGAGGATCCACCACCGCTACCCTTACTGCGGCATGAACGCAGCCCCGAGGAAGGGTCGACACAATATGTACTAAGTATGCGAAACTGGAAAATACTGAAAATACCTCATAAGTCTAAAATAACTGGAGACATGTATGAAAATCAATTTACAGAACATTGTGCCTTACTAATAATGAGAATATCAAGCATATACTATACTGCATGAAAATAGGAAGCTCATGATCAAAGCAAGGTCACCCACCCGCAGTATCATTATGTAATCCTACTCCTGGGATTATTTCACCCGCATGGGTCGTGTGCACCCGCATGAGGTATTCCTCGCATAGGTTGTACCCGCCCGCATGGGACTATTTCACCCGCATGAGCCCTACGGACTCGCATGAGGTATTCCTCGCATCATGGGTAGCAAATCCACCGAATATGCAAATGCCACAACCCGGGGAATGACCCCGTAATGAATAATATATCACTAGCACAAACCGACTATCATACATAATATAAGCAAGTTAAGAAATCCCCTAACTTTTTATTAGTCTTGTTCATACACATTCTCATTTTAGTTTACTTAAGGCACTAACATGTCTTTATGAAATCCGGGAATTTAACCCAAAGTACTATGTACTTCTACTCTTTTAAAACCTTAGGCAATTTGATGTCTTAAAATCAATTTGCCTTCCATCAATTCACGTCATTTATCCTTACTTATTTTACTTAGAGTAAATCTCTCTTTTTAACTTGTCATAAGGCTAATATAACCAACTTCCCATAAAGTCATTATATTAAATCCATACTATAAGTAAATTACATTTTCCTATATCCAAGGGACTTGTAGATTTAAAACGGAACAAGTATCATATACTTAAAAACACTTCAAGTCCCTTAACCTTAGAAAACTTAAGACATCCTTACTACTTTTAAAGAAGTGAGTAAATCCCCTAACTCCACCGACTTGGACACTTTAAAAACGAGTAAAGGATACCAAGGTCTTGTACGTCTACCGTACTATTTAGGTAAAACTATTCATGCTCAAGAGATAGGAAAGTTCCACATACCTCTTCGGTCAATCCACTTGCTAAGTCCAAACCGCACGTAGTACGTCAACCTATAATGACCATAATACGTTTATTAACCTCTAGCTTCAACGTAGAATATTCCAAGTGCAAAGTCACTAAATTCCACGGAAAATCGGGCAGCATTTCCTTTGTTTCTACATACTTTGCCACCTTTTTCAAGGCCGAATTCAACATCCAAACGCCACTTTTAAGGCCCAACAATCCAATCAATACAAAAGGGATTACACACCTAATCTTGGATGTGTAAAATTTTGCCCCACAATGCATATTAACTAAATCAATAAGTTAAAGGTAGTATTTTGGCTACAACATGTTCACCTACTAACCTTATTCAATCCCTTCAAATCCAAATCATATTTCTTACATGCAATTTATCTAAGAGAAATATTTACAACTACAAGTCTTTTCTTCCTCACATGCAACACAATAAACTAGCAAAAAGAGAAAGGATTGTTACCTTAGAGCTTACCCAAATTAATCCAACACATTCACTAGCCTCCTTTCCACAATCACCACCACAAAAACTCCTACAAGCTTGCCAACAAGTTTCCTTCTTGCCACCTTTTTCAGATTTTTCTCAAGCCTTAATTTCTTCTTGATTTTCTAGAGAGAAGGGAGAGCTTTTAATTTTAGAGAGAGGGGAGAGCTTGAATAATGACCAAGTCTTCAAGACTTGGTCAATAAATAGGACATGCAAAATCAGATGGGGGGGGGGGGGGACACTTGTCACCCTCCCTTGGCCTTTTTTAAAACAAAACAGTTCTGATTTTTCCCCCCAGCCTCGCAGAACCCGCCTCAGCGCCGCGGTGCTGAAACATCCGAGGCCCTCCAAGATTTCCGCCATGCCCTCGTGGCTTCGAAATATTTTTCTCGTCCGATCACAGACCGAACTTGTAACTTTCATAACTTTCTACTCCGATGTCCTATCGACGAACGGTTGGTTGCGTTGGGAACTAGACTCAAGGAACTACGTACTAGGCCTTTGAAACACCTAGGAACTCATAATGAAACTAGACATAAACCGCCTCAAAGTTGACTAAAAATTCATCCGAAACAATCCGTCAACCTATCTTTCTAAAATTTTAAGTCTTAATCTCTTTCGTACGTTCTCATACGCATGGCCAGAACTACGGGGTATAACATTCTCCCCCCCCCCCCCCCTTAGAAACATTCGTCCCGAATGTTCCTTCTATGTACAACAATACTTAAGCATAATTGCCAAATTAAAACTAACAAGCAGGAAAGTGGGTTACCTGGAGGTGTAGGGAACAAGTGAGGATACTTCTTCATCATGTCCTCCTCTGCTTCCCATGTCATTTCTTCCCTGTTCTCGTTCCGCCATAAGACCTTGACGGAAGCCACATCCTTTGTCCGTAGTCGCCTAACCTAACGATCGAGTATCGCTATGGGACTCTCCTCATATGATAACCCCTCTGTCACCTGGACATCACAAATCGGGTGCACTCTAGATGGATCTCCAATACATTTCCGCAACATAGACACATGAAAAACTGGATGTACTGCCTCCAGATCGGACGGGAGATCCAACTCATAGGCAACCTTGCCTACCCTACGGACAATCTGATAAGGCCCAATGTACTTTGGGCTAAGTTTCCCCTTCTTCCCAAATCTCATCACGCCCTTCATGGGTGATACCTTCAGGAAGACCCAATCATCTATCTCAAACTCCAAGTGTCGGCGCCGATGATCTGCATACGACTTCTGTCGACTCTGAGCTGACAATAACCGCTCCTGGATAAGCTTCACCTTATCTACTGCCTGCTGAATCAAGTCTGGCCCGACCAACTGAACTTCTCCCACCTCAAATCAGCCTATCAGTGACCTGCACTTCCTCCCGTATAAGGCCTCATAAGGCGCCATCTGGATACTAGAATGGTAGTTGTTGTTATATGCAAACTCCACAAGAGGTAAATGATCCTCCCATCTACCCCTGAAATCAATAACACAAGCCTGCAGCATATCCTCAAGGGTCTGGATAGTACGCTCGGCGTCGTCGGCTCGAGGATGAACGCAGATCGAGACTCACGTGTCCCTAATCCCTTCGGAAAGACCTCCGAGGAAGTTAGCCGAACCGGGCTCCCTGCGAAATGATCGATATAGGCACTCCGTGCAGTCTCACAATCTCTCTGATATACAATCTAGCATAATTCTCGGCCGAAAAAGTCGTCCTGACTGGCAGAAAGTGGCTTGATTTCGTCAGTCTGTCGACAATAACCCAGATGGAATCATGCTTCCTCTGAGTGTGAGGTAACCCTGTAATAAAGTCCATATTGATCACCTCCCACTTCCATGTCGGAATCTCTATCATCTGCAACAACCCACCAGGCTTCCACCTTGACCTGCTGACAATTCGGACACTGCGCCACAAACTCCGCCACGTCCCTCTTCAGGCCATCCCACCAATACACACATCTGAGGTCATGGTACATCTTAGTCGACCCCGGATGAATAGAATAACGAGCACTGTGTGCCTCCCCCAGAATCTGCTGACGAAGCCCTGTCACATCGGGAACACACAACCGGCCCTCAAATCTTAGCACCCCATCAGGCGCTACCTCAAATAGACTCTTCTCTTCCTGAAGAGTTGCATCTCGATACCGTACTATAATCGGATCCTCATACTGTCGCCTCTTCACCTCCTCGACGATGTAAGACTCGGCAACCTCTCGAACTCGAACTCCATTACAATCAGAACCAATCAAACGAACCCCAAGGCTCGCTAGCTGATGTAACTCGCAGACCATGCCCCTTTTCTCTGGCTGCACACCTGACATACTACCCATCGATCTGCGACTAAGGGCATCTGCAACTACATTGGCCTTCCCTGGGTGGTATAGGATATCGACATCGTAATCCTTAAGCAACTCCAACCACCGTCTCTGCCGTAAGTTCAGCTCCCTCTGGCTGAAGATATACTGGAGACTCTTGTGGTCTGTGTAAATATCCACATGAACTCCATACAAATAATGTCTCCAGATCTTCAAGGCATGAATCACTGCTGCCAACTCTAAGTCATGTGTGGGATAGTTCTTCTCATGCTTCCTGAGCTGTCGAGATGCGTAAGCTATAACTTTGCCGTGCTGCATCAGTACGCACCCAAGCCCGACACCCGACGCATCACAATAAACCACATATCCGTCTAAACCCTCTGGAAGAGTAAGGACTGGGGCGGTCGTCAATTTCTCCTTCAGTAACTGGAAACTCTCCTCACAAGCATCCGTCCACCGGAACATAGCTGCTTTCTGAGTCAGCCTAGTCAAAGGTGCTGAGATGGAAGCAAACTTCTCCACAAATCTCCGATAATAACCCGCAAGGCCCAAAAAGTTGCGCACCTCCGTCGGTGTAGTGGGTCTAGGCCAAGTCTTGACTGCCTCAATCTTTGCTGTATCAACCCGAATACCATCGGCCCCGATAACATGCCCTAAGAAAGCCACTGAAGCCAACCAAAACTCGCATTTCGAGAACTTGGCATACAACTGCCGGTCCCGGAGGACTCCCAATACCGCCCTCAAGTGGTCTGCATGTTCCTGCTCTGTGCGCGAATAAACCAGGATATCATCAATGAATACTATAACGAACATATCCAAGAATGGCTTGAACACCCGGTTCATCAAATCCATGAATACTGCTGGGGCGTTGGTCAACCCGAAAGACATCACCCTGAACTCATAGTGCCCATACCGGGTCCTGAATGCAGTCTTTGGGATATCTGTCTCTCTAACTCGCACCTGATGATAACCAGACCGCAGGTCTATCTTGGAGAAACACCTTTCACCCTGCAACTGGTCAAACCAATCATCAATCCTGGGAAGGGGGTATCTGTTCTTGATAGTTACCTTATTCAGCTGCCTGTAATCAACACACATACGCAGCGTCCCATCCTTCTTCTTTACAAATAACACTGGCGCTCCCCAGGGAGAAACACTTGGCCTGATAAAGTCTTTTTCCAGCAAGTCCTTCAGCTGGTCCTTCAATTTCCTCAACTCAGCAGGTGTCATCCTGTATGGTGGAATAGATATCGGTCGAGTATCTGGCGACATATCAATGCAAAACTCAATCTCCCTCTCAGGAGGGATACCCGGAAGCTCGTCTGGGAATACGTCTGAAAACTCCCTAACGACCGGATCGATCAAGGTCCGTATCTCGCCTCGTGATCGAATACCCGAACCATATGGTAGATATACCCCTTTCGCACCATCTTCCTAGCCTTGAGGTAAGAAATAAACCTACCCCTCGGCGACGCAGTATTCCCCTTCCACTCGATAACCGGCTCACCAGAAAACTGGAACCGTACCAATCTCTCTCTATAGTCCACATTGGCATAGCAAGATGCTAGCCAATACATACCTATAATCACATCAAAGTCCGTCATATCCAACTCTATCAAGTCGGCAAGAGTCTAACGACCGTATATAGTCACTGGGCAAGCCTTATATACCCGCTCGGCTACCACCGAATTACCTACCGGCGTAGCCACCTCAAAAGGTTTTATGGACTCGGGCTCTATCCCTATTATACCAGCAATATGAGGAAATATATAGGACAAGGTAGAACCTGGATCTATCAAAGCATATACATCACAGCATGAAACTACTAATGTACCTATGACGACATCTGGTGACGCCTCCTGGTCCTGACGGCTGGACATAGCATAAATGTGGTTCTGAGGACCGCTGAATCGACCCCGCCACGACCTCGCCGCGCTCGCCGCCCGCGGAACACCCCGCCATCCGGCGCATAACCGCCAAGACGAAGATCCAAAGAATCGACTTCGCTGAACCATAACACTCCCGCCACCTCTGGTCGGACAATCTCTCTTCAAATGGCCCTGCTGGCCACAAGAGTAACAAGCTCCTGGAGGAACACGACACTCTCCTGGGTGAGACCTACCGCATCGAGCACACCAAGAAGTGGGTGGTCTTGATCGGTGACGGCCGCCTCGCCTCGAACTCAAGTCTGAAGCTCGACTGCCTCGAATGACCGGCTGATCAACTCCCGCCAGAAAACCGAGAAGGAGCACTCTGTGCTGGCTGAAATGTGGACCTAGTCTGCTGCTGAGGTTGTCCGCCTCGAAAACTTCCCTGAGACCCTGCTGTCCTGGCCCTCTTGGGCTGGCCTGAGCCTAGCTGATCCTCCATCTCTCTGTCCTCTATCCTCGCATACGCTGCATCTCGGCAATATCCATACCGGTCAAGAGCGCCCCAAGCATGCAGTAATCATATGACGGTCTAGCCCCATCACATAGCGATGAACCCTGTCTGCCATGTCAGCTACGATGGTGTGCGCATACCTGGCCAAGGAGTCAAACTACATGCTGTACTCTCTGATAGTCCTCCCATTCTGCCTCAAGGTCAAGAATCTATCCATGCGGGCTCTCCTCATCTCAGGAGGCAAGAAGTGATCCAGAAAGGCCTCTGTGAACTCCTCCCAAACAGCTGGAAGAGCACTCTCACCTCTAGACAACTCCCATGACTCAAACCAGTTTAACGCAATATCGCGTAACCGGTAAGAGGCTAGCATGACGGACTCAGCCTCCGAGGCCCTAAGCACCTGCATAGTCCGCTGTAACTGCCGAACAAACTCCTGAGGATCCTCCTCGGATCTCAAACCATAGAACTCGGGTGGATGACAACCAGAAATCTCGAATCCGTAAATGTCGCCTAGGGTTGGTTGCTCGCTCTTGTCGCCGCTCGCTACTATCTGGTCAATAACCGGATCGCTCCCGTAATCTATATACTCACCGGCCGTGGACTGAGGCTCGTACCGCGGTCTCGTGATGGCGTTGCGCCGAACTCGCTGAGGCCGGGCGACGTCGTGGAACTTGCCGCCCGAAACATCATCTCCTAGAAAGATCGGGCTCAGGCCCTCGTGACCCTCCGCGTCCTACTAGCAGCTCCCTCAGCTGCCTTGCCCTTCTGGGTCGCGGTTGCCTTGAGTGGAGGCATAACTGATACATAAAAGAAAATATCAGAGGAAGTTCAACCTATAACACAGCTCTATTGCATGATCTTAGAGTGAAAGAATGGAAACCAATCCTAAATATCCTGCAGCCTCCTGATTATAGATGTGGTGCACAACACACCGATAATCAAGACTCTACTAGACACGGTCTGTAGACACTTTCCGAGGACTAATCGCTCGATACCACTTTTGTCACGACCGACCCGGGCCGCGATCGGTGCTCTACCGGGCACCCTGCCTGTATACATCAGAGAATAGCAGCGGAACATACATAACACATAAACCTGTAGATAGTAAACATCACCGGCTAGCCGACAAGGCCACCTTCCATAGAACATACTTAACCAAAAGTAAAATAGTACAACTTGTTCTTACAGCCCAAACCACAAACGTGACTACAGACCTCTAGGAATAACAACTGTGGCGGGACAGGGCCCCGCCATACCCCTGAATGTACATAATACCTATAGCATCAGGGAAAAACCGTACCAACAAAACAAGCCTCCGGAGGAATGGAGCTTCGACACTGCACCGGTGATCCTAAGAATGAGGATCCACCACCTGCTTACCCTTACCTGCGGCATGAACGCAGCCCCCGAGGAAGGGGGTCAGTACACAATATGTACTAAGTATGCGAAACTGGAAAATACTGAAAATACCTCATAAGTCTAAAATAACTGGAGACATGTATGAAAATCAATTTACAGAACACTGTGTCTTACTGATAATGAGAATATCAAGCATATACTATACTGCAAGAAAATAGGAAGCTCATGATCAAAGCAAGGTCACCCACCCGCAGTATCATTAAGCAATCCTACTCCTGGTACTATTTCACCCGCATGGGTCGTGTGGACCCGCATGAGTTATTCCTCGCATAGGCTGTACCTGCCCGCATGGGACTATTTCACCCGCATGAGCCCTACGGACTCGCATGAGGTATTCCTCGCATCATGGGTAGCAAATCCACCGAATATGCAAATGCCACAACCCGGGAAATGACCCCGTAATGAATAATATATCACTAGCACAAACCGGCTATCATACATAATATAAGCAAGTTAAGAAATCCCCTAACTTCTTATTAGTCTTGTTCATACACATTCTCATTTTAGTTTACTTAAGACACTAACATGTCTTTATGAAATCCGGGAATTTAACCCAAAGTACTATGTACTTCTACTCTTTTAAAACCTTAGGCAATTTGATGCCTTAAAATCAATTTGCCTTCCATCAATTCACGTCATTTATCCTTACTTATTTTACTTAGAGTAAATCTCTCTTTTTAACTTTCCATAAGGCTAATATAACCAACTTCCCATAAAGTCGTTATATTAACTTCATACTATAAGTAAATTACATTTTCCTATATCCAAGGGCCTTGTAGATTTAAAACGGAACAAGTATCATATGCTTAAAAACACTTCAAGTCCCTTAACCTTGAAAACTTAAGACATCCTTACTACTTTTAAAGAAGTGAGTAAATCCCCTAACTCCGCCAACTTGGACACTTTAAAAACGAGTAAAGGATACCAAGGTCTTGTACGTCTACCGTACTATTTAGGTAAAACTATTCATGCTCAAGAGATAGAAATGTTCCACATACCTCTTCGGTCAATCCACTTGCTAAGTCCAATATACCGCACGTAGTACGTCAACCTATAATGATCATAATACGTTTATTAACCTCTAGCTTCAACGTAGAATATTCCAAGTGCAAAGTCACTAAATTCCACGGAAAATCGGGCAGCATTTCCTTTGTTTCTACATACTTTGCCACCTTTTTCAAGGCCGAATTCAACATCCAAACGCCACTTTTAAGGCCCAACAATCCAATCAATACAAAGGGGATTACACACCTAATCTTGGATGTGTAAAATTCTGCCCCACAATGCATATTAACTAAATCAATAAGTTAAAGGTAGTATTTTGGCTACAACATGTTCACCTACTAACCTTATTCAATCCCTTCAAATCCAAATCATATTTCTTACATGCAATTTATCTAAGAGCAATATTTACAACTACAAGTTCTTTCTTCCTCACATGCAACACAATAAACTGGCAAAAAGAGAAAGGATTGTTGTTGACAGTCAATTTTGACCCGTTTTTCGTATATTTATTGCAATTTTATGTGTTTTAGGACTTCGCATTTTAATCATCATTTTTTGCATTTTTCGCATAATATTCTATGTTTATTTCTTCAAAAAAAAATGACATTGCATATTTTATTTTAAATTAAGCATTATGTCTTTGTTAATATTAAGTTTTTATTTTAATAATATTTGCATCTCTTTAAATAATTAATCGGCACCGCATTTTACTTTTAATCAAGCATTAAACATTTCTTAAATATTCCATTTTAGTATTATTGCATCGGCATTTGCATTTTAATAATATTGCATCTTTTTAAATAATTTTTCTTTAAATAATTAACCCGCTTTGCATTTTGTCAAACCAGTCCAGTCCGAGGCCCAATCGAATCAGTCCAATCCAACAATTTATTTATTTATTTCACCCATACCTCTTTTACCTTTACCACACTCCACCCATACCTTGTTTCACCATTTTACACTCCAACAATCAACATCAACAGCACATTTCTTATCTCTCTTACACATTTTATAACACTCAGCAGCCCTATTATAATCAGTCCAGCCGCATACCTTCATCAATCAGCAGCCCTCATCCCTCACCCTCTCTCCCTTCACCTGTTCCCTCTCCCCTCTCCCGTCGCCGCCAGTCTCACCGGCGAACCACCACAGCCGCCAACACTCTCACCTTCCCAGACGACCGCCACCAGCCTTACCGGCGAACCACCGCCATCTTCCCCTCTCCCGCACAAACCTTCTCCTTCTACAAAACTCACCATTTCTCTCAACCCACTTTCCCGTCGACTCTCACACCCTCCCGTCTCCGGCGAACTCACGCCGCCGGAGCTCATTGCTCTCAACACCCCCCACAGAACCACCAGACCCGTCACCCCATCGTCGGAGCTGAACCAAACCCATTCCCGGTGACCCCCCGAAGCCCGTTCATTGCATATTTCTCACTATCGAACTTAGGCGCTGATCTTTCTGGGTTTGCACTTGGAATGCCTGGCGAACGATCTTGAAGCCTTGAGCGAGATTCTGAGTCCTCTACACAACTTTGGAGCCTAAAACCAGGTGTTTTCTTCTCCTTATACTCTATTGTTTGAGCAACTTAGTTCTATATGTTCTTAATGTCCTCCATGTTCACTGTTAGCACTCTTTACTTATTTTTTTACTTGTCTTGTTTTAATCTTAGCCTTCTAGTTTAATGTTCATTGTCTTCTTATATTTCAAATCTTTGCTGTTTATTATTTTAGTCCCTGAGAATTCTTGCATGCTCGATGTTTCTAATGTCTAATTGTTATTTGGCTTGTTTACTTGCTTACAATGCTAATGCATGCCTCTAATTATGCTTGTTGTGCCTCACTGATATTTGTTAACTTCTCTATTTGTTTAGTGTTCTAAAAAACGTGGGTGCTCTGTTTTGTCAAGTTGTCGTCGGTTTGCTTACATGTTTACTTAGCAAACGCATGCCTCATTTTAATTGTCGTTGCTGCCTGTTTTAAGTGTAATTAGCATTTAATTGTTATATGCTTAGCTGATCACTGCTTGTTTATTTGTTAGTTATTCATGCTTATGTTCTTTGTGTTCTTATGTTTTTGGAGTTTCTTGTAGCCTTCATATATTCTTCATATGTTCTTCGTGCTTAGCATATTTAATATATAATTCTCAATTCTCTTTCCTCCTTCCTGTCTTTGGTTTGAATTATTTTGGTGTCTTTGACACACTACTTTTCTACCGAACGTTGCCATCTTACACCTTTTGATGATAATGCGTTACGCCATCGTAGACTTTGTCTACAATTTTGTGTTACATCTGTCTTTCCTTTTTGTTCTGCAGCTATTCCTTTCTTATTATATAATCTAGTCTATATTATACATCTTATATTTTATATAGCAATATATAATTATATGTTTTAATATATAACTATATGTATTCAAATATATTATATTTTATATATCATATATTACATATTATATAATTAAGTTGCCTGATTTGAACATGCTACTACACTGGCCGATGAAAAAGTTATCCGTCGATTTTTGAGGCCTCCACAGTTGCAAAGACGGAAAATAAAATAAATGAAGCTTTCTGGACAAGGATGATTTCTTCCACTTACA
Source organism: Przewalskia tangutica (assembly GCA_029844215.1). Classification (NCBI taxonomy): domain Eukaryota; kingdom Viridiplantae; phylum Streptophyta; class Magnoliopsida; order Solanales; family Solanaceae; genus Przewalskia; species Przewalskia tangutica. Next base: position 21,466,480 of record CM056730.1, on the reverse strand, counting down.
CCGGATAACCAACATGCTGGCGGCGAATTCGCACTCGCGCACTTGTTTAGGTCCCCACTTTACATTTTTTATATCTGAGCCCTCCGCGTTTGAAACTATTACTGTTTTGGCACGGATATGAAGGTTTTATTTATTTTATTTGTTTTTAACAATATTGGCCGATGAAGGAATCTCCGTCTGATTTCCAAGGCCTCCTCTGTGCAAAAGACGGATTTATTTATTTTGCTTTACTTATTAATTCTTGTCATTGCGTTTAAAATTATTTATTCTACTATTAACACTTTTACTAAGTGTTTATGCAGGTACTCGGAGATCATCTTGTGCAGAAGGCCTAAAAAGGGCTAAAAGATGTCCCGAAGTTTTTATTTTTATGTCGCATTTAATTTTAATTTATTATTCTGTATTGCACTTTATTTTTTATTATAAATTTTGAAAAATGCTTAGAATACATAGAATAAAAAGGGCAATAAATAATTAACCTAGGTTTGAACGAATAACCGCAAGTTAGAGGATCTTAAAGGATGTCCAACCCCTTCCCTTTAGGATAATAAAGAACCCTGATCCAGAATCTCACTAATTTCGCAGACCATTAAATGGAGATTAATTGTAGTGTTTCACTGCAATAAATCAAGTGTCCTAATTCACTTAAATAATTAGGTGGCGACTCCTTAAAAACGGCATTAATTGCTCCATCAAGGGAACCGCGCCAAAGAGCAACGTTGCGGATAACCGTTCAGACCCCTGAGGTCAAAAACGGGCGCGACAGCATGGCGACTCTGCTGGGGATATCATGTTCTTGATCATAGCAAACTCATGTTAATTAAATATTGCACTTTATTTTGTTTTTATATTTGTTGTAAATATTTTATATTGTTTGCTTTTATTTTGTAATTAACTGCTTTAATTGCTACATTATTTTATTGCTTTCTTTAAATTGGCATTCCGCTCATATTTCTTCCATTCTGGAAATTAACAATATCACACACTACACGCGAGGTGCGCTTGGTGCATCAGCAAAATTCTTTCTTCAAAATCCAAATTTAGGAGAATTGGTATTATACGTGGAGTGTCCGGTCTAACCGGTGGCCGCGTAGCCTTCTCACTCGAGTAGTCCGCTCGGGAACTATTGTGTCTAGTAAGCCAAATCTTAGAAAACTTAAGATAGAGCTATACCACTTTTTATTAAGTCATGCATGCATAAATCTTAGGTGGGTTAATCCTTGGTATTAACGCCACAATTAGAAATCCACCAAACTTGTCAACGGGTTTCACAACCCAACGACCCATTAGCATACTATGTGTAGCGTGATGATGATAGACGGATCCAAGCCTGATCATGACACGCCAAAATTAGAAAAAGTGCACCGTCATTTGGTCGCCATTTCCAACAAAACATTACAGTTTAACGGCTTGGACCTATTTATCATAATCTCGCATATTTGGCGTTTAGGCTCACCTCTGGCATAAGAGAGGTCCCAAGCATATTAGGGCACGCACTTGATTTGCATGTTTTTTGTTTATTATTGTTTGTCGCTAGCAACTCTGTACATATTATTTAATTCAATAATTGCTCTTTTGTGATTCCGGGCTCGAGCGTTTGCATTTTTGCACTTTTTGCTTTCACATTGCAATCAGGACTTCTACTGCGTAAATCACTCTTGAATAGCGCGACTTGGACTTTGTGAAGCATCAACCACCAAATCGAACCAATCAGGGGAGTCTTTGACTATATTGTCACACTTTTGCATTTTTATTATTTTGGTCATTTTCCTACTCACCTATTTCTTATATTTTTTGCAGGAAGGTCGTCCTCGCAAACAACCGAGTGCGGTCGAAAAAAGAAAAAAAATGAGCATTAGTTATGTTTATTAAAAGAAGTTAGTCTATACCAGATTCAACGATATATCGCTCTCAATTCTTCTTTACTTTGTATTTTTATTCATATTTGCAAATTCAATTAATATGTTTAGCGTTGATTGCATAGTTCTTACATATCATGCATTTTACAGCATAATCATTCCGAACTACGCGTGTCTGATTCTCACCACACGGTGTGATACGTAGGCAACTCATTTTGGGTTCGACACCACAAAAATAAAATCCACAAAAAAAAACCAAAAAAAAAAGTGCATTTCTCACTCATGCATCCCATTCATCATGTTTTCGGGCATTCATTTTACTTTGCATTCGTCCACGATGGATAATCATTTCTTTTGCACAGCTTTATATTGTTATCCTTTCATTGATAATTTTTTTTTCAAGCATACATTTTATAACATATTTGAATGAACTACGCGCACCTGATTCCCTCGGCGGGATACGTAGGCAGCCCTATTCGGGTTCGGTACCCTTTATTCAAAAAATGAAAAAAAAAATATTTTGTTCATAAATACAAAAAAAAAAATGTTATTCAAAAATACAAAAAAACATTTTTTAAGTATTATTGTTTGACTTGGTTTATACCAACACAATTACAAGTGTGCATAAAAAAAAATCAGTATGGGTTGACTTTGTGGTAAATCATAGATTCTTTTGGTACCTCTTATTCATACCCGCAGATGACATTGTTTTGCATGTTTCCAAGATAAGAATGAAGCCGACCTCATCGTTTCATATGCATTGTGTGGTGAGTTATTTGAATAAGTTCAATTGCATTGCAGTGTGATCTAGAACTTGACCTGAATGTTTGTTGAGGCGAAATCCTGAGCAACACTTGGTGTAGGAAATGATCGTAGGCTTTCTTTGACCCGTTTGAGCTTTTTCAGCCTACCAAATAACATTATCCCTAGTACACCCCTTTGAGCCTAAAACCTTTTTTTTTTACAACCGTATATTACACCTATACCCTTTCTGAGTGTGTACGCATTATCCCTCTCTTGGCCCGACCTCCTCGAGTGCTTTAGAAATGTGCAAGTTACTGACAAAATTCTAGCTGAAGTTTGCAAAGACAAAAATTGTCAAAGTCTCACAAAAAAAAAAAAAAAAAAAAGACGACTTCACACAATCAAAAGCTCCGATAAAAAAAAAGAAAAGGAATATATAACTCCGAAAAAGGGGCTCGAAATGAAAGATTCAAAAGAAGTCAATGCAAAAAAACTGGGACAAAAAGAAGCAAGTCGGCATTAAAACGCACAAATATCAAGCACGGACGTAGTCCAACTCTCGAGGAATGATTAGTCACTTTTTACCCAAATGATATCCATTCCTTTCCTAAGCCTACATTACAATCCCATGACAAGCCTTACATGATCTTATACTGAGGGTTCTCACATTAGTGAATACTTACATGACGGCCAAGCCTATGGTATCACAATTGCATGCATTGAACATCTTTTTGAGTGTGAGCGCAATTCTCTCAACGTCCCAAAATTCAAAATACTGAAATATATGTGTGAAATAGGACTTTCTTCAGTGAGGGCATTTGAAACGTGAGATTACGTGTAGTTCAAAACCTTGGATGCAAGCATGTGTGCCGACACTCAGGTATGTCTGAGGTACTATCTGATGTGTGAATTACACCGGAGTCAACCTCGGTTAGACTGAAAGCAATAAAAGAATATCATTATGCACAATACTAATTGCTGGTACCAACTGGAGTCAGAACGTAATGTTGTCTTCCATTTTTTCAGGAAAAAAAAAACAACAACAAAATGCATATTACATAAAAATCCTTATTTTGCATCACGAACTACGGCTTGACCTGATTCCCTCAGCCGGATACGTAGGCGGCCACATCGGCTTCGGTGCACATCATTTAAAAAAAATCATAAAAATTGTTATTTTTGCATCACGAACTACGTTTTGACCTGATTCCCTCAGCGGGATACGTAGGCGGCCACATCGGCTTCGGTCCCGCATCATATTAAAATCATCCATAGTTTGCATCACGAACTACGTCTTGACCTGATTCCCTCAGCGGGATACGTAGGCGGCCACATCGGCTTCGGTCCGGCATCATTTTTGGAAAAAAAATCCTTAATTTGCATCACGAACTACGTCTTGACCTGATTCCCTCAGCGGGATACGTAGGCGGCCACATCGGCTTCGGTCCCGCATCATTTAAAAAAAAAATCATAAAAAATTCTTATTTTTGCAGCATGAACTACGTCTTGACCTGATTCCCTCAGCGGGATACGTAGGCGGCCACATCGGCTTCGGTCTCACATCATTCTAAAATCATAAAAATTGTTATTTTTGCATCACGAACTACGTCTTGACCTGATTCCCTCGGCGGGATACGTAGGCGGCCACATCGGCTTCGGTCCCGCATCATTTTAAAATCATAAAAATTCTTATTTTTGCAGCATGAACTACGTCTTGACTGATTCCTCACGGATATGTAGCGCCACATCGCTTTGCATCACATCATTTTAAAATCATAAAAAAAAAATCCTTATTTTGCATGAACTACGTCTTGACCTGATTCCCTCAGCGGGATACGTAGGCGGCCACATCGGCTTCGGTCCCACATGATTTAAAATCTTTAAAATCCTTATTTTGCATCACGAACTACGTCTTGACCTGATTTCCTTAGCGGGATACGTAGGCGGCCACATCGGCTTCGGTCCCACATTATTTTAAAATCATAAAAAAAATCCTTATTTTGCATCATGAACTACGTCTTGACCTGATTCCCTCAGCGGGATACGTAGGCGGCCACATCGGCTTCGGTCATGCATCATTTTAAAATCATAAAAAAAAATCCTTATTTTGCATCATGAACTACGTCTTGACCTGATTCCCTCAGCGGGATACATAGGCGGCCACATCGGCTTCGGTCCTGCATCATTTTAAAATCATAAAAAAAAATCCTTATTTTGCATCATGAACTACGTCTTGACCTGATTCCCTCAGCGGGATACTTAGGCGGCCACATCGGCTTCGGTCCTGCATTATTTTAAAATCATAAAAAAAAATCCTTATTTTGAATCACGAACTACGTCTTGACCTGATTCCCTCGGCGGGATACGTAGGCGGCCACATCGGCTTCGGTCCCGCATCATTTTAAAATCATAAAAAATTCTTATTTTGCAGCATGAACTACGTCTTGACCTGACTCCCTCGGCGGGATACGTAGACAGTCATATTTTGAGGGTTACATTCTCATCTACTCAATTGCACATTGTCCATATTCTCGCATTAGCTTTTCATTCATTATAAAAAAAAAATTGCATACATGATCGCTTTAATAGCGTCAAAAGTCAACCTTACCCAGTTCAACATCTTCATTTATCAAAAACTGGGACATTTTAAGGATTCACTGCAAGAAAATGGCGATATAAAAAATAAAAAAAAAAACAATAAAAAAAAACAGGCCAAACCAGTCTGAGCATGATCTTCATATCAACAAAGGCAGGAGCACAACAATAGGCTCATGCGGGTTACAAACGCACAACGTCTATGCAATGACGTTATCTCAACCCAGGCGAGTCGCAAAGCAGGTACGCCCATAAACCAACGCATTTCATTTAAGCCTATGCAACGGCTTCATCCATGTTTCGTCTATGAAACGACGAACATCTGCATCGCGTCTATGCAACGACGCCATTTCATTTAAGTCTATGCAACGGTTTCATTCATGTTTCGTCTATGCAACGACGAGTATCTGCATCGCGTCTATGCAATAACGCCATTTCATTTAAGCCTATGCAACGACTTCATTCATGTTTTGTCTATGCAACGACGAGCATCTGCATTGCGTCCGAAAACGACGCCATTTCATATAAGCCTATGCAACGGCTTCATTCATGTTTCGTCTATGCAACGACGAGCATCTACATCACGTCTATGCAACGACGCCATTTCATTTAAGCCTATGCAACGGCTTCATTCATGTTTCGTCTATGCAACGACGAGCATCTGCATCGCGTCTATGCAACGACGCCATTTCATTTAAGCCTATGCAACGGCTTCATTCATGTTTCGTCTATGCAACGACGAGCATCTGCATCGCGTCTATGCAACGACGTCATTTCATTTAAGCCTATGCAACGGCTTCATTCATGTTTCGTCTATGCAACGACGAGCATCTGCATCGCGTCTATGCAACGACGCCATTTCATTTAAGCCTATGCAACGGCTTCATTCATGTTTCGTCTATGCAACGACGAGCATCTGCATCACGTCTATGCAACGACGTCATTTCATATAAGCCTATGCAACGGCTTCATCTATGTTTCGTCTATGCAACGACGAACATCTGCATTGCGTCCGAAAAAGACGCCATTTCATTTAAGTCTATGCAACGGCTTCATCTATGTTTCGTCTATGCAACGACGAGCATTTGCATCGCGTCTATGCAACGACGTCATTTCATTTAAGCCTATGCAACGGCTTCATTCATGTTTCGTCTATGCAACGACGAGCATCTGCATCGCGTCTATGCAACGACGTCATTTCATTTAAGCCTATGCAACGGCTTCATTCATGTTTCGTCTATGCAACGACGAGCATCTGCATTGCGTCCGAAAACGACGTCATTTCATATAAGCCTATGCAACGGCTTCATCCATGTTTCGTCTATGCAACGACGAACATCTGCATCGCGTCCATGCAAAGACGCCATCAACATCTACAAACACCATGTCCTTTTCAACACCACATCACCTGCAACTCAGTGTCAATCATACTTCGACACTGGGACATTTTTAATCAGCGTCAGGTTTGCTTTTTAATTTTTGCATCACAACGACCCAGTGTCATCATGATTTGACACTGGGACATTTTTGGGTCCGCATCATCCCTATTTTTGAGTTTATAGCTTATAAAACAGGACAAAATTGGCTACAAGTCAACATCTTTGTCCGAAGACTCTTCCATCATCTCCGTACAAAGAGGGACATACTGTTGACAATCAATTTTGACCCGTTTTTCGTATATTTATTGCAATTTTATGTGTTTTAGGACTTCGCATTTTAATCATCATTTTTTGCATTTTTCGCATAATATTTCTATGTTTATTTCTTCAAAAAAAAATGACATTGCATATTTTATTTTAAATTAAGCATTATGTCTTTGTTAATATTATGTTTTTATTTTAATAATATTTGCATCTCTTTAAATAATTAATCGGCACCGCATTTTACTTTTAATCAAGCATTAAACATTTCTTAAATATTTCATTTTAGTATTATTGCATCGGCATTTGCATTTTAATAATATTGCATCTTTTTAAATATTTTTTCTTTAAATAATTAACCCGCTTTGCATTTTGTCAAACCAGTCCAGTCCGAGGCCCAATCCGAATCAGTCCATTCCAACATTTTTTTTATTTATTTCACCCATACCTCTTTTACCTTTACCACACTCCACCCATACCTTGTTTCACCATTTCTACACTCCAACAATCAATATCAACAGCACATTTCTTATCTCTCTTACACATTTTATAACACTCAGCAGCCCTATTATAATCAGTCCAGCCGCATACCTTCATCAATCAGCAGCCCTCATCCCTCACCCTCTCTCCCTTCACCTGTTCCCTCTCCCCTCTCCCGTCGCCGCCAGTCTCACCGGCGAACCACCACAGCCGCCAACACTCTCACCTTCCCAGACGACCGCCACCAACCTTACCGGCGAACCACCGTCATCTTCCCCTCTCCCGCACAAACCTTCTCCTTCTACAAAACTCACCATTTCTCTCAACCCGCTTTCCCGTCGACTCTCACACCCTCCCGTCTCCGGCGAACTCACGTCGCCGGAGCTCATTGCTCTCAACACCCCCCACAGAACCACCGCACTGGCCACCCCATCGCCGGAGCTGAACCAAACCCATTCCCGGTGACCCCCCGAAGCCCGTTCATTGCATATTTCTCACCATCGAACTTAGGCGCTGATCTTTCTGGGTTTGCACTTGGAATGCCTGGCTAACGATATTGAAGCCTTGTGCGAGATTCTGAGTCCTCTACACAACTTTGGAGCCTAAAACCAGGTGTTTTCTTCTCCTTATACTCTATTGTTTGAGCAACTTAGTTCTATATGTTCTTAATGTCCTCCATGTTCACTGTTAGCACTCTTTACTTATTTTTTTACTTGTCTTGTTTTAATCCTAGCCTTCTAGTTTAATGTTCATTGTCTTCTTATATTTCAAATCTTTGATGTTTGTTATTTTAGTCCCTGAGAATTCTTGCATGCTCGATGTTTCTAATGTCTAATTGTTATTTGGCTTGTTTACTTGCTTACAATGCTAATGCATGCCTCTAATTATGCTTGTTGTGCCTCACTGATATTTGTTAACTTCTCTATTTGTTTAGTGTTCTAAAAACGTGGGTGCTCTGTTTTGTCAAGTTGTCGTCGGTTTGCTTACATGTTTACTTAGCAAACGCATGCCTCATTTTAATTGTCGTTGCTGCCTGTTTTAAGTGTAATTAGCATTTACCTGTTGTTATATGCTTAGCTGATCACTGCTTGTTTATTTGTTAGTTATTCATGCTTATGTTCTTTGTGTTCTTATGTTTTTGGAGTTTCTTGTAGCCTTCATATATTCTTCATATGTTCTTCGTGCTTAGCATATTTAATATATAATTCTCAATTATCTTTCCTCCTTCCTGTCTTTGGTTTGAATTATTTTGGTGTCTTTGACACACTACTTTTCTACTGAACGTTGCCATCTTACACCTTTTGATGATAAGCTGCGTTGCCATCGTAGACTTTGTCTACAATTTTGTGTTACATCTGTCTTTCCTTTTTGTTCTGTGACTATTCCTTTCTTATTCTCTAATCTAGTCTATATTATACATCTTATATTTTATATAGCAATATATATAATTATATGTTTTAATATATAACTATATGTATTCAAATATATTATATTTTATATATCATATATTACATATTATATAATTAAGTTGCCTGATTTGAACATGCTACTACACTGGCCGATGAAAAAGTTATCCGTCGATTTTTGAGGCCTCCACAGTTGCAAAGACGGAAAATAAAATAAATGAAGCTTTCTGGGCAAGGATGATTTCTTCCACTTACACCGGATAACCAACATGCGCTGGCGGTATAATTCTCGCACTTGTTTAGGCTGTCCCACTTTACATTTTTTATATCTGAGCCCTCCGCGTTTAAAACTATTACTGTTTTGGCACGGATATGAAGGTTTTATTTATTTTATTTGTTTTTAACAATATTGGCCGATGAAGGAATCTCCGTCTGATTTCCAAGGTCTCCTCTGTGCAAAAGACGGATTTATTTATTTTGCTTTACTTATTAATTCTTGTCATTGCGTTTAAAATTATTTATTCTACTATTAACACTTTTACTAAGTGTTTATGCAGGTACTCGGAGATCATCTTGTGCAGAAGGCCTAAAAAGGGCTAAAAGATGTCCCGAAGTTTTTATTTTTATGTCGCATTTAATTTTAATTTATTATTCTGTATTGCACTTTATTTTTTATTATAAATTTTGAAAAATGCTTAGAATACGTAGAATAAAAAGGGAAATAAATAATTAACCTAGGTTTGAACGAATAACCGCAAGTTAGCGGATCTTAAAGGATGTCTAACCCCTTCCCTTTAGGATAATAAAGAACCCTGATCCAGAATCTCACTAATTTCGCAGACCATTAAATGGAGATTAATTGTAGTGTTTCACTGCAATAAATCAAGTGTCTTAATTCACTTAAATAATTAGGTGGCGACTCCTTAAAAACAGCATTAATTGCTCCATCAAGGGAACCGCGCCAAAGAGCAACGTTGCGGATAACCGTTCAGACCCCCGAGATCAAAAACGGGCGCGACAATTGTTACCTTAGAGCTTACCCAAATTAATCCAACAAATTCACTAGCCTCCTTTTCCATAATCACCACCACAAAAACTCCTACAAGCTTGCCAACAAGTTTCCTTCTTGCCACCTTTTTCAGATTTTTCTCAAGCCTTAATTTCTTCTTGATTTTCTAGAGAGAAGGGATAGCTTTTAATTTTAGAGAGAGGGGAGAACTTGAAGAATGACCAAGTCTTCAAGACTTGGTCAATAAATAGGACATGCAAAATCAGATGGGGGGGGGGACACTTGTCACCCTCCCATGGCCTTTTTTAAAACAAAACAGTTCTGATTTTTCCCCCAGCCTCGCAGAACCCGCCTCGGCGCCGCGGCGCTGAAACATCTGAGGCCCTCCAGTACTTCCGGCGCCGCGGCCCTGTGGCTCCTGACCGAAATATTTTTCTGTCCGACTGCGCACTGAACTTGTAACTTCCATAACTTTCTACTCCGATGTCCTATCGACGAACGGTTGGTTGCGTTGGAAACTAGACTCAACGAACTACGTACTAGGCCTTTGAAACACCTAGGAACTCATAATCCAACTGGACATAAACCGCCTCAAAGTTGACTAAAAACTCGTCTGAAACAATCCGTCAACCTATCTTTCTAAACTCGTCTGGACACTTGTCACCCTCCCATGGCCTTTTTTAAAACAAAACAGTTCTGATTTTTTTCCCAGCCTCGCAGAACCCGCCTCGGCGCCGCGGCGCTGAAACATCTGAGGCCCTCCAAGACTTCCGCCGCGCTCGTGGCTCGATCAAATATTTTTCTGTCCGATCACAAGACCGAACTTGTAACTTCCATAACTTTCTACTCCGATGTCCTATCGACGAACGGTTGGTTGCGTTGGGAACTAGACTCAACGAACTACGTACTATGCCTTTGAAACACCTAGGAACTCATAATGCAACTGGACATAAACCGCCTCAAAGTTGACTAAAAACTCGTCTGAAACAATCCGTCAACCTATCTTTCTAAAATTTTAAATCTTAATCCCTTTCGTACGTTCTCATATGCATGGCCATAAATACGGGGTATAACACAATCGCCGAACGCTCTTTGATTCTTGTTAACCTGAAATCAAGAGACACTAAATCTGATAGCGTTACAACTGTACTGAGTCGAGTGATATTACTTTGTATAAATCCTTTTATGTTAATGGGCAACTGTCTCCCAAGATAAAATAACATCAAAAAAATGAGTAAAGGAAACTCAAGTGTTTACTAAAAGAAGAACCTTGGGAGATAGAAGTCCTTAGACTTGAGGTCGATACGCACCTTGTCTATAGAGTAATATACTTTGATCATGTCCTAAGCTCAAATGCCTTATAGGTTGAGATATGGCTTGTATTAGGTATGTTATGAAGTGGATTAAAGGTCGTAGTTGAGCCAAGATTAGGATTCATTCCTCGAATGTATATTCGAGAGAACACTCAGATTCTCATATGATATTAGGTTGACTAAGTCGTTGGCCAACGCAATAGACATATATATGATATTGTCGTGTTGTCAACTAATATAGATGATATATAATGATCAAGTCATTTGGATAGACACTTGACAAATCCTAAACTTGTTCGAGTGTGTCGTGAATGAAAGGATTTTATCTTCCCGCATAGAGGTTCAGTTTACCATATTCGTGTAACTATACTTCACATATTAAGTTCATCTTCCGGTGTCATCTAGGAGTTCCGTGTAGACCCTAATATGATTAATGTCGATATATGAAGGCATGTAGGGTAACACTAAGTCAATTGTTCTGTCGATCTAAGGATTTAATGAGAGAATATAAATGTTCGATTTATGATCGAGGCATTTGAATGAATAATGATTATTTAATTAAGTCAAGATTGGATTTCATATTTAATTAAAATGAAAACGAGACAAAATCGACTAGTGGCGTACAGATAGACCAGTGTCGCGACGCCACCTATTTAGCGTACGCCAAGATTAGCAGCGTCCAAAGCCCGACCCATTACGTCTCATTTTCTGGGCCTGGTCCACGGAAAACCCTAGCTGCGGTTTTGACCTAAAACGCAGTTATAAATAGAGGGCTTCTATTCATTATTCGTGACACTTGATTTCATAATCATTCTAAGTCTTTGAGATTTAGTCTTAAAATATTCTCTCAAACCTTTGCCGAATCCTAGCTGTTCGAATGAGGAATTACATTGGAGTTCTTAAAACTTGCAATCGAGGACCAGTTGTGTGCGCACCCTCGGATTTTATGAAAAAAATCCATATTTACAAAACCAAGTTTACTATCGATGCATTACAGTTACAAACATATTCTATGTGATTACACGTTATATTATTGCATAATCATCATGTAGTTCGTCGTTTGTTGGGTTTGAAACATAAAATTTTCAAATTCCGTTGTGTACACAAACCCAACAAAGCCCTACAAAAGTTACAGGCAGTGCGGAAGTTGTCGTAGGTGGTTGAGTCGGTGGTGGAGAAGAGGCTCATGGAAGAAGATGAACCTGGGAAGCTTATTTCATAGGATTCATTTGTATATTGGTGTATAAACAACTCTTATACACTATTATACATTTTATACACCTATATACATAATATTTTGTGCAATTTTATTCAAAATCAATCCAGATCTATGTTTATATCCACTTATACAATATTGTATAATGTGTATAAGTGCGTATTTTCCTGTATAATTATATTTTTTAGTGTATATACCTACACATTATACACTTTCATACACCTATATACATAATGTACCTGTTTTTGTATATAAGTATATAACATTGTATAAAAGTGTTTTTGGCTATATGTTTGCAATGTACGTTTTGGGTTATATTTTTGTAATGTAAGTTTTGGGCTATATTTTTGGAATGTAAGTTAACGAAGTGTACTGTTACACCCCGTAGCTCCAACACAAGAATAAGAGAACGTACGTAAGACGATAAGGGTTAAATCGTGAAACGATAGAAGATACGTTTTTTCCTTAAAAGAAATCTCGGAACCTCGTAAAGGAAAAAGGTTTATTATTGGGAATTGGATTCTCAATTTTGGTATATAAGACTTATAGGATTTATAAGAATTGTGGAATTTTATTTCCAGATTTGGTCATATGGGGACCACCCGGGAAATTTTACGTTTTGTGGGGCCCACAAGATTTCTGATATTTTAACCAATTATTAAGACATTTGAGAGATAAAATATTTTGGACCAATATGAGGGTGACACGTATCACCCCCATGAGGCCCATGTTGGGCGAGAAAGTGAGGGGCAAGTGGCAAACCTAGTGGCTTAAGATATTTGTTAGACAAGTGGCTTGTGGGACCCACACACACTTGTCCCCAATCTCAACCACACATTTGTTTTAATCCTAGCCTTTGGTTGTCTTATATATACACACTAGTAGCAAGACTTCTTCAACACTTAGAATAATTTCCAAGACAAAATATACTCCCTCCCTTGATGTGGCTCTCGGCACCCCCCCTTATTGAAGAACAATTCTTCAATTGTTGTTGATTAATCCCAATACTTAAACCAAGTGTCCCTAGTAGTGTTCTAAGGATATCCCAACACAAAAATCCCGGAAATACTACGTTAATCCGTTAGTCGCAACGTGAAACCCTAAGGTGATCTTCATATCTTTGGATGAAGCTTGAAGAGAAATTGTTTAGGAACTTCTAAGGGTTGCTTGGAGTGGATTGGAACGTAAGGATTAGGAGCTAAAGTTTCTAAGGATCGACTTTTAGATCTTGGAATAATTTGGGCTTATTGAGGTAATAATCTTTGTCCTTCTAATGTAATTGGAGATTACATGTTATATTATAGTAGTATATAAATGAGTATGTGATATGTGGAAGGAAGATTGAAAAGATTTGGACCTTATTAAGATGTTAAAATCGAAATTGGCATGCTAGCCATTAAAGTTGTTAAAACATTACCTATTACTTGTTGACATAAAGGAATCTTATTGATAACAAGTTAATATAACTTATATAAAGATTGGAATATAAGTTGGAATTATAAAGAAGTAATGAAATAATTTTGGCATGCTAGCCGAAAACTGGACAGTTTTGATTGCAGTAGTTGGCCAAGAACATCAACTAAATGACTGGACTAATGGATTGTATTAGTAGACTAATGGACTGTTTTTACATTGGATTGTGGACTAGTTTTAATGGACAGTTTTGGTAGATTAAGGGGCTGAATTTTACACGTCCAGTTAGGCGTGTAATCCCATTTGGATAACTGTTGGTTGCACTTTAAATGTGGCTTGTTGGTTGATAAATACGGACCTTGGAAAAGGTGGAAAAGTACGTAGAAACAAAGGAAATGCTACCCGATTTTCCGTAGAATTAGAGGGCTATTAATTGGTATAAGTCTTACAATAGTAAGTAAGATTTTGATAGAAGTACTATGGCCATTTTAGGTTGAAGTGCTACGTGTAGCATGGTTTACTTGGCTTAAGGAATAGCCGATGAAGTTGAAGTACTTAAAGCGTTTTGTTACGTGTCGAAATGGTTAGTCGTCGCGAGGTATGTGGACTTCCTCTTCTATAAGACATGAGTATTTTTATGGTATACTTGCCTTGTTGTTAGGAGTATACATGACTTGATATTTGAGTATACTTGCCTTGTTGTTGGGAGTATACATGACTTGTTGTTTGAAGTATACTTGCCTAGTTATTTGGAGTATACATGACTTGCCTTCTTGAAGTACTTGCCTTGTAATTAGGAAGTATTCATGTTATAGATTTTAGGCTAAAATCATGTCTAGAATATTCCTAAGTTCTTACCAAGTCTTATGGGGGATGTTGGTAAGAGTCGTTATGAAGTAGTAGAGTCTAGTTGATCTTGCTAAGTTACTACACTAATGAAAAAGGGACCGAACAAGTCATTGCAGCGTTAATGAAAATGTATCGGTAATCAATTATATTGAAATGAGTAGAATCTTCCATCTGCATAGAAACTAAGATAAAACAAAAATTGTATTACATTTTCTGGATCATGGCTCAATGGACAAGATCGTTATAAACGTGTATAACTTATTCACGGTTCAATGAATATTTATTTTGAAAGTTATGAGATTTAATTTTCAATGTTATGAGGCTTGTTTTATTTAAATAATTATGAGACTTTAACTTAATTTAAAGGAATAGGTTACTTGATTTTAAAAAAGAGAAGTAACTTGATTTAAAGGAATATGTTACTTGATTTTAAAAAAGGAGAAGTGACTTGTTTTAAAGGGTTCTTTTATAAATAATAGATGTACGTAGAACTTTTGGGTCTAATGCCCTAATATTTCATGAGACGATTCTTCTTATCAAGAATAAAGGTACATAGCTTCTTTGGATTTTAATCCTACGCGATATACGACACTTTGATTTTCTAAAAAGATGTTTTAGAAATAGTACATTATAACTAGTGTCTTGATTTTCCAAACCATGTTTTTAATAGATACTTGATATGATAAGTATCTTAATATTTCAAATGATGGTTTCAAAATAATGCTTATAATGGATCTTAATCCTTAATGAACTATGTGATAACGCCTTAATGATGATTGAAAAGGAAAGATGTGATAGTACCTTAGTTTCGTAAGAATTGTTATAATGACTTTATGGGAAGTGGTTATAACGGTCTTTTATGAAAAGTCTAAAATGGTTGATACAAATGAACTTGGTTTCATTGTAGTACATGAAGGAAGTGACTAGAGTACAAAGAGTGTAGGTCACTTGAGTTGATGAGTAAGTAACTTGATGTTGCAAGGCTAGTGCCTTGAGATTTTTATAAAGGAACCGGACGTGCGGTGGACGTACGTAGTACTTTAGTTTGTGTAAATGATAGTTATACTACTTTTGCCTTGATAGTACTTTGGCTTGCTAAAATGGAAATTTAGTTTATAAAGTGAATGTACGACTCACGTACATTGTTGTAATGGACTTAATCCTTAGTGATGCAAGGTGTGACAGTACCTTGGTGTTATAAAATGAAAGACTTGTTAGTGTCTTGTTTGTTTTAGAAAGGAAGACATGGTAGTGTCTTGTTTGTTTTAAAAGGAAGACATGGTATTGTCTTGTTTGTTTTAAAAGGAAGGCATGGTATTGCCTTGGTTGTTCAAAAAGATGGTGTCTTCATTTTGTCTAATGAGAGTCAAAGCTTATCTTAACTTGCCTATTTTGTTTATGATAGTCGGTTGCGCTTGTATTTTATGATTTATTATGGGGTCAACCCCCTGGCCATGTTGCGTTGTTCATATTCCGCGGGTTTGCTCCCCCCGATGCGAGGAGTACCTCATGCGGGTCCAAGGGGCTCATGCGGGACGGGGTCCTATGCGAGGATCATCCCCATGCGAGTCCAAGGGGCTCATGCGGGACAGGGTCCTATGTGTTACATTCCGCGGATTTGCTCCCCCCGATGCGAGGAGTACCTCATGCGGGTCCACGCGACCTATGCGGACTAGGAGTCCAGGAAACAGGAATTGCCTCATGATACAATGGGCGAATGGCCCTAGTTTGATCATAGGGTTCCTATTTGCGAACCGGCGAAATCGACTTTTATTGCTCTCATTGTTTGTAAAGTTCAGTGTACTGTTGATGTGGTAATTATACTTGTCTCCTGCTTTATATTTGGACTGTGTGATATTATATCCTTGAAGGGCACAATAGACTCTTGGGGTTATTATAGTACAGTAATACGAGGTGCAGTTGGCTTTTAGGTTATGTGACACGGTAGGATCTGACATTTGATTTTCATACTTGCCCCTGTAATTCTTGTACACAACTATGATTTTAATACTGTGCTTTATTTTCAGTTCCATACTTAGTACTTGTTGTACTGACCTCCTTCGGGGGGGCTGCGTTCATGTCCGCAGGTCTAGGTACTCAGTTGTGGATCCGCGAGCTTAGGATCCTTGTTCAGCATTTTGGATAGCTCCAATGATCTACAACTTATCATTATGACTAGGTATATTCAGGGGTACGACGGGGCCTTTTCCCGTCACAGTTGTTGTCAAATTCTTAAAGGTATGTATTCAGATGTGGGCTGGACTGGTGAGAGTTATATTTACGTTGTTGTACAGTGTAGACCCAGTTGGGTATGGTATAAATATACAGCAGCCTTATCGGCTCTGCCTTTGCTTTAAAAAAAAATGAATGAGTGTTAGTATCTTCCGCGTGTTACTCATGTTGTATGTATAGAAGGGTGCCCAGATAGGGTACCAGTCGCGGGCCCGGGGTTCGGGGCGTGACATGTACTTTATTGAATTTTTCTAATTTCAAAAGTCTTCATTTATTTCTTAAACTTTGTGTCATGTTAAAGACCTTCATATAAAACGGGACGGAGAGAGTACCTAATTAATATAGATTTTAAATTGCATAAAAGTTTCACTTATCTAAATAGGGGTAAATTGAGAAGAAATAATTATTTTTTTCTTGATTATGTAAGTGGACTCTTATTTTAAATAAAAAAATAATCTAAATAGACACTTATTATGAACTAGATGGAGTATTAAATTGTATGTTACCTCCTGTCTATTTTAAGTGTCGTTTAAGGTTTTGTAAAGAAGAATAATAATTGTTGAGAAATTTCTCAAAATTGTATAAATTATTTATTAGAGCAAGATTAAATTTGGAAAACGAAATTGATGCTTTCTTAATTTTTTAAAGTGATACTTTATTTTGCATTGAATTTATTTGACTAAAAGGCAGACTTAAAATAGAATAGACTAGAGATAGTATATTACTTTTCTACTATAATAAATCAGTGATGTGACTGTTAACACTCAAAAATAATTGAAGTGTTTAGCCAAAATTCAGTGACAGCTGAATTGTTCTAGAGTTGAATTTACTCCTAGCCCTCGATTATAAGAACTTCATTGGCTACTAAAGCATCTTAGCTGAAGTCGTTGGTTAGAGGTACGACTGAGACCCACTCAAATGCAGACGCCTCAACGACCAAGTTAAAAGAGTTTTTAGACCCCTAAAAGCGGTAACGGACAACAACAGCTGAAAGCAAGGGCCATTACCCGAGCAAGGGGAGTAGAGGGCGAGAAAATCGACACCACCTCCCTCATGACCGACCATTGAACTTAGTGAGTTACTTGATGACTGACATGGGGGAGGGGGTCATGTTTGTACAGTTTTTCTTCCTTTTTATATTATAAATAGGAACATTCTTTTGTATATACAAACACACACAATCAATCAAACAAATCAAATTTTATCTATCTTTACTTTATCATTTACTGTACTCATCTGTATTCATGCTTCTACCTCTTAGTTTACTAATACCACCGTCCTAACACTTTCTGGAGTAGTTGGGGAACCAATTGCTGGAAATTAGAGTTCCATTTTCAGCCCAGTTCGCTTAAGTTAACGAATCAATTTGTCTCCCGATTCGATCAGCCGATACAACGGCAGAAGATAGAATTCGAGACGAGAACAAATTTAGCACGCCCAGTGGGACCATAGATGAATTAATAGCGAAGTTTGATTAGTCAGGATCATTTTTGGCGTATGCGCCTAAGGTCTGGTAAGAAAATGAACCTCGAGTCCAGTCCACATCCTAAACAAAATCCTCCCAGAAGGAACAATGAACTAACATCCTCCTCGGGTATGCCTACATCGGTTGATACTCATCCACTTTCTCCATAAATCCAAGCGGTGGAAGACTCTAGTCAATCTGACGGTCAAACCATAATAACCACGTCTTTCATTAGACAACAGATTGACTTGGGGATCCACGACATTATGTACCAAGTTTCTAAACAATTGGCTGACATTGTGAAGCCAATGATACATAATGAGGTTCAACAAACGAGAGAGATAGAAACCAACCGAATGAGCCCAGGAGAATGTTTGGCTATTTCTGCCATCCCTCTGATGAGCAGTGTTGTTCAACATGAGATCGTAACTCCCGGTGTTGTTCCTCAGTCGTATGTGCATCAGCCATTGCCTACTCAGGTGCAGTCGATAGCACACCTAGGAACACAAGCTCAATCGCTTGGCAACCAGCACATTATATGGTCGTCGCCGAATCTTGGGAGCGCAGAGTTTGCCGCCTGACCAAGCGAGTCTGCAGTATGGGCAGATCAATACGGCCTGGATACCAGTTCAGGCTCACTTTGGATTGCCGCCCGTTATGCCATACATTTCCACGAACAACCCTATGATGCACGCGAACAATGTTGGCCAGCCAAATTTACAGTCGATGGCCCCTGACTATGACTTAGCTCGACTATCTAATGAAGTTGTTTACAGTGGGTTACCATTCCAGCAGTCATTGTCGGTACCCAATCCATACCTTTCAGGAGGTGTAAACTTTTTAAGAATGGCCGGCGCCCGAGGAGACCAGTCATGGAACACTTTTCCACGTTATCCTCAGGCTCTGTCAACCGTTCCAGGAGCTCAGGTTGCGGGCTTTGGTGGCCATTTCCAACAACAGCAATGGGGCATTACCCCACCTATTGGTAATGGATATCAGACCATCTACAACCTTCAAAACCCTGTCCAACAAGGTACAAAATGAAGGCCGCCAGAGCAAAATGCCTACCAGTCGAGTCCAGTTGAAAATCGGTAGGGGACATCGAAACTGATAAACTCAGAGATTATTGCTAATACCATGCAGAGGTGCTTCGACATTCAACTGAAACCCTTGGACAAACATGTCTATAAGAAGCCCTACCCCGATTGGGTAGATCAGATAGCACCTTTGCCGAGAGGCTTCAAAACACCAGAATTTGCCATCTTTTCTGGCAATGACGACAAATCCACTATCTAGCACATCGGTAGATTTACTGCCCAATGCGGCAAAGCTGGCCAGAATGAGTACCACAAGTTGCAGTTATTCTCTTTCTCTCTAACGAGAGCAGCCTTCGCATGGTACTCCTTTTTTGCTCCTGATTCCGTGCAAAGCTGGGCCGACATGGAGGGTTGCTTCCATGATATGTTCTATTGGCCCCAACCTCAGGTTACCATGACTGATCTAATGAATCTCAAGCAATAGATTGATGAATCGACTGCCGATTTTATCGAGAGGTTCAGAAACAAGGTTGGGAAATGCACCGTACACTTCCCCGAATCTGAGTGTGCTCATATGATAATCAACAACATGAACCCTCGATTAAAGGAAAAGTTGGTGGGACAATCTTGCTCTGACTTGAGCCAGTTAGCCAAAAAGGCTAGCCAAATAGAGCAGTACATCCAGGAGAAGAAATGTAGAAGAGCAAGCCGAAATCAAGGCTCCCACTTGGTATCCATCATTGAAGCAGATGAGTCCGACTCAGAGTCAGCCGATTGCACGGAAGACGCAATGGTGGTCGAGATTGTTAGGGGTAAGGTCTACTCTTTCCCAGCCTTGAAAGCCGTCAAAGGCAAAAAAACAAGTTCAGCTGATGACAGGGTCGGTTACTTGTTTGATATCACAAAGGCAGATCAGATCTTTGATCATCTACTCAGAGATAAGCATATTCGGCTGCTCGATGGCCACACAATCCCGCCTATCGAGAAACTCAAAGACAAGAAGTAATGCAAGTGACATTTGGTTTAACCAACCTTTTGCCTTAGTTCACTGCACCCCCAGAAAGGTCCGTTAAACTCAAACTCTTCTTATTTTTGTGTTTTGTGTGTTTTATATACTGATTTGGATGACGACGTAGTCTAGTTTTGTTGTCGTGTTTACTGTTTAGTGCTTGTGTAAATCCTAGAATCACTGTCGAAAGTTTAGGTTGGTTAATCATCAGTATGAGTTGAATGTTGTCCTTCATGTGTGCATTTAATTAGTTGTATAAAACGAGATAGGTGTACCTCAATGTCATATAAGTTTAATAAAAGTATAAAAAATGGACTTAAAATGATCTGTGGCTCAATGTGATAGCATGCCTGTTTAGTTTAGTCCTAAAAAATACCAAGGTTGATTTTGTATTAACTTAGATCTTATACGAATTAAGTTGGTATCTGCTTTCTTTCTTTTTTTCTAAATATATTGGTGTCTATCTTAATCAATTTGTTTAACTAAATATAGTCATGGTCTAAGTGCGGTATTGTATTTTTTATGATTTAAGAAATATGGAGTCTTATTCTTTCATTTGCCTTTTTAATTTAATATAAATTTTATATATAATATGCTGACAAATCTGTATGATATGCTTATTAAGAATAAAATTTGTGGTTAAATATTATGATAGTGTTTTTGAGTTCTCAAAGGTCATATAACATTAGTAAGGGGCATGTTGGAGTTTAAAATGATTCATAGTTGGTTTGAGATGCTTGGGATTAACGTGAGATGTTCTTAAAGGTCATCTAACATGTTTGAGATTAATGTGAGATGTTGCTGTAATTCCATATGATTGTTGGACTGATTTTTGGCCATTTTGGCCACTGTTTTGGCTATTTTAAGACTAATTTTTACCATTTTTTGGCCACTGGTTTTTTACTATTTCGGACTGATTTTGGTCAATTTTCGGACTGATTTTCAGCCCAGTCGTCACTGGTTTTCTAGAAATTTTCGGACTGGTTTTTGGCCCCGTCCTTAATGATTTTTGGGCCATTTCGTTATTGATTTTTGGGCTGTTTTGCCTCACTTAAATCTGTTATTTTGGGACTGATTCCGTTATTTTGGGACTGATTCCGTTATTTTGGGACTGATATAATTAAGTAATAAAGCATATATGCATTTAAGTTTATATGAATACTTTACTTATTTGCATTATTGTGTAAGGTTTAGGATATATACTAATCCTTTTCTTTTCTTTATTTTACATGAAATGCATCGGAAGCAAAAAGTGAAGAGCCTCTTTGCGAGACTCATCGTGCCTATGACAAATGAAGACTTGCATCCATACTTCTCGCATTCTCCGACTTCGGAATTCCAAAACAAAATGGATCGGATGACAATGTCATCCATCCTATGTCGCTCTTTTTATCTTTTTCCTTTTTGTCATTTTATTTTCTTCTTATTGTGCTATTTAATCTCGTATGAATATTGAAATGTGTAGAATAGGTAGACTTATGATTATTAGATTAAGGGGGTAGTTTAAAAAATAGAAAAAAAATTGTCGCTAGTTTACTTATCTTTTAGGCCCGTTATGCATGTCTAAATTTTCAAAATAATTTAGTCATTTTTATGCATCATTATAAAAGATAATCTACTTTTCATAGTAAAGTCTTTTCTTATTATCAATTGCAAAACAAACATTTCATAAAATCATGCCCCACAAATGCGTATCTTTATCAAAAATCATTTTTACATGCATCATATACTTTTCCAACAAATCTCTTTTTGCATATATTTTTATAAAACAAGTCTTATGCAAATTTATCAAATTATATATCTTTCAAGTAGTTATTTGCAATATCCTTTCCTTAACTCTAAAACTTTTCAAAACATGCATTTTTAAATACAATAATTAACCTAGGTTTGACCGGACAACTGCAAGTTAGCGGATCCTGAAGGATGTTTAATCTCTTCCCTTTAGGATAATAAAGAACTCTTACCCAGAATCTCATAAATTTTGCGGACCTTTAAAATGGAGTTTACATTTGCAGCATTTTAGTTAAATATTTAAGTGTTCTAATTCACCAAAGTAATTAAGTGGCGACTCCTTAAACACAATTCAGGAATCAACCATACGTCGTACACCATTTTAACTCCGGTTAAAATTGGGTGTGACAGTCCTTAATGTATTCTAAAAGGTGATGACTTTGGTCCTAAGCCCTATAAGTAAGGGAAACCTCTACTTTTTCCATCAAAATAAACGGAGCCCTCACGCGTGATATATATGTGAGCTATAAAATTGCATAAAGAAGTTGCCTCTTGTATCAAGCCTCGACTCTAAAGTGAACATATTTGTCTTTTTTTGGAGCAAAAGGCGAAATCCCTCGCCCACAGGGCCCCCATCCCTCCGACCCGACAAAGATTGATGGAGGAAGGTAAATCACAGTCTTCGACTGGGGTGGGAGCACGGTGTCACAGGTGCAGGAGTCATCCTCACAGGAGAAATGAACTCCCACATGCTGGGTGGAGGCTCGAATCTGGGGCGATCGTGGCGCAGGCAATTGAATCTGCCGTGCGGGTAACATATTTGTCTTTTTTGGATGTACCAGGTGAATTAAGTGAGAGCTAGTTAGTAGTATCTTATAGCCAAATGCATATGATAGTATTAAAGTAAGAATACCATGAGAACAAGAGAACGAGATCTTGAATGCACGATACAAACCAGAATTATAGAAAGACCTCATTGATATTAGAGATTTTCATTCTGTGATAACATTTACAACAATTGATATTCCCAAGTCAAAGATAAAAATAAAACCAGCAGCTATATTTTTCTGAGCGCAAAAAGTAAAAATGAAACCAATGTATCATATACTTAAATATAACTCATAACCATAAAGGTGCTCAACCTGCAATAGAGCAAAAATACACTATCTATGAGCAAATTGTATTACCGTCGAAAATAGTAGGAACCGTGGATAGCAGCAAAATCAACCTCAAGTCTCTCTTTACAAGAACAAAGAACATACCCAGTGAAATTCCACAAAGTGGAGTCTGGGAGGGTAGAGTGTACGCAGACCTTACCTCTACCTTGAGAGGTAGATAGATTGTTTCCGGTAGAGCATCGACACAAGGACAAGCAGTTCAAAGCAGTATATAAAGCCATGAGAAAATACTATAAAAACAAATAAAGTTCTGAAAAGAAAAAAGGCGTCATAACTACACAAATCAATACGATAATCGAATTACAAGAAACAACATATAATAGCATAAATAAAAGGATAAGAAACTACAAGAATATTACTACGACTACTAGTATAATAGATTAAGTAAGATAATACTCAACTACCTGTTGACACCTAATTTTGACACCTTGAATGCCATCCAGGTCTCTCAATTCAAGCAAACAGTCCATCATTTCTTCTGTGATTCCAGATGCCGATATTAGATCACCAAATGTACGATTAGGACCTGGACTTCATTAAGAAATTTCCGTAAATAGGATTAAGGAATAGTTGCTGCAATAAGAAGATGAGCATTATCAAGTTTTGCAGAACCAGTAGGAGAGCATGTACTGCCCACCCTTGACATCCCTCCAACTTCCCCACTGACATTTTTTTTCAGTCTCGAGAAAATGACCATTATGGTCCTTAATGTATGAATTTGTGTTCCATTTGGTCCTTAATATATAAACATTGGGTAGTGTTTTAAGTATTTTATTTTAGTAGTGGATTGTAGTATATATAAAAATTGATTTATTAAAATTATAGGGATAAAAATATCAATGTGATAATAAATAATACAATAATATTTTGAAAATATTTTAGTGTTTAATATAAAATGTGGTGCCATTTAAAAATATTAGGATTGTGATAGAAAATGTCACGATAGTAAAAAATGTGAATAGAGGTAATAATAGCAATAAACAGTGATTATTTTAAAAATATTAAAAATTCTTATTTATGTATACATTATGTATATTTTGTGGGTGCATGTATATATAAAATTTATTTTTGCGGTGTTTAAAATAGTTTAATCTTACGATAAATAATTGGAAGAGAGGGACAAAATTGGGTGTCAACAATTCATATAGTCACTCTACTTCTAACTGCGTGGTCTTCAAGAAGGCGATCCAAAATGGCATCAGGAAGGGGAGGTTCAAGCTAGCCGACAAGGGCATGGATGAAATGTCTATTGATACCGATCCCTTTCCCGTGGTACCAATATCTATGGTGTCTTTTTCTAAACCCGATGAATCTGTGGATACCAAAGGGAAATAGCCGATGAAAAGGGTATGGGTCCCTAAGAAACCTGCCGAAGGGGAGACGGTCACAAAAACTTCTGTATTTTAGGCATCCTACATGTTATTTGCGAGAACAGACGGCTAGGATCAGTTTTCATGACCGCCCTAGAAACGTGAGGGACTTCGAGCGAAACTTTAGGAGAAAATCACGAGGTTCAGACGAGTCCCTATTGACGCCAGATGTAGGCTTGTGGGCCAAGTGCGGATGCTAACCAACTAGCAGCCGAGCATGCCTCAAATAGATGAAGAACCACTCCCTAAAACCAAACAGGGAGTGGTCAAGTTTAACGTAAACAAGGGTGTCTCACCCTTACGAATCATAGCAAGAATGAGGATCAGACGAGACCCCGAAGAATGGTTAAACCAGCCACCAACAGAGAAGAAGGGAAGTGGTTTATCAATCAGACTCCCAGAAAGAGAGAGGCACCACCGAGAGTCTCATTCAGAACTCGGAAAAGAAGGATGCAACGTGCCAAGGCCTTGTGTAAGATGCAACAAATATTGCATCTAATTTCAAACACCAAGGCAGAAGAAATAATCATCAGATGTCTTTGGAGATTAGGCGATTGAAGTGATACGTATAATGTCGATCAAACGCTATTTTCGAATACATTAACTCAACAGTCACACTCGAGTTAATGTAGGGGGCAATTGTTAACACTCAAAAATAATTTAAGTGTTTAGCCAAAATTTAGTGAAAGCCGAACTATTCTGAAGCTGAATTTACTCCTAACCCTCGACTATAAGAACTTCATTGGCTACTAAGGCATCTTAGTCGAAGTCATTGTTTAGAGGTACGACTGGGATTCACTCAGATGCAGATGCCTCAACGACCAAGTCAAAAGGGTTTCTAGACCCCTAAAAGCGGTAACAGCCAACAACAGCTGAAAGCAAGGGCTATTACCCGAGCAAGGGGAGTAGAGAGAGAGAAAATCGGCACCACCTCCCCCATGGTCGACCATTGAACTTAGTGGGTTACTTGATGGCTGACATGGGGGACACGTTTGTACAATTTTTCTTCCTTTTTATATTATAAATATGAACATTCTTTTGTATATACAAACACACACAATCAATCAAACAAATCAAATTTTATCTATCTTTACTTTATCATTTACTTTATCCTTTACTGTACTCAGATTCAGGCTTCTTACCTCTTAGTTTACTAATATCACCGTCCTAACGCTTTCTGGAGTAGTTGGGAATCCATTGCTGGAAATTAGAGTTTCGTTTTTAGCCCGAATCACTTGAGTTAAGGAATCAATTTGTCTTTCGATTCGATCAACCGATATAGCAGCAGAAGGCAAAATTTTGGGCGAGAACACAATGTGCATCTGCCTTTGCCACTAATTGTGTGAGAGTAAAGAGGAAATAATGTCATGTCAAACTATTCGCTTATGGATTTTTGCCACGGTCTCAGGTGATTATGCGGTGGAGGTACGTCATCTCACACATTCATATTAAATTTGGAATCGCCTACATAAACGGTTCCTAACTTCGAGCACGGCTAAAACTATGGAGTTAAAGAAAAAAAATTAATCTATAAGAAACCTTCAACTCAAGTTGTGGAGACTTATCTTCGTGAAGTTAAGAATATTGGAGACTCTTTGGAGGCTACTAATTTTTCACTAACTGAACAACAATTGATTGAATATGTGTTTGAAGGCTAGGATGATAAATATGATAACTGTGTTGTTGCTGCTACATATTTTGGAGGTTCAATTAACTTTGATAATTTGCGAACAAAGTTAATTATGTATGAGCAACGCCTTGCTCCACTGATTCAGACGTTTCCACTATACATCAAGTGCTAGATACAACCATAAATTCTAACTCCTCCACAAAGTCCAATCCCAAAGGTTCTAGCGCCAGAAATATTCGAAAATATTAGCAAATATTTGGCAATTCGGATCGGACCGAATATTCGGCTCGATTTGGGCCGAATCAAAATCTAAGGTTCGGCTCTATATTTGATGTAACAAATCGAACTCAAATCGAGCTTTTTCGAGCCAAATTTTACGGATCAAATAGTTCGGCTCACTAACAGCCCTACTTACACCATTTGTCCACCAACAAATCATGTTGCTTTTGCCTCATTTCAAGCTTCTGGTGATATTTGACATTGTGGATCTAGAGTTCTAGATTCTTTGCGTCAAGATCGGTTAATTAGTGTTGCATCAAAGTTGCTTTTTCCAAGTTGAGTAAAGCTCATTGACTTCCTTTTAATGATGTGGAGCATGTTTTAAGTACACAGTTATATTTAATATATTTTTATTTTGGAATCAAATATGCCAGGACAATTTTGGATCGACGCCTCTTATGTTGCTACTTATATAATAAATCGTCTCCCCACTCCTCTTTTGAACAATAAATGATATATCTTTATTGGATATGCTCCAAATTATAAAGGATACTGGTGTCTTAATCCTGTTAGTGATCAGGTCTGAGGATATTTTTCCTTATTCCTCCTTGATTTCATATTCCTCGTCTTCATTACAACATTCTCCCTTGCAATTAGTAGTCACTTCATCCATCTCCGTAGATCCGCCCACGGTTTCATCTAGTTCTACACTAGTATCCTCTTGACTATGACTAGGCCTGATATATCTTATGCAGTGAATCTTGTTTCTCAGTTCTTGCATGCCCCTCGTACTGCTCACCTTATTGTTGTGCAACGTATTTTTAGATATTTGCAGGGTACCGCAGATCATGGTCTTGTGTTCAAGCGAGCGAAGGATCTTTATGTAGTGGTGGCTTATTCATTGCGCTGGGTGTCTTGACACTTCTTGATCAACTACTGGTTTTGCAATCTTCCTGGGTCGGAATCCAGTTTCTTGGCGTTCTAAGAAGAAACCAACAGTCTCAAAACTCTCTACTGAAGCTAGATGTTGTGATGTACTTTCTTACACGGCCAGTGAGACAGTATGAATTAGGTATCTTTTAAATGAATTAGGTGTGACTATTCATCAACCTGTGAAAGTCCTGTGTGACAATATCTCTGTTACTTATATTACTGCCAATCCAGTTCTCCATGGTCGCAGTAAGCACATCAAGGTTGATTATCACTTCAGAGAACGTGTCTCCCATGGCAGTGGCGGACGCAGAGAATTTTTCAATCGGGTGCACACATTTAATAAAGTTTACAAATCATCCGGATGCCCAAATTTAATAAAGTTTACAAATGAAAAGAGAATTGAAAACGGCGCCTTTCTTTTTTGAATATGAAAAGACTAGGCGACTTGCTTTAAAGTGGCGCCTTTCTTTTTTGAATATGAAAAGAGACCAGCTTTCTACGCAACGATTTTTTCTTCTCTTATAATTTATCAAGTTACCGGTGGAGACCAAAAAAGAGAGTAGATTGACTGATTTTTCCAGTTAAGTATAGGGAAAAAGTGCAATGACCCAAAAGAACTAGAATAATTTAGCTTCAGCAAATACATGGGTTATCTTTGTTTAATGTACAAAAGAAGTAAATAGTCAATTTAGAGCCTATATTCAGCAACCCTTTCCTACAAGGTTATAAGGGAAATCTGAATCTTTGGGCCTTAAAATTGTTAAAGGCCAACTGGGCCTGTATGTTCAGTAGTGGCATCTCTGAAAAATCATTAAAACAAAAGGGGAATTCCGAGAATAGAACTCAGGACCTGTCGCACCGTAAGAGAGAATCATACAACTAGACCGCATTGCTGATAACATCACCGTTCTATATAAAAGATAGGTGGGTTAACTTGCACCCAGTTTGGTAAACGTGGGTCCGCCCCTGTCCCATGGTGATCTATTTATTCGTTATATACCTACTCAGCTTCACATTTTTACAAAGTCATTTTCGACAACTCAATTCTTGTTTCTTAAAAGCAACCTGTCTGTGCATCCGCTCCTACAGATTGAGGGGCGTGATAGAGGATATTTTAGAATCCTTCTTGTATAAAGAAACTATATGTATATTGGATGTAATATATATATATCTTTGACTGTCACAATATTAATTTTTAAGATCTCTTATGTTAACTTTCACTGATCTCTTGTGAAAAAGTCAATTAAGTTATGAAATAATAAAACTAGAACAAGAGTATTGAGGAGAAAGAAAGGAGAGTTATTTCTTTCTCTTGAGGGATCAAATACATAGAGAGTAATATATCTATTTATAGGGTCTAGGTACATTGTTCTAACCCTAACTTTCCTTGTAGACATTCATAATAATAAATATCATTTATAACACTCCCCCTTGAATGTCTATTTGGTAGATAATATGTCTCATTAAAACCTTACTAGAAAAAACTCAGTGGGAAAGATTCTAGTGAAGGAAAAAGAGTACATATTTCTAATAATACACATTTTGGTTGCCTCATTAAAAACCTTATAAGGAAAACTCAGTGGGACAAAACCTTATATGGAAAAAAGAGTACAACATGTATTAACTCCCCCTAATGAAAACTTTAGTCCAAATGTTTGAGTCTTCGTATTTCAATCTTGTGCACCATCTTCTCAAAAGTTACAGTTGATAGAGACTTAGTGAACAAATCAGTCACATTATCACTTGAATGAATCTGTTGCACGTTGACATCACTATTCTTTTGAAGCTCGTGTGTGAAGAACAATTTTGGTGAAATGTGCTTTTGTCCTATCTCCTTTTCTGAATCCTCCCTTCACTTGAGCAATGCATGTTGTATATCTTCCTTTAAGGTTGTGGGTATTTCAAACCACATTTACTTCCAAGCGATTCAAATAGTCATAACATCAATTGAAT
Organism: Przewalskia tangutica; assembly: GCA_029844215.1. Taxonomy (NCBI): domain Eukaryota; kingdom Viridiplantae; phylum Streptophyta; class Magnoliopsida; order Solanales; family Solanaceae; genus Przewalskia; species Przewalskia tangutica. The sequence goes on along the minus strand of CM056730.1, from coordinate 21,437,199 downwards.
TTATTGATGTTTCTTCATTTTCTTGAGTTTGCGGCTCATTTATTTCTTCAAGAATATCAGGATTGATCAAATCTTGCATTTCTTTATGAGATTCATTCTTAGTGTCATGTTGACCATTTTTTTTCTAGGATTTCGATCCTTAGAACATAATGGTCTATCACACTTCAGGCGTGCTTTTGGATTCATTTTCTATGACACTAGTAGATGGTCCTACAAGGACATTAATCTGAATTGGGACATTCTCTGCAGGGATATGTGATTTAGTACTCATTTTCAAATCTGTAAATACGTCTGACATTTGATTTGTTATTTTCTGCAAGTGAATAATCTTTTGGACTTCTTGCTCACTAATAGAAGCACGTAGATCAAGATGAGACGATGATGGATTTTTCCACAAAATTTCCCTTTTTATTTCATTATTCTCTCCCCCTAATTTGGGGGGGGGGGGGGGGGAATCTCTCATCAAATCGATAATATGCAATTTATCTTATTTCAATATCTCCGTGTAAGAAAGAAATCATGCTCATAGTTATAGCAAGATAAATAAATGCATCAATTGAACAAATATATGATACTTCAGGACCAATCTAATTTTCTCATTTCAATTTCTTTTAGCAGGTAGTCTACTGCTTTTCGAAAAATCTTCAAAAACTCCAATCATATTCAAGTCAGCAACTTGCACAACCTTATGAAAGATTTTGAATATCATAAAGGGAAGAGGTTAAACATAGTAATATTTGTACCCTTTATCAATAAATATTTATTAAGGTGATATCAGTACATCAACCTTAATTCATTTAATCTGTTTAGTTATTACAAACAAGTTTTTCAATAACGTGTATATGCTTCAGGCATTTTGAATCCTTAAAAAAAATCAATATAAATTTTGTCACGTAAACCATATAGGCTGAGATAATTATTATTTACACGACATCTTCTAATGTCAGGACTGCAGGTCCAGTAAATTTACTCTTATCAAGATACATCTACTTGATCAACATGCTTTAAGAGACGTAGAATTCAGATCCTCATAATATTATACAATATTGCACACTATTTTGTATCAAATATATCGTCGACGAGATATCATTTTGTATCGATTTGCAATTAGACATAACGTATTAAGATCTTATCACTTTAATATTTTTCAGGTACCTGAACCTCGTACGAGATTTTATGAAGTGTTATGTCGTAGGTTCTTCAAGAGCACATTGCCTCCTTATTATGATCATTTTGATCATTTTCTCCTCTCCCTTTTCAAGGATTATTGCGTTTAAAATCGAATTGTCTGTCATGCTTCATGCATGTTTTAAATCATGCCCTTCATGGACATTTAGGAGCATCTTGCAACTGAAATATGAAATAGTTGGGTCAGCAAATGCTTCTAGCATTTGACTTGAATTATCGTTTGAACGAGGATCATACCGGTGATAATTCACAATATATTTCTTAGCTTTTTATTCTCTCTACCCTTATGTTAGAAAAACTAACATAATTTTCACCTTCTTTGAAAAATCCATCTATGTGCATCATGGTAGATTCATTATCATATACTGCACAATGAAACTATTAGATGAAAATATTTGGTTCCTGACCTTGAACCAATTATAAGGGGAGAATTTATCATAATTTATTAGTCTGAAGCATACTAACATCGTTGTATTCAATATATCATATTTCAGATCAACACATGAAGTTTTGTTCTCATTCGCAATGGTTTAACTATTTATCATAGGCATTCAACACTAAACCAACTTGAATATAAATCAGCATTAACAAGATGAATTATCTTGATTGCATAATCTGAAAGTTATAATCTCAACTCAATTATTTTGAGCAAGCAACTTTATAAATGTCAAGCTGCAGGTTGACAATAAACGCACATGTGACCTTCTTATCGATGCATCTATTTAAGATATCACATAACATGTGAACGGGCCCTTATTCACCTTTTATATTTTTTCAGAATTTAGGGAATTCAATCTTAACGTTAGCTGGTGTAATCAACTTATCATGAGAACAAACAAATTAATTCTTGAAGAATCTTCTAGTTCTTCAATATATTCCGAATACAAACTTAGCACATTAAATTTAAATCAGGACAACTAAAATTATCACGTCAATTGATAAAATTATTTGTACTAGTAAACTTCAAGTTTACCATGTCATGTGCTATTTATTTTAGTAAACTTCTGATTTACTATTACGTGAATTCTATTTTGTACAATAAACTTCTGGTTTATCGTGACATGTGATTTCATCATGCTCATATTTGTGCAATACAGTTTGGAGAATAAAGAGGGTAACATTTCAAATACATATTCCTTACCCACTATGATTTAGTCATCCAATCATTGTCACTTCAATATGATAGTCATTTACTTTAGTAAACTTCAGGTTTACTATTACTTTGCTTCGATCATAACAACTTTGTATATTACAATCTAGAACGAATGACATAATATATAGGCTCTTCAGGAGTCTGTATTTTATTCTCCATAATCACACATATTTTTTGGACACTATTGATGTCATGATTTTCTAGATAAATAGTTAGCTCTTCTGGAGCACTTGATTATTAACTTTGTACAATCAAATATTGCTTAGATATTGCTGGTATCATAAAAGAAGTTATAGTTACACTGCTGGTATCATGAAGTAAATAGTAATCAAATGGACATTTAAAGACAATACAATTTATAAATGATAAAAAGTAAGTTCTAAACTTTAGTATTTCATACATCTTATTTAGGGAGAATACTATTAACATTCGAATATTTATCATCAAAGATGCTACAATAACCATAATATATCAATATGGTTATAATAGATAGTATTCTACACAATTTGTATCATTTTGCCTTAGAATGATACATAATCAAATTATCTCTGAAATATCAATCTCAAATAATTACACATAAATCCCATAGCCAGTTGCAAATACATCATAAACAATTCATACCTTGAATTTAGCAATGGAGTTTTACCAATTAAAGCTTTCTCCTAAAACGATTTCATCAAGCAGTGATTTTACCTTTAACCTTGGATATAACTTTAAATTTCATGAATAATATTCAATAGCTTTAAGCTTTCAAATTAGTGGCCCAAACAGTTCATAGTAGTAGATTTCATAACTAATATTCAGATCAATTTTGCTTCAACACACTAATCTGTTAATAAGAAAAATGTAATAGTGTATTTACCAACAAAGTCCAAAAATTAACAGTTGCCTATTTTCTTATTAGAAGCTTACTGTGAGAGCCATAAGGTCATTCAATGTATGAAGACAACTGGAAAAGATTTAAATTAAGATAATCTCGATTTCTATGAAAACGGAAGATCTAGTTTCTAATTAAATAATTCAAATTTAATTCAAAATCAACTAGAAATATATATCTACGTACTTGAAAATAAATTAATCCAGTTGGTAAATTGTGTTTTCTTCTACTATATGACACATCGTTGCCAAGTAGTTGTTAAATAACTGGAATGAAAATAACTTGAACCACAACATATCTATCATAAACTTGAAAGCACCCACCAAAGACATGCATACCACAAAATAACATTTATATCTATTGTTTATCTCTTCATGAGGTATATTGTGGTATTTCTTCATTCACTTCGAGGAATGAAACTTGGTCATTTAGATGCACTTTATACACAACTTCAATGGCTAATTATGTTTCTTATGCACAAGAAAATATTTCTTCAGAATTTTTCTTAGACAATTTTCAATGTCTTTACTACTCTTAGGAGTAAAATTTTAAAGTTTTACTACTTTCAAAAGGTTCTACTTTCATAATAGAGTTCAAAGTTTTATTACTTAAGGGGTATAGTTCAAAATTCGCTACTTCGCGTGTAGATTTTTGAGTTTGCTACTTCGGGAGCAGAATTTCAAAGATTTACCACTTCAGGAGTAAATTCAAAGTTTTACTACTTTCAAAGGTCTACTACTTCCAGAGTAGAGTTTAAAGATTTATTACTTAAGGAGTAGAGTTTAAAATTTACTACTTCGGGAGCAGATTTCTGAATTTGCTACTTCGGGAGTAAAGTATAAAACATTTAGAATATTTTTCTCAATTATTCTACCTCTTCTGGAGGTGAATCGTGATAATGTCACAACCAAACACACGTCTGTATATATAAGATTTACTTCATATTGTCACATTCACTTCAGGAATAGATATGTACTTACAATATTTATCAAAAGTTCTCTTTCTTCAGGAATGAACATATCTCAACGTGTCTTAAACATATCAAGTAATGATAACTTATAACTTCTTTTAATATATTGCTACTTCATGAGCAAATCGAGATATACATATGATATAGAAATTTTTTCTTTAACACGGTTTTAATTGTAGTCACAACAAGCCTATGAAAAATAATTACCACTTCTGGTGGTCATATGCTCGTGAATTTAGCCATAATAACTTCGGGGAAATATTCTTACTTCTGGTAATCATATATTTCTTGAAAAATCTTATTCTTAGTCATTAAAAAATATACTAGTGTTATCATCTTTGTTTCACATAATTGACATAAACTGCCAAGTAAACCATTAGGTTCCTCAAATTCAATGAATAAAATCAATACCGTACTAGCAACAGATAAAAATATCAACTATGAAGATATAAGAGAATACTAACCTTAGCCATGGTATAATATCCACTCCATGCTTACTTTGCTAATATCGAAGTGGAGCAGTAAACATTCCTATAACTACTATATAAAAGATATAGATTTCATAATACTACTATTATTTTGGTACGATTTACCGTATTGTTGTCTTGGAACGGGGGTTTTGATAAGTGTTCAGGCAGAGCCTCGTGCTGATAACGTGTTATGAAATAATAAAACTAGAACAAGAGTATTGAGGAGAAAGGGAGGAGAGTTCTTTCTTTCTCTTGAGGGATCAAATACATAGAGAGTAACATCTCTATTTATAGGGTCTAGGTACATTGTTCTAACCATAACTTTCCTTGTAGACATTTATAATAATAAATACCATTTATAACAAATTAACTAATATAACATATATTACAAAATCAAATCTCCTACGTAATTTCGGAAAGGGGCGTTTTATCTCTCTAGTAAGATTAGGCGCGAATTTAAATTAATCAAATCATATTTTGAATATCGAATGATTACCATAATTATCACCCACACCCCTCTAGTAGAAAAACCATCTCTGTGATTTTCATTCACACATAACATTGTAATTTAGCATTAGAATTTTCTTCTTGTGAGTAAGCAACTTTGTCATTTATTTTTGTAGAGTTGTTCAGTAGGAGTAAAATACTTTGTTCAACTCTACAGAGTACGTAACTAACATTCTATTACTTCATTCAAGAAAGAAAAACCAAACCTTTTGGCAGAAAAAATTGGATTGTGTATTGCAAATTTGCAAAAATAGGCTAAAAGAATTTAGACCAACAAAAGGAACCCACGTCAGGTTTTAGACTTTCAGGGAGCTTAATGACATGGAATGTGACCACCAGCATCTCTTCTTGTTTTTTTTTCTTTTTTTTTTAAGTATTTGTAATCGTGATATTCGAACCAATTTGCATGCGTCTCAACTATTTCAGATGGAATTCGCTACTTCCCAGCTCCCACCCACATTGATACCGAGTATTACCCGACAAGGTTTAGATGTACGGAAAAATACTAGTGTAGTTTTGTCTCTATTATGATCTGAACCCTGATTTTCTTTTTACTTCTCATCCAACGTTTACATTTGGACCCGACTAACTAGGAAGTCCCACAATGAGGTAAACACTCCCTACTAAAGACGACTTCATATTCGGGGCTGATGGAGGAGTATTTATTCCCCCACAACTACCCACTCAAAGACCACTGGTTTCACGCCAACGATCCAACAAAGAGGCGAAGTAGTGCTATGATGCTATCTATTTTTCTTTACATTACGAACGACAAGCTCCACCTACTTCCTATGGGTGGTGAACCCTGATTTTTTATAGTATCTTTTCTTGACATTTATCTTCTTTGCAATTACTAGTAATAGATTAGTTCTTTCTCTGTATAAATATCAACAAATTTAGCATAAGAATTTACAAAGCAAGCACAAGAACATCTAAACAAATGAAGGGTCTTTAGAATCACAGAAGGTGCAAGAACTGCATTCAATGAGAAAGGACTTCATCATCTAAATATCATGTGCCCAATTAGTCCAGCTAGAGCTCATTCTCTCGCTTCATCTCAAGTTTTATCGCTTAAAAGCTAGGCTCGTTCCTATACAAAAGGTAGTCACAGAAGTGACAAGCTTGAAAGACTGAATTACTGCGATCCTCGGCTTAGGAAGAGGACTGCATAAAAGCCAAATGCCTTCACAGAGATGCATCGACAATTCTCTGTTCAAAGGCAGTAAGGGATTCCAGTAGTCAATTTCGTTGTTAGCATGCAAAGATGATTTCATCGTTCAAGTTTTTCATCAACCACGACGAATACTCATGTAGTTAAAGTCGTGGTGCTGGACCCCCAACTGCTTTAACCAAGAATCGGCCACGCTAAAAAGTGACATTAGCCTCTCTTGGTCCCTTCCGCTCCTATCAGAAACCCACACGTCACCCTGCATCTTGTAAGTGGCCAAACCGAAAGGTGGGAGACCGATGTTTTCCCCTTCCTTTCTTTTCCTACTACCATTCTCCATGTCATCTTCAAGGTCCATATCTGGACAAGACATGAAGTATATGGGGTAAGAATATTCTGTAAAGTCACTGGTAAAGTAAAGAATAAAGCTTGAAATTGGAAGGGAATGGAATACAAGCAACGGCGATTTCATTTGTTCAAACGATAAAAGGGAATAATACCTTGAAAAGAAGAAGAAAGAGCGTGGAAAGTGAGAAAGCACGTCGACAAGTCCTTAATGGTTCTTCCCATTGGAATGTGATATATCGGATACCTACATTGTTTCACCTCAATAAAGTTAGTGACCCCGATCATTCCTGTATTCCCTTTTCCATATTTGATAGTTGCAAAGAAAGAAGCTAGTTCAGCAACAATAAGAGAATAAAGCATCAATGACATGTAGGATATGCTGCAGAGGAAACAAGATCTTCTGATTCTCCTTAACCACTAATGGAAGGTAAATAGAAAATTTTACGTCACCGGATATAAAGTAAACTTGGATTGAGATATACACTACTAAAAAATAGGAATTAGCGAAGGACAAATAGCTAAACAGCAAAATCCGTCGCTAATCCTATTTAGCGACGGATTATCCAACAAAATTTGTTAGCTACGAGCAATTTAGTAACGAAGTTCATAGCTAATTCCAGTTTTTTTTTTAGTGACACTGTAATGCATCTAAATCACTTGAATTTGATTAAAGTCGTATCGGTAAATGACAGATTCCATGATCATAAATTGCAAACAGAGAATAAAGGCTGGTATACCAAGCAACTGCCATCCAACTAGCGGGCGAAAGATCGACACTTCTCAATGACATTAATACAGGGTATCTTTCAGCCAAGCCATTAATCTGAAATCGACACGAGCTGGTGTTAGATTAGCAAAAATCAAAAGAAAGAAACGGTCTTAAAAATCCAAACCACGTATTCCACATGGAAACACTAATCTTATCATCATAAAGGGGCATAACATAAATCTAACTGCATAAAGAAAGAACATAGGCTTCTAATTATATCATATGATACGATATTATGCTACTGATGGTTTTGGAAAAAACTGTATAAAAGGGTGTATATTAGTCAATTATACCAATTAAAACAAATAATCCATTTTAATCCTATCATTTCTAAGCTGTAATCTAATGGCTCAAAGGAAGAAAAAATAAGAGGCAGAAGAAACTGCAACAGACTACATGATGAACTACAACTAAACTTATTCCACCACATAATTTTCCGAAGCGCTTGTCATTAGCATAAATTATGGGTTACAAATGGGTTACAGAAAGATTGTAAGAAGCAGAAGAAAGCTAAAACTAACATGGCATAAAAATGACATGATTTGGTAAAGATGATGATACCTTATCCATCAGAGGAACTCTACCATATGGAGTACATCTTTCGAAATACTGAAAATAAAGGTAGCCCAATCTATCGTTTGTTCTATTTAAGCTTTCTTGTTCAACTACACCTTCCTCGGAGGAACATCCGTCCCACCTCGATAGTTTTTCGCTCTCGCTCTCGTCGCTTAACGAATCGCTGAAAGAATCCCTCGTCTCGCAAACAGATTCGGTCTCCTCCCTAAAAAGAACAAACATTATTATGCGATCATCATAATTTGACGTGTTATAACAGGTCACTTACCTGTTCATTCTTCTGCATAACCATTATTAACCCTAGTTGGTTTACTTTACTGATTAATCAACAAACTTATGAAGGACTAAACTTCAGGAAACACATGATTACCAAAATAAGCAACAATTCTAAAACCAGTGTGACTTCAACAGAAAGCAGCAAAACCACCTTTACAAATTTTGACCAGCTCAACATAGCGCATAAACAATCAGCTTTCCAATTTTAAATACAAGAAATACATTTACAAAGCAAGAACACCGCCCCCCCCAACCCCAACCCCCACCGCCAAACACAACAAGGAATAATTACATTTTTGGACGCTGAAGATAGTAATAACCAACAAATGTATAGGTTTTGTATGTTAAGTATAAATATACATACTGTATACACAAAACATACATATAATATACATAATCAATGTAAAGGTTTTATATATTTTGGCTAGCGCCCATAATTAATTCTGGTTGACGGGCCAAAATGAAAAAAAAATCCCAAACAACAACCCAACTCTAGTGCTGTAATCAAATTGAGATAACAAGAATATATACAATACAATGGGTACCTTAAAAAGTTTGCAGGTGAACAAAACTTCTAAAACCAGTGTAACTTCAACAGAAGGCAAGAAACCACCTTTATTTTGACCAGCTCAACATAGTGCATAAGCATTAAGCTTTCCAACTTTTAGAAATACATTTAGAAGGAAAGTAACCCCCCACACACCCCCAACCAACCGAAATTCTATTGCTATAATCAACAAACTTATGCAGCCAACAGAGAAAAAAACACTAGGTGATTTCTTCCCATGTGTTTAAGTCTTGGTAGTCAAAGTTACCTGGTACTTCTTCCTGGTGATAAGTAACACATATCCCATGGAATTATTCGAGGTGCGTGCTAGATGATCCGGACACCACAGTTATAAAAAAAATTATGAAGGACTAAACTTCAGCAAACACATGATCACCAAAAAAACAACAATTCTAAAACAAGTGTAACTTCAACAGAAGGCATAACAAAGTTTGACCAGCTCAACATAGTGCATAAGCATTAAGCTTTTCAATTTTCACAAATACATTTAAAAAAGCAAGAACCTCACCCCCCCCCCCCCAAACCCACCCCACAATCCCAAAACAACAATAAAACTCTAGTGCTATGATCGAATTGAGATAACAAGAATATATACCTTAAAAAGTTTGCAGGTGAAGTGCTGGTAAAGATTTGAATTGCTGAAAGATAAGGGACATAATATTGGACCAAAGTTTCTCCTGTATCCAATCTAATAGGTATTCCAGCCCCATAAGCACTCCATTCATCATAACAATTCCAAAGATCAACCAACTTGAAATACTCCACCTTCTCCCTTTCCCATGGATGCCATAACCTATTCAAATTTCTAATCTCACTCTACACAAAAAACAAACAAAAACAAAATCATATAACACAAATTATAAAGGGCAGCCCGTGCACTAAACTCCCGCATAGTACGGCAAATAATCTATTATATACGGTCTTATCCTGCAGAAATGCAAGAGGTTGTTTTCACGGTGTATAACACAAATTATACACACAAAAAAGGGTGAAGAATCAAGAAATGCAAAAAAAAAATACAAACCTTGGCTAAAAACTGGGATGGGACTAATGGGGTTGTGCAATTAAGGAAACAATCAAGATTTGACTGCATTGAGCCTTTGTCCATGGTCATTAATTATGCAAATTGAAAGGGAAAAAACAAATAAAGAAGGAGAGAAATAGAGAGAGATAAAAGAAGAGGAAAAAAACTGATTCTCTCTCTCTAAACTCTGTGAATAGAGGACAACCAAAGAAGAGGAAGAGAGGAAAAATAACAACATATAGTATAAAACAAGGTAAGGTAAGAGAAGAGGCGAGATAAATACGGGATTCTATTCCTCTTTATATGTGTGCGAGGCAAGAATATTACAAACAGGAACTCCATTTTCGACGTTTGGAAAACTAGTTTACTGTGCTTTGTGTTGATCGTGATTATTAAAAATAGTCTATCTTAAATTATTTATTATTATAAAATTTTAAGATATAGTTAATCATTTTTTTTCATTTTATTCGTTGACGATACATGAATAAAGTAAATATTTAATAGAAAGATTATAATTTAGACATAAATAAAGATGATGGAGGTTAAATACCCATCTTAATTAATATTTTTCATCTTAATTAATACTTTATAAGAACGTGTAAACTAAAAAAAAACTATAAATAATTTGAGACAGAAGAAATATTAATTTATTATATATATGAAAAATGTAAATAATAAAAGCAGTCTGGTGTACTAAGTTTCTGCTATGCAAAAATCCGGAAAAGAATCTAAATGCCGAACGTCTATTGTACATAATTTTACTTTATATTTATGCAAAAAATTGTTTTCACGACTTATATTTACCACCTGCTAATGATTTAAATATGTCATACTCTAATCACGTGACAACAATTTTACAAGTTACTTCCAAGTTATTAAAATGCAAACAATATTAAAAATATAAAAAAGATCATAAAGTTTTGATCTTTATTTATTCCGGTGACCGGAAACCGATTATTCCAGCGAAATTTTCTGATACAGTCAAAACCCACAAGCTAAAGAGATTATCATTCAAAATTACTCCATTTTTGATGTTTGGACAACTAGTTTATGTTAAACAATATTACAAAAAATATAAAGTTTTGATCTTTATTTTATTCCGGAAACTGATAATTTCGGCGAGATTTTCTGATTCAGTCAAACCCACAAGCTAAAAAGATTATTACTTTCACCTAAATTTCAGGATTACTGAAACCCAAGAAAAATCAGAGAATTTTCTTTGATTTTGATAGAAATTAAAATATTACCCGCGAGTTTCGGGCAAACTGTGAGAGAGATATAGGAAAAGGATGAGAAAAGGTTTGGACTTTGGGAAGAAAGTAGCGGAAATGAGGGGGTTTGGGTAGCGCCGGGTCCAGTATTTTTATTCATGGTGTTCAAATAAAATAACAATAACATATTCAGTGAAATTTCATAAATTTGTCCCTAAGAATAGTATTGTTTTATCCCTAAGAATCAAACATATGATGTGAGACACAATTTTGGACACACTAGACTACTTGAGCTGACTTTTTTGTATTTATTCAAAATGTTTAAAAATTAATATATGTACATAAATACATAAAATATATTTATGTACATATATAGTACTTATTTTCCTTTGTTATTTAACAAAATATGTGCAATAGTGAGAAATACAAATTAATAGGTCTTTAGATATGGAAAATCAACAATCTTCCTTTTTTATTCTATTACCAACTTGATATAGAATTTTTCTCTAACACGTCTTTAATTGTTACCACAACAAAAGTATGGGAATATCACCACTTCTGGTGGTTATAAGAATAAACAAATTTAGTGTAACGAAACTTAAAAAATATAGTCACTTCTGGTGATCGATCATATATTTCTTTTCATAATATTATTCTTGGGGAGCGAGTAACCAATTAAGTTACTCAAATTGAATGAACAAAACCAATTACGTTACTAACAAGTAACAATAAAAATATTAAATCAAGAACTAGCAAAAGATTTGTATATACGACTTTAGTAATACCTGTGTTGGACACCTCAATTGTTTGCCACATAGTATTATAACTTAAAGCAGCAAATTTCATGAATGGTTATAAACATACCCAATTCGTGCAATGAACCGATCTTCTCCACAAGAGGATTTATTTTTCTTTCCCACTTCCTCAAAACGTATAATTAACATCGACTAAATAAAATATTAGAGACTCGTGCTGATAATGTGTTATGAAATAATAGAACTAGAACAAAACTAGAACAAGAATATTGAAGAGAAAGGGAGGATGGTTCTTTCTTTCTTCTTAAGGGATGAAATACATAGAGAGTAACATCTCTATTTATAGGGTCTAGGTACATTGTTCTAACCCTAACTTTTCTTGTAGACATTCATAATAATAAATATCATTTATAACAATTATAATTTTTTATCGAGGGAATTCTTATATATACATTATCATTTTTTGCCTAGGATGTTCGAATGAACTCCCTCACCTCCATGTAAATCCGTCCAGGCGGTGAGATAATCCTTTTTTACTCATTTTCAAACGGAGTTCCATGATTTCTAATATAAAGCAGCAAGCGTCCGATTTTTTATTGCAATTCACGTGGCGCTTATGAATTTGAGTCTTGGGTATAAAGTTATTTTATTAAGAAGCGTTTCTTCTTTAATATGAATTTTTTGGTATAAATTTAAATTTAATTAGATCCCAATATGATAACAGACGCAAAAGTAGTTATATTTCTTTTATTCGAATTCACATGGCATGTAGAACTCATTGGAAGGAAAGGATCAATCTCGAGTTCGAGTTTTGATATTGAACTGCCTTTATTATGGAGCGTTTTAATTTTGATAGGAGACTTTAATGCGATAATCGAGTCTTAATACGAATATGAAATATCAGTTGAAAATCAAAAAATTATTAGAAGGGGAAGGGATTTTCTATTAATAGGATTTCCGTGTAATTTGCACAAATACATTATATTTAGAGATTGTCTCGTAATCGTTCAAAAATTAATAGAATACTTTTAAGTTGAGCGTCATAGACGATCAAGTGCAAATGATAGACGAATCGATAGGACTTTCATATTATATTCAACCTAGTTATTAATTATATTTAGATTACTCAAAAATCATAATGAATCATTGTGATTTTTCTATCAATTTGAATAGTAGATTATTTAAAAGCTTGTAATGTGTCGGCTTATATTTCAATTGAAAGTATGTATGTCCTAGAAACAATCATTACTAGGGACAAATGTACTTGAACACATTCATATTATTAATAAAATTAATATATTTATGGCATTTGTAATTATTGAACTATTATTTGATTGTTTGTAATTATTCATTAATGTGCATCCCTTGAGCTTACGTTGTCGAGTGAGTTATTAATGATAGAGTGTAACTCTTAAAGTAGCCTCGACTAATGATCATCGAAAATGAGATATCGATGATATGTTATAAGTTGACATGTGGTCTACATCACATTCTTAGAGAATGTAGTATGTTTCACTTGCTACTAGTAATGGTTACTAATGATGTACACATGCATACATTTAGAAAGTATTGATATGACCTGCTGATAAACTATTTGAGAAGGATTAGTAATAACAGAAAAGTCGTAAAGCCAAGGTGTTCATGTCTAGAGTGTTATCAGCGTGTGGGATATAAAAGGTCCTTTGACTTGAGGTCAATACGCACCTTGTTTGCGGAGTAATGTACTTTGATCCTGTCATAAGCTTAAACTCCTTATAGGATAAGATACAACTTGTGTTGGGTACATTGCGATGTAAACTAAGGTGGTAGTTGAGCCAAGAATAGGATTCATTCCTCGATTGAATATTCGACAGAACACTCAACTTCTCAGTGATATTAAGTCGACCAAGTCATTGGCCAATGCAAGAGACATATTTAGAATATGGTCTAGTTGTCGACTAATATAGATGAGATAAATTGATCAAGCCATTTAGATAGACATGTGGCAAATCCTAAGCTTGATCGAGTGTGTCGCGAATGAAAGGAATTTATCATCTCACATAAATGTTATGTTTGTTGCATTCATGTAAACGTACTTCACATATTGAGTTCGTCATACGGCGCAGTCTACGAGTTCCTTATGGACCTTAATTTGATTAGTATCGATACGTGAAAGCCTAAAGAGTCACACTATGTCGATTGTCTTTTCGGTCTAAGGGTATATTGAGAGAGAATATTAAATATTCGATTTAAAATCGAGATATTTAAATTGATAATAAATTATGGGATAATTTTCATTTGATGGAAATTATTTAATTAAGTTAAAATTGGATTTTTGATTTAATTAGACGTGCTAAATATTAAAAGATGGGACATGAAGGGCCGCGACGCCTACCAGGACTGAGTCGTGGCATTGATCAGCGTCGCGGCGCCAACCCAACAGTAGACCCAGTCCAACTGGCCCACTGCACCTCGGGATTTAGGTCAGACTTGGAGCCCAACCCTAATCCGATAATTAACCTCACTGTCCCTATATAAACAACACTTATGTCACGACCCAACCCCGGCCGCGATCGGTACTTACCGGTACTCGCCGTATATGTCGAGAATAGCAATGAACATACATAACACATAACTTATAAAAAGGGTAACTATCATCGCCACCGATAAGTGCCGCTTTCCATAAAACATACATAAACACAAAGATAGTAGTACAACCGGTTCTTATAGCCCAAAACATATATGTGACCACGCACTTAAAGATAATAACTATGGCGACGGGGCCCCGCCATACCCCGAATGTATAAAATACCTATAGCATCGTGGAATATCCGTACCAACAAAACAAGCTTCCGAGGAAATGAGCTTCGACACTGAGTAAAAGATCCTAGGAATGAGGATCTCGCCACCGCTTCCCTTACTCGCGCAGATTTAACGCAGCCCCCGAGGAAGGGGGTCAGTACACAACGTACCAAGTATGTAAAACTGGAAAATACTGTAGTAATATCATAAGTCAAAATAAGCTGGAGTCATAGATAAAATCAATTTCTTTGCACTGTGCCTTACTAACAATGAGAGTAACAAGTATAAATCTTATAGCATAAAAATAGGAGGCTCACGATCAAAACAGGTACCTCGCGTAGTATCATTAAGAAATCCTACTCCGGGACTATTTCACCGCACGGGTCTGTGGACCGGCATGAGGTCATCCGCCTCGTCATGGGACTATTTCACCCGCATGGGACTATTTCACCCGCATGGATCCTGTGGACCCGCATGAGTACCATCGCCGTACTCGCATGAGACTATTTCACCCGCATGGATTCGTGGTGGGATCCGCGTGAGCGCAAGCGCTCTCGCATCACGGGTAGCAAATCCATGGCATAGATAATAACCCGGTTTATCGTAATAATACAAATATATAACATAGCTCATCCGCTATCATACATAACATAAGCACTACCGGCCTATCATATCATACATAAGCACTACCGGCCTATCATATCACAACATAAGCACTACCGGCCTATCATATCATAAGCAAGTTAAGAAATCCCCTAACTTCTTATTAACATTACTAATATATCCTCTCATTTTAGTATCCTAAGGCACTAACATGTCTTTTAATAGAAAACCCGGGAATTCAACCCAAGCACCATGTACTTCTAACTTTTTAAGAAAAACTCTTTTTATACAAAGATTCCAAGATACTAATCACCATAGTATCAAGTTACAATTTCTTTTCAAAACAAGTCACATTTTCTTTTAGAAATATAATAGGCTTCTAAATCAAGTGACTTCATTTCCTTTAAAACCTTAGGCAACCAATGCCTAAAAATCAATCCACCTTCCATAGTTTCAAATCCTTTACCTGTACTTGTTTTAATTAGAGTAAACCATTCTTTGTGAACCTTTCAAAAACTAATATAACCAACTTCCCATAAAGTCATTATATTAGCGTTATTCCTTTGTCAAATACATTTTCCCTAAATCCAAGGGACTTATACTTTTGAAATGAAACAAGTATCATATACTTTAAAACAAGTGTAGATTATCAAATCTTGTACGTATACCGTACTACATAGATACAACTATTCATGCTCAAGAGATAGGAAAGCTCTACATACCTCTTTGGTCAATCCACTTGCTAAGTCCAACTACCGCAAGTAATATGTCAACCTATAATAACCATAGTGCGTTTATTAACCTCTAATTTCAATGTAGAAATTCCAAATTCAAGTTACCAATTCCTAAGGAAAATTGGGCAGCATTTCCTTTGTTTCTACTCACTTTGCCACCTTTTTCAAAGGCCGATTTTCAACACTCAAACGCCTCATTAAGGCCCAACATCCAAACCAACACAAAGGGATTACACACCTAATCTTGGGTGTGTAAAATTCTGCCCCATAAGTTATAATATTACACTTAACAATTCTAAAGTAGTTTGTAGGCTACAACATGCTCATAATATCTCTTTAGCCAAAACCTTCATACCTAACCCACATTTCTTGCATGCAATGACTCTAATAGCATTATTTACTACCACAAGTACTTTCTTCTTAACATGCAACACTAAAAACTAATAATAGAGGAAGAATCATTACCTTAGAGCTTTAGCCAAATTTATCCAACAATTTGCTAGCTTCTATTCCAAGAACACCACCACAACAACCTTCACAAGCTAGCCACAAGCTTCCTTCTTGCCTTTTACTTTTTTCAGATTTTTCCTAAGGCTAGAATACCTCTTGGAGTTTTAGAGAGGAGGAGCTTGAAATAATTTAAGAGAGAAGGAGGAGCTTTTCTAAGAGAGATGAAATATGACCAAGTCTTTAAGACTTGATCAATATAACGATGCAAAAATCGGATGGGGACACTTGTCACCCACCCATGCCCTTTAAAAGAAAAGATCGATTTTCTTAAGTTTTTCCGCGATTTCCGCCGCGCCTCGCTTCCGTGCCACTGCGCTGACTCCTGCGGACCTCGGATCTTTCGTAGCGCGCCCGATTTCCGGCCATGGGCCAAACTTCAGCGACTCTCCAGATCTTTCGCCGCGGCCACGTCTTCCGCGCGGCCCTACAATGCGTCTTGGCGCGCTGCCTCTGGCGCCATGAGCTGAAACCCACGACCGGTCGGACCGAACCACGGGGTATAACATTCTCCCCCCCTTAGAAACATTCGTCCCGAATGTTCCTTCTAGGCTTACTTGAATCACCAATTGACGTAGACGCTCTTAACTACTCTTTTGCAAATAAAGACGCTCCCCACGGCCACAACAATACTTAAGCACAATTGCTAAATCAAAACTAACAAGCAGGAGAGTGGGTTACCTGGAGGTGTAGGGAATAAGTGAGGATACTTCTTCATCATGTCATCTTCTGCTTCCCACGTCATTTCCTCCCTGTTCTCGTTCCGCCATAAGACCTTGGAAGTCACGTCCTTCGTCGAAGTCGCCTAACTGTCGATCGAGTATCGCTATGGGACTCTCTCATACGATAACTCCGATCCACTGGACATCATGAACCGGGTGCACTCTAGATGGATCTCCATACATTTCCGCAACATGGACACATGGAAAATCGGATGTACCGCCTCCAAATTGACGGCAGATCTAACTCATAGCAACTCGCCTACCCTACGGATAACTGACACGACCCGATGTACCTCGGGCTAAGCTTCCTTCTTTCCAAATCTCATCACGCCGCCGTGGCGATACCTTAGAAAAACCCAATCATCTATCTCAAATTCCAAGTGTCGGCCGATGATCTGCGTCGACACTGCCGACTACGCCGCTAACAACCGCTCTGGATAAGCTTCACTTATCCATCGCTGTGAACTAAGTCCGCCCGACTAATCGAACTTCTCCCACTCGAACGACTATCGGTGACCTGCACTTCCTCCCGTATAAGGCCTCATAAGGCGCCATCTGAATACTGGAATGGTAGCTGTTGTTGTAAGCAAACTCTACAAGAGGCAAATGATCCTCCCAGCTACCCCTGAAATCAATAACACAAGCCCGCAGCATATCCTCAAGTGTCTGGATAGTGCGCTCGGCCTGTCCGTCGGTCTGAGGGTGAAATGCGATCGAGACTCACTGTGTCCCTAATCCCTTCTGAAAAGACCTCCAGAAGTTAGCCGAGAACTGGGCTCCTCTATCTGATATAATCGACACTGGGACTCCGTGCAGTCTCACAATCTCTCTAATATATAATCTGGCATAGTCCTCAGCTGAGAACGTCGTTCTGACCGGAAGAAAATGGGCTGATTTCGTCAGCCTGTCGACAATCACCCAAATGGAATCATGCTTCCTCTGAGTGGTAGGTAGCCCTGTAATAAAATCCATATTTATCACCTCCCACTTCCAGTCGAATATCAATAGCTCGCAATGACCACCGCTTCTGGTGCTCAATCTTAACCTGCTGACAATTCGGGCATTGTGCCACGAATTCCGCAACGTCCCTCTTTAGGCCATCCCACCAATACACGCATCTGAGGTCATGATACATCTTAGTCGACCCCGGATGAATAGAATAACGAGCACTGTGTGCCTCCCCCAGAATCTGCTGACGAAGTCCTGTCACATCGGGAACACCTGGCCGGCCCTCGAATCTTAGCACCCATCAGCGCTACCTCAAATAGACTCTTCTCCTTACGAAGAGTCAGATCTCGAGATCGTACCAAAATCGGATCTCATCATCGTCACCTCTTCACCTCCTCGGCGATGGAAGACTTCGCAACCTCGAACCCGAATTCGTCAACAGAATCAACCAAACGAACCCCAAGGCTCGCTGGTGATGTAACTCTCGGACCATATCCCTTTTCTGGTGAACAGCATGGACTACCCATCGATCTGCGACTAAGGGCATCCGCAACTACATGGCCTTCCCGGGTGGTACGGAATATCAACATCGTAATCCTTAAGTAGCTCCAACCACCGTATCTGCGCAGTTCGGCTCCTGCGTGAAGATGTGCGGAGACTCTTGTGGTGCCGTGTAAATGTCCACATGAACTCCATATAAATAATGTCTCCGCATCTTGAAGGCATGAATCACTGCTAACTCCAAGTCATGTGTGGGATAGTTCTTCTCATGCTTCCTAAGCCGAGATCATAAGCTATAACCTGCCGTGGCCGCATCAAGACGCCCAAGTCCGACACTGGCGTCACAATAAACCACATATCCATCTAAGCCCTCTGGAAGAGTAAGCTGGGCGGTCGCCAACTTCTCCTTTAGCAACTGAAACTTTCCTCACAAGTATCCGTCCCGAACATAGCGCATTCGAGTCACTTTAGTCAAAGTCTTTGAAATAGAAGCAAACTTTTCTACAAACCTCCGATAATAGCACCGCAAGGCCCAAAGGCGCGCACTCCGTCGGTGTAGTGGGTGCAGGCCAAGTCTTGGCGCTTCAATCTTATTTGTATCAACTGAATACCATCGCCCGATAACATGTCCTAAGAAAGCCATCGACGCTAACGAACTTGACTTCGAGAACTTGGCATACAATTGCGGCCTCGGAGGACCCGTACCGCGCCAAATGATCAGATGCTCGCCTGCGGCGCGAATACACCAAGATATCATCAATAAACACTATAACGAACATATCCAAGAATGGATGAACACCCTATTCATCAAATCCATGAATCTTTCGGGCGCTGGTCAACCCGAAGACATCACCGAACTCATAGTGCCCATACCGGGTCCTGAATGCAGTCTTTGGGATATCTATCTCTCTAACTCGCACCTGATGATAACCAGACCGCAGGTCTATCTTGGAAAAACACTTTGCACCCTGCAACTGGTCAAAAAATCGTCAATCTGGGAGGATACTGCTTCTTGATAGTTACCTTGTTCACCGTAATCAATACACATACGCAGCTGGCCCCATCCTTCTTTTTACAAATAACACTGGCGCCTCAAGGAGAAACACTTGGCCTAATAAAGCCTTTCTCCAGCAAATCTTTCAGCTGGTCCTTCAACTCGGCAGGTGTCATCCTGTATGGCGGAATAGATATCGGTCGAGTGTCTGGCGCCAAATCGATGCAAAACTCAATCTCCCTCTCAGGAGGGATACCCGGAAGCTCATCTGAGAATACGTCTGGAAACTCTCTAATAACCGGCCGATCAAGGTCGGTATCTCACCTCGATGTCGAATACGAACCAAATGGTAAATATACCTTCCGCAGTACCATCTTCCTAGCCTTGAGGTAAGAAATAAACCTACCCTGGCGATGCAGATTCCCTTCCACTCGATAACCGGCTCACCAGAAACCGGAACCGAACTAACCTCTCTGCGGCACACATTGTCATAGCAAGACGCTAGCCAATCCATACCCATAATCACATCGGGTCCGTATCCAACTCTATCAAGTCACGAAGTCGGCGACCATTTATAGTCATCGGGCAAGCGATATACCCGCTCGGCTACCATCAAGCACCTACCAGGCGTAGCCACCTCAAAAGATTCTATGGACTCGGGCTCATCCCTATTCTACCAGATATGAGGAGATATATAGGACAAGGTAGAACTCGATCTATCAAAGCATATACATCACAAGAAGAAACCAATAATGTACTGTGATGACATCGGTGACGCCTCCCGGTCGACGATCGGACATAGCATAGATGCGGTTCGAGAACCGCTGAACTAGAACCCCGCCACGACCCTGCGCGGCCTGGCCGTGAACACCCCGCCTCGGCGCACAACGAAGATGAAGACCCGGAATCGAATGGTCGGTACCGAGCCATAGCATTTCCGCCGCTCTGGTCGGACAGTCTCTCTTCAAATGGCCCTGCTGGCCACAAGAGTAACAAGCTCTCGGAGGAACACGACACTTCTATAATGGCAATCACCACATCGACCACCGAGGCATAGGTGGCCTCATCCGACCGGAACTCGGTCCTCCGAAACCCGAAGCCACGGAACCCCGCCTGCTCCCGAATACTCAGACGCCCGAAGATGGTGGAGGGCGCCTGACCGGCGTGGTGCAAATCTGGTCTGCACGGGGTTGTCTACCCTAAAACTACCAGAGGACCTCGCTGTCACGGCCTCTTCTGGCGATACTGCCGATCCGCGGCCCGCGTTCCTCACCCAAGCGCATATGCGCATGCGGGCAATGTCCATGCCCGGTGAAGAGCTACTCCGTCAACTATCGGCCAAGTGATCATCGAGTCTGTGACATACCGGTTCACCTCGCCCTCCATGTTCGCTACCAAAGCGGGCACATACCGAGCCAATGAGTCAAACTCACATTGTACTCCCGAACCGTCGCCCATTCGTCTCGATGTCAAAAATCTATCGGCCGAGCCCTCATCTGCGGAGGCAAGAAATGACCAATGCGCCTCGAGAACTCGTCCCAAACAGTTGGGCGCATGCTCCCCGGACAGTTCCCATGAATCATACCGATCGCTGCGGTGTCCGCGGCCGACGCGAACCTAGTACCACCGACTCGGTCTCCAAGCCCGATCACCCTCACGATCCAGAATCGCCGGATAAACTCGAGGATCATCCTCGTGCCTCGACCATAAAACTCCGGTGGCCGCAACTAAAAAGTCCTCGCCTCAAGCTAGCGACTCGTCTTTGAACTACGAATACCGAATCGCATTTGTCTCGCCTATCTCCGTATGCGCCACGATCACGGCTAGTAATCGCCATCTCTTGTAGCCCATATCCTCGCTCGCCGCTGGATGGAGGCTCGTGCATGATCTCGATGGCAGCTGCGCCTCGGACTCTCTTTGGGGTTGGCGACGTAGTAGAACTCGCCGTCAAACACTCATCCGGTAGTGATCGGGCTGTGCCTGGTAACCACCGATTGCCATACTAGTAGTTCCTCTCTGTCTTGGCATACGGGCGCGGTTGCCTGCGTGGAGGCATAATCGATACATAAAGGAAAACATCGGAGGAGGTCCAACCTATAACTCGGCTCATTGCACGATCTTAGAGTGAAAGAATGGAAACCAATCCTAAATATCATGCGACCTCTTGATTATAGATGTGGTGCACGACACCGATAATCAAGACTCTACTAGACACGATGCGTGGACACTTTCCGAGGACTAATCGCTCGATACCACTTTTGTCACGACCCAACCGGGGCCACGATCGGCTTGTCACGACCGATCTGGGCGTGATCGTGCCTTACCGGGCACCCTAGTGATACAACATCGAGAAAATCGTGAAATAAAACTTAAACATGAAACAAGAGATAAAGTATGAAACAAAGGCTAACACGGTCACCTTCCCGAATATATACATATATATATCAACTCAACATTTAAATCCTTTTACAAACCACCGCCACAACAAGATTACTACTGGACCTAAGAATGTAATAACATCTATGACGGACAGGCCCCGCCATACCACAATGTACAAGTATCTACAATGACGGGGACTATACCAAAAGATAAGCCTCGAGAAACGGAACTTCGATCTTTGAGCTGCGATCCTATGAGCGAGGATCAACAATCGCGGTGTACCTCTACTGCGGCATGAACGCGGCCGGAAGGAGGTCGCATAACAGTACCAAGTATGTGAAACTGAAAATCTGTAATGAAATCACATTTCATCATTTTATAAAACCATTTTGCGATAAGTAGCTTGATTATGCCAAGTAAGGGGACGACATCCCAAAATGATCACTCACACATAACTATGGGTCTCACGCCCATAATATCAATCATGCCGTGGAACTCATTCCTCAGCTGCAGTACATGATGTAAAACAACACCCGTATGTGAACTCGAACACTAGATCTGCTGCGTCATCAAAACCGTCGGGCAAGTAGAATAGCCAACTACGGTCAAAAGCTAGTCATATCCCATCACGGGCAAGGTACGGAAGCCAACTACTACCCAGCTAGCGCGCAACCGCCGAGGCAAGTATCTTAAGCTAACGTCAATAGCCTACCGTCTCACAAGATATGGCCGAGGCAAGTATCTTAAGCTATCTACCGGAGGCTCTGGTGCACGAAAATGACCGAACAAGTATCTAAAGTGTGCACGAACCACGCGTAAATCAAGCGTGATCGCCGTCGCGCGGCAAGCTTCATGGATTAGCGGTCCATGGACTAACAATCTGAACCTCACAATGACCGCGTGCCGGCGTCTCACCTCGGAAGTCATGGCCATGAAACCATCCTACTGGACGCATGCCCGTGGAACATCCATCGCGTCAGCATGTCCAAAGGAATAACAAGATAATACTCAAAGTGGACGCATACTCGTGGGTCACCCAACGCGTCAGCATGTCCAATCAATCAATCAGATAGTCGGCCCTCCCAGAGAGTCATGGCAGCATATCAACAAAACACTTGCACATCAAAGACTATCACAACAAGCATAGGCAAGTTCAACATACATTCATTTTAATCAACAATCCGGGTTTCAAACCCAAAATACTACATACTTTCATTCTTTCAAAAAAAGACCTCTTTTTACGTAAAAGCCACATGATACTAATACTCGTAGTATTAAAAACACGTTTTCCTTTCAAACCAAATTACTACACCTTCCGAAAATCTTTATAAGATTTAAAATCAAGAACTCTACACTTTTAAAACCAAGTGCTTTTCTTTTAAACAACATCAAGTATACTCTTTAAAACCCAATAACTTACTCTTTCCAAAACAAGTAACCTATACTTAAATCAAGTTACTTCTCCTTTTCCGAAAACAAGTCGTTTATAAGTCAAGTCTCTTATCTTTCAAGATCAAGTCTCTTAACTTTCAAAATCAAATCTTTCTTTTATTTTCATAAAGTCGTTATAACTAACTTCCCATAAAGCCATTATAACACTTTATGTTTAAAACAAACAAAACTCATTTCACACATGTACGTCTACCGTACTATATAGTTCACAACAATCATGCTCAAGAGTATAGGAAGAATCACATACCTTTTTAGCTTAAACCACAAGCCAAGTCAAGTATGTCGCGCGTAGAAGATCCACCTATAAAGGCCACAATATATCTATCAATCTCTAGTTCTTTTCGTAGAATATTCTAAATACAAGATTCCTTATTCTACAGAAAATTCGGCAGCACCTCCCCCCCGCTATCACATAAATCTCCTCCCCTATCAAGGCCCGCTACCAGGCCAACAACTCCCAGGGGATTACACGTCTAACCGGACGTGTTCAATTCTGCTTCACAATAATACTACACGAGTCTACTGTAAGTACATTCCAATGTAAATACAGTTCAATCCTTTATAATCATCCTTCCAATATAATATACTCAAGTATAACTACTACAACATGTAATATCCAATTCTGATAGGGGGCGTAGATCTTTACCTCGATAAGCCCAAAATTATCCAAGTTTATAAGTCGATCCTGAGCAACGTTTAGCTCCAATTCCTTACGCTCCAACCCGCTCCAAGCGACCCTTAGAAGTTTCTAAACAACTTCTCTTAACACTTCAACCAAGCTATGAAGATTTTTCTAGGGTTTCGTTTTGCGACTATTGGAATAAAGTAGCATTTCCGGGCTCCTAGTATTAAAACAACTTTGGAATACTACTAGGGATACTAGGCTAAGGTATTTGGGATTATACTACAATACATGAAGTATTTCACTACACAAAGTGGGAGGTGGACGAAAATACTAAAGGGAGGGAGTATTGCCTTGGAAATTATATCAAGTGTGGATGAAAATAAGTCTTCAACTTAAGGGGTTTATATAGAGGATTCAAGGGCTAAGATCAATGCAAGGTGTGTGGTGAGATCTTGGGACAAGTGTGTGTGGGTCCCACCCTCCAAATGGCTTCACAAAACTTGGGACAAGTGGCTTGCCACTTGTCCACACCATTTCGGCCAAAGCCAAGTGTCAACAAGAAACGGCCAACCATGGCCACATGGGGGTGACACGTGTCTCCCCCTACTCGTCCAAAATATTTCGTCTTCCGAAAATATCCAAAATACCGAAAATCTCAAAAACAAAGTGGGCCCACAAAACCGTAAATTTCTCCCGTGGGCCCCACGTGACCATTTCCGAAAATAAAATCTCAAAATTCTAATATAATCCAAGAAGTCCAAATACCAAATCTGGGAATCCAATTCCCATTAACGAACCTTTTTCTTCAAAAAAACCGGAAACTTTTCCGTCGAAAAATCACATGTTTCTTTCTTTCCAAAATTTCTGTCGTATTCTCGTACGTACGTCCTCACATATATACCCTGGAACTACGGGGTATAACATTCTTCCCCCCTTAGAAACATTCGTCCCGAATGTTCCTTCTAAGTCTCTAATCAAACGTGTGCCGGTATAGTCTCCACTACTATACTTACATAAAAACCGATCATGCCACCACTGGCCAGAATATAACATACAAATCCAAGCCAACGAGGAAATCATTTCTAAACTCACCACAGCTCCCACTAGCTTCAATTTACTCTAAGGCCTATCTCCGGCCTTCACGATCCGATTCTGGTCGAACGCATCCACGAACCCGTACGATGGTTACCTAAACTTGGGCCTAGCACCCTCGTGACCCTATCACAAAGCGGGATCACCACAAATTGACCACACCCCAAACTGGGCTGCGGTTTGACCCGCGAATGGTCCTCAACCCGACCCATAATCGCACCAAACTCTTGTTCCCCGATCCGGAACAATCTTACCTATCCAAGTCATGAAAGCTACCACTTTCATCTTACACAACCCAAGGAATTATCCCACTAATCAAGTCACGAAAACCCAGTGGTCTTCTTAGCTTAACTACTCTCTTATAATTCACACCACTCAGGGACTTATCACACAATTATACTCCTCGTATTCTATGCACTCCGACAAAGGTCAATCGTAAACAAAATCTTTTACTCAAGACGGTCTCGCATCTAAGGTCTCCACGTATAATATTCTAAGGTTCACACCTTCCATGACCCCAAACTTACCTCTTCAACTAATCATGTTCTCTAAATCACACTTAACACAATGCTATCCGTATAGCACTCCACACGTATCCACCATAACAACATAACCAAGTCTCTTAAGGGCTAAAGGTATCTCTGTAACTACTGCCTTACTTCCCCTTTGTCGCTCTAACCATAATCCTGCCCTGCAGGGCGCCTAGCTATATAAGGTGATGAACCAGCCACCAATCCCGAAGGCTGAGTCTCTACATCTGTGCTACCTCTGGTCGGACAAACTCTCACCAAATGGCCCTGTTGGCCGTAAGCATACAAGCTGTCGAAGCAGTACGACACTCCCCACCAAGAAGCCTATCACAACGGCCACACCGAGGTGGGGGTGGCCTCTCCTGGCTAACACCCCTTCCTCTCCGAACCACTGAATCCGCAACTAACCTGGTAGGCTGAGTCCTCCTACCTGTATCCCTCCTACTAGGACATCCTCCCATCACATGGCCCTGACGGCCACAGGTATAAAAAATCTCCCAAACTAGCACGACACCCTGAGGATCATCCTCACCTCTCTATCCATAGGACTCTGGCGAACTGCAACTCAAGAGATCCCGAAGTCTCAGACTACTGGATCTAGGGTGAATCACTGGTACTGCCGGAACCACCGGCTCCCGTCCGTCCTCATTCCCAGCCACCAGCCTCACTAGTAACTGGGCCATCTCCTTGTAACCCATATCCTTGGCTCGCCGTGGGCGGAGGCTCGTATCGTGGCCTCGTAGAAATCGCCGCTCTAAACTCCTGGGCTAGCGGCGTCATAAAACTCGTCGTCAAGTACTATCTCGTGCAATGACCGAACTGTGCCTCGTAACCCTCTGTGTTCTACTCGTAGCTCCCTCTGCTCCTTGCCCATCTGGGCCCTGGTTGCCTTTCGCAGAGGCATAACTGGTACATACGAATACGTCTGAGGGAGTCCAATTTATAACACAGCTCTAAGGCACGATCTCGGAGTGAGAAGAATAGAAACCAATCCTAAATATCCCATAGCCTCCTGATTATAGGTGTGGTGCACAACACGCCGATAATCAAGACTATACTAGATACGGTCTGTAGACACTTTCCGAGGATTAACTGCTCTGATACCACTTTTGTCACGACCGATCCGGCGTGGATCGTGCCTTACCCCGGGCACCCTAGTGATACAACATCAGAGAAAATCAGCGAAAATAAAAACTTAAACATGAAACAAGAGATAAAGTATGAAACAGGCTAACCAACACGGTCACCTTCCTGAATATATACATATATATATCAACCTGAACATTTAAATCCTTTTACAAACCCTGCCCACAACAGTACTACAGACCTCTAAGAATGTAACAACATCTATGACGGGACTGGGCCCCGCCATACCCCTGAATGTACAAGTATCTACAATGACGGGGGACTATACCAAAAAGATAAGCCTCCGGAGAAACGGAACTTCCCAACGCTGAACTGCGATCCTATGAGCGAGGATCAACAACTGGTGTACCTCTACCTGCGGCATGAGCAACGCCGCGAAGGAGGTCGATAACAGTACAGTATGTGAAATCGAAAATCAGTAATGAAATCACATTTCATCATTTTATAAAACCATTTTGCGATAAGTAAACAGTTATGCCAAGTAAGGGGACGCACATCCCCAAAATGATCACTCACACATAACTATGGGTCTCACGCCCATAATATCAATCATGCCCGTGAAACTCATTCCTCACTGCCGGCAGTACATGATGTAAAACAACACCCATATGTGAACCTGAATACTAGATCCTGCCTGCGTCATCAAAACCGATCGGGCCAAGTAGAATAGCCAACTACCGGTCAAAGCTAGTCATATCCCATCACGGGCAAGGTACGGAAGCACTACTACCCAAAAGCTAGCCACACAAAGCCGAGGCAAGTATCTTAAGCTAACGTCTAATAGCCTACCGTCTCACAAGATATGATCGAGGCAAGTATCTTAAGCTATCTACCAGAGGCTACGGTACGAGAAAATGACCGAACAAGTATCTAAAGTGTGCTCGAACCACACGCATAAATCAAGCCCGTGATCGCCGTCACGCGGCAAGCTTCATGGATTAGCGGTCCATGGACTAACAATCGAACCTCACAATGACCGCGTGCCCCGATCTCACCTCGGAAGTCATGGCCATGAAACCATCCTCGGGACGTGCGCGTGGAACATCCATCGCGTCGGCATGTCCAAGGAATAACAAGATAATACTCAAAGTGGACGATACCGTGGGTCACCCGTCGGCGATGTCCAATCAATCAATCGGATAGTCGGCCCTCCAGAGTCACTAAAAGATATCAACAAAACACTTGCACATCAAAGACTATCACAACAAGCATAGGCAAGTTCAACATACATTCATTTTAATCAACAATCCGGGTTTCAAACCCAAAATACTACATACTTTCATTCTTTCAAAAAAGACCTCTTTTTACGTAAAAGCCACATGATACTAATACTCGTAGTATTAAAAACACGTTTTCCTTTCAAACCAAATTACTACACCTTCCGAAAATCTTTATAAGATTTAAAATCAAGAACTCTACACTTTTAAAACCAAGTGCTTTTCTTTTAAAAAACATCAAGTATACTCTTTAAAACCCAATAACTTACTCTTTCCAAAACAAGTAACATATACTTAAATCAAGTTACTTCTCCTTTTCCGAAAACAAGTCGTTTATAAGTCAAGTCTCTTATCTTTCAAGATCAAGTCTCTTAACTTTCAAAATCAAATCTTTCTTTTATTTTCATAAAGTCGTTATAACTAACTTCCCATAAAGCCATTATAACACTTTATGTTTAAAACAAACAAAACTCATTTCACACATGACGTCACCGTACTATATAGTTCACAACAATCATGCTCAAGAGTATAGGAAGAATCACATACCTTTTTAGCTTAAACCACAAGCCAAGTCAAGTATGCCGCGCGTAGAAGATCCACCTATACAGGCCCCACTATATCTATCAATCTCTAGTTCTTTTCGTAGAATATTCTAAATACAAGATTCCTTATTCTACCGAAAATTCGGCACCTCCCCCGCTATCACATAAATCTCCTCCCCTATCAAGGCCCGCTACTGTGCCAACAACTCCTGGGGATTACACGCCTAACCTGACGTGTTCAATTCTCTTCACAATAATACTACACGAGTCTCTGTAAGCAGGTCAATGTAAATATAGTTCAATCCTTTATAATCATCCTTCCAATATAATATACTCAAGTATAACTACTACAACATGTAATATCCAATTACAATAGGGGGACATAGATCATTACCTCGATAAGCCCAAAATTATCCAAGTTTATAAGTCGATCCTGAGCAACGTTTAGCTCCAATTCCTTACGCTCCAACCCGCTCCAAGAGACCCTTAGAAGTTTCTAAACAACTTCTCTTAACACTTCAACCAAGCTATGAAGATTTTTCTAGGATTTCGTTTTGCGACTATTGGAATAAAGTAGCATTTCCGGGCTCCTAGTATTAAAACAACTTTGGAATACTACTAGGGATACTAGGCTAAGGTATTTGGGATTATACTACAATACATGAAGTATTTCACTACACAAAGTGGGAGGTGGACGAAAATACTAAAGGGAGGGAGTATTGCCTTGGAAATTATATCAAGTGTGGATGAAAATAAGTCTTCAACTTAAGGGGTTTATATAGAGGATTCAAGGGCTAAGATCAATGCAAGGTGTGTGGTGAGATCTTGGGACAAGTGTGTGTGGGTCCCACCCTTCAAATGGCTTCACAAAACTTGGGACAAGTGGCTTGCCACTTGTCCACACCATTTCGGCCAAAGCCAAGTGTCATTGGCAAGAACGCCAACCATGGCCACATGGGGGTGACACGTGTCGCCCCCTACTCGTCCAAAATATTTCGTCTTCCGAAAATATCCAAAATACCGAAAATCTCAAAAACAAAGTGGGCCCCACAAAACCGTAAATTTCTCCCGTGGGCCCCACGTGACCATTTCCGAAAATAAAATCTCAAAATTCTAATATAATCCAAGAAGTCTAAATACCAAATCTGGGAATCCAATTCCCATTAACGAACCTTTTTCTTCACAAAACCTAAACTTTTCCGTCGAAAAATCACATCTTTCTTTCTTTCCAAAATTTCTCCGTATTCTCAAATGCGACGCCCTCACATATATACCTGAACTACGGGTATAACAGTACCCTAGGAGTACCTGTCAGGTATATGTCAGAGAATAGCAGCGAAACATACATAACACATAACTTATAAAAAGGGTAACCATCACGCCACCGTAGATAAGTGCCGCTTCCATAAAACATACATAAACACAGTATAGTAGTACAACTGGTTCTTATAGCCCAAAACATATATGTGACCACAGACCTCTAAAGATAACAACTATGGCGGGACAGGGCCCCGCCATACCCCTGAATGTACAAAATACCTATAGCATCAGGGAATATCCGTACCAACAAAACAAGCTTCCGGAGGAATGGAGCTTCTGACACCTGAGTAAAATATCCTAGGAATGAGGATCTGCCACCTGTTTTCCCTTACCTGCGACATGAACGCAGCCCCCGAGGAAGGGGGTCAGTACACAACGTACCAAGTATGTAAAACTGGAAAATACTGTAGTAATATCATAAGTCAAAATAAGCTGGAGTCATAGATAAAATCAATTTCTCAGACCGTGCCTTACTAACAATGAGAGTAACAAGTATAAATCTTATAGCATAAAAATAGGAGGCTCACGATCAAAACAGGGTACCTCGCCTGTAGTATCATTAAGCAATCCTACTCCTGGGACTATTTCACCCGCATGGGTCCTGTGGACCCGCATGAGGTCATCCGCCTCGTCATGGGACTATTTCACCCGCATGAGACTATTTCACCCGCATGGATCCTGTGGACCCGCATGAGTACCATCGCCGTACTGGCATGGGACTATTTCACCCGCATGGATCCTGTGGTCCGGATCCGCATGAGTAATCACCTTTCTTCCACATCCATTGGTAACCTCCGGGGCATCCTTTGGTTAGGTTGATGATCACCTAACCCTTCGTTCATCTCATTGTTATTCTGTAAGCCTCATATTGCTATTAAGGCCAAAATTCGTTTGTTTCTCCGGTTCTGCTTGCAAGTCTTTTCAATCTCCGGGTT
Organism: Przewalskia tangutica; assembly: GCA_029844215.1. NCBI lineage: Eukaryota > Viridiplantae > Streptophyta > Magnoliopsida > Solanales > Solanaceae > Przewalskia > Przewalskia tangutica. The sequence goes on along the minus strand of CM056730.1, from coordinate 21,406,311 downwards.
GAAGGGAACAAGTGTGTCTGCTCCCTTCTCCTTCGCATAAACTAGATGCCTGCAACAGATCAAAATCAACAAACGGATCACGATTTCACCAAATAAAAACATAATAAAAAGAAAAAAAAACCAAATTAGAAATTAAGAATAGATAGAATGATATTGAACTACGCCAATCCCCGGCAACGGCGACAAAAACTTGATGCGCGATTTATGCATACGCTAAACGCAAGTGCACGAGTCGTGACAAGTAATATAGTTTAGAAGACCGAGTTATCGTCCTCAGGGATTAATGTCCAATTATCAACCTCTATTCTATGGTATCTATTTGGTAACCGATAATTTGATGAATTGTTTATAACTATGATTATAGATGCTAACTAAATTACTTTATTTTACTTCAGATATGGTGGAAATAGGGCTTCCAAATCTTCTCAACTATCCGCTCGTCTTACTTGTTAATGCAAATAATTATGGTTCTTCTTCTATTTTGAGATAGCAGGTTAACTAAGTCGTTTTATACTCCTGTTAAGATAATATAAACACTCAACCACAATATAGAACCCTCCTATCTTTCGATGACAAGATTGACTATAAAAGAGGATTAAGAGCAATAACCTATTAAGCTACACAAGTATCGGAGTACTTTCGTCCACGATTTAACCTATGTTTATTCAACTATAGCATATTCACAATCTCCCCTTTCGGATTTCGATTAGAAATCATATAAATTATGATAATTAGTGATCAATTAATTACCAAACAATCAAAACAAATATTGAATAAATCTCAACAATAATAAGAAGAAACCAAAACATGCATTAATTCGTAAGAACGAGTTTCAAGCGATTCGACATGGAAAGCCCTAAATTATGTTAGTTCCTAGCCATAGACATGCCAAGAACTAAACTAATATCCAACATAAACTAAAAAGAAATAAAATAAAGAACAAGAAATTACTTAAAAGAAAGTCTATAATCTTGATCTCCAAGTTGTGATGTATTCTCCAAAGTGGATCCTCTAAATCTGACCTAAAAAGGTCCTTTTTATAGCTTCAAAAACGTTCAACAACTTTTCCTTCTTGGCCTTGGCCCATTCCCATTCGGATTTGGCTGATTTCCCGCCTCGGCGTCAAAACTTCTGCGGCTCTCTGTTCTTTGGGCTCCGTGGCGCTCTGATGCTGCTGGTTGGTGGCGCCGCGGCGCCGCCCTGTTTCTCGCCCGAGTTGCCAACGTTTTAGCTTTTTTTTTAGCTCTGGAACCTCTGTTTCTGCCCTCTTTTCGCTCTTTTTTGCCAATGTGCCACTTTAAACCATTATGACTCAAAAGAAAGAAAATATATCATAAGACGACACATATTTGTACAAAAATGGGCAAAAGACTAACTAAAAATGACTCAAAAAGTGTATATAAAATACACCGATCAAGAGGAAACATGAAAATATGGGCCCCAACGAAATTCTAGAACACTTGAGGAGTCTCTATGACTCACAGTCTCAGACAATGAAGTATGAAATATTGAGAGACATTTTCAAGTGTAAGCTGAACGAATGAGGTCAAGTGTAAGCTGAACGAATGAGGTCAAGTGTCAACGCATGTTCTGAAGATGATTGAGTTAATAGAGAGGTTGACTTCGATTGGAACGAAGTTGCCTATAAATGTCTTTGTCAACCTGATCCTGAATTCGCTTTCTGGTTCATTTGAGAATTTCACTATGAACTTTAACATGAATGGAACCAATGTGAACCTTCTAGAACTTCACAACATGCTAAAGGCTTATGATGGGCATTGGAAGAAGGACTGCACTGCTCCAGGAGGAGGAAAATCACTAGGTGCTTCTAGACCTGCTGGACAAGGTATGTTTGTCATTGAAATAAATATGTCTATAAGCAACTCTCACTGCTGGGTATTAGATATCGCATGTGGCTTTTACATTTGTAATAATGTGAAGGGTCTGACTTAAAGCAGAAAGGTTGGACCATGGGAGGTAGACATGCGCGTTGGAAATGGAGCATGAGTGGATGTTGAACGTGTGGGAACTTATAGACTAGATTTACCTTCAGGATTTTGTTTGGAACTAAATAATTGTTGTTTTGTTCCCTTGTTGACTAGGGATATTATTTTTATCCCAATGTTAGACATTGAGGAGTTTTCCTCATTCATTGACAATGTCAGTTATTTACTGTCTTTTAATGGTTTTGTTTGTGGAAGTGCTCCGCTTGTGGGTGGTTTGTATGTTCTAAACTATAGTCGTGAAATTTTCAATATACAAAATAAACGAGCTAAGATAAGTAATCCAAGAAACCCTACCTACTTATGGCACTGTATACTTGGTCACATCAATGAGTAAAGGATAGCAAGATTAAGAAAGTTAGACTACCTAGAACAATTTGACTTAGAGTTCTATGGTAATTGTGAATCTTGCTTGAGAGGAAAGATGAGCAACAAGTCACTTTATGGGAAAGGTGTGTGAGCCAAAGAAGTGTTTTAGTTAGTCCATACTGATGTATGTGGGTCATTTTCAACTCAAGCTATGAGAGGCTTCCCTTACTTCATCACTTTTACAGATGATTTCACAAAATTTGGGCATGTGTATCTTATGAAACACAAGTCCGAAGCTTTTGAAAATTCAAGGAGTACAAGTCAGAAGTAGAGAAGCAACTTGAAATAAGTATTAAGACCCTTCGATCAGATCGAGAAGGTGAATACTTAAGTAAAGAATTTCTAGATTACTTGAAGCTTCATGGAGTCCAATCACAATAGACACCTCCCGGAATGCCACAAATGAATGGTGTTGCTGAAAGGAGAAATCGAACCCTATTAGATATTGTTAGGTCTATGATGAGTTTTTCAGCTCTACCAACATACATATGGGGATGCGCATTACAAATTCCATCGGATTTTGCTTGCAATAGCTGCATACTATGATTATGACATTTGGCAAATGGATGTTAAAACTGTTTTCCTCAATGATAATCTAATTGAGAAGGTGTATATGATACAACCAGTGGGTTCTACATCCAAGACTAAGCCCAAAGCAGTATGCAAGCTACAGAAGTCTATTTATGAACTTAAGCAAGCCTCAAGGAGTTGAAATATTTGCTTTGACAAAGCAGTCAAAACGTTTGACTTTGTTAGAAGCAAAGAAGATCCTTGCGTTTATAGTAAGCGCAAGGAATGGAGTATTGTCTTCATTGTTATATAAATAGATGACATATTAATAATGGAAGACAATAAGACTCTCATGCAATCAGTCAAGGAATGATTATCCAAACTTGGGTGAAGCCTGCTACATACTTGGAATAGGATCTACAGAGATAGACCTAATAGATTGTAGGGGTTGTCACAACCCGTATACATAGACAAAGTGCTAAGACGATTCTCTATGGAAATTTCCAAGAAGGGAGGTTTTCCTATGGTTCAAGGCATCAAGTTATCAAAGAAGGATAGTAATTTTGCTGTTGCAGAACATGAACGCATGAAGAGGATCCCATATGCTTTGGCTATAAGATCAATCATGTATGTCATGACTTGTACGAGGTCATATGTGGCCTATGCACTTAGTATGACTTGTAAATTCCAGCAGAATCATGGAGAAGAACACTGGAAAGTAGTCAAGAGTATTTTTAAGTATCTTAGACGAACTAAAGAATATTTCTTAGTCTATGGTGGACAAGAAAAGTTAGTTGCTACTAGGTATACTGATGCTAGTGTCACGACCCGATCCCGGGCCCGTGACTGGTGCCTTACCCGGGCACCCAAGTAGATATACATCAGAGTAACCAGCGGAATATAAACTTACCAACAGAAAAACAGTGAAAAGAGAGAAACAGTTTAACCCAGAAAAAGTTGCCTTTCGGCATGTATATATAAAAACAGAACAGTTACATCCCAAATTTACAACAGGACTACAGACCTCTAAGAATGTAAACAACTATGACGGGACAGGGCCCCGCCATACCCCTGAATGTACACAAATTTACAGCGACAGGGAAATCATACCCAAAAGATAAGCCTCCGGAGAAACGGGGCTTTCCCAAAAGCAGAACGGCGATCCTAGGAGCGGGGATCAACAACCGGAGTACCTCTACCGCGGCGTGACGCAGCGAAGGAGGTCGCATAACAGTACCAAGTATGTGAAACTGTAAAGTACTGAAATAAAATCATAACATTTTAAAACCAATTCACAAATACGTACGAAACAACCCAAGTTAACCGCACATAGTGCCACAGCATAAACAAGAGTAAAGTAGATGTAACATAACTGGTCTTTTCTAGGCTGCTAATGATCGAAGCAAGACCAATCGCCCATAGTATCATTATGCGAGCCTAATCCTGGACTACCGTAGTCCGCATAGTTCCCTCGGACCCGCATGAGGTACTCCTCGCATCGGGGGTAGCAATCTCGCGGCATCAACCTGGAATCCCGCAGTCCGCATGGCCACACATGGACCGCATGAGGTATTCCTCGCATCGGCGTAACACACCCGGAGTGATCGTCCTGGAACTCCGCAGCTCCGCATAGGTCACATGGACCCGCATGAGGTATTCCTCGCATCGGGGGTAGCTAACCCGCGGCTCGTAACAAGTCAGAGGGGTAAGTGATATAATACCAGCACAACAGGCTTATCGTTAAACAACATAAGCACAACAAGAAAAACCCCCTTACACAAACGTCACAAGATACTAACACACGCAGCATCATAACATGTTTACTTACCAAACCAACTTACCACTGTTGACACCCAATTTTGACCCTCCCGTCCAGACAGTAGCTATAAAATTACACTAATTTTGCAAAATAATTTTTTATGATTTTTTATAATAAAATGCAGCAATAAAACATTAATACAGGCATAAATAAACAATTTAATGATGGCACCGCGTCTTACGTAGAAAATTACGCACTTAGAGTCTCGCGCCCATATTTATTAATTTTAAGTCCTGTCATAATTCTTAATAATAAATAATAAATACATAAAATAATAATCTAACACACGCGTTTTAATAATAGCATTCATAAAAGAATTAAAGAGTCCTATCTGCATGTAGCATTTAAATAACTCAATTTTTATTTAATAAGTTTTAATAACAACATCACATTATAAAAATTAAGCACTAATTAAATAGCACGCCCGTTTTTATTTTTTGTAATAATTTTAAACTCAAAATTAGATTAATAAAGCACCTAAATAATTTAACCACAATTTAAATAACTTACCACTAATTAAATACCTACTACCTAAAACTAATTCCTAAAACTAATACCTAATTTAAATTACCAAATTTCACACGCATGAGCCCAGTTCCCTTACCCATCGCCGACTCCACGTCCAGCGCGCAGCCTTCAGCCTTATTTTCCCCCACGCCTCATCCCTGTCGATCAAACCCATAAAACAAGAACACCTAGAGGAACCCTAACCTAAAAAAAAAAAAGTCCGCCGCATACACCCCTCCCCTTTACCCGTGAAGCTCACCGGATTTTCAGGGTGGAAATCCGGCATAACTAAACCATAACCATTCAAAATCGTGATGCAATATCTACCTTCCAAAATTACACTCAAGAAGCCTACCATAAATCCCTCGAGTAAGAATAATCCGCGAATCAGTGAGAATCGTTCGAAATCAGTCCCTAGATGGTCACAAATCTTCATCCAAAATCTCGCCAAGAATCGAAGCTTACCTTAAACGAAAATCAGTTAATGCCGAAACCCAATACTATATAAACCAACAACCTACACATGCAAAGGCATGAGTTTTCCGCAGGAAGATCCCGGAGTTTACACAAAGGGAAAACATTAAAAACAGAGAAGAGGATGGGAACATATACCCGTTAAAAAAATAGAGAGGGGGAGCATCAGGAAATCACAAAACAAAACGAGTAAGAACAAGAGCAAGAACAGAAACTTTGAAACCCTTTCTTTCAATATCAGTCAAGAAATCAGCAAACAAGCTTTGCCCTTTTATTCGCATCGCAAAACCAAAACCCGAGCGGATCGACGACTTGATACGATGCCCCGATTCGCAGCCCGAAGAAGGTAAAATCAGCTTCCTATCGATTTCGTCGCATTCCTGTGTTACTGTATCTTTTGGGTGTTAAACATGTGTTTCATATTGTTGTGTTCATTAACGCACGAATATGATGTTAAACTGTTTTGCTTTAATTAATCTGGATATATTCTTGCCTTAAGTGTTGATTAGATTTACATTTAATGCGACATGCTGAAAATGATGATTAGTAAACTCATCTCTCTCTCGAATCTCGTTCTCTTTGTACTAATTTGTGTGCTCCCTGTTATATGTGTATTGGTTGTTCTTGCTGGCATTGTCATATCGTGTTTAGTGTGTTTTGGCTTACCTAAGCAGATTTGGATTGTTTAAATTATCGATTATGTTTATACTTAATATCATAAGCCATTCATGCTGTTTAATACCTGTTTAAAGAGAATGGTGATGGTCAGTGGAATGTTTTACAGGGTTGGTTTAGTTGACTGGCCATACATTTAGTATCTCATTTAAGGATCATATAATTAGAGTATTGTCTCAACACTTGCTTAATAGAGACCATGACTAGTTGAAAGATTTTTAACATATCTTAGAATTTAAGGTGTGCATTTGCTTAAGTATTTCTTGTCAAGTCCAGAACACATGTGTGCTTGTTTAAATCTTGAAATCATGGTATGTTGAGCTTGTGTGAATTATTTACCTCCATCTTGAGATCACTGTGAGTAAATAATCAAGCAATCACTTGTGTGCCCTGTTTGTGACTATGTCAAGCCTATACATATCATGTCTCAGGCCTTAGTGTCATCCATAGCCATGCCATGCCTTTATTTTTATGAACCTAATTTGGATAGATGACATGCCTTACTGTTTAAGGTTGTAGGTATTGGTTCTAGGTTATGAATTCTGGTAATATAGTTCTGTTAGATTAGTAAAAAAAAATGATTATGTGTGCATGTGCGGTTAAGGACAACCTATCTCACTTCTTTTGGGGTATGTGAAATACTAAGTCTTGAAAGATGCTCTAGTGTCTTGTGTCATTAAACCTATATTACAAGATAGAGATCATGATAGATAGCAGGAGTTGATCCTAATTTGTTGCATCTGGTTCTTCCCTATCTGTTCTATTGTCTTGATATACTGTTTGTATGTTTGAAAATATTAAGACTTGAGCGTTCAAACCCAAATATGAATAATCTGGATGAAAAATCTAGAAATGCCACAGAAGTTGTTTTGTTCTATACATGTTGTCCATACAATATGCACCGGCTAAGCCTTTATATGCGTAAGTTGGCCCCCTGTCTTGATTAAATTCATTCTCAAAACTATAATAGTGTATGAATATGAAGATCATGGCACATTCCAAAACATATAAAGTATAAGGGCCTAATGTTTGGTTTGAGTGAAATGCGAGTTCTATTGATCTCTCTCAGTATTGCTATGATTAAACACGAGTTGTGCATTTCTGAACTTATTTCATTTCGGTATTCGTGTTTTTTTTTTTATCTTATCTTTGATGAGCTTGGACATGTACTAATCCTTATTTTTCTTATATTTTTACATGAAACGCATCGGAGCCGAATGAAGAGTCTCATGGCGAGACTCATCACGACTTTCGTCAATGAAGGCCCGCATCTACATCCATCGAGTTTCCTCTTCGACAATTCCTAGAAAAACAAATAGGACGGAGTCATCCGCTCCAATCCCTTCACTCTCTTAACCTCCTTATCTCCTTTTTATATCTTATTTGTTGTTGTAATATAACTTTGTAATTAATAGGAGACATAGAACAATTAGTCTTGGAATAAATAAATTGGGCGGGTAGTTTTAAAATCGGAAATGCACTTTAAAATTACTTATTTGAATGGGCTTGTCATGCATGTCTAAACTTTACTAAACAATTTAACTCGCAACTAACGTATTACTTCTTATAAAATTCATGATAAAATAAATTGATTTTCTCATAAGCTCTTTTATTAGCACAATATAAATAATTTATGTTGAATAGTCTTCTTATCATAAAATTACAAAATAATCACCTTTTGCACTACGTCATATATATTTGATTTTAAAGGCATATATTTGATCATAAATCAACATTGCATATATCTATAAACAATATAAATGCACACTTTAAAACTTTATTTTTATAGCATTAGTCTTACAAACTTTTATCAACATGCCTCTTTTTATAAAATATTCTGAAGTATCCATTATATTTTCAAAACACGCATTATTAGCATAAATAATTAACCCTAGATTTGAACGGACAACTGCAAGTTAGCGGATCCTTTAGGGTGCCTAACCCCTTCCCTTTAGGATAATAAAGAATCCTTACCCAGAATCTCATTAAGTTTGGCAGACCATTAAATGAAGTTAATGTTTACTTTAAACTAGTTAACATTTAGGTGTCCTAATTCACCCAAATTAATTAGGTGGCGACTCCCTAGCAACCCTTTAGCATTTTAACACCTTTTACTTTTAAAATTAACCTTTTAACACCTCTTTAACATATTTAGCACCTTTGCACATTTAACATTTTATTATTTATTTCCTAACACTTTTTCTAAGCAGGAGTTTATTTATTTTTTTAAAAATGTCACGGTCGAAAATGGGTGCGACAGAATGGCGACTCCATTGGGGATTTAAGGTTCTTAACCACGACAGACCTAGGGTTATTATTTGGGAATTATTTTTGTATTTAATTTTTGTGTGTTGTATTTTGTTTTATTTATTTTAATTGCTACTTGCTTTACTGTTTTCCTTAAACTGGCATTCCGCTCATATTTCTTCCACTCTGGAAAATTCACACTATCACACACAACACGCGGGTGTGCTTCGCGCACCTGCAAATTTCCTTCAAACACCCAAATTTAAGAGAGTTGACATTTTGCGCGGAGAATCCAGTCCAACCGGTGGTCGCGTAGCCTTCTCACTCGAGTGTCCGCTCGGGAACCTTGCGTCTAGAAAAGCCAAATCTTAGAAACTTAAGATAGTGCTATACCACCCCTTATTTTAAGGGATGCATGCATTTACCTTAGGTGGGTCGGTCCTTGGTATCGACACCACAATTAGGAAAACACCAAACTTGTCGACGGGTTTCTCAACCCAACGACCAACCAGCGTACTATGTGTAGCGTGACAATGATAGACAAATCCAAGCCTAATCATGACATGCTGAAATTGGAAAAAGTGCACCGTCATTTGGTCGCCATTTCCAACAAAAGCATTACAGTTGGGCGATTTGGACAAATCCATCATAATCTCGCATAAGTGACGTTTAGGCCTACCTCTGGCATAAAGGGGTCCCCATGCATGTTAGGACTCGCTTGCAATGTGACAATTTATGTGCGACATGTACTTGCTAAATGTTTTTACACTTTTGCAAAATCACGTGCTTTACACTAACGCAGTTTGCTACATTTTGTCTAAAAAGGATTTATCACCTTCCCCAAAGGTCGATTTGTATTTGACTAAGCAATAGCAGAGCACGAAGACCCATCCAGCCATAACGCAGGGCAATGAGACATATTAAAAGATTGGATTTGCATCCCTATTCTGGTCCACCCCAGATTCTAGATAAGAAGGGCAATTTAGCTTAGCAGAATAATAAAAAGGAAAACTCGTTTAATGTTTTCTTTTGTTTTGCTTGTATTGGAACTACGTTCGACCTGATTCCCTTGGTGGATACGTAGGCGGCCATATCGGCCTCGGTCCCACCTTTAGAATTTTACCCAATATTCGCTTGTAATGAACTACGTCATGACATGATTCTCTCATGGGGATACGTAGGCGGCCTAAATCGGCTTCGGTCACACCATTAGGAAACTTTCCCTTCGTTCGGAAAATAAATACACATAATACACATAACCCCATTGAGACCCACTTTAGGCCTAAACACCCTCTGCATATTCAAAACTGGGACAAAATAGGAAACCAGACAGGGGTTGCAAGTCCAAACAGGCCAGGCGCGCAGATGTCAAGAAACAAAGCGACGAAGTCAAATACGGATCGACCACCCCCCAAACTCACAAAATTGTCTTTGAGCGCAGGTCCTTCATATTAGCAGAAGATACAACAAAAATTCTTCATATTAGCAGAAGCAGAAAATACAGCAAAAGCAGAAAGAAACAACATAAGCAGAGAGGGGCACCGACAATCAACAGTCAGAATTCAAAAGTCAGCAACAAAGTCTAGCGCATCAGCTCGGGCATAAAGCACACAACAAAGGCATCATGGCAATTAAATCGATTCTGACGTTTAGCATGTCCGTGCAAGGACAACATCTCAGTATTCATCCGGCGTACCAGGGACGACATCTCTACCCACATAATTGCCTTTCTCATATATTTATCATTCTGTTTTAACAGTTATACACTAACTTTTTCTCAAGCTTAGCTTGCAGGAGCATTTATTCTACAGGAGCAGCAGCAACACGTCCAGGCAACGACGTTATCAGCACAACAAGTCCAAAAACGACGTCAAGTCCGAAAATGACGCCAACAGCAACAAGTCCGAAAACGACGCCAACAACAACAAGTCCAAAAACGACGCCAAGTCCGAAAACGATGCCAAGTCCGAAAACGACGCCATCATCAGCATATCACATCTACGCAGGGACGATTTTCTCTGATCTCAAAATTGCATTTTTTCTCATTCATGCTTTATTATTCTGTCTTAGCAGTTATGCACTAACTCTTTCTTGAGCTTTAGTCTACAGGAGCGGAAGAACATCGTCCGTGCAACGCGGCGTTATCGGCCGCAACAAGTCCAAAAACGACGACAAGTCCAAAAACGACGCCAAGTCCGAAAACGACGCCAGCAACAACAAGTCCAAAAACGACGCCAAGTCCGAAAACGATGTCAAGTCCGAAAACGACGACAAGTCCGAAAACGACGCCAAGTCCGAAAACGACGCCATCATCAGCATATCACATCTACGCAGGGACGATTTTCTCTGTTCTCAAAATTGCATTTTTTCTCATTCATGCTTTATTATTCTGTCTTAGCAGTTATGCACTAACTCTTTCTTGAGCTTTAGTCTACAGGAGCAGCAGCAACATGTCCAGGCAACGACGTCATCAGCACAACAAGTCCAAAAACGACGACAAGTCCAAAAACGACGCCAAGTCCGAAAACGACGCCCGGAAGAACGTCGTAACGAGCGGCGTTATCGCGACAACAAGTGCAGCGACGCCAAGTCCGAAAATGACGCCAAGTCCGAAAACGACGCCAAGTCCAAAAACGACGTCAAGTCCAAAAACGACGACAAGTTCGAAAACGACGCCAAGTCCGAAAACGGCGCCAAGTCCGAAAACGACGCCATCATCAGCATATCACATCTACGCAGGGACGATTCCTCTGTTCTCAAAATTGCATTTTTCTCATTCATGCTTTATTATTCTGTCTTAGCAGTTATGCACTAACTCTTTCTTGAGCTTTAGTCTACAGGGGCAGTTGCAGCAAGGACAACATATCCGCGTTCACAATCGCAACACGTCTGTGCAAGGACGAAAATCACAACATTTGCAGCATCGCATCAACACAACATGCATCGCATTTTTGCACGATAATATTTTCTACTCACAGTTACATTGCTTTTAAAATTATGCATCATCATTTTGCCTTAACAGTTATGCACTAACCGTTTTCGTAAGTCTTAGCATGCAGGAGCAGGAGCACAACGTGGATTTTCTCTTACAGCGAATCGGGGCAATTTGTTGGGGGGCCAACCTTCCCAACAAATGGCAGAAGCGGCCTCAAGCGTCGGTCCACTCGTTCCACATCACCATAAAACCCAGCATCATAAGTCGACACCGGTACACCCCAGGTTCAAGCCAGTTATTTTATTTTTTATTTTTTATTTTTAGCACCACATACCCAGTGTCGTCATAACTCGACACTGGGACAAATTTTGAGTCCGCATTAGCCCGCCTTGGTGTTTTGACCATGAAAGCCCAGTGTCGTCATAACTCGACACTGGGACAAATTTTGAGTCCGCGTTAGCCCGCCTTGGTGTTTGACCATGGTAGCGGTGTAAATCCTGACTCGACATCGGGGCGGTTTTAGGTCCGTCGGCCTTGCCTAATTGCCCAACATTTTAATTCTGAGGATCGAGACAAAATTGGCTATGAGTCAACGTCTTTGTCCGAAGATTCTTCCATCATCTCCATACAAAGAGGGACAATGCTGACACGATTTTGACCCTCCGTCCGCAAAAGAGCTATAAAATTACACTAATTTTGCAAAATAATTTTTTATAATAAAATGCAGCAATAAAACATTAATACATGCATAAATAAACAATTTAATAATGACACCGCGTCTTACGTAGAAAATTACGCACTTAGAGTCTCGCGCCCATATTTATTAATTTTAAGCCCTGTCATAATTCTTAATAATAAATAATAAATACATAAAATAATAATCTAACACACGCGTTTTAATAATAACATTCATAAAAGAATTAAAGAGTCCTATCTGCATGTAGCATTTAAATAACTCAATTTTTATTTAATAAGTTTTAATAACAGCATCGCATTATAAAAATTAAGCACTAATTAAATAGCACGCCCGTCTTTATTTTTTGTAATAATTTTAAACTCAAAATTAGATTAATAAAACACCTAAATAATTTAACCACAATTTAAATAACTTACCACTAATTAAATACCTACTACCCAAAACTAATTCCTAAAACTAATACCTAATTTAAATTACCAATGCCACACCCAGTGCCCAGCCTCCTTACACGTCGCCTACCACGTCCGCAGGCCCAGCGCCTTCAGCCTTATTTTCCCCCACGCCTCATCCCTGTCGATCAAACCCATAAAACAAGAAAACCTAGAGGAACCCTAACCTAAAAAAAAAAAAAACCGCCGCATACACCCCTCCCCTTTACCCGCGAAGCTCGCCGGATTTTCAGGGTGGAAATCCGGCATAACTAAACCATAACCATTCAAAATCGTGATGCAATATCTACCTTCCAAAATTACACTCAAGAAGCCTACCATAAATCCCTCGAGTAAGAATAATCCGCGAATCAGTGAGAATCGTTCGAAATCAGTCCCTAGATGGTCACAAATCTTCATCCAAAATCTCGCCAAAAATCGAAGCTTACCTTAAACGAAAATCAGTTAATGCCGAAACCCAATACTATATAAACCAACAACCTACACATGCAAAGGCATGAGTTTTCCGCAGGAAGATCCCGGAGTTTACACAAAGGGAAAACATTAAAAACAGAGAAGAGGATGGGAACATATACCCGTTAAAAAATAGAGAGGGGAGCATCAGGAAATCACAAAACAAAACGAGTAAGAACAAGAGCAAGAACAGAAACTTTGAAACCCTTTCTTTCAATATCAGTCAAGAAATCAGCAAACAAGCTTTGCCCTTTTATTTGCATCGCAAAACCAAAACCCGAACGGATCGACGACTTGATACGCTGCCCCGATTCGCTGCCCGGAGAAGGTAAAATCAGCTTCCTATCGATTTCGTCGCATTCCTGTGTTATTGTATCTTTTGGGTGTTAAACATGTGTTTCATATTGTTGTGTTCATTAACGCACGAATATGATGTTGAACTGTTTTGCTTTAATTAATCTGGATATATTCTTGCCTTAAGTGTTGATTAGATTTACATTTAATGCGACATGCTGAAAATGATGATTAGTAAACTCATCTCCCTCTCGAATCTCCTTCTCTTTGTACTAGTTTGTGTGCTCCCTGTTATATGTGTATTGGTTGTTCTTGCTGGCATTGTCATATCGTGTTTAGTGTGTTTTGGCTTACCTAAGCAGATTTGGATTGTTTAAATTATCGATTATGTTTATACTTAATATCATAAGCCATTCATGCTGTTTAATACCTGTTTAAAGAGAATGGTGATGGTCAGTTGAATGTTTTACAGGGTTGGTTTAGTTGAATGGACATACATTTAGTATCTCATTTAAGGATCATATAATTAGAGTATTGTCTCAACACTTGCTTAATAGAGACCATGACTAGTTGAAAGATTTTTAACATATATTAGAATTTAAGGTGTGCATTTGCTTAAGTATTTCTCGTCAAGTCCAGAACACATGTGTGCTTGTTTAAATCTTGAAATCCTGGTATGTTGAGCTTGTGTGAATTATTTACCTCCATCTTGAGATCACTGTGAGTAAATAATCAAGCAATCACTTGTGTGCCCTGTTTGTGACTATGTCAAGCCTATACATATCATGTCTCAGGCCTTAGTGTCATCCATAGCCATGCCATGCCTTTATTTTTATGAACCTAATTTGGATAGATGACATGCCTTACTGTTTAAGGTTGTAGGTATTGGTTCTAGGTTATGAATTCTGGTAATATAGTTCTGTTAGATTAGTAAAAAAAATGATTATGTGTGCATGTGCGGTTAAGGACAACCTATCTCACTTCTTTTGGGGTATATGAAATACTAAGTCTTGAAAGATGCTCTAGTGTCTTGTGTCATTAAACCTATATTACAAGATAGAGATCATGATAGATAGCAGGAGTTGATCCTAATTTGTTGCATCTGGTTCTTCCCTATCTGTTCTATTGTCTTGATATACTGTTTGTATGTTTGAAAATATTAAGACTTGAGCGTTCAAACCCAAATATGAATAATCTGGATGAAAAATCTAGAAATGCCACAGAAGTTGTTTTGTTCTATACATGTTGTCCATACAATATGCACCGGCTAAGCCTTTATATGCGTAAGTTGGCCCCCTGTCTTGATTAAATTCATTCTCAAAACTATAATAGTGTATGAATATGAAGATCATGGCACATTCCAAAACATATAAAGTATAAGGGCCTAATGTTTGGTTTGAGTGAAATGCGAGTTCTATTGATCTCTCTCAGTATTGCTATGATTAAACACGAGTTGTGCATTTATGAACTTATTTCATTTCGGCATTCGTGTTTTTTTTATCTTATCTTTGATGAGCTTGGACATGTACTAATCCTTATTTTTCTTATATTTTTACATGAAACGCATCGGAGCCGAATGAAGAGTCTCATGGCGAGACTCATCACGACTTTCGTCAATGAAGGCCCGCATCTACATCCATCGAGTTTCCTCTTCGGCAATTCCTAGAAAAATAAATAGGACGGAGTCATCCGCTCCAATCCCTTCACTCTCTTAACCTCCTTATCTCCTTTTTATATCTTATTTGTTGTTGTAATATAACTTTGTAATTAATAGGAGACATAGAACAATTAGTCTTGGAATAAATAAATTGGGTGGGTAGTTTTAAAATCGGATATGCACTTTAAAATTACTTATTTGAATGGGCTTGTCATGCATGTCTAAACTTTACTAAACAATTTAACTCGCAACTAACGTATTACTTCTTATAAAATTCATGATAAAATAAATTGATTTTCTCATAAGCTCTTTTATTAGCACAATATAAATAATTTATGTTGAATAGCCTTCTTATCATAAAATTACAAAATAATCACATTTTGCACTACGTCATATATATTTGATTTTAAAGGCATATCTTTGATCATAAATCAACATTGCATATATCTATAAACAATATAAATGCACACTTTAAAACTTTATTTTTATAGAATTAGTCTTACAAACTTTTATCAACATGCCTCTTTTTATAAAATATTCTGAAGTATCCATTATATTTTCAAAACACGCATTCTTAGCATAAATAATTAACCCTAGGTTTGAACGGACAGCCGCAAGTTACCGGATCCTTTAGGGTGCCTAACCCCTTCCCTTTAGGATAATAAAGAATCCTTACCCAGAATCTCATTAAGTTTAGCAGACCATTAAATGGAGTTAATGTTTACTTTAAACTAGTTAACATTTAGGTGTCCTAATTCACCCAAATTAATTAGGTGGCGACTCCCTAGCAACCCTTTAGCATTTTAACACCTTTTACTTTTAAAATTAACCTTTTAACACCTCTTTAACATATTTAGCACCTTTGCACATTTAACATTTTATTATTTATTTCCTAACACCTTTTCTAAGCAGGAGTTTATTTTTTTAAAAAAAATGTCATGGTCGAAAATGGGTGCGACAACCACACCTTCAAAAATCTTTACAAGGCTTTTATAAACAAATAAGTAAACCGTTCCTTTTATCTTTCTTAAGTCGTTATACCTAACTTCCCATAAAGCTAGTATAACACTTAAGCTTTTTTAAAACCAAGTATTACTTTTCTTCCAAAAATGATTCATAACTCTTTTTTGAAATATTCAAGATTCTTATTATTAAGAACTCAAGTCCAAAGACATCAAAGTGAAACCAAATTTAGTTTAACACACGCACGTCTACCGTACTATATATATTTCACAAATATCATGCTCAAAGGGATAGAAAGAATCACATACCTCCTCGGCTAAATCCACTTGCCGAGTCGAATATGTCGCGCACAGAGTGTCAACCTATAATAGTCAAAATACGCTTATCAACTTCTAGTTTTACGTAGGATTCTTCTAAGTAAGATCTCTTATTATACGGAAAATTGGGCAGCACTTCCCCCGTTTCTACTCACTTTTCCATCTTTTTCAAGGCCCGATAACCGTAATTAACATACTATTTTTAAGGTGCAATAATTCCGAAATTTAAAGAAGGGGATCACACGTCCAAACGGAACGCGATTAACAATCTTCCCCTTAACAACAACAATAATTAAAGAAGGGGATCACACGCCCAAATGGAACGCGATTAACAATCTTCCCCTTAACAACAACAATAAATAAAAAAGGGGATCACACGCCCAAACGGAACGCGATTAACAATCTTCCCCTTAACAACAACAATAAATAAAGAAGGGGATCACACACCCAAACGGAACGCGATTAACAATCTTCCCCTTAACAACAACAATAAATAAAGAAGGGGATCACACGCCCAAATGGAACGCGATTAACAATCTTCCCCTTAACAACAATGTAAATACAGTCCAAAGTAAATACAGTCCTTAAGTTGGGGTCCTTGGCCAACTTTTACAATTTTACTTATCCAATTACTTCATTAGTCTTCCAACTTATATTCCAATCTTAATATAAGTTATAGTTACTTTGTTATTAACTTCTTAGCAAGTAATGAATACATTTTTACCATTTTAATGGCTAATATGCCAATTCTTCTTTTAACAAGTTAACAAGATCCAAATCTTTCCAACTTACTCCACATATCTCATACTCCATAAAATACTTCCAATATACATATTAATCAACTTCACAAAGAGGTTAAGGTTCATTACCTCAAATAGCCCAAAAATATCCAAGACTTAAAGTCGCTCCTAAGCAAGTTTTAGCTCCAAATCTTTAGATTCCAAACCACCACAAGTCACCCTTAGAAGCTCCTAACCAACTTCTATACAAGAACCAACTCAAACAAGTGAAGAACACTTAGGTTCTATTATTGCTAACTCTCGGCCAAGGGGAGTTTTTAGAGGCTAGGGTGTGAAATCTTGTCTAACTCTTGGTTACTAATCTTCCTAATACATCAAGGAAGAACACTTAGAAGTTTAAGAATTATTGGACAATGTTTGGTTAAGCAAATTGGGGTTGGACGAGAACAAGGTAAGGGAGAGGGCAAATATTTTCAAGTCTTGAAATGTTCTAAGTGTGGAAGATTTTCATCAACTAGAGGGGTTTAAATAAGACCACCAAGGGCTAGGATTGAAGCATGTGTATGGTGTAGATTGGGGACATGTGTGTGTGTGGGTCCCTCTTGCCCATTTGCCCAACAAATATCTTGCAAGACTTTGACCACTTGACTTGGCCACTTGTCCACAAAAATCGTCCAACATGGGCCCATGTGGGGTGACACATGTTGCCCTCCTATTGGTCCAAAATATTTCATCTCTCGGAAAAATCCGTAATTGGTTAAAATATTAAAAACGTAAAATTTTCTTCACAAGGTTCGGAATCTTTTCCGTTGGAAATTCTCAACTTCAACCTTAACCTAATTAGGGCTTATGCAACTGTACGTACGTCCTCACATACATAATCTGGAACTACGGGGTATAACATTCTCCCCCCCTTAGAAACATTCGTCCCGAATGTTCCTTCTAGATTCAATTAAATCAGATAACGACATAGTTCCTCATAACTTAAACAGTTTGCAAATGCCACACATGGCCACAATACAACACTTAAGTACATATGATAATTAAAATCAAGTAGGAAAGTGAGTTACCTGGAGGTGTGGGGAATACGTGAGGATACTTCTGCCTCATGTCCTCCTCTGCTTCCCACGTCTTCTCCTCTCTGTTCTCGTTCCGCCATAAGACCTTGACGGAAGCCACATCCTTTGTCCGCAGACGCCTAACCTGACGATCGAGTATCGCTATGGTACTCTCCTCATACGATAACCCCTCTGTCACCTGGACATCATCAATCGGGTGCACTCTAGATGGATCTCCGATACATCTCCTCAGCATAGAAACATGAAAAATCGGATGTACTGCCTCCAGATCGGACGGCAGATCCAACTCATAGGCAACCTTGCCTACTCTACGGACAATCTGATAAGGCCCAATGTACCTTGGGCTGAGTTTCTCCTTCTTCCCAAATCTCATCACACCCTTCATGGGTGACACCTTCAGGAAAACCCAATCATCAACCTCAAACTCCAAGTGTCGACGACGATGATCTGCATACGACTTACGACCATGCGACTCGGTATCAATAACCGCTCCTGGATAAGCTTCACCTTATCCACCGCCTGTTGTATCAAGTCCGGCCCGACCAACTGAACCTCGCCCACATCAAACCAGCCTATCGGCGACCTGCACTTCCTCTCATTTAAGGCCTCATAAGGCGCCATCTGGATACTGGAATGGTAGCTGTTATTATACGCAAACTCCACTAGAGTCAAATGATCCTCCGGTACCCACGAAATCAATAACAGCTCGCAGATATCCTCAAGTGTATCGGATAGTACGCTCTGCTGTCCGTCTGCTGCGAGGATGGAATGCGATCGAGGCTCACTGCGTCCCTAATCCCTCGGAAAGACCTCCGAAGTTAGCCGTGGCGGGCTCCTCTGTCCAATATGATAGATATAGGGACCCCATGCAGTCTCACGATCTCTCGGATGTAAAGTCTAGCATAATCCTCGGCCGAAAAAGTCGTCCTGATGGGAAGAAAATGGGCGGATTTCGTCAGCCTGTCGACGATTACTCAGATAGAATCATGCTTCCTCTGAGTGCGAGGTAACCCTGTAATAAAGTCCATATTGATCACCTCCCACTTCCACGTCGGAATCTCTATCATCTGCAACAACCCACCAGGCCTCTGGTGCTCTACCTTGACCTGCTGACAACTCGGGCACTGAGCAACAAAATCTGCAACGTCCCTCTTCAGGCCATCCCACCAATACACATATCTGAGGTCGTGGTACATCTTTGTCGACCCCGGATGGATAGAGTAACGTGCGCTGTGTGCTTCCCCTAGAACCCTTTGCCGAAGTCCCGCAATATCCGGAACACACACGCCCTCGAACCTTAGCACCCCATCGTGCTACCTCAAATGGACCCTTCCTCACGAAGAGCGTATCGCGATCACGTGTCAAAATCGGATCCTCATACCGCCGCTTCTTCACCGGCGATGGAAGACTCGACAACCTCTTGAACCGAACCCCACTACTATCGTAACCAATCAATCGGACTCCAAGGCTCGCTAGGTGATGTAACTCGCGGACCATGCCCTTCTGCGTTGCACCTCGATAGACTACCCATCGACCTACGACTAAGGCATACGCCACTACATTGGCCTTCCCTGGGTGGTATAGGATATCGACATCATAATCCTTGAGTAGCTCTAACCACCGTCTCTGTCGTAAGTTCAGCTCCCTCTGGCTGAAGATATACTGGAGGCTCTTGTGGTCTGTGTAAATATCCACATGAACTCCATACAAATAATGCCTCCAGATCTTCAAGGCGTGAATTACCGCTGCCAACTCTAAGTCATGTGTGGGGTAGTTCTTCTCATGCTTCTTGAGCTGTCGAGATGCGTAAGCTATAACCTTACCCTGCTGCATCAGCATACATCCAAGCCCGATGCCCGACGCATCACAATAAACCACATAGCCGTCTGGACCCTCTGGAAGAGTAAGAACTGGGGCGGTCGTCAATCTCTCCTTCAGTAACTGGAAGCCCTCTTCACAAGCATCCGTCCACTAAAACTTATCTTCCTTCTGAGTCAGCTTAGTCAAAGGTGCTGAAATAGAAGCAAACTTCTCCACGAACCTCCGATAATACCCTGCAAGGCCCAGAAAATTGCGCACCTCTGTCGGTGTAGTAGGTCTAGGCCAAGTCTTGACTGCCTCGATCTTTGCCGTATCCACCCGAATACCATTGACCCAGACAATGTGCCCTAAGAACGCCACCGAAGCCAACCAAAACTCACACTTCGAAAACTTGGCATCTGGCCGGTCTGGAGAACTCAAGATCGCCTCCAAATGCTCCGCATGCTCCTGCTCTGAGCGAGAATAAACCAAGATGTCATCAATGAATACTATCACAAACGTATCCAAAAATGGCTTGAACACTCGGTTCATCAAATCCATAAATACTGTCGGAGCATTGGTCAAGCCGAAAGACATGACCCTGAACTCATAGTGCGTCTGGGTCGGAATGCGATCTAGGGACATCCGTCTCCTAACTCGCACTTTGATGGTAACGGATCGCAGTCTATCTTGGAGAAACACCACATGGCGGTCGAACAGATCATCAATCCTGGGGAGGGGGTATCTGTTCTTAATAGTCACCTTTTCACGCTGTAATCAACACACATACGCAGCGTCCATCATTCTTCTTCACGAACAATACCGGCGCTCCCCAAGGAGAAACACTAGGCCTGATGAAGCCCTTCTCCAGCAAATCTCTCAGTTGGTCCTTCAACTCTCTCAACTCTGCAGGTGCCATCACATGCGGCGGAATGGATATAGGCGAGTGTCCGCAACACATCGATGCAAAACTAAATCTCCTCTCGGGAGGATACGGGAGGTCGTGCGGGAACACATCGGGAACTCTCGACTCTGGAACGGTGAAGGTGCGGTATCTCGGCCTCAGTATCAAATACCCGAATGAGATGGTAGATATACCCCTTCTGCACCATCTTCCTGGCCTTGAGGTAAGAAATAAACCAATCCCTCGGCGACACAGTGTTCCCCTCCCACTCAATAACCGGCTCCCCAGGAAACTGGAACCGTACCACTCTCTCCCTACAGTCTACATTGGCGTAGCAAGAAGCTAACCAATCCATACCCATGATCACATCAAAATCGATCATATCCAACTCTATCAAGTCGGCTAGGGTCTGACGACTGCATATAGTCACCGGGCAAGCCCTATATACTCGCTCAGCTACCACCGAATCACCCACTGGCGTAGCTACCTCAAAAGGGTCTATGGACTCAGGCTCTATCCCTATCCTACTAGCAATAAGGGGAGATATATAGGACAAGGTAGAACCCGGATCTATCAAGGCATACACGTCACAACAAGAAACTAATAAAGTACCTGTGACGACATCCGGTGACGCCTCCTGGTCCTGGCGGCTGGACAGGGCATAAATGCGGTTCTGAGGACCGCTGGAACTGGGACCCCTGCCACGACCTCTGCCGCGACCTGCTGGCCCATGAGCACCCTGCCCTCCGGGGCGAGTAACTGTAGGAGATGAAGGCAGGCAAAAGACCACATGGGCCGAGCCTACCATCCGTCGCCTGCAGTCGGACAGTTCCTCAAAATATGACCCTGCTGGACACAAGTGTAACAAGCTCTTGAGGTATCACCACATCTCCCGAAATGGGATCTACCGCATCGGCCACACTGAGAGGAGGGTGGTCTCGATCGGTTAGTATCCCCTTTGCCTCGAAGTTGAAGCCACGGGGCCACGACCGCCGAATACTGCAGGTCTGAAGACGGTGTAGGAGTGCTCTGAGCTGGCTGAGGTGCAAATCTAGTCTGCTGCTGAGACCGTCCGCCCCGAGAGCTACCAAAAGACCCTGCCGTCCTGGCCTTCTTCTGCTGCTGATATCTGTCAACCCGTCGGCCTCTACGCTCCTCACACCCAAGTGCATGAGCCTGCATGCGGGCAATGTCCATGCCCGGCTGAAGAGCTATACCCGAGCAAGACTCTGCCAAGTAGTCATCAAGCCCTGTGACGTAGCGGTGCACCCTGTCCTCCATATCTGCCACTAACGCGGGGACATACCGAGCCAACGAGTCGAACTCCACGTTGTACTCCGTCTGCGTCGCCTCTCTGTCTCAAAGATCGTAAATCGCCGGCGTGCCCTCCTCATCTGTGGCGGCAAGAAATGACCAAGGAAAGCCTCTGAGAACTCGTCCCATACAGCTGGAGGCGCATGCTCTCCCCGGGACAGCTCCCACGAATCAAACCAGTCGACTGCGGTATCACGCAGCCGATGCGAACCTAAGACCACCGACTCGGTCTCCGAAGCCTTGATCACTCTCATGATCCGCTATAACTGTCGGATGAACTTCTGCGGATCATCCTCAGGCCTCGACCCGTAGAAATATGGCGGGCTGCAACTCAGAAAATCCCGTAGTCTCAAACTATCCGATCTGGGGTGAACCACGGGTCTTCGGGCTGCTGCATCCGGCTATCTATCCTCATGTCGCCACGATCTGTCTAATCGCGGGCCGTCTCCTCGTAACCCATCTCTCTGCTCCGGGATGTGGGATGAGGCGCAGTGCGTGGTCTCAGTAGCCTCTGCTGCGGCTCTAAACTCGCTTTGAAATTTGGTGGGCGATCTTGTGATAAGATGCACACTTTAAACGCAAGTGCACGTTATCGTGACAAGTAGTATAGTCTTGATAAGACCGAATATCGTCCACAAGGATTAGGGTTCAATTACCAACTATCTATTTTCTAGTATCTATTTGGTGAATTGATAATTGATTTGTTGTTTATAACTAAGAATTATGCAAGCTATTTAAATATAAAGATTTATTTCAGTGGTGATGAGAATAGGGCTTCCATGTATCCTTATTATCCGCTTATGCTACTTACTAATGCATTAACTTATGGTATTCTTCTTTTGGAGAAAGCAGGTTTACGAAATCGTTTTATACTCCCGTTAGGGTTATATAAACACTCGACCCCAGTATCGCACCTTACCTACCTTTCGGTGATAAGGATAACTCTATAGGAGGATTAAGAA
Organism: Przewalskia tangutica; assembly: GCA_029844215.1. Classification (NCBI taxonomy): domain Eukaryota; kingdom Viridiplantae; phylum Streptophyta; class Magnoliopsida; order Solanales; family Solanaceae; genus Przewalskia; species Przewalskia tangutica. Next base: position 21,383,143 of record CM056730.1, on the reverse strand, counting down.
CAAAAACCTAGTTGACCGTCACGCACAATGCGCAAAATTAGGGTTGTTAAGCCTCTCATCAACGCTACATAAATAATTGAGGTATTTTCATCCCCAATCCAAGAATATCTACCCAACTTACAACATATTCACAATCCCCCCCTTCCTGAATCTGATTAGAAATCATATAGTGATAATTAGTTGTCAATTAATTACCAAGAATTCAACTCAATTATTGGATAGATCTCACAATAAGAAAAATAACCATAAGCATGCATTAATTTATAACATAAGTTTCTAGAGATTCAACATGGAAAGCCCTATAGAGGAATTAGTTCCTAGCCATTGACATGACAAGAACTAATCCCATGTTCATCATACAAAAACTGAAATAAAGTAAAAGAAAGAAAAAAAAAATTACTTAAGAATGAGTCTCCAAGCCTAGCATCCAACGGTTGTGTTGTGGAATATTTACAAGATGGATTGGTGGAAGGATGGATGTAGAATGGTGAATGGTGGAATGGAGAATGAATAATTCTTCTAATGATGTAGAGTATTTATAGCCAAAGAATCCTTTTGGTGAAGGGTTAGGGATTTTGTAAGTAGGAAAAGTTATTAGAATCCTTTTAGGTAAGGGTTTTAAGGTAGGAAAAGTTATCCCTTTAGGTAGGAAAATTTATCCCTTTAGGATTCTGAAAACATGTCAAATTCGGCCCAAACTTCATAAATCTCGGCGTCGCTGCGCGCAGATCGGCGCCATGAGCTCAAGATCAGCAACTTTCGGACTTAGAAGACATTGGGCGCCATGGCCACTTTTCCAGCGCGGTGACATTTTTCTGGCGAATTCGTTTCCGTCCTACTTCGCCTCGATCTCCTCTCTAATTTTCAGAACTTCTTAGACTTTATTTCTTGGCCCTTTTAGTGTGCAATTCCATCTCTTTTATGCTCATTTCATCTCCTTTTCGTCATTTCTCCATTTTTGACCGCTGTGACACAAAAGAAAGGAAAACGACCCTAATACTATACTAAACATAAATAAAATGAGTAAAATACTAACTAAAAATGACTCAAAAAGTGTATATAAAATACACCGATTAAATACCCCCAAACTTAACCTTTGCTCTCCCTCGAGCAAAGATCAAAAATATAAACAAAGACGTGAAAGAAAAGAATATAAAATGACTCAAAGACATTTGATCAAATTGCTGTATAATTGTCACTTAGAAAAGCATAAAGGTTAGTAGGATAATATGTAGGAACATATATCATGGATTTTTAGCATTCTAAACACTTAAAGTCAGATATTTCGCAAATTCAATTTAATCATGCTAAATGGAAGTAAGAATACCTAACTATGCATGCCAATTTTAAAATCCTATGGCCTGTTCACTTGCTATTCTCCACTAATCATGGATACACATATTAGAGATCTTCAGGGCTTTTCAGGGTTGTAATGTAGGCTTAGGCAGGGGTAGGTAAAAATAGGCATTTTAGGCTTATTATGTGTACCATAAGCTCTTTGGCTTTTCATTGTTTCCCTTTTCTTTTGATTCTTTCCTTCACTTCAATTCGATCTTTCTCCTCTTTTGTGTTGGGAGAGTGAAGTGTATAATAATGACAAACACCCCCAAACTTAGGCTTTTGCCTATTTCTTATTACCCTTTTTTATTGGGGTGCATCAACGTTGTTCACTCTTTTTGTCTTTTTTTTAACACATTTTATTCCACTATTTCACATTTTTACTTATGGCACAATTTGTGGGAATATCGGGTGTCAAAGAAGAAGTTTCAATTTTTAGGCTCAATGGGGCTGACTAGGGATATATTTAAAGTCCGGGATAGAAAAGAGTGGTAAGAATTGACTATCAAAGAAATGCCTGAGTCATCTCCCTAACATGCATATCCTAACTATTTCGCCTCAAATATCAAGCAATCATAACACATAAGTTTAATCACTAACAATGCATAAATCAAGCAAGATACCCCAAATAGTTTGATTTCGTGAATTTTTGGCATATCTATCCTAAGTGTTCAGATGGTTGCTTCTAATTCCACTACATTATTCCACTTTTCTTCACTAGGCGTTTCAAGTAACTACAACATGCATGATCTTAAAAAAAAAATTATGACTCAAAAAAAATTACTCAAAAATACACAAAACAATTCGAAACGACTCAAAACAATAAAACATCCCCCCAAACTTAAATCACACATTGTCCCCAATGTGTGCAAGACTCAAAGAAAATAAAAGAAAAAGGACAACTTACTGACACAACACAGCGGTCATAACGGAGGTCTAGGAGGAAAAATTATGGAATTTGCACGGAAATATAGCTCTCAAGTTCCGCGGCACGATATTCAATACGCTGCTAATCGTGGGTTCTTCGAGTTCCGCATGGCCTCGATTCAGCCGCGACGATCTTTCCTTTTTTCGGCGTTTTTGCTTTTTCCTCGGTTTCACTTTTCACCCACCACATCCAACAACACAAAACAAGAACCCTAGACCGTGAGACTGTTTCAAGACAAAATAAAATAAAATAAAGATGTAAATTAAAATAACATAATTAAAAATATTGGGTTGCCTCCCAACAAGTTGTCTTTAACGTCTTTTAGCCGGACGCAATTAACCTTTTCGAGTGCCCATTGGATCCTTCTGCGAACTGCTTGCAATCCGCAGAGTTATTGTTGTAGGTCTCAATTTCCCTACGACCATTTGTTCAAACAAGAGCCTTACATATACAATTATCCCCCAAGTAGGCTTGTCTTTTATGCTTTCTATAATGTAGGAATCCGTGAACTTCTACATCTCTCAACTCTGTGGGTACCTGATGGTATGGGCTTCCTAATTGGGAATCAGTGATAGCTAGTGGTGTTTCTTCGTAATAGGTGCAAGAAAAGAATTTCCACGTAATCCAAGAAGGTAAATAATTGGATCTCTGCAATCTTTTCCTTCTCTACACCAACTATCTCACCAGATTCTTCAATAGTTGGGTGTGGTTCAGGCTCCTCAATTTGCTGTTCGCTGTTCAAAATCACCTCGACTTATGGGTTCTGGGCGCCGCGGCCTGTCTCGAATCTTCTACGCGCCGCGTTCGCCATCGGCGCGGCCGCTGCTGCCGCGACCTCTATCTCCCGATTCGCATCCTTCGGTCAATTGCACGACATTGTGTTTCCTCATTGCCTACCCCAGTGCAGATTGCTCTTCTTGCGTTTATTTGTTGAATATGATCGCGAGTTACGCTATTTATGCGTTTCCAACTTCTTCATGGCCATTCTCGTTTCGCCTATGAACCGATTTTGGTACCTCGTGAGACCGAGTATAGCTTCGTAATTCCTCCTCTCTTCCTCTATGGTTGGAGCTCGATCATATCGATGAGAAATCCATGTCTTAAAGACCCCTGAGATGAATCAAAACCAACAACGAATCACGGCACACTTGTTTTTTTTTTTCAAAAGAAAATAAAATAAATAATTTAAAGAAACAAAAATAAAAACCAAATTAGAAATTAAAAATAGACAAATTTGATATTGAACTATGCCTAATCCCCGGCAACGGCGCCAAAAACTTGATGCGCGGTAAGATGCACACACTTTAAACGCAAGTGAACGTTATCGTGACAAGTAGTATAGTCTTGATAAGACCGAATATCGTCCACAAGGATTAGGGTTCAATTACCAACTATCTATTTTCTAGTATCTATTTGGTGAATTGATAATTGATTTGTTGTTTATAACTAAGAATTATGCAAGCTATTTAAATATAAAGATTTATTTTAGTGGTGATGAGAATAGGGCTTCCATGTATCCTTACTATCCGCTTATGCTACTTACTAATGCATTAACTTATGGTATTCTTCTTTTGGAGAAAGCAGGTTTACGAAATCGTTTTATACTCCCGTTAGGGTTATATAAACACTCGACCAAAGATCGCGCCTTACCTACCTTTCGGTGATAAGGATAACTCTATAGGAGGATTAAGAACAAAAACCTAGTTGACCGTCACGCACAATGCGCAAAATTAGGGTTGTTAAGCCTCTCATCAACGCTACATAAATAATTGAGGTATTTTCATCCCCAATCCAAGAATGTCTACCCAACTTACAGCATATTCACAATCCCCTTCCTAATCTGATTAGAAATCATATAGTGATAATTAGTTGTCAATTAATTACCAAGAATTCAACTCAATTATTGGATAGATCTCACAATAAGAAAAATAACCATAAGCATGCATTAATTTATAACATAAGTTTCTAGAGATTCAACATGAAAAACCCTATAGAGGAATTAGTTCCTAGCCATTGACATGACAAGAACTAATCTCATGTTCATCATACAAAAACTGAAATAAAGTAAAAGAAAGAAAAGAAAAATTACTTAAGAATGAGTCTCCAAGCCTAGCATCCAAGGGTTGTGTTGTGGAATATTTACAAGATGGATTGGTGGAAGGATGGATGTAGAATGGTGAATGGTGGAATGGAGAATGAATAATTCTTCTAATGATGTAGAGTATTTATAGCCAAAGAATCCTTTTGGTGAAGGGTTAGGGATTTTGTAGGTAGGAAAAGTTATTAGAATCCTTTTAGGTAAGGGTTTTAAGGTAGGAAAAGTTATCCCTTTAGGTAGGAAAATTTATCCCTTTAGGATTCTGAAAACATGTCAAATTCGGCCCAAACTTCATAAATCTCGGCGCCATGCGGTAGATCGGCGCGCCGCTCAAGATCAACAACTTTCGGACTTAGAAGACACGTTGCCATGCATTTTTCGCCTGGGCCAAGGCGCGGTGATATTTTTCTCGAATTCGTTTAATCGACTTTTTCTCGTCCGCCCGTCGATCTCTCTCTAATTTCGAACTTAGACTTTATTTCGCCCTTTAGTGTGCAATTCCATCTCTTTATGCTCATTTCATCTCCTTTTCGTCATTTCTCCATTTTTGACATGTGACACAAAAGAAAGGAAAACGACCTAATACTATACTAAACATAAATAAAATGAGTAAAATACTAACTAAAAATGACTCAAAAAGTGTATATAAAATACACCGATCGGTGGCGTCGTGGAACTCGCCCGTAGCACTCCTCTCAGTAAGGATCGGGCTGTGCCTCGTGGCCCTCTGTGTCCTACTAGCGACTCCTCAATCGCCTTGCCTTCGGGCTCGGGTTGCTGCGTGGAGGCATAGCTGTACATAAGAATGTGTTAGAAAGAGTCCAACTTATAACACGGCTCTAAGGCACGATCTCGAGTGAGAAGAATGGAAACCAATCCTAAATATCCTGCAGCCTCACGATTATTGGTGTGCACAACACACCGATAGTCAAGACTTACTAGATACGGTCAGACACTTTCCGAGGATTAAGCGCTCGATACCACTTTTGTCACGACCGATCCGGGCGTGGATCGTGCCTACCCGCACCCAAGTAGATATACATCAGAGTAACCAGCGGAATATAAACTTACCAACAGAAAAACAGTGAAAAGAGAGAAACAGTTTAACCCAGAAAAAGTTGCCTTCGGCGTATATATAAAAGCGAGCGATACATCCCAAATTTACAACAGGACTACTGCACTTAAGAATGTAAACAACTATGACGGGACAGGGCCCCGCCATACCCCTGAATGTACACAAATCTACAGCGACAGATAAATCATACCCAAAAGATAAGCCTCCGGAGAAACGGGGCTTTCCCAAAAGCAGAACGGCGATCCTAGGAGCGGGGATCAACAACCGGAGTACCTCTACCTGCGGCATGAACGCAGCCCCCCCGAAGGAGGTCGATAACAGTACCAAGTATGTGAAAGCGTAGCATCTTGAAATAAAATCATAACATTTTAAAACCAATTCACAAATACGTATGAAACAACCCAAGTTAACCGCACATAGTGCCACAGCATAAACAAGAGTAAAGTAGATGTAACATAACTGGTCTTTTCTAGGCTGCTAATGATCGAAGCAAGGCCAATCGCCCATAGTATCATTATGCGAGCCTAATCTCGACTCTCAGAGTCCGCATAGGTCCTCGGACCGCATGAGGTACTCGCCGCGACGGGGTAGCAATCCCGCAGATCAACACGAATCCCGCACCGCGTGGCCACACATGGACCGCGTGAGGTATTCTCGATCGGCGTAACACATCCGGAGTTATCATCCGGAACTCCCGACTCGCGATAGGTCACGTGAACTCAAGATGAGGTATTCCTCGCATCGGGGGTAGCTAACCCGCAGCTCGTAACAAGTCAGGGGGGTAAGTGATATAATACCAGCACAACAGGCTTATCGTTAAACAACATAAGCACAACAAGAAAAACCCCCTTACACAAACGTCACAAGATACTAACACAAGTAGCATCATAACATGTTTACTTACCAAACCAACTTACCACACCTTCAGAAATCTTTACAAGGCTTTTATAAACAAATAAGTAAACCGTTCCTTTTATCTTTCTTAAGTCGTTATACCTAACTTCCCATAAAGCTAGTATAACACTTAAGCTTTTTTAAAACCAAGTATTACTTTTCTTCCAAAAATGATTCATAACTCTTTTTTTGAAATATTCAAGATTCTTATTATTAAGAACTCAAGTCCAAAGACATCAAAGTGAAACCAAATTTAGTTTAACACACGTACGTCTACCGTACTATATATATTTCACAAATATCATGCTCAAAGGGATAGAAAGAATCACATACCTCCTCGGCTAAATCCACTTGCCGAGTCGAATATGTCGCGCGCAGAGTGTCAACCTATAATAGTCAAAATACGCTTATCAACTTCTAGTTTTACGTAGGATTCTTCTAAGTAAGATCTCTTATTCTACGGAAAATTGGGCAGCACTTCCCCCGTTTCTACTCACTTTTCCATCTTTTTCAAGGCCCGGTAACCGTAATTAACATACTATTTTTAAGGTGCAATAATTCCGATATTTAAAGAAGGGGATCACACGCCCAAACGGAACGCGATTAACAATCTTCCCCTTAACAACAACAATAATTAAAGAAGGGGATCACACGCCCAAACGGAACGCGATTAACAATCTTCCCCTTAACAACAACAATAAATAAAGAAGGGGATCACACGCCCAAACGGAACGCAATTAACAATCTTCCCCTTAACAACAACAATAAATAAAGAAGGGGATCACACGCCCAAACGGAACGCGATTAACAACCTTCCCCTTAACAACAACAATAAATAAAGAAGGGGATCACACGCCCAAACGGAACGCGATTAACAATCTTCCCCTTAACAACAATGTAAATACAGTCCAAAGTAAATACAGTCCTTAAGTTGGGGTCCTTGACCAACTTTTACAATTTTACTTATCCAATTACTTCATTAGTCTTCCAACTTATATTCCAATCTTAATATAAGTTATAGTTACTTTGTTATTAACTTCTTAGCAAGTAATGGATACATTTTTACCATTTTAATGGCTAATATGCCAATTCTTCTTTTAACAAGTTAACAAGATCCAAATCTTTCCAACTTACTCCACATATCTTATACTCCATAAAATACTTCCAATATACATATTAATCAACTTCACAAAGAGGTTAAGGTTCATTACCTCAAATAGCCCAAAAATATCCAAGACTTAAAGTCGCTCCTAAGCAAGTTTTAGCTCCAAATCTTTAGGTTCCAAAACACCACAAGTCACCCTTTGAAGCTCCAAACCAACTTCTATACAAGAACCAACTCAAACAAGTGAAGAACACTTAGGTTCTATTCTTGCTAACTCTCGGCCAAGGGGAGTTTTTAGAGGCTAGGGTGTAAAATCTTGTCTAACTCTTGGTTACTAATCTTCCTAATACATCAAGGAAGAACACTTAGAAGTTTAAGAATTCTTGGACAATGTTTGGTTAAGCAAATTGGGGTTGGACGAGAACAAGGTAAGGGAGAGGGAAAATATTTTCAAGTCTTGAAATGTTCTAAGTGTGGAAGATTTTCATCAACTAGAGGGGTTTAAATAAGACCACCGAGGGCTAGGATTGAAGCATGTGTATGGTGTAGATTGGGGACATGTGTGTGTGTGGGTCCCTCTTGCCCATTTGCCCAACAAATATCTTGCAAGACTTTGACCACTTGACTTGGCCACTTGTCCACAAAAATCGTCCAACATGGGCCCATGTGGGGTGACACATGTCTCCCTCCTATTGGTCCAAAATATTTCATCTCTCGGAAAAATCCGTAATTGGTTAAAATATTAAAAACGTAAAATTTTCTTCACAAGGTTCGGAATCTTTTCCGTTGGAAATTCTCAACTTCAACCTTAACCTAATTAGGGCTTATGCAACTGTACATACGTCCTCACATACATACTCTGGAACTACGGGGTATAACATTTAGCTTCCAGACAGATCTTGATAATTTCAAGTCTCAGTCTGGTTATACCTTTATTTTCAATGGTGGATCAGTGAGTTGGAAAAGTTCCAAGCAAGCTACAACTGTTGATTCAACAACTGAAGTCGAGTACATTGCTGGATCGGAAGTTGGTAAGAAAGTTGTCGCGATATTTGAGTTCCTGAAGGAACTAGGGGTTGTTCCAAGTGTCACTTGTCCAATAACGATTTATTGTGACAACACTGGTGCGATTGCGCAAGCTAAGGAACCAAGATCAACAAACATAAACAAGCATGTACCAAGGAAATACCACATACTCAGAGAGATCGTGGAGAATGAAGAAATAAGATTAGACTATGTTCACACAGATAATAATCTGACTGATCCGTTTACTAAACCATTAAGCTTAGTTAAGCATAATGGTCATTTTGAAAATATGGGTATTAGATACATTGGAGATTGTCTCTAGGCTAAGTGGGAGAATAAAAATATGTATGTCCTAGAGACAATCATTACTAGGGACAAATGTACTTGAACTCATTTGTATTATTAATAAGATTAATATATTTATGGCATTTGTGATTATTGAGTTATTATTTGATTGTTTGTAATTATTCATTAATGTACATCCCTTGAGCTTACGTTGTCATTAATAGAGTGAGTTATTAATGATAGAGCGTAACTCTTAAAGTAGCCTCGACTAATTATCATCGAGAATGGGATATCGATGATATGTTATAATTCGACATATGGTCTGCATCACATTCTTAGAGAATGTAGTGTGTCTCACTTGCTATTAGTAATGATTACTAGTGATGGACACATGAATACTTTTAGAAAGTATTGGTATGCCTTGCTGATAAACTATTTGTTATATATGTCTAGAGTGTTATCAGCGTGTGAGAGATAAAGGGGTCTTTGACTTAAGGTCAATACACACCTTGTTTGCGAAGTAATGTACTTTGACCCTGTCCTAAGCTTAAATTCCTTTTATGATAAGATACGTCGTGTGTTGGGTACATTGCGATGTAAACTAAAGTGGTACTTGAGCCAAGAATATGATTCATTCCTCGATTGGATATTCGAGAGAACACTCAACTTCTCAGTGATATTAGGTCGACCAAGTCATTGGCCAATGCAAGAGACATATTTAGAATATGGTCTAGTTGTCGAATAATATAGATGAGATAAAGTGATCAAACTATTTGGATAGACACATGGCGAATCCTAAGCTTAATCGAGTGTGTCGCGAATGAAAGAAATTTATCATCTCACATAAGGGTTATGTTTGCTGGATTCATGTAAAAGTACTTCACATATTGAGTTCGTCATACGACGCAGTCTAGGAGTTTCGTCATACGGCGCAGTCGCGTGCCAAATAATATTAACTGTAAGTTATATGTTCATGTCTTTACATGTTTCAATTGTAACGTAGCCATAAAAGACGGAATCGTTGGGGCAAGTAAGCAAAACAATTTTTTTAAACTTCCGTTGTGCTTTACTTACGTGTTTTGGACCCAACAACACCCTTCAACAATAACGTATATATCATTTATCTTGCATAAAATAAACTGAGCCTATTTTGCAATAAAATGAAAAGTAGGAGGTAATCTTTCAAAATAAATTAATATGCCTCTTCGAGCAAATTTTTTGAATTTTCTTATTAAACCTCGAACTTGAGACGTTGAAAAGATGAAAAAAAATATAGTCCGTTTCACCATATCTCTGGAGGGAAAGAAGTCTGTCTTTCGTCATGAAAAAATCAATATCTTCTTTTGGGAAAAATAAACTGAATATTTTATCTTCACATAGTATAAAATATAACCCACTTGTTAATAGTTTTTTTTTATTCCTAAAATATCTTAATAAGCATATTTAATCTTCAATTATTCAAAGTGTACATTTTTATCATTTTCTTATGAATATTTAAAAACTTCCAAAATTATTACCTGCTTAATTGCTTGTATGTTATGCGAAACTTGTACCATTATTTCATATTTTAAGAGGATGATTGTAGTATAATAATGGGACGGGTTTATAATTTACATTTGATGGGTTTAACATTAAGAAACTGATCAAAAACTCATTCCACTTTTGAAATATATGTTCAATTTTGTAAGATGGTATTAATCTCCCTTGGAGAGTCTTTCATTAATATCAAGGTATATATAGAGTAATATTCATCCCTTATACAATAGGAATCCTAAGCCTATACAAAAAAAAGAATCATAGTCTTACCATAATTATATTTACACAATATATGGAAATATTCTAATTATGGATAGGGAATATAATATTTTCTATATTTACACGTTTACACACCCTCGATCGAATGGATGAGGCTGAGGAGATCGAATCAGTAGAAACAAGTCGAGAAGTCTTTTGGTAAATATATCTGCATATTAATAGGATGATGGAACATGTAACACTCTATGGTTATTAAACAACAGGTGTGCTATAGCCAAGGATGATAAGGATCCATTTGTTTAAAAGAGATTTGAGTTTTTGAGTAGATGAGGGTGAAATGCAACTGGATTAGGAGACTGTTGCGGGCTTGAACTGGCCATTAGTTTGCTAAAGATAACAATTCATTTAATTTGTGTATTAATTAGTGGGAATTTGTTGAGTCTAGAAGGAATAGATTGGTAGATATGACAGAATATACACGTACTCATGTATATTTGGTATATAATTTATAGAATTTTTTTACAAGTGTAATTGCGATAGTAATCTTATATTAGAAAAAAGTAAATTTAATTGTCATAGTAGAGATTATATATCATGTATATATACATTTTATATTAATAAAAATAATCAAGAGATTATTCTCTTTCATGATAAATAGTGTAGGGCAAACTTTTCATTCTCCAAAGATTTGTAGCTTCTGCCGCCCTACTCTCGTCGGTCGTGACTACCTCCCACTCCCTTCAATTTTTCTTCTTCTTTCGATTCCCTACTTCTCCTCTTGCTTTTTCATCATGTCTACAACAAAGAACACATTTCATCCTGCCCTTGTAGTCTCCAATATCAAGAACAACTGTTGACACCCAATTTTGACCATCTCTCCCATTAATAATCAATAAAATTAAACTAATTTTAAACACCGCAAAAAAAGAAAATTAAATACACACATATATAAACATATACATACATAAATAAATAATTTAATAATAACATCGCACTTATATAAAGCATTAAACAATCTTTAAATATAAGGTCCGCATTTATTAATATTCAAAGTAATTTTATAAATATTATTCATAATTTGAACCCCCACTTATTTCTCATTAATTAAAACTAATACAAAATTTAAAACTCTACCCATCAACCCAAACATTAAATAGGCCCAAAAAACCGCAGCCCAAAAGCATGTTCTCCCGACCTTTAATTTGTCCCATGGCCCAAAATTAAGCCTAAACCCACCAAGCTTTTATCTCATCTTCCCAAAGCCTTGACCTAAATAAAACAAAGGGAAACCAGTAAATCCATTTCTCAATCGCCGATAAACACACCAAATCACATCTTTCCTTCCCAAAATTTCTTATATCCAAATTGTATCCAAATCAGTACCACAAACCTTACCAAAATTGAATCTCTCATCCCAAATCAAGACTTACCATAAACTTTCCCTTACAATTAAAAGTCACCAAAAAAATTGAAATTTAAAATCTTTACCATAATCGAATTCGTCATAAATTAGCACCAAATCAGTACCGAAAATCCTATCAAAATCGCCCTTAAGATTGTGAACAAATCAGTCCAAACGGTACCAAAATCTTACCAAACTTGGAACCCAAATCAAGGCTATAAATACCAATCGATTTGCACATATACAGGGGGGAAATGAGCAGTCCAGGAGTCAATCGACTCTCACCATAAGAAAACCTTCAATACAATCCGAAAACCAGCCGACGGAAATATCATAAAACATAGAGAAAAAGCATAAAATATTAGTAGTTCAGCATGTAATAAAATTCGAAAAATTGGCAGAGAATCATTCGAAAATTAGCATTCTAGGAGGGAAACAGTCCAGACCCCTTTTTACCGTCAATACACCTTCAAACAACAGTCAAGCAAGCCTAGATATCAATTCCCTAAAAGCAAAAATCAAAGGCATCGGTCCCTCAAATTGCATCACAACAAAACCTCCGAGTGGATCGATAACTTGATACGCTGTCTCAGTTCGCTGTCCGGAGAAGGTAAACTCAACTCTCTCTCAATTCCCTTTTATTTATGTGTAGTACTGTGTAGTTTGTTGAATACAATTTACTATGTACGCTGTTTTAGTATTCATTAAAGTGAAGTTATAATTTAGATTAATTCAGGATTGGTATAATGATATGTGTGACGCTCTTTTACTGCAAAGATTGTGATTTTTAGGAAGTTAAGAGTTAAGAGGGCATGTTGGGAAATCAGTTTCTATATGTGGTGTATGCTTGGAGTTGAGCATGCATATTATTCATGTACTTCATATGCAACATCCCTGTTTAAGTTGAGCCTTAGTGTAAGTGTCAGTGAAGTGTTTTCATATTGCAGGGTTAATCAGATGCCGCATTTTTGTTTGACATGAATGTGGTCTGATGAGGTTCTATGCGTGAATGCCATAATGAGTTATTATAGTCCTAAAGTTCAATGGATGTTTGTTTGGAATGTTTATCTGTATGACCTCGTGTCGTTTGTTTGTCTATTTTTCATAAGTTGTATTAACTTTATGAATATTCCCAAATAATCAGATTGCATTCTAATTTATATTTTGTTGTCCCTTCCTGTGCACGCTTTAAGACTGCGCTTTAATAAGAACATGTTGTTTGCTGCTTTGGTCCAATTCCTTTTGGATTGCCGAACTAATATTTTTTATGTGCACTTTGATTTCATGTTAACATTTATTTTAGAACACATGATAATCCTTATCTTTTTCTTATTTTTTACATGAAATGCATCAGAGCAAATGAAGAGTCTCAATACGAGACTCATCAAGACTCTCGCCAAATGAAGACCCACATCTATGTGTAGCCCGCATCGGCAACCGCATCCGCGTCAGAAATTCCAAACCGCAGGCGAATAGCATCGCCACTCTTCGAGTCTTCTTTCTAATTTCCTACCCTGCCCCATTCATTTGTTGTAATTATTTGCATAACGCTACTCTAATTAGTAGAACACTTAGAATAGTTAAACCTTGAATCAATAAATTAGAAAGTAATTGGGTATTAGGAATTTGGCCTTCCCCTAGTTATTTATCTTAGGCTTGTCTTGCATGTCTAATCTTTTGCCAAATAATTTAATTTGCATATCTAATCATGAAATTTAGGCATAGATTCTTCTCAATTGCAAAATTAAGTATTTTCATGCATCATGCCATACTTATGTTAATCAAGATTAAGTTAGCAAGTAAATATATGCATTTAGTGAACGAATCAACGAATCAACTTTGCATCATTTTTATAAATGCATACATTTAAACTTTACGTATATTTTTGTACTATTTAGTCTTATAATTTTTTTATCAAAAATGTGTTCTTTTATAAAACACTTGCAGCCTCTTTTTTAAACATGCATTTCCTCTAACATAATAATCATCCTAGGTTTGGCAGGACAACCGCAAGTTAGCGGATCTTAGAGGGTGCCTAATCTCTTCCCTCTAGATTAATAAAGAACTCTTACCCAGAATCTCACACTAGTTTTGCAGACCATTAAGATGGAGTTAATGTTGACTTTAACCTAGTTGACATTTAGGTGTCCTAATTCACCCAAACTAATTAGGTGGCGACTCCGCGAACCCTTTAGCATTTTTAGCACTTTTAGCACCTTTTAGCATTTTATTTATTTCTAACAAGTGGCAGGATTCGCTGAATAATGTCGCGGTCGAAAAAGGGTGTGACAGAAATTGCGACTCCACTGGGGATAAGCAGATTTTTTACCACAACAGACCTAGGATTATTATTGAGCATTACTTTTTGCATTTAATTTTCTTGTGTGTTGTGAATTACTTTTATTTGTAACTGCTGTAATTGCTACTTTCTTTTAATGCTTTCCTTAGCTGGCATTCCGTTCATACTTTTTTCACTCTGGAAAATTCACACTATCACACACTACACACGATGGTGTGCTTCGCACACCCGTAAATTTCTTTCAAATACCTAAATTTTAGGAGAGTTGTCGCCTGCGCGGAGTAAGATCGGTTCGTCTGGTCAGCCGCGTAGCCTTCTCACTCGAGTTGTCCGCTCGGAAATCTTGCGTCTAGTAAAGCAAAATCTTAGTAAACTAAAGATAGATCTATACCACCCTTTTTATATTAAGGCATGCATGCATTTACCTTAGGTGGGTTGATCCTTGGTATCGTGTCCACAATTAGGAAAACACCAAACTGGTCAACGGGTTTCACAACCCAACGGCCCAACAACATATTATGTGCTGCATGATCATGATAAATGGATCCAAGCCAAAAGTGACATGCCAAACTTGGAAAACGTAAATTCATTTTTCGCATTTGTATCATGACTACTGTAAGCACAATTTAGTCTTAGGCTTATATTGTTATTACAAATTTTAGCTTTATTTACCAACCCAAAGCATCTCAATCCAATGACTTGGACTCGTTTGTCATAATTGTGCATATGTGGCGTTTAGGCCTACCTCTGATATAAAGAGGCTCCCAATACGTGTTTAGGACTCGCTTTTTTGCAATATGCTTGATATGTGTTAATCATATGTCTTACACTAACTCAGTTTGATGCATTTTAAAGGATTTATCACTTTCTCCAAGATCGATTTGTATTTGACTAAGCAATGATAGAGCATTAGTACTTCACAAGGTCAAAGGCAAGGAACGAAGACATGACTGATTCAAGAGAATCTGAGCAGAATGGTTTGGGACCCACCCTTGTTCCTATAGACAAAGCAAAGGCCTAAAAAGAAAAAGCACTACAGATCAAGTTGAATACCTCGCCCAACTGCCGCAACAAATGACAACTATGCAGGCCGAAATTGAGAGGCTCCGGAATCTCACCAACCCATCCATGAGCCTAAATACCCCACTCCAGCCTATTTATCCAAACATTCAAAATCCTGCACCTTACTACCAATACCCACCTACTCCATATCCCAATTATCCCACATCATTCAGCGATGATGAAATAGAGTTGTTGGCAACTCTTGATGCTACGGTACTCCAGTAGATTTATTTCACCATCTCTACTGACCTCTTGCAGACTATTATTGAACCCGACGCCACGACAATGGAAGCTTGAAATAGGTTGCGTGATATATTCCAAGATAACAAAAATTCTCGTGTCATGACCCTTGAGCAGGAATTCTCCCACATCAACATGAAGGATTTTTCGAATTCCTCAGCCTATTGTCAAAGGCTCAAGGAGTTGTCGGATCAACTCAAGAACGTTGGCGCGCCCGTCACGAATGATTATCTTGTTCTTCAGATGGTTGCATGCCCATCTTAGGCTTATAACGGCGTTGGAACTCTTCTTCGTCAAAGCAATCCTCCCCTGTCGTTCTACCAAGTGCGTTCCATACTCACCTTAGAATAAGTCGGATTGGGTAAAAAGGTGACAACCGAAGTTAATTCCGCCATGATGGTAGCCACATCCCGCGACACCAATGACCCTCACTCCTTCTCGGAATATTATAGACAAAATATTAATAATAGTGGCGGTAAAAAGGGCCAAAATCAGAAAAATGGTGGCAAACACCGAGGCGGTGGAACGGGACCGAAAATAACCCCCGGATCGAACGGGGCCGGACTGAATTTTTCGGTCCGGTCTTCGATCCGATCTTTCTGGATTTTCGTTCCTCGGTCCGGTCCGGTCCGAGGGTTTTGTGCTGTCCTAGTGATGAGTGTGCTATGAATTGGAAATTTTGTTAATTTTATAATTATTTCTTTTATCTGGAACAAAATTATAAAAAAAACTATTAACGTTGTGGCAGAATCAGAAAGTGAGTGGCTCAACAACACCCAATTTAGATTTGATATGAGCAAGAGCTGAATAAAATCCACTTAAAAGTTATTTAAAGGGTAAATACATGTAAAGTTAAATTTATGGAAATAAGTTAAGGGAGGATTTTATGTGTTTTGTACTTTTTGTTTGTTAGTTTCTCTTATTTTTGGGAATTTTCGAGATTTAGCAGAAAAATGGTCTCTTTAACATAAAATAGAAAACTTTTTACCAAATATTTTGTATTCCCTCCATTTTCTTTTTAAGTGATTTTTAGAAATTTGACACATCCATTAAGATAGTCACCTAATAGCATTTCTTTAATATATAATTATATATAAGGAAAAATATAAAAATGTTTTGAAAGATTTTTTAGAAATTTATTTTCGGTTTCTTAAAATAATACTTATTTTGAAAATAATTTTTAAAAAAGCTAAAAATCACTAGTAACTTACATCATCTTTTTATATAAGGACGAATTTAGAAGGTCATTTACGAATTAACATAAATTCAATAGTTTTCAACTAAAATTTGTATATATATTAAAATTTTCACTATATATCTTTATAATATTTAATTATAGATCCAATTATTATTATTATTATTATTATTATTATTATATTACTTTAAAATTGTTAAAAATATCCATAAAATGGCAGCCCGGTGCACTAAGTTCAAGCTATGCGCGGAGTCCGAGGAAATGTCGAATCACAAAATCTATTATACACAATTTTATATTATAATTATGCAAGAAGTTGTTTTCACAACTATTCAATACCTAGTGTTACATAATCGAACATGTACTTGAGGGTGCAAAACAAAATGTTGAAACTAGATCCATGAAACTCATCGTAATTAATGTGTAAGAAAGATGAAAGCTCCCTCTAAATTAAATGGTGGAAAGAACACAAGAAATAATATCATTGGCAACACTAAACATGAACTGACATAAATAATTTCTAGAGAATCACTACAATAAACCTTCAAATGAAGTTAGCATCAGGCTAAAGAAGATAATTGGCTAATCTAAAACGAACATTAGGACTAAGTCTACGTTCAGCGAAAAATTATGCATCCAAATAAACAGAAATAAATACACTACCTTGACTAATGTAACAAAAAAGGTTTGATTTCTTTTTAAGGCCAAGATGGCGTGTTTATTATTAATGACATCTTTTACTTGATAAAAAAAATTAATGTAACAAAAAATGTAAGTAGTGAATACAAATGCTCAGGTCAGTAGACTTACTAAAGCCATTCAAGTAACCAAAGCAATAAGAATTACATTTCCTCTTTATCAATCCATCAGAACAAACCCTTTTCAAAACCTCTCACCTGCATGCACAAATGAATTAAACCTATCAGCCGCGGCGCTTGAACTGCAGTCCTCTCTGAAGTTTTGGCACCGCGACGCCTCATCAGTAGGTTGCGACGCTGATGACGGTGGTGGAGAATGTTGGTCACTCGAAGAATGGCGTCGCAGCGCTGACGACGGGACAAAGAAATTTTCGTCCCTGGAAGAATGGAGCCGCGACGCCTCCATGATCGGCAACGGCGCTGATGACGTTGATGACTATATTTGACTGAGAATGATGAGAGAAATGACACTCGTCAAGAAAGGAGTAATTCGATTTTTGGAATTTTTGAAGATTCGAAAACGGGAATGTGATCTCATCGAATGTGACGTGACGAGAGATGTGCATTTGACGAGTGGACAAGTCATAACATAGATAGCCCCTATGGTTCGGCGGGAAGCCTAGGAAGACACATGGAGTGGACTGGGGGGCTAGTTTGTGAGGAGCAGTAGAGGCAAGGTTAGGATAACATAGACAGCTGAATATCCGTAGATAATCATAAGAGGGAATCTATGATAGAGGATTTCGATAGGGGTCATATTGTGAAGGGTGCTAGTTGGGAGAATATTTAGAATGTATTCTGACATTTTAGCAGCATATACCAGCAGGACGAAGAGAGGCATGAATCAATAGAGTGTGAATCATATTGTTAATGGTGCGGATGATTCTTTCAGCTTTACCGTTTTGTGGGGAGGTGTGGGGCAGTAGAAACGAAAGATCATGCCATTATTAGTACAAAAACGGTGAAACATAGAGTTGTTGAATTCACGACCATTATCGCACTGAAAAGATTTTATACCTTTTTCAAACTGTGTTTGAATGAATGTTCGAAACTCAAGAAATTTGGCAAACACTTTCAATTTAAATTTGAGAGGATATAACCAAAATTAGTGGGAAAAATCATCTAGTAAGACAAGATAATATTTATGACCGAGATAACTAGCAATAGGTGATGTCCATAAATCGACATGTATAATATCAAATGGTGCAAAGGTAATACTAGTAGATGATTTAAATGGAAGACGAGTATGTTTGCCTAAAGAACAAGAAACACAGTTTTGGGCAAGTTTCCCATTATTACAAGTAATGAAATTATTGCCTCTAAAAAAATTAAAAACTGGGGCTCCTGGATGACCAAGACTATTATGCCATGTTGATGAAGAAATAGCTGCTAGAGAGACGGGAGAGCAAGATCCGACAGCGGAGGTGGAAGGGAATGGATAGAGATCCCCGTGCTATTGCATCTAGATAATTCACAGTGAAACCAAAAGGGTCAAAGTCAACAGAGACAGAGTTATTACGAGTAAATTTGCGGACATAAATTAGGTTCTTAATGATGTGTGGGACACATAGGACATTTTTAAGGGAGAAAGGTGGATGAGTAGGTGGTGTGTAGGATGTATCATAGCCATGTATTGGAATGCGGTGACCATTGCCAACTGTAATAAATTGAGGATGCTGTAAACTAAACATTTTAGGAATATTACCTGCAGACCAGGTGAGGTGAGATGTGGCACCGGAGTTCATGATACAACTGTTGTTCGGTTGTTACAAGTTTAGGCTACTGAAGGCCTGACCTAAGTCAGAGGGGGCCATGCCGGAAGCGGGCTGCTGGAACTGTCCTTGCATGAAGTGGGCTTGCTGCGGGTACTGGGCTTGCCGAGTGGCTGGAGCTGGGCCCAACAACCCGTGTTGAGAATACTGGTTGAAGGGCTGCTGGTACTGGAAAGGGGCCGGCGCCGCGGCTCTGTACTGAGGCACCGCGACGCTGTACTGAGGCGTCGCGGCGCTGTACTGGTACTGCTGAGGCGCCGCGGCCCAGTTGTTCTGCGGACCCTGCTGTTGCTGGTTCTGCTGACCGCGACCCTTGCCACGACCACGACCTCCTCTGCCGCCGCGGCCCTGACGTTGTTGAGAGTTTTTTAGCGATGTCGGGTCTTGGGGTTGCGTGTCGACAGCTAACGCCTGCTGATTGTGCTAATCTTGCTTAGCACGACGTGTTTCTTCGAGCAACAACTGTGAGCGAACTTTGTTAAAATTGGGTAACAGATTCGCCTGTTGAATCATGGTGGTCAAAGTATCATATTAGCCTTTAGGAAGGCCTGCAATCATTTGTAACACCATTTTAGTTTCAGGGCGTGCCGACGTTGGAGATTTAATCCGCCACAAGTTTTAGCTTCTTGCAGTACTTAGTCACGTTGGAGAAGTTTTCAAGACGTGTTTTGTTAAACTGTTCCTCCAAATATACGGCACGAGTGTGCTTGTTATCCTAAAAGATTTCTTCCAAACGAATCCACAATTCACTGGCGGTGGCGCCAGACTTCATGATAGTCAGGAGAAGATCCTGAGAGATACTACCATAAATCCACTCTTTGACGGCAACATCAAGACGATGCCATGTAGAATAATCAACCTCTGTCGGCAAGGAATAATATTATCGATATGATCAAGCACGTTGTAGACACATGCATTAATGCGAAACAATTCAATCCAAGGAGAATACTGACCGTTTTCTTGATCAAGAAGAATGAGGATGCAATTCTTGATATTGGTAACGGTTAGGGCTGGGTGAAAAGATGGTTTTTATGTTTCAGGAGTGAATTCGATGGAGGAGGAGGCTGTAGGGGATTCAGGAGGAGTCATCATAGTGGATGTAATTTAGAAGAGAAAGTAAAAGAAAAAATTAAAACCCTAGAAAGTGGAGTCGCGTGACGAAGAAGGAGGCTGGGTCGGCGTAGGAGAAGAAAGTTTAGAGAGAGGGTAGGGTTTTGGCTCTTGATACCATCTAAGATGATATTAATTTCCCCTTGGAGAGTCTTTCTCATTAATATCAATATATATAATGTACAATGTTCATCCCATATACAAGAGGAATTCTAGTCTCATATACAAGAGGAATCATAGTCTTACCATAATTATATTTACACAATATTCTAATTATGGATAGAAATATTATTATAGTACTATACACGTTTACAATAACCCTTTTCAAAACCTCTCAACCTTATTATTATATTACTTTAAAGTTGTTAAAAATATCCATAAACTTCAAATAATAAATCCTCCTCTATTTCAATAAATTCAAACACCAAAATGACAATCAGATGATATTTAAGGGAGTATGATATATTGATGACTGTCCTATTAAACTACACTAAGTGAATTGTTTTTAATTGATTATGGCGGTCTGGTGACATTACTATTTTTAGACTTTTAATAGAGGAACCATAACATTCTTAGCGCTTTAATTATCAATAAATTAATATATAAGTTCTTGTGATATTTAATAAATCATATATAAAATTCAATTAGTTAAAAATGTCGACTTTGATTTCTTTGATCGTGAATATTTACAATTTTTTTCTATTAGAATATTATAAATTTAACAATCCTCGTGTTTATCCATCGCCAACCAAAACATTCCCCCTAGAGTAGCTGTTAATACGAACAAGAGAAACTCTGTTATAACCATTTCTGTACATTTTATGTACTCTACGGATAGATAAACATGTTAATTGCACGTTCACATTTTAAAACATGTTTTTCAATCTTTATTAAATAATATTTTCTTGCAATTTAAGAATTAAGAAATACATTACATTTAAAGTTGGTTAACTAGATAAGCAAGGCCGTTTAAAACACTTAAAACGAGACAAGAAAACGTGAAGCATATAATAAAATACTCATCTTTTTGTATTATTTCTAGCAAACACTAACAAATCATTTTTTTCAAGAGCTTCATTGAAAAGGTTTGGCAGCTCGATATTACCTCTTCATCACTTGAAATCAGTATTTTCAAAGGCGTTTTTGGGGCGAGTTCCAGGGCAGGAAGTACCAAAACGCTTCGGGTCGCAAATGAAAGACGTAGATCCAGAGGACATATATCTTAAAATTTGGGGCGTAAGTCCCGAGCGCAAAAGTGTATGCCCTTATTTGTCCCTTTCGGGTATTGGGTACCCACGGGTTATACACTTCCTCAAATAAAAGATAAAAATTCTACAAATTTCATAAAATATATTACCAAATAAGTTTCATAATTACCAAATACAATCAAAGTACTATGAAAAAAATTATCCAAACACTAATATTATCTCAAAAAAAAAAATGCAACTACATCAAACATGTCTTCAAGATCTTCAAACTTTTAGTGTGCTTCTCCATAAATCTATGAAAAAACAAAAGAAGAAAAATGATTAAAAAGAGAAAGAGATTATATAAAAAAAACTATATCTCAATATAAAGGAAGAAAAAACACAACAATAAAGTCATACATTTGGAACAACAAAACACTACATTAACCATTGAAAAATCTTCAAAGTATTATCAAAGGATCTACAACATTGATAAAAAATTAATTGAATTAACCAAACAAAAAAGAATTACACATTCATTTATTAATAAGTAATATATGTAGGATTACCTTCATCATCCACATCTTCATCAACACAAATGGTTGGCCATTCAACTAAGTTTGATGTAGTACTAGGAACTTCATCTACAAATAAAATCACAATTAAAAAAAATATGAATCATGAATATAAAATTTTAAATTACTTCGAATTTTGAAATTTGTAAATAAATGTATTCACAATTTACCTTTCACAATATTCCACAACCAACTCTGAGAGCACATCAATGCTTCAATTGTTGATGGATAAAGTCGACTGCATTGTGCGCTAACTAGTCTCCCCCAGTACTAAATGCAGACTCTGATGCAACATTTGAAACATATATGGAAAATATATCCCTAGCAATTTCTGAAATTTTAATTTGTGTTGGAGAAAACGAGCCTACAAAAGTACTATCAATTTCACATTTCAAATTATGAAAATTTAAATTGGGGAAAACGAGCCTAGAAAAGTACTATCAATTTCACATTTCAAATTCGATTTAGAGTGAGTACTCTCTATGGAGAAGAATTAAATATCTAATTATTTAGTACTTTGAGATGAAATAATTAATTAATTGAGTCATCTAAATATTATATAATATTAAAATATATTTTACACTTAAATAAATAAATTAAGGTCCTCAATTTATTCTCTTTATAATATATATATATATATATATATATATATATATATATATATATATATACAATTAATTACAATTATATATATTATCTTTATATTTAAAATTAATTACAATTATATATACATGGGTCGGGTAGGGTAGGGATGAGTCGGGTACGGTAGGATATCCTATCCATTGGGTAATGGGTAGGGTACGGGTAAGGTACATCAATATGCTTATCCGCCTCTAACCCACCTTCAGTCGGGTAATTACCCTACCCGGCCTAATGGTCGGTCAAAATGGATAATTATCCGCGTTGACCGAGTAGGGTACTGATAGAATAAGATGAATCGGGTCAATTTTGTCATCCCTAATCGTAAGAGTTGGATTATTCATCCATTGCGCTATTTGAGCTAAATGCAACTATATAAAAATAACAAGATAACAATATTTCAATTATACAAAGAGTCGTTTGTGATGGAGCATAATTGGCAAAAGCTTTTTACTCTTAATTCTTCTAATATTGGAATCCTTTCCTTTCAATCTATTCTTGGAATCTTGCCAAAAATCAAAGCAAATTGATTGAATGATTGGAGCAAATAATTCTCTAAATCCTTTCCTTATTTTTAGGAGGGAGGCGTGATGGGCGATTATTTTTATTCTCAGATAAAGTATTCAATATTCGATGTTTGGAACTACTATATGTTTTGGAGCCTTAATTAATGTGAATTCATATAGTGTAAGACCCATTAGAAAATGCAATCAACCTCGAATTGGAAAATGTACCACAAAATTCATGTTTCCTAACGTTCCTCAATTTTTTCCCACAACTTAATTAAGTTACATACGCTATGTAACTGCATGTTGGTTTTCATTTATTTTAGGTTATCAATCAATACTATTAAATAGAGTTACTTGTAATTATCTTTAAAATGATCTAATTATATAAATACTTTTTATATTATTGGCGCATAACTCTTTTACTTTTAGAATTTACATGAATTTTGTTCACCTTTATATGCAAGGAGAGCTAAAGATTAATTTCATTCGAAACGTCATGTATCAATAATCAAGTAATTATTTTATAACCTTAATTACAAAGAATTTTAATTTAGTACTAGCTGATTACATTGGGAATAAAGTGACATACGCTTACAAATTATAATAACACTGTTAAAAATATAATAATTGTTTACTATAATTGATTTACAAAAAAATGAAAACGAGAAATACCACAAAAATTTGCAATAAATATATAAGAAAACAATGGAGAGAAGAAAGCGACAAGGGAGAAGAAGCAGACAACGTATATGTTATTCACATGTTTTGATCTATCGGTGGCAAATGGGCGGGTTGGATCAAATTTGGATGGATTAAAACGAGTTATATTAATAAGCGGGTCAAGACTCAACCAACCCAAAATTTATTCGGGTCAAATAGATTGGGTCAAGATGGGTCACATAACGGGTCACAACCCAACCCACTCAATTACTATGCAAGTCGAAGCATATACACTTGCTCAACATCTCTTTTTATCAAATGTTAGTTTTAAATCATTGTAGAATTGTATTAATCTCCCTTAGAGAGTTTTTCTCATTAATACAAATATATATAGTGTACAGTGTGGAATCCTAATACAATAAGGATCTTAAATCTACCATAATTATATATCACTAAATATTACACAATATTTGGAGTATAATAATATGATGTACACGTTAATACACCCCATCAGTCGGAGCGGGAGGAGGCCGGACGCTAAGACAGGATCAGAAGTCGAGGAAGAACTGTCTAGGGAGACCTTTCGTGAAGATATCCACATATTGATACGAAGAAGGCACATGTAACACCTTAATATGACCGAGAGCAATCCTCTCACGAACAAAATGTATATTCATCTCAATGTGTTTGGTTAGCTGACGTTGAATCAGATTATGAGATAAATATATAGCAGATATGGTATCACAGTAAACCAAAGACGCCTTACGCAAGGGACACTGGAGCTCCAACAGAAGGTTTCGAAGCCAACAGATCTCAACAACATTCACAACGCCTCTATATGTTGCTTCTGCTCTCGAACGGGATAAAGTGGCTTGCCTTTTGGAAGACTAGGAAATGAGGTTATCCTCTAAGAACACACAGTAACCGGAGGTGGAGCATCGCATGTCCGGACAACCTGCCTAATTAGCATCCGTATATGATAATAATCTGGTCGATGCTGAGGGGTATAAGTGCAATCCATAATCAAGTGTGCCCTTAACATGTCGAATGATACACTTAAGGGCAGTAAAATGAGGCTCCATGGGGGAATGTGTTAAGTGTATTTTAGTACGGTTTTAGAGTCTGTTTTAGGATGTTTTTTATGTATTTTTAGCTATTTTGTACCGTGTTATGCGTTGTGTTTAGTGTTTTCAGGTCATATGCGATTTAGGTGGAAAATGAAAAATTGTAGATGAAATGAGCCGATTTGGAGGATAAAAATGTATAACCAAGTAACAGACAATCAAGCAAAGGAGTCCCGAGGAGCATGGAAGAAATCTGGCGAAATCCGGACAAAATACAGTGGAGCGCCGCAGCGCAAGGCAGTAAGAGCTGCGGCGCTGCTGAGCCGCGACTGAAGAATGTGGAGCTGAGGCGCTTGAATTCCAGAGAACTGAAGAAATAATTCACCGTGTCAGGCGCCGCGGTGTCTGGGAGCTGAGCAACATCGCAATAATTCCAGTGAGTGTCCAGTGATTTCAAGCTAATTTGCAGCATCGCGACTCCGAGGCGGAATTTTGTTGAAAAGAGCCGAAATTCAATAGGGGTAAAAAGGTCCAAAGCAAGGTTTTTCTTGATATAAAAATCCCGAGACATGCACATATCAGATATCATACTTGGGAGGCTAGGAACAGAGGCAGAGAACAAGATTAGAGACTTCTACTATTCAAGTTCCTTTTATTTTCTTTTATTTAATTCAGTTTATGTTGAAGACAATTAGTTTGTTAGCATGACAATGTCTATGAGCTAATTTCTTTATTAGGGTTTTCAATTGAAACTCTTTCATGAATTAATACATACTCAGTGATTTCTTCTTCATCTGTTAAGATCTATTCAACTTGTGATGATTTTATGATAATTAACTGATCACTAATTCTCATAACTTATATATGATTTCAAATCGAGATCTGAAAAGGGAGATTTGAATATGCTATAGTTAATTAGACATAAGTTAAAATTGCGGACGAAAGTACCCCGATACTTGTGTAGTATTTAACGTTATTGTTCTTAATCCTCATGTGTGGTAAAATCTATCATAAAAATATATAAGATTTCTACATAAGATTGAGTTTCTATATGTCCTAACCAGAATATAGAACATCTTCGTTAACCTGATATCTTAATAATAAGAAGAAATCATTAGTCTTGCATTAACAAGTGAAAGAGTGGATAGTTGATGAGATTGGAAACCCTAATTCCCTTTCATAACTGTCTTAAACCCAAAGTATTATCATCATTAGTTATTTTCTGCACTTTACTTTAGTTGTAGTCATTAGTTTAAAATCCAAACACAATTACAGTTACCAAATAGAAACCAAAGCTTAGATAATCGGTAATTGATAAACCAGTCTCTCAGGACGATAACTCGGTCTTACAGATCTTTATTACTTTACGCGATATGTATACTTGCGTGAGCATATAGAAATATCGCAACAAGTTTTTGGCGCCATTATTGGGGATTAATTTATTGTCAATATCTGTTTATCTTATTTTATTTCTAATTTGGTTGCTCCAAGAAACTTGTTCTGCGAGCATCTTTTTATCAGTTTTTGTTGTTTTCTTATTTTGTAGGTAAAGTTAGTTATGTAAAAAAAAACTGCAATGGACTACTACTATCAAGGACAGCAGAATCATCAATTGCAGCCTAACCCTCAGGTTCCACAGGAAGATCTAAGTGAGTTGCAGACAGTCATACTCATGCTCACCAAGTGTCAGACTCAGTTTATGGCTGAGACAAGGGTGCCCATATTAAATTTGGAGATACAAATAGGGCAGCTGATAGATATGGTAATCAATGTACCTCAAGAAAATCTGTCTAGCTACACAGTTGTGAAGAGTGGTAAGCATATTGATGAACCTAAACCACAACAAGATGTTGAGAGTAATGAGAAATTGGGAGAGATAGTTGGTGTAGAGAAATAAGAGGTCACTAAGGACCAACCCATTGCGAAAAAGACACCACCAACTGTCATTGCTGATCCTCAAATAGAAATTCCATACCCTTAAGGGCACCCCCAGAAGTCTAGAGATCCATGGAGCTTCACTATTTCCTGCACTATAGTGAATTTTGAATGCAAGCAACTATTGGGCGATTTGGGGGCAAGCATAGAAGTACTGCCCATTTATGTGTTTTATAGAATTGGTATAGGTGAAGTGAGACCTACAACAATAATTGTTCGGATTGTAGACCGTTCGGTGAAGTATCCACGGGGTACTAGTGAAGATAATTTGCGTCCGACTAAATGACGTTAACGACAACGCTTATGGGTGGCAACCCACAATTTTTACTTCTTTGTTTATTTTCTTCTTTCAGTTTAGTTAAATTGTAATTAAATTTCTAGTTATAATTTTGAAGAATAAGAAGTATGAGAAATTGCTTTTCTATTACACGACATGTGTTATTTTTGGTGTGTGTAGGAGGAAACAAGTGCCAATAAAAAGATGATTCGAGGCCAAACATATCAAAACTTCGGAACAAAAGTGAACTCGTAAGATTCAGTCGCACATGGCCATCGCATTTTCAGAATTTAAAAGGGGTTTCTAACTCTTGTCCCTCTCCTCGAATCGTAAAAGCTTGTGATCACTACCAACGCCTAATCTGAGGTGCCCTCCGCTCTATCAACCGCCTGAGGATTCTTCACCGCCTAGACCACTCCTTTTTGTATCGCTGTATTTGTGTTTGTAAGTTTTCCCTTTTATTTTTAGTTTTCACACATTGGGGACAATGTAGTGATTAAATTTGGGGGGGAGATCTTACTTTAATTGTTTTGAGTCTTTTTGATTTATTCGTGTTTTAGATTCATTTTTTATGAATCAAGTATGTTGTATTCGCTGATGAGATTGAGTGAATTAATTTGGATAATGTAATGGAATTACAAGCAAAAATATGTGTGCTTAAGTTGGATATATCAAAAATTCTTTGAATATATAATTATTGGGATACTTGTGTCTGACTTATTGCATTGTCAATTATGGAAAGTAGGTTGAAAAATGTCTAGAAAGCCTGTTTGATTGTTATTTGAGGCGAAATAACTAGGATATGCATATTTAGGGAAGTGATTCAGACATTATTTGATAACCCTTCTTACCGTTCATTACCTACCCGGACATAAACTGTATTCTTAGTCAGTCTCTTTGAGCCTAAAATAGTATCTTTGTTTGACACATGTGATTTTCTTGTTGTGCCATAAGTGATAATTGAAAAAATTTTGGGATGAAAAGTGTTGAAAAAGTAATAAATAGAGAGTGAAAATTTAATGCACCCCAATGAAAAAAAGATATGCAAAAGCTTAAGTTTGGGGGTGCATGCTCTTGAATTGTATGTCTTATTCTCTCAAAAAAAACAAGAGAGAAAATAGGTATGAGACTAGAAAAGATATTAAAAGAAATAAAAGGGATGGAAAAAAATTTGCTTATGGTAGTATTTGAGCCTAAAATGTCTACTTTTACATACCCCTTCCTAAGCCTACATTACAACCCCTGAAAATATCCTGAAGATTCCTAACATGTATGTCTATGATTAGTGGATAATAACAAGTAGACAGGTCTATAGAATTTTGGGAAAGATGAAATGAAATTGACATGCATAGGTTTGGTACTTGTATTTCCAGTGATTATGATTTGCAATGATCTATCCAGGATTATCATTGAATTTGCGAAATATCTGACTTAAAATTCAAGATTTCTAAAAATTCATGTTATGTATGTTCTAAAATATTATCTCAGTTTTTATTCATGATTTTCGATGCAATATTGGTATAACTACTTGATTCACTTCTTAGAGTCTTTTTTTGTTTTGTTTTGTTTAGGACTTTACTCGAGGGAGAGTAAAGGTTAAGTTTGAGGGTGTTTATTGAGTCTATTTTATATACACTTTTGAGTCATTTTTAGTTAGTATTTTTCCTGTTTACTTTGTGTTTTGTATAGTGGTAGGTTTGTTTTTCTTTCTTTTGAGTCACAGCGGTCCTAACGGAGAAAATACCTAAAAAGGGGTTGAAAAAAAAGCAGAAAAGGAGTCCCGAGAAGATAGAAGAAATCTGGAGAAATTCCGGATGAGAAAAGCTCAAGTGCCGCGGTGCATGGAATGAAGAGTCACAACTTAAGATTACGGAGCCGAGGCGCCTGAAGGTCAGACCCTGGCTGAGCCGCGGTGCCAACGCAGAAATTAGAGAAAAATGGGTCGAATTTCAGTCAGAAACCCAAATCTTCAAGAGAATCAGAAAGGGTTTTGGGACAAGTATAAATAGAAGGTCTTGACTCACTATTCAGGGACCAGAATCACCTTTTGAGAGCAGATTTGGAGCTTAAGGATTCTTTCAATTCCAGTTCTTCTTTGTTCTTCACTATTAGTGTATGTATGAGATTTTTAATTTGTAATTCTTTTATGAACTAATTATTTTGTTAGGGGTTTAAGCCGGATTCTCTTGAACCCCTCATTATGATATTAATGCTATAGTTTGATTTCTTCTTCTATGTTATTGAGATCTATTCAACTTGTGATGATTGTTTGATAATTAACTGATAACTAATTCTCATAACTTATATGATTTCAAATCAAGATCTGAAAAGGGAGATTTGAATTATGCTAAGTTGATTAGACATAGGTTAAAATCGCGGACGAAAGTACCCCAATACTTGTATAGTAAATAAGGTTATTGTTCTTAATCCTCATGTGTGGTAAAACTTATCATAGAAATATAGAAAGTTTCTGCATAAGCTTGATTTTCTATATGTCCTAACCAGAATATAGAACATATTAGTTAACCTGCAATATCAATAGGAAGAAGAAGGATGACTAGGTATTAATGGAATAATAGGGTGGATAGTTGATGAAGGTGAGAATCCCTAATCTTTCCCATACGTGATTCTAATTTATGATTACTGTCCATATATTTACTGCATTCTTAGATTAATAACTTCATCAAATTATCGACAACCAAATAGAAACTAAAAATCAGACTATAGGTAATTGACAAGTTAATCCCTGAGAACGATAACTCGATCTTAGAAATATTTATTACTTTAGTGATGCGTTCACTTGCGTAAGCATATAATATTCGCAACAACATGCATAAATAAGTATATCTGCTTAACAACGTAAGCAATTTCATGCCTGATGAACGTGAGATACTGTAGTGCAACTGCAAGACTTGTTGACACCCAATTTTGACCCTCCCGTCCAGTCATTAACTATAAAATTAGGCTAATTTTGTAAAATAATTTTTTATGATTTTTTATAATAAAATGCAGCGATAAAACATAAATACAAGCATAAATAAACATTTTAATAAAGGCATCGTGTCTTACGTAGAGTTTTAAGCACATAGAGTCCCGCGCCCGCATAAATTAATTTTAAGCCCTGTCATTATTCTTAATTAATAATAAGTACATAAATAAATAATTTAGCAATGACGTCGTGTCAAGTAGCATAGCCGCATTTATTAATACGCAAGAGAATGTCATAATCATTTGTAATTTAAAATCAATTTTTTATTTAATAGCGTCGCATTTATAAAGCTTTAAACAATTCTTAAATATCGTACTTGCATTTAGCATTTAAGTAATTTAATCTAAACTCAATTCAATTCTAATTTAACTTCGCAATAATAATAAGATTTTAAATGATAGCGCCGCATTCTAAAATATTAAGCACTAATTAAATGGCACACCCGCATTTATAACAATTAAATTAATAAAGCACCTAATTAATTTAAGCACAATTTATTAATACATATTTAAACAATTTACCCCTAATTAACTAATTAAACACCTAATACACTAATACCTAATTAATTAACTCCTAAATTCTACCCAGTCCACCTATTAACACAAATTTCAAACCCGCGACCACTTCAATTCTAACTACGCGACCACCCATCGCCCAAAGCCCTCAAATCTCTCTACTTTCGCCCATCACCCTCACTTCACCTTCACAAAAAAATAATAAGAAGCCATGAACCCCTTACCCGACGCCCAAGCCCACTATCCCATCTTCAGCAGCCCACATACATTAATACCCAGACCTTAGCTCATTTTCCCTTCCATGCCTCACCTTCACAAAAGAACCAGCAACCCTAAAAAACAAACCGCCGCACCTTCCTTACCCTCGCACCCCATCGCCGCCAAGACCCCAGCCGAGATTCTCTCCGGAGAATCCGGGACTTTCCTTACCCATACACACAGCCAGCTCGTCCCTTACCATAAGTCGTCCAGTAAGAATCAACACAGAATCATACACAAAATCGCACGAATCAGCACCAATATTCTCAGCCTTTATTTACTTACCAATTTTAGAACCTAGAGTGAGGCTATATAAACGACATGCAATAGGCATCGGGGGGAGCATATCCATAGCATAGAAACAGGGGCGGGGAACCCAGAGCATCAATTCAGGGATCGACGGGACACCAGCAGCAGCAGTTAAGAAACACAATCAGGGGAAGCAGAGCATAGGAGAGCATATAAGAGAGAGCTCAGATTCGAAAATCAGAGGAGTCCAATAGCACAGTAGGGCATCGATGCAGGCTCGAGGGGGATCGAGAGCACCTGATGGCGGGATCGGGGGCATGCAAAAACCTTTACATATTCTGAAATCTCTGCCCTCAAAAATGGCATTTTTGCAGTAAATCAGCAAGCAAAACCTTCCCTTCTATTCGCATCGCAAAACCCAAAGCCCGTCGAGTGGACCGACGACTTGATACGCTGCTCCGGGTCGCTGTCCGGAGAAGGTAAACACATTATCCTTTCATTTTTTTATTATTGTGTGTTTTTCCATGATTAATATTACAGTAGTTTAGCTTGTTTGTGTTGCCACATTCATTAGTACTTTAAAGGTGATGTTTCGTAAAGTCCTGCTTTCCTTGTCGATTTATATCTGTTAAACCCAGGCTTAGGATCGAAATAAGTACAATGGTTGAATAATGCTGTTAATTAATGCCTGTTTTAAAAGGACTGAGATGTCGATTGGATTACTTCATGATGCTTACTGTTTATTAACAGCTGAGTAACTTCACTGGACTGCTTGGTGTTTATCAATGTTGAATATGATGTGTTGGTCCTAATCATGTGCTATCCTAACATCATGGACAACCATACTATGATTGTATTCCTACGAATATGAACTCTATTAAGTGATCTTGTCCCTGTACTGGTTTGAAGTTATAGGTTGTGATGATGTGGTTTACTAAATTAGTCATAAATGAATAAAATATGCACATGCAATTTAGGATAATCAATATCAATCCTCTTGTATTATGTGAAATACTAATATCCAGAAACAACATATCTCTCTTGAGCTTTAAAATTGCAGTAAGGTTTATGGAATTTGTTTGCAAAAATGTCAAATTTGACTATACCGGTGTGTTGTACTCCCTGTTAGCATTCAGTGACCATGTAGTATACTAAGAATGCAGTCTTGTCTTAGAGAGCATCAAGCAAGTAGAATTGGCCTCATAAATGATTGGAAAATATTTCATTTGAACTAAAAAATGTCTTGGTATTTGGTTAAGTCATATATTCTCTCCAAACTTAATATTCTTGTCAAGAATTGGTGGTGCGTAATCGGCATACCAGCGCTCGCAGACACAATCCTATTCCCTCCGCCTTGATATTAATCTGGTTCTTGTTAGTGAAATTCTGCCTCGCCTATATCGTTTGCCATATTTCTTGTCTAATTAGGATTATTTTGCATTCCCAAAATCCATGCTTAATATGAATATGTACAGGCCAATTAGGACATTCATACCCAGCTGTTTTTTAACTACTTGAATTGCCTGTCAAGATGCGCCTGCTTGCCTTACCTGAATTTCTGAAACTGCATACCTAGAAAGTCCCATAGGCCATAGAAATAGTTTGTTAGCATTAGCGTTGCATTCACTGTTTTGTTGGCACTAGTGCTACTGCCACATCGCTTTGGCATTACAGTCGTTGCCATTACTGTTAGGTTCATCCCGCCCTCGGGCTTGCCTTTGTTTATTTCTTATTTGCTGATCTTGGAAGTAATTCCTCCTCTCCTGCATACTGCCTGGCACCTTGTCCCATATGTGTATACAATCTGGGGTTCGGCTTCCCTTATTTGCTCCTCGCCTATTTTGCTATCCCGCAATTCAATCATGCATACATGTTTTAAATCATATGTGTTACTTCTTATATCTAGTACTTGTTTATTATTATTTGGGGCTCGTACTAATCTTTATCTTCTCTTATTTTTGCATGGCACACATTGGAGCAAAATAAAGAGTCTCACGGCGAGGCTCATCGCAAGCCATTTCAAATGGCGACCCGCATCCGCATTCGCATTCCCTCTTCGGCAATTCCTAGAAAAACAAATAAGACGGGGTCATCCGCTTCAATCCCTCATTCTCTCATCTCATCCTTATCTTACTTTATTTGTTATTGTAATTTATAACTTTGTAATTAATAGGATATCTAGAATAAATTAGTCTTTAAACATATAAGTGGGGAAGGTAATTTAAAGTTCATCGCTTAACTTACTTGCCTTTAGGATTGTCGTGCATGTCTAATTTTTGCCAAAATAATCTAACTTGCATCACAAAACCAACGGTTTGTTAAATCCCTAAACATAACAGATTCCTCCTGAACTCTCAAAAATCATCTTAAAGCGTCTCTTATATAATATTGAACGCAGTTTAGGCAAGATTAATTTAGCTAGCAGTATACACAATTAGTCCGTAAATAACCTTTGCATGAACACATAGTTAGTCCATAAAGCGCCCTCTTAGCATTCTTTAGCATTTCTAGCCCTTTTAGCACTTTAAATTACCCCTTGGCGTTTAATACCTTTAGCATTTTAGCATTTAGCACCCTTTAGCATTTTTAGCACCTCTTTTAGCATTTTTGCACTTTTAGCACCTTAGCAATTTCTAGTACCCCTTTTGCACTTTTAGCACTTTTAAGCACTTTTAATATTTTAAGCATTTTTAGCATTTTATCGTCTAACCTTTTATTTGAGCAGGAGCTCTTTAAAATACCCTTTACTTTTAGCACCCTTTAGCTTTAAAATTAATCTTTTAGCACCTTTAAGCACCTTTTAACATTTTAGCATTCTTTTAAACATTTTAGCACTTTATTTTATTTCCTAACATTTTATTAATTATTCGGCACTTTAGCATTTAGCACTTTTAAGCACCTCTTAGCACCTTTAGCACCCTTCTATCATTTAAAACCTTTTAGCAACCTTTAGTATTTTAAACACTTTTTAACATTCGGCATTTGGCTCTTTTATTTATTTATAACACCTTTCGCCCTTTCATACTTTAAGCACTTTTTAAACATTCTAACATTTTAGCATTTTGCATCTTAAATATAATAATTACCCTAGGTTTGGCAGGACAACCGCAAGTTAGCGGATCTTAGAGGGTGCCTAACCCCTTCCCTCTAGATTAATAAAGAACCCTTACCCAGAATCTCACTAAGTTTAGCAGACCATAAAGAATGGAGTTAATGTTTTACTTTAAACCAGTTAAACATTTAGGTGTCCTAATTCACCCAAACTAATTAGGTGGCGACTCCGCGAACCCTTAGCATTCTAGCAACCCTTCTAGCACTTTTTGCAATTCTAGCACCCTTTTTTTTACCTTTTTGCACTTTTAGCATCCTTTATTTTAAAATTAATATTTTAGCACTCTTTTCAACACTTTTAACACCTTTTACATTTTAGTACCTTTTTTAGCATTTATTTATTTTATTTTCTAACCTTTGTTATTTAATCAGGAGTTTAGAAAATAAATGTCGCGGTCGGAAAAGGGCGCGACAGAAATGGCGACTCCGCTGGGGATTAAGGTTCTTAACCACAACAGACCTAGGGTTATTATTTGGCATTACTTTTTGCATTTAAATTTTGTGTGCTGTATTTTGTTTTGTTTATTTTAATTGCTACCTGCTTTACCACTTTTCTTAAACTGACATTCCGCTCATATTTCTTCCATTCTGGAAAATTCACACAATCACACACTACATGCGAGGTGCGCTTGGTGCATCAGCAAAATTCTTTCTTCAAAACCCAAAATTAGGAGAGTTGGTAACATACGTGGAGTGCCCGGTCTAACCGGTGGCCGCGTGGCCTTCTCACTCGAGTTGTCCGCTCGGGAACTCAAGCGCCTAGAAAAGCCAAATCTTAGAAACTTAAGATAGAGCTATACCACCCTTATTTTAGGGCATGCATGCATTTACCTTAGGTGGGTCAATCCTTGGCATTGACACCACAATTAGGAAGACACCAAACTTGTCGACGGGTTTCTCAACCCAACGGCCAACAAGCATATTATGTGTAGCGTGACAATGACAAACAAATCCAAGCCCAATCATGACATGCTAAAATTGGGAAAAGTGCACCGTCATTTGGTCGCCATTTCCAACAAAGGCATTATAGTTGGACGACTTGGACAAATCCGTCATAATCTCGCATAAGTGACGTTTAGGCTTACCTCTGGCATAAAGAGGTCCCCATGCATGCTAGGACTCGCTTGCAATGTGGCAATTTATGTGCAATATGTACTTGCTAAATGTTTTTACACTTCTGCAAAATCACGTGCTTTACACTAACGCAGTTTGCTACATGTTGTCTAAAGGATTTATCATCTCCCCAAAGGTCGATTTGTATTTGACTAAGCAATGGCAGAGCATCGATATCCCACAAGATCAAAGGCACGGTCCAGCGACATAACCGATTCAAGGGCATTTGAGCAGAACGAGTGAACTCGCTCGTTCCTATAAGCAAAGCAGGGGTCTCAGAATAGAAAAGTAGCATAGATCCGATCGAGCAGCTCGCCCAGCTACCACAGCAAATGGCAACCATGCAGGCCGAAATCAGAAGGCCCAGAAACATAACATACAAGCAACTACATTGAAGACCCACTTTAGGTCAAACGCCCTTGCATATTCAAAACTGGGACAATGTAGGAAACCAGACAGGGATTGCAAGTCCAAACAGGTCAGGCACGCAGATATCAAGGGACAAGGCGGCGAAGTCAAGTACGAATCGACCCCCCCCAAAACTCACAAATTTTCTTTGAGCGCAGGTTTTCATATTAACAGAAGCAGAAAGTGCAATAACCGGCGTAAAATACTGAAAGGTTTCTTCAGATAGCATAAGCAAGAAAGAAAAGGCAGAGGATGACAACAATCCAAAGTCCGCAGCAAAAGCAGTAGCAACAGAAAGGGGCATCAACAATCAGCAGTCAAAGTTCAGAGTTCCGCAACAAAACCTAGCGCATCAACTCGGGCATCAAGTCAAATTGGCAACCCACGCATCGCACACAGCAAAGGCATCATGGCAATTCGTCGATGACATCTCTACCCATAAAATTGCACTTCTCATATATATTTATCATTTCGTTTAAACAGGTATACACTAACGTTTTTCTCAAGCTTAGCTTGCAGGAGCATTTATTCTACGGAGCAAAGAAGAACACGCTCAGTAACGACGTTATCAAGACAAAGAAGTCTACGCAACGACGCCAAAGAAAGAACACGCCCAGCAACGGCGTTATCAAGACAAAGAAGTCTACGCAACGACGCCAACAACAACACGTCCAGGCAACGACGTTATCAGCACAGCAAGTCCGAAAACGACGCCATCATCAGCATATTACATCGGCACCGGGACGATTTTCTCTGTTCTCAAAATTGCATTTTTCTCATTCATGCTTTATTATTCTGTCTTAGCAGTTATGCACTAACTCTTTCTTGAGCTTTAGTCTACATGGACATTTGCAGCAAGGACAACGCATTCGCATTCACAATCGCAACACAATGGCGAAATCACAACATTTGCAGCATCGCATCAACACAGCAGGCATCACATTTTTGATAACATTTTCTACTCACAATTGCATTGCTTAAAAAATTATGCATCATCATTTTGCCTTAACAGTTATGCACTAACCGTTTGTTTAAGTCTTAGCATGCAGGAGCAGGAGCACAACGTGGATTTTCTCTTACAGCGAACCGGGGCAATTTGTTGGGGGGCCAACCTTCCCAACGATTGGCAGAAGCGGCCTCAAGCGTCGGTCCACTCGCTCCACACCACCATAGAACCCAGCACCATAAACCATAGCGGTACATCCCAGGTTCAAGCCAGTTTTTTTTCTTTTACTTTTTGCACCATAGCCCAGTGTCATCATAACTCGACACTGGGACAGCTTTGAGTCCGCGTTAGCCCGCCTTGGTGTTTTGACCATGGTAGCCCAGTGTCGTCATAACTCGACACTGGGACAACTTTGAGTCCGCGTTAGCCCGCCTTGGTGTTTGACCATGGTAACCCAGTGTCGTCATAACTCGACACTGGGACAGTTTTTGATTTTTTGCGTCAGCCTTGTCTACCTGCCCAACATTTTTTTTTGCAATTCTGAAGATAGAGACAAAATTGGCTATGAGTCAACGTCTTTGTCCGAAGATTCTTCCATCATCTCCATACAAAGAGGGACATCTGCTGACACCCAATTTTGACCCTCCCGTCCAGTCATTAACTATAAAATTAGGCTAATTTTGTAAAATAATTTTTTATGATTTTTTATAATAAAATGCAGCGATAAAACATAAATACAAGCATAAATA
Source organism: Przewalskia tangutica (assembly GCA_029844215.1). NCBI lineage: Eukaryota > Viridiplantae > Streptophyta > Magnoliopsida > Solanales > Solanaceae > Przewalskia > Przewalskia tangutica. The sequence goes on along the minus strand of CM056730.1, from coordinate 21,345,677 downwards.
AACATTTTAATAAAGGCATCGTGTCTTACGTAGAGTTTTAAGCACTTAGAGTCCCGCGCCCGCATAAATTAATTTTAAGCCCTGTCATTATTCTTAATTAATAATAAGTACATAAATAAATAATTTAGCAATGACGTCGTGTCAAGTAGCATAGCCGCATTTATTAATACGCAAGAGAATGTCATAATCATTTGTAATTTAAAATCAATTTTTTATTTAATAGCGTCGCATTTATAAAGCTTTAAACAATTCTTAAATATCGTACTTGCATTTAGCATTTAAGTAATTTAATCTAAACTCAATTCAATTCTAATTTAACTTCGCAATAATAATAAGATTTTAAATGATAGCGCCGCATTCTAAAATATTAAGCACTAATTAAATGGCACACCCGCATTTATAACAATTAAATTAATAAAGCACCTAATTAATTTAAGCACAATTTATTAATACCTATTTAAACAATTTACCCCTAATTAACTAATTAAACACCTAATACACTAATACCTAATTAATTAACTCCTAAATTCTACCCAGCCCACCTATTAACACAGCCCAAACCCGCGACCACAAACAATTCTAACTACGCGACCCAGTCCATCGCCCAAAGCCCTCAAATTTCTCTCTACTTTCGCCCATCACCCTCACTTCACCTTCACAAAAAAACAATAAGAAGCCCTGAACCCCTTACCCGACGCCCAATCCCACTATCCCATCTTCAGCAGCCCACATACATTAATACCCAGACCTTAGCTCATTTTCCATTCCACGCCTCACCTTCACAAAAGAACCAGCAACCCTAAAAAACAAACCGCCGCACCTTCCTTACCCTCGCACCCCATCGCCGCCAAGACCCCAGCCGAGATTCTCGCCGGAGAATCCGGGACTTTCCTTACCCATACACACAGCCAGCTCGTCCCTTACCATAAGTCGTCCAGTAAGAATCAACACAGAATCATACACAAAATTGCACGAATCAGCACCAATATTCTCAGCCTTTATTTACTTACCAATTTTAGAACCTAGAGTGAGGCTATATAAACGACATGCAATAGGCATCGGGGGGAGCATATCCATAGCATAGAAACAGGGGCGGGGAACCCAGAGCATCGATTCAGGGATCGACGGGACACCAGCAGCAGCAGTTAAGAAACACAATCAGGGGAAGCAGAGCATAGGAGAGCATATAAGAGAGAGCTCAGATTCGAAAATCAGAGGAGTCCATTAGCACAGTAGCACATAAGGGCATCGATGCAGGGCTCAGTCGAGAGGGGGATCGATGAGAGCACGAGGCGTGGATCGGGGCATGCAAAAACCTTTACATATTCTGAAATCTCTGCCCTCAAAAATGGCATTTTTGCAGTAAATCAGCAAGCAAAACCTTCCTTCTATTCGCATCGCAAACCCAAAGCCCGTCGAGTGGACCGACGACTTGATACGCTGCTCCGGGTCGCTGTCCGGAGAAGGTAAACACATTATCCTTTTGTTTTTTTATTATTGTGTGTTTTTCCATGATTAATATTACAGTAGTTTAGCTTGTTTGTGTTGCCACATTCATTAGTATTTTAAAGGTGATGTTTCGTAAAGTCCTGCTTTCCTTGTCGATTTATATTTGTTAAACCCAGGCTGGATCGAAATAAGTACAATGGTTGAATAATGCTGTTAATTAATGCCTGTTTTAAAAGGACTGAGATGTCGATTGGATTACTTCATGATGCTTACTGTTTATTAACAGCTGAGTAACTTCACTGGACTGCTTGGTGTTTATCAATGTTGAATATGATGTGTTGGTCCTAATCATGTGCTATCCTAACATCATGGACAACCATACTATGATTGTATTCCTACGAATATGAACTCTATTAAGTGATCTTGTCCCTGTACTGGTTTGAAGTTATAGGTTGTGATGATGTGGTTTACTAAATTAGTCATAAATGAATAAAATATGCACATGCAATTTAGGATAATCAATATCAATCCTCTTGTATTATGTGAAATACTAATATCCAGAAACAACATATCTCTCTTGAGCTTTAAAATTGCAGTAAGGTTTATGGAATTTGTTTGCAAAAATGTCAAATTTGACTATACCGGTGTGTTGTACTCCCTGTTAGCATTCAGTGACCATGTAGTATACTAAGAATGCAGTCTTGTCTTAGAGAGCATCAAGCAAGTAGAATTGGCCTCATAAATGATTGGAAAATATTTCATTTGAACTAAAAATGTCTTGGTATTTGGTTAAGTCATATATTCTCTCCAAACTTAATATTCTTGTCAAGAATTGGTGGTGCCAGAACTGGGCATACCACTGTTCTGCAGACACAATCCTATTCCCTCCGCCTTGATATTAATCTGGTTCTTGTTAGTGAAATTCTGCCTCGCCTATATCGTTTGCCATATTTCTTGTCTAATTAGGATTATTTTGCATTCCCAAAATCCATGCTTAATATGAAGATGTACAGGCCAATTAGGACATCCATACCCAGCTGTTTTTTAACTACTTGAATTGCCTGTCAAGATGCACCTGCTTGCCTTACCTGAATTTCTGAAACTGCATACCTAGAAAGTCCCATAGGCCATAGAAATAGTTGGTTAGCATTAGCGTTGCATTCACTGTTTTGTTGGCACTAGTCTTCTGCACATTGTTTTGGCATTCTGATCGTTGCCATTCTTTAGGTTCATCCCGCCCTCGGGCTTGCCTTTGTTTATTTCTTATTTGCTGATCTTGGAAGTAATTCCTCCTCTCCTGCATACTGCCTGACACCTTGTCCCATATGTGTATACAACTGGGGTTCGCTTCCTTATTTGCTCTCGCCTATTTTGCTATCCATGATTCAATCATGCATACATGTTTTAAATCATATGTGTTAATTCTTATATCTAGTACTTGTTTATTATTATTTGGGGCTCGTACTAATCTTTATCTTCTCTTATTTTTGCATGGCACGCATTGGAGCAAAATAAAGAGTCTCACGGCGAGGCTCATCGCAAGCCATTTCAAATGGCGACCCGCATCCGCATTCACATTCCCTCTTCGGCAATTCCTAGAAAAACAAATAGGACGGGGTCATCCGCCTAATCCTCATTCTCATCTCATCCTTATCTTACTTTATTTGTTATTGTAATTTATAACTTTGTAATTAATAGGATATCTAGAATAAATTAGTCTTTAAACATATAAGTGGGGAAGGTAATTTAAAGTTCATCGCTTAACTTACTTGCCTTTAGGATTGTCGTGCATGTCTAATTTTTGCCAAAATAATCTAACTTGCATCACAAAACCAACGGTTTGTTAAATCCCTAAACATAACATATTCCTCCTGAACTCTCAAAAATCATCTTAAAGCGTCTCTTATATAATATTGAACGCAGTTTAGGCAAGATTAATTTAGCTAGCAGTATACACAATTAGTCCGTAAATAACCTTTGCATGAACACATAGTTAGTCCATAAAGCGCCCTCTTAGCATTCTTTAGCATTTCTAGCCCTTTTAGCACTTTAAATTACCCCTTGGCGTTTAATACCTTTAGCATTTTAGCATTTAGCACCCTTTAGCATTTTTAGCACCTCTTTTAGCATTTTTGCACTTTTAGCACCTTAGCAATTTCTAGTACCCCTTTTGCACTTTTAAGCACTTTTAATATTTTAAGCATTTTTAGCATTTTATCGTCTAACCTTTTATTTGAGCAGGAGCCCTTTAAAATACCCTTTACTTTTAGCACCCTTTAGCTTTAAAATTAATCTTTTAGCACCTTTAAGCACCTTTTAACATTTTAGCATTCTTTTAAATATTTTAGCACTTTATTTTATTTCCTAACATTTTATTAATTATTCGGCACTTTAGCATTTAGCACTTTTAGGCACCTCTTAGCACCTTTAGCACCCTTCTATCATTTAAAACCTTTTAGCAACCTTTAGTATTTTAAACACTTTTTAACATTCGACATTTGGCTCTTTTATTTATTTATAACACCTTTCGCCCTTTCATACTTTAAGCACTTTTTAAACATTCTAACATTTTAGCATTTTGCATCTTAAATATAATAATTACCCTAGGTTTGACAGGACAACCGCAAGTTAGCGGATCTTAGAGGGTGCCTAACCCCTTCCCTCTAGATTAATAAAGAACCCTTACCCAGAATCTCACTAAGTTTAGCAGACCATAAAGAATAGAGTTAATGTTTTACTTTAAACCAGTTAAACATTTAGGTATCCTAATTCACCCAAACTAATTAGGTGGCGACTCCGCGAACCCTTAGCATTCTAGCAACCCTTCTAGCACTTTTTGCAATTCTAGCACCCTTTTTTTTTTACCTTTTTTGCACTTTTAGCATCCTTTATTTTAAAATTAATATTTTAGCACTCTTTTCAACACTTTTAGCACCTTTTACATTTTAGTACCTTTTTTAGCATTTATTTATTTTATTTTCTAACCTTTGTTATTTAAGCAGGAGTTTAGAAAATAAATGTCGCGGTCGGAAAAGGGCGCGACAAGACTCCTGTAAAGTGTGGGATCAGACACAGGATTACCATCAACAACACTAAGCTTTGATTTAGAGTCAACCAGAGTGGACATTATCTTGCAGTTTGCTATTTTAGCCCTATATAGTATCTCATTTGCATATGACACAAAAATATAGAATCTGTAGATCTAGTCAATGGTATCACCAAAAAATAACTCAACTTCCTTAAGTTAGTCATGAAAAATTCAAATTTGAGCAATGTAATAATCTCATTTTTCAATAAATCAGAGGAGGCAGTAAGCACAATGTCACCCACATATAACAGCAAGTAAGCGGTGTTATTACCTCGATGAAAAATAAAGAGAGAATTATCACACTTGCTACATACAAACCAAATCTGCATAATATATTATGCAAAGCGATTATACCACGCTCGAGGGCCCTGTTTCAAACCATAAAATGACTTACGAAGACTGCATACGTATTGCGGGGCTGCTGGATGTACAAAATCAGGCGGTTGATACATTTAGACTATTTCTTTCAAATCCTCATGTAGAAACACATTTTTCACATCAAGCTGATGATGGGCCAATGCTTACCCATAAAACTGCTCAGAATTATGCGGATAGTAACCGGTTTAACAACCAGACTGAATGTCTCACCACAATCTATGCCCTATTGCTGATTCATGTCATTAGCCACAAGTCTGGCCTTATACCTTTCTAACTCACCGTTGTCTCTGTATTTATGACGAAAGAGCTATATACATCGGATCACATTCACTCCCTCCGATCTAGGAACCAAATCCCAAGTGTGTTATTTAGTTAAAGCATTAAATTCCCCACACATGACGATATTCCAATTGGGATCTAGTTTGTCCAATTTTGGGTTTTGAAAATTGAGATATTGTTTTTGTGGATAGGTTAACGTGGACTTTTTATTTGAAAATCCCGTGTTGGGCACAGGTTTTCATATGGTGCGATGGGGCAGGGGTTTGTTGTTTGTGTGTACTAGTTTTTGGGTTCGGGTCCGGGATCTGGGTGGTGACAGACGACGGATTTTACAGTGGGGTTAAATCAGTTGGATTGACAATGATCGATGGTTGCGGCGATGGTCGTTGGGTTGTCGGAATTTGTGATGTTGTCGATCTGATTATTGGTTGGGTAGGGTAGGTCATCAGGGGTGGTGACTGTGTGGATCTAGAAAACATTATAGGTAATAAGCAATGTTGGTGTGATAGTGGGGACTCCGAGTGTGGGTTGTCAGGACTGTGACTAGTATGGTGGGGTGGGTTTCGTTCTGGGCTGGGTTGGCATGTCGGGTTTTCGGTGGTATATGGTAGTGATTTTGTAGCTGACTGATGGTTTATATGTGAGATAGTGATGGTGTTTTATGACAGAGATGACGGTGGCGGACTGCTGGTGAAGACAGGGGCCTGCAGTGAGAAGGGGAGACTTGACGACGGTGTGACAGAGGATCCCATAACCGGTGGGAGTGGCGGGGACGATAGACTAGGGGACCTTCCGATGGGATATGTTGTGACCGGCAGTGATGATAGGACAGTAGTGGCCTATCGTTGGAGTTCATGAAGAACAACATGGGAGGTGTAAGTCTCGTAAAGAAAGGTATAGTCCGTGTTGCGGAATTTTTGGATGTTTGCAAATGGAAAAACTATCTCGTTAAACGTGATGTGATAAGAAATATGATTTTTACGAGTGGACACATCATAACACAAATAGCCCCTATGATTCGGTAGAAAATCTAAAAAGATACATGGAGTGGTCCGGGGTGCTAATTTATGAGAAGTTGCAGATGCGAGATTGAGATAGCACAAACAACTAAAAATCTGAAGGTGGTCATATGAGGGGATTCTTCGGTATAGTATTTCGGTTGGGGTCATATTATGAAAGGTACTGGTGGGTAAAATATTAATGATGTATCCCATTTTGACCGCATAGACCCAAAACGTGAGAGGTAAGGAAGCATAAAACAGAAAAGTGCGAACCATATTATTTATAGTGCGTATGATTCGTTCGGCTTTGCCATTTTGGGGGGAAGTTTGGGGACACGAAAAATGAAATACCATGCCATTATTTTTGCAAAATTTGTGAAACGTGAAATTATTAAATTTACGACACATTGAAAAGATGTAATGGCTTTTTCAAATTGTGTGTGGATGAAAATGCGAAACTCGAGAAATTTGGTAAATACTTCTGATTTATATTTAAGAGGATAAATTCAGATAAAGTGAGAGTAATCATCTAATAAGACGAGATACTATTTATGACCAAGAGAGCTAGTAATGGAGATGTCCATAAATCAACATGAATAATATCAAATGGAGCAAATGTAACAGTAAAGATGACTTAAATGGAAGACAAACATGTTTTCCTAACTGACAAGAAACACAATTTTGGGCAAGTTTCCCATTACAAAGAGTAAAATTAATGCATCTAAAAAAATTAAAAACAGGAGCTCCTAGGTGGTCGAGCCTATTATGCCAAGTTGATGGAGAGACAAAAGCAATAGAAATAGGAGAGCATGAGCGGGCAACGGAGGTGGATAGAAACGGATAAAGATCCCCCGTGCTATTTCATCTCATGAGAGGTGTCCCCGTATGAAGATCCTTCACAGTAAAACTAAAAGGGTCAAAGTTAACAGAGACAGAATTGTTATGAGTAAATTTTCGGACATATATTAATTTTTTTAATAATGTTGGGAGCATATAGGACGTTATTTAGGGAGAATGGTGGGTGATGTGGTTGGGTGTATGTGGTACCATATCCCTGAATTGAAATGTGATGGCCACTACCTATGGTAGTATATTGAGGATATTTTAAGTGAAACAGTTTGGGAAGATTACCTGCGATCCGGGTGAGGTGAGAAGTGACCCCCGTGTCCATGTACCAATTATCATCGGGCTGGTGCATAGTCATACTGCTGAAGGCCTGATCCAACTCAGATGGGGCAAGGCCACTGATTGCGGAAGTTGGTTGGGCCTGGACAAAGTGGGCTGATATGCGATTTATACACACGCTAAATGCAAGTGCACGTATCGTTACAAGTAATATAGTCTAGGTAAGACCGAATATCGTCCTCAGGGACTAGTTTTCAAGTATCGATTATCTATGCTTTAGTTTCTATTTGGTTAACGTTAATTGGTTTGAAATTCTAGACTAATAATGCAGGAAATAACCTAATTATGAAAATACTTTGATTTAAATCAGTTATGACGGAGAATTAGGGCTTTCAAGATCATCAACTATCCACTCTATTCAATCTTTAATACAATTAGACTGACTTCTTCTTCTATGTTAAGATAGCAGGTTAACTAGACCATTTTATATTCTGGTTAGGATATATAAACACTCAACTCCGATGTAGAACCCTTCTATCTTTCGATGACAAGATTGACTACAAAGGAGGATTAAGAACAATAACCTATTAAGCTACACAAGTATCGGGGTACTTTCGTCCACGATTTAAACCTATCTTTATTCAACTATAGCATATTCAGAATCCCCCCTTTCGGATTTCGATTCGAAATCATATATGTGATGATAACTAGTGATCAATTAATTATCAAGCAATCAAAACAATTATTGAATAAACCTTAATCAAGTGAAGAAGAAAACAAACTAATGCATTAATTCATGAATAAGAGTTTCAAGCGAATCACAAGGAAATCCCTAATAAAGTAATTAGCTCCTAGCCATAGTCACGCTAAGAACTAATACAATCTTCATACATGAACTGAAATAAACAAAGAAAAGAGAAATAAAAGAAAATACTTGACCTAGGTCTCAAATCTTCGCCTCCTAGAGTTGTGTTGTATGTACAATGGATGGAATCCATAATGAGCAGGGTTTTAAGGATTATATAGGTTTTGTAGGTAGGAAAAATTATCTATTTTGGACTCTGAAAACGTGTCAAATTCGGCTCAAAACGTCAAAAATACCGCGTCGGCGTCGTGGCCCTGCTGTCCGGCGCCACGACGCCTGAAAATCAGAGAGTTTCGGACAACTTCAGTGGTCGGCACCGCGGCGTTGCTGCCAGTCGCCGTGGCGCCGGTGACGTGTTTTCGGCGGTTCTTCGCTTCGTCGTCCAGTTTTCATCCGGTCTTCATCTGATCTTTTCTATACTTCTCGGGACTTCTTAGACTTCATTTATTGGCCCCTTTAAGTGTGCAATTCCATTTCAATTATGCTTTCGTCTTCTTTTCGCCATTTCTCCATTTCTGACCGTTGTGACACAAAAGAAAGGAAAACAACCCTAATATTATACTAAACATAAATGAAATGAGTAAAATACTAACTAAAAATGACTCAACAAGTGTGTATAAAATACACCGATCATGGGCCTGGCACAGTTCTTTGGCTGCTCGTTGCCGGGAGGCGAGAAGGCTGATTGTTGGCGATGAAAGTGGAGGCCCATGTGTTGCTGATAGAATGAAGGATGTTACGGTCCCAGGGTCCCTAGTTGGGCCACTGCCCTGGGCCATCCCAATGAAGGATAAGGTTGATGTGGGCTGGCGTTGCTGCTACGTCCTCGGCCCCGGGCTCTTTTGCCTCTGCCACCACTGCGGCCACCCCACTGTTGGTGGTTGTCCAACAATGGCTGGCCGCGCGGGAGTGGCAGTGGTAATGGCGAGAATGTCAACCGTCACTGCTTTTGGTTATGTTCATCTTGTTTAGCACGACGTGTTTCTTCCAACAATAATTATGACCGAGACTTGTTAAAACTGGAAAGATGATCGACCTGTTGAACCATTGTTGCTAGGGTGTCATATTCACCTTTTGGTAATCCTGCAACAAGTTGGAGAACCATTTTTGTCTCAGAAACTGGTGTCCTCGCGTTGGAAAAATGGTCTGCAACCATTTTTAATTGTTTGTAATATTCAGACGTGTTGGTAAAGTTTTCTAGACGGGTGTTGTTGAACTTTTCTTCTAGATAGACGGCATGTGTATGCTTGTTATCTTGAAAGATCTCCTCCAAATGGATCCAAAGTTCATGAGTCATGGCACTAGACTTCATAATTATATGAAGAATATATTTTGAGGTGGTGCCATAAAGCCATTGTTTGACAATAGTGTCAAGACGACACCATGTTATGTCGGGGATGTCAAGAGGGTGAGTAACGGACTCATCAATGTGGTCAAACACGTGGTACGCGCAAACATGAATATAAAACAGTTAAACCCATGAAGAATATTGACCTCTTCTTAGTCAAGAATTATAGGGAGGAAATTCTTGATATTTGCGATGATAAACGCCGGATGGAATGAGGGATTTAAGGAGGGAGGATAGGCGTCACAAATGACAGTAGAGGATGCGGAAGATTTAGGAGAGTTGGGAGCAGACATGGTAGCCACAGGCAGGAGACGAATTGATTAGGTCTCGATAAAATGAGGGATGAAAAGAAACAGGGGGACAGGCCTAAGGAAAAGTAGTTGTTGATTTTTTTGTGGTCTTCGAGAAACAAAAAGAAACAGGGGGGGGGGGGGGGGCCATGTTTGTAGCTTGACAGGCAGAGAAAATAGAGCACAGGTCGGTGTTCTCGAGAAGACCGCCGGAAAAAGAAAAGAAAAATCTAGGTTTTGGCGTTTAGGCTATTGATACCATGTAGAATTATTATAATCTCCCTTATTGAGTCTTTCTCATTAATACAAATATATATAGTATACAATATGGAACCCTGATACAATAAGGATACTAAATCTACCATAATTATACATCACTAAATATTACACAATATTTGGAGTATAATAATATGATGTACATGTTAATAGTTATCTTTATTCAGCTTCAACTTCATCTACTTTAACATCAATTACAGTCTGTTCTCAATTTCAGCAGTTGAAGGACCTTTAATTGGATTCAACTTGGATGATAGGCTTGAACTTGCTACACTTCCTTTGGCTCACTGCAAGAATACCACCTGGCAGCGGTAACAGATAACACAGTCAAGAGGACAATATAACATATTGAATCAGCCCTGAACAACAGCAACATTTAGATAATGTGCAAGACATCGATAGTTATTAGAGTACACCTAAGTATGAATACTAACTGAAAGCAGTATTTTTCTGATTTGAGTTTAGGAAAATGTTAAAGTGAGTTAGCTCATCTTGAAAACATGCGATGAAACCTTAAAGCACAATGTTCTGGTTATCATGGTGGATTAGTATAATGACACAAAATAAGCTGTCATTTGTGAGTACATGTGTTTGTCGTAGAACTATAAACCACAAAAATAAAATAATTAATAATACTTGAAATGATGTAACAATTAACATGGTTAATGGTCTATCATTTAAGTATATAAGTACTTACATTATTTGTCATTAAAGTCGAATCTAGCATCAACTATTTCATGAGATACTCTAAATTAGCATATTACTATTTCTGCAATTATATGAGATAACCTTTTCAGCTTTGTCAAGCCTGTCATTCTGAATCAAACTGTCTGAGGAGCTATGTTCTCCATCTCCAAACAATTTTGTAGACTATCATCTGTTGAACTGCACTATGTGCGTGAGCCTCTATTTTTGCTTCTGAAGAGTAAAATTGCAACACAAAAGAAAATAAAAGCCTTTAGAAATAGTTGAATTATGTTTCTGCTAAAAGAAATATAAAGTAGTGTCAAATAAAGATTGAGAGTAAAATTACTTCTTCCACCAAACAAAAAATGTAGTTCAATCCTTGATACATAACAACTGGAAACTATATATGTAATACAGACGCAAGAAATAATTTCAGAAGTGTAGTTCAATCTTTTGCATAATGATACAACACAATTTTTTTAAATATGATGCTCATTCATAACGACACATGAGTGATATTGTGATGTGGTCAAATGATAAATACGAAGACATCTGAGAAGACCTAACAAATAACCACTTACAACAAATCAGTGATATATCATCAAGCATCCTTTAACATGTTGGCCAACCAACACACAATTTTTAAGCTCCAGGAATATGCTTAGGTAGAAAGGTAATTTATTTGAATACATCACACTAAGATGAAATATAAGACTAATGTCAACATAGAAGACCTCTACTGAATTTGATACAATAAAATAAGTTGGATATGCAAAAACAAATCTTTTTGCTAAGTGTGAAACAATCAATTTTTAGAAGAACTTTTACTACATAACAATCGTGGTATAACTGAAGAAAAAGCAGACAAGTTGACAGTTGCAGCAGCTACTTAACCAAAACTCTGATGTGAAACTATCCGTACATAAATAAGAACTCATATTCTTGTACATTAAAGCATATATTACTCTAAAAATATCAAAACTGAGGCAAATAGATTTTGCGCAATCACAAAGAAATGAAATACAATCTAGCAACCTAATATACAAAATTAAACTAAATCTAACTACATAGAACATAACTGAATCAGATGAAAAAGGGAAGAAAAATTACTAAACAAACTAACAATCTAACCTACTCATAATATAGTAGCTAAACCAAACCGATACAAGATCATAATGGACAGGAACTAATAACATTCTGAACTTAAGCAACTACAACTTAACAAGTCGTGCTGAAATTTAAGCATTTAGCTTCGATTAATCAAGCACTAACCATATTAAACATACATATATTCAACTAATCTACTCAAGGCAAACATATAATCGAAACTAATCCTAATGTCATTCCAATTCAAGAGTTTGGCCATACACATACCCCACCACCGCATCCACACTTCTCCCTTAAAAATATCATATATGCCCCTAACATTATCAAGAACCTAATCTCTGTTAGATTGCCACCGATAATTCTATATTAATTAATTTTGACCCGTTTGAGTTTTTTTGTAACGGACCTCTATACCGAAAAACTCCTTACATGGTGCAATAGTGAGGGGGATCTCTATCATTTTCTATCCACATCCGCTGCCAGTATCAACCCTCCCACATCTCTAGATGCCCTCGTCAACCCTCCCACCGATTTCACAAAAATATCTCCATTAACGTGGCATAGTAGACTTGGTCATCCGGGTGCTCATGTTTTTTATTTCCTCAGATTTGAAATTTAATCAAATGTAATAAAGAGAACTTTTCCCATAGTTGATCATATTGTCATCTAGGGAAACATATTAGACTACCATTTATGTCTTCTCTAAGTATTACATTATCTCCCTTTGATATTATTCATGCAGAATTATGGACTTCTCCTATAACTAGCAACCGAGGCCACAAATATTATTTAGTGTTTTTGGATGATTTCTCTCACTTCTTTTGGGTCTATCCGCAATCTCAAGTGTTCGCCAAATTCATTGAATTTCTTACACTAGTTAAAACACAATTTGAAATGACATCAAAATATTTCAATGTGATAATGGTCATTAGTTCAATAATTCTCTTTTTCATAAATTCTGTGCGGCTAATGGCATGATCTTTCATTTCTCGTGCCCCCATACCTCCCCTCAAAATGGTAAAGTCGAAAGAATTACATGTACCATTAATAATATGATTCTTATCCTTTTTTTCACGTGTCTCTCTCCCTACCTTTTTAATATATGCATTAAAAATGGTAGAACATATTCTTAACATCTTACCTACCTATGCGATTCAAAATAGGACACCCACCGAAATTCTCTACCATCGGATCCCTACCTATGATCACCTTAGAATTTTTGATTATCTGTGCTACCCAAATCTGACATCCACGCCCTCCACAAACTAGCACCTCAGACCACTTAGTGCATATTTCTAGGTTTTCCATCAATCCAGGGGGTTCTTGTGCTATGAACTATCCACCGACAAAATCATATTCTCACGCCACGTCACATTTGTTGAGTACATTTTCCCTTTTGACAACATTCAAACATTATGAGTCACTGATTACAGATTCTTAGATGATTCTGACACATCATTGTTTGTCCACCATGAACTCCGTCATGTTGCCACTTCTCCGGCAGTAACCGACGCATTCACTGCCACCACAGCTCAATCACCTCTCGGTCAGGTCACTGACTCTACCGGTAGTCCCGCCATTTCTGCCACTATTTCATCGCCACCTAACTATGCTGGCACCAACAACGATCTGTCAGATCCCTCACCAGCAGGGGCAACCCGACCCGTGTCGTCTCCAACATCCACATTCAACTCAGCTCGCCGAACCCTGTGCCACCACCAACCAACATCGTAAATCCAATAACCCCACCCTTCCCCGCACCAGTTCCAATTTCTGGCACCCCGCACCGTCTCTGCAAACATACCCCAGATCAACCCACCACAATTTCGTCACACACTTCCTAGCCTACTACCATTACCAGACCAGACATCTCCTCCCCACAACCACCCATTCTGTCCATATCTTCTACCCAACTAAACCCGATGTCGTCCCCAGTAAATACCGACCCGACACCCTGCTCCGTCAACCAACCCAATCAACAACCCGACATCGTCACTACATCCAATAACCCGAAACTGACTACCTACCAAAATACCCAACTTACCATTGCCCCCACGCACCGTATGAAAACTAGTGCCCAACATTGGATTTTCAAACCCAAAATCCATTTTATCCTATCCACACAAACCATATTCCTAATTTCCAAAAACCCAAAATTAATCAAACTAGACCCTAATTAGAATGCGTCCATACATGAGGAATTTAATGCTTTAATGAAACAACATAATTGGGATTTGGTTCCTAGACCAGATATGATAAATGTGATCTGTTATATGTGGCTTTTTCTTCACAAAAATCGAGACAATGGTGACCTAGAGAGATATAATGCGAGACTTGTGGCTAATGATACTAATCAGCAGGAGGACATTGATTGTGGCGAGACATTCAACTCGATTCTTAAAACGTCTATTATTCGCATAATTGTGAGTATTGATATGGGTAGCCATTGCCTGATTTATCAGCTTGATGTGAAGAATGCATTTTTACATGGGGACTTGAAAGAAACTGTTTACATACACCAGTCTCCAGGTTTTGTCTATCATGCGACCCCTCATTATGTATATCATCTTTGTAAGTCACTTTATGGTTTGAAACAAGCCCCTAGAGTGTGGTATGAATGTTTTGCACAGTACATTATGCAGATTGTGCTTGTATGCAACAAATATGATACTTCTCTATTTATTTTTTTGCGAGGTAGTAACATTTCTTATATGTTGTTATATGTGGATGATATTGTCCTTAATGCCTCATCTGATGTGTTGAAAATGAGATCATTGCACTGCTCAAAATAGAATTTGATATGAATGACTTGGGAAAGTTAAGTTACTTCTTGAGGATTTCAGTGTCTCGATCTGCAGTTACTATGTTTTTATGTCAACATAAGTATGCAGAGGAGATTGTGTTCATGGCTAAAACGACGAACTATAAGATCATTCCCACTCCAGTTGACTCTAAATAAAATCTAAGTGTTGTTGATGGTGATCCAATGTCCAGTCCTACTCTATATAGGAGTCTTGCATGTGCACTTCAATATCTTACTTTCACCAGACCTGATATTGCTTATGTTGTTCACCATGTGTGTCTGTTTACTCATGCCCCCATGGAGCCTCATTTTACTGCTCTTAAATGTATCATTCGATACATTAAGGGCACACTTGATTATAGATTACATCTATACCCCTCTGCTCCAACTAGGTTGCTATCATATACAGATGCAGATTGGGCAACTGTCCTGACACGCTACGCTCTACCTCCGGCTACTGTGTGTCCTTACGAGATAATCTCATTTCATGGTCTTCCATGTGGCAAGCCACACTATCCCGATCGAGTGAAGAATGAGAGTATAGAGGCATTGCAAAATGTTGTTGCTGAGATCTGCTAGCTCCAAAACCTTCTTTTGGAGCTCCAGTGTCCCTTGCGTAAGACGTCTTTAGTATACTGTGATAACATATCCGCCATATATTTATTTCATAATCCGGTTCAGCATCAGCGAACCAAGCACATTGAGATAGATATACACTTTGTTCGTGAAAAGGTTGCTATCGGTCATGTTAAGGTGTTGCATGTGCCTTCTTCGTATCAATATGCAGATATCTTCACGAAAGGACTTCCTAGACAATTGTTCCTCGACTTCAAATCCAGTGTCAACGTCCGACCTCTCCCGCTCCGACTGAGGGAGTGTATTAACATATATTATAAAATATTTCCCATATATTTTGTAATATTTAGTGTTGTATAATTATGGTAGATATATAATCTTTATTGTATTAGGATTCCAAATTGTAAACAATATATATATATATATATATATATATATATATATATATATATATAGTTGTTTTAATGAGAAAGACTCCCCAATGGAGATTAATATAATTCTACATGCTGGACGTCGTCGGTGGCCGAGGGCAGAGGAAGTGACCGGCGGCGGTTTGGAAGACAAGAAAATAGGATTTAGGTATTAATCTCCCTTTGGGAGTCTTACTCATTAATACAAATATATATAATGTGTACAATGTGGAATCCTAATTCCATAAGGATCATATTTCTACCATAAATATAAAATATAAAATATTATAAAATATATGAAGCATATTGACTAATATACGTTAATATAAACTTATCTCCCCGCTATATGCAATATGCATGTCGCTTGCCAAATTCACTAAGCATTCAATTAAATCTTATAGAGAAAATGGTTCAAACATATTTCTTTATAGTTTGAATAGAGAAAATAATCTATTTTCAGATATCGTAAGCGTAAGAATAAGTTTTTTAGAAATATTAATATAAAATTAAAGAAATTGTAACGGACCACAAAATTAATTGAATCACTGCATTTAACATTAAGTTGAACAAAAAGAGAATAACAACATTGTACTTTCAAGTTAATCTTCTGATTTTCTTTATATAATACGGTATAAAATGTCTTCAGCATCAAGTGTAAATATTTTATGAATTCTTTGTAAAAACTTTATATGTATTATTAATTTAGTTATGAGATACGTTTTATTATAAAATAATTTTTAGACTAAAATGTCTGCTTCAACTCACCCCGAATACTCCAAAATTCCAAATCTACTCTAGATAAACCTCGTCATCTGCTCTTATAAGGGTTGATTTTATCAACAAAAAAGGGGTTGGTTTTATACATCAAACCTTATTTTAATATCTTAGTTTAAATTTGAATTTCAGTAAATATTGTGAGTATTACTTTAGCCATATGATATTAGCAAATAATGGATTTCCGTATTTAAAGAGTGACGTCTATGATGGGGCCGGCCGACTAGGGGGATCATAGAAAAAGATCGTCAGGCTTCTAAGCTGACAAACTTCTAAAATAAGGGTGCGCATGATATTTTAGGCGAATCCTAGATTGAAAGATGAGAGGTAAGTAAAGAACATTATAAATCTAAGTCATAATAAGTTTTAACACAATTTTATGTGGTATGTGTGTTTTTGGGTTCGATAATAACGTAGCTCGAGAGATCTATTGGCCACCATAGTCTTGGGTCGGGACAAATATGATATCAAAGCTTGACACTCCCTCTGTACGGTGGCTATTGTTTGGGTGACTGTTATGTTTTCATAATGTATCATTTGGTATACATTAATACATTAAATAAAATAGTTAAATAATAAGGTAATTACATGAGCACACCAAATTGATAACTTTTCGCCGGTTACATAACCATGTATGATTTTAACGATATGATATAATAAAATTTAAGTAACAATCAAAACAATTACTATATTTAAAGTAACAATCAAAACAAGTACTATATTTAAAGTAACAATACAATACAATATAATAGGTAACGATCATCCAAACGTTAAGCTACTTAGTGGGGATATATGTGATATCCATGACGAATGACAGGTTGATGAAGGCAGATCCAGAGAAGGATCGACAAACTTTTAGGTTAACAAGTTTTTGAAAAGGTGGTGCATATGACACCTAGGAAATTCAACATTGGAATGTGAAAGAAAAATATAGAGTTTTATAAGATATAACAAAATTCATATGATATGCACATTTTTAAACTCAATGATGACTTAGTCTAACAAATACATCTGTAAAGAATGTTGGATCAATACGAGTTAGTGATACATGCTATGGACTTGAAATTGAAAATATTGAACTTGAGGAGTATTCCAAGTGAAATAATGATTTTCACTAACAAATTTAAAGCTTTTTCCAAGTTAAGTTCATGTCAAAATACAACTATTTTCAGAATACTTTATTTCAACTTGAATTTCAAAAAGGAAAATTTCATAAATATATAGTTCAAAATTCACATTGTAAAAAATATAGCCCAAAACACTTTATACAATTTTATACACTTATATATAAAATACAAGTACATTATGTATATATGTGTATGAGAGTGTATAATATGTAGTTATATACACTAAAAATATAATTATATAATATTATACACAAAATTACATATTTATACACAATTATACAATATTATATAAGTAAGTATAAAACACAAATCTGGACTGATTTTGAAAACAAATTACACTTTTATACAACACACATGTATATAGGTGTATAAAAATGTATAATAGTGTATAAGAGGTGTTTATACACCCATATACAATATTCTACACTATTACACATCCACTACCCTTGCATCTCCGTGGCGGTGACTCCTCCTCCTACTGCATCTTCTCCATCCGATTCTCCATTGGCATCTCCTCTAGCTCCACCAAATGTCGACACTCCATCATCATTCGATTCTCCTACCGAATCCCATAACTCTTCCTCCTTTTAATAGAGTCGTCGTCGCCGTATGTACTATTTTAGGTGAATCTCCTAACTAGGGATGACAGCGGGTCGAATATGGACCGGATCCTACTAGATCCAGATCCATTTTTCATACATGGATCCAGATCCATCGGGTCTATAAAAATCATATTCAAATTCGGATTCATCGGATCCACGGACCGGATCTGGATGCACATGTAACATTTTTTACCTTGAATAATATTTCCACCTGTTGAAACGTTTTTGACAAAATGAAATCCAATGTGATTGAAAAAAATGATTGATTTCATTCAATCAACCTACACAAACATGACACAATTCTTTTTACTCAAATTAAGAAATACAAAATATGACAATTACATTTTAACTATTTCTATAGGGTCCAAAAATAACTAAATCAAAATGAAAGCTACGAATTTTTGTCTTGTTACATATATATATATGTTAGTCAATATTTTTCGTCCCACTTTACAAAAGGAAAAAACAAACCTTCAACAATATTTTTTACAGTTTCAAAATATTGGGTAAAAGAACAATTATAAAAACAGAATAAGAAAAGAAAAAGCAAAATGAAAGTATAATGTGCAATCATCTTGAATACATTTTCAATTTTAAATGTAGGATTATATTGTTAAAAAACAGTAAAGTAGTTTTTCGCTTGGAGTTGAGCCCTCCAATAGTCGAAATGTGCATATTTTTTTTTCTGTTGAACTTATTTAGGAAAAGTATTATTGAATGAGGATTACTTATGTCTTAGGAAAAAGCATTATTTAATAAAAATGGATCCACGGGTCGGATCTGGATCGGATACAAATCTCAAATATAAGATCCAGATTCAGATTTGATCCGTCAGAAAAGGATTCGGGTCCGATCCGGATCTGTCGGGTCCAAATTTTGAAGATTCATATCCTATAAAATGGATCTGGATCCACCGGGTCCAGGATCCACTAACATCTCTACTCCTAACTTTGTCTCCTTGAACATAGTCGTCGGCGGCGGTGGATCTACTGTTTTGGGTGTTTGTGTGTGTGATTTCTCCGGAGGCAGTGGCAGATGTGCAGTAGTGGGGAGTGGCACGACAGAGAGAGGAAGCAGAGAGAGAGCGCGAGAGAGAAGACAAAGAGATTAAACTGGGTTATTTTTTATAAGATTTAAAAAAATCGGTCAATTTTAATAGCATTATTACCCTAATTAACATACAACGTAATTAAGTCATTCAAAATATCAAACCAAAAATTGTCCGAATGAAGACTAAAATTGTCGTCCTTATTTGTTTGTTTTCATGATCATAAAAATGTCGTCCTTATTTGTTTGTTTTCATGATCATTTTATTTTAGTTCTTCAACTTTTAGAACTCACAAATTAGAAAAATAACAAAAAGAAAGCACCACTTTTCTTCACCACACCTAAGTTTTGCATACATAACTAGTCACCTAAAAACTTTACAGTAATTTTATATAATCGAACATACTAATTTTATACATTATGTTCTGTTGAGATAATTGACACATATTGATTGACATTCATTGTTATTAAGGAGAATTAGTGATAGTGAAGTAGATATTTAGTAAAGGAAGATATTTGTTGAAAGAAGGTGGTTAGTTAGTTAGATTAATGATTAGGATATTTTGGTCATTTTATAGTTCTTACTTTTGTATATAAGAAACTTCACAGAAGAGGATTAATCCAACTTTCATTTCCTCCCATTTTCTCTGTTCTTCACCGACTTCATTTCTTCTTATTGCAAAATCATAACAGCTCCATCACCGACTCAATAGTAATGTAGCATATCACATTCAATTCGTGTGTTTATCATGATATTAGAGCCTACGGATTGCATATTACAATTCTAAGATCCAGGAAAGGAGAAGAATTGCTAATTGATTGTGATTTTCAATTCGAAAAATTGAAAATTTTCGATCAGGAAGCAATAATTGCATATAATTGTAGATCGAGCTTTGTGGAGGTTGGAAGAGTGACAATTAATCACATGCAATGACTTCTATGGAGATCGAAACTCTCGCTCTTATCAATTGAGATCGAGAATGTTACCTAACTGGAATAAATTAATTGACTTGAGGAGATCGAAGGAGTTTTTGGATTGAAGTAGTTGATTGATTTAAGGAGATCAAAGTTTTTTTTAGGTTATATTTGAAGAAGTTGAAGCAAGGGACAGTATGGGGACAATTGAGGAGTTGACAACATCTACAGTGATCGATCACAACCATCCATTGTACCTTTTCTCTTCAGATGCACCAGGATCGCTGTCTATTGGAGTAATTCTAACAGGTATGGACAACTATACCTTATGGAGTAGAGCTATGAAACTTGCTTTGTTAGGGAAGAACAAAATAGATTTCATAGATGCAAATGTGAAGAAGGAGTCATATCAGGGATCCTTATATGGTTTGTGGGAGAGATGCAACGCCATAGTAGTATCGTGGTTAATGGGCAATGTGAGTAAGAATTTACTCACAGGAATGTTGTATAATGCAGATTCATATATCATTTGGAAGGACTTGAAAGAAAGGTTCGACAAGATTAATAGTTCAAGGGCCTTCCATTTGCACAAGGAGGTAGTTTCACTACGACAAAACACTCTGTCAGTATCGATGTAATACTCGAGATTGAAGGATTTATGAGATGAATATGACTCAATAATACCACTGCCATCATGCTGTGACAAGTCGAGAGAATTTGTGGATCATCTACAATATCGAAGAATGTTACAATTCTTAATGGGATTGAGTGATAGTTTTAGTCAAGCTAAGAGTCAAGTACTTATGATGCAACAAGTACCTAGCTTAAATTAAGTTTATGCTATGATTAATCAAGAGGAGAGTCAAAGATTGATGCAGGACTCAATGGAACCCGTAGCTATGTTCACAACAAAGAATAAGAATAATTTTCAGAAACAAATGAAGTCATACAATCCCAATGCAGTGTGTGATTTTTGTCATGTCAAAGGACATTTGAAAGTGAATTGTTTTAAGCTAATAAAGTGTGACTATTGTCACAAGACTGGGCACATTCAGGATGATTGGTACCAATTGAATGGATACCCTGAGGATTTTAAAGGGAAGTCAAAGAAAGTAAATGTAGTAATGGGAGAGGGTCCATATAATGAAGACACTGGACAGAGAAGGGATCACCAGAGAACTGCTGCACTGCTGGGAAATCTTACTCCCAAACAGCAACAAAGGTTGCTGAGGATACTGGATGGTGATGATACAACAGGAAACATTTCTGATATTGTTGTCAATATGGCAGGTATGTCAGTCACAAAATCAAATAGATTCATTAAATGAATTGTAGACACAGGTGCTACAAACCACATGGTGAACAATGAAAAGTTATTGAAGTTTAAGCACTTATCAGGGAATGCAGGGAAGGTTCAGATGCCCATAGGGGATTCAGCAAATATTGCACATGTTGGAGACTATCATCTAGGAGGAGGTGATGTGCTTAAGAATGTCTTGTGCATATTTACATTCAAGTTCAATCTCATGTCTGTTTCAAAAGTAATCAACGAGTTGCATTGCAGTTTTACATTTTTTTTTCACATGTTGTGTGTTTCACGATCTCTTATCTGGGAAGGTGAGAACGATTGGTAATGAAGAAGGTGGACTGTACATCCTGAGTATTGATTCAGAAAGGAATAAAGGATGGGTGATCAAGGCTCTGGTAAATTCAAAGCAAGTTGATGCCACCACTTGGCATCTCAGACTGTGTCATGTGCCTATGAGTATATTGAAGAAGATGCCACATTTTAGTAATAATAATTCTTTTACTATGACTGATTGTGAGGTATGTCTAATGGCTAGACAGATTAGAATGTCTTTTCATGTTAGCAATAATAGAAGATCTGAACCATTTCACCTATTACATATGGATGTATGGGGTCCTTATAAGGTTGATACTTACAATGAAATGAAATATTTTTTGACTATTGTGGATGATTGTTCAAGATGGACTTGGGTGTTCTTATTAAGACTAAAATCAGATGTTATAATTGTGTTAAAGAATTTCTTTATAGAAGTGAAGAACCAGTTTGGAATGTCCATAAAAACAGTGAGATCAGACAATGGCTCAGAGTTCTTCAATTTCAGTTGTAAGCAGCTATTTCAAACTTATGGTGTAGTGCATGAAAGTTCCTGTCCATATACACCCCAACAAAATGGTGCAGTGGAAAGGAAACATAGACATTTGCTTGAAACATCCAGAGCTTTAAAAATCCAGGCTAATCTACCAGATAGATTTTGGGGATTTTGTATTGAGAATGCAGCCTACATTATCAACAGAATACCATCTACTACTTTGAAGAATAAGTCTCCATTTGAAGTGTTGTATAAGTAGACACCTTCACTCACACATTTGAGGGTGATAAGATGTTTGTGCTTTGCAACCAGGTTGCCTAGGATGGATAAGCTTGGGCCCAGGGCAGTGAGAGTTGTGTTGTTGGGATATGGAACTTCACATAAGGGTTATAAGTTGTATGATATGGAGAATAGGATAATTTTCATGAGTAGATATGTGATGTTTATGGAGTCAATATTTCCTTTTAAAAATGAGGCTGCAGATAACACTGAATTTAGGACATCACAAGAACATTTCTGCTTTGAGGATATGCTAATATATTCAAATCAGAGAGGTGTGGAAGAAAGACCAATAATACAGGACTCAAGTGTTGGTCCTGATATGGAGAATGATTATAAACAATCTAGAGCAGAATCAGTTGTAGAGCCTGTCCTTAGGCCAGAGGAATCTGAAGCAGAAACTCCTGGAGATCATGTTGATATAGTCAGAGAATCTATCAGGAAATCCAAACCATTTATTTGGCATAATGACAATGTCACTGACCAGAGATCCTCAAAATGCTTGCATTCTATATCTAATACTGTGGATTATACTGGATTGTCACTTTCATATCAAAACTTTGTGGGACAAGTTTCTAAGGAAGTTTGTTACACCCCGTAATTCCAGGGTGTGTTTAAGAGAATATACGTGAGAAGATACGACTTTAAGTTTGAAACGAAAGAAGGATTGCTTTTCCTACGGAAAATGATTTCGAGCCTCGGGAAGGAAAATTGTTCATTAGTGAGAATTGGGTTCCCGAATTTGTTATTTAAGACTTTTAGAATTTATCGGAATTATGAAATTTTATTTTCAGAGTTGGATACGTGGGGCCCACCCGAGAAATTTTACGTTTTTGTGGGGCCCACGAGGTTTACGATATTTTGACCAATTATGGAAATTTTGGGAAATGAAATATTTTAGACCAATGAGAGGGCGACACGTGTCACCCTCCACATGAGCTTGTTGGATGAAGATTAATGGACCAAGTCAAAGGGGTCAACTTAGCTTGTGATAATTGACCACATCTTAGCCATCCAAGTATTTTAATCTAGGCCCTTGGTTGTAGTATATATCCATTACTAGTGCAAGACGTTCTACACTTAGAAATTTTTTCAAGAACTTATTGTTCTTGAAGGGGTGCTCTCGGCCAAGGTGAAAAAAAGAGAAGAAAATTTTGCAAATGTGGATCATAATTCACAATACTTTAACCCAAGGTTCCTAGGGATATTGTAAGGATATCTCAATAGAAAGATCCCAGAAAAATGACGTTTTCACGTTAGTCGCAAGGCGAAAACCTAAGGTGTTTTTCAACTTTGAAGATGGAACTTGAAGAGGAGTTCTTCATGAGCTTCTAAGGAGTACTTGGAGTGGATTGGAACATAAGAAGAGGAGTTAAAAGTTGCTAAGGATCGACTTTTACGCTTGGACATTATTAGGGTTTATTGAGGTAAAATCTTCATCTTCTTAATGTAATTGAATATTACATGTTATAGTAATTAAGAAATGAGCATGTGGTATATATATTGAAGTTTGAAAAGATTTGGATAATGTCGACATGTTAAAACCGAAAATGGACAAGTTAGCCATTAATGTTGTAATCAATTTGGTCGATAGTTACAATCGTCGCATGTTAAAGAAGTAAGGATATATAGTTGTTGTAATTGTTATTATGTATATAACATGTTGGAATAACAAATTGGATTGAAAAAGGAAATTGAAAGACAATTGACATTGTTATGGATAATGACATTGCCGAGAATGTGCCTTAAGGAATGAACAGTTTTATATTGATTGTGGGGCAGAATTTTACACGTCCTATTAGGCGTGTAATCCCCTTTGTATTTGCTGAATTGTTGGGCCTTAAATGTGGCGTTTGGTTGTTGATTTTCGGGCCTTGAAAAAGGTGAAAAAGTACGTAGAAACAAAGGAGAGTCTTGCAGATTTTCCGTAGAATAAGAGACCTTACACTTAGTATGATTCTACGTTAAAAAGTAAGGAGTTGATAGACATGTTATGATTAATATAGGTTGAAGTACTACGAGTAGCGTATTCTACTTAAAGGATGGAATAGCTATCAAGGTTGAAGTACTTTGGAGCATTTTGCTACTTGTCGATAATCGTCGCGAGGTATGTGAACCTCTTCCTCCTTTTGGGCATGATTCTATGTATGAAATATACATGTGGTGTTATTTCATGATTCCTTCTACTCTTAGAAGTTAAGAGATATGTATGTTGATTTACTCTATGTAAAAGTTATGTCTAAGTTATCCTAAGTTCTTACCAAGTCTTATGGGGGATATTGGTAAGAGTCGTTAGGAAGTATTTGGAGTCGAGTTGACTTTGTTAATTTATTGCACGAATGAGAATAAGTATCGAACAAGCCATTGCAGCGTTAATAAAAGAAAATGTATCGACAATCAATTACATTAAAATGAGTAGAATTTCTCCATCTGCATAGAAACTAAGAGAAGACAAAATTGTATTACATTTTCTAGATCATGGCTGCTTTAATAAGATCATTATAAACGAGTATAACCTATTCACAACGCATAAAAGTATATGTTACTTAATATTAAAGAGTTTACGTTATGAAGTTTTAAGACTACGAACCTTGAATTGTTAAAAGGTTAAGAGACTTTATTATTCTAAGTTAAGAGAATTGATATTCTAAGTTAAGAGAATTGATATTCTAAGTTAAGAGACCTGAAGTATTTTGAAAGCTATGTAACTTGATTTGAAAGTATAAGTCTCTTGGTTATAAAAAGAATGAATTTGTCTTAGTTTCTAAAGCATAAAGTTAGTATAACGTCTTTATGGGAAGTTGGTTATAACAACTTTATGGAAGGTTAAAAGAATGGTTTTCTCTAGTAATGTAAACAAAGAAATGACTTGAATTAAGGAAGGGCAATTTGATTTAAAGGTATCACTTGCTTAAAGTTTTAAAATAAGGGTCACTTGATTTAGAATCCTAGAAATGTATTTCTAAAAATGTAGAGACTTGTTTGAAATGTAGACATGCCTTGATACTACGGGTGTTAGTATCTTGGAGTTTTATATGAAAATGAGTCTTTTGAAAAGAATAGAAGTACGTAGTACTTTGGGTTAAATTCCCGGATTTTTATGTAAAACGAAAAGTGCCTTGAGTATATAAAATGAAAGTCTAAAGATTTTATGAACTTGCCTATGCTTGCTTGTGATAGTCTTGAGTGCAAGTATTATATGTTTACGCTGCCGTGACTCTCAGTTGGAGGACCGACTGTCTTGTTGTGAATTTACTTGAACGTACCGACAGTGACGAAGGCTTCCACGGGTATGCTTCCATTGTGATTGATCCTTGGACATGCTTATACGATGAGGGATTCCGGGGCATGCGACCAGGATGCGGGTTAGATTCCCGGATTGTTTTTATTACTCCTTGAACATGCTTATACGATGAGGGATTCCGGGGCATGCAACCAGGAGGCGGGTTAGATTCCCGGATTTGTTTTATTACCCCATGGCCATGCTTATACGATGAGGGATTCCGGGGCATGCGACCATATTATATACGATTATTACTCCATGGACTAGCTCCCCATGAAGACATGTACCCAAGATGAGGGATTCCACGGGTATGTTATATACGATTATTACTCCATGGACTAGCTCCTCATGAAGACATGTACCCGAGATGAGGGATTCCACGGGCATGTGATATACGATTATTACCCCATGGATTAGCTCTCCATGAAGTCATGTACCCGAGATGAGGGATTCCACGGGCATGATATAAATATATATATATATATATATATATATATATATATATATATATATATATTGTATGTGTATCTGTAAAGTGAGGTAGGATGCCACTAGCGTCACATGGTTATATTTTACAATTACGACTGTCGGCAATGATGAGGGATTCCACGGGCAGGGGATATATATATATATATATATATATATATATATATATATATATATATATATATATATGTGTGTGTGTATTGTATGTGTGTACGCCGACAGTGAGGTAGGATGCCACGGGCGCGTCACATGGTTATATTTTACAATTACAGCTGTCGACAGTGATGGGGGATTCCACGGGCACGCTTTGATATTTGAGGGCTTGTGTCCAATGTTCTTGCCTTGCCTCAGGCATAGAAAAGCAATAGCCCTGGTGTGACTATTGTTCATGTGTTGAAATAGTATTTAAAAGGTAAAACTGACTTTCATTACTTTCACTTCGGCAAGGCACGATGTACTGTCATTTTGGTTATCATACATGTCTCCAGCTTTATATAGGTATTATGATTTCATTCTGATATTTTGATTTCACATACTTGGTACATATTTCGTACTGACCTCCTTCGAGGGGCTGCGTTCATGCCGCAGGTTGAGGTACATAGCTTGCTGATCCTCATTCTTAGGATCACTGTTCAGCTGGTCGGGAAGCTCCATTATTTCGGAGGCTTTGTATTTTGGTACAGTTCCCTGAGATTGTAGATTTATGTACATTCAGGGTTATGGCGGGGCCCTGTCCCGTCACAATTGTTATGTCAAAACTCTTAGAGGTCTGTAGTCATATCTTGTGAATTGAGTTGTGTAAAAAAAAAGAAAAAAAAGAGGTAACTGCTTTTGGTTTTACGTAATTTATGTATTCAGGAAGGTAGCCTTATCGGCTAACCTGTTATTTATTTCCTGTTAAGTTTATGTATGTTCACGATTATCTCGATGTATGTATACCGTAAGGGTGCCTGTAGGGCACGATCGCGAGCAGGGGTCGGGTCGTGACAAAAGTGGTATCAGAGCAGTTAGTCATCGAAAAGTGTCTACAGACCGTGTCTAGTAGAGTCTTGATTATCGGTGTGTTGTGCACCACATCTATAATCAGGAGGTTTCAGGACATGAGCTACCTGATAGGGTAATGAAACCTTAAGAAGTCATGCTAAGGAACTTAATGGAATGTCGTGTTAATAGGTTAAGCTACGTGGTAGGCTTAAGAGAATTGTACGGATGAGATCCGTATGGAGTAAGTAATGGTTGTTGTGATCAAGACAACATGGTTATGGTATTATGAGAAGTTATTGTACCCATTTACGGGGGGGGGGGGGGACTGATAAGGTAGGCTTGGAGCATGGAAATTGCGAGCCTAAGAATATTGATAACCGCTGAGACCTTAGGTATATAAGACCTTCTCGGGAAATAAGATTTTATTCAGACTAAGGGTAAGAGTTAACTGCGACGGTGGGTCGGGGTGAGGACCTATTACGGGTCGCCCCATAGCCTGAAATGGAGTGGGATCTGTTGGTAGTAGTTCTGCTACGTGACAGGGTCACGATGGTGCAAGGCCCAAGTCTAGTTAATTGTTTTACGGGTTCGTGGACGCGTTCCACTGGAACCAGGTCGTGAGAGCCGAAAATGGACTTATATTGTTTAATAGAGTGACTCCAAAGATTAGAGGCCAGAATCTGTATGGAGGTTATGTAAGTATGCTAGTATAAGTTGGAGGTACGGAAAGAATACAACCAGTAAGAAAGTGTAGAATCGCCGATTTGTTGGTTCCACGTAGGCGAGGTTCAGATAATTGGCCCAGACTTGATTCAGCGGGCTGTTGATAAGGTGAAGCTTATCCAGGTAAAATTATTAGTAAGCTCAGAGTCAGCAGAAACTTTATGCAGATGAACGACGTCGACACTTGGAGTTCAGGTTGACGTTTTAGTATAAGTATTGTTATGTGGTCGTAGGTGGCATATTTTGTATGAAGGTGTAGTAAAAGGAGACTATGTCGCTATCTAATTAGATTGGAGCTCCGAAAGAATATTCAGGGACGAATGTTTCTAAGGGGGGAAGAATGTTACACCCCGTAATTCCAGGGTGTGTTTAAGAGAATATACGTGAGAAGATACGACTTTAAGTTTGAAACGAAAGAAGGATTGCTTTTCCTACGGAAAATGATTTCGAGCCTCGGGAAGGAAAATTGTTCATTAGTGAGAATTGGGTTCCTGAATTTGTTATTTAAGACTTTTAGAATTTATCGGAATTATGGAATTTTATTTTCAGAGTTGTATACGTGGGGCCCACCCGAGAAATTTTACGTTTTTGTGGGGCCCACGAGGTTTTCGATATTTTGGCCAATTATGAAATTTTTGGGAAACGAAATATTTTAGACCAATGAGAGGGCGACACGTGTCACCCTCCACATGAGCTTGTTGGATGAAGATTAATGGACCAAGTCAAAGGGGTCAACTTAGCTTGAGATAATTGACCACATCTTAGTCATCCAAGTGTTTTAATCTAGGCCCTTGGTTGTAGTATAAATCCATTACTAGTGCAAGGCATTCTACACTTAGAAATTATTTCAAGAACTTATTGTTCTTGAAGGGGTGCTCTCGGCCAAGGTGAAAAAAATAGAAGAAAATTTTGCAAATGTGGATCATAATTCACAATACTTTAACCCAAGGTTCCTAGGGCTATTGTAAGGATATCTCAATAGAAAGATCCCGGAAAAACGACGTTTTCACGTTAGTCGCAAGGCGAAAACCTAAGGTGTTCTTCAACTTTGAAGATGGAACTTGAAGAGGAGTTCTTCATGAGCTTCTAAGGAGTGCTTGAAGTGGATTGGAACATAAGAAGAGGAGCTAAAAGTTGCTAAGGATCGACTTTTACGCTTGGACATTATTAGGGCTTATTGAGGTAAAATATTCATCTTCTTAATGTAATTGAAGATTACATGTTATAGTAATTAAGAAATGAGCATGTGGTATATATATTGAAGTTTGAAAAGATTTGGATCATTTCGACATGTTAAAACCGAAAATGGACAAGTTAGCCATTAATGTTGTAATCAATTTGGTCGATAGTTACAATCGTCGCATGTTAAGGAAGTAAGGATTTATAGTTGTTGTAATTGTTATTATGTATATAACATGTTGGAATAACAACTTGGATTGAAAAAGGAAATTGAAAGACAATTGACATTGTTATGGATAGTGACATTGCCGAGAATGTGCCTTAAGGAATGAACAGTTTTATATTGATTGTGGGGCAGAATTTTACACGTCCTATTAGGCGTGTAATCCCCTTTGTATTTGCTGAATTGTTGGGCCTTAAATGTGGCGTTTGGTTGTTGATTTTCGGGCCTTGAAAAAGGTGGAAAAGTACGTAGAAACAAAGGAGGTGCTGTCCGATTTTCCGTAGAATAAGAGACCTTACACTTAGTATGATTCTACGTTAAAAAGTAAGGAGTTGATAGACATGTTATGATTAATATAGGTTGAAGTACTACGAGTAGTGTATTCTACTTAAAGGATGGAATAACTATCAAGGTTGAAGTACTTTGGAGCATTTTGCTACTTGTCGATAATCGTCGCGAGGTATATGAACCTCTTCCTCCTTTTGGGCATGATTCTATGTATGAAATATACATGTGGTGTTATTTCATGATTCCTTCTACTCTTAGAAGTTAAGAGGTATGTATGTTGATTTACTCTATGTAAAAGTTATGTCTAAGTTATCCTAAGTTCTTACCAAGTCTTATGGGGGATGTTGGTAAGAGTCGTTAGGAAGTATTTGGAGTCGAGTTGACTTTGTTAATTTACTGCACGAATGATAATAAGTATCGAACAAGCCATTGCAGCGTTAATAAAAGAAAATGTATCGACAATCAATTACATTAAAATGAGTAGAATTTCTCCATCTGCATAGAAACTATGATAAGACAAAATTATATTACATTTTCTAGATCATGGATGCTTTAATAAGATCGTTATAAATGAGTATAACCTATTCACAACGCATAAAAGTATATGTTACTTAATATTAAAGAGTTTACGTTATGAAGTTTTAAGACTACGAACCTTGAATTCTTAAAAGGTTAAGAGACTTTATTATTCTAAGTTAAAAGAATTGATATTCTAAGTTAAGAGACTTGATATTCTAAGTTAAGAGAATTGATATTCTTAGTTAAGAGACTTGAAGTATTTTGAAAGCTATGTAACTTGATTTGAAAGTATAAGTTTCTTGGTTATAAAAAGAATGAATTTGTCTTAGTTTCTAAAGCATAAAGTTAGTATAACGACTTTATGGGAAGTTGGTTATAACAACTGTCACGACCCGTTCCGGGGCCCGTGACTGGTGCCTTACCGGGGCACCCAAGTAGTCATACATCAGAGTAACCAGCGGAATATAAAACAAGACAGGAAACAGTTTATAAAATCAGACACATTTTTATCTTAATAACAGCTTGCCTTTCGGCATAATATAAATAACTCAAGTTTTGCGATTACATCCCAACTGCATAGTGCTGCTGCACTCTGGGAAGTAAACAACTATGGCGGGACAGGCCCGCCATACCTCGCAGCATAAAACTATCTACAATACGGGGAGATCATACCCAAAAGTAGAGCCTCGGAGAAGATGGAGCTCACGACACCAACGCAAAGATCCTAGGGATGTGGATCTAGCACTGCCTTGCCACTGCGGCATGAACGCAGCCCCCCGAAGGAGGTCAGTACAACAGGTACTAAGTATGCGAAACTGTAAAGTATTTATATGAAACATATCATTTTTTAAAACCAGTTTATAAATATGTATGAAACAACCAAGGAAACCGCATATAGTGCCACATCACAAACAAGAGCAACAATAGGTAATCAGAATGAGTTTTGTCTAGGCTGCGAATGATCGAAACAGGCCACTCGCCCCATCATCATTCTCGCAAGCCTAATCTCGACTCGAGTCCGCATAGGCCACTCACATGGGCCCGCATGAGGTATAACCCCGCATCGAGGGTAGCTCCTCGGCGTAAATCCCCGACTCATTGTCGCATGGCCACTGCATCGCATGAGGTATAACCCCGCATACTAACTGGAACTCGTAGCTCCGCATAGGCCCTCGGACCCGCATGAGGTATTCTCGAATCATGGTCCTGCATCCTGAGTCTACCCCGCATCGGAGGGCAGCTTAACCCCCGGTATCATCTCAAGAGGTGAGTGATAGTATACTAACATAACAACTTATCTTTAAACAATATAAGCACAACAAGGATACTCACCTATACAAACGTTACAAGATACTAACACACACATAGCATCATATCATGTCTATTTATCAAACCATCTTTATTATTCTTTTCACAATACAAGTCTGTTATAAACACATAGGCAAACTTGTTCCTTTTATAAATCTTAAGTGGTTATACTTACTTCCCATAAAGCTAGTATAACTCTTAAGCTTCGCTTTAAAACCAATTTGTTCTCTTACATTAATATGATTCATAGTCTTCAAATGTTTTCATTCTTTATTCGAGCTTAAGCGTGAGGCATTGCTGTAAGTATTATTCAAAGCTTAAGCGTGAGGCATTAGTAAGTATTATTCAAGCTTAAGTCAAAGACATTGCCGTAGTTATATTGTAAAATATCATGCTTTAGGAAGAATCACATACCTTCTCAAATAAAACCACCGCCAAGTCAATATGTCATACAGAGTCACTATAATAGTCACAGATATCTATTAAAGACTACTCAAGGTCATTCTAAACAGGGGTTCATAATCCTATGGTAAGTCGGGCAGCACTTCCTACCCGGTGAGCCATATAAGTTCATCGTGAAAACAAATCCTATGTAAATCTGATTTGATTAGTCTTCTTTTAAACCCTTCTAAGTGATTAACACTTCAATTCTATTCGTGATATACTTCTAAGTATTTATACTATTTCTTATACTATAACAAAGAAGTATTCTCTAATTCAAAGAGGGTTAGGATTATTACCTCGGTAAGCCAAATAATATCCTAGAAAAAGTCGCGCCTGAGCAAGGTTTTGCTCCTAAGTTGTATGCTCAAACAACATTATAAGTTCTTCACAAATTCTAATAAGTACTAAGGTATTTTGGCTAGGGTATTTTGGGCATTATAACAATACAAGAAGATAACTTTTCTACCAAGGGAGGGGGGGTAGATTTTTTGGCTAGGCTAGGGGGGGTATTCGGCCAAGGCCACTTAGGCTAGAGGGGGAAGAGGGCTTTGGACGAATTGACTAACAAGGGAGAAGGGAGGATTTTCAAGACTTGGAAAGTAATTTGTGGATGAAGAACTCTTCATCTTAAGGGGGGTATTTATAGGTCAAGAAGTGGCCAACCAATGGCCAAGATTTAGACAAGTGCAAGGCAAGTGTAGGGTGAGGATTAACTATACACAAATATCCTACCAACTCCTTGACTTTGAACAAGGCACCAAAAACGTGCCCAACTTCATCAATTCGTCCAAATGGACGATTTCAAGTCCACAAATTGGAGGGTGCCAAGTGTCGCCCTCCCGTTGGTCCAAAATGTTTTCTCTCGGAAAAATCCGCAAAATTAGAAATGGCATAGCGGAATTTACCCTACGAAGCCGTGGAAACGTTTCGTCGGAAAACTATTCGTTTGTGAGTTGTGCCTAAAAAAACGCTCAAGGCTTATCTTTAAGGCAAGACTTTCGACGTATACCCTTACGCACATACTGAAATACGGGTATAACATTCTCTCCTTAGAAACATTCGTCGAATGTTCCTTCCCAAGACGATTATCGAAGAAGCTTAAGCGCTTGTAAATGCCACACACGGCGCGAGCAACACTTAGGTAAAACGATAACGAAAATTTACAAGTAGGAAAGTGAATTACCCGGAGGTGTGGGAAATAGGTGAGGTACCTCGCCATGTCCTCCTCGCCTTCCACGCCATCTCCTCCCTAAGCTCGTTCGCCACAAGACTTTGACGGAAGCCACATACTTGGTCCGCAGACGCCTAACCTGCCGATCGATTATCGCTATGTGAATCTCCTCATACGATAACCCCTCGGTCAACTGGACATCGTCAATCGGATGCACCCTAGATGGATCCCCGATACATCTCTCAAAGATAGATACGTGAAACACGGATGCATCGCCTCCGGTCGGACGGCAGATTCAACTCGTAGGCAACCTTGCCTACCTGCGGACAATCGAAACGGCCCAATGTACCTTGGTGAGCTTCCCTTCTTCGAATCTCATCACACCGCCATGGGTGACACGCTTAGGAAAACCCAATCATGAACCTCGAACTCAAGGTGCCGACGACGATGATCTGCATACGACTTGCCGACTACGAGTCAATAGCCGCCTCGGATAAGCTTCACCTTATCCATCTCGCTGTACCAAATCTGGTCCCACTAGCCGCCGCCCACATCGAACCAACCTATAGGCGATCGCACTTCCTTCCATACAAGGCCTCATAAGGCGCCATCGAATCTGGAGTGGTAGCTATTATTATACGCGAACTCAACTAGAGGCAAATGATCCTCCCAACTACCACTAAAGTCAATAACACGGGCTCGCAAAGATATCCTCAAGAGTCCGGATAGTGCGCTCTGCTGTCTGCATGCGTGGATGAAATGCGATACTCGTGCTCACTGCGTCCTAAACCCCTCGAAGGACCTCGAAGTTAGCCGAATCGGGCTCCTCATGCGATATGATCGAAGTAGGGACTCCATGCGATCGACGATCTCTCGGATGTAAAGTCCGCATAATCCTCGGTAGAAAAGTCGCCCCGACGGAAGAAAGTGGGCTGATTTTCGACTGTCGACGATAACCCATATAGAATCATGTCTCCTCCGAGTGCGAGGTAATCCCGTGATGAAATCCATGTTGATTACCTCCCACTTCCGTGTCGGGATCTCAATCGTCAGAATAAACCACCGTGCCTCCGTGCTCTACCTTCACCGCCGACAACACGCATCGAGCTACGAACTCGCAACGCCCTCTTCAAGCCATCCCACCAATACACGTGCTAAGGTCGTGGTACATCTTGGTCGACCCGATGGATAGAGTAACGCGCTACCGTGGTGCTTCCCCAAGAACTCACGCCAAGTCCTCAAACATCCGAACACATACCGCCTCAAACCTTAGCACCCCATCGTGCTACCTCAAAAGGACCCTTGACCTCACGAAGAGTCAGATCACGATATCGAATCAAAATCGATCCTCGAATCGTTGCTCTTCACCTCTCGACGATGGAAGACTCGCAACCTCACGAACTCTAACCCCATCGCTATCGTAATCAATCAACCGGACACCAAGGCTCGCTAATCGATGCAAATCACGAACCATGTCCTCCTCTCTAGCCGCACATCCGATAGGCTCCCATCGACCTACGACTCAGAGCATCCGCCACAACATCGGCCTTCCCGTGGTATAGGATATCAACATCGTAATCCTTAAGCAACTCTAACCACCGCCTCTCGCCGTAAGTTCACTCCTCCGTCAAGATATACCGAGGCTCTTGTGGTGCGTATAAATATCCACGTGAACCCCATACAAATGGTGCCTCCAGATCTTCAAAGCGTGAATCACTACCGCTAACTCCAAATCATGGGTGGGGTAGTTCCTCTCGTGTTTCTTCACCGTCGGGACGATATGCTATAACTCGCCATGCCGCATCAACACACATCCCAACCCGATGCCCGACGATCACAATACGACATAACCATCCGACCTCCGGGAGAGTAAGAACGGGCGGTCGTCAATCTCTCTTTCAAAGAATCGGAAACCCCGCCACAAGCATCACCATCGAACTTGGCCGCCTTCCGAGTCACCCTAGTCAATGGTGCGTAGATAGAAGCAAACTTCTCCACGAACCGATAATAACTCGCAAGGCCCGTAAAATCGCGAACCTCGCCGAGTAGTAGGTCTCGCCAAGTCTCGATCGCCGATCTTGCCGTAGACAACTCGAATGCCATCACCCGACAATATGCCCAAGAAACGCCATCAAGTCAACCAAAACTCACATTTGGAGAACTTGGCGCATAACTGGTGTCCGAGAATCACAAGATCGCCTCAAATGCTCGCATGCCTCGCTGGCGAGCGAATAAACCAAGATATCATCAATGAACACTATCACAAACGTGTCCAAAATGGTTTGAACACTCGGTTCATCAAATCCATGAATACCACGAGCATCGTCAACCCAAAAGACATGACCACGAACTCATAATGCCTGCACGTCCCGAATGCGATCTAGGGACATCCACCTCTCGACACGAACTCGATGATAGCCCGAACGCAGATCAATCTTGAGAAACATCTCGCTACCGCAATCGGTCGAACAAATCATCAATCCCGGGAAGGGTATTCGTTTAATGGTCACCTTGTTCACCGTCAGAATCAACACACACGCGCAGCTGTCCCCGCCCTTCTTCTTCACGAACAATACCGCGCTTCTGGGAGAAACACTGGGCCTAATGAAGCCCTTTTCTAGCAAATCCCTAAGCCGATCCTTCACTCTCTCAACTCGGCAGTGCCATTCGTATGGCGAATGGAAATAGCCGAGTATCCGCAATATGTCAATACAAAACTCAATCTCCTCTCGTGAGGATACCCGGAGGTCATCCGGGAACACGTCTGGGAACTCACGACCACGGAATCGATCAAAATCTGGTACCGCACCTCGGATCAAACACTCGAACTAGATGGTAGATGTACTCTTCCGCACCATCTTCCTAGCCTCGAGGTAGGAAATAAACCTACCCTCTACGATACCGTGCTCTCCCACTCAACAACCGCCTCAGAAATCGGAACCGCATTACTTTCTCTCTGCCTACATTGGCATAGCAAGAGGCTAGCCAATCCATCCCCATGATCACGCCAAGTCAATCATCTCCAACTCTATCAAGTCGCCAGTGGTCCGACGATCAGTAAACGGTCACAGACAAGCTCTATATACCCGCCGAGCTACCACCGAATCACCCATCGCGTAGCTACCTCGAAAGCGGTCTATGGACTCGTGCTCTATCCCTATCCTACTAGCAACAAGGGAGATATATAGACAGAGTAGAACCGGATCTATCAAGGCATAAACATCAAACCCGAACCGATAAGGTACTGCGGATTTACATCGTGAGGCCTCCCGATCCCGCTTACCGGACAAAGCATAAATGCGGTTCTCGAGGACCGCTAGAATCGGGACACGAGCCACGACCCGCCGCGACCTGGCCGACCCACGAGCACCCCGCCCGGCGAGTAATCGTAGGAGATGATGGCCGCCACGTAACTCAAGGCCGGGCCCTACCACCGCCACGCCTGGCCGACAGCCTCGCAAAGTGACTCGCCGCTACAATCAGAACAAGATCCATAAGTAGTACCACACTTCCGTAATGGGATCTACCGCGACGCCACACCGGGTGGTCCCGATCGCCGCACTCGCTACTCGACGCCCGAAGCCCCGGGCCCCGGTCCGCCTCAAAACTCGGGCCGCGGCCGAGGACGGTGCAGAGTGCTCGAGCCGGCCGTGGTGCGACCCAGATCGCCGCCGAGGCCGCCACCACGATAACCACCGTAAGACCCTCCCGCCCCGGCCTTCTTCTCGCCGTCGGCCCACTCGCCGACCTCTGCGCTCCTCGCATCCAAGGGCGTGAGCTCGCACGCGGTAATGTCCATACCCGGCCGAGAGAAACCCCGCACATGACTCGCCATATAGTCGCTTCAGCCCGTGACATAGCGGTGCACCCTATCCTCCATATTCGCTACAATGCCGGGACATATCGAGCCAAAGAATCAAACTCGACATTGTACTCCCGACAAGGCCCTCTCGCCTCGCCAAAGAAGAAAAAATCTATCACCGCGCGCCTCCTCATCCGCGAGGCAAGTGAGTGAGGAAAGCCTCGAGAACTCATCCCAAGTAGGGACGCTGCGGTTTCCACGGATAACTCCCATGAATCAAACCAATCGATCGCGGTATCACGCAACCTATGTGAACCAAAGATCACGGACTCGGTCTCCGACGCCGATCACTCTCAAAATCCTCGAATCGACGGATGAACTCCCGCGATCATCCTCCCGCCACCCATAAAACTCCGCGGCTACAACTCAAGAAGTCTCAGAGCCTCAAACTCTCTCGCCGGGTGTACCACGGTGCGATCGAGCCGAGCCGAATCGCCAGATCCAATCTCTCTCAGACGGGCCACAACTTTAGCCAAAAGTCGGCATCTCTCAGACTTCCTAACTCTCCGCCTGTGCCGCGGGATGCGAGAGTGCTGGTACTGTGGTCTGGGGGCCGGGCGGCGCCATAGAACTCGCCGCCTCGTATAGACCGGGCTCGAGCCCTCGTGACTGGGTGTCTCGCTAGCGCCTCGGCCGCTTTGCCTTCTTCGGGCCCGGTTGCCTTACGTGAGGCATAATCTGTACAGAAAGGAATACGTTAGAGGGTCCATCCTATAACACGCCTCTAAAGCACGATCTCGTAATGAGAAGAATGGAAACCAATCCTAAATATCCTATAGCCTCCGATTATTGGTGTGGTGCACAACACACCGATAATCAAGACTTACTAGATACACGGTCAGACACTTTCCGAGGATTAATCGCTCGATACCACTTTTGTCACGACTTCGCCCGGCTCGGATCGTGCCTTACCGGGCACCCAAGTAGTCATACATCGAGTAACCTGGAATATAAAACAAGACAGAAACAGCTTTATAAAATAAGACACGCTTTATCTCAAGAAAAGCTTGCCTTTTCAAGATAATATAAATAACTCAAGTTTATAGCTTACATCCCAACTGCATAATAGTGGCTGCACTTAAGGAAGTAAACAACTATGGCGGATGGTTCGCCATACCTCGATCAGACAAAACTATCTACAATACAGGAGATCATACCCAAAAGTAGAGCCTCCGGAGAAGATGGAGCTCACGACACCAACGCAAAGATCCTGGGATGTGGATCTAGCACTGCCGCCTTACCGCGGATTTAACGCAGCCTCAAGGAGGTCAAGACAATGTACTAAGTATGCGAAATCAGAAAGTATTTAAATGAAACATATCATTTTTAAAACCAGTTTACAAATATGTATGAAACAATCAAGGAAACCGCACATAGTGCCACATCACAAACAAGAGAAACAATAGGTAATCAGAATGAGTTTTGTCTAGGCCGCGAATGATCGAACAGGCCACTCGCCCCATCATCATTCTCGCAAGCCTAATCTCGACTCGAGTCCGCATAGGCCACTCACGTGGGCCCGCATGAGGTATAACCCCGCATCGAGGTAGCTACTCCTCGGCATCGCCCCGACTCGCTGTCCGCACGCCACACGCACCGCATGAGGTATAACCCCGCATACTAACTCGAACTCGTAGCCCGCATAGGCCCCTGGACCCGCATGAGGTATTCTCGAATCATGGTCCTGCATCGCTCGAGTCTACCCCGTCGGAGGCGCTTAACCCTGTATCATCTCAAGAGGTGAGTGATAGTATACTAACATAACAACTTATCTTTAAACAATATAAGCACAACAAGGATACTCACCTATACAAACGTTACAAGATACTAACACACACATAGCATCATATCATGTCTATTTATCAAACCATCTTTATTATTCTTTTCACAATACAAGTCTGTTATAAACACATAGGCAAACTTGTTCCTTTTATAAATCTTAAGTGGTTATACTTACTTCCCATAAAGCTAGTATAACTCTTAAGCTTCTGTTTTAAAAACCAATTTGTTCTCTTCATTAATATGATTGGTAGTCTTCAAATGTTTTCGCTTCTTATTATTCAGGCTTAAGCCGTGAGGCATCGCTGTAAGTATTATTCAAAGGCTTAAGCGAGGCATTGCCGTAAGTATTATTCAGGCTTAAGTCAAAGACATTGCCGTAGTTATATTGTAAAATATCATGCTTTAGGAAGAATCACATACCTTCTCAAAAAACCACCGCCAAGTCAATATGTCGCGCAGAGTCACTATAATAGTCACAGATATCTATTAAAGACTACTCAAGGTCATTCTAAACAGGGGTTCATAATCCTATGGTAAGTCGGCAAAGACTTCCTACCCGGTGAGCCATATAAGTTCATCAGAAAACAGTCCTATGTAAATGTCTTTGATTAGTATTCTTTTAAACCCTTCTAAGTGATTAACAGTTCAATTCTATTCTGTGATATACGTCTAAGTATTTATACTATTTCTTATACTATAACAGTAAGTATGCTCGCATTCCAAAGAGGGTTAGGATGATTACCCTGTAAGCCCAATAATATCCTAGAAAAGTCGCTACCGAGCAAGGTTTTGCTCCTAACTTGTCTGCTCCCAGAACCTTAGACGTGCTTCACAACTTCTACTAAGTACTAAGGAAAGTGGG
This sequence comes from Przewalskia tangutica, assembly GCA_029844215.1. Taxonomy (NCBI): domain Eukaryota; kingdom Viridiplantae; phylum Streptophyta; class Magnoliopsida; order Solanales; family Solanaceae; genus Przewalskia; species Przewalskia tangutica. The sequence goes on along the minus strand of CM056730.1, from coordinate 21,306,020 downwards.
CTCGGGTATTTTGGGCATTATAACAATACAAGAAGATAACTTTTCTACCAAGGGAGGGGGTAGATTTTTGGCTAGGCTAGGGGGTATTCGGCCAAGGCCACTTAGGCTAGAGGGAAGAGGGCTTTGGACGAATTGACTAACAAGGGAGAAGGGAGGATTTTCAAGACTTGGAAAGTAATTTGTGGATGAAGAACTCTTCATCTTAAGGGGGTATTTATAGGTCAAGAAGTGGCCAACCAATGGCCAAGATTTAGACAAGTGCAAGGCAAGTGTAGGGTGAGGATTAACTATACACAAATATCCTACCAACTCCTTGACTTTGAACAAGGCACCAAAAACGTGCCCAACTTCATCAATTCGTCCAAATGGACGATTTCAAGTCCACAAATTGGAGGGTGCCAAGTGTCGCCCTCCCGTTGGTCCAAAATGTTTCGTCTCTCGGAAAAATCCGCAAAAATTAGAAATGGCATAGCCGGAATTTACCCTACGAAAGCTGTGGAAACGTTTCGTCGGAAAACTATTCGTTTTGTGAGTTGTGCCTAAAAAAAAACGTTCAAGGCTTATCTTTAAGGCAAGACTTTCGTACGTATACCCTTACGTACATACTCTGGAAATACGGGGTATAACAACAACTTTATGGAAGGTTAAAAGAATGGTTTACTCTAGTAAATGTAAACAAAGAAATGACTTGAATTAAGGAAGGGCAATTTGATTTAAAGGTATCACTTGCTTAAAGTTTTAAAGTAAGGGTCACTTGATTTAGAAGCCTAGAAATGTATTTCTAAAAATGTAGCGACTAATTTGAAATGTAGACATGCCTTGATACTACGGGTGTTAGTATCTTGGGGTTTTATGTGAAAAGGAGTCTTTTGAAAAGAATAGAAGTACGTAGTACTTTGGGTTAAATTCCCAGATTTTTATGTGAAACGAAAAGTGCCTTGAGTATATAAAATGAAAGTCTAAAGATTTTATGAACTTGCCTATGCTTGCTTGTGATAGTCTTGAGTGCAAGTATTATATGTTTACGCTACCGTGACTCTCAGTTGGAGGGCCGACTGTCTTGTTGTGAATTTACTTGGACGTACCGACAGTGACGGAGGCTTCCACGGGTATGCTTCCATTGTGATTGATCCTTGGACATGCTTATACGATGAGAGATTTCGGGGCATGAAACCAGGATGCGGGTTAGATTCCTGGATTGTTTTTATTACTCCTTGGACATGCTTATACGATGAGGGATTCCGGGGCATGCAACCAGGAGGCGGGTTAGATTCCCGGATTTGTTTTATTACCCCATGGCCATGCTTATACGATGAGGGATTCCGGGGCATGCGACCATGTTATATACGATTATTACTCCATGGACTAGCTCCCCATGAAGACATGTACCCGAGATGAGGGATTCCACAGGCATGTTATATACGATTATTACTCCATGGACTAGCTCCTCATGAAGATATGTACCCGAGATGAGGGATTCCACGGGCATGTTATATACGATTATTACCCCATGAATTAGCTCTCCATGAAGTCATGTACCCGAGATGAGGGATTCCACGGGCATGATATATATATATATATATATATATATATATATATATATTTATTGTATGTGTGTACGCCGACATTGAGGTAGGATGCCACGGGCGCGTCACATGGTTATATTTTACAATTACAGTTGTCGGCAGTGATGGGGGATTCCACGGGCACGCTTTGATATTTGAATGCTTGTGTCCAATGTTCTTGCCTTGCCTCGAGCATAGAAAAGCAATAGCCCTTGTGTGACTATTGTTCATGTGTTGAAATAGTCTTTAAAAGGTAAAACTGACTTTCATTACTTTCACTTCGCAAGGCACAGTGTACTGTCATTTTGGTTATCATACATGTCTCCAGCTTTATATGATCGTTATGATTTCATTCTGATTTTTAGTTTCACATACTTGGTACATATTTCGTACTGACCTCATTCGGGGGGCTGCGTTCATGCCGCAGGTTGAGGTACATAGCTTGCTGATCCTCATTCTTAGGATCACTGTTCAACTGGTCGGGAAGCTCATTTATTTCGGAGGCTTTGTATTTTGGTACAGTTCCCTGAGCTTGTAGATTTATGTACATTCAGGGGTATGGCGGGGCCCTGTCCCATCACAGTTGTTATGTCAAAACTCTTAGAGGTCTGTAGTCATATCCTGTGAATTGAGTTGTGTAAAAAAAAAAAAAAAGAGGTAACTGCTTTTGGTTTTTCGTAATTTATGTATTCAGGAAGGTAGCCTTATCGGCTAACCTGTTATTAATTTAATGTTAAGTTTATGTATGTTCACGATTATCTCGATGTATACCGTAAGGTTCCTGTGTAGGGCACGATCGCGCCCGGTTCGGTCGTGACAAAAGTGGTATCAGAAGAGTTAGTCCTCGGAAAGTGTCTACGCGCGTTCAGCAGTAGTCTTGATTATCGGTGTGTTGTGCACCACATCTATAATCAGTAGGTTGCAGGACATTTAGGATTGGTTTCCATTCTTCTCACTCTGAATCGTGCGATAGAACTGTGTTGTTAGGGTCGTCTCTCCCTAACGAGTTACGTTGATTGCAGCTACGAGAAAGGCAGCAGTGACCCAGGAAGGACTATGTGAATTGCGTATCCAGGTTGGTAATGATTGTAGTATATTTGGTATAATGACGTACAATTATACGGATTTATGTATGAGGGTCATTTATGGGTTGACTAGAATGATTTTAGATTACCAAGAGTTGGTAAGGACTAACTAGATGTCGGAAACGTATGAAACAGTTAATAAATTCTCGCCAAGGTCTTATGTTTTATTTTGAGATAATTGGGAAATGATGAGCTACCTGATAGGGTAATGAACCCTTAAGAAGTCATGCTAAGGAACTTTATGGAATGCCGTGTTAATAGATTAAGCTACGTGGTAGGCTTAAGAGAATTGTACGGATGAGATCCGTATGGAGTAAGTAATGGTTGTTGTGATCAAGACAACATGGTTATGGTATTATGAGAAGTTATTGTACCCGTTTACGGGGGGGACTGATAAGGTAGGCTTGGAGCATGGAAATTGCGAGCCTAAGAATATTGATAACCGCTGAGACCTTAGGTATATAAGACCTTCTCGGGCAATAAGATTTTATTCAGACTAAGGGTAAGAGTTAAGTGCGACGGTGGGTCGGGGTGAGGACCTATTACGGGTCGCCCCATAGCCTGAAATGAAGTGGGATCTGTTGGTAGTAGTTCCGCTACGTGACAGGGTCACGAGGGTGCAAGGCCCAAGTCTAGTTAATTGTTTTACGGGTTCGTGGACGCGTTCCACCGGAACCAGGTCGTGAGAGCCGGAAATGGCCTTATATTGTTTAATAGAGTGACTCCAAAGATTGGAGGCCAGAATCGGTATGGAGGTTATGTAAGTATGCTAGTATAAGTTGGAGGTACGGAAAGAATACAACCAGTAAGAAAGTGTAGAATCGCCGATTTGTTGGTTCCACGTAGGCGAGGTTCAGATAATTGGCCCAGACTTAATTCAGCGGTCTGTGGATAAGGCGAAGCTTATCCAGGGAAAATTATTAGTAAGCTCATAGTCAGCAGAAACTTTATGCAGATGAACGACGTCGACACTTGGAGTTCATGTTGACGTTTTAGTATAAGTATTGTTAAGTGGCCGTAGGTGGCATATTTTGTATGAAGGGTGTAGTAAAAGGAGACTATGTCGCTATCTAATTAGATTGGAGCTCCGAAAGAATATTCGGGGACGAATGTTTCTAAGGGGGGAAGAATGTTACACCCCGTAATTCCAGAGTGTGTTTAAGAGAATATACGTGAGAAGATACGACTTTAAGTTTGAAACGAAAGAAGGATTGCTTTTCCTACGGAAAATGATTTCGAGCCTCGGGAAGGAAAATTGTTCATTAGTGAGAATTGTGTTCCCGAATTTGTTATTTAAGACTTTTAGAATTTATCGGAATTATGGAATTTTATTTTCAGACTTGGATACGTGGGTCCCATCCGAGAAATTTTACATTTTTGTGGGGCCCACAAGGTTTCCGATATTTTGGTCAATTATGGAAATTTTGGGAAACGAAATATTTTAGACCAATGGGAGGGCGACACGTGTCACCCTCCATATGAGCTTGTTGGATGAAGATTAATGGACCAAGTCAAAGGGGTCAACTTAGCTTGAGATAATTGACCACATCTTAGTCATCCAAGTGTTTTAATCTAGGCCCTTGGTTGTAGTATATATCCATTACTAGTGCAAGACATTCTACACTTAGAAATTTTTTCAAGAACTTATTGTTCTTGAAGGGGTGCTCTCGGCCAAGGTGTAAAAAATAGAAGAAAACTTTGCAAATGTGGATCATAATTCACAATAATTTAACCCAAGGTGTCTAGGGGTATTGTAAGGATATCTCAATAGAAAGATCCCGGAAAAACGACGTTTTCACGTTAGTCGCAAGGCAAAAACCTAAGGTGTTTTTCAACTTTGAAGATGGAACTTGAAGAGGAGTTCTTCATGAGCTTCTAAGGAGTGCTTGGAGTGGATTGGAACATAAGAAGAGGAGCTAAAAGTTGCTAAGGATCGACTTTTACGCTTGGACATTATTAGGGCTTATTGAGGTAAAATCTTCATCTTCTTAATGTAATTGAAGATTACATGTTATAGTAATTAAGAAATGAACATGTGGTATATATATTGAAGTTTGAAAAGATTTGGTTCATGTCGACATGTTAAAACCGAAAATGGACAAGTTAGCCATTAATGTTGTAATCAATTTGGTCGATAGTTACAATCGTCGCATGTTAAGGAAGTAAGGATTTATAGTTGTTGTAATTGTTATTATGTATATAACATGTTGGAATAACAACTTGGATTGAAAAAGGAAATTGAAAGACAATTGACATTGTTATGGATAGTGACATTGCCGAGAATGTGCCTTAAGGAATGAACAATTTTATATTGATTGTGGGGCAGAATTTTACACGTCCTATTAGGCGTGTAATCCCCTTTGTACTTGCTGAATTGTTGGGCCTTAAATGTGGCGTTTGGTTGTTGGTTTTCGGGCCTTGAAAAAGGTGAAAAAGTACGTAGAAACAAAGGAGGTGCTGCCCGATTTTCCATAGAATAAGAGACCTTACACTTAGTATGATTCTACGTTAAAAAGTAAGGAGTTGATAGACATGTTATGATTAATATAGGTTGAAGTACTACGAGTAGCGTATTCTACTTAAAGGATGGAATAGCTATCAAGGTTGAAGTACTTTGGAGCATTTTGCTACTTGTCGATAATCGTCGCGAGGTATGTGAACCTCTTCCTCCTTTTGGGCATGATTCTATGTATGAAATATACATGTGGTGTTATTTCATGATTCCTTCTACTCTTAGAAGTTAAGAGGTATGTATGTTGATTTACTCTATGTAAAAGTTATGTCTAAGTTATCCTAAGTTCTTACCAAGTCTTATGGGGGATGTTGGTAAGAGTCGTTAGGAAGTATTTGAAGTCGAGTTGACTTTGTTAATTTACTGCACGAATGAGAATAAGTATCGAACAAGTCATTGCAGCGTTAATAAAAGAAAATGTATCGACAATCAATTACATTAAAATGAGTAGAATTTCTCCATCTGCATAGAAACTATGATAAGACAAAATTATATTACATTTTCTAGATCATGGCTGCTTTAATAAGATCGTTATAAACGAGTATAACCTATTCACAACGCATAAAAGTATATGTTAATATTAAAGAGTTTACGTTATGAAGTTTTAAGACTACGAACCTTGAATTGTTAAAAGGTTAAGAGACTTTATTATTCTAAGTTAAGAGAATTGATATTCTAAGTTAAGAGAATTGATATTCTAAGTTAAGAGAATTGAAGTATTTTGAAAGCTATGTAACTTGATTTGAAAGTATAAGTCTCTTGGTTATAAAAAGAATGAATTTGTCTTAGTTTCTAAAGCATAAAGTTAGTATAACGACTTTATGGGAAGTTGGTTATAACAACTTTATGGAAGGTTAAAAGAATGGTTTTCTCTAGTAATGTAAACAAAGAAATGACTTGAATTAAGGAAGGGCAAGTTGATTTAAAGGTATCACTTGCTTAAAGTTTTAAAGTAAGGGTCACTTGATTTAGAAGCCTAGAAATGTATTTCTAAAAATGTAGTGACTTGTTTGAAATGTAGACATGCCTTGATACTACATGTGTTAGTATCTTGGGGTTTTATATGAAAAAGAGTCTTTTGAAAAGAATAGAAGTACGTAGTACTTTGGGTTAAATTCCCGGATTTTTATGTGAAACGAAAAGTTCCTTGAGTATATAAAATGAAAGTCTAAAGATTTTATGAACTTGCCTATGCTTTCTTGTGATAGCCTTGAGTGCAAGTATTATATGTTTACGCTGCCGTGACTCTCAGTTGGAGGGCCGACTATCTTGTTGTGAATTTACTTGGACGTACCGACAGTGACAGAGGCTTCCACCGGTATGCTTCCATTGTGATTGATCCTTGGACATGCTTATATGATGAGGGATTCCGGGGCATGCGACCAGGATGCGGGTTAGATTCCCGGATTGTTTTTATTACTCCTTGGACATGCTTATACGATGAGGATTAGGACGTGCAACGGGAGGCGGGTTAGATTCCCGGATTTGTTTTATTACCCCATGGCCATGCTTATACGATGAGGGATTCCGGGGCATGCGACCATGTTATATACGATTATTACTCCATGGACTAGCTCCCCATGAACACATGTACCCGAGATGAGGGATTCCACAGGCATGTTATATACGATTATTACTTCATGGACTAGATCCTCATGAAGACATGTACCCGAGATGAGGGATTCCACGGGCATGTTATATACGATTATTACCCCATGGATTGGGTTGTGTAAAGAAAAGAAAAAAAAAGAGGTAACTGCTTTTGGTTTTACGTAATTTATGTATTCAGGAAGGTAGCCTTATCGACTAACCTGCTATTTATTTCCTGTTAAGTTTATGTATTTTCCGCTGATTATCTCTGATGTATACCTGTAAGGGTGCCCAGGTAGGGCACCAGTCGCGGGCCCGGGGTCGGGTCGTGACAAAGTTGAACCACTAAGTTATAGAGAGACAGTGACTGAGAAAAGGTGGATAGAGGCAATGAAGGCTGAAATCCAAGATTTGCATGACAACAAGACATGGGAATTGGCGGAGTTCTGAATTGAATCATGACTATATAATCTATTCTGATATGTTGAGATTAAATATAGATTTCATTGCTAAAAGGGAAGAAGGCAATATGATGTAGATGGGTGTATAAAGTGAAATACACAACTTCAGGGGAAATTGAGAGGTTTAAGGTCAGGTTAGTGGCAAAGGGGTATAATCAGAAGGATGGACTTGATTATACTAAAACCTTCTCTCATGTGGTTAAAATGACCACTGTGAGAGCTGTTGTGGCTATAACATCTGCTAGACAGTTGAGAATTTGTCAAATAGATGTGTACAATGCATTCCTAGAAGGGGATTTATATGAAGAAGTATACATGTTACCTCCAGAAGGTTTTCAACCTAAGGATCAAGGGCAAGTGTGTAGACTGTTGAAGTTTTTGTATGGTTTAAAACAAGCTTCAACACAGTGGAATATTAAGCTTACTGAAGCACTGATAGCAGCTTATTTTAATCAGAGCCACAGGGATTATTCCTTGTTTGTTAAACAAATGGAGAGGAAAATAGTGGTCACACTTGTGTATGTTGATGACTTGCTACTCACAGGTAATGACTCAGAGATGATCCAACACACTAAGAAAACATTGCAGACAATATTCAAGATCAAAGATTTGGGAGAGCTCAGGTATTTCCTTGGCATTGAGTTTGCTAGGAGCACTGAAGGAATTGTCATGCACCAGAGGAAGTATGCTCTGGAGTTGATATCAGATATGTGACTGTATGGATCAAAGAGCACTTTTTCACCAATGGAGGTCAACCAGAAGCTTACAACAGTGACATATGATCATCACATGTTGACAAAAGATACTGATCAGAAGGAAGAAAGGGAACTGAAAGATCACCTGTTGAAGGATCCTGGAATCTATAGAAGATTGACTGGGAGGTTATTATATCTCATCAATACAAGACCTGGTATATTTTTTACTATGCAATGCCTTAGTCAATTTATGGAATCACCTAAGGATTCACACTTGGAGGCAGGAATAAGATTAGTGAGATATCTGAAGCAGGCACATGCAGGAATTTTACTATCCAGCAGTAGCAATCTCACACTTCAAGTGTATTGTGATGCAGACTGGGGAGCATGTATCAATACTAGGAGGTATGTCCACTGGATTCATAGTGTTGTGTGGAGAGTCCCCTATCTCATGGAGGTCGAAGAAACAAGCTACTGTGTCCAGAAGTTCTGCTGAGGCAGAGTTCAGGGCCATGACAGCCTCTGCTGCGGAAGTGGCTTGGATCACTGGTTTATATGCAGAGTTGGGAATATAGGTACAACAGTCTATAAATGTGTTTACAGACAACAAGTCAGCACTTCAAATAGCTGCGAATTCAGTATTTCATGAGCGGACAAAGCACATAGATATAGATTGCCACTTTGTGAGAGAATGGATACATAAGGGACTGATCAAAACAGTTTGCATGCCTTCGAATGAGCAGCCGACTGATGTTCTAACTAAGGCACTTGGAGTCCACATGACGGTCGAATAATATCCAAGCTAGGATTGAAGAACATCTTCATAACTCCTAGCTTGAGGGAGGGTGTTGAGATAATTGACAACATTGATTGGCATTCATTGTAATTAAGGAGAATTAGTGAGAGTGAAGTAGATATTTAGTGAATGAAGATATTTGTTGAAAGAAGGTAGTTAGTTAGTTAGTTAGATTAATGATTAGGATATTTTGGTCATTTTACAGTTCTTACTTTTGTATATAAGAAACTTCATAGAAGAGGATTAATCCAACTTTCATTTCCTCCCATTTTCTCTCTTCTTCACCGACTTCATTTCTTCTTATTGCAAAATCATAATTGCTCCATCGCCGACTCAATAGTGATGTAGCAGATCACATTCAATTCGTGTGTTTATCATGTTCCTTTGACAACATTATAGTTTGTCACCATAAAATTAAGGTTCCCAATAGACTGACTACCGAGTAACTAATTTATGTGTGATGTTTTTAAGAATTTCATTGGACGTCCGGTATCTTCCGATTATATTTAAATTCGCACAGTAAACTTCCATAAGGAGTAAAGACCTTCGTAATGAAAACGATCCATACCCAAGATTCGAACACGAAACGTGTGTCATAATTACTACAACGTCGAGACAACTTGAATTAGGGACCATTCTGACAATTATTTTAACTATGTTTTCAATAATGTTTTTGTTGTTTAACATGAGATTTACATGTACAAAAATGAACATATAAACTAAATAATATGTGTGATTATTAATTGCTACAACGTCGTGACAATCTAAATTGGGGAGCGTTCTGCCAATAACTTTTCCTATGTTATCTTTAATGTTTTTTTATGTATGACATGAGATGTACAGGTACAAAATGAATATTTAAAATTGAACAATATATGTGTGATTATTAATTGCTAGAACGTCGAGACAAATTGAATCAGGGACCATTCTGCCAATTAGTTTTACTATGTTATCCATATATATTTTTGATGTATAACAAAAGATTTAAATGTACAAAAATGAACCTATAAAATGACTTGGCAAGGAATAGGATCTTATCCAGTTGGTATATATATAACACGTTTTCCTCACATACCTATTTGCAGGGGACCAGACTATTAATTGCAAGAGTTAGGGGTCAAAATTAAATTAATAAATAAATAGAAATATTTATACAACATAAAATAAGGCACCAGACTATTATTTGGCTCTTTCTCTGACTAATCAAATAAAAAAACATGACTTTGTCAGTATTTTATTAACTATTTCTGAATGAATTGAGTTACTAGCTCATTGATGCTAAAGAATATTGGTAATGAGTTGATAGCATGAGAAACAACAACATATCCATTATAGTTCAGTGAAATCTCACAACGTGAGGTTTAAAAAGAGATGTGTCTATCGAGAGTCGAACTCAGGTCTATTGCTTGGAAGACAATTATCCTAATCGTTGGACTACAAACACAGTTTACACAAGTTCATATAGCATCTAAAGTAACAATCACTACAAGCTTACCACCACGATATTTTGCAAGATAATAAGAATCTCTTCATCCTTGAATTTAGAAGTCTTAAATTCAAAATTGGAAAATAAAAAACTTTTTGTTGAAAGTATTTTGCTCCTATAGAGTTATCCAACATAAATTCAAATTAATTCAATACAACAAAAATTGGTAATTTTTTTACAAAATTTGGCTTATTTATATATAACGTTTTCGATGAATTTCCCATGTCGTACCAAATTTCGACGAACCGTTCGTAAAAATGTAGCTATTTTCTAATAGTGATTGAGACAATAAATTTCAAATATCGAGTAACTAAAAAATGTTACAAATTAAAGCTGAAGATTACCATATATAGTTCCAGTCACAGAGAACACTTTGGCATTACATGATAATTCAGCTGATAAATTTTAGTTACCACGTTTTTGCTGTAGGCCTTTTAGGTGGTCTCCATATGTTAGATTAATTATCAACGTAAAGGACTCGACGATCGTGTAATCATGCACTTGTCTGGTATATAGGATTAGTCCTTATGAAGCTGTATTGATTATATGCATAAAGGATTTATATATCTCATACTTTTTAGTTGAAGTGTATATGTTATTACAATGATATAAAGTTAGTATATAATAATTGAATTCAGAGTCACATATTTATATAATACTGCATATTTATGATTTTAATGATTATACAGAATCTACACAAAAGTTATTGTATTTATATGGAACCATAACACTACTAGAAATAGAAGTTTTTACCATCGACTTTCAGTGAAAATTTGTGCTATAAGACATGATTTATCCACCTCATTCTCACCGAGCCAGCTCACTAGAAAACGCATGATAGGAAACAGATTCTCATTGAAACTGAAAGGGGATTATCGTACTTAAACTATGGAATAAATAAAATCAGCAAAGAAGAACAGAGGTAAACTTAAAGACAGTAAGTAATGTTCCCAAAAATGTTCTGTGACATGAACTGGAACATTAACAAAAACGCAGAACTAAAGCGAGTTTAAGATGCGTGAAATAAATCAAGGACACCCAAGATTGTTTTTCATAAGTTATATAATTGTATATAACTTATAGTGGTCTCATGACCAAAAATTTATTGTATAAAAATTATACAATCTTACAAATCCCTTGAGAATGAATAGTAATCCGTAAAACAAAAAGGGATTAAAAAGAAGTTAAATCCTAACTTCTAAGCCTGAAAAATCTATCTAAAATAGAAGTGAAAAACACCCTATTACAATTGCTTTGAGTTGAAAGAACACTTATAGATCTAAGAAAGCAATTCGTAATTTTGAACAAGTGTAATCACAAAAACAGGCTGCTCGATCCAGCTGTGTTTGAGGCAATATTTGAGACGTCTCAGATCTGAATTTTGTTCTGCAAAAAACTGGATATTAAAACCTTGGAGTGAACCCTCTATTTATAGTGGAGAGTCCACCCGAGAGGCTCCTTGATTCTCGGTGGAGGTTGAGCAGAATAGGGTTGGTTGGAGCTGTTCTTTAGCCTTAAAACTCTCACCAGATTTGACTTTGTCTTCACGAGAATGCTCCTTCCGTTATGCACTCTCCTTGACTTGGTCTTGTCAAGTACTATCGTGTTTCCCTTAGCTCCTAACCAAGCCAAACATTCACGTGATAAAATCTTCTCACCAGATGCGCTCGTGAAGATAGGCAACACTTATGCGAAATGTCCTCCGGATGTCACGACATTTGGGATGACATTTCTGTTTTACTTAACACCAAAAAGAGACATGTTACGGAAAATGTTAGGACACGAACCTAACACTAACAATCTCCCTTTTGCCTTTCTTCACAAAACTAAATAGTTTAATGATTTTATCACAGCAAATATCTCAACCTTCAACTGCAGCGATTATAAAGCACGATATATACACTATGTGCGAGAAGTTACTCGAATCGAGTATGATGCAAATGCGAGTATACATCTAAAAGATTAATGCTGAAACCATCAATATACACATAAGCGTTATAGAATAAATAGCAATATATAAGCAATTAAAATGTCTCAAATCACAAGCCAAATAACTACGGTCCTGACTAAGAGTATTCAACAACTGCTACTTAGCAGCCTAAACACAGCAACACAACCTCAGAGCTATTTCATCTCCAGATGTCTTCTGGTTTCATCTCCCCCTGTATCAAGATCCCCTCTGGTTTGAACATTCACATCGGTTGCTCCCCGACTGCACCCATCTCCCCCTTTTTGGGAAGAAAGCAAAAATAGGTAACGTTCCCTAGCTTCCACCAGGGCTTTTCGTACCTGGTCCACTCCTGCGATCTGGGCATTGAGCTTTGCAATCTCTTGCACCAGCCAAGCAGTTGTAAAGGACGACTGTGAGATGTTACCGGAGATGTCTGGGACATTTCTGGTAACACTAGCACTTCCAGCTGTATTCGTCCATGGAAGATCAATGACTCTGCTCTTGCTCTTCAGGATCGTCTGATTAACGACGTATACTTCAGGTTCTTTCCAGAGCAGATCCTGCTTAGGGGCTTGAAATCCCTGTGAGGTTAGTACCTTAAAGATCAATGAGGGAAAGGGAAGGATGATACCTGTGTCCTTTTCTGCCATATTTACAATCTGTTGAAAGATTGTTTTTCCTATATCAACACTTAAACCTTTTCCTATTTTGTATAGAACAATGCTTGTTCAATTGTTACAATTGATTTGTTCAAAGAACACAACCAATTGTGTATCATTAACTTGTGCAAAACAAAGAAATAAGGCAAGAAGTGCGGATGTTGGACACCTTGAAATCCATTTCTTCACAACTCCACCGTGAGGTATGAAATCACTTCATCTCTATCATTTATCACTTCCGTTCGCCTCTCTCATCATCATTCACTCTATTCAAACATTGGTTAATTGTAGTCTGTGAAGTCATAAAATTTGTTATAGAAATACTTTCCCAAAGTTTTTCTACTTGGGTTTCTGTTTTGCTTGTTAGATTTGCATAAAATAACTTCACTACCTTGTCTACATAAGGACATTTGTTATTTACGGAATCTAGTAGATTTCTTGAAGTGAAGAAATCCACCAGACCGTGGCTACTACAAGACGCAATGTCCAATACCTTCTCGGTTCGAATGGCTCGACCGTTGAACCAAGACCAATGTTTTGAGTGATTGGCTGTTAAAAACTCGGAAGAGAAAGGGGTTACCTCAGACGCAGATTCAGAGCTACTGCTTGTTAGACCTCGGACACTGGAATCTGAAGATGATTCAGAAGATGTCATAACATTTTCTGTGACATCTTGAGGAGTTGTTGATGATTTTGTTTCCCTTGAAGTATGACCAGATTTCTTGAAATAAAACTTATTCAGAGGGGTGTAAATGCGTTCTGAATCTCATCTTCCTCACCTGGATTAGCGCGGTTGTGAAGGAAGGTGAAGTGTGATTCGGTTGGGACTCACCCGAAAGGGTCTTGTCTGAATCAGCAGAACTGGAGCTTGAAGAGGGAGAAGTTGCTGACTTCTTCCTTTTGGTGGAGGATTCACCACTGCCAAAGGCCTTCTCAAAGTTTCGGACCGACCTGCGAGTGGGAAAAGTTGCTTGATTTGTCCTCTTTGGTAGGACGGAAACATCCGGGGTTTCCTCTAAGTTGATAGGATTATTTGTTTCCCCTGGATAGGCGATTTCTAGAGGTTCTTGGAAAGCACTTATCACCAAATCTGTGCACAATGGTGGACTTGTGCTCATTGGAGAGTGTTCTGGGACTGGTGGTGACATTTTCGGTGACATGGGTGAGACATCCATTGGAGAGAAGGGTGAAGAAGAGAAGGAGAATTTAGGGTTTTCGGGGTTTACGGAAATGGGAGTAGTTTGTGAGGTCGGTGACTTGAAAGAGGGATTCATCGTGGGTAATGTACGAAAATTTCGTTCCCACCTTTTTTTTTCTTTTCTTTTCCGGGAAGTTGCTTTGGAAGTGAGAATTAGTATTTAGTGAATGGGTATTTATACACTTGGCAAAAACTATCTACATAAGTGTTTAAATTCTATACAAAGACTAGTTCCTAAGGTTTAGAGATTGTTTCAAAATAGACATCAAAACCAAGAGAAATTTTTCAACAAAAACCAACTCAACATTAATCGACAAAAAATCTGGAAATCTGAGTGTTATCAGAAATGTTAGCACATTTTGTGTAACACGGGAGTCATTTTCTCATAGGAACAGCAGTTTCGGCAACTAAACAAGACACTTTATAGAGTTTTGTCTCTAAATTAGTGGAACAATGTATATTGAGTCCAAATAGATAAGATCTTGTGTCTATCATTATAAGTATGTTGATACTCCTATAGAATAGGAACGGTATCAATTTTGTGGGCTTTGCCCAACATTTTACAATTGCCGAGGAATTTAAGGCTTTGCCTTATTTTTTGATACTCCCTTTTTATGATTTTTATATCATCGCAGAGAAACAGTATCATTTTAAAAAGGTGTTCCTTTGAGAAGTCATGACCCGTTAGAAACACAAAACAACTTTAACATTTACCGAAAAGAAGTTCAGATTTTACATGGATGAATGTTACCACAAATGTCGTGGACATTTGGATAACACACCCCAAAGATGTTGATTTTTATATTGGCGAGACCGAGAGAGTTTTTCAAGTTTGAAAACCTCTCATGATCTAAAGCTTTTGTAAAAATATCAGCTAGTTGATGAGAAGTGTCAACATAATCGATTCTAACTAGCTGTTTTTCAACCAAGTCTCGAAGAAAGTGATGTCTTATATCTATATGTTTTGTACGAGAGTGCTGAACCGGATTTTTAGATATATTGATGGCACTCATATTATCACAGTACAAAACTAAGATATTTTTTGAAACACCATAATCGTCTAACATGTGTCTTAGCCATATTAATTGAGAGCAACAACTCCCATTGCTACATATTGATTCGGTTGAGAGTGAGACACAATTTTGTTTACATGTACAGAAACTAAGTTATTGCCAAGGTAAAAACATCCTCCACTAGTACTTTTTCTATCTTCCACATCCCCAGCCCAATTCGAGTCACTATATCCTATTAGATTAGGATTAGTGTCTTTGGAATACCAAATTCTAACTCACACGTGTCTGAACATATCTTATGACACGTTTGACGATTTAAGTGGGAAATTTTAGGGCATTCTTGGAATCGCACACACACAAACACTAAACATAAGATCCGGGCGACTCGCGGTGAGATACAAAAGACTACCTATCATAGATGCGTATAAAGTTGGGTCAACATTCTCCCCAACATCATCTTTGGATATAGTGCAGGTTGATCCCATCTGAGTCTTCATATGTTTGGCATTCTCCAATCCAAACTTTTAACCGAGTTCTTGGCATATTTGCTTTGTGAAATGAAGATACCCTCCTCATTTTGTTTTATCCGCAAGCCTAAGAAAAGGTTAGTTCCTATCATGCTCATTTCGAATGTTGAGGACATAGCCGACAAAAGTCTTAAGATGAGACATTGAAGTCGAACCAAAACTATGTCATCTACATAGATTTGAGCAATAACCATATCTGATCCATGGTGTTTTATAAATAAAGTACAATCGGCTACACCACGTTGGAAGCCAAATTCAAGAAGAAATTGAGTTAAGCGACCATACCATGCACGTGGAGCTTGTTTTAGTCCATACAAGGCCTTTTTAACTGTATACATGTTGTGGATGGTGAGGATCTTCAAATCCTTTGGGTTGTTCAACATATACCTCCTTATCAATATATCCGTTCAAAAGGCACCTTTCACATCCATTTGGTGAAGAGTTATCTTTAAACAACAAGCTATGGCAAGTAATAATCTAATTGATTCAATTCTAGCTCGGAGCAAAGGTTTCATCATAGTCGATACCTTCGACTTGAGAGTATCCTTGAGCCACTAGTCTAGCTTTATTTCTAATAACAGTTCAGATTCGTCGATTTATTCTTAAAGATCCATTTAGTTCCTATTACATTAGTCTCATCGAGGAACTAGATCCCAAACCTCATTTCGTGAACTGTTCTAGTTCTTCTGCATGGCTTGTATCCACCAACTGTCTTTTAGTGCTTCATTAATGTTTTTAGGTTCCAAAGTAGAAACATAGCACGATTGACTTACCTTGTGATGTATGGTGGACATACACGCATCTTCACCATGTCTCGGTAATTTTTGGCTCTTTTCTCCTTGTTTTTATTCCTTGAATACTTCTCTATTACATTCGGTGGGATGGTTTCTTACGATTACGGATGAGGATCCTGCGTCTTGAATCACGAAGTTGATTTGAATCCTCATCAGTGTTCTCATCTTCGGTTACAGGTGTTGCTGCAGATGTTGTGACATTTGGTGTAACATCTGCATTTTCTGTGGTCTGCCCCTCCTGTATTGTTACGACAGCATCTGTTACTGGTGTATTTCCTGCATGATCTGCATTATCATCAAAAACAATGTTAACAGATTCTTGTACGGATTTGGTTCGAAGATTGTACACTCGGTAAGCATGACTATTTTGAGAATAGCCTATGAAAATTCCCTTATCACTCTTAGAGTCAAACTTTGCTCGATTATCTCTATCATTTAGAACATAGCATACACACCCAAAAACATGAAAGTAACGTAGATTTGGTTTCTTTCCATTCAAGATCTCATAGGGTGTCATTTTTGTTCCTGGTCTAAGATAGACTCTATTAGAGATGTGACTTGCAGTGTTTAAGGCTTACGCCAAAAACGCTTTTTGGCTTTTTAGAACTTAGCATAACTCTAGCCATTTCTTGTAGGGTTCTATTCTTCCTCTCTGCTACACCATTTTGTTGGGGTTGTGGAGCAGAAAATTCATGGAAAATACCTTTTTCTCACAAAATGTAGAAAATTGATTATTTTCAAACTCCTTTCCATGATCGATCTTATCCAAAAATAGAGGAATGATATAGATTTCTAATTCTAGAGTACAATATTCTAAACATGTCAACCGTTTGAGACTTTTCTTTCAAAAAGAATATCCAAGAGTATCTTGAAAAGTCATCTACAATCACAAAGGAGTACCTCATGCCTCCTAGGCTATCTACCTCGATTGGACCCATAAGATCCATATGTAAAAGTTGAAAGCAATGAGGCGTGCACGAGAAATGTCCATCAATCGAACAACTTTGTAGGGACACGGTTTGCTTACCTTTGAGACAATCTTCACACACCACGGTTTCACTCATAGGACTTAGTTTAGGAATGCCTTTACCGCCTCATAAGATATCAATTTTCTAAGGTTGCGATAATTGACATGTCTAGTTTTTGATGCCACAATGTTGTGTCATCACCCTAACACTATTACATACCTTATGTTCTCCGACAAGATAACAATTATCACTTGTTCTTGTACTGTCATTATCATTTGTTAGTTTCATGATCACCGTACATGCATGTTTATTGAAGCTTACCTCTAAGTTGTCATCACACGGTTGGCTTATACTAATTAGGTTAGCCATCGGACCATCAACGCAAGACATTATTGATCTTTGGAATTCCGGGACATTAATTCCTCTTCCTATTATCTTACTCTTTCCACCTCCTCCATATGTAACATTTCCTCCATTTAGAGCCGTAGTTCTTTAGATCTTTTGTTCTGTCATATATGGAACAGCATCACAAAGTACCACGATCCGAGATATTGGTCCTTAGTGCGGTTATGGCTACATTACAACTTGTTTTCTTGATGGAACCCAAACCTTTTTGTTACCTTACGATTTTTGTAGATAGAGAGTCCTTAGAGTGTTATGCAAGTTCTTGACAACATTAGGAAGACCTTTTCTTTACGAGTTTTAGTAACTTAAAGCAAAAGGTTTTAAATGTCCATTTATTACAATAATTGCACACATAGTTGCTACCCTTACGGTTCATTTCCCATTTTTAACAAACAAGTTGGAGCATAATGTATTGATAGGATTCTTGTAGCCCAAACCAAGACATAGAGGTTGACTAACACTAAGGATTTCATCTAATTTGGAGGTGCTGTGTTAAGCTTTTGAAGGTTGCTTGGCGGATCTAACTTTGCACTTATCTTTCCGAATTCAAGATCTTTTTGGTAAGAGTCACTTCCAGTGGGTAATGGTACTTATCAAATCTGCATTCTCACGAGTTAGAGTTTTCACCTTTGATTCAAGTTGATTAGATTCAATGATTAAGTCCTTGCAAAGGGCTTGCAATTCCTTAATCATATCATCCTGTAGTCTTCGAGTCTTAGGATTAGAATCATTTTTGAAATAAAACCACGAAGCAATTGACATCGAAGAATTAAAAACTCATACATGCTGCCTCATTGTCAGATCTGCAGATGTTACGGTGATGTTCGGAAATGTCATGACATTTAGTGTATCACGATCGGCTAAACCTTCATCATCCGACAGAGAATGTTCAAAAGCGATGGCATTGCTTGTGACTCTATTTACGTATTCTCTTCCCTTCACCTTCATCATCACTTAGAAATCCATAGACTTTGCCAACCTTTCTTAGAGTGTTTGCACACTCGTTGGCATAATGGCCCCATCCAGCGAGCATGACATTGAATCTTTGTCGGTACTTGGAATCGAACTGGTTTCGAATTTATTCTCCTAAGATGATTGCCTTTTTGTCTTTGTGGGAAAATTCTTGGTAATTCGTGGATTGAATCCTTGGTTTTGGTGCTCTTTAGACTTAGTTTTATTCTTATCTTCGTTGAATCTTCTTAACATTGTATTGAACCTACGAGTAAGAAGAGCAACGTTGACACCATCCCCAATTTCTTCAAGTGTTTCATCCTCTTCATTGACTTAGTCTCTAAGGATTTTGCTTGAAGGCAACATCCTTGCCTTTGTATACAGACCTTTGATTTTCCATGTTCATCTCATATGTTTTGAGAATGCTCATTAAGGTATGTAGGTCCATTGTGGCAAGGTTATGTGCTTCTTCAATCGCACAAATCTTAATGTTGAACTTTTCAGGAAGAGATCGAATGGCTTTTTCAACAAGTTGATTGTTGGTCGATGGAGAACCAAGAACTTGACATTCATTAGAGATATCAATCAACTTTTCAAAATAGGTTTTAATATCCTCCGATTCCTCCATCCTTAAGCGTTCATACTTACTCGCGAGCACGCGAAGCTTCATTCGTTGAACAACGAGCTACCTTCACAATGAGTTTGTAAAGTATCCCAAGCATCCTTGGCAGTAGAGCAATTTTGGATGAGTTTGAACATATAAAGATCAACCCATCCGAAAATAGCATTTAGTGCTTTTTCGTTGAAGCCTGCACTATTAGTTTCTTCGAAAGTCCATTCGGCCTCAGGCTTGACCAAAATGTCGCCTTCCTCGTCCGGTGGAAGCATAGGAACAATGTATCCATTTGTAATAGATCTCCATGCTCTAACATCAATGGATTTGATGTGAGAACGTAGGCGAATCTTCCAATAAGGATAGTTTGATCCATCTAAAATAGGAAGTCTACCAATATTTGGATTACCCGGATCCATAGTTAAGTAAAAGGACCGTAGCACTTATTATGTCAAGTGTCGGCTCTGATACCAATTGAAAGGGGATTATCGTACTTAAACTATGGAATAAATAAAATCAGCAAAGAAGAACAGAGGTAAACTTAAAGACAGTAAGTAATGTTCCCAAAAATGTTCTGTGACATGAACTGGAACATTAACAAAAATGCAGAACTAAAAACTGAGTTTAAGATGCAGCGGAAATAAATCAAGGACACCCAAGATTGTTTTTCATAAGTTATATAATTGTATATAACTTATAGTGGTCTCATGACCAAAAATTTATTGTATAAAAATTATACAATCTTACAAATCCCTTGAGAATGAATAGTAATCCGTAAAACAAAAAGGGATTAAAAAGAAGTTAAATCCTAACTTCTAAGCCTGAAAAATCTATCTAAAATAGAAGTGAAAAATACCCTATTACAATTGCTTTGAGTTGAAAGAACACTTATAGATCTAAGAAAACAATTCGTAATTTTGAACAAGTGTAATCACAAAAACAGGCTGCTCGATCCAGCTGTGTTTGAGGCAATATTTGAGACGTCTCAGATCTGAATTTTGTTCTGCAAAAACTGGATATTAAAACCTTGGAGTGAACCCTCTATTTATAGTGGAGAGTCCACCCGAGAGGCTCCTTGATTCTCGGTGGAGGTTGAGCAGAATAGGGTTGGTTGGAGCTATTCTTTAGCCTTAAAACTCTCACCAGATTTGACTTTGTCTTCCTGAGAATGCTCCTTCCGTTATGCACTCTCCTTGGACTTGGTCTTGTCAAGTACTATCGTGTTTCCCTTAGCTCCTAACCAAGCCAAACATTCACGTGATAAAATCTTCTCAGCTTCAGAATCTGCTCCGTGAAGATAGGCAACACTTATGCCAGAAATGTCCTCCCAGATGTCACGACATTTGGGATGACATTTTCCTGTTTTTACTTAACACCAAAAAGAGACATGTTACGGAAAATGTTAGGACACAGAACCTAACACTAACAGAAACGATAATTTTTTTTTTAATTTTTTTTGTGTGAACACACTAGCGACATTCAGCGGACAATAGCCACTGAACATTTTCAGTGGAAGAATAGAGAATTTTAGTAGTACATCCGGTACTGCTCATATATATCGAAGGACTGAAAGTGGTTTTACATGTCCCTTGGTTGGGATCTAAGGTAATTTAATTTCGCATAAAATCTATAGCATTAATTTTTACAATGTTTGATTGTTACTTTTACAAATATGATAATATACTTATGTATAGAATATGAATATAAGAATGTGGATATTCAAACTTGAAACTAAAACTAGCACACATACTTTTATTTTGTTTAACAAGTAAACCAAATGTTTTAAGTTATACTTGTATGCTAATTTGTAATTTTTCAACTAAATATTTGATAAGAAAATAATATATACATTATAATTATTGCATTGCTAATTTTTGTATTATCATTCTTTGCATTATAATTCCTGCCTATCACTTGTCTCTAAACCAAATGACCTAAAGACTTTTTAGGTGCCCGCCTAGCATCTTTTATATACTTGGGACACTTGAACCCAACCAGAACAAGAATATTGAAGTATAATACATAATTGCAGCAAAAAGATAAAAGATAAAAATTCTTGACCAGGCAATGCTTTTTTTGTTTTGTTGGTAGTTTAACTAAGGCACGTTAGTCACTACTCAGTAATCACTATCTACCACTGATTCCGGATTTGAAGTTTTTATAGGTTTCTACGATAATTTCAAATAAATTTATAAGGTTACCAGAGTTCACAACTAAATATCTATAATTTTAACAAGGCCCGTTACCCAGTTTCAATAAAGCCCGCTCACAATTATTGCTAGAAGAAACCCGGCGTGCAAAGCAGGACAAGCACAATCAAAAGGTGTTAGCAGTCGAAACGTCTCCCTAAAATAACATCATCGCCGCCTCGCCTCCGTCGGAAAATAATCAGCCGCGGCGGCAGGGGCGGAAGTGGAAAATGGCGTGGAAAAGGGGGCCGCAGCCAGCAGCAGATCCCACAGCCGCAACATCCCATTTCTTATTCGACTTGGACCGGCCCAGTTACCCAATATCAGAACGGGAATTTGGCCTCATATCCTGCCAATGTACCAGCCCAATTACCTTACCCATAACAAGGATTGTTAGGCCCTGCTCCAGCAGCTCGATCCTCCACCTATCAGCCACACCAAGACCACTTCATGCAGGCCCAGTATCACGAGCCACTTTTTCGCGAACGAAATGAATGAACATCTCAATGTGTTTAGTGGGCTGATGTTGGACGGAATCGCCGGAAATATATATCACACTAATATTATCACAGTAGACCAGTGTTGCCTTTTGAATCAGTCAGTGAAACTTAAGTAGAAGGTTACGGATCCAACAAGACTCAGAGACGACGTTGGCAACACCTCTGTATTCTGCTTCTACACTGGATCGGGATAGTGTAGGTTGTCTTTTGGAAGACCAAGATAATAGATTACCTCTGAGGAAAATGCAATAATCAGACGTGGAGCGTCAGGTGTCAGGACATCGACCCCAGTCATTATCAAAATAAGCAATGAGACCAATGAGTAAAGACCTGTATAGATGTAATTCGAAGTGAAGTGTACTTTGGACGTATCGTAAAATACGTTTGAGGGCATGCATGTGTGCTTCCATCAGATTGTGCATGTGCAAGAAAATTTGTTGCACGACATTGGATATATCTTGTCCCGTGAATGTGAGGTATTGCAGGGCCCCATCCATGCTACGATAGTGAGTAGGGTCTGAATTAACGGCTGGAATCAGCGTTAAGCTTAGAACTAGTGTCTATAGGCGTGTGGGATGGTTTGCAAGATGTCATGCCTGCACGGTCAAGGATATCTTCTGCCTACTCCTTCTGACATAGAAATAGGCCGCCAAAATATCGAGTGACAGAGATGCCCAAGAAATAACTCAGAGGGCCTAGATCTTTCATACCAAACTTAGAGGAAATAAGAGATATAATGGACCGGTGGAGAGAATAGATGATATGGTGAATATGATGTCATCAACATATACTAATAAGAAAGTCATGTATGTACCCTTGTTGTAGATGAACATGGAATTATTGGATCTACTGTGTGAAAAAATGATAGAGGAAACATAATCGGTGAACTGCTAGTATTATGCTAAAGGAGCCTATTTCAGTCCATACAACAATTTCCGCAATAGACACACATAATCTGGATGAATAGAATTCCTGAAACCCATAGGTTGATGCATATATAATGTTTCATGAAGATCCCCATGTAAGAAGCTATTTTTGACATCAAGCTGATGAATGGGCCAAGACTTAGAAATGGCAATGTTGAGGACAATCCGGATGGTTGCGGGATTTACGACTAAGTTGAATGTTTCATCACAGTCCACTCTCAACAGTAATAGTTTTAAACACGGAGGGCTCAGATATATATAAAAATAAAGTGAGACATCCTAAACAAGTGCGGCTGCGAGAATTCGCCCTGCCAGCGAATGTTGGTTATCCTGTGTAAGTAGAAGAAATCATCAACGCCCAGAAAGCTTCATTTATTTTATTTTCCGTCTTTGCAACTGTGGAGGCCTAAAAAATCGACGGATAACTTTTTCATTGGCCAATCAAAGTGTAGTATCATGTTCAAAATCAGTGAGACTTTCACCAAGTGTAACATCTGTCCAACCAGTTTAATAAATAAATAAAAGGACAGATTTATCAAAACTTGTCCAGAAAATAGCCAAAACAGTAGAAACACGCTGGAAAATATCTGTTACACCCCGTATTTACAGGACATGGTGTAAGAACGTACGTAAGAACTCACAGTGTTAAGATTGGAGACTTGTAAAAATTTCTCGGAATTATGAAATTGTCAGAAAACGTAATATTGTGACGAATGGGTGGGCGACACTTGTCACCCCCCTTATTGATGCCTTGGACGATTTTAGGCATGGCCAAAATGGTCATTGACCATAGCCTTAGGATGACTAAGTCTTCCAATTAATTAGCTTGACAAAATTGACTAAGTCAAAGGGTCCTAAGTCTTGATATTTTAATTAGAGATCATCCAAACCACCCAATTGTTTGCATCTTGACCCTCCAAGGTTCTATATAACACTACTAGTAGCAAGACCAAGTTTGACACTTAGAAAAATTTCCAAGAATTTCAAGAATCCAAGGAGGTGCTCTCGGGTTAGGCTAGCTTCCACAAGAATTTTTTTGTTTGTTATCGATAATCTTCCCACTTTAAACCAAGGTCCTATGTGTATTGTAGGCATATCTCAATAGAAAAATCTCGGAAAAGATAGTTTTGGGTTAGTCGCAAAGTGAAAACCTAGTGGCTTTCTAGGTTTTGGATTGGAGGTTTGAAGGAAAGTTGTTGGTGTGGTTCTAAGGGTATCAAGGATCGGATTGAGGTGTCTTTATGAGGCTCACAGGTTGCTAAGGAGCAACCGGTTTTGAAGATTGGATTACAATTCGTTGAGGTATAATCTTGTTCTTTGAAAGTGTTACAAGATTATTTATATTGTTGTTGTTAACTTTACATGTTGCTAGCATGAAGTTGTTAAGTTGAAGTTTATAAGTATTATGGACTACTTGTAGCTTAAGTTCGAAATGGAAAGTAAGTCATGTTAAGTTGGAATACAATTTGATCGTTATTAGAATCGTCGCATGTAATTGACTTGAAGATTATAGTAGTTATAATTGGTTGCGACTAGATATCATGTTATGCTACCAAGTTAGGATTGAAATGGAAATTGGATAAGAATTAGTATTGTTGAACTCAAGGTGGCCGAATTTGGACTTGTAGTTTGTATTAGTTTGTTATTCATTTGTATTGGACCATACAAATTGTGAGCCAATTGGGGCTGTTTGGTTATTGTATTCGGCCTTGAAAAAGGTGGCAAAGTGAGTAGAAACAAAGGAGGTGCTGTCCGATTTTCCGTAGAATTTAGCGACTTAGCACCTAGAATATTCTACGTATGAAGTAAGAGATTAATGGACGTATGGTGACCATTATAGGTTGATGTACTAAGTATAGCGTATCCCACTTGAAGAATGGAATAGCTCGAGGTTGAAGTACTTTGGAGCATTTTGCTCTTGTCGACAATCGTCGCGAGGTATGTGAACCTCTTCCTTCCTTTGGCATGATTCTATGTATGGAATATAGGTGGTATCATTTCATGTTTCTGTTACTCTTAGAAGTTAAGAGGTAGTTGTGTGATCTACTCTATGTAGAACTTTTCCTATCTTTGAGCATGACTAGTTGCACGTATGTAGTGCGGTGAGCGTCTGACACCTTGATATCCTTTACTAGTTTGTGAATAGCCAGTCGGGTGAGTTGGGAGATTAACTCACTTTGAAAGTATAAAGGATGTCTTAAGTGTTATTAAAGTTAAGGGACTTGAAGAGTTTTAAAGTATGTGATACTTGTTCCGTTTTAAGCGTATAAGTCCCTTGGATAGGAAATTGTTTTGGGCTAAGGTATAAAGTGAATATAACGGCTTTATGGGAAGTTAGTTATATTTGCTTTATGGAAAGATAAGTGATTTGATTTTAGTGAAAAGACCACTTGTTTTAAGGCATTAATTGCCTAAGGTTTTATAATAAAAGGAGTCACTTGTTTTCTAAGGGTTAAGAGACTATTTGTATTTTTGAAAGTTATGAGAATTTATTTGAAAGTATTTAATACTTGGTTTCAAAAAGTAGAAGTCTCTTGGTTATAAAATGAGCGTGTTGGTCTAAACCATAAAGGGTTATAACGGCTTTATGGGAAGTCGGTTATAACGGCTTTATGGAAGGTTAAGAGAATGGTTTTCTCTAATAGAGTAAGCAAAGAAATAACTTGTGTTAAGGAAGGGCAAATTGTTTTAAAGGTACCAATTGCTTAAGGTTTTAAATAAGGAAGTCACTTGACTTAGAAGCGGTAATTGTATTTTCTAAAAGGTATTGTGACTTGTCTTGAAAGGTGAATAGGACTTGATACTACGGTTGTTAGTATCGGGAAGTTTTATTTGGAAAGGAGTCTTTTGAAAAGAATCGTCACGTAGTACTTTGGCTGTTTAATTGAGAATAATTCTATGTGATGCCTTGATTAGTACTTTGGCTTGTTAAATGAGAATTATTCTATTTGTGCCCCGATAAGTACTTTGGCTTGTTTAATTGAGAATAATTCTATGTGATGCCTTGATTAGTACTTTGGCTTGTTAAATGAGAATTATTCTATTTGTGCCCCGATAAGTATTTTGGCTTGTTAAATGAGAATTATTCTATTTGTGCCCTGATAAGTACTTTGGCTTGTTTAATTGAGAATAATTCTATGTGATGCCTTGATTAGTACTTTGGCTTGTTAAATGAGAATTAGTCTAAATGTGCCTTGATAAGTACTTTGGCTTGTTAAATGAGAATTATTCTATTTGTGCCTGATAAGTACTTTGGCTTGTTAATTGAGAATTAGCCTATGTGTCTTTGGTGATAGCCTTTGAGTGCAAGTATTATGTTTTATTACGATCGCGACTCTCGGTTGGAGAAGCATTTGTCTTGTTATAAGTTACTTGGAGCGTCTGAAGCGGTGATGTGGGATTCCACGGGTATCTTAGTTATTTGTAGCACTTGGGTTAAATTCGGATTTTATAAAAGACATGGTAGTGCTTATGTCTTGTTTGATGGTCGGTCGAGATAGGGTAAGAGTATAAATGAGGGCAAGCCCAGGCGTTATACCACCTTCTCGGGGTAAGAGTATAAGTGAGGGTAAACCCCAAGGCGTTGTACCACCGCTTTATGTGTTGTTTGTGGCCAAGTCGAGATAGGGTAAGAGTATAAATGAGGGCAAGCCCAGGCGTTATACCATACTCCGAGGGTAAGAGTATAAGTGAGGTAGACCAAGATGCTATACCACCGCTTTACCACCTTCTCGGGGTAAGAGTATAAGTGAGGGTAGACCAAGACGCTTATACCAGGTGGGACTTGGTGTTCATGTATGCTATTGGTGTATTATTATACCTGGTATCGGCGGTGATGTGGGATTCCACAGGCGGGATATATATATATGTATTGTGTATGTATGCGCCGACGGTGAGGTGGGATGCCACAGGCGCGTCACGTGGTTATATTTTACACTAATAGTATCGGCGGTGATGGGGATTCCACGGGCATGCTTTGATATTAGTGTGACTTGATCGCGTCCCAGTTGGTAGGGTAGTATATGTGTCCCTCCGTAGTGGGCGGACTATGTTATGAAAGATAAGTAAGTTATATGGTAATGAACTTAATGATTCTTTTTCTAAATAATGTGCGTAAGAATGTGACTATAACTTTTATTGGGAATGGAAAGGATAATAAGTGCGATTAAGTTCATAAGTGGTAATGACATGGCGAGGATCCGGTATGTATTTTTATACTTGTCCTTGTCATTCTTTTATCTGATTATGATTTGTTTCTTATGCGTTATATTCATTTCCATATTAAATTTTTGTTATGCGGCCCCGAAGTGCGTTAAATGCCGCGAGTTTAGGTACCCGTGTTGGTGATCCTTGCTCAGGATCTCGGTTGATTTGAAAAAGCTCCATTTGCTCGGAGGCTTATCTCTTATGCGGTTTCCACGAGGTAGTAGATTCATGTATATTGGGGTATGGCGGGGCCTGTCCGCCACGATTGTTCGATTATTATTCCTAGAAGTGCGTATTCACATATGGTGGGTCGGTTTGTAAAAAGAAAGGAGACAAGCTTGATTTGTTTTATATATGTTCGGAAAGGTAGCCTGTCGGCTAACTTTGTTGTTTTACTTACGATGTTTTATTTCTAAGTTTCATGTATGTTCCGCTGATTTTCTCGATGTTTACCGTAAGGGTGCCCAGTAGGCGCGATCGCGATCCGAGTGGTCGTGACAAAAGTGGTATCGAGCGATTAGTCCTCGGAAAGTGTCTGACCGTGTCTAGTAGAGTCTTGATTATCGGTGTGTTGTGCACCACATCTATAATCGAGGAGGCTGCGAGACATTTAGGATTAGTTTCCATTCTTCTCACTCTGAGATCGTGCGATAGAAATTTGTATTGTTAGGGTCGTCCCTCACTAACGAGTTATGTTGATTGCGATTCGAGAAAGCGTGATGACCGGGAATGACTATGTGGATTGCGTATCGGGTTGGTAATGATTATAGTATAGTTGGTATTGTGACATACATCTATCTGAGTTATGTATGAGGTCGACGCGTGTTGCCTAGAATGATTTTAAAGTACCGAGAATTGGTAAAACTAACTAGATCTGGGAAGGTATGGAGTAGTTAAAGGATTTTCGCGAGTTTTGTGTTTTATTTGAGATAATTGGGAAAGGATGAGTATCGATAGGGTAGTGGACCCTAAGAAGTCATATTAAGGAACCTAACGGAATGTCATGTTAATAGATCAAGGTATGTAGTATGCTTAAGAGAATTATACGGATAAGGCATGTATAGAGTATGTAATGGTTGTTGTGATCGAGACAACATGGTTATGGTTTTATGAGAAGTTTTTGTACCCGTTTACGGGGGGACTGATAAGGTAGGCTGGGAGCATGGAAATTGCGAGCCTAAGAATATTGATTACTGCCGAGACCTTAGGTATATAAGGTTTTCTCTGTGATAAGATTTTAAGTCGGACGAGGATAAGAGTTAAGTGCGGCCGAGTGGTTGAGGACTGTTACGGGTCTCCCCATGGCTGGAATGGAGTGGGATCAGTTGGTAGTAGTTCCTACGTGGCGAAGTCCTGGTGCAAGGCCAAGTCTAGTTAATTGTTTTACGGGTTGGGGCGCGTTCCACCTAGGTAGTGAAGCGGAAATGACCTTATATTGTTTCATAGAGTGACTCCAAATATTAGAGGCGAATAGGTATGGAAGTTATGTATGTATGTTAGAAGGAGTTGGAAGTGCGAAAAGGTAACCTCTTTTGGGCTTGTGATGGACGGGTATGCGTGTACAAGGTATTAGGGCCATGTGCGGCATTGTTGGTATGTCGGGGTTGTGAAAGAGAACTATGTCGCTAATTATAAGTTTGACTCCGAAAGAACATTCGAGGACGAATGTTTCTAAGGGGGGAAGAATGTTACACCGTATTTACAGGACGTGGTGTAGAGCGTGCGTAAGAACTCACGGTGTTAAGATTGGAGACTTGTAAAAATTTCTGGAATTATGAAATTGTCGGAAACGTAATATTGTGACGAATGGGTGGCGACACCTGTCACCCCCCTTATTGATGCCTTGGACGATTTTAGGCATGGCCAAAATGGTCATTGACCATAGCCTTAGGATGACTAAGTCTTCCAATTAATTAGCTTGACAAAATTGACTAAGTCAAAGGGTCCTAAGTCTTGATATTTTAATTAGAGATCATCCAAACCACCCAATTGTTTGCATCTTGACCCTCGAGTTCTATATAACACTACTAGTAGCAAGACCAAGTTTGACACTTAGAAAAATTTCCAAGAATTTCAAGAATCCAAGGAGGTGCTCTCGGGTTAGGCTAGCTTCCCACAAGAAATTTTTTGTTTGTTATCCATAATCTTCCCACTTTAAACCAAGGTCCCTATGTGTATTGTAGGCATATCTCAATAGAAAAATCTCGGAAAAGATAGTTTCGGGTTAGTCGCAAAGTGAAAACCTAGTGGCTTTCTAGGTTTTGGATTGGAGGTTTGAAGGAAAGTTGTTGGTGTGGTTCTAAGAATTATCAAGGATCGGATTGAGGTGTCTTTATGAGGCTCTAGGTTGCTAAGGAGCAACCGGTTTGAAGATTGGATTACAATTCGTTGAGGTATAATCTTGTTCTTTGAAAGTGTTACAAGATTATTTATATTGTTGTTAACTTTACATGTTGCTAGCATGAAGTTGTTAAGTTGAAGTTTATAAGTATTATGGACTACTTGTAGCTTAAGTTCGAAATGGAAAGTAAGTCATGTTAAGTTGGAATACAATTTGATCGTTATTAGAATCGTCGCATGTAATTGACTTGAAGATTATAGTAGTTATAATTGGTTGCGACTAGATATCATGTTATGCTACCAAGTTAGGATTGAAATGGAAATTGGATAAGAATTAGTATTGTTGAACTCAAGGTGGCCGAATTTGGACTTGTAGTTTGTATTAGTTTGTTATTCATTTGTATTGGACCACCTTCTAAATTGTGAGCCAATTGGGGCTGTTTGGTTATTGTATTCGGCCTTGAAAAGGTGGCAAAGTGAGTATAAACAAAGGATGTGCTGGCAGATTTTCCGTAGAATTTAGCGACTTAGCACCTAGAATATTCTACGTATGAAGTAAGAGATTAATGGACGTATGGTGACCATTATAGGTTGATGTACTAAGTATAGCGTATCCCACTTGAAGAATGGAATAGCTCAAGGTTGAAGTACTTTGGAGCATTTTGCTACTTGTCGACAATCGTCGCGAGGTATGTGAACCTCTTCCTTCCTTTGGCATGATTCTATGTATGGAATATACGGTGGTATCATTTCATGTTTCTGTTACTCTTAGAAGTTAAGAGGTAGTTGTGTGATCTACTCATGTAGAACTTTTCCTATCTTTGAGCATGACTAGTTGCATTATGTAGTACGGTGAGCGTCTGACACCTTGATATCCTTTACTAGTTTGTGAATAGCCAGTCGGGTGAGTTGGGAGATTAACTCACTTTGAAAGTATAAAGGATGTCTTAAGTGTTATTAAAGTTAAGGGACTTGAAGAGTTTTAAAGTATGTGATACTTGTTCCGTTTTAAACGTATAAGTCCTTGGATAGGAAATTGTTTTTGGGCTAAGGTATAAAGTGAATATAACGGCTTTATGGGAAGTTAGTTATATTTGCTTTATGGAAAGATAAGTGATTTGATTTTAGTGAAAAGGCCACTTGTTTTAAGGCATTAATTGCCTAAGGTTTTATAATAAAAGGAGTCACTTGTTTTCTAAGGGTTAAGAGACTATTTGTATTTTTGAAAGTTATGAGAATTTATTTGAAAGTATTTAATACTTGGTTTCAAAAAGTAGAAGTCTCTTGGTTATAAAATGACCGGGTTGGTCTAAACCATAAAGGGTTATAACGGCTTTATGGGAAGTCGGTTATAACGGCTTTATGGAAGGTTAAGAGAATGGTTTTCTCTAATAGAGTAAGCAAAGAAATAACTTGTGTTAAGGAAGGGCAAATTGTTTTAAAGGTACCAATTGCTTAAGGTTTTAAATAAGGAAGTCACTTGACTTAGAAGCCGGTAATTGTATTTTCTAAAAAGGTATTGTGACTTGTCTTGAAAGGTGAATAGGACTTGATACTACGGTTGTTAGTATCGGGGAAGTTTTATTTGGAAAGGAGTCTTTTGAAAAGAATGTACGTACGTAGTACTTTGGCCTGTTTAATTGAGAATAATTCTATGTGATGCCTTGATTAGTACTTTGGCTTGTTAAATGAGAATTATTCTATTTGTGCCCCGATAAGTACTTTGGCTTGTTTAATTGAGAATAATTCTATGTGATGCCTTGATTAGTACTTTGGCTTGTTAAATGAGAATTATTCTATTTGTGCCCCGATAAGTACTTTGGCTTGTTAAATGAGAATTATTCTATTTGTGCCCTGATAAGTACTTTGGCTTGTTTAATTGAGAATAATTCTATGTGATGCCTTGATTAGTACTTTGGCTTGTTAAATGAGAATTATTCTATTTGTGCCCCGATAAGTACTTTGGCTTGTTAAATGAGAATTATTCTATTTGTGCTGATAAGTACTTTGGCTTGTTAATTGAGAATTAGCCTATGTGTCTTGGTGATAGCCTTTGAGTGCAAGTATTATGTTTTATTACGATGCCGACTCTCGGTTGGAGGGCACTGTCTTGTTATAAGTTACTTGACGCGTCGAAGATGATGTGGATTCCACGGGTATGCTTAGTTATTTGTAGCACTTGGGTTAAATTCGGATTTTATAAAAGACATGGTAGTGCTTATGTCTTGTTTGATGGTCGACGAGATAGGGTAAGAGTATAAATGAGGCAAGCCCAAGACGTTATACCACCTTCTCCAGGGTAAGAGTATAAGTGAGGGGTAAATCCCCAAGACGATGTACCACCTGCTTTATGTGTTGTTTGACGACTGGTCGAGATAGGGTAAGAGTATAAATGAGGGGCAAGCCCAGACGTTATACCACCTTCTCCGGGTAAGAGTATAAGTGAGGTAGACCCCAAGATGCTATACCACCGCTTTACCACCTACTCCGGGTAAGAGTATAAGTGAGGTAGACCCCAAGACGCTATACCACCGTGGGACTTAGTGTTCATGTATGCCTATTGGTGTATTATTATACCGATCGCGGCGGTGATGTGGGATTCCAGGCGGGATATATATATATGTATTGTGTATGTACGCCGGTGAGGTGGGATGCCACGCGCGTCACATGGTTATATTTTACACTAATAGTCGGCGTGATGGGGATTCCACGGCATGCTTTGATATTAGTGTGACTTGATCGCGTCCCAGTTGGTAGGGTAGTATATGTGTCCCTCCGTAGTGGGCGGACTATGTTATGAAAGATAAGTAAGTTATATGGTAATGAACTTAATGATTCTTTTTCTAAATAATGCACGTAAGAATGTGACTATAACTTTTATTGAGAATGGAAAAGATAATAAGGTGCGATTAAGTTCATAAGTGGTAATGACATGGCAGGATCTGGTATGTATTTTTATACTTGTCCTTTTCATTCTTTTGTACAGTTATGATCTGTTTACTGTACGTTATTTCTGTTCCATATTCTGACTGTTGTTATCGACTTCGGGCCGCTCATGCCCGCGAGTTTTAGGTACCCGTTGGTGATCCTTGCTCATAGGATCTCGATTCGATTTGAGAAAGCTCCATTTGCTCGGAGGCTTATCTCTTGTATGCAGTTTCCACGAGGTAGTAGATTCATGTATATTCAGGGGTATGGCGGGGCCCTGTCCCGCCACAGTTGTTCAGTTGTTATTCCTAGAGGTCTGTATTCACATATGGTGGGTCAGTTTGTAAAAAGAAAGGAGACAACTGCTTCGGTTGTTTTTATATATGTTCAGGAAGGTAGCCCTATCGGCTAACCTGTTGTTTTACTTACGATGTTTTATTTCTA
The DNA here is from genome assembly GCA_029844215.1 of Przewalskia tangutica. NCBI lineage: Eukaryota > Viridiplantae > Streptophyta > Magnoliopsida > Solanales > Solanaceae > Przewalskia > Przewalskia tangutica. The sequence goes on along the minus strand of CM056730.1, from coordinate 21,273,218 downwards.
AGTTTCATGTATGTTCCGCTGATTTTCTCTGATGTTTACCTGTAAGGGTGCCCAGGTAGGGCGCCAGTCGCGGTCCCGGGGTCGGGTCGTGACAATATCAGTCCGACAAACAACCGGAAAACATCAAAACAGTAGCCAATGAAATCGCCGGAAATCTCAGAACATCGCCGGAGTTTTTCAAGAACTCCGGGCGAATGTAAAATCAGCGAAATCAGTCCAGAAATGACTGAAAATCAGTCCATTATATGGCCAAAATCAGTAGCAAACATGGCCTAAAAAACCAGTCCAAAATCAGAAGCAAGAAACGTCCAAAATCAGAAAATAAAGCCAAACCAAAACAAAAATATCAAAGAAAGCAGTTCATTCACAGTGCACAACAGATCTGAAACAAAGCATAACATGGGTCGCCGGAGTTTTTAAACTCCAGCGAGGTGAAAAAAATAACAAGAATCAGCCTGAACACGATAACAATATACCATGGATCCAAGAAAATAAATAGAACCGAACCAAGGATTTAACGGGTGGTTCAGGTTTCGACGGGAATGGGTTTGGTTCGCCGGAGCTTCAAGCTCCGGCGATGGGGTGACAGTGGGGTTCGTGGTGACAGTGGGGTTCGTGGTGGTGTTCAGCGGTGAGGGTGGGATAGTGGCAGTGATAGGTGTGTGTGTGTGTGGAGTGTGTGTTAATGAAGAAGATGAGTAAATGGGTGTGGGATTAAGTTTTTGGTTGGAAGGGATGATTGAAAATGAAAGGGGGGGTGAGGGTATGATATGTTGCTGATATGGGTGTTGTTTCTTTTAATAAATGAGAGAGATAGGGTAGGGGAATAGGGGGATGGGCTTGGTGTGCTGCAAAAGGGAAGAAAAAATATGGGTAGTGTGTTGAAAATGATAAAAGATATGATGGGACTAGATTTGGTGTTTGGAAAAAATTAAAAAGGGTGTTGGATTGGACTGATCCGGATTGTGCCAATGACTGGTTTGACAAAATGCAAAATGAGTTAATTGTTTAAAAGAAAAATTATTTAAAGAGATGCAAAATTATCCAAATAAAAATGCCGATGCAATAATAATAAAATGCAATATTTAAGAAATGTTTAATGTCTAATTAAAAATAAAAACGGGATGCCAATTAATTATTTAAAGAGATGCAAACATTAATAAAATAAACGACGGTGTAATAATAATGGAAACATAATATTAACAAAGACATAATGCTTAATTTAAAATAAAAAGATAAAAAATGCAAAAAATGATGATTAAAATGTGGTGTCCTAAAACACATAAAATTGCAACAAATATACGAAAAATGGGTCAAAATTGACTGTCAACAGCATGTCCCTCTTTGTACGGAGATGATAGAAGAGTCTTCGGATAAAGATGTTGACTTGTAGTCAATTTTGTCCTGTTTTATAAACTAGAACTCAAAAGTGGGGCTGATGCAGATTCAAAATTGTCCTAGTGTCGAATTATGATGACACTAGGTCGTTGTGATGCGAAAATAAAAAGCAAAGCTGACGCAGATTTAAAAATGTCCCAGTGTCGAATTATGTGCACATTGGGTTGCTGCGATGCTAAAATTATGAACGGACGAAGTGCAGATGTTACTGGGTTACAATTGCGATGGTATGCTGAAAAAGACAGGGTGTTTGTTCTCTGAAATGCCTCTAGGGTGTTTGCTCCCGAGGTCAAAATGCAAAGGAAATGAAGATGGCGTCGTTTCTGGACGCAGTGCAGATGTTCGTCGTTGCATAGACGAAACATAGATGATGCCGTTGCATAGGCTTAAATGAAATGGCGTCGTTGCATAGACGCGATGCAGATGTTCGTCGTTGCATATACGAAACATAGATGAAGTTGTTGCATAGGCTTAGATGAAAGGGCGTCGTTGCATAGACGCGATGCAGATGCTCGTCGTTGCATAGACGAAACATAGATGATGTCGTTGCATAGGCTTAGATGAAATGTCGTCGTTGCATAGACGCGATGCAGATGTTCGTCATTGCATAGACGAAACATAGATGAAGTCGTTGCATAGGCTTAGATGAAATGACGTCGTTGCATAGACGCGATGCAGATGTTCGTCGTTGCATAGACGAAACTTAGATGAAGCCGTTGCATAGGCTTTTATGAAATGTGTCGTTGCATAGACGCGATGCAGATGTTCGTCGTTGCATAGACGAAACATGAATGAAACTGTTGCATAGGCTTAGATGAAAGGGCGTCGTTGCATATACGCGATGCAGATGCTCGTCGTTGCATAGACGAAACATAGATGAAGTCGTTGCATAGGCTTAGATGAAATTGCGTTGTTGCATAGACGCAATGCAGATGTTCGTCATTGCATAAATGAAACATAGATGAAGTCGTTGCATAGGCTCACATGAAAGGGCGTCGTTGCATAGACGCGATGCATATGCTCGCCGTTGCATAGACGAAACATGGATGAAGTCGTTGCATAGGCTTTTATGAAATGCGTCGTTGCATAGACGCGATGCAGATGCTCGTCGTTCCATAGACGAAACATAGATGAAGTTGTTGCATAGGCTTAGATGAAAGAGCGTTGTTGCATAGACGCGATGCATATGCTCTTCGTTGCATAGACGAAACACAGATGAAGCCGTTGCATAGACTTACATGAAATGACGTCGGTTTATGGGCGTACCTGCTTTGTGACTCGCCTGGGTTGAGATAATGTCATTGCATAGACGTTGTGCGTTTGTAACCCGCATGGGCTTATTGTTGTGCTCCTGCCTTTGCTGGTATGAAGATCCTGCACTCAAAGAAAACTTGTGAGTTTTAGAAAAGGAGTGGTTGATTCGCGTCGACTTTGTAGCTTTGGCTCTTGACGCTTGCATGCTCAGACTGGTTTGGACTGAAGACCTAGTTGACCTGGTTTTTTCCTGTCTATTGCCATTTTCTTGCAGTGAATCCTTAAAATGTCCCAGTTTCTGGTAAATGAAGATGTTGAACTTTCAACTGGGTAAGGTTGAATCTTGAAGCTATCAAGGCTATCAGGTAAGCAATTTTTTTTTATCATGAATGAAAAACTAATGCGAGAATATGAACAACGTACAATTGAGTAGATGAGAATGTAACCCTCAAAATATGCCTCAGTCATGTGTAGGTAGTCATAGATGCAAAATATATGAGGATGCTAAACTCTCCAATGGACAAAATCGAGTCCTGTGCAAAACAAGGAAGAAATATTTCTAATGGTGTGACCGAAGCCGATATGGCCGCCTACGTATTCCGTCGAGGGAATCAGGTCAGAGCGTAGTTCGTGATGCAAAATAAGGATTTTTTATGATTTTAAAATGATGTGGGACCGAAGCCAATGTGGCCGCCTACGTATCTCATCTTTGACGAGAATCAGGTCAAGACGTAGTTCGTGCTGCAAAAAATGATTGTACAATTTTCAAAAAATTAAACTGAAGCCAATGTGGCCGCCTACGTATATCCCGCAGAGGAAATCAGGTCAACACGTAGTTCATGATGCAAAAAATAAGGATTTTTATGGGTTTTTCAAACAATGTGGACCGAAGCCAATGTGGCCGCCTACGTATCCCGCTGAGGGAATTAGGTCAAGACGTAGTTCATGATGCAAAAATAATTGTACAATTTAAAAAAATGAGACCGAAGCCAATGTGGCCGCCTACGTATCCCGCTGAGGGAATCAGGTCAAGACGTAATTCGTGATGCAAAAATAAGGATTTTATGTAATATGCATTTTGTTGTTTTTTCTGAAAAAATGGAAGACAACATTATATTCTGACTTCAGTTGATACCAACAATTAGTAATGTGCATAAGGATTTTCATTTATTGCTTTCAGTCTAATCGAGATTGGCTCCGGTGTAATTCACACAGCTTCAGGTAGTACCTCAGACATGCCTGAGTGTCGACACACTTGCTTGCATCCAAGGTTTCGAACTATACGTAATCTCATATTTCAAATTCCCTCACTGAAGAAAGTCCAATTTCTCACATATATTCCAGTATTTTGAATTTTGGGACGTTTAGAGAAAAAAACACTCACACTCAGAAAGATATTTAATGCATGTAATTGTGATACCATAGGCTTGGCCGTCATGTAAGTATCCACTAATGTGAGAACCCTCAGTATAAGATCATGTAGGGCTTGTCACGGGCTTGTAATGTAGGTTTGGGGAAGGGATGAATATCATTTGGGTAAAAAGTGACTAATCCTTCCTCGAGAGTTGGACTACGTCTGTGCTTGATATTTGTGCGTTTTGATGCTGACTTGCTTTCTTTTTGTCCCAGTTTTTCTGTACTGACTTCTTTTGAATCTTTCATTTGGAACCCCTTTTTTTCGGGGTTATATATTCCTTTTTTATTATTATCGAGGCTTTTGATTTCCTCTTTGTGTGAAGTCGTCTCTGCTTTTGTTTTCTTTTTCTTTTCCTTTTGGGACTTTGACAACTTTCGTCTTTGGAAATTTCAGCTAGAATTTTGTCAGTCACTTGCACATTTCTAAAGCACTCAAGGAGGTCGGGCCAAGAGAGAGATATTGTGTACGCACTCAGAAAGGGTATAGGTGTAATATGCGATTGTCGAAAGAAATAGGTTTAGGCTCAAAGGGGTGTACTAAGGATAATGTTATTTGGTAGGCTGAAAAGGCTCAAATGGGTCAAAGAAAGCCTACAATCATTTTCTACACCGAGTGTTACTCAGGATTTCGCCTCAACAAACATTCAGGCCAAGTTCTAGATCACAATGCAATGCGATTGAACTTATTCTAAAAACTCACCACACAATGCACATGAAACGATGAGGCTGGTTTCATTCTTATCTTAAAAGTATGCAAGAATGTCATTACAGGTGTGAGTGAGAGGTACCAAAAGAATCTATGGTTTACCACAGAGTCAACTCATACTGATTATTACCTTTTTTTTTTTAATTTTATTTTTTATGCACACTCCTAACTGTGTTGGTATCAACAAAGTCAAACAATAATACTTAAAAAATGTTTTTTTGTATTTTTGAATAACATTTATTTTTTGTATTTTTGAATAATTTTTTTATAATATTTTTTGAATAAATAGTACCGAATCCGAATAGGGCTGCCTATGTATCCCGCCGAGGAATCAGGTGTGCGTAGTTCATTCCAATATGTTATAAAATGTATGCTTGAAAAAAAATTATCAATGAAAGGATAGCAATATAAAGCTATGCAAAAACAAATGATTGTCCACTGTGGACGAATGCAAAGTAAAATGAATGTAACGGAAAAATGAATGCCCGAAAATATGATGAATGAGATGCATGAGTGAGAAATATGCTTTTTTATTATTATTTTTTTTATTTTTTTATTTTATTTTTGTGGTGTCGAACCCAAAATGAGTTGCCTACGTATCACACCGTGTGGTGAGAATCAGACACGCATAGTTCAGGAGTTTATTTGGTAAAATGCATGATATGAAAGAACTATATAATCAACGCTAAACATATCAATTGAATTTGCAAATATGAATAAAAATACAAAGTATAGAAGAACTGAGAGCGATGTCTCGTTGAATGACTTCTATGAGTCAACATAACTCCCGCTCATTCTTGTGTTTTTTTTTTTCCGACCGCCCTCGGCTGTTTGCGAGGACGACCTTCCTGCAAAAATATGAGAAATGGGTGAGAGTAGGAAAATGACAAAATAATAAAAATACAGAGGAGTGACAATATAGTCAAAAACTCCTCTGATTGGTTCGACCGGAGTGAAGGTTGATGTTTCGCAAGGTCCAAGTCGTGATGTTCAAGAACAATTTATTCAGTATAGGTCCTGATTGCAGTGTGACAGCAAAAAGTGCAAAAATGCAAATGCACGTGGCCGAAGTTATAAGCACATGACATGATATATACAGAGTTTAAAAGGGTAATTATTGCTTTAAATAATATGTATAGAGTTGCTAGCGACAAACAATAGTAAACAAAAAACATGCAAATCAAGCGCGCGCCCTAATATGCTTGGGACCTCCCTTATGCCAGAGGTAGACTTAAACGCCAGATATGCGAGATTATGATAAATAGGTCCAAGCCATTAAACTGCAATATTTCGTTGGAAATGACGACCAAATGACGGTGCACTTTTTCCAATTTCGGCGTGTCCTGATCAGGCTTGGATCCGTCTATCATCATCACGCTACACACATATGATTATTGGTCGTCGGGTTGTGAAACCCAACGACAATTTGGTGGATTTCCTAATTGTGGAGACGATACCAAGGATCAACTCACCTAGAGTGTATGCATGCATGACTTAGAAAATAAAGGGTGGTATAGCTCTATCTTAAATTTTCTAAAATTTGCTTACTAGACACAATGGTTCCCGAGCGGACTACTCGAGTGAGAAGGCTACGCGGCCACCGGATGGTTCGGATGCTCCTGCGCCTTTTCCAACTCGCCTATATTTTGGTATTTGAAAGAAATTTGCGGGTGCACCAGCACACCTCGCGTGTAGTGTGTGATAGTGTCAATTTTCCAGAATGGAGAAAATATGAGCGGAATGGCAATTTAAGGAAAACAGTAAAAGAATGTAGCAATTAAAGTAGTTAATTACAAAATAAAAGCAAACAATATAAAACATTTACAACAAATATAAAAGCAAAATAAAGCGCAATATTTAATTAATCTGGGTTTGATATGATCAAGAACCTGATATCCCCAGTGGAGTCGCCATGTTGTCGCGCCCGTTTTTGACCTCGGGGTCTGAACGGTATCCGCAACGTTGCTCTTTGGTGCGGTTCTCTGGATGGAGCAATAATGCTGATTTTGAGGAGTCGTCACCTAATTAGTTAAGTGAATTAAGACACTTGATTTATTGCAGTAAAATACTGCAATTAATCTCCATTTAATGGTCTGCGAAATTAATGAGATTCTGGATCAGGGTTCTTTATTATCCTAAAGAAAAAGGGGTTAGGCATCCTTTAAGATCCGCTAACTTGCGATTATTCGTTCAAACCTAGGTTAATTATATATTGGTTTTTATTCTACCTATTCTAAGCATTTTTCATAATTTACAATTAAAATAAAATGCAATACAGAATAATAAAACTAAAATTAAATGCGGCATAAAATAAAACTCCGGGACATCTTTTAGCCCTTTTTAGGCCTTCTGCACAAGATGATCTCCGGGTACCTGCATAAACACTTAGTAAAAGTGTTAATAGTAGAATAAATAATTTTAAAGCAATGACAAGAATTAATAAGTAAAGCAAAAAAAAATTCGTCTTTTGTACAGGGGAGGCCTTGGAAATCAGACGGAGATTCCTTCATCGGCCAATATTGTTAAAAACAATAAAATAAAGAAAACCTTCAGATCCGCGCCAAAACAGTAATAGTTTTAAACACGGAGGGTTCAAATATATATAAAAATAAAGTGAGACATCCTAAACAAGTGCGGCTGCGAGAATTCGCCCTGCCAGCGCATGTTGGTTATCCTGTGTAAGTAGAAGAAATCATCAACGCCCAGAAAGCTTCATTTATTTTATTTTCCGTCTTTGCAACCGTGGAGGCCTAAAAAATCGACGGATAACTTTTTCATTAGCCAATCAAAGTGTAGTATCATGTTCAAAATCAGTGAGACTTTCACCAAGTGTAACATCTGTCCAACCAGTTTAATAAATAAATAAAAGGACAGATTTATCAAAACTCGTCCAGAAAATAGCCAAAACAGTAGAAAAACACTGGAAAATATCAGTCCGACAAACAGTCGGAAAACATCAAAACAGTAGCCAACGAAATCGCCGGAAATCTCAGAACATCGCCGGAGTTTTTCAAGAACTCCGGGCGAATGTAAAATCAAATAAATCACCCGTAAATGATCGAAAATCAGTCCATTATATGGCCAAAATCAGTAGCAAACATGGCCTAAAAAACTAGTCCAAAATCAAAAGCAAGAAACGTCCAAAATCAGAAAATAAAGCCAAACCAAAATAAAAATATCAAAGAAAGCAGTCCATTCACAGTGCGCAACAGATCCGAAACAAAGCATAACATGGGTCGCCGGAGTTTAAAAACTCCGGCGAGGTGAAAAAAATAACAAGAATTAGCCTGAACACGACAACAATATACCATGGATCCAAGAAAATAAATAGAACCGAACCAAAGATTTAACGGGTGGTTCAGGTTTCTACGGGAATGGGTTTGGTTCGCCGGAGCTTCAAGCTCCGGTGATGGGGTGACAGTGGGGTTCGTGGTGACAGTGGGGTTCGTGGTGGTGTTCAGTGGTGAGGGTGAGATAGTGGCAGTGATAGGTCTGTGTGTGTGGTGTGTGTGTTAATGAAGAAGATGAGTAAATGGGTGTGGGATTAGGTTTTTGGTTGGAAGGGATGATTGAAAATGAAAGGGGGGTGAGGGTATGATATGCTGCTGATATGGGTGTTGTTTCTTTTAATAAATGAGAGAGATAGGGTAGGGGAATAGGGGGATGGGCTTGGTGTGCTGCAAAAGGGAAGAAAAAGTATGGGTAGTGTGTTGAAAATGATAAAAGATATGATGGGACTAGGTTTGGTGTTTGGGAAAAATTAAAAAGGGTGTTGGATTGGTCTAATCCGGATTGTGCCAATGACTGGTTTGACAAAATGCAAAATGAATTAATTGTTTAAAAGAAAAATTATTTAAAGAGATGCAAAATTATCCAAATAAAAATGTCGATGCAATAATAATAAAATGTAATATTTAAGAAATGTTTAATGCCTAATTAAAAATAAAAACGGGATGCCAATTAATTATTTAAAGAGATGCAAACATTAATAAAATAAACGACGGTGTAATAATAATGGAAACATAATATTAACAAAGACATAATGCTTAATTTAAAATAAAAAGATAAAAAATGCAAAAAAATGATGATTAAAATGTGGTGTCCTAAAACACATAATATTGCAACAAATATACGAAAAACTGGTCAAAATTGACTGTCAACAGGTTTGTCGCGGGTTTGTCAGGAACATGAGGAAGAGAAGGGGTGGCGGTACTAACTGGCCGAACCTCGATTTGTTAAGAGATGGCTATGGAATCACCCTTAGGCGAGTTGTTCTAGGCCACCGTCGGCAGAATCGGGTGGGCAGCTAGTCCCGGATTGGCGAGGTAGTGGCGGGTGCCGGGATCAGAGATGACGGACTATGTAAATGGTGAATTAGAAGAGGGTTTAGGCCATCATCTAGGAAGTTGTAGGAATGGCGAAGTGACGAGTGTAGAGAGGCAAAGGGGAATTGAGACTCATCAAATAGGACATGACCTGAAATAATAATTTTATGGCTCGACAAGTCATAACACGAGTAACCACAATGATTGGAAGGGTAACCCATAAACACATACAGAGAAGTCCGGGGTTGGAGTTTGTGAGTGGTTGGATGGAGAGGGTAACAAATACATCCAAAAATACGCAAATGTTGGTAGGAGGGGTGTCGCGCCCGTTTTTTGACCTCGGGGGTCTGAACGGTATCCGCAACGTTGCTCTTTGGCGCGGTTTGTTATACCCCGTAGTTCCAGGGTATGTATGCGAGGACGTACGTACGAGAATACGACAGAAAGATTGGAAAGGAAGAAAGAGGCGATTTTTCCACGGAAAAGTTTCCGGTTTTTGTGAAGGAAAAAGGTTCGTTAATGGAATTGATTCCCGATTTGGTATTCGGACTTCTGGAATATTAGAGAATTATGGAATTTTATTTTGGAAATGGTCACGTGGGCCCACGGAGAAATTTACTGGTTTGTGGGCCCACTTTGTTTTGAGATTTTGGCCATTGTGGATATTTTGGAAGATGTTTTATTTTGGGCCAATAGGAGGGTGACACGTGTCACCCCGCCAGTGGCTCGGGCCGAATGGCATTTGTGCACAACACCTTGTTAGAGTCGTTTCGACTAAACGCTTTACATAACTTGCGAGGAAAATTCGGCTATGTCTTTTCTTATTTTTGCGGATTTTTCCGAGAGGCGAACATTTTGGACCAACGAGAGGCGACACTTGGCACCCTCTCATGAGCAGGTGGCGCGACTGGACGATTTGGGAAGGCAAGTGGGAGATATTTTTGGTAGATATTTTGTGTGCAAGTTGGCTAGGTACACATGGGTGAATCTTGGCCCTACACTTGCCTAGCACTTGGTGTAATCTTGGCCATTGGTTGGCTTTCACTTGACCTATAAATACCCCCCCCTTTGAAGACTAATTCATTCACAAAATTGCCTAAGTCTTGAAAGCTTCTTCCTTCCCCCTTAGTGTAGTGCCTTGGCCGAGAGCCCCTCTCTCCCCCCTTGGCCGAGAGTTTCCCCCCCCCCTAGTGGGGTAGGCCGAGGGGTGGACACCCCCCCCTCCTTTGAGGTGCTAGCTGGGTACCCCTAGCCTAGTTGCTTTTGTATAATACCCCCCTTTGTGGTATAGAAATACTCTCCAAGTATTGTTGTAATGCCCAAATACCTTAGCCGTATACCTTGTAGTATTCTAAGGTTATACCTATACGAAAAGCCCAGAAATACTATTATACTTCCCGTCAGTCACAAAACCGAAACCCTAGGAAAATCTCCATAGTCCGTTGGAGTATTGTGTAGAAGTTGGTTAGAACTTCTAAGGGTGGTTTAGAGCGGGTTGGAGCACTCGGAGTTGGAGCTAAGCGTTGCTAAGGATCGACATTTATACTTGGATAATTATGGGCTTATCGAGGTAATTATCTTGTCCCCCTATTGTAATTGGATATTACATGTTGTGGCAATGTCCTTGGACTTAAGCCTGAATAATAAGAAACCTTTTCGAAAGAAGAGTACTGAACTGTAATTACATAGGACTGTATTACAGTAGACTTGTGTAGCTTTCCTGTGAGGTAGAATTGTGCACGTCCGGATTAGACGTATAACCCCCGGTTGGCTTGATAGCCACCCCGTTAGAGAGGAGATTTACGCTGTTGCGGGGAAGGTCTTTGTCAATTTTCTAGAATGTTCTACGATAAGATCTAGATGTTAATAAAGCGCTTGTGGCCTTATAGGTTGAAGTACTACGTGTGGCGCGTTCTACTTGGCTTAAGGAGTAGCCGACTTGAGGTACTGAGCATTTTGCTATTAGTCGATAATCGTCGCGAGGTATGTGAACCTCTTCCTATCTCTTCTAGCATGATATGTGTGAACTATGTAGTGCGGTGACGCATACGTGCTAAATGTATTTGAGTGGTTTAAAACATAAAGTGTTATAACGGCTTTATGGGAAGTTGGTTATAACAGCTTTATGTAGATAAGAAAACACTTTGTGGTTTTTAAAAGGTAAATGATTTGTTTATAACTGGCTTGATGTGTGATTATAATGAACTTGAATTATTTCAAAAGATTTCAAATCGTTTTGAAAGAGAAGTAATACTTGGTTTTGAGAACTTAAGAGTTATACTAGCTTTATGGGAAGTTAGGTATAACGGCTTAAGAACGCTTTTCTCGATTTTGGAAATCGGATTTGTATCGACAAACCAACTGCTACGTTAATAAGGAAATGTTTTGAATAATTAAGTATTAATAAAACCAGGAGAAACTACCATCGGCATAGAAGCTAAGATGAGACAAAATGATAGTTCCTAGATCATGGCATCTGTAATAAGATTGTTATAAACAAGAATATCCTACTCACATATAAGGCTTATGTTTCTCCGATTGTTTAAAAGAGAATTATATTCTTAAATGAATAAAGCTATGAACTACGAAACCTTTCTAAAATAAGAAACGTGAACATTTGATATTAGGCAAACTTGGGCGTTTGGAAAATAATGTTGTTACTTGATTTTACAAAGGTAAGAGTTTTAGTTTTCTTAAAAGGATAGTCACTCTATTTTTATACTACGGTATTGTGTGACTTATGTGAAAGAAACAGATCTTTTAAAGATTTAATGTGTGAAGTACTTTGGGGTTAGATACGAACTTGTTAGTAGAAAGTACCTTGTGTGAATACTTTATTGTATTTGTTTGTGATAGCCTTGTAAATACTTTCTTGTTGATTTGAGAAGTAAACATGTTAGGATGCTACGTGTGTTAGTATCTTGTGATGTTAGTGTAAAGGGGTTTTCCTCGATCGCGCTTAAAGTTGTTTGACTATCACCGTTATGTTGGTATTGTACCACTCACCTTGACTTGTGTTCGGAGGTTAAGTCGCCTCCACGCGGGTAGACTCAGTGATCCAGGACCATGATTCGAGAATACCTCATGCGGGTCCGAGGATCCATGCGCGAGCTACGGAGCTCCGTGTTAGTGTCGCGGCCTTGTGGTCACGCGGTCTCAGGCTACGCGGATCGCGAGTCGGGGCGACGCCGGAGTAGCTACCGATGCGGGTTATACCTCATGCGGGCCTATCCGACCGCCTATGCGGAGTGCGGAGAGTTCGAGGGCTAGACGCGCACATTTGATATCACGCGGCGAGTGACCGCCTTTTATCATGTGACGGTGCAGACAGATATATCATGACACGCCTTATGACGCTGGTACTGCTGGTGTTAGTAGTCGCTATGCCTTCGCACTTACCTCAGATCGCTTTTATTAGGACACAGTGGGACACGTGTTCATGTGTATTCCTTGCGCTTGTATATCATAAATCGCCAGTGAGGAAGGTATTCCACGCACGATTGATGTTGTGGGCGTGAGACCCATTGTTAAATTGAGTGATGACTTAAGGCGTGAGTCACGACTTAACACGATCGCTTATTTATGGTGAATCGTAGTTTGGTTATCATACATGTCTCCCGCTTTGTATAGACTACTATGATTTCATTTACGATTTATTTTTAGTTTCACATACTCTGCATCAGACCGATTTCCTTGGGGCTGCGTTCATGCCGCAGTTGAGGTACACCGCCGTTGATCCTAGCTCGTGGTCACAACATTGCTTGGAAGCTCCGCTTTCTCGAGGCTTATCGGTATAGTCCCCGTCGTAGTCGGTGTTTACATTCGGGGTTCGGCGGGCCTGTCCCGCCATTGTTGTCGTATCATTCTTAGAGGTCAGAGTAATCGCAAGTGTGGTTTGTAAAAAGGATTAAACTGCTCATGTTAAAAGTTGTCATTTATATATACGCCGAAGGCAAGTTTTCACTGATTATTGTTTTATACTACATTATCTCATGTTGTTGTGTTTGTTCTATTGATTACTCGATGTATGTCTACTTGGGTGCCCGGTAAGGCACGACCACGCCCCGGTTGGTCGTGACAAAAGTGGTATCGAGCGATTAATCCTGAAAGTGTCTACGCATCAGATCCAAGAAGTCTTGATTATCGGTGTGTTGTGCACCACATCAATAATCGTGAGGCTATAGGATATTTAGGATTGGTTTCTATTCTTCTCACTGAGATCGTGCCTTAGAGCCGTTGTAAGTTAGACCTCCGACGTATTTCTTTCCCTCACCGCTATGCCTCCGCGTAGGCAAACCCGCCCGGGAGGCAAGGCGCCGAGGAGCCGCGAGTAGAGTTCAGAGGGTCATGAGGGCACAGCCCAATCATTACCTAGGGTAGTGCTTCATTCGGGATTTCTGCGACGCCACTAGCCCAAAGAGAGTTTAAGCACGCGACGGCAGCCTCATCGCGCCATGATATGTGAACCTTCGCCCACGATCGAACAGAGAATATAGATTGCAAAGAGGCAACCTCGCATTAGCCATGGATTTGGCTACCGCAGAGTATACCGATGTACGCGTCTTGATGACTACCTAAGAAAGGGTTGTGCAAGAGTAATTCTTGATTGGGCTTGAGCATGGCACGTGGTACGCTTATGCGCAGCAGCCGAGAAACGTAGAGATCGACGGGTTAACCAAGGATGCGAAGAGGCCGAGCAGCAGCGTCCTTCGGTAACTTTCGCGAGTATACCTTAAGTGCTATGTTCGATAGCGTGTGTTAGTTGTGATTAGAAATCATGGTGGGTTAACCGAGTAAGATTTTGGAGGATAGAGAAAGTGTGAGCCTTAGAGCTTTATACGCAAAGGCCTTAGAGGTAAGGCCATCTCGGCAGAGACGTATGTTTATGTTTGACCCTTATAGGAGTTCATAGTGCACGTGAGGTGTGTTTGGGATAAGTCCCTAAGTAGTATTAAATGAAAGAGGGTAGTTGAGCTAAGAAGACCGCTAGGTTTTCGTAACATGTTTAGTAAGATTGTTCCTTCGGGAGATGGTATTCGCGCTCGGCCTCGGGTTGAGGCTACGTGCGGGTCAACCCGCGAGGTTTGAGTGGTAGGTCAGTTTGTGGTGGTCCTCTTGTGTTAGGGTCATGAGGGTGTTAGGCCCATGTTTAGTTAGCCAGGCAAGTTCGTGGATGCTCGACCGATGGTCGGGCCGATGGGGCAGCCTATCGTGTTCTTGGCCGTGGTCGTTCCTCTGGCAGTTGTTGATGTTATCGAAAAGGTTGTGAGGTTGCACGGTGCCTACCTTCACCTTATGACGGACAATGGAGCCAGTGGTACGGCTGTTTCTCTTCTCGGGAGTTTGTACGTGCGGGGCTAGGAACTGGTGAGTCTCCAGACGCATTCGCCTCGGGCCGTGTTTTGATTTCGGGTAGCCGGAGATCGTTGTTCCTGGTCAGGGAGTGTTTAAGCTACCATTTCGGTGTTCGGATGTCGTCTTGCGACGCCTTGTAGGGCAGAAATGCAAGTTGCGGCCGATTGGTTCGATGTTGGCGTGGTTCGATAGTTGGTTCAGCTTGTTCCACAGATCGTGGATAGTGAAGCTTTGTCTAAGAAGTTCGGCAATAAGAGGAATCGTATGGATAATCGGCGACGACGCCAGAGTTGAGTCGACGGTCGGTCTTGAAAGTACCACCGGACAGTGTGACGAGTTTTGGAAACGAATGAACTTAGCCCGAGTTACTTGGGCCTTTGTGAGTTCATGTGAAGATTAGGCAAGGTGCCTATATGTTAGCATTTGCCGTCCGACTTAGGAGGAAGGACGTCCGGTCTTTCGTATTGTTATGTTCGGAAAGTATCGAAGATCCATCCGAATGTTCCCGCTAATGATGACCACGTTAGAGATAGTAACCGAGTTTTGGATACTAAAGCGATTTAAATGTGGTAAGAATTCGAGTGTCACGGCTTCAATGATCGTGACGGCCCTGCACCATTTGTTGGGTCGTTGGAGCAAGGCTCGCGCAAAGTGACAAAGTGGTATCTCGTGCAAAGTGACAAAAGTAGTATTATTGTGGTGATGTAGAGGTGTTTCCTCGTGGACTTAGATGTAAGTTTTGCGCAGTGTTTCCAGCCGGTATGGCAGATTGTTCTCGTAAGTATAGTAGTGAAGACTATATTGGCGCACGCTTGTTTGAGACTTAGAAGGAACATTCGACGAATGTTTCGGCGAGAGGAGAATGTTATACCGTAGTTCCGTGGTATGTATGCGAGGACGCACGACGAGAATACGGCGTAAAGATTGGAAAGGAAGAAAGAGGCGATTTTTCCACGGAAAAGTTTCCGGTTTTGTGAAGGAAAAAGGTTCGTTAATGGGAATTGGATTCCCATTTGGTATTCGGACTTCTGGAATATTAGAGAATTATGGAATTTTATTTTGGAAATGGTCACGTGGGCCCACGGGAGAAATTTACTGATTTTAGGGGCCCACTTTGTTTTGAGATTTTGGCCATTGTGGATATTTTCGGAAGATGTTTTATTTTGGGCCAATAGGAGGGTGACACGTGTCACCCCGCCAGTGGCTCGCCGAATGGCATTTGTGCACAACACCCGGTTAGAGTCGTTTTTCGACGAAACGTTTTTCATAACTTGCGAGGGGAAAATTACGGGGATGTGTTTTCTTATTTTTGCGGATTTTTACGAGAGACGGAACATTTTGGTCCAACCAGAGGGCGACACTTGGCACCCACTCATCGTGGGCAAGCGGGCGTGACTTGGACGATTTGGGAAGGCAAGTGGGAGATATTTTTGGTAGATATTTTGTGTGCAAGTTGGCTAGGTACACATGGGTGAATCTTGGCCCTACACTTGCCTAGCACTTGGTGTAATCTTGGCCATTGGTTGGCTTTCACTTGACCTATAAATACCCCCCCCCCCCCTTTGAAGACTAATTCATTCACAAAATTGCCTAAGTCTCAAAGCTTCTTCCTTCCCTTAGTGTAGTGCCGAGAGCCCCTCTCTCCCTTGGCCGAGAGTTTCCCCAGTGGGGTAGGCCGGGTGGACACCCCCTCCTGAGGTGCTAGTAGTGGGTACCCCCAAATTTAGTTGCTTTTGTATAATACCCCTGTGGTATAGAAATACTCTCCAAGTATTGTTGTAATGCCCAAATACCTTAGCCAGTATACCTTGTAGTATTCTAAGGTTATACCTATCTGAAAAGCCCGAAATACTATTATACTTCAGTCACTACAAAACCGAAACCCTAGGAAAATCTCCATAGTCCGTTGGAGTATTGTGTAGAAGTTGGTTAGAACTTCTAAGGTTGGGTTAGAGCGGGTTGGAGCACTCGGAGTTGGAGCTAAGCGTTGCTAAGGATCGACATTTATACTTGGATAATTATGGGCTTATCGAGGTAATTATCTTGTCCCCCTATTGTAATTGGATATTACATGTTGTGGCAATGTCCTTGGACTTAAGCCTGAATAATAAGAAACCTTTTCGAAAGAAGAGTACTGAACTGTAATTACATAGGGTATCAGACATAGACTTGTGTAGCTTTCCTGTGAGGTAGAATTGTGCACGTCCGGATTAGACGTATAACCCCCCCCTGGTTGGCTTGATAGCCGGCCCCGTTAGAGGAGGAGATTTACGCTGTTGCGGGGGGGGAAGGTGCTGTCGAATTTTCGGTAGAATGTTCTACGATAAGATCTAGATGTTAATAAGCGCCTTGTGGCCTTATAGGTTGAAGTACTACGTGTGGCGCGTTCTACTTGGCTTAAGGAGTAGCCGACGGCTTGAGGTACTCGGAGCATTTTGCTATTAGTCGATAATCGTCGCGATGTATGTGATCCTCTTAATATCTCTTCTAGCATGATATGTGAACTATGTAGTACGGTAGACGCATACATGCTAAATGTATTTGATTTGTTTAAAACATAAAGTGTTATAACGGCTTTATGGGAAGTTGGTTATAACAGCTTTATGTAGATAAGAAAACACTTTGTGGTTTTTAAAAGGTAAATGATTTGTTTATAAGCGCTTGATGTGTGATTATAAAGAACTTGAAGTATTTCAAAAGATTTCAAATCGCTTTTGAAAGAGAAGTAATACTTGGTTTTGAGAACTTAAGAGTTATACTAGCTTTATGGGAAGTTAGGTATAACGGCTTAAGAACGCTTTCTCGATTTTGGAAATCGTGATTTGTATCGACAAACCATCGCAATACGTTAAAAGGAAATGTTTTGAATAATTAAGTATTATTAAAACCGAGAAACTTCCATCTGCATAGAAGCTAAGATGAGACAAAATGATATTTCCTAGATCATGGTCATTGTAATAAGATTGTTATAAACAAGAATATCCTACTCACATATAAGGCTTATGTTTCTCCGATTGTTTAAAAGAGAATTATATTCTTAAATGAATAAAGCTATGAACTACGAAACCTTTCTAAAATAAGAAACGTGAACATTTGAAATTAGGCAAACTTGACGCTTGGAAAATAATGTTGTTACTTGATTTTACAAAGGTAAGAGTTTTGGTTTTCTTAAAAGGATAGTCACTCTATTTTTATACTACGTATCAGGTGACTTATGTGAAAGAAACAGATCTTTTAAAGATTTAATGTGTGAAGTACTTTGGGGTTAGATACGAACTTGTTAGTAGAAAGTACCTTGTGTGAATACTTTATTGTATTGGTTTGTGATAGCCTTGTAAATACTTTCTTGTTGATTTGAGAAGTAAACATGTTAGGATGCTACGTGTGTTAGTATCTTGTGATGTTAGTGTAAAGGGGTTTTCCCCTCGACTGCGCTTAACGTTGTTTGACTATCAGCCGTTATGTTGGTATTGTACCACTCACCTTGACTTGTGTTCGGAGGTTGGCGCCCTCCGACGCGGGTAGACTTCAGCGGTGATGCAGGACCATGATTCGAGAATACCTCATGCGGTCCGGGGATCCATGCGGAGCTACGGAGCTCCGTGTTAGTGCGGCCCTTGTGGTCACGCGGTCCTTGGCTACGCGGATCGCGAGTCGGGGCGACGCCGGAGTAGCTACCTCGACGCGGGTTATACCTCACGGGCCTATCCGACCGCCTATGCGCGAGTGCGGAGAGTTCCAGGCTAGACGCGCACATTTGATATCTGCGGGCGAGTGACCGGCTTTATCATGTGACGTGCAGACAGATATCATGACACGCCTTATGACCTTGGGTACCGTGGGTGTTAGTAGTCGGCTATGCCTTCGCATTTACCCTCAGATCTTTTTATTAGGACACAGTGGGACACGGTGTTCATGTGTATTCCTCGTGCTTGTATATCATAAACCGCCGGTGAGGAAGGTATTCCACGGCACGATTGATGTTGTGGCGTGAGACCCATTGTTAAATTGAGTGATGACTTAAGGGCGAGTCCCCGACTTAACATGATCGCTATTTATGGTGAATCTGTAGTTTGTTATCATACATGTCTCCCGCTTTGTATAGACTACTATGATTTCATTTACTGATTTATTTTTAGTTTCACATACTCTGCACTGTTGATCGACCTCCTGGGCCGCGTCACGCCGCAGTTGAGGTACACGATCGTTGATCCTAGCTCTGTGGTCACGCTCAGCTGGGAAGCTCCGTTTCTCCGAGGCTTATCACCGTATAGTCCCCGTCGTAGTCGGTGTTTACATTCGTGGGTTGGCGGGGCCCCGTCCCGCCATTGTTGTCGTATCATTCTTAGGTGCAGTAAGATCTTGTTGTGGGGAGTTTGTAAAAAGGATTAAACTGTTCATGTTAAAAGTTGTCATGTATATATATGCAGAAAGGCAAGTTTTCAAAGATTATTGTTTTATATACATTATCTCATGTTGTTGTTTGTTCTACCGATTACTCGATGTATGTCTACTGGGTGCCCGGTAAGGCACTACCACGCCCCGTCGGTCGTGACACGCCTCCGGATGGAGAAATAATGTTGTTTTTAAGGAGTCGCCACCTAATTAGTTAAGTGAATTAGGACACTTGATTTATTGCAGTAAAATACTGCAATTAATCTCCATTTAATGGTCTGCGAAATTAATGAGATTCTGAATCAGGGTTCTTTATTATCCTAAAGGGAAGGAAGGGGTTAGACATCCTTTAAGATCCGCTAACTTGCGGTTATTCGTTCAAACCTAGGTTAATTATTTATTGTATTTATTATTCTACGTATTCTAAGCATTTTTCATAATTTATAATTAAAATAAAATGCAATACAAAAATAATAGAACCAAAATTAAATGCGACATAAAATAAAACTTCGGGACATCTTTTAGCCTTTTTTAGGCCTTCTGCACAAGATGATCTCCGGGTACCTGCATAAACACTTAGTAAAAGTGTTAGTAATAGAATAAATAATTTTAAAGCAATGACAGGAATTTAATAAGTAAAGCAAAAAATAAATAAATCTGTCTTTTGCACAGAGGAGGCCTTGGAAATCAGACGGAGATTCATTCATCGGCCATATTGTTAAAAGCAATAAAATAAATAAAACATTCATATCCGCGCCAAAACAGTAATAGTTTTAAACACGGAGGGCTCAGATATAAAAAATGTAAAGTGGGACAAATTTAAACAAGTGCATGCGAATTCGCCCGCCAACAGATGTTGGTTATCGGTGTAAGTGGAAGAAATCATCCTTGCCCGTAAAGCTTCATTTTTTCCGCTTTTGCAATCGTGGAGGCCTCAAAAATCGACGGATAACTTTTTCATCGGCCAAACAAGTGTAGCATCTTGTTCAAATCAGTAAAATACCAACAGTGTAGTATTTGTTCTAAATCAGTAAACCAGCAAAAAATGCCCAAAATCAATAGCAATATGGCCAAAACCAGTCCAATAATATGGCCAAAAACAATAGTAACAATGCCGAAAATTAGTAGCAAATAGCCTAAAAATCAGTCCAGCACCATGGCTAAAACCAGCCTAACAAATAACCAAAATTAGTAGCAACAACGACGGAAGATCAGTACATTAAAATGGCGAAAATCAGTCCCAAAGAATAACAACACAAATGAAATAAGTCACCCCACCAACAAGAACAACCAACAAATATAGAAAATCGTAAAATCATTCCGTTTCCAAAGGTCGCGGAGTCTTAAAATTCCGCAAGACAAGAAAATCGAGAAGTAAAACACCCAAATACCAACGAACGCACAACAACATAATAGCAACAGAAAAAATAAAGACCCAAACAGTAGTGTCGCCGTCGCCGGAGTTGAACCCCGGCCAGATTTATTATTAGCAACAGAGAGGGCAACAGCGGCATCACTTCCACGGCGAAGTCGCCGGAGCGACGCCACTGCTACTGAGGTTCGCCGGGAGAGGGTCAGGCGAGGGAGAGGTCTGGACAGTGACGGGAAAGGGGTTCGATGGTTCAGCGAAGTGGGGTGATAGTGGTGGTGGAAAAAGGGGGGTTTGCCGGCAGTGAGGTGACAGAGGTCGGCGGGTGTGCTGAGGGTTAAGGGGAGAGAGGGTGTTCGCCGGAGGTATGGTGAGTTTGGGAGATGGAGGTGAAGATCCCCTTTTTTCGAGGAGGTGTCCGCGGCCGTGTGTTCATGGAGCAATGGTGGGTTTGCCGGAGCTCGCAGCTCCGGTGAAGGGCGGTGGCGGTTGTGTGTGTGCATGTGACAGTGGTCGACGGAGTTGAGGACAGAGGAGAATTATGGAGTCTTCAAAATTGAATGAAAGGGGAGTAAGAAAAGTGGGGTGTGGCCCTTCGATGTTTGATAGAGTGAGGGAAATATATAAAATGAAAGGAGAGGGGGTTCTTAAGTTGAGGTGTAGGGAGTAGGGGTATAGGAGGATGGGAGAGTGATTTAGAAATGAAAAGAGAGCAGGTGAGATCATAGGTGTTTGGGCGGCTGATGATGTTTTTTTGGGAGAAGCAAAATGAAGAGGGGAAGGGATTATAGAAAAGTACAAGGTGGTCTCCAAATGGGGAGAAGGTTTCTTAAATTAAAAAGGGGATCAGGGGTTCGAAAATCAAGGGAAAGGGGGTCCCAGGGTATGGACGGTTGAAGTGATGGAAATGAGGTGTTGAGTAAAAAGTGGGTAATGTGTCGGAGAGGTAAAAGAAGTATGGGTTGTAGGTAGTTGTAAGAATATAAAAAAAAAGTTTATTATTATTATTATTATTATTATTATATATATATATATAAAGAATGATTAAAAGATATGTAAAATTAATAATATAAAATAACGGAGTAATAATAATAATAAAAACATAATATTAACAAAGACATAATGCTTAATTTAAAATAAAAAGATAAAAAATGCAAAACATGCTGATTAAAATGCGGTGTCCTAAAACACATAAAATTGTAATAAATATACGAAAAACGGGTCAAAATTGACTGTCAACAAGGGGTTCCTACGAAACATAACTTGGGTGGGCGACCGTTGAGCTAGAGACTTATTTGGGATTATATTTAGGAGGTACGTGGCCATGAAGAGTGTGTAATGCCAGATTGATGGAGAATTAAGGCGTGAACAAGTAGGTCACGAATGAGGTTGTTTATGGTACGGATTTTCCGTTCGGCTTTACCATTTTGGGAGAATGTGTAAGGCAAGAAAAATAAAAGGTAAGACCATTTTTGAAGCAAAACTGTTTGAATTGGTTATTATCAAATTCTCTGCCATTGTCACATTGAACATTTAATACTCTTTTCAAAATGTGGTTTTGCGAAAGTACTAAATGAAGAAAAAATTGGGTAGACCTAAGATTTATTTCCAATTGGAAAAGTCCAAAGAAATTTGGAATAATCGTCCAAAAACAACACATAATATCGATGAGTAGTCATACTCAAAATATGGAATGTCCACAAATCACTATGTATAATATAAGGCATTAAAGTACAATTTGTGGATGCAGAAAATGATAATTTGACATGTTTCCCAAAAATGCAAGATTCACATATAAGAGTCCTAGAAATACGGTTGCAATTAATGAAATTATTTTTCCTAAGAGAAATAAAACAGAGTCTCCCGGATGTCCTAATCTAGAATGCCATAAGGAAGACGAATGAGAAGTAAAGGTTGAGGGAACTGAGGCTGGATTGAAGACGGTGTTTGAAATAGGGTAGAGATATATGGTGTTGTCGCATCTCATTATTTGTCTTCCTATCATAAAATCTTTTGCAGTAAAACAAAAAGGATCAAAGTCAAGGGAAACCCTATTGTCAGTTGTAAAACGTCGCACGGAGATTAGATTCTTAATGCGTTTAGGGGCATGGAGGACATTTTTAAAGATTAGTGGTGGATGTTGTGGGGATAGAGAGGAATGACCATAACCATGAATAGGAATGCATTGTCCACTACCAACAATAATATTCTTATTTAAATTACTCAAATTGGAATAAGACGAGAGAGTATCTTGTGATGTCGTCATGTGAGATGCGGCGCTTATGTCCATATACCAATTTTCATCTGGAGTGTTGAGTGACATTGTGCTCATAGCTGCCTCAATGTTAGTCGATGCATAATTCGATCGTGGGGGGGCATGTGTTGTGTAGGCCTATTGTGGATGCAGGCTAAGTATGCCAGGTTGGGCCTATCAGTTCTGATGTGGAGTCCACGAGGATCTCGTATACGGGAAAGGAGGGGAGGCCTGTTGAGTGTATTTTATATACACTTTTGTTAGTTAGTAATTTCATCTTTTCTTTTGCGTTTAGTACAATGTTAGTTGGGTTTTTCTTTCTTTTTTTATTATAGCAGTCATAAAGTATTGCTTTTGAGGATGAAATTTCACATTAAAAGGCCAAGAAATGAAGCCTAAGAAGTCCCGGGAAGCATAGAAGAAATCAGCCAAAGTCCGGATGAAAAAAGGACGCAAATTCAAAAACAGCATCGTCGGCGCCACGGCAACAAATATACTGCGGGGTCTGATTATTTTCGGCGAAGCTAGCGCCGCGGAGCCGACGCGGGTCTGGGCGAGAAAATCCAATTTTTTGAGGGTAAAAAGGTTCGAAACGCAATTTTTCTCAGATATAAAAACCCTAAACCCTGTCATACCTTATATCATACTTGGTGGAGGCAAGAAAGGAGGCTACAAACTACAATTGGAGACATCAATTGTTCAAGTTCTTTTCTTTACTTTATTTTAATTTCAGTTTATGTTGGATTTTGTATTAGTTCTTAGCATGACAATGTCTAGGAGCTAATCTCTTTATTAGGGTTTTCCGTCGAATCTTCTTGAAGCTCTTTCATATAGTTAATGCATAGTTATTGATTTCTTCTTCATCTATATTAAGATCTATTAAATATTGTATTGATTGCTTGATATTTAACTGGCTATTAATTGTCATAACTTATATGATTCAAATCGAGATCCGAGAGGGGATATTTGAATATGATGTAGTTTCATAGACATAGGTTAAAATCGTGGATGAAAGTACCCCGATACTTGTATAGTGTTTAAGGTTATTGCTCTTAATCCTCCTGTGTGGTAAAATCTATCATAGAAATATAGAGGATTTCTGCACAAGGTAGAGAATTCATCCTTCCTGCTGATTTCCTCATTCTTGATATGGAGGAAGATGAAAACAAGCCCATGATCCTTGGGAGACCATTTCTAGCCACAGGGAGGAAACTGATTGATGTTGAAAAGGAGAGTTGAAGCTCCGAGTCCAAGATGAGGAAATGATATTCAAAGTTTTCAAGACACCAACTGAACCTCAAGTCAATGATAAATGTTTTGCCATTGGGATAGCTGACAAGGGTGTCACTGAGAAAAGCCTCACAAGTACTGATGCTCGTGGAGTACCATTAAAGCAAAGTGTAGAACCTGTGAGTAAGGCCAAGGAAATGGTGAATGATGCCAAGATGGTAAATATGTTATACCCCGTAATTCTGACCCTACGTATGAGAGCGTACGAAAGCATGTAAGACTTAAAATTTTTGAAAGATAGGTTGACGGATTGTTCCGGACGGGTTTTAGTCAACTTTGAGGCAAGTTATGACCCGGTACATTGAGAGTTCTTAGGTGTTTCAAAGGCCTAGCGCGTAGTTCGTTGAGTCTAGTTTCCAACGCAACCAACCGTTCGTCGATAGGACGTCGGAGTAGAAAGTTATGGGAGTTACAAGTTCAGTGCGCAGTTGGAAAAAAATGTGCTTCGGACAAAGGCGACAGGGCCGCGGCGCCGGATATACTGAGGGGTGATCGGTGTATTTTATATACACCTTTTGAGTCAGTTTTAGTTAGTCTTTTGTCCCGTTTTGCACATATAAGTGTCATAGTAGGATAATTTTTCTTTCTTTTGAGTCAAAGTGGTTAAAATGGCCAAATGGCGGAAAAGGAGCAAAAAGAGGGCAAAAGAGGAGATGCCAGAGCCGAAAACAGAGAAAGTGGCGAACGAGGGCGAAATCCAGACCAGCGCCGCGGCGCCTCCTGCAGCCAAGCGAGGCGCGGTGCCTCGACAAAGACATGGCGCGCGCTAAACATCCGAGGAGCTACAGAAGATACATGCACGCGCGCGCTACCGAGCAGCGGCCGCGGCGCCAAAACACCCGACGGACAGAACTTCAGCGCGCGCTGTCTGCAGCGCCGCGGCGCCGACGCGGACAAATGAGGCTTTTGGACGAATTTCAGGCCAGCTCAAGGAAAAGGGGAGGCGGTTTGCATGTTATAAAAGGAGAACCCTAGGCGCTTTTGAGGTTCCCTTGCACAACTCAAGACTTTGCTTGGAGATTGGATACCATTAATTTAGTAATTTCTTTTCCTTTCTTTACTTTATTTCAGTTTTGTATGATGAACATGGAATTAGTTTTTGTCATGTCAATGGCTAGAACTAATTCTCTTATAGGCTTTCTATGTTGAATTGCTTGAAACTTATGTTATAAATTAATGCACGCTTATGGTTATTGTTCTTATTGTGAGATCTATCCAATAATTGAGTTGAATTCTTGGTAATTAATTGACAACTAATTATCACTATATGATTTCTAATCGATTACGAAAAGGGGGATTGTGAATATCCGTAAGTTGGGTAGACATTCTTGGATTGGGGATGCAAATACCTCAATTATTTATGTAGCGATGAGAGGCTTAACAACCCTAATTTTGCATTGTGCGTGACGGCCAACTAGGTTTTGTTCTTAATCCTCCTATAAAGTTACCTTTATCACGAAAGGTAGGTAAGGAACGACATCGGGTTGAGTGTTTATATAACCCTAACGGGAGTATAAAACGATTTCGTAAACCTGCTTTCTCCAAAAGAAGAATACCATAAGTAATGCATTAGTAAGTAGCATAAGCGGATAGTGAGGATACATAGAAGCCCTATTCTCATCACTCCTGAAGTAAATCTTTATACTCTAAATAGCTTTTATAATTCTTAGTCATAAACAACCAATCAATCATTAATCCACCAAATAGATACTAGAAAATAGATAATTGGTACTTGAACCCTAATCCTAGAGGACGATATTCGGTCTTATCTAAGACTATACTACTTGATACGATAACGTGCACTTGCGTTTAAGTGTGTGCATCTTAACGCGCATTAAGTTTTTGACGCTGTTGCCGGGGATTAGGCATAGTTCAATATCAAATTTATCTATTTTTTATTTCTAATTTGGTTTTTAACTTTTCTTTTAATTTTTAATTTTTACGTTTTTCTTTTGAAAATTCGAGGTGCCGTGATTTGTTGTCTGTTTTTTATCTATTTCAGGAAGTCAGTTTATGCGAAGGAGAAGAGGAGCAGACACTCGTTCCTTCAATCCGTAAATTGAGAAAACCCGCAAGCAATGTAAAGAATCAGCGGATTGCAACTTTGTTAGAGATGAACGACGTTCAAAACAACAACGGGATGGGAGAAGGGTTAGGTGAGAATCAACCTCATCCAGGAATACCTAGGCAAGCGCCAATAGACGTGGAAGAGAGAGTCCAAATCCAAAGTAAAGAAGTTTGGGAGATTATGTCGCCAAGAGTGAATGGAGCACAGATTTGCATTAGGCTCCCTACACAGAGCCAACAATTTCGAAATAAAACCGCACTCGAAAGTACGGTACAAAGACACGTGAAATTCGGAGGATCGCCATCTGAGGATCACATATGCACATAGCTAATTTCGAGCTATGTGCCACTTTCAGATATAACGGCGTTACTGATGATGTCGTCAGATTGAGGCTCTTTCCCTTCTCACTCAGGGATAGAGCAAAAGTATGGTTGAATTCCCTGCCAGCCGACTCGATATTCACATGGCACGAGCTGACACAGAAATTCCTAGCCAAGTTCTTTCCCCCATGTAAAGCAGCAAAATTGCGAGGGGAGTTGAACAACTTCTACCAAGCTGATGGAGAGTCCTTATATGAAGCTTGGGAAAGGTTCAAGGATCTACAAAGGAAGTGTCCACACCATTGCATTGAGTTATGGAACTTGGTCCACATCTTCTACAACGGGCTGAGCAGTACAACCAGAACCATCATAGATGCAAAGAAAGTGGAGCATTCATGAGGAAAACAGCCCACGACGCTCATGAGTTATTAGAAGATATGGCCACTAACAACCATGTCACTGAAGAGAGGGCGACTAGTGGGAGAAGAACCGTGGGAGTCCACGAGATAGATGCTATTGCTGCCTTGAATGCCCAAGTGGCTCTTCTAGCGAAACAGTTGCAGCAACATACTGATGTCGAGAAATGTCGCATGATGCCTAAAAGCTGTGAGATATGTGGTGGCCCACATACATTTGATAGGTGTCCTTCAGCGGATCCCAACAATATACCAATGGAGCAGGCAGAGTGTCAAGCAGTAGGTAATTACCAGAGGCAACAGAACAACCCCTACTCAAACACTTATAATCCAGGGTGGAGGAATCACCCAAATTTCTCATGGAAAGGAGATCAGGGCCAGCAGAATCAATATCAGGGGCAGCAGAACCAGTACCAGGGGCAGCAGAACCAATATCAGGGGCAGCAGAATCAGTATAGGGGCCAGTATCAGAACCAGCAGTACCAGAATCAACAGCCCTTCACTCAAGCCCCACAGCATCAACAGTTCAATGCACCAGTTCAGAAAGAAAAGCCAGACGAGCTGAAAGCAGCTGTGACAGCACTTGCCAATGCCCAGACCCAGTTCATGACAGAAGCTAGATCCTCATTCAGGAACCTGGAAACTCAAGTGGGTCAGCTCGCAAAGCAAGCAAACATCAGGCCACAGGGGGCATTGCCAAGCAATACAGAGGTAAATCCGAGAGAGCAGTGTCAGGCAGTGCAGTTGAGAAGTGGAAGGCAGTTGGAGCAGCAGTCACCTCAACCAGTAGTTGAGAAGCAAGCAGAGTTAGAAAAAGAGAAGGTGATTGAGCCTAGCCCAACAGTAGAGAAAACTCCAGAGAAGGAGTATACAGAGAAGATCCCTTTCCCCCAGAGACTACAGCGAAAGGCGGTTGATAAACAATTCTCCAAATTTTTGGAGACATTCAGAAAGCTGCATATCAACATACCTTTCATAGAAGCATTAGAGCAGATGCCCTCCTATTTCAAGTTTATGAAGGAGATTTTGGGGAAGAAGAAAAAGCTGGCAGAGTACGAAATAGTAGCACTAACAGAAGAGTGTAGTGCTATCTTGCAGAAGAAGTTGCCACCTAAGCTAAAAGATCCAGGGAGCTTCACACTACCTTGCACACAAGGTGGTAACTTGCAACAGAGCGCTATGTGATTTAGGGCAAGTATAAATCTAATGCCCTATCGATTCAAGAGATCGAGTCATGAGGCCAAACCAACCACAGTAAGCCTGCAGCTAGCCGACAGGACAGTGGTTCATCCAAGAGGCAAGATCGAGGACGTAATTGTGAAAGTAGGGAAATTCTTCTTTCCTGCAGATTTCCTCATCCTCGATATGGAAGAAGACGCGGAAATCCCGATCATATTGGGGAGGCCATTCCTAGCAACGGGGAGAGCTTTGATTGATGTTGAAAGAGGGGAACTAACACTAAGGGTGGAGAATGAAGAAATGGTGTTTAAAGTTTTTAAACACATCATTGAGCCACCAACAATAAGTGGGTGCTTTGCAATCAGCACCATCAAACCCTCATGCCAGCCATTACAAGTCAACCAAAGAGCGATGAGCCCAAGAAAGCAAGCATGGTTTGCCGAAATGCCACTAAAGGAGGTAAGTGTTCCTGAACTCCCTATTACTGATAATGCCAAAAAGAAAAGAAGAAAAAGAAAACGCCAAATGTGGAGGAAATTGATAGGTTGGGGGATTAATCCTCCCCAAGGTTATTAAGGCTAAGGAACTTGCGTCCGACTAAAAGACGTTAAAGACAGCGCTAGTTGGGAGGCAACCCAACGTTTTTCCATTATGTCATTTTAATTTCTGTCTTTAGTTTATTTTATTTTATCTAGAACAATCTCACGGTATTGGGGGCTTGTGTTTGAGCTGTGATTGACAGGTACAGGGAAATAAACTGAAGACAAGCAAGGATTTCGAAGCGTAGGCCATACGCCAAGAGCAGGGCCGCGGCGCCAAAAGAACTGAACAGACACTGAAGTTTAAGATCCGCGGCGGTAGAATTCCAGAAGGTTTGCCGAGTTTAAGCACCGCGGCGCCCAGGAGCAGGGCCGCGGCGCCAAAATATCTGAAGAGGTGCTGAAGTTTAAGCGCCACGCCAAGAAATGAGCCGCGCAGAAAGTCCCGGGCGAGTGCAGGATGATCAGCCGCGGCTAAAAGCTGTGGCACGGCGGGAATCCAGAAACTTAAAACGCCCAAAAATCAGATTTTCCCCAATTCAAAAATCAAAAACCTAACTTTCCCTCTCCAAAAACCCACGAAATCCCAGAAATTTGCCCACAAATCCTCCACAAATCCAACACAACCACAACCTAAACTCTTAAATTCCTCAAAACCCCCAACTATCCCAAACAACAAAGCTCCATTCCATACCCTCAAGCCAACCAATTGAAACAAGAACAGCGTGAAGCTCTCATAAAGGGTAATCCCTTTCTTTGTTCTTGAATCCTTTTTCTGAAGCAATAGGTAGTAGTAGTTTGGAGGAGTATTGTAGTTGTAGTAGTTTGGGTGCTGAAAAGTGATTGTGAAGGTTGTGTGTATTGAGTATATAGGTTGAAGTTTGGGGGTGTTGTATTCGCTAGTGTTGAGTGTGTAGAGACATTTGTGCCACTAAATTGAAAGCTCCAAACTGCTTTAACCATGGCCACGAGAAAAGAAGAGGCTCCACATCCACCCCAACCCCACAATATGACGAAAGTAGGTTTGTAAGCTACGAAGCCTCTCAAAGATACAAAAAGCGATACTGCACTTAATACGAAAGGGGAATGGACTACCAGAGGGCGTCATTTGGAGAAGGAGATGTTTATGAGCCCATTAGGGCGATGATTGAGTTAATGGAGTGGAGAAAATTTGTGAACACGCAGAATATAACACAAGAAAACACAACAATGGTCCTAGAATTTTATGCCAAATTACAGGAGAAGGTGGAAAGTGGATGCTTTGTAAGGTGGAAGCTATGTGCACTGGTGAGAAAATATTAATATACAATTGAAAACAGTTGATGTTGAAGAAAGAAGTGATTGGAATCACTTTAGAACATGGTCTAGAAGCATTGACCACATCGACTGGAATGCCGTTGCAGACACCGTGAGCTACCAGGGAGCTGCTTTTGAGATTGGAAGAAATGGATCGAGAGCACTGAGCAGGTGCCAATTCAACAAGGTAGCCAAGGCTTGGCTGTATTTTGTCAGTGCCCGCATGATTCCATCCACGCACTTCACCAGAGTGCCAGAAGATAGGATTAAGTTGATTTATGGAATTATGAGGGGGCTGACAATTGATGTGGGGAAAGAAATAGTGCAGAGCATTGAAGAAATCAGCAGGTTGGCGACGACAGGCGGATTGGGACATGGCTCAGTTATCACCAAGCTATGTCACATGAGTGCGGTCCCACAACTACCCACTGATACTCATGAAAGAAACCAACTGCCGGTGTCCTATGGGATAGTGCACTCCTTTCCAGACCCTAGCCCCCCAGCAGCCAGACGGAGAGTACAACCACCAGCAGCAGCAGCAGCAGAGGCCGCCATGGATGAAGATGAGCCTGAAATAGGGGCTCAATATGAGGCAGGACCCAGCCACCGGCCAACCACAAGAGCAGAACCTTCAGAGCCCACAATGGGGCAATTGTACCAACATCAGAGGGAGATGATGCAGACCTTGCAAACAGTAGTACAAGGACAGCAAGAAACAAGGCAACAAATCGACGAGCTGAGTGCCTTGTTCAACCAATGGTCGATGCATTATCCACCGCCACCACCACCATTCTAGCCAAAGTCTGTAAGTGTCTTTTTCTTTTATTTTCTTTGAGTCTTGCACACATTGGGGACAATGTGTGATTTAAGTTTGGGGGTGTTTTATTTGTGTGTCATGTTATGTTTTATTTAAGTCTTTTTATTTGTTTTATGTTTATTTTGAGTCACCAAATTTTTTTCTTTTTGAGTCATAATTGCCTGTCAAAGATCATGTATGTTGTAGTTTCTAGAAACACCTAGTGAAGTAAGGTGGAATAATGTAAAGGAATTGAAGCAACTATCTAAACACTTAGGTTAGATATGCCAAAAACTCACAGAATCTGTCTATTTGGAGTTTTTTTGCTTGAGTTATGCATGCTAAATGATAAATGCTTATGTGTTATGATTGCTTGCTATTTGAGGCGAAATAGTTAGGATATGCATGTTAGGGAGATGACTCAGGCATTTCTTTGATAGCCAATTCGTACCATTCTTTTCTATCCTGTACTTTAAAAAAAATATATATATCCCTAGTCAACCCCATTGAGCCTAAATTTAAAACTTCTTCTTTGACACCCTATACTCCCACAAATTGTGTCATAAGTGAAAATATGAAATAGTGGAGTACATTGTGTTAAAAAGAAGAAACAAAAAGAGTGAACAAGTTTGATGCACCCTAATGGAAAAGTAATAAGAAAGAGGCAAAAGCCTAAGTTTGGGGGTGCCTATTAGTATAATACACTTCACTCCCCCAAAACAAAAGAGGGAAAGGATAGAATTGAAGTGAATGAAAGAATCAAAAGAAAAAGGGAAAAATTGAAAAGCCAAAGAGCTTATGGTACAGAAAAATGAGCCTAAATGCCTATCTTTACCAACCCCTACCTAAGCCTACATTACAACCCTTAAAGTCCTGAAGATCTCTTTTATGCATATCCAGAATTAGTGGAGAATAGCAAGTAAGCATGCCATAGGAATTCTTGAATTTATATGCATGATTTAGTATATTGACTTCCATTAAGCATGATGAATATGAGTTTGCGAAATATTTAGCTTCTTGTGTTTAGTGTGCTGAAAATTTCATGATATATGTTCCTGCATATTATTCTGCTAACCTTCATGTTTTTCTAGTTAACATTTATGCAGCAAAAGTGATTAATGATAGGGAGTCTTTTATTTTTCGTTTCTTTGAGTCTTTTATTTTATTTCTTTCTATCCTTGCTCGAGGGCAAGCAAAGGTTAAGTTTGGGGGTATTTGATCGGTGTATTTTATATACACCTTTTGAGTCAGTTTTAGTTAGTCTTTTGTCCCGTTTTGCACATATAAGTGTCATAGTAGGATAGTTTTTCTTTCTTTTGAGTCAAAGTGGTTAAAATGGCCAAATGGCGGAAAAGGAGCAAAAAGAGGGCAAAAGAGGAGATGCCAGAGCCGAAAACAGAGAAAGTGGCGAACGAGGGCGAAATCCGCACTGCGGCGCCCGATTCGAGAGAGGCAGATCCAGCGCGGCGCCCGCCGACAGCAGATGCAGGGCCGCGGCGCCTAAACATCCGAGTAGCTACAGAAGATACAGTGGCGCCTCGAACAGCGAATAGCAGGCGCGCCAAAACACCCGGACGGACAGAACTTCCGGCGCGCTGTCTGCGCGGCGCGCGACACGGAAAAATTAGGTTTTTGGACGAATTTAGGCGGGCCGAAGGAAAAGGGGAGGCGGTTTGCGCTATAAAAGGAGAACCCTAGGCGGTTTTGAGGTTCCTTCTGCACAACTCAAGACTTTTGCTTGGAGATTGATACTATTAGTTTAGTAATTTATTTTCCCTTTCTTTACTTTATTTCAGTTTTGTATGATGAACATGGAATTAGTTCTTGTCATGTCAATGGCTAGGAACTAATTCTCTTATAGGGCTTTCTATGTTGAATTGCTTGAAACTTATGTTATAAATTAATGCATGCTTATGGTTATTGTTCTTATTGTGAGATCTATCCAATAATTGAGTTGAATTCTTGGTAATTAATTGACAACTAATTATCACTATATGATTTCTAATCAGATTCTGAAAATGGGGGATTGTGAATATGCTGTAAGTTGGGTAGACATTCTTGGATTGGGGATGAAAATACCTCAATTATTTATGTAGCGTTGATGAGAGGCTTAACAACCCTAATTTTGCGCATTGTGCGTGACGGTCAACTAGGTTTTTGTTCTTAATCCTCCTATAAAGTTACCCTTATCAGCGAAAGTTAGGTAAGGAACGATACTGGGGTTGAGTGTTTATATAACCCTAACGGGAGTATAAAACGATTTCGTAAACCTGCTTTCTCCAAAAGAAGAATACCATAAGTAATGCATTAGTAAGTAGCATAAGCGGATAGTGAGGATACATAGAAGCCCTATTCTCATCACTCCTGAAGTAAATCTTTATACTCTAAATAGCTTTTATAATTCTTAGTCATAAACAATCAATCAATCATTAATCCACCAAATAGATACTAGAAAATAGATAATTGGTACTTGAAACCTAATCCTAGAGGACGATATTCGGTCTTATCTAAGACTATACTACTTGATACGATAACGTGCACTTGCGTTTAAGTGTGTGCATCTTTTCGCGCATCAAGGGGTCGCTGAAGTTGCAGCGCCGCGGCGCCAGGACAGCAGGGCCGCGGCGCCGGAAGTTCCGTAAGTCCGCAGAGGTTTCAGCGCCGCGGCGCCGGCGTCAGGGCCGCGGCGCCAAGGCGGGATTTCAGGCGGAAAAACTTAGGAAAAATCAGATTTCTCTTTTAAAAGACCTTGGGAGGGTGACAAGTGTCCCCCCATCTGATTTCTTGCATGCCTTATATTGACCAAGTCTTGAAGACTTGGTCATCTTTCAATCTCTCTCTCTCTCTAAGCTTAAGCTCCCACTTCTCTCTAAAATTCCAAGAGGAATTCAAGCCTAAGGAAAAATCTGAAAAGTTAAGGACAAGAAGGAAGCTTGTGGCTAGCTTGTAGGAATCATTGTGGTGGTGTTCTTGGAAAGGAGGCTAGCAAAGTTGTTGGAATAGTTTTGGCTAAAGCTCCAAAGGTAACATTTCTTCTCTTGTAGCTAGTATTAATGTTGCATGTGAAGAAGAAGGGATTTGTAGTAGTAAATAATGCACTTAGAGTCATTGCATGTAAGAAATATGGTTTGAATGTGAAGGAATTGGTTAAGAAGATATTATGAGCATGTTGTAGCCTAAAAACTACCTTAGAATTGTTAAGTGAATTGTTGTACCTTATGGGGCAGAATTTTACACACCCAAGTTTAGGTGTGTAATCCCCTTTGAAATGTTTGGATTGTTGAGCCTTAAATGTGGCGTTTGGATATT
Source organism: Przewalskia tangutica (assembly GCA_029844215.1). Taxonomy (NCBI): domain Eukaryota; kingdom Viridiplantae; phylum Streptophyta; class Magnoliopsida; order Solanales; family Solanaceae; genus Przewalskia; species Przewalskia tangutica. The sequence continues at coordinate 21,239,533 of CM056730.1, read as the reverse complement.
GAATTCGGCCTTGAGAAAGGTGGCAAAGTATGTAGAAACAAAGGAAATGCTGCCCAATTTTCCATAGAATTTAGTGACTTTGAACTTGGATTATTCTACATTGAAATTAGAGGTTAATAAACGTATCATGGTTATTTTAGGTTGACATATTACTTGCGGTAGTTTGGACTTAGCAAGTGGATTGATCAAAGAGGTATGTGAAGCTTTCCTATCTCTTGAGCATGAGTAGTTGTATCTATGTAGTACGGTAGACGTACAAGATTTAGTATTCTTACTTGTTTTAAGTATATAAAGACTTGTTTCATTTTAAGAAGTATAAGTCCCTTGGTTAAGGGAAAAGTATGATTTTACTAAAGTATAGGGTTAATATAACAACTTTATGGAAAGTTGGTTTATTAGCTTTATAAAGGGTGATAAGAAGAGATTTATTCTAAGTAAGATAAGTAAGGACAAATGACTTGATTTATGAAAAGGTAAATTGATTTTAAGGCATCAATTGCCCAAAGGTTTTATATGAAAAATGAGTCATTTTAAAAGAGGTATAAGTATGTGGTACTTGGGTAAAATTCCTGGTTTCCTTTTATTAAAGATATGATTAAGTGCCTTAAGTAAACTAATATGAGAGGGTATATGAATAAGGCTAATAAGAAGTTATAAGTTTTCTTAACTTATTTATGATTATGATATGATGACAGTTTGAGCTAGGGTAAGAGTATATCTGAGGGGCAAGCCCCAAGATCGTTATACCACCTTCTCCAGGGTAAGAGTATGAATGAGGGGCAAGCCCCAAAATCGTCATACCACATTCTCCAGTGTAAGAGTATATCTGAGGGGTAAATCCCCAAGATCGTTATACCATCTGCTTCAGTGTAAGAGTATATCTGAGGGGTAAGTCCCCAAGATCTTTATACCATCTGCTTCAGGGTAAGAGTATATCTGAGGGGTAAGTCCCCAAGATCGTTATACCACCTGTTCCGTGGATTTGCTACCCACGATGCGAGGAATACCTCATGCGAGTCCTTGTGGGCTTATGCGGGTGAAATAGTCCCATGCGGGCGGGTACATCCTATGCGAGGAATACCTCATGCGGGTCCACAGGACCTATTCGGGTGAAATAGTCCCAGGAGTAGGGGTGCTTATTGATACTACGGGCAAGGTACCCTGTTTTGATCATGAGGCCCCTATTTTATGCAGTATTATATATATATACTTGTCACTCTCATTGTTAGTAAGGCACAGTAAAAGGTATTTTGATTGTCTTCCATGACTCCAGCTTACTTTTAGACTTATGATATCATTATTACAGTATTTTCCAGCTTTACATACTTGGTACATATTGTGTCGACCCTTCCTGGGGCTGCGTTATGCCGCAGTAAGGGGTAGCGGTGGTGGATCCTCGTTCTTAGGATCACTGTTCCGGTGTCAGAAGCTCCATTCCTCCGGAAACTTATATTTTGTTGGTACGGATTTTCCCTGATGCTATAGGTATTATGTACATTCAGGGGTATGGCGGGACCCTGTCCCGCCACAGTTGTTATCCTTAGAGGTTTGTGGTCACGTTATGTGTTGGGCTGTAAGAACAAGTTGTACTACTATACTTTTGATTAGTATGTCTTTATGGAAGGCAGCCTTATCGGCTGGCCAGTGATGTTACCTTTTTATAAGTTATGTGTTATGTATGTTCACCGCTATTCTCCGATGTATGCTCGAAGGTACCCCGGTAGGGTACTAGTCGCGGCCCCGGGGTCGGGTCGTGACAAAAGTGGTATCAGAGCAGTTAGTCCTCGGAAAGTGTCTACAGACCGTGTCTAGTAGAGTCTTGATTATCGGTGTGTCGTGCACCACATCTATAATCAGGAGGCTGCAGGACATTTAGGATTGGTTTCCATTCTTTCACTCTAAGATCGTGCAATAGAGCTGAGTTATAGGTTGAACCTCCTCTGATGTTTTCCTTTATGTATCAGTTATGCCTCCACGCAAGGCAACCGCGGCCCAGAAGGGCAAAGCGGTGAGCCTTTGCTAGTGGGACGCGGAGAGTCACGAGGGCACAGGCCCAGTCCTTACCAGAGATGATGTTTAGGGCGGCGAGTTCCACGACGTCGCCAGCCTCAGCAGAGTTCGAGGCAGCGGAAGCGGCTACTGAGACCGCGGTACCGGAGCCTCCAGTCCCACAGTCAGGGGCTGAGTATAGAGATTACGGGGAACAGATCCGCTTATTGACCAGCATAGTGGCAGGGCAGCGCCGACAGGAGCAGGCAGCCAACCCTAGAGCCGACAGTTTACGGATTCGGGATTTCCTAGGTTGTCATCCACCCGAGTTCTATGGCTCGAGATTCGAGGAGGATCCGCAGGAGTTTGTGCGGCAGTTACAGCGGACCATGCAGGTGCTCAGAGCCTCAGAGACTGAGTCCGTTATACTAGCTTCTTACCGGTTGCGCGATATTGCGCTGAACTGGTTTGAGTCATGGGTGTTGTCGAGAGGTGAGGATGCTCTTCCAGCTGTTTGGGAGGAGTTCACAGAGGCTTTCCTGGATCACTTCTTACCTCCTGAGATGAGGAGAGCCCGGGTAGATAGATTCTTGACCTTGAGGCAGGACGGGAGGACTATCAGAGAGTACAGCCTGGAGTTTGACTCCTTGGCCAGGTATGCACACACCATTGTAGCGGACATGGCAGACAGGGTTCATCGGTATGTGATGGGGTTAGACCGTCATATGATTATCAGATGCTGGGAGTAGCTCTTCACCGTGGATGGATATTGCCAGATGCAGCGACGCGCAGTGGATCGAGGACAGAGAGGCAGATCGGCTAGATTTAGGCGATCCAAGAGGCCGTGACGGCAGGATCTCGAGGCGATTTGAGGTGGGCGGCCTCAGCAGCAGACTAGATCCACATTTCAGCCAGCACAGAGTGCTCCTTCTCGATTTACTGGCGAAGGTCCGATCAGCCGTGTTATTCGAGCAGTCGTGGCTCCGGACTTCGTGGTTTCAGGAGGCAGATCGCACCAATCGAGACCACCCACATCTCGGTGCGTTCGATGCGGTAGGTCTCATCCAGGCGAGTGCCGTATGGGTTCGGGGCGTGTTACTCTTGTGGAGCGCAGGCCATCCAAGAAGGATTGTCCGCCCCAGCGGCGGAGCATTACGGTTGATCGACGGTATGTTCTCGGATCTTCGTCTTGATGGTCGACGCCCGAGGGCGTGGTACTTACGCCGCCAGCGCGCAGAGGTCGTGGTAGGGTTCCGCCTAGCGGTCCTCAGAACTGCATCTATGCTATGTCCAGCTGACAGGACCAGGAGGCGTCACCAGATATCGTCACAGGTACATTATTGGTTTCTTGTTGTGGTGTATATGCTTTGATAGATCCAAGTTCTACCTTGCCCTATATATCTCCTCATATTGCCAGTAGAATAGGGATAGAACCCGAGTCCATAAGACCTTTTGAGGTGGCTACGCCAGTAGGTGATTCGGTGGTAGCCGAGCGGATATATAGAGCTTGCCCAGTGACTGTAGACAGTCGTCAGACTATAGCCGACTTGATAGAGTTGGATATGACGGACTTTGATGTGATTATGGGTATGGATTGGCTAGCGTCTTGCTATGCCAATGTGGACTGTAGAGAGAGATTAGTTCGGTTCCAGTTTCCTGGTGAGCCGGTTATCGAGTGGAAGGGGAATACCTTGACGCCGAGGGGTAAGTTTATTTCTTACCTCAAGGCTAGGAAGATGGTGCGGAAAGGGTATATCTACCATATGGTTCGAGTATTCGACACTGAGGCTGAAATACCGGACCTTCAGTCAGTTCCGGTCGTTAGAGAGTTTCCAGACGTATTCCAGACGAGCTTCCGGGTATCTCTCCGGAGAGGGAGGTTGAGTTTTGCATTGATTTGGCGCCAGATACTCGCCGATATCTATTCCTCCATACAGGATGGAACCTGCCGAATTGAAGGAATTGAAAGACCAGCTGAAGGACTTATTGAAGAAGGGCTTTATCAGGCCAAGTGTTTCTCCCTGGGGAGCGCCAGTGTTATTTGTAAAGAAGAAGGACGGGACGCTGCGTATGTGTATTGATTACATTCAACTGAACAATGTAACTATCAAGAACAGATATCCCCTCCCCAGGATTGACGATTTGTTTGACTAGTTGCAGGGTGCAAGGTGTTTTTCCAAGATAGACCTGCGGTCTGGTTATCATCAGGTGCGAGTTAGAGAGACAGATATCCCAAAGACTGCATTCAGGACCTGGTATGGGCACTATGAGTTCAGGGTGATGTCTTTCGGGTTGACCAACGCCCCAGCAATATTCATGGATTTGATGAACAGGGTGTTCAAGCCATTCTTGGATACGTTCGTTATAGTTTTCATTGATGATATCTTGGTGTGTTCGCGCACAGAGCAGAAGCATACAGAGCATTTGAGGACGGTATTGGGAGTCCTCCGAGACCGGCAGTTGTATGCCAAGTTCTCGAAGTGTGAGTTCTGGTTAGCTTCAGTGGCTTTCTTAGGGCATGTTATCGGGGCCGATGGTATTCGGGTTGATACAGCGAAGATTGAGGCAGTCAAGACTTGGCCCAGACCCACTACACCAACGGAGGTGCGCAACTTTTTGGGCCTTGCAGGTTATTATCGGAGGTTTGTAGAGAAGTTTGCTTCCATTTCAAAGACCGCTGACTGTCGACTCGAAGCGGTGTTCCGGTGGACGAATACTTGTGAGGAAAGTTTCCAGTTGCTAAAGGAGAAGTTGACGACCGCCCCAGTTCTTACTCTTCCAGAAGGTTTATATGGATACGTGGTTTATTATGACGCGTCAGGTGTAAGCAAGGCGTGCGTCTTTGCAACACGGCAGAGTTATAACTTACGCATCTCGGCAGCTTAGGAAGCATGAGAAGAACTATCCCACACACGACTTGGAGTTGGCAGCAGTGATTCATGCCTTGAAGATCTGGAGACATTATTTATATGGAGTTCATGTGGATATTTACACAGACCACAAGAGTCTCCAGTATATCTTCACCGTAGGAGCCGAACTTGGCGCAGACGCGGTCGAGCCGCTAAGGATTACGATGTTGATATTCTATACCACCCAGAGAAGGCCAATGTGGTTGCAGATGCCCTTAGTTGCAGATCGATGGGTAGTTTGTCTGATGTTCAGCCAGAGAAAAGAGATATGGTCCGAGAGTTACATCAGCTAGCGAGCCTTGGGGTTCGTTTGATTGATTCTGATAGTGATGGAGTTCGGGTTCGAGAGGTTGTCGAGTCTTCCATCGTCGAGGACGTAAAGAGGCGACAATATGAGGATCCGATTATGGTACGGTATCGAGATGCTGCTTTACAGAAAGATAAGAGTCTGTTTAAGGTAGCGTCGGATGGGGTGCTACGATTTGAGGGCCGGTTGTGTGTTCCCGATGTGACAGGACTTCGCCACAAGAAATTCTCGGGAGGCACACGGTTTCGTTATTCTATTCATCCAGGGTCGACTAAGATGTATCATGACCTCAGATGTGTGTATTGGTGGGATGGCATGAAGAGGACGCCATGGAGTTCGTGCGCAGCGTCGAATTGTCGCCAGGTCAAAGTTGAGCACCGTGCCCGGATCGTTGCAGCTATTGATATTCCGACTTGGAAGTGGGAGGTGGTAAATATGGATTTTATTACAGGGTTACCTTCCACTCAAAGGAAGCATGATTCCATTTGGGTTATCGTCGACAGGCTGACGAAAGCATCCCATTTTCTTCCAGTCAGAATGACTTTTTCGGCCGAGGATTATGCGAGACTGTATATCAGGGAGATTGTGAGATTGCACTGAGTGCCTGTATCGATTATTTCAGACAGAGGAGCCCAGTTTACGGCTAATTTCTGGAAGTCTTTCCAGAAAGGGTTAGGGACGCAGGTGAGTCTCAGTACGGCATTTCATCCTCAGATCGACGGACAGGCCGAGCGCACTATCCAGACACTTGAGGATATGCTGCGGGCTTGTGTTATTGATTTCAGGGGTAGCTGGGAGGATCATTTACCTCTTATGGAGTTTGCTTATAACAACAGCTACCATTCTAGTATTCAGATGGCGCCTTATGAGGCCTTATATGGGAGGAAGTGCAGGTCACCGATAGGCTGGTTCGAGGTAGGAGAAGTACAGTTAGTCGGGCCATACTTTGTTCAGCAGGCAGTGGATAAGGTGAAGCTTATCCAGGAGCGGTTGTTGGCAGCTCAGAGTTGGCAGAAGTCGTATGCAGATCATCAGCGTCGACACTTGGAATTTGAGATAGATGATTGGGTTTTCCTAAAGGTATCGCCCATGAAGGGTGTGATGAGATTTGGAAAGAAAGGGAAACTTAGCCCAGGGTACATTGGGCCGTATCAGATTGTCCGTAGGGTAGGCAAGGTTGCCTATGAGTTAGATCTGCCGTCCGATTTGGAGGCGGTACATCCAGTTTTCCATGTGTCCATGTTACGGAAATGTATTGGAGATCCATCTAGAGTGCACCCGATTCATGATGTCCAGGTGACAGAGGAGTTATCGTATGAGGAGAGTCCCATAGCGATACTCGATCGTCAGGTTAGGCGACTTCGGACGAAGGACGTGGCTTCCGTCAAAGTCTTGTGGCGGAACGAGAATAGGGAAGAGATGACGTGGGAAGCAGAGGATGACATGATGAAGAAGTATCCTCACTTATTCCCTACACCTCCAGGTAACCCACTTTCCTGCTTGTTAGTTTTGATTCAGCAATTATGCTTGAGTAATGTTGTGGCTCGTGGAGCTTCTTTATTTGCAAAAGAATAGTTAAGAGGGTCTATGTCGATACTGTGATTTGAGTAAGCCTAGAAGGAACATTCGGGACGAATGTTTCTAATGGGGGGAGAATGTTATACCCCGTAATTCTGATCCTACGTATGAGAGCGTACGAAAGCATGTAAGACTTTGAGGCAAGTTATGACCCGGTACATTGAGAGTTCTTAAGTGTTTCAAAGGCCTAACGCGTAGTTCGTTGAGTCTAGTTTCCAACGCAACCAACCGTTCGTCGATAGGACGTCGGAGTAGAAAGTTATGGGAGTTACAAGTTCAGTGCGCAGTCGGACAGAAATGTGCTTCGGACAAAGGCGACAGGGCCGCGGCGCCGGATATTCTGAGGGGTCGCTGAAGTTGCAGCGCCGCGGCGCCAGGACAGCAGGGCCGCGGCGCCGGAAGTTCCGTAAGTCCGCAGAGGTTTCAGCGCCGCAGTCACGTGTCCGCGCGCGCGGGCGGATTTCAAAGGAAAAACTTAGGAAAAATCAGATTTCTCTTTTAAAAGACCTTGGGAGGGTGACAAGTGTCCCCCCCCCCATCTGATTTCTTGCATGCCTTATATTGACCAAGTCTTAAAGACTTGGTCATCTTTCAATCTCTCTCTCTCTAAGCTTAAGCTCCCACTTCTCTCTAAAATTCCAAGAGGAATTCAAGCCTAAGGAAAAATCTGAAAAGTTAAGGAAAAGAAGGAAGCTTGTGGCTAGCTTGTAGGAATCATTGTGGTGGTGTTCTTGGAAAGGAGGCTAGCAAAGTTGTTGGAATAGTTTTGGCTAAAGCTCCAAAGGTAACATTTCTTCTCTTGTAGCTAGTATTAATGTTGCATGTGAAGAAGAAGGGATTTGTAGTAGTAAATAATGCACTTAGAGTCATTGCATGTAAGAAATATGGTTTGAATGTGAAGGAATTGGTTAAGAAGATATTATGAGCATGTTGTAGCCTAAAAACTACCTTAGAATTGTTAAGTGAATTGTTGTACCTTATGGGGCAGAATTTTACACACCCAAGTTTAGGTGTGTAATCCCCTTTGAAATATTTGGATTGTTGAGCCTTAAATGTGGCGTTTGGATGTTGAATTCGGCCCTGAGAAAGGTGGCAAAGTATGTAGAAACAAAAGAAATGTTGCCCAATTTTCCATAGAATTTAGTGACTTTGAACTTGGATTATTCTACATTGAAATTAGAGGTTAATAAACATATCATGGTTATTTTAGGTTGACATATTACTTGCAGTAGTTTGGACTTAGCAAGTGGATTGATCAAAGAGGTATGTGAAGTTCTCCTATCTCTTGAGCATGAGTAGTTGTATCTATGTAGTACGGTATACGTACAAGATTTAGTATTCTTACTTGTTTTAAGTATATAAAGACTTGTTTCATTTTAAGAAGTATAAGTCCCTTGGTTAAGGGAAAAATATGATTTTACTAAAGTATAGGGTTAATATAACAACTTTATGGGAAGTTGGTTTATTAGCTTTATAAAAGGGTGATAAGAAGAGATTTATTCTAAGTAAGATAAGTAAGGACAAATGACTTGATTTATGAAAAGGTAAATTGATTTTAAGGCATCAATTGCCCAAAGGTTTTATATGAAAAATGAGTCATTTTTAAAGAGGTATAAGTATGTGGTACTTGGGTAAAATTCCCGGTTTCCTTTTATTAAAGATATGATTAAGTGCCTTAAGTAAACTAAAATGAGAGGGTATATGAACAAGGCTAATAAGAAGTTATAAGTTTTCTTAACTTATTTATGATTATGATATGATGACAGTTTGAGCTAGGGTAAGAGTATATCTGAGGGGCAAGCCCCAAGATCGTTATACCACCTTCTCCAGGGTAAGAATATGAATGAGGGGAAAGCCCCAAGATCGTCATACCACCTTCTCCAGTGTAAGAGTATATCTGAGGGGTAAATCCCCAAGATCGTTATACCATCTGCTTCAGTGTAAGAGTATATCTGAGGGGTAAGTCCCCAAGATCGTTATACCATCTGCTTCAGGGTAAGAGTATATCTGAGGGGTAAGTCCCCAAGATCGTTATACCACTTGTTCCGTGGATTTGCTACCCACGATGCGAGGAATACCTCATGCGAGTCCTTGTGGGCTTATACGGGTGAAATAGTCCCATGCGGGCGGGTACAGCCTATGCGAGGAATACCTCATGCGGGTCCACAGGACCTATTCGGGTGAAATTGTCCCAGGAGTAGGGGTGCTTATTGATACTACGGGCAAGGTACCCTGTTTTGATCATGAGGCCCCTATTTTATGCAGTATTATATATATATATATACTTGTCACTCTCATTGTTAGTAAGGCACAGTAAAAGGTATTTTGATTGTCTTCCATGACTCCATCTTACTTTTAGACTTATGATATCATTATTACAGTATTTTCCAGCTTTACATACTTGGTACATATTGTGTACTGACCCCCTTCCTCGGGGGCTGCGTTCATGCCACAGGTAAGGGTAAGCAGGTGGTGGATCCTCGTTCTTAGGATCACTGTTCCGGTGTCAGAAGCTCCATTCCTCCGGAAGCTTATATTTTGTTAGTACGGATTTTCCCTGATGCTATAGGTATTGTATACATTCAGGGGTATGGCGGGGCCCTGTCCCGCCACAGTTGTTATCCTTAGAGGTCTGTGGTCACGTTATGTGTTGGGCTGTAAGAACAAGTTGTACTACTATACTTTTGATTAGTATGTCTTTATGGAAGGCAGCCTTATCGGCTGGCCAGTGATGTTACCTTTTTATAAGTTATGTGTTATGTATGTTCATTGCTATTCTCGATGTATGCTGGCGGTACCGGTAGGTACTAGTCATGACCCAGGTCGGATCGTGACAAAATACTTCTGAACCTAGCCCTGTGAAGAAAAATAGGAGAAGGAGGAATAGAATGATCCTGAAATGGATATGCGGAGGGGATACTCTACCTCTTTGATTGAGTAAGAAAACTACGTCCGGCTAAAAGAAGTTAAAGACAACGCTACTTGGGAGACAACCCAATGTTTTAATTATGTTATTTCAATTCTGTTTTAGTTGTTTTATTGTGTCTTGAACAGTCTCACGGTCTGGTATGTTTAGTATGTTGTTGGATGGCAGGTGAATTAAGGACCAACTCCAAAGGAAAGAGGCACAGAAACGCTGAAACTCCACTGACTATTGTCGTGATCAGCGTCGTGGCACCAAAATGTAGGGCCACGACGCTAAACCTTCAAAGAGCCCAGATGCTGATGCAATTTCAAGAACATCATCCCAGACCTCCGTTATTACCGATGTTTTATGTTTGTAAGTTGTCCCTTTAATTTTAGTCTTCACACATTGAGGACAATGTGTCAATCAAGTTTGGGGGGGGGGGGGGTCTTATTTTGTTTTGTTGTTTGTTTTGAGTCTTTTTTTTGTTTTAAGTGTTTTGTTAGTTAATGTTTTTCTTTTATGGATCATGTATGTTGTAGTTGCTAAAGATATTGAATGGATTAAGTGAGATAATGTAATGAAATTAAAAGCAAAAATATGTGTGCTTAAGTTAGATATGCCAAAAATTCATGAACTTCTAATTATTTGGGATATTTGTGCTTAGCCTATGTGTTGTCAATTATGGAAAGAAAGGTTGAAAATATCTAGAAAACTTATTTGCTTGTTATTTGAGGCGAAATAATTAAGATATACATGCTTAGAGAGATGATTCAGCCATTATTTGATAGCCCTTCTCACCATTCATTACCTACTCTGACATAAATTGTATCATTAGTCAGCCCCTTTGAGCCTAAATAATATCTTTGTTTGACACCCTATGATTCCCTATTTGTGCCATAAGTGATAATTGAAAGTTATTGGGATGAAAAATATTGAAAAAACAATAAAAAGAGAATGAAAATTTGATGCACCCCAATGAAAAATATGCAAAATCCTAAGTTTTGGGGTGCTTGTTATTGATAATGTGTCTCATTCTCTCAAAATAAAAGAGGTGAGAAAATAGGTATGAGACTAAAAAGAAAGTCAAAAAGAAGGAAAAGGGAGTTGAATGAAAAATGTTTATGGTACGTAATTGAGCCTAAATGCCTACTTTTATCTAACCTGCATAAGCGTACATTACAACCCTTGAAAGTCCTGAGGATCCTTAATGTGTATGTCTATGATTAGTGGAGAATAGCAAGTAAACAGGTCTATAGAATTTTGGAACATATAGAATGAAATTGACATGCATAGGTTAGGTGTTTATATTTTCCAGTGATTATGATCTAACTGAATTTGCGAAATATCTAACTTGAAATTCTAGATTGCTAAATATTCATGATATGTATGTTCTAACATATTATCCCAGTTCCATCCATGATTTTGAGGACGCATTGCTATAGCTACTTGATCCATTTCATTGAGTTTTTTATTTGATTATGTTTTTATTTTTGTTTAGTGCTTTACTCGAGGGCGAGTAAAGTATAAGTTTGGGTGTTTGTTGAATGTATTTTATATACACTTTTGAGTCCTTTTTAGTTAGTAATTCCATCTTTTCTTTTGTGTTTAGTGCAGTGTTTGGTGTGTTTTTCTTTCTTTTTTGTTACAGCGATCATAAAAGAGAAAGTATTGCTTTTAAGGATGAAATTGCACATTAAAAGGCCAAGAAATGAAGCATAAGAAGTCCCGGGAAGCATAGAAGAAATCAGACGAAGTCCGGAAAAAAAAAAGGACGCAAAATCGGAAAACCGCGTAGCCGGCGCGATGCGAGGCGCGGCTCGGCCTGATTACAGGCGAAAATCCGATTTTTCGAGGGTAAAAGGGTTCGAAACACAATTTTTCTCAGATATAAAAACCTAAACCATGTCATACATTATATCATACTTGGTGGAGGCAAGAAATGGGGCTACAAGCTACAATTTGAGACATCAATTGTTCAAGTTCTTTTCTTTCCTTTATTTTAATTTCAGTGTATGTTGGATTTTGTATTAGTTCTTAGCATAACAATGTCTAGGAGTTATCTCTTTATTAGGGTTTTCGGTCGAATCTTCTTGAAGCTCTTTCATATAGTTAATGCATAGTTATTGATTTTTTCTTCATCTATATTAAGATCTATTAAATATTGTAGTGATTGCTTGATATTTAACTGGCTATTAATTGTCATAACTTATATGATTCAAATCGAGATCCGAGAGGGGATATTTGAATATGATGTAGTTTCATAGACATAGGTTAAAATCGTGGATGAAAGTACCCCGATACTTGTGTAGTGTTTAAGGTTATTGCTTTTAATCCTCATGTGTGGTAAAATCTATCATATAAATATAGAGGATTTCTGCACAAGGTATAAAATTCATCATTCTTGCTGATTTCCTCATTCGTGATATGGAGTAAGATGAAAACATGCCCATGATCCTTGGGAGACCATTTCTAGCCACAGGGAAGGCACTGATTGATGTTAAAAAGGGAGAGTTGAAGCTCTGAGTCCATGATGGGAAAATGGTATTCAAAGTATTCAAGCCACCAACTGAACCACAAGTCAATGATAGATGTTCTGCCATTGGGATAACTGACAAGGGTGTCACTGAGAAAAGCCTCACAAGTATTGATGCTGATGGAGTACCATTAAATCAAAGTGTAGAACATGTGATTAAGGCCAAGAAAATGGTTAATGATGCCAAGATAGTAAATGCTTCTGAACCAAGCCCTGTGAAGAAAAAGACGAGAAGGAGGAAGAGAATGATCCTGAAATGGATATGCGGAGGGGATACTCTACCCCCTTGATTGAGTAAAAAAATTACGTCCGGCTAAAAGACGTTAAAGACAGCGCTACTTGGGAGGCAGCCCAATGTTTTAATTATGTTATTTCAATTCTGCTTTAGTTGTTTTATTATGTCTTGAACAGTCTCACAGTATGGTATTTTTAGTGTGTTGTTGGATGGCAGGTGAATTAAGGACCAACTCCAAAGGAAAGAGGCGCTGAAACGCTGCAATTCAAGAGACTATTGTCGTGATCAGCGTCGTGGCGCCAAAATACAGGGCCACGACGCTGAACCTTCAGAGAGCCCAGATGTTGATGCAATTTCAAGAACCTCCTCCCGGACCTACGTTATGACTGTTGTTTTATGTCTGTAAGTTGACCCATTAATTTTAGTCTTCACACATTGGGGACAATGTGTCAATCAAGTTTGGGGGGATTTTATTTTGTTTTGTTGTTTGTTCTGAGTCTTTTTATTTGTTTTATGTGTTTTGTTAGTCAAATTCTTTATTTTATGGATCATGTATGTTGTAGTTGCTAAAGATATTGAGTGGATTAAGTGGATAATGTAATGGAATTAAAAGCAAAAATCTGTGTGCTTAAGTTAGATAAGTCAAAAACTCATGAACTTCTAATTATTTGGGATATTTGTGCTTATCCTAAGTGTTGTCAATTATGGAAAGAAAGGTTGAAAATATCTAAAAAAAACATGTTTGTTTGTTATTTGAGGCGAAATAGTTAAGATATACATGCTTAGAGAGATGATTCAAGAATTTTTTGATAGCCTTTCTGACCATTCATTACCTACCCTGACATAAATTGTATCCTTATTCAGCCCCTTTGAGCCTAAATAATATCTTTGTTTGACGCCCTATGATTCTCTGTTTGTGTCATAAGTGATAATTGAAAGTTATTGGGATGAAAAGTGTTGTAAAAACAATAAAAAGAGAATGAAAATGTGATGCACCCAAATGAAAAATATGCAAAAGCCTAAGTTTGGAGGTACTTGTTATTGATAATGTGTCTCATTCTCTCAAAAGAAAAAGAGTTGAGAAAATAGGTATGAGACTAAAAAGAAAGTCAAAAAGAAGGAATAATGAGTTGAATGAAAAATGTTTATGGTACGTAATTGAGCCTAAAATGCCTACTTTTATCTACCCCTGCCTAAGCCTACATTACAACCATTTAAAGTCCTGAGGATCCTTAATGTGTATGTCTATGATTAGTGGAGAATAACAAGTAAACAAGTCTATAGAATTTTGGGAAAGATTGAATAAAATTGACATGCATAGGTTAGGTGTTTATATTTTCCAGTGATTATGATCTAAGTGAATTTGTGAAATATCTAACTTGAAATTCTAGATTGCTAAATATTCATGCTATGTATGTTCTAACATATTATCTCAGTTTTCATCCATGATCTTGAGGAAGCATTGTTATAGCTACTTGATCAATTTCATTGAGTCTTTTATTGGATTATGTTTTTGTTTTTGTTTAGTGCTTGTATTGCTTTTGAGGATGAAATTTCAAATTAAAAGGCCAAGAAATGAAGCCTAAGAACTCCCGGGAAGCATAGAAGAAATCAGACGAAGTCCGGACAAAAAAAAGACGTATAATCGAAAAACAGTGTCGCCGGCGCGCGGCTCCAGCCAGCCGCGCCGCGGCTCCAAATATACTGCGGGGTGTGATTATTTTTGGCGAAGCCAGCACCGCGGTGCCAGCCAGTAGGGCCGCGGCGTCGACGCGGGTCTGGGCGAGAAAATCCCATTTTCAAGGGTAAAATGGTCTGGAAGACATTTTTCTCAGATATAAAAACCCTAAACCCTGTCAGGCCTTATATCATACTTGGTGGAGGAAAGAAAGGAGGTTACAAGCTACAATTGGAGACATCAAATTTTCAAGTTCTTTTCTTTCCTTATTTTAATTTCAGTTTATGTTGAATTTTGTATTAGTTCTTAGCATGACAATGTCTAGGAGCTAATTTCTTTATTAGGGTTTTCCGTTGAATCGCTTGAAACTCTTTCATACAGTTAATGCACAGTTATTACCATACCTCCGTTATGAGCGATGTTTTAAGTCTGTAAGTTGTCCCTTTAATTTTATTCTTCACACATTGGAGACAATGTGCCAATCAAGTTTGGGTGGTGGATCTTATTTTGTTTTGTTGTTTGTTTTGAGTCTTGTTGTTGTCTTTTTATTTGTTTTATGTGTTTTGTTAGTCAAATTTTTTCTTTTATGGATAATGTATGTTGTAATTGCTAAAGATATTGAGTGGATTAAGTGGGATAATATAATGAAATCAAAAGCAAAAATATGTGTGCTTAAGTTAGATATGCCAAAAATTCATGAACTTCTAATTATTTAGGATATTTGTTTTAAGCCTATGTGTTGTCAGTTATGGAAAGAAAGGTTGAAAATATCTAGAAAACCAGTTTGCTTGTTATTTGAGGTGAAATAGTTAAGATATACATGCTTAGAGATGATTCATGCACTCTTTGATAGCCCTTCTGACCATTTATTACTTACCCTAACATAAATTGTATCCTTAGTCAGCCCCTTTGAGCCTAAATAATATCTTTGTTTGACACCCTATGATTCTCTGTCTGTGCCATAAGTGATAATTGAAAGTTATTGGGATGAAAAGTGTTGTAAAAGCAATAAAAAGAGAATGAAAATTTGATGCACCCCAATGAAAAATATGCAAAAGCCTAAGTTTGGGGTGCTTGTTTTTGATAATGTGTCTCATTCTCTCAAAAGAAAAGAGGTGAGAAAATAGACATGAGACTAAAAAGAAAGTCAAAAAGAAGGAAAAAAGAGTTGAATGAAAAATGTTTATGGTACGTAATTGAGCCTAAAATGCATACTTTTATCTACTCCTGCCTAATCCTACATTACAACCATTTAAAGTCCTGAGGATCCTTAATGTGTATGTCTATGATTGGTGGAGAATAGCAAGTAAACAGATTTATAGAATTTTGAAAAAGATGGAATGAAATTGACATACATAGGTTAGATGTTTATATTTCCAGTGATTACGATCTAACTGAATTTGCGAAATATCTAACTTGAAATTCTAGATTGCTAAATATTCATGCTATTTATGTTCTAACATATTATCTCAGTTCCATCCATGATTTTGAGGAAGTATTGCTATAGCTACTTGATCAATTTCATTGAGTCTTTTATTTGATTATGTTTTTATTTTTGTTTAGTGCTTTACTCGAGGGTGAGTAAAGTATAAGTTTGGGGTGTTTGTTGAATGTATTTTATATACACTTTTGAGTCCTTTTTAGTTAGTAATTTCATCTTTTCTTTTGAGTTTAGTACATTGTTAGGTGTATTTTTCTTTATTTTGTGTTACAGCGGTCATAAAAGAGAAAGTATTGCTTTTAAGGATGAAATTGCACATTAAAAGGCCAAGAAATGAAGCCTAAGAAGTCCCGGGAAGCATAGAAGAAATCAGACGAAGTCCGGAAAAAAAAAAGGACACAAAATCGGAAAACAGCGTCGCGTACGCGGCTCGACCCGGCCAAAGAATGGCGCCAAATATCTTGCAGGTATGATTATTTTCGTGAAGCGGCTTGCTACGACGCCTTGGTCTCGGCGAGAAAATCCAATTTTCGAGGGTAAAAGGATTCGAAACACAATTTTTCGTAGATATAAAAACCCTAAACCCTGTCATTCGTTATATCATACTTGGTGGAGGCAAGAAAGGAGGCTACAAGCTACAATTTGAGACATCAATTGTTCAAGTTCTTTTCTTTTCTTTATTTTAATTTCAGTTTATGTTGGATTTTGTTTTAGTTCTTAGCATGACAATGTCTAGGAGCTAACCTCTATTAGGGGTTTTCGTCGAACCTTCTTGAAGCTCTTTCATGTAGTTAATGCATAGTTATTGATTTATTCTTCAGTTATATTAAGATCTATTCAATATTGTATTGATTACTTGATAATTAACGGGCCATTAATTGTCATAACTTATATGATTTCGAATCGAGATCCGAGAGAGGAGATTTGAATATGCTGTAGTTGCTTAGACATAGGTTAAAATCGTAGATGAAAGTACTCCGATACTTGTGTAGTGTTTAAGGTTATTGCTCTTAATCCTCCCGTGTGGTAAAATCTATCATAGAAATATAGAGGGTTTCTGCACAAGGTAGAGAATTCATCATTCCTGTTGATTTCTTCATTCTTGATATCGAGTAAGATGAAAACATGCCCATGATTCTTGGGAGACCATTTCTAGTCACAGGGAAGGCACTGATTGATGTTAAAAAGGGAGAGTTGAAGCTCTGAGTCCATGATGGGAAAATGGTATTCAAAGTTTTCAAGCCACCAACTGAACCTCAAGTCAATGATATATGTTTTGCCATTGGGATAGCTGAAAAGGGTGTCACTGAGAAAAGCCTCGTACTGATGCTGATGTAGTACCATTAAAGCAAAGTGTAGATCCTGTGAGTAAGGCCAAGGAAATGGTGAATGATGCCAAGATGGTAAATGCTTCTGAAGCTAGCCCTGTGAAGAAAAAGAGGAGAAAGAGGAAGAGAATGATCATGAAATGGATATGCGGAGGGGATACGCTACCCCCTTGATTGAGTAAGAAAATTGCGTCCGACTAAAAGACGTTAAAGACAGCGCTACTTGGGAGGCAACCCAATGTTTTAATTATGTTATTTCAATTCTGTTTTAGTTGTTTTATTATGTCTTGAACAGTTTCACGATCTGGTATGTTTAGTGTGTTGTTGGATGACAGGTGAATTAAAGACCAACTCCAAAGGAAAGAGGCGCTGAAACGCTGAAATTTCATAGACTATTGCCATGATCCGCATTGTGGCGCCAAAATACAGGGCCACGATGCTGAACCTTCCGAGAGCCCAGATGCTGATGCAATTTCAAGAACTTCCTCCCAGACCTCCGTTATGACCGTTGTTTTATGTCTGTAAGTTGTCCCTTTAATTTTAGTCTTCACACATTGGGGACAATATGTCAATCAAGTTTGGGGGGATCTTATTTTGTTTTGTTGTTTGTTTTGAGTCTTTTTGTTTGTTTTATGTGTTTTGTTAGTCAATTTTTTTATTTTATGGATCATGTATGTTGTAGTTGCTAAAGATATTGAGTGGATTAAGTGGGATAATGTAATGGAATTAAAAGCAAAAATCTGTGTGCTTAAGTTAGATACGTCAAAAACTCATGAACTTCTAATTATTTGGGATATTTGTGCTTATCCTATGTGTTGTCAATTATGGAAAGAAAGGTTGAAAATATCTAAAAAACCTGCTTGTTATTTGAGGCGAAATAGTTAAGATATACATGCTTAGAGAGATGATTCAAGCATTCTTTGATAGCCCTTATGACCATTCATTACCTACCCTGACATAAATTGTATCCTTACTCATCCCCTTTGAGCCTAAATAATATCTTTGTTTGACGCTCTATGATTCTCTTTTTGTACCATAAGTGATAATTGAAAGTTATTGGGATGAAAAGTGTTGTAAAAGCAATAAAAAGATAATGAAAATTTGATGCACCCCAATGAAAAATATGCAAAAGCCTAAGTTTGGGGGTTCTTGTTATTGATAATGTGTCTCATTCTCTCAAAAGAAAAGATGTGAGAAAATAGGTATGAGACTAAAAAGAAAGTCAAAAAGAAGGAAAGATGAGTTGAATGAAAAATGCTTATGGTACGTAATTGGGCCTAAATGCCTACTTTTATCTACCCCTGCCTAAGCCTACATTACAACCCTTGAAAGTCCTGAGGATCCTTAATGTGTATGTCTATGATTAGTGGAGAATAACAAGTAAAGAGTCTATAGAATTTTGGGAAAGATGGAATGAAATTGACATGCATAGGTTAGGTGTTTATATTTTTTCTAGTGATTATGATCTAAGTGAATTTGCGAAATATCTAACTTGAAATTCTAGATTGCTAAATATTCATGGTATGTATGTTCTAACATATTATCCCAGTTTTCATCCATGATTTTGAGGAAACATTGTTATAGCTACATGATCCATTTCATTGAGTCTTTTGTTTTATTCTGTTTTTATTTTTGTTTAGTACTTACTCGAGAGCGAGTAAAGTGTAAGTTTGGGGTGTTTGTTGAGGGTATTTTTTATACACTTCTGAGTCCTTTTTAGTTAGTAATTTCATCTTTTCTTTTGCTTTCAGTACAGTGTTAGTTGTGTTTTTCTTTCTGGTGTATTACAGCGGTCATAAAGGAGAAAGTATTGTTTTTGTGGATGAAATTTCACATTAAAAGGCCACTAAATGAAGCCTAAGAAGTCCCGGGAAGCATAGAAGAAATCAGACGAAGTCCGGACAAAAAAAGGACGCAAAATCGGAAAACAGCATCGCCGGCGCGCGGCTCCAGCCAGCAGCACCGCGGCGCCAAATATACTGCGGGGTCTGATTATTTTCGGCGAAGCCAGCACTGCAGTGCCAGCCAGCAGGGTCGCGGCGTCGACACGGGCCTGGGTGAGAAAACCCGATTTTTCGAGGGTAAAAGGGTTCGAAACGTAATTTTTCACAGATATAAAAACCCTAAACCCTGTCATGCCTTATATAATACTTGGTGGAGGCAAGAAAGGAGGTTACAAGCTACAATTGGAGACATCAATTGTACAAGTTCTTTTCTTTTCTTTATTTTAATTTCAGTTTATGTTGGATTTTGTATTAGTTCTTAGCATGACAATGTCTATGAGCTAATTTCTTTATTAGGATTTTCCGTTGAATCGCTTGAAACTCTTTCATACAGTTAATGCATAGTTATTGATTTCTTCTTCAGCTATATTAAGATCTATTGATTATTTTATAATTGACTGACCATTATTTGTCATAACTTATATGATTTCGAATCAAAATTTGAAATGTGAGATTTGAATATGCTGTAGTTATTTAGACATAGGTTAAAATCGTGGACGAAAGTGCCCCGATACTTGTGTAGTGTTTAAGGTTATTGTTCTTAATCCTCTTGTGTGGTAAAATCTATCATAGAAATATAAAAGGTTTCTGTCCAAGGTTGAGTTTCTATATGTCTTAACCGGAATATTGAACTTATTAATTAACCTGCTATCTTAATAAGAAGAAGAGTTATTAGTATTTGCATTAACATGTGAATAGTGGATAGTTGATGAGATTGGAAGCCCTATTTCCTTCATAATTGTTTTAAACCCAAAGTACTATCATCCTTAGTTTATTTTCTGCACTTTACTTTAGTTTTAATTCTTAGTTCATAAACCAAACAAAAGAACGTTAACCAAATAGATTAGATATTCGGTACTTGACAAACCAGTCTCTGAGGACGATAACTCGATCTTGATCTTTATTACTTGAACGATACGTACACTTGCGTAAGCATACGGAAATTTCACAACAAGTTTTTGGGGCCGTTTCCGGGGACTAGCATACTTTAAATATCGAAATATCACAACAAGTTTTTGGGCCCGTTTCGGGGACTAGCATACCATCGGCGGAGGGATCGATGATGGTGGTGAGGGTGGGATCAGCTGTGATGGCCCAAGTGGTGTTGCGCTTGATTTTTGGGTTTCCTCAAGGATGAGCTTCGAACGGACCTCATAAAACGGAGGTAGCGGTGTGCTTTACTGAAGGATGATGGCAACACCGTCATAGAATTCGTTCAAACCTGCAATAAGTTGCATGACCAATTGTTGATTAGTAACAAGTGCACCGATGTTGGAGAGTTAGTCGACAAACATTTTGAGTTCTTGACAATAGGCAAACACATTTGGGAAATTATCCTGATGAACGTCCTTGAACTAATTTTCAAGGTATAACGCTCGTTGAGTTTTGTTGTCATGAAAAATATTGTCCAAACGTGGGACAGTGACATCGATCTCAATGATGGTGTACGATAGGGTTGAAGTTTTTAATGTTGTTTACGGAAAGTGTCGGATGGAATTTGTTTTTTTTAGCCATGGAAGAGGAAATTTATGAGGAAGATGAATGGACAATGGCTGGAAAAACTAGGGTTCTATCATGGGGAAAAGATTGTCACGGCCCGACCCCGGGGCCGCAACTGGTGCCCTACCGGGGCACCCCGTCAGGTATACATCAGAGAATAACAACGGAACATACATAACACATAAACCTGTATATAGTAAACATCACTGGCTAGCCGAGAGGGCCGCCTTCCATAGAATATACTTAATCAAAAGTAAAACAGTACAACTTTGTTCTTACAGCCCAAAACACAAACGTGACTACAGACCTCTAGGAATAACAATTGTGGCGGGACAGGGCCCCGCCATACCCCTGAATGTACATAATACCTATAGCATCACGAAAAAACCGTACCAACAAAACAAGCCTTCGGAGGAATGGAGCTTCTGACACCAGACCAGTGATCCTAAGAATGAGGATCCACCACCTGCTTACCTACTGCGGCGTGACGCGGCCAGAAGAAGTCGATACACAATATGTACTAATTATGCGAAACTGGAAAATACCTCATAAGTCTAAAATAACTGGAGACATGTATGATAATCAATTTTATAGAACATTGTGCCTTACTAATAATGAGAATATCAAGCATATACTATACTGCATGAAAATAGGAAGCTCATGATCAAAGCAAGGTCATCCGCCCAATGATGTCATTAAGCACTCCTACTCCTGGGGCTATTTCACCCGCGTGGGTCATGTGGACCCGCATGAGGTATTCCTCGCATAGGCTGTACTCACCCGCATGGGACTATTTCACCCGCATAAGCCCTACGGACTCGCATGAGGTATTCCTCGCATCGTGGGTAGCAAATCCACGGAATATGCAAATGCCACAACCCGGGGAATGACCCCGTAATAAATAATAATATATCACTAGCATAAATCGGTTATCATACATAATACAAGCAAGTTAAGAAACCCCTTAACTTCTTATTAGTCTTGTTCATACACATTCTCATTTTAAAATCAATTTGCCTTTCACAACTTCAAATCATTTATCCGTACTCATTTTACTTAGAGTAAATCTTCCTTTGTTAACTTTCCATAAAGCTAATATAACCAACTTTCCATAGAGTCTTTATATTAACGTTATACCTTAGTCAAATACATTTTCCTAAACCCAAGGGACTTACACTTTAAAAGAGAAACAAGAATCATATACTTAAACACATCAAGTCCCTTAACTTTGAAAACTCAAGACATCCTTAATACTTTTAAAGAAATGAGTTAATCCCCCTTACTCACCAAACTTGGCCATCCTTAAAACAAGTAAGGGATATCAAAACCTTGTACGTCTATCGTACTATATAGGTAAAGCTATTCACGCTCAAGAGATAGCAAAGTTCCACATACCTCTTCGGTCAATCCACTTGCTAAGTCCAATATACCGCACGTAGTACGTCAACCTATAATGACCATAATACGTTTATTAACCTCTAGCTTCAACGTAGAATATCCCAAGTGTAAAGTCACTAAATTCTACGGAAAATTGGACAGCATTTCCTTTGTTTCTACATACATTGCCACCTTTTCAAGGTCCGAATTCAACATTCAAACGCCACTTTTAAGGCCCAACAATCCAAACAATTCAAAGGGGATTACACACCTAATCTTGGATGTGTAAAATTCTGCCCCACAATGCATAACAATTAACTTAACAAGTTTAAGGTAGTATTTTGGCTACAACATGCCTACATAACCTTCTTATCCAATCCTTTCATATCCAAACCATATTTCTTGCATGCAATGTATCTAAGAGCAATATTTACCACTACAAGTTCTTTCTTCTTCACATGCAACACCAAAAACTAGCAAAAAGGGAAAGAATTGTTACCTTAGAGCTTACCCAAAAATAATCCAACAAATTCACTAGCCTCCTTTCCACAATCACCACCACAAAAGCTCCTACAAGCTTGCCAACAAGTTTCCTTCTTACCACATTTTTCAGATTTTTCTCAAGCCTTGATTTCCTCTTGATTTTCTAGAGAGAAGGAAGAGCTTCTAATTTTAGAGAGAGAAGAGCTTGAATGACAAAATCTTCAAGACTTGGTCAATAAATAGGACATGCAAAATTAGATGGGGGGGGACACTTGTCACCCTCCCATGGCCTTTTTTAAAATAAAACAGTTCAGATTTTCTCACTCAGCCTCGCAGAACCCGCCTCGGCGCCGCGGCCCTGCAGCCGACGCCGCGGCTCTGAAACCTCTGCCAACTCTCGGATCTTCCGGCGCCTCGGCCCTGCTTTCCGGCGCCGCGGCCCTGTGGCTCCTGACCGAAATATTTTTCTGCCCGACCGCGCACTGAACTTGTAACTTCCATAACTTTCTACTCTGATGTCCTATCGACGAACGGTTGGTTGCGTTGGGAACTAGACTCAACGAACTACGTACTAGGCCTTTGAAACACCTAGGAACTCTCAATGTAACGGGTCATAACCCGCCTCAAAGTTGACTAAAAACCCGTCCGAAACAATCCGTCAACCTATCCTCCTAAAATTTAAGTCTTAACCCCTTTCGTACGCTCTCATATGCATGGCCAGAACTACGGGGTATAACATTCTACCCCCCTTAGAAACATTCGTCCCGAATGTTCCTTGTAGGCTTACTCAAATCACAATATCGACATAGACCCTCTTAACTATTCTTTTTGCAAATAAAGATGCTCCACATGGCCACAACAATACTTAAGCATAATGGCCAAATTAAAACTAACAAGCAGAAAAGTGGGTTACCTGGAGGTGTAGGGAACAAGTGAGGATACTTCTTCATCATGTCCTCCTCTGCTTCCCATGTCATTTCCTCCCTGTTCTTGTTCCGACATAAGACTTTGACGGAAGCCACATCCTTTGTCCGTAGTCGCCTAACCTGACGATCGAGTATCGCTATGGGACTCTCCTCATATGATAACCCCTCCGTCACCTGGACATCACAAATCGGGTGCACTCTAGATGGATCTCCAATACATTTCCGCCACATAGACACATGAAAAACTGGATGTACTGCCTCCAGATCGGACGACAGATCCAACTCATAGGCAACCTTTCCTACCCTACGGACAATCTGATAAGGCCCAATGTACCTTGGGCTAAGTTTACCCTTATTCCCAAATCTCATCACGCCCTTTATGGGTGATACCTTCAGGAAGACCCAATCATCTACCTCAAACTCCAAGTGTCGACGCCGATGATCTGCATACGACTTCTGTCGACTCTGAGCTACCAACAACCGCTCCTGGATAAGCTTCACCTTATCCACTGCCTGCTGAATCAAATCTGGCCCGACTAACTGAACTTCTCCTACCTCAAACCAGTCTATCGGTGACCTGCACTTCCTCCCGTATAAGGCCTCATAAGGCGCCATCTGGATACTAGAATGGTAGATGTTGTTATAAGCAAACTCCACAAGAGGTAAATGATCTACCCAGCTACCCCTGAAATCAATAACACAAGCCCGCAGCATATCCTCAAGGGTCTGGATAGTACGCTTGGCCTATCCGTCGGTCTGAGGATGAAACGCAGTACTGAGACTCACATGTGTCCCTAATCCCTTCTGGAAAGACCTCCAGAAGTTAGCCGAGAACTGGGCTCCCCTGTCTGAAATGATCGATATAGGCACTCCGTGTAGTCTCACAATCTCTCTGATATACAATCTAGCATAATCCTTGGCCGAAAAAGTCGTCCTGACTGGCAGAAAGTGGGCTGATTTTGTCAGCCTGTCGACAATAACCCAGATGGAATCATGCTTCCTCTGAGTGTGAGGTAACCCTGTAATAAAATCTATATTTATCACCTCCCACTTCCAAGTCGGAATATCAATAGTCTGCAATAGCCCACCGGGCTTCTGGTGCTCAACATTGACCTGCTGATAATTCGGGAACTGCGCCACAAACTCCGCAACGTCCCTCTTCAGGCCATCCCACCAATAGATACACCTGAGGTCATGGTACATCTTAGTCGACCCCGGGTGAATAGAATAACGAGCACTATGTGCCTCCCCTAGAATCTGCTGACGAAGTCCTGTCACATCGGGAACACACAATCGGCCCTCAAAACTTAGCACCCCATCAGGCGCTACCTCAAATA
This sequence comes from Przewalskia tangutica, assembly GCA_029844215.1. Classification (NCBI taxonomy): domain Eukaryota; kingdom Viridiplantae; phylum Streptophyta; class Magnoliopsida; order Solanales; family Solanaceae; genus Przewalskia; species Przewalskia tangutica. The sequence goes on along the minus strand of CM056730.1, from coordinate 21,215,001 downwards.
GATTCTTCTCCTTCTGAAGAGCGGCATCTCGATACCGTACCATAATCGGATCCTCATACTGTCGCCTCTTCACCTCCTCGACGATGGAAGACTCGGCAACCTCTCGAACCCGAACTCCATCACCATCAGAACCAATCAAACGAACCCCAAGGCTCGCTAGCTGATGTAACTCTCGGACCATGCCCTTCTTCTCTGGCTGCACACCTGACAGGTCTGCGACTAAGGGCATCTGCAACTACATTGGCCTTCCCTGGGTGGTATAGAATATCGACATCATAATCCTTAAGTAGCTCCAACCACCGTCTCTGCCGTAAGTTCAGCTCCCTCTGGCTGAAGATATACTGGAGGCTCTTGTGGTCTGTGTAAATATCCACATGAACTCCATACAAATAATGTCTCCAGATCTTCAAGGCATGAATCACTGCTGCCAACTCTAAGTCATGTGTGGGATAGTTCTTCTCATGCTTCCTGAGCTGTCGAGATGCGTAAGCTATAACTTTGCCATCTGCGTCGATGCGCACCCAAGCCCGACGCATCACAATATAGCACATATCCATCTAAACCCTGCAGTAAGAGTGGGGCGGTCGTCAATTTCTCCTTCAGTAACTGGAAACTCTCCTCACAAGTATCCGTCCACCGGAACATAGCTCCTTTCTGAGTCAGCCTAGTCAAAGGTGCTGAGATGGAAGCGAACTTCTCCACAAATCTCCGATAATAACCCGCAAGGCCCAAAAAAATGCGCACTCCGGTGTAGTGTGGTGGGTCTAGGCAAGTCTTGGCGCCTCGATCTTGGTTGTATCAACCCGAATACCATCGGCCCGATAACATGCCCTAAGAAAGCCAACCAAAACTCGCATTTCGAGAACTTGGCATACAACTGCCGGTCCCGGAGGACTCCCAATACCGTCCTCAAGTGGTCTGCATGTTCCTGCTCTGTGCGCGAATAAACCAGGATATCATCAATGAATACTATAACGAACATATCCAAGAATGGCTTGAACACCCGGTTCATCAAATCCATGAATACTGCTGGGGCGTTGGTCAACCCGAAAGACATCACCCTGAACTCATAGTGCCCATACCGGGTCCTGAATGCAGTCTTTGGGATATCTGCCTCTCTAACTCGCACCTGATGATAACCAGACCGCAATTCTATCTTGGAGAAACACCTTGCACCCTGCAACTGGTCAAACAAATCATCAATCATGGGAAGGAGGTATCTGTTCTTGATAGTTACCTTATTCAGCTTCCTGTAATCAACACACATACGCAGCGTTCCATCCTTCTTCTTTACAAATAAAACTGGCGCTCCCCAGGGAGAAACACTAGGCCTGATAAAGCCTTTTTCCAGCAAATCTTTCAGCTGGTCCTTCAATTCCCTCAACTCGGCAGGTGCCATCCTGCAAGGAGGAATAGATATTGGTCGAGTGTCTGGCGTCATATCAATGCAAAACTCAATCTCCCTCTCAGGAGGGATACCCGGAAGCTCGTCTGGGAATACATCTGGAAACTCTCTAACAACCGGAACTGACTGAAGGTCCGGTATCTCAGCCTCATTATCGAATACCCGAACCATATGGTAGATATACCCCTTACGCACCATCTTCCTAGCCTTGAGGTAAGAAATAAACCTACCCCTCGGCGACGCAGTATTCCCCTTCCACTCGATAACCGGCTCACCAGGAAACTGGAACCGTATCAATCTCTCTCTATAGTCCACATTGGCATAACAAGACGCTAGCCAATCCATACCCATAATCACATCAAAGTTCGTCATATCCAACTCTATCAAGTCGGCTAGAGTCTGACGACCGTATATAGTCACTGGGCAAGCCTTATATACCCGCTCGGCTACCACCGAATTACCTACTAGCGTAGCCACCTCAAAAGGTTTTATGGACTCGGGCTCTATACCTATTCTACCGGCAATATGAGAAGATATATAGGACAATGTAGAACCTGGATCTATCAAAGCATATACATCACAGCATGAAACCAATAATGTACCTGTGACGACATCTGGTGACGCCTCCGGTCTGGCGGTGGGACATAACATAAATGCGGTTACGAGGACGGCTGGGCTGGACCCCACGCGACCCTGTCGCGGCCTGGCGGCAGTGAACACCACCTTGGCGGGGCGCATGCCGTCGAGCGAAGATCCGACAATCGACTCTGTCGGTGAACCATACTCCGCCACTGGTCGGACAATCTCTCTTCAAATGGCCTGCGTCACAAGAGTAGCAAGCCTCGGAGGAACACGACACTCGCTGGGTGAGACCTACGCATCGAGCACACCGAGATGGGGTGGTCTCGATCGATGCGGACTCTTCGCCTGAAACCAGAAGTCTGGAGCCACGACTGCTCTCGAATGACCCGGTGATCGGACCTCGCGGAATCGAGAAGGAGCACTATGTCTTGGTGAAATGTGGACCTAGTCTGCTGCGAGGTTGTCGCCTCGAAAGCGCCACGAGACCTGCGTCACGGCCTCGTGGTGGCCTAAGTCTAGTTGGTCCTCCCTCTCTCTGTCCTCTATCCCCTGTGCATACGCATGCATCCTGGCAATATCCATACCTGGCTGAAGAGCCACCCCCAACGTCACGATGTCATGTGGCTAGCCCCATCACATATCGATGAACCCTGTCTGCCATATCAGCTACAATGGTGTGCGCATACCTAGCCAATGAGTCAAACTACATGCTGTACTCTCTGATAGTCCTCCCGTTCTGCCTCAAGGTCAAGAATCTATCCACATGGGCTCTCCTCATCTCAGGAGGCAAGAAGTGATCCAGGAAGGCCTCTGTGAACTCCTCCCAATTTGGAAGAGCATCGCCGCTCTAGACAATTCCCATGACTCAAACAGTTCAACGCAATATCGCGTAGCAGGTAGAAGGCTAGCGTAGTGGACTCGACCTCCGAGGCTCTAAGCACTGCATAGTCCGTTGAATCGCCGAACAAACTCACGAGGATCCTCCTGCGATCTCGAACCATAGAACTTCGGGTGGATGACAACCGGAAATCCCGAATCAGTAAATTGTCGGCTCTGGGTTGGTGCTGCTCTGTCGGCGCCACTGCTATCTTTGGTCAATAACGATCTGCTCCGTAATCTCTATACTTAGCCTCGGCGTGGGGTGGAGGCTCAGTCTGCATGATCTCGATGGCATTCTTCTTTGCCTCGAACTCCGTGAGGCGGCGTCGTGGAACTCGTCGCCGAAACATCATCTGGTAAAGGCGGGAATGTGCCTCGTGACCTCCGCGTCTACTAGCGGCTCCGCCGGCGCCTTGCCGCCTCGGGCGCGGTTGCCTTGCGTGGGCATAAGCGATACATAAAGGAAAATATCGGAGGAGTTCCACGCATAACCGGCTCTATTGCACGATCTTAGAGTGAAAGAATGGAAACAATCCTAAATATCTGCGACCTCACGATTATAGATGTGGTACACACACCGATAATCAAGACTCTACTAGACACGGTGCGTAGACACTTTCAGAGGACTAGCGCTCACGATACCACTTTTGTCAAGACTACTTTGGGGCATGGCCGGTGCCTGCAGGGCACCGTCAGTATCATGAGAGAATAGCGGTGAACATACATAACACATAAACTCGTATATAGTAAACATCAGCTGGCCAGAAGGCCGCTCATAGAATATACTTAATCAAAAATAAAAGCAGTACAACTTTGTTCTTACAACCCAAAACACAAATGTGACTACGGACCTGCAGGAATAACAAGCGTGGCGGGGCGGGGCCCATACCACGAATGTACATAATACCTATAACATCGAGGAAAAACCGTCTCAACAAAATAATCCTCGGAGAATGGACTTCGACACGGACCGGTGATCCAGAATGAGGATCCACCACCCACTTACCCTACTGCGGCGTGAGCGGCCAGAAGAAATTCGATTACCTGATATGTACTAAGTATGCGGCGGAAAATCTGAAAATACCTCGTAAGTCTAAAATAGCGGAGACATGTATGATAATCAATTTCTGAGAACACGTGCCTTACTAATAATGAGAATATCAAGCATATACTATCTTGCATGAAAATAGGAAGCTCGTGATCAAAGCAAGGTCATCCTCCCGCGATGTCATTAAGCACTCCTACTCCTGGGACTATTTCACCCGCATGGGTCATGTGGACCCGCATGAGGTATTCCTCGCATAGGCTGTACTCACCCGCATAAGCCCTACGGACTCACATGAGGTATTCCTCGCATCGTGGGTAGCAAATCCACGGAATATGCAAATGCCACAACCCGGGGAATGACCCCGTAATAAATAATAATATATCACTAGCACAAACCGGCTATCATACATAATACAAGCAATTTAAGAAACCCCTTAACTTCTTATTAGTCTTGTTCATACACATTCTCATTTTAGTTTACTTAGGCACTAACATGTCTTTATGAAATCCGGGAATTTAACCCAAAGTACTATACTATGTACTTCTACTCTTTTAAAACCTTAGACAATTAATGCCTTAAAAATCAATTTGCCTTTCACAACTTCAAATCATTTATCCGTACTCATTTTACTTAGAGTAAATCTTCCTTTGTTAACTTTCCATAAAGCTAATATAACCAACTTTCCATAAAGTCATTATATTAACGTTATACCTTAGTCAAATACATTTTCCTAAACCCAAGGGACTTACACTTTTAAAAGAGAAACAAGAATCATATACGTAAACACATCAAGTCCCTTAACTTTGAAAACTCAAGACATCCTTAATACTTTTAAAGAAATGAGTTAATCCCCCTTACTCACCAAACTTGGTCATCCTTAAAACAAGTAAGGGATATCAAAACCGTGTACGTCTATCGTACTATATAGGTAAAGGTATCCATGCTCAAGAGATAGGAAAGTTCCACATACCTCTTTGGTCAATCCACTTGCTAAGTCCATTATACCCCACGTAGTACGTCAACCTATAATGACCATAATACGTTTATTAACCTCTAGCTTCAACTTAGAATATCCCAAGTGTAAAGTCACTAAATTCTACGGAAAATTGGACAGCATTTCCTTTGTTTCTACATACATTGCCACCTTTTCAAGGTCCGAATTCAACATCTAAACGCCACTTTTAAGGCCCAACAATCCAAACAATTCAAAGGGGATTACACACCTAATCTTGGATGTGTAAAATTCTTCCCCACAATGCATAACAATTAACTTAACAAGTTTAAGGTAGTATTTTGGCTACAACATGCCTACATAACCTTCTTATCCAATCCTTTCATATCCAAACCATATTTCTTGCATGCAATGTATCTAAGAGCAATATTTACCACTACAAGTTCTTTCTTCTTCACATGCAACACCAAAAACTAGCAAAAAGGGAAAGAATTGTTACCTTAAAGCTTACCCAAAAATAATCCAACAAATTCACTAGCCTCCTTTCCACAATCACCACCACAAAAGCTCCTACAAGTTTGCCAACAAGTTTCCTTCTTGCCACCTTTTTCAGATTTTTCTCAAGCCTTGATTTCCTCTTGATTTTCTAGAGAGAAGGAAGAGCTTCTAATTTTTAGAGAGAGAGAAGAGCTTGAAGAATGACCAAGTCTTCAAGACTTGGTCAATAAATAAGACATGCAAAATCAGATGGGGGGGGGGGACACTTGTCACCCTCCCATGGCCTTTTTTAAAACAAAACAGTTCAGATTTTCCCACTCAGCCTCGCAGAACCCGCCTCGGCGCCGCGGCCCTGCAGCCGGCGCCACGGCGCTGAAACCTCTGCCAACTCTCGTATCTTCCGGCGCCGCGGCCCTGTGGCTCCTGACCGAAATATTTTTCTGCCCGACCGCGCACTGAACTTGTAACTTCCATAACTTTCTACTTCGATGTCCTATCGACAAACGGTTGGTTGCGTTGGGAACTAGACTCAACGAGCTACGTACTAGGCCTTTGAAACACCTAGGAACTCTCAATGTAACGGGTCATAACCCGCCTCAAAGTTGACTAAAAACCCGTCCGAAACAATCCGTCAACCCATCCTCCTAAAATTTAAGTCTTAACCCCTTTCGTACGCTCCCATATGCATGGCCAGAACTACGGGGTATAACAAAGATGGGGGCGGCCGAGAGAGGTCGGAGACAAGGGTTCCGACGTGCTCTAGGTGCCGACGTAGAAAAAAATGGCGATCGAGAAGGTGTATCGGCGGCTAGGGTAGGGTTTGTAGTATTAGGCTACTGATATCATAAAAGAATATGTTCCTTAATTTTTTGATGAATGATTTACAATATATATATATAAGGTTACAAGAATATTTACTTTGATGTAAACTAGGTAACTAATTAGCCTAATTACAAAAGGATTATAATTCTACCGAAAATATGAGATATACAATTAATGAAAGAATATTAGGAAATATTCTATTAGTTACTCTTCCAAATATGGTGATGCAAAAGGGGAAAGCGACAGCTGTTGTACCAGAGCTACAACAACTAATTGACCAGCTATATTCATCCACCTCGCAGAGACGACTCGACCTGGCTGCAGGGACAGTAGCGAAACAACCACCGCCTATGGTACAAAGGAAGGAAGATATTGCACCAGTGATCGGGGAAGCTAAAACCTAGGCTAACCTCTTTACTGAAAACTGACAAAATTCAAAGGGTGTAAGTCTCCAATTTATTGCTCCTGTAATTAGGGATGGAATTAAAATAGTTCAATTTGATAAGGCTGATATCAATAGGGAAATGAGGTATGGAAAGCTGCTATGATAGTATGTTTTGTTGGGGATTCCCATACGATTAGGGTTGTGGCTAGGTTTCTTACTTAGTGGAATTTTGATCATAAGACAAATATCTTCTATCATAATTATGGGGTAAAATTAGTCCAAACTCAAATGACCCGCCCAACCTGCCCAATGTTTCATGGGTTTGGACAAGAGTGATTTTGATGATGAGTTAGTTTTGGCTAGCCCAAGTTTACCCATCATAAATCAGCAACCCAAATATCTTAAGCAATTCACTCAAATCCTACTCAAGAAAGAAAAGAATATGTATGCATAAAAATAGAAACGTCATTAATGAGTATGAATCAACAAAAAATATTACTATAGAAAACTTATCAAGAGGAGAATATTATGAATCAACAAAAATTTAGTAACGAGATGAGGTAGAGAAGTAGACGAATAGAGAATTGTATAAGATGGCGAGGAGAAGAAGACAAAACTTGCGGTTACGGCGGTGAAAACAACAGCTTTCGAATGCATGTATGTGGAATTAGAGGAGAAGGGTGAGGATAAGAAGTTATATAGACTAGCCAAGTCGGAATAGAGGAATGCCCATGACTTGGATCACGTGAGGTTCATCAAGGACGAGGATGGCAAAGTACTGGTGGAGGCGCATATTGGGTGGAGGTGGCAGTCTTACTTCCATAAACTCTTGAACGAAAAAGGAGATAAAGACATTGTGCTGGGAGATCTAGAGCAATCTGGTAGGTTCCGAGATTTTGGGTATTGTCGAAGCATTAAGGTTGAGGAAGTTAAGGGTGTTGTCTGTAGGATGCGGATGGGACGAGTGATCGGGTCTGATGAGATTTCAGTAGAATTTTGGAAGAGCGTAGGCAGGGCGGGTTTGAAGTGGTTAACTGAGTTGTTTAACGTCATTTTTAAGATGGCGAGAATGCCCGAAGAATTAAGGTGGAGTACAATGATCCATTTGTATAAGAACAAATGTGATATCCAGAGTTGCAACAACTATATAAGTATCAAGCTGCTAAGCCACACAATAAAAGTGTGGGAAAGAGTCATGGAGATGAGGGTGAGAAGAGGCGCGTCTATTTCTGAGAACCAGTTTGGTTTCATGACAGGGCGTTTGACCACAGAAGTCATCCACTTTATTAGGAGGTTGGTGGAGCAATATAAGGAGAGGAATAGAGACTTACATATGATTTTCATCGACCTCGAGAAGGCATACGATAATCCTAAGGAGGTTCTATGGAGATGTTTGGATATTAGAGGTGTACATGTGTCGTACATAAGGGAGATCAAGGATATGTATGATGGATCCAAGACCAGGGTACGAATAGTAGGAGGAGTCTCAGAGCAGTTTCCAATGATGATGAGGTTGCACTAGGGGTTAGCCCTTTCGTATTTACCCTGGTGATAGATGTACTGACGTGACAAATACAAGGGGAGGTGCCACGGTGTATGTTATTGGCAGAAGACATAGTTCTGATTGATGAGACTCGCAGCAGGGTAAATGTTACGCTGGAGATTTGGAGACAGGCTCTGGAATCTAGAGGGTTCAGGATGAGTAGGACCAAGACAAAATATTTGGAGTGCAAGTTTGGTAATGGGAGGGACCTTGAGACAGGCATGGAGGTGAGACTTGAGACTCAGGTTATTCCAAATAAAGGAATCTTCAAGTACCTCGGGTCTATTATCCAAGGGGATAGAGAAATTGATGACGATGTTACAGACCGTATTGGGGCATGGTAGATGAAATAGAGGCTCATATTTGGAGTCTTATGCGATAAAAAGGTGCCACCAAAAAGCAAAGGCAAGTTCTATAGGGCGGTGGTTAGACCGACTATGTTGTATGGGACAGAGTATTGGCTAGTCAAGACTTCGCACATTCAAAAGAAGAAAGTTGCAAAAATGAGGATGCTGAGATATATATGTGGGCATACAATGAGGGATATGATTAGAAATGATGATATTCGGGACATAGTGGGAGTGGTCTCGGTGGAAGATAAGATTTGAGAAGCAAGGTTAAGATGGTTTGGGCATGTGCAGAGGAGAGACACGGATGCCCCAGTGTAGAGGTTTGAGAAGTTGGTTATGGACGGGTTCAAGATGGTAGAGATAGGTCGAAGAAGTATTGGGGAGAGGTGATAAGATGGGATATGACGCGTGTGCAACTTACTAAGGACATGACCTTAGTTATGGGGTTGTGAAGGGCACAAATTAGGGTAGAATTGTAGTAGGTAGTCGAGTGTAGTCCTACTCATGCTTTCAAACTAGTAGTTGTAGTGCTATTATTATAGGCCCGCTTAGCCTATCATACTGGTAGGCGCAATATTCCATTATAGTACCCTATAGTTTGATTCATGTTGCTAGGTGTCCTTTAGTGTACTTTGTTTAGCTTATTTACCTCTGCTAGTTACTGCTTACTTTTATGTTTCTCTTGCTTTGATTTGGTTGTGCTTTTGCATGTGCTTATGCTCTGTCTTGAGCCGAGGGTCTTCTGAAAACAACCGCTCTATCTGCCAAGGTAGAGGTAAGGTCTGCAAACACTCTACCCTCCCTAGACCCCACGTTGTGGGATTTCAGTGAGTATGTTGTTGTTGTTAACAAAAATTCAGTAACGAAGTCAGGATTTTCATTTAGAGAGTCATCATCTATTTTATATAAATAATATTTTTATTTTATATATACAATATAATTTTCCAGTGATTCGAATGAACCCCTTCCGCTCCGATCCTCTACCATATAAGAACAACATCTATTATTGTGATTACGTCGCAATTCTAAACAAGTCAAACATCTCAAACCGTTCATGTCTTCGATACTTTTGAATATTCTCGCCCAATTTATGTGATGGTATTTGGTTGACACGAAGTTTAAAATTAAATAATTAAATAATTAAATAATTAAATAATTAAATAATTAAATAATTAAATAATTAAATAATTAAATAATTAAATAAAAACAAACTTTGAAGCTTGTGTCTAAAATAAGTAATAATTTAATCTGGCTATAAATTTATTTCGTTAAAAATAAAATGAAAAGTTCAAAATTAAATTTTCTCGAAATAAGGTAATATGACATTATTTTCGGATAGACTAAGAATGAAATATACCATATAAATTGTAATGTACGGAGTATTAAAACATGAAATTTCTTGCTTTAGAAACTTGAAGAAAACGATGAAATTCTTGACCTGACTTACGGCCCGTTTGGTACAGCTTATTAAAAAGAGCTTTTAGAAGTAGAGCTTTTAGGAGTAGAGTTTTTTTATCAAAAAGTTGTTAGGTGTTTGGTTGTCAATAAAAAAAAGTATTTTTGGCTTAAAATGAGCAAAATCGAAAGAGATTTTGCCTCTACTTTCAAAAGCTCAAAATTTGAGCTTTTGGAAGTAGATGCCAAAAGTGTTTCTCGAAGGCTAAAAACACTTTTGACTTTCCAGCCAAACACTCCAAAAAAAGGTCAAAAGTGCTTTTTGGCATTTTCAAAGGCACTTTTGGCCAAAAATTGGAGTGTTTGGTTGAAAATAGAAAAAGTGTTTTTGGCTTTCAAAAACACTTCTAGTCTCTATTTCCAAAAACTCAAATTTTGGGCTTTTAGAAGTAGAAGTTATTTTTGTCTATTTTTAAGTCAAAAATACTTTTTTATTGACAACCAAACACCTAACTTTTTGATAAAAAACTCTACTTGAAAAGCTCTACTCCTAAAAGTTCTACTTCTAAAAGCTCTTTTTAATAAGTTGTACCAAACGGGCCCTTAGTGCCCGTTTGGTTGGGCTTTTGGAAAGGCCAAAAGTGCTTTTTTTTTAACAAAAACATTTATGGAATTTTTTTGGAGTATTTGGTTGAATGAGCGCTAGAGCTTTTGACTTTTCCAAAAGCTATTTTACCTCTTCTTCAATTTGGGCTTTTGGAAGAAGAGATAAAATGACTTGTGTATTTTGTGATTTTTAAGTCAAACGTGTTTTTTTGATTGACAACCAAACACCTAATATTTTTTTTTATAAAAGTTCCACTTGAAAAAGTTATACTCTTATAAGTTCTACTTCTATAAGCTCTTTTTAATAAGTTGTACCAAACGGGCACTTAAGGAATTGGATTCTCATTCTATTAATTCTTTTTTTATGTTTTTTTATCTTTTTATTTTTATGTTGTTTGAAAAGGTTTCTAGTCAAGAGGAAGTGGTCTTACAGATTATGTCAATTAGGTAATGGTTTGGATATCAATTTTTGACTATAGAAATAGTCCAATTTACAAATTTTGGGTTCTAATGACCAACGTATGGGCTGCTTTGATAATTTTAGCACGAAACAGTCCGAACTTGAAAATTATTTCATCATCCCTTTGACTAGTTTTTTTCTCTCTCCCTATATACTCTATTTAGTTATGTGTAACAGCTAACTCCACACTGGCTGCCACACCTGTTCTGGATATATCTATGGAAAAAATATATGGTAAAGAAAAGAATATAGGAGTTTGTCGTTAAATATCTGACAGATGAAATCATTCTATTCCTGTAGAATCTGTCATTAAAATATCCCTAAAGAGGGATAAGATTAGCGGAGTTAAAAGAGTATTCACGAGATGAAAATTTGAAAATTATTTTCTCCGTATAAAGTTTGTAAGTGATTTCTGAAAATGAGTAAATAATGTCGGTACTTCTGCGTATAAATATGATGGATTGAATTCATAATTTATTGACGCTTTCTATGATGATCAACTAAGTGAATTCATCCGTATAATTTTTGTTTCTCATCATCCTTTTGACCAGTTTTTTTCTCTCACTTTATGTTACTTTGTAGTTTGTTCTGTATAATAGCTAACTCCACACTGGTTGGAGTTGGACACAGGTTTTGTGAATAGAATCTACACACAAAATACGGAAAGAGATATAGGAGTTTGTTGCTAGATATTTGATCAGATAAATTGCATGGCTCCTATAGAACTTGTCATTAAAATATTTCCAAAGCGATAAAGGTTATTCATCAAATGAAAAATTGAAAATTAGTTTCTCCATATAAAGTTTGTGAGTAAAGTCATTTTGACAATAAAGAAGAAATATTCGTATTTATGTTAAACAAGATGAATTGAACTCATAATTCATTCAAATATGAACTTTATTAAAACCGATCCAAGTAACTTGTTTGATTTAGATCTGAATTGTAATTTCTTAAATCCGAAAAATTCAAAATTCAAATTAAAGTTTCATGATCCAATACGATTGCTCGATGTCTAACTTACCCGCATTAAGTATTTATATTCACTCATTTATTACTTAATCACGGTTAACTAATAAGTTCTTCACTCTATTTTTTGTCAAATACGATTAAATTACATGATTGGGTGTAAAACACTCGTGAGGATATTTATTTATAAAAATAGGTCTAAATGGATAAAGGCCATCCTTTCACTGTTTTTATAATACATTTAAATATAATATGAGATCTGATGCTGTCTGTCGAACTCCCTACTCAATTCATTTTTACGCATGAATTCCCTTCAAACGCACCGGTCTTTAATTTTTTATCCTCATATTTGTGGTCTTTAATTTCTATTTCTGCGATTTATTTAATGAAAATATTCAAACCTGCTTCACAAGGTATAATTGCTATAACATTTTTATTTTCGGAAACTGGATTTTTGTCTCACTCAGCATAAATTATGTATGTTAAGTTATGCGGCATAATTTTATAGTATTTTTTCAGATTATATTGAATGTTGAAAATTATGTCTTATCCGATATAATTTGTGTGAATGCTATGATACATATACATAAACTAAATGTAAACTATCCCGAGCGATCTTAATTTATGACATTTTCAAATTATGTTGAGTGTTGAAAGTTCGTCTTGTTCGCATAATTTATGTGGATGTTATGATACATATATCGAAGTTATACATAAACTATGCCTTGTGAAATGTAAATTATGTTGCACCAGAAAATGCTGAAGGAAAAAAAATTACAAATTTGAGGAGTAAAAATTAAAAATCACCCCGAAATAAGGGCATTTGTTCGAATAACCCTACTTAATTCTGTATGATAAGAGATTACAAACGAGCAAGGGTCTATAACCTCTGTCAATAAAAGGTCCAAATTATTGAAAACCCATAAAAAATATATGCCCCAATAAGTATAATTTTCATTTCAGAGGCAGAAATTAAAGATCGACACAAAATAGGGCCAGAAGTACAAATGACCCTTGAAAACCAACAAATAAATTAGCCCCAACCATGAAAACTTGGTCCAGCCCAACATGTCACAGGCAAGCCCAAATATCTGTTCTCTTTCCTTCATTATTTATTTATCTATGGGGGCGAGGAAATAGTTTTTGGTGAACAAAGGAGGCGGGGAAGAAAAGATTTTTGCTATTGGCTTATCTGTATATCAGGCTTTGGTACGGCATATACATGACGGATGAAGGTTTTGTCAAGGTAAAAAATGGATGTACTTATAATTCGTGGCGGATCTACATCGTTTGAAGTGGTTATTCGGAAAAAAAATCACAGCGTTGTATAAGAAAATGAGGATGTTGTACTTGTTCAAAAGTGAAAAATAGCACTGCAAAAAAAATCACACTTGTTCAACTGAACAAGTGTGAACAAAGGGGATCCGCCCCTGCCTATAATCAGACTCGAATAAGAGTTTTTTCATTGTAAATTCGTAAATCTAAGTGACCAAAATTTTCACACTTTTAGCCCAGAGGAAATTTGCCAAGAACTTTGTGATGAATTTATTTGTTAATTTCCCTTATAGTGATCGGTGAATGAGTTTTGAGTTGTGTACAAGTTGAAATTACAACAATTAAACTGCAACTATGATTGATGATGTGTGTGATTCTTTATATAGTAGACTAAGCTAGATAGAAGTTGAACACATGCACTAGACAACTGACTTAGGCATGTAAAGCTAAATTTGGAAATACAATATTAGCTGTTCATTAAAAGCCAGATGAAGTGGAAATACATTATTCTATTAGAAAAAGACATTTGTATGATATCAAAAGACATATTTCAGACAAACCAATTTGAAAAAGTAAAATGAGGTGGACATATGCAATCGCATGTTAAGTAATCCATAAACATTTATTCGTATTCAATATTTAAAACTTATACTAATAATTTATTATAATTAAAATATGTATTAATTAATTATAATTAACTGAAAATCTATGTGCTTATACATGTGTCTTGTTTTTCTTTTGGCCACACAAAAATTGCCACAGCTAGACAGAGACAGCTACAAGTTGTCCATGGATGTCTTGTATTTTGTGTCATCCTGTGTATGAGTAGTTGTAGAATCAAATTTATCAAATCATATTAATATTATATTGACACAAGTCTTGTGATCTGTATTATTGTATTAATCTCTCTTAGAGAGTATTTTTCATTAATACAAATATATATATTGTCTATAATGTGGAGTCCTAAAACAATAAGGATCTTATAACTATCATAATTATACATCACTAATAATTACACAATATATCATGAATATTATATTATTATTCATTAATATACCCCCTCAGTCGGAGCGGGAGGAGGCTGGATGCTGATACTGGATCTGAAGTCAAAGAATAGCTGTCTAGGTAGTCCTTTAATGAAGATATATGTATACTGATATGAATAAGGCACATGCAACGCCTTAACATGTCATATAGCAACCTTCTCACTAACAAATATTCATCTCAATGTGTTTGGTTCCCTGATGCTGAACCGGATTATGAGATAAATCTATGACAGATATGTTATCACAGTACATCAAAGACGCATTACGCAAGGAAAACTGAAGCTCAAAGATAAAGTTTTGGAGCCAGCAGATCTCAACAACAACATTAGCAACGCCTCTATACTCTGCTTATGCACTCGAACGGGATATGGTGGCTTGTCTCATGAGAGACCAAGAAATGAGAATATCCCCTAAGAACACACAGTAGCCAGAGGTGGAGCGTCGAGTGTCCATACAGTCTGCCCAATCTGTATTGGTATATGATAACAACATGGTCGGTGCTAAGGGGTATAGATGTAATCCATAATCAAGTATGCCCTTGACATATCGAATGATAAGTTTAAGAGCAGTAAAATGAGACTCACTGGGGCATGCATAAACAAACACACTTGCTGAAAAACATAAGTAATGCCAGGCCTGGTGAAAGTAAGATGCTGAAATGCACCTGCAAGACTCCTATAAAGAGTGAGATCGGACACTAGATCACCATCAAGAGCACTAAGCTTTGATTTAGAGTCAACATGAGTGGACATGATCTTGTAGTTCACCATTTTAGTTATGTACACAATCTCCTATGCATACTTACGCTGACTCAGAAATATAGTATCTGCATATCTAGTCACTGATATTCCCAAAAATTAACTCAACTTTCTCAAGTCAATCATATCAAATTCAGTTTTAAGCATTGCAATGATCTCATTTTTCAACACATCAGAGGAGGTAGTAAGAATAATATCATCCACATATAACAACAAATAAGCAATGTTACTACCTCGATGAAACATAAAGAGAAAATTATCACATTTGCTGCATACAAACTCAATCTGCATAATGTAGTGAGCACAGTCTCCATACCACGCTCTTGGGGCCTGTTTCAAACCATACAGTGACTTACGGAGACGTCATACATAATGAGGGGCCTTCGGATGGACAAAGTCTGGTTGCTGGTGCATGTAAACAGTTTCTTTCAAGTCCCCATGTAAAAATGCATTTTCACATCAAGCTGATGAATCAGCTAATGCTTACCCATGACAATGCTCAGAACTATGCGAATGATATCCGGTTTAACAACTGGATTGGATGTCTCACCACTAAATACGGGTAGCAAAGGAAACCAAAGATCCGAAGGTGATCATGGGAGGGAATCTGATGGTATAAAATTTTGATCGGGGTCATGTTATGAAGTTTACTAGTGGATAAAATATTAAGGATGTATTATACCATTTGACTGCATAGACCCAAAAGGATGGATGGAGAAAGACATGAAAAAGAAGGGTGTGAACCATGTTATTGATGGTGCGGATGATTCTTTCAACTTTGTCATTTTGAGGGGAGGTGTGGGGACACAAAACCCGAAAGACCATGCCATCACTTTTGTAAAATTTGTGAAACATAGAATTATTAAATTCACGACCATTATCACACTAGAAAAATTTGATGTCTTTTTCGAATTGCGTTTTGATAAAAATATGAAATTCAAGAAACTTGGCAAAGACTTCAGACTTGAATTTTAGCGGGTAAATCCAAATAAAGTGAGAAAAATCATTTAATAAGACTAGATAATATTTATGACCGAGGAGGCTAGTAATGGGAGATGTCCATAAATCAGCATGAACAATGTCAAATGACAAAAATGTAACACTTAGAGATGACTTAAAAGGAAGGCGAACATGTTTGTCTAAGGGGAGAGAAAAATAATGTCAGGCAAGTTACCTATTATTATAATGAATTAAATTATTACCTCTAAGAAAATTAAAAAATAGGAGCTCTTGGATGTCCAAGTCTATTGTGCCAAATTGACAGAGATATATCATCAAGAGAGGTGTGTGAGCGACAACTGGCAGCGGAAGTAGATGGAAAATGATAGAGGTCCCTCGTGCTATTGCATCTCATAAGAGGTGTCCCGTATGAAGATCCTTCACCGTAAAATCAAATGGGTCAAAATCCACATAAATGGAATTGTTACGAGTAAATTTCCGAACAGATATTAAATTTTTAATGATGTTGGGGGCATACATGACGTGATTTAGTGAGAAGTGTCTGTGAGGTGGTTGGGTGTAAGTTGTATCGCAACCCTTAACCGGAATGTGATGATCATTGTCAACCGTAAAAAAATGAGGATACTTTAAACGAAACAATTATGAAAGATTACCTGAGGAGCGGATGAGATGTGAAGTGGCTCCCGTATCCATGTACCAATTTTCGTCGGGCTACTACATATTTAATGTGCTGAAGGTCTGGCCCAAATTAGCCAGACCGTGTACAACTAGTTGATGCTGGGTTGAGATGAAATGGGCATGATGAGGCATTGTGCTTGGCTGTCGGGTTCCAGGTGTCAAGCCCAAGAGACCAGACTGTCAGGCTTGTAGATATTGGGTCGCAGCTGTGGAAAATGGACATGGGGTGAGGCCCAGTTTCCTGAATTGGACCAACCTGTTGGGCCGACCCAGTGGAAATTTTGGGCAGTGTTGTTGAATTACTGTTGGGCCTTACCTCCTCTGTCGTGGCCCTTACCCTATACACATACCCGCCACCTATATGGATGTCAACGGTATGGGGTACCCTTCCCCGCCCCGTTAAAATTCTGGGTAGTGTTGTTGAATTTCGGCTGGGTGGCGAGGGCGGAGTGTGTCAACGGGGCGGGGGAAGGGTACCCCATACTCGTACCCACCACCTAAAATCCACCCCCAAATCCAGCCCCACCACCCATCACGGGTAGTAATTCCTTCACCCGTACTCGCTTGACGAGTATAAGATTACACCTGCCCCGCCTCACTTACCCGGTGGGTACTCATTACCCGCCTCACCACTAGTTGGGTACCCGTATACCCACCTCATCTACCAACCTAAAATATTCAACTAATCAATGTATGTTCTACACTTCTATACCACATGTATCAATAAAATTAACAAAGCTCAAATCCTGCATCAGTAAGTTAACTTTTCAACATTTGATTAAAATATTCTACACTGATTGATACCACAATGTACCAAAGTTCATTTAACAAAGCAACTAAAAAACAGTTCCCACAAGTTTTTTTAAAGCACCTAAAAAAATTCTATATTGATTGATACAACTCTTCAGCTGCTGAAGTTCAACATTAGTATCCATGACTTCTTCAATCAATCTTGAGAAACTGAGAATTGTTTATTTATTTATTTATTTATACATTTTTTCATTTTAAACCATATTTGAACTTTGGGCTAAGGAAACAAGTTGTAGACTCATTATTTAGGCGGTGCGGGTCTTATATGAAATTCACCCCGCCCCACTACCCATGGCGGATAGAACTTTTGATACACATACCCGCCCCACCACCAACTAAACCATCCCCCATACCCGATTCAACTGGAGCAGATGTGGGGCGGTACCCACATTTACCCGCCCCAATGACATCCTTTGTCATTGTTGCAACCGCTAATGCCTTTGTTCGTCCTGTTTGGCACATCATATTTCCTTCAAAAGTAATTATGAACGTACCCTGTTGAAACTCGGTAGTTGGTCGGCTTGTTGAATCATAGTCGCGAGAGTATCATATTCTTCCTTTGGTAAGCCAGTGACCAGTGGTAGGACCATTTTGGTTTCAGAAACAGGTGTTCCCGCGTTGGATAATTGGTTCGCAACTAGTTTCAATTGTTTACAATACTCTGTCATGTTGGCAAAATTCTCGAGATGTGTATTGTTGAACTGCTCCTTCAAATACACGGCACGAGTATGGTTGTTGTCCTGAAATATTTCCTTCAAACATATCCATAACTCACGATCCGAGACACCTATTTTCATGATTGTGTGAAGCAAATCTTTAGAGATGAAGCCATAAATCCACTATTTGACAATAGCGTCAAGACGACGCCATGTCTAGTTTGCAACGTTGATAGGGCGAGGGAAAGAGTCATCAATATGGTCAAACACGTTGTACGCGCATGCGTGAATATTAAAAAAGGTCAACCCACGAGGAGTATTGACCATCTTCCTGATCAAGAATTAAGGGGATGAAAGAACACACGAAGGGAACACGAGAGGGAGAAAATAAAATCGGAAAAAATAGGGGTTAGCCGTTGGCCTCGGGGTGGGGGGGGTGGGAGGGGGTGGGTAACCAACAAGAAAGAAAGAAAAGGGTTTAGGTGTTTTTAGGGTTTGACTCATGATACCATGTAAGATTGTATTAATCTTCCTTGGGGATTCTTTTTTATTAATACAAATATATATAGTGTGTACAATGTAAAATTCTAATACAATAAGAATCATATATCTATCATAATTATACAACACTAAATATTATAAAATATATACTGAATATTTTATAATATTTGCTAATATTCATTAATATGATCATTGTTTTATGGTTATAATGCAACTGGTTGAAAAAGTTGTTGATTCTTGATAAAAGTAATGAATTTAACTCATATGCTAATATAAAAAAATATTTTTTCACTATCATCATGAACGAACTTTAACACAGTTTACTAGCCTTATTTTAATGTTACTAACGATCTTGCTTTTTATGATGACTTATTCGTTTTTGTTACTTTTATTTTTATATTGTTTTAAATTTTTTGGTCGTGTTGAACTGTTTCTTTTACTTTTGCTTGTGTTGTCTTTTGAGCCGAGAGTTTTTCGGAAATAACCTCTCTATCTATCAAGATAGAAGTAAGATTTGCGTACATTTTCTCTCCCCAGACCCCATATTGTGTAATTTTACTAGGTATATTGTTGATAGTGGAAATAATTTTTTTCAATTTTAATGTATAAAAATTGAACTCAAAATTAATACAACTCATACATAAATACTAGAGAGTAGTTCGGACATGAGAACTTGAGTTGGTGCTTGATGAAGCGCGGGGCATGAGTCGCGAGTTATCCTGCATAAACCTTAGTTGGCGCATCACACGTAGCTTGCCGAAGTGTAGTTAATCGGCGGCGTGGTTTGCGGTATTGCGTCGGCCGGGGTTTCTGCATGTATTTCGAAAGAGTAGCGGCTGCGGGTTCCTTCGTCAACAAAAATAGATAGTAGTTCCGGGATTTGTGGTTGGACAAACAATATACTTGTGAAGGATATCATTGCTTACAAGTTACAGCAATTACAAAATTAACTCACATATCCACTAGTATTATTTATAGTAATTCTTTTTGGCGTTTCAATAAATGCTGACTTTTCTTTTTGGTTTGGCCAAGTCATATATGTTGCTAGTCCAAATGTCATAAGACATACACGAGAGGTAGAGGGGAGATTTGGTTTTTTAGTCATTATAAATGTCATTTTATTTTATTCAAATAATACTATATATATAAATATACATACATACAATACACACACTCTCCGACACTCACACCCTCAAGGACTCGCTTGTAGTTAGAGACACAATAACAACATATTAAGTGCATTAATTGACTTTTGAGTATCCAGAATCACTTATGAATATCTACTTTTGTAAAAATAAAAAAATTAACATGTTTGAATTGCCAGAATCAATTCTGCCAGAATCAATTCTGTTATTTATTTCAATTTAAATTTGACATTTCCTTTATTACCCTCTTTAATTTTCATCAACAACTATCCACTTTCATTACTCTATTTAAATATCTAGAAATAATTACTAATTTTTTTTTCAAATATACAACTTTCATTACCCTCTTTAAATATCTAGAAATAATTACTAAAAAAAATTCAAATATACAACTTTCATTACCCTCTTTAAATATCTAGAAATAATTACTAAAAAAAAGTTAAATATACTACTCATATTCTGTTTTAATTAAAAAAAATCAAATATACTACTAAAGTTGACATTTGTTCATGTGTAATTGCAGATTGGATACTGCTCAAACATCCTAACGTTGTCCGATTATACGAGAATTATCCTTTTCTTTTTCCTATTGTCTTCTTTCAAATAATCCGATATTATTATTATAATATATTATATTTTGAACAAACAAGAAATAAATATACTCAAGTTGAAGCATCGAAATTTTTTATTATATTTGAAGAATTGTCATAGAGTATATGCAAAATTAGTATTGTAATAATATTTAAATACTATTTGCACTTTAAATTAGTATTGTACTATATTGCACTTTAATTTCTATTATCTATTTGAAATTTTTATTTACATACTTCCATTTTTTAGTAATTTTTATTTATATATATTGACTAAATGTCCATTTTGATAATTCTACATTCAAAAACAATTTTGATCAAAACTATCCAAACATAAATCAATTATAACAATCACTTTTACATTGTTGCATTCAAACATAAATCAATTATGTCCATCGCTAATCCGAACACACCCTAAGTGAGATCTCATAGGTGAGATATGGAGAATAGATTGCACACAAATCTTATAAGACAATTGAAATACATTTAACTAGAAACATCAAGAAGTCCCGTTAAATTTCAAAAAATACAACACCAAAAACTGCACATCAAAAATAGATAAAAACAACAGAAACTACAGCAAACATAAAACAATACCTGCAAATGTAAGTTTCTTCGTAAAATCTAACCATCAAAGTTTGTTAAATATTTGATGATGAAAAAAGTTGTCATGTTTTACAAATTCAAAGGATCATAATTGCTTAAAATTATATTTAAGGAACTATCTAAACATAAGAGAATAATTATAATTTTACTAGTAAGATTCAAACTGATAGCATTACGTGTTGAATTACTTTCACACAGCAGCCAAAAAAGACAATATAAGTCAAACATGTAGTGTTCACATTTACAAATAATTAATGTGCCAGCTTTTTCTTCCTTGCTCATTTTCTTGAAAATATTATTAAAAGAAGAGAGAATCCATCTAGTTCAAAGGTAGTATATCCATATTTTCTTGGATTCTAAAGCCTTCAAAAAGCTAAACTTATTTGGGGTTTTTTGCCTTTCTTTCTCTTTTATATCCTCTAATTTCCAGTTTTTACAATTTGGGTGTCAATCTTTTGCTTATTGAAATAATTTTGCCACTTGGTTTTGGTGATGTGTAGCTCAGATTAGATTTATTTTTAATGTAGTTTTGCTTTTGAAGCTGTTAGACATTTCTCTGTCCACAAAGTTGTTAGTGTTTGCCTGAATTTACTATCTTATTTGAAATTTTATTATAATTGTGTTTTATTTCAAAAAAAAATTGGGTAAAAAATGTTTTTACGTGGAAAATGATTATATCATATTTATCTTTTTCTTGGAGGAGAAGTTTTGAATTTTATAAATAGGAGATTTTTCTCTTCATAAACAACACAATAGCATCTACACCTTAGTCGTTTAGGAGTTTTGTTTAGGGGAATTGTTTTTCTCTCAATAGTACTTATGCTTTCTTTTACATTAGTTTTTTATATAATTGACCAAATCATATCAAATATTAAGTTTTTTTAGTATATTTTTATGTGTTTGATTTATCGTCGTTTGAGGTTTGCAATTGTTAACTTCCGCAACTCCTGATTATTTCCACGCCAACAAAAGTTACTGCCTTTTTTCCTTTACCTTTACATTTTCACTTTCTTTAGTTTGTACCCAATCTAGAAAGGCTGAAATTATGCATTTGTGTGCAGAATCTACTTATTTTCAGGCTTTTTGACCTTTCATTATTGCTAATTGAGCTGTAGATATGCTTATTAAGTTTCACATTACAACCAAAAGGACTAAGCTCCCGTTTTGCCATAGATTTTGAAATTGAAACTTGAAAATTTGATTTTTTAAATTGTGATTTTGGAACTTGAAGTTGTGTTTGGACATGCATTTTACACGAAAAAAATTTAAAGTTTTGTGAGGGCAAGTCACAAAACCCCAAAAACTGATGCAGATCAGTTTTTGGAACTTGAAGATTTTTTGAAGACAGATTTTCAGATCCAAAATCTATGGCCAAATGCTAGCTAACTTTTACCTTCTTTGGTTTGGAAATAACATATCAGATTATGGATAACTTTAAAATTTTGATAAAAGATGAAGCTTTTGATAACTTATGAGGATGCCTTGTTTCCTGTTTTTCCTGTTTTTTTTTTTATGTTTTTCAAAGTTTCATTGTCTTCTTATTGATGAATGAGTACATAAATTCTATCAATTTTTGACTTGTATAATTGATATTCTCATAAAAGGCAACAGCTTAAGACAGTAGAATGTTTATTAATATTCATAGCTCACATGCCATATTCCTTTAAACTATGCAATATCCTTTATACTTGCTGGCATTTCCATCTTCTTATGTACTTTTAAATAAACAATTCCATTAATTAATCTTTTCTTCTTCTTCTTTTGTTTAGCTGATTCATCAGTGAACCTATTTATCTCCATTAAGCCCCAAAACACCTTTTCTTGCTGTGTTGGAATCTTGTCATTTCAACATTGTTTTGCTTGCTTGACCATAAATCTGATATGTGAACCCTGTGAGATCCATTTTCTTTGCTGTCAATCAGATGGTCGCTTTGTTGGCCTGAGAAAAATGGGGGGTTGTGTGTCGACAAGCAGTAGTACTTGTAGTAGCAGGAGCAATGGAGAAAAAGTTTCACATGAATGTTTGGGAATAAGCATGTTTGGACGAAAGAGGATTAGAACAACTTTTTCTGATCATGCCATTGCATTGCAGAATCTGAGTTCAATACCTAATCGGGTCTTTGCAAATGGAAAGAGCCGAACTTCTTGCATATTCACGCAACAAGGACGTAAAGGCCTTAACCAGGATGCCATGATCGTGTGGGAAGTAAGTCGTGCTTTTATGCATAGAACTACCTTTAGCATCTTTGTAAAGGTTTTGTATTTCACTTTTGGCCCGTCAGCCGGAAATTTTGAGCAGTTCAAAAATGTAATTATCCCCTTTCTAAATCTGATATTTTACATGAATGTACCTATGTAGGATTTTATGGCGGAAGATGTGACCTTTTGTGGGGTATTTGATGGCCATGGTCCACATGGCCATCTTGTTGCTCGCAAAGTAAGGGATGCACTGCCCCTGAAGCTATTATCTTTTTTGAAGTCATTTGAATCAAAGGGCGACGGTTCTGCTGCCGTTTGCTGCAATGGGAATCCACAATTGGAAGTTGTGGATCCCGATAAGGATCAAGTGGTGGTGGATAAAGTGGACACCCAATGGAAAGAAGCTTTCCTTCAATCGTACAAGGCGATGGATGCAGAATTGAGGTCCCAACCTAATTTAGATTGCTTTTGCAGCGGCAGCACTGCTGTTACTCTAGTAAAACAGGTAAGTTGAGAGTGTATATTTGGCTAGTGAATGTAATTAATTTTGGCCGACAGGCCAAATGTGTTAACTTTCCCTAAGTTTGTTAATTTTCCTCATGCTATTTTTGTCGTCTTGTTTTCTTTATTTCAAAGCTTATTTTTGTTCTTTTGTGTTTTAAGGGTTCAAATCTTTATATGGGCTATATTGGTGATTCTCGGGCAATCTTGGCATCGAAGAATGATAATGATTCAATGGTTGCAGTCCAGTTGACTGTTGATCTGAAGCCTAATTTACCTAGTATGTATCTTTTATAGTGAATCTTTCATGGTTTTATTAACCAGTTCTGAATTCTACTAGATAATCAGTATTTCTGGTTCCAGAGGAAGCTGAGAGGATAAAACAGTGTAAAGGTCGGGTTTTTGCATTGCAAGATGAGCCAGAAGTACAGAGAGTTTGGTTGCCATTTGATAATGCCCCCGGGTTAGCAATGGCTCGAGCATTTGGCGATTTTTGTGTGAAGGAATATGGTGTAATATCTGTACCAGAATTTTCTCACCGGGTTCTTACAGAGAGGGACAAGTTCATTGTTCTTGCTTCTGATGGGGTATGTTACGCTGTCTAAATGTCTATATAATTTGTTAGCTTAATCATTTTCTGGCAGCCTGAAATGGTAGAGTATTTGTTAGGGTGTTGTGTATATTTAAGTAAACCCTCAATGAGAATTCAGTAACAAATTGATCCTTTTGGCTGACTCCTAATACCTATGAAGCACGCACACCGTTTCGGACACGGAACGCCTCGGACACGTGTCCGAGACGTTTCCGAGTGGGCCCAGCAAAAAAAAAAAACGGACACGGCAGGGACACGGGAAAGGGGGACACGGCAGGGACATTTTTTTTTTTTAAGAAAAAGTTTAGTTTTAATTTTTATTTGATTTATTTTAAGTAAATTTATATTTATTTGAATTTGGGTCTTGGAACATACTTATGTATTAGTTTATGGACTACGGTCTTATGAATTATGTATTGAATATTTGATTGATTGTCAATTTGTTATGAATGTTTCTTTTTAATTTGGTACATATAATTTGGTATTTTGGTTATTTGGTATATAACAAATTTGAATTAAATTTATAATTTATTTATGAATGTGAAGCTTTAATAATATTAATTTTAGTATTTTATATATTATATTATATATATATAAAAATATTTTTTAATTTACTTTTACAGCCGTGTCCCTGCCGTGTCGTATCCCCTATTTTTCAAAATTGTCGTTTCCGCGTGTCCGCCTCTCACGTGTCCGTGCCCTATCGGACACCTCTCACGTGTCCGTGCTACATAGCCTAATACTAGTATTGTGGTAAATGTTACAATCTTGAATGTCCTAGTAATTATGTTTCTTGGCATGGTTGAATTTGCATTATATATAATTAATAATATGTTTCTCTGAGTATTAGTATGTATTTGACAAGTTAAATGGAGCGACGTATTATAACTTGGGAAAACGAGCGAACTGTAAAATGATGCATTATAAAGTTGATTTGATTTTTGAAAGGGAGAATTATCGAACTTAAACTATGGAATAAATAAAATCAGCAAAGAAGAACAGAGGTAAACTTAAAGACAGTAAGTAATGTTCCCAAAAATGTTCTGTGACATGAACTGGAACATTAACAAAAACGCAGAACTAAAAACTGAGTTTAAGATGCAGCGGAAATAAATCAAGGACACCAAAGATTGTTTTTCATAAGTTATATAATTGTATATAACTTATAGTGGTCTCATGACCAAAAATTTATTGTATAAAAATTATACAATCTTACAAATCCCTTGAGAATGAATAGTAATCCGTAAAACAAAAGGGATTAAAAAGAAGTTAAATCCTAACTTCTAAGCCTGAAAAATCTATCTAAAATAGAAGTGAAAAACACCCTATTACAATTGCTTTGAGTTGAAAGAACACTTATAGATCTAAGAAAGCAATTCGTAATTTTGAACAAGTGTAATCACAAAATCAGGCTGCTCGATCCAGCTATGTTTGAGGCAATATTTGACGCCTCGGATCTGATTTTTGTTCCGCAAAACCGGATATCAAAACCTTGGAGTGAACACTCTATTTATAGTGGAGAGTCCACCAGAGGCTCCTTGATTCTCGGTGGAGGTTGAGCGTAATAAGGTTGGTTGGAGCTATTCTTTAGCCTTAAAACTCTCACCGTGATTTGACTTTGTCTTCACGAGAATGCTCCTTCCGTTATGCACTCTCCTCGGACTCGGCCTTGTCAAGTACTATCGTGTTTCCCTTAGCTCTAACCAAGCCAAACATTCACGTGATAAAATCTTCTCAGCTTCAGAATCTGCTCCGTGAAGATAGGCAAAACTTTTGCCAGAAATGTCCTCCCAGATGTCACGACATTTTGGGATGACATTTTCCTGTTTTTACTTAACACCAAAAAGAGACATGTTACGGAAAATGTTAGGACACGTAACCTAACACTAACAATCTCCTTTTTGCCTTTCTTCACAAAACTAAATAGTTTAATGATTTTATCACGTGCAAATATCTCAACCTTCAACTCGCAATGCTTATATAGCACGATATATACACTATGTGCGATGAGTTACTCGAATCAGTATGATGCAAATGCGAGTATACATCTAAAAGATTAATGCAATCAAAACCATCAATATACACATAAACAAAGATAGAATAAATAGTAATATATAAATGTAATTAAAATGTCTCAAATTAAGTCAAATAACTACGATCCACAACTAAAAGCATTCAATCGCACTTAGCGGCCTAAACACAAAGAACACAACCTCGTAACTATTTCATCTCGGATGTCTTACGGTTTCATCTCCTCGTATCAAGATCCTCCGGTTCGAGCATTCACTTTGTCGATTGCTCGACTGCACCCATCTCCCTTTTGGGAAGAAAGCAAAAATAAGTAACGTTCCTCAGCTTCCACCGTGGCTTTTCGTACTGGTCCACTCGCGATCGGGCATCGAGCTTTGCAATCTCTTGCATCGCCAAGCCAGTAAAGACGATCGTGAGATGTTCTGGAGATATGCAGGACATTTCGTAACACTAGCACTTCCACCGTATTCGCCCATGGAAGATCAATGACTCGCTTTGCTCTTCAGATCGTCGATTAACAACGATACTTGAGTTCTTTCCAGAGCAGATCCCGCCAGGGGCTTGAAATCCTGTGAGGTTAGTACCTTAAAGATCAATGAGGAAAGGGAAGGATGATACTGTGTCCTTTCTCGCCATATTTACAATTTGTTGAAAGATTGTTTTTCCTATATCAACACTTAAACCTTTTCCTATTTTGTATAGAACAATGCTTGTTCAATTGTTACAATTGATTTGTTCAAAGAACACAACCAATGTGTATCATTAACTTGTGCAAAGCAAAGAAATAAGGCAATGAAGTCCGGATGTTGACACCTTGAAATCCATTTCTTCACAACTCCACGGTGAGGTATGAAATCACTTCATCCCTATCATTTATCACTTCCGCTCGCCTCTCTCATTATCATTCACTCTATTCAAACATTGGTTAATTGTAGTCGTGTGAAGTCATAAAATTTGTTATAGAGAAACACTTTCCCAAAGTGTTTTGACTTGGGTTTCTATTTTACTTGTTAGATTTGCATAAAATAACTTCACCACCTTTTCTTCATAAGGACATTTGTTATTTATCGAGTCTAGTAGATTTCTTGAAGTGAAGAAATCCACCGCATCGTGGCTACTACAAGACACAATGTCCAACACCTTCTGTTCGAATGGCTCGACCGTTGAACCAAGACCAATGTTTTGAGTGATTGGTCATAAAAACTTGGGAGAGAAAGGATTTACCTCGACGCAGATTCGAGCTACCGCCATGAGACCTCGGACATCGGAATCAAGATGATTGTAAGATGTCATAACATTTTCTCGTGACATCTTGAGGGTTGATGATGATTTTGTTTCCGAGACATGATCGATTTCTTGAAATAAAACTTCTTCAACGGTGTCGTTCGAATCTCATCTTCTCACCGGATTCTCGCATTTGTGAAGGAAGGTGGCGGTGATTCCGGTTGGGACTCACCCGAAAGTGGTCTTTTCGAATCGCCAGAATCGAGCTTGAAGAGGAGGAGTTCTTGACTTCTTCCTTTGGTGGAGGATTCACCATCGCCAAAGGCCTTCTCAAAGTTTCGGACCGACTGCGAGTGGGAAAAGTTGCTTGATTTGTCCTCTTTGGTAGACGGAAACATCCGGGTTTCTAAGTTGATAGGATTATTTGTTTCCCTGGATAGGCGATTTCTAGAGGTTCTTGAAAGCACTTATCACCAAACTGTGCCTGATGGTGGACTTGTGCTCGTTGGAGAGTGTTCGGGACCGTGGTGACATTTTCGGTGACATGGGTGAGACATCCATTGGAGAGAAGGTGAAGAAGAAGGAGAATTTAGGGTTTTCGGGTTTACGGAAATGGGAGTAGTTTGTAGGTCGGTGACTTGAAAGAGGATTCATCGTGGGTAATGTCAAAAAAATTTCGTTCCCACCTTTTTTTTTTTTTTTCTTTCTTTCAGGAAGTTGCTTTGGAAGTGAGAATTAGTATTTAGTGAATGGGTATTTATACACTTGGCAAAAACTATCTACATAAGTGTTTAAATTCTATACAAAGACTAGTTCCTAAGGTTTAGATTGTTTCAAAATAGACATCAAAACCAAGAGAAATTTTTCAACAAAACCAACTCAACATTAATCGACAAAAACTGGAAACTGAGTGTTGTTAAATGTTAGCACATTTTGTGTAACACGGAGTCATTTTCTCATAAAGCAGCGGTTTAAGAACTAAACAAGACACTTTATAGAGTTTTGTCTCTAAATTAGTGGAACAATGTATATTGAGTCCAAATAGATAAGATCTGTGTCTATCATTATAAGTATGTTGATACTCATACTATAGAATAGGAGCGGTATCAATTTTGTGGGCTTTGCCCAACATTTTACAATTGCCGAGGAATTTAAGGCTTTGCCTTATTTTTGATACTCCTTTTATGATTTTTATATCATCGCAGAACAGTATCATTTTAAAAAGGTGTTCCTTTGAGAAGTCATGACGTTAGAAACACAAAACAACTTTAACATTTACAGAAAGCGGTTCAGATTTTACATCGGATGAATGTTACCACAAATGTCGTGACATTTGGATAACACACCCCAAAGTTGTTGATTTTTATATTGAGCAGAGGCCGAGAGAGTTTTTCAAGTTTGAAAACCTCTCATGATCTAAAGCTTTGTAAAAATATCGGCTAGTTGATGAGAAGTGTCAACATAATCGATTCTAACTAGTCGCTTTTTCAACCAAGTCTCTAAGAAAGTGATTTCTTATATCTATATGTTTTGTACTAGAGTTCTTAACCGGATTTTTAGATATATTGTTGGCACTCATATTATCACAGTACAAAACTAAGATATTTTTTGAAAAGCCATAATCGTCTAACATGTGTCTTAGCCATATTAATTGAGAGCAACAACTCCCCGCCGCTACATATTCAGATTCAAGGTTGAGAGTGAGACACAATTTTGTTTACGATCGCATCAGAAACTAAGTTATTGCCAAGGTAAAAACATCCTCCACTAGTACTTTTTCTATCTTCCACATCCACTTCAATCCGAGTCACTATATCCTATTAGATTAGGATTAGTGTCTTTGAATACCAAATTCTAACTCACACGTGCGTGAACATATCTTATGACACGTTTGACAAAGATTTAAGTGGGAAATTTTAGGCATGCTTGAATCGTGCACACACACAAACACTAAACATAAGATCCGACGACTCGCGGTGAGATACAAAAGACTACCTATCATAGATCCGTATAAAGTTGGGTCAACATTCTCCCAACATCATCTTTGGATATAGTCCGGTTGATCCCATCTGAGTCTTCATATGTTTGGCATTCTCCAATCCAAACTTTTAACCGTGTTCTTGGCATATTTGCTTTGTGAAATGAAGATACCCTCCTCATTTTGTTTTATCTGCAAGCCTAAGAAAAAGTTAGTTCTCTATCATGCTCATTTCGAATGTTGAGGACATAGCTTCGACAAAAGTCTTAAGATGAGACATTGAAGTCGAACCAAAACTATGTCATCTACATAGATTTGAGCAATAACCATATCGATCCATGGTGTTTTATAAATAAAGTACAATCGGCTACACCACGTTGGAAGCCAAATTCAAGAAGAAATTGAGTTAAACGACCATACCATGCACGTGGAGCTTGTTTTAGTCCATACAAGGCCTTTTTAACTCGTATACATGTTGTGGATGGTGAGGATCTTCAAATCCTTTGGGTTGTTCAACATATACCTCCTTATCAATATATCCGTTCAAAAGGTACCTTTCACATCCATTTGGTGAAGAGTTATCTTTAAACAACAAGCTATGGCAAGTAATAATCTAATTGATTCAATTCTAGCCATCGGAGCAAAGGTTTCATCATAGTCGATACCTTCGACTTGAGAGTATCCTCGAGCCACTAGTCTAGCTTTATTTCTAATAACAGCCTGATTCGCGATTTATTCTTAAAGATCCATTTAGTTCCTATTACATTAGTCTCATCGTATGAGGAACTAGATCCCAAACCTCATTTCGTGAACTGTTCTAGTTCTTCTGCGTGGCTTGTATCCACCAACCGTCTTTTAGTGCTTCATTAATGTTTTTAGGTTCCAAAGTAGAAACATAGCACGATTGACTTACCTTGTGATGTATGGTGGACATACACGCATACTTCACCATGTCTCGGTAATTTTTGGCTCTTTTCTCCTTGTTTTTATTCCTTGAATACTTCTCCTATTACCTGCTCATGGATGGTTTCTTCCGATTACGGATGAGGATCCCTTCGCATTGAATCACGGTTCGCCGTAATCCTCATCGAGCTGCGGTGTTCTCATCTTCTTCACGGTGTTCTTTGCAGATGTTGTGACATTTTGTGTAACATCCGTATTTTACGTGGTCCGCCTCTCCTGTATTATTACGACAAAGATTCACATCGTGTATTTCTGCATAACTGCATTATCATCAAAAACAATGTTAATGATTCTTGTACTGATTTGGTTCAAGATTGTACACTCGAAGCATGACTATTTTGAGAATAGCCTATGAAAATTCCCTTATCACTCTTAGAGTCAAATTTTGCTCGATTATCTCTATCATTTAGACCATAGCATACACACCCAAAAACATGAAAGTAACGTAGATTTGGTTTCTTTCCATTCAAGATCTCATAGGTGTCATTTTTGTTCTGGTCTAAGATAGACTCTATTAGAGATGTGACTTGCAGTGTTTAAGGCTTACGCTAAAAACGTTTTGACGCTTTTTAGAACTTAGCATAACTCTAGCCATTTCTTGTAGGTTCTATTCTTCCTCTCTACACCATTTTGTTTGGGGTTTTGGGAGCAGAAAATTCATGGAAAATACATTTTTCTCACAAAATGTAGAAAATTGATTATTTTCAAACTCCTTTCCATGATCGATCTTATCCAAAAATAGAGGAATGATATAGATTTCTAATTCTAGAGTACAATATTCTAAACATGTCAAGCGTTTGAGACTTTTCTTTCAAAAAGAATATCCAAGAGTATCTTGAAAAGTCATCTACAAACAAAGGAGTACCTCACGCCTCCTAGGCTATCTACCTCGATTGGACCCATAAGATCCATATGTAAAAGTTGAAAGCAATGACGCACGAGAAATGTCCATCAATCAACAACTTTGTGAGGACACGGTTTGCTTACCTTTGAGACAATCTTCACACACCACGCGGTTTCACTCATAGGACTTAGTTTAGGAATGCCTTTACCGCCTCATAAGATATCAATTTTCTAAGGTTGCAGAATTGACATGTCCTAGTTTTTGATGCCACAATGTTGTGTCATCAGCCCTAACACTATTACATACCTTATGTTCTCCGACAAGATAACAATTATCACTTGTTCTTATACCTGTCATTATGCATTTGTTAGTTTCATCGATCACCGATACGCATGTTTATTGAATCTTACCTCTAAGTTGTCATCACACGGTTGGCTTATACTAATTAGGTTAGCCATCGACCATCAACGCAAGACATTATTGATCTTTGGAATTCCAGGGACATTAACAGTTCCTCTTCCTATTATCTTACTCTTTCCACCTCCTCCATATGTAACATTTCCTCCATTTAGAGCTTCGTAGTTCTTTAGACGATCTTTTGTTCTGTCGTATGGCGGAACGACCATCACAAAGTACCACGCTCGAGAGATATTGGTCCCAGATGCGGTTATGGCTACATTACAACTTGTTTTCTTGATGGAACCCAAACCTTTTTGTTACCTTACGATTTTTGTAGATAGAGAGTCTCTTAGAGTCTTATGCAAGTTCTTGACGATTCGGAAGACCTTTTCTTTACGAGTTTTAGTAACTTAAAGCAAAAAGGTTTTAAATGTCCATTTATTACAATAATTGCACACATAGTTGCTACCCTTCTTACGGTTCATTTCCCATTTTTAACAAACAAGTTGGAGCATAATGTATTGATAGGATTCTTGTAGCCCAAACCAAGACATTGAGGTTGACTAATACTAAGGATTTCATCTAATTTGGAGGTGCTGTGTTAAGCTTTTTGAAGGTTGCTTGGCGGATCCAACTTTGCACTTATCTTTCCGAATTCAAGATCTTTTTGGTAAAGAGTCACTTCCGGTAATGGTACTTATCAAATCTGATTCTCATGAGTTAGAGTTTTCACCTTTGATTCAAGTTGATTAGATTCAATGATTAAGTCCTCGCAGGGCTTGCAATTCCTTAATCATATCATCCTGTAGTCTTCGAGTCTTAGGATTAGAATCACTTTTTGAAGTAAAACCACGTAAGCAATTGACATCGAAGAATTAAAAACTCATACCGCTCATTCTTTGTATCTGCAGATGTTACGGTGATGTTCGGAAAATGTCATGACATTTAGTGTATCACGATCGGCTAAACCTTCATCATCCGACAGAATGTTCAAAAACAGCGATTGCCAGTGACTCTATTTCTCAGATTCTCTTCCCCTTCACCTTCATCATCACTTAGCTACATCCATAGACTTTTGCCAACATTTCTTAGAGTGTTTGCACACTCGTTGGCATAACGGCCCCATCGGCGAGCATGACATTGAATCTTTGTCCGAGTCGCTGAATCGAACACGGTTGGTCGAATTTATTCTCCTAAGATGATTGCCTTTTTGTCTTGTGGAAAATTCTTGGTAATTCGTGGATTGAATCCTTGGTTTTGGTGCTCTTTAGACTTAGTTTTATTCTTATCTTCGTTGAATCTTCTTAACATCGTATTGAACCTACGAGTAAGAAGAGCAACGTTGACACCATCCCCAATTTCTTCAAGTGTTCCATCCTCTTCATTGACTTCCGTCTCTAAGGATTTTGCTTGAAGGGCAACATCCTTGCCTTTGTATAAAGACCTTTGATTTTCCATGTTCATCTCATATGTTTTGAGAATGCTCATTAAGGTATGTAGGTCCATCAGGCAAGGTTGTGTGCTTCTTCAATCGCACAAATCTTAATGTTGAACTTTTCAGGAAGAGATCGAAGGGCTTTTTCAACAAGTTGATTGTTGGTCAATGGAGAACCAAGAACTTGACATTCATTAGAGATATCAATCAACTTTTCAAAATAGGTTTTAATATCCTCCGATTCCTCCATCCTTAAACGTTCATACTTACTCACGAGCACGCGAAGCTTCGTTCGTCGAACACTGAGCTACCTTCACAACGATGAGTTTGTAAAGTATCCCAAGCATCTCGCAAGAGAGCAATTTTGGATGAGTTTGAACATATAAAGATCAACCCATCCGAAAATAGCATTTAGTGCCTTTCGTTGAAGCTCGCACTATTAGTTTCTTCGAAAGTCCATTCGGCCTCAGGCTTGACCAAAATGTCGCCTTCCTCGTCCGGTGGAAGCATAGGAACAATGTATCCATTTGTAATAGATCTCCATGCTCTAACATCAATGGATTTGATGTGAGAACGTAGGCGAATCTTCCAATAAGGATAGTTTGATCCATCTAAAATAGGAAGTCTACCAATATTTGGATTACCCGGATCCATAGTTAAGTAAAAGGACCGTAGCACTTATTATGTCAAGTGTCGGCTCTGATACCAATTGAAAGGGAGAATTATCGAACTTAAACTATGGAATAAATAAAATCAGCAAAGAAGAACAGAGGTAAACTTAAAGACAGTAAGTAATGTTCCCAAAAATGTTCTGTGACATGAACTGGAACATTAACAAAAACGCAGAACTAAAAGCGAGTTTAAGACGTGGAAATAAATCAAGGACACCAAAGATTGTTTTTCATAAGTTATATAATTGTATATAACTTATAGTGGTCTCATGACCAAAAATTTATTGTATAAAAATTATACAATCTTACAAATCCCTTGAGAATGAATAGTAATCCGTAAAACAAAAGGGATTAAAAAGAAGTTAAATCCTAACTTCTAAGCCTGAAAAATCTATCTAAAATAGAAGTGAAAAACACCCTATTACAATTGCTTTGAGTTGAAAGAACACTTATAGATCTAAGAAAGCAATTCGTAATTTTGAACAAGTGTAATCACAAAAACAGGCTGCTCGATCCAGCTATGTTTGAGGCAATATTTGAGACGTCTCAGATCTGATTTTTGTTCTGCAAAAACTGGATATCAAAACCTTGGAGTGAACACTCTATTTATAGTGGAGAGTCCACCCGAGAGGCTCCTTGATTCTCGGTGGAGGTTGAGCAGAATAAGGTTGGTTGGAGTTATTCTTTAGCCTTAAAACTCTCACCAGATTTGACTTTGTCTTCCTGAGAATGCTCCTTCCGTTATGCACTCTCCTTGGACTTGGTCTTGTCAAGTACTATCGTGTTTCCCTTAGCTCCTAACCAAGCCAAACATTCACGTGATAAAATCTTCTCAGCTTCAGAATCTGCTCCGTGAAGATAGGCAAAACTTATGCCAGAAATGTCCTCCCAGATGTCACGACATTTGGGATGACATTTTCCTGTTTTTACTTAACACCAAAAAGAGACATGTTACGGAAAATGTTAGGACACAGAACCTAACACTAACAATTTTCTTTATTTTTCAAAAAGATTTGCATTTCTTTTAATTTTGTAATTGCACAAATAAACCGAAAAGCTGATTCTTTATATATGGTCACCCATTGACTATTGTAACTTCCTTTATTCTGTATATGACTCAGATGAAATGAGTTTTATAATCAATATTATAGTATGTGTTTATGTGCACACGCATAAGTACTGTCAATCAGTGAAATAGAGCAAGATAGTTATGACATGAGAAAAAGAGAAAATTGAGAAGTGATGCAGTACATAGTGAAAGTTCAATTTTCTTTTCATTTCATAATTACTCAAATAGGACAGAAAACTGATTCTCTATACAGTCACCTATTCTAGCTTCCTACTATGTCCATTTTAAGAATTTGGAGATTATATAACCATCAGCAATGATATACTAAAGCTAGTTCGAAGCATCACTGTTGATTGGTACCTACATAGCTAAGGCATTTGGTTGTCGTTCTCACTGGTAAAATATTATCGTTGGTGGGAATTAACCTTTGTAAAAGTATTTGGTCAGGCTATCATGGTTGGTTTTCTATCACGTAGATTTCTGGATTTGGGGAAGAGGGACTTATTATGTTGTCTTTGAATCTGGAAGGTTCAACAACATATGTGTTTACAATACCTTGGAGGAAAAGACAATACTCCTTCTGTCCCAATTTATGTGAATGTGTTTGACTGGTACAAAGTCTTACCAATGAAAATAATACTTTTGAAACTTGTGGTCTAAAACAAACCATAGATATTTGTGTGGCCATAAATCAACTCATTACTAAATATAGAAATGTGTCATGGACTCACTAAAACAGAAAGAGTGTCACATAAATAGGGAAAGAGGGAGTAATAGTTTTTCCTGATCAAAAAAGAAAATAAATAGTTTTTGAATCAGATGAG
Organism: Przewalskia tangutica; assembly: GCA_029844215.1. NCBI lineage: Eukaryota > Viridiplantae > Streptophyta > Magnoliopsida > Solanales > Solanaceae > Przewalskia > Przewalskia tangutica. The sequence continues at coordinate 21,179,355 of CM056730.1, read as the reverse complement.
GTAAGACTTCTATATGAAAAGTAGCTATGACTTCAGTATTTTGAAGAGGTACTAGCTCATCTACTTGTCAAAAAAGAAGAAAAAAGGTACTATTAGCCTACTTCAGTAGGTTGTCTATTCTATCATCTATGACTTTTTAATGTTCGAGGAGAGGAAATGGAAATCTGTGATCTTTGAAGTGGCAGCTTTGACAGCAGTTATTTAATCTTTGAAGCAGTTTTGACTGCAATTATTTGCATGAAATCCTAGGAGGGAAGGACTTGCGATCAGTTTTAGCATAAGATTTGCGACCATTTCTTTCAGGTGGTTTGTTTTTGAGAAAATACCCTTTAACGGCGATTTTCTTGTAACTCTTGATGTTTTAGCAGTTATCTGACTGCTGGACAGTTTAATGTAATAGTGCTTGGTACGAAGAAGATTTTAAAAAACTTTTTGGTTTTGGATATGAATAGGCCTTTGGTATGGAGATTGGAGAATTGTTTTGGTTATGAAAAACTAGTACTCCCTCTATCCCAATTTATGTGGATGTACTTTATTTTTTAGTCTGTTTTCAAAAAGAATGATACCTTTCTATATTTGAAAATAATTTAACTTTAAATTTTCATTTTACCATTAATTTGATGATTTAAATACTTAAAACTTGTTTTAGACTACAAGTTTCAAAAGTCTTTTTTTTTTTTTTTGCTTAAATCCATGCCCACTGAGCAATGAATGGACTTTCCTTTTTAGCCAAAAAGCAAAAAGGAAACACCAACCCTATTGTTTCATTATACCGAGGAACTATTGTTTCTACATTGAACGTCTATTCTTGATTGCAGGTTTGGGATGTCTTAACTAATGAAGAAGTGGTCGATATAGTGTCGTCAGCGCTTACACGATCATCAGCTGCCAGAACCCTAGTTGACACTGCTGCACGCGAATGGAAAATCAAATATCCAACTTCAAAAATGGATGACTGTGCTGTCGTTTGCTTATTCTTGGACGGAAACATGGATGTGGAATCTGACAACGAGGAGGATCAATGTTTCTCTTCTGCTGCACTTCAGAGTAATGCTGCTGATTCGGATGACGGGCGCAACTCTGAGCCATCTCTGCAGAGAAATACTACTGTCAGATCAGCCGAAGAGAACGATGTCTATAAACGAGTAGTAGCTGAAGCAGAAGCAGATCAAGAAACCACGGTAACAGAAGATCAAAAATGGTCAGGATTGGAAGGCGTTACTCGAGTCAACTCTCTAGTTCAGCTTCCAAGATTTTCCGATGAGAGGCCAAGACCTTAACCTTGTTGTTCTATTATGATTGTTGTTATACAAATTCTTTCATCTCAAAGTGTCAATAGAGAAAGTGCCATTGGTGCCTGCTACATCCCATGCAAATATATTTTTGTTGCGTGAGGATTCATATAATCAACCTCAACTTGTTTGGGATTGAGGCGTAGTTATTGTTGTATTCTAGACCGTGTATATGTTCCCCCTCTCCCAACTCCCGCATTGATAGAGAACACTTTCATACACGGGGTACACGCGTTTATCTTAGCCTGTTTATGTTTTTTTTCCAGGTATTGTTTGTTCACCAAGTTAACTGGCATTCATCTCAACTGTAAATGAATGTTTTTCTTTAAGATGTTCCCATCTTAGGAATGACATATCATCACAATTTATGTTATGTATACTTTCAGTCTGATGAGAGTTTAGCCTGTGATTTGTGATCTAAATGGTATTTGGACAGTTCTTCAGAATTTATTTTTCTGGAGTTTTCCGAAAATAGTGTGCTTGGATGAAGGTGCAATCTAATTTGGTTTGTACTGGCCTCTTTGTTCAAAGACTAACTGCTTGATCAAGATACTACTACAAAAAAGATTACATATGACAGTATTGGATTTCAATATATATGAAAGTTTATATCAAAAACCGGAAACAGCCTCTCTACCTCAGGTAGGGGTAAGGTCTGCCTACACTCTACCCTCTTCAAACCCCCACTTTATAGGATTTCACTCGGTATATTGTTGTTATTGTATATCAAAAACCAGAAACAACATATCGGAAACAACCTCTCTATCTGTCACAAGGTAGGGTAAGATCTGCGTACATTCTACCCTCTCCAGACCCCACCTGGTGGGATTATACTGGGTATGTTGTTTGTATATCAAAAACTGACTAATAAACTTCATATATAATGGAATCTATCTCTGGAATGGTGACCAAACGAGGGATTTTATTACAGATGGTATATACTCGAAGGAAGCAAAGGCCTGTCGTAGTTAAGTGAAGCAAATGCAGATATCTTTTACTTCAGGTTGACTGAGGCATTACCATACATGCAGAGAAGAAAATGCAGATATCTTTTAGGACCAATAGCAGAAGTAAGACTATTCGTATTAAGGGAATATTCCACTTGATTCCAAATTTGCGTATTCAAATATAGCAGTAGAGTCTGTTAAATATGTTTATATTCAAGAAAAAAAGAAGTTGAAATATTGCTCACAATCCACTTTTCAATCCAGTTTTAAAAAATAATCACAATTTGAAACTTCAGGACATTGGTTATTTTTTAATTATAGGGGTTAAAAAGTGTCAATTTGTGATTTTTGTTAAAAAAAGGTAGCAGGTGCAGCAGTAAATTTGGTACGCACATAAAAATGGCTACTTTGTTCAGAGCAATGCACGGAGGATGCTAGGTTTTGGTGTGCACTAACACACAATCTCAAATGTGCATATAAGATAGGTGAATACTTACCTACACCAAACCAATGCAATTTACTACGTTAAGTGATTTCACGATTAAGTGATAGTTGTATATATTCAAACACAAGTCATACATCCTTTATTTGATATAAACAACCGGTGGGTGACCACTGAAGATATTGAGTTTCAAAATTTTAGAGCCATATCACAGTAAAAAGATAATCAAGTACACCAAGAGAGCTACGGGAATCTGCATATATGAAGAAAATAATCTCTGAATTGGAGCCAACCATTTGAAGTTCTCAAATTCTGCTTCTCCTGATATGCAAACAAGCTTTACCATCACCTGAAAATTAACACAAATTACAAGTCAACAAGAATAATCCACAAGAAAAGGGATGATTGCAAGTTTCCGATCCATTTTAGAGGATAAATAACCCTCTATATTCCATTTCATGGCCCACGTATTCCACAAAAATATAATATTTTCACATCATTCCAAAATGTAACATGGTTGACAAATTAGACAACAAGGTTTCATTGTGCATACAGATGAACAATTCATATCCATAGTCTAATCAGCAACAGAGGTCCAAGGTTGAAAGAGTTCCAAGATACATACAGTGTGTGATTGTGCCTGACTCTTTCGTTTTCCCGCATTAAATTTTTTGATGTAAAGATCCTACATTTTAGTATTTTTGAATGCTCATGGAGAAGAGACATAGTAACTAATGGTGATCAATGAGGAGAAGGCGGCGATGATGGTTCCACGTTTTTAGAGAAGATTCTTTTTTATCAGGCAAGATACCGGGTTATGGAGAAGATTATAGCAAACTACATAGGCAGTAATGAAGAAGACGAAGATGCATGATTACAACGTGGAGGAGAAGGTAGTAAAATATATAAATAACAAGTTCAGATGAAGAGGAGAATGAACCATAGGAGCATACAGCGATTGATGGATAATATGGTAAGTGCAACAGTCTAGATTGATGATAATCGTGACAAGCAATCTATGATAATACGATCAAGAATATGGTCAACAGTATGTGATTCTTAAGCCGAAGAACAAGTAATTGATGTGTTTAGATTTTAGAAAGGGAAAAGGGTCAAATTTGCCCACCAACTATGTTTTAAGGAACAACATTGCCCTCCGTCAAACTTTGAGATCAAATAAATCCTCACCGTTTGCAAACTTGTTAAATTTGCCCTCGGATTGACGGATATGTGAGTTGGACGCCACATCGGATCCACGTAGACTCCACATCGGCTCGCCCAACTCCTTCAACCGGACCCATAACCCGTAACCATTTACCCCATCCTTTAAATAGCTTCGACCCGATTAGCAACAGTGTATTGAACAGAAAGGTACTATAGGTGATCTCCTCCCCGGAAAACGTCTATGACAACCACCATTAGCTTAGATTCTTCCAATTTCAACTGCATTTCCTTCTCATTCATCCTCTTGAATTTCTACTTGCCCAATCTTAACCATTCTTTACAGTACCCATTTCTTTGAGACCGGAGGATTTATTTGGGGATTGTGAAAGGGTTTTATTGTTTTAAGGAGATGAATTTCGTCGTTTTCGGTGAAAACTGTGTTTCTGACAATTTGAGATGGTATTGTCAGTTTTCCAGTGATTTGGGTATTTTGTAACACCAAAAGCTACTGCAAATTCCCAACCGTGACAATGGAACTTCCCTTCCTTAAACCTCTTATCCATGCTCTTCTCTTCTTCATCCCAGGTCACCAACCGACCCGTATCCACCATTATACTCCTTGGTTTAGCCATGAACACAATACTCTAATCTTCATCCATATTGGAACTCACAAATCCAAGCAATACCTCCGAAGAAAGATTCCCAAATAAATTTACCTAAAATATTTCAAATGTATAGCTAAATCAAGAACCAACAAACCTGTATTGTTTGCTGTTGCTTTTCAAATCGATTAGGAAAGGATTTGGACCGGGTCGAAGCTATTTAGTGGATTGGGTAACGGGTTACGGGTTATGGGTCTGGTTAAAGGAGTTGGGCGAGCGACGTGGAGTCTACGTGGATCCGACGTGGCGTCCAACTCACATATCCGTCAATCCGAAGGTGAGGGTATATTTGATCTCAAAGTTTGACGGAGGGCAATGTTGTTCCATAAAACATAGTTGGTGGGCAAATTTGACCCGTTTCCCTTTTAGAAGTGATCTTTAAGAAGATAAGAACTACTTTTTCTTCTTCTTTGATTACTATATTATTAGATTTGTAGGATATTAGTAACCTTTTACATTCATCGTATTTAGTGTTTTTCTTCTTTACCAAATCCAGAGAATGAGTCAAGATAAGATATTTGCACATTGCATCAAACAACCATCATGACATACCAGATACAAACGAGTTGATCACCCATTCTTCAGGTCAAGTAAAAGTATTTTCATTCATAAACATGGCCAAATTGTCTGTAGACAAGGGATATACGAAAAGGTAAAGAATCTACAAAGTATGATTCTCATCAAACTCCGCCCAATCATTTAGACAACAAGGAACTTCCTGTTTACACCAAAAAGAAAATAAGGGTGCGGAGACTAGTTGCTCCTCAACTGAGAGAAACTCAACTCTACTCCTTCAAAAGCTCTTCTATTTTATCTCTATAAGCAACTAAATGGCATATTAAGAGATGATTACTCTGAGAGAAGTTATATAGAAGGCTTAGTTAAGGTTAGCTACATTAGGTTCTCATTAGAACTGCGCTCTCACCAAACAAGTCGGTGCTCTCAAATACTATTCGCCAACAGGATGTCACAAGAATAACAGATTTACAGAGATCACAAATATTGAATTAAGCATTTCCCGCATCAATTAGTTAAAAACCTGTGGATCTTATTCCACTGCTAGACTATCTACATCAGCCTGCTACAATAATTTAAAGGACATCCATTGCACTTAACTTCAACAAGGCGTTCAGGTTAACCGCTAGAAATAAGGCAAGACTATATGTAAATGATCCAAGTATACCCAATATGGACCGTACTTTAGCAACAACTACTACTTGCTAAATTTTCTTCCAAGAAAGAATAGAACAGTTTAACTAGATTTTAAGACAACAGCAGCATACCCAGTGAAATCCCACAACGTGGGGTCTGGGAAGGGTAGAGTGTACGCAGACCTTACCTCTACCTTGATAGGTAGAGCGGCTATTTCCGAGAGACCCTCGGCTCAAGACAGAGCACAAGCAAAGCAACAGCAAAAGCAAAGCAAGAGAAACAGATCTGGTCAGAAAAAAATTTAAAGTAGTATGAAAATGTTGGTATCAAAGGCAAATAATCCATGATAGCGCATTCTGAAAAAGAAAACAATAACTAGCGCAGGTAAATAAGCTAAACAAAGTACACTAAATGACACATATCAGAAATCAAACTAGATTTTAAGACATGACTACCAATTCATAGATTTTATTTTTAAGACATGACTAGCAATTCATAAGCTGCACTGACTTCCTGCATAAATGTTTATTTTGATGAATACTTCCTGTATACGGGTTGCCCATCTTTTTTATCAATAAAATCTATTTACTTATGATATATTTTGGCACATATATGATATACTAGCTTTGCAGACCAGCCCAATTTCAGCTCCAAAGTTCCAAGCTTTTTCTTAGTCTATAATTTACTTAGGAAACAAGATCCATCTTAACCAAAGGCTTGCTTAAGCAATCATATATTCAGCAACTTACAGCACCTAGCAATGTTCTAAAAAACGCTAGGCGGGACCAGGGCGGGGAGTGGCCGCCTAGCGCCTAGGCGGGGGCCTAGGCGGGATTCCTAGGCGGGGGCCTAGGCGGGATTCCTAGGCGGGACGGTCTGGGGGCGCCTAGCGCCTAGGCGGCCGCCCAGGCCGTTTTTTAGAACACTAGCACCTAGTCATTTGTAAGGCTAGGATATTCCAACTTTTTCTTACAGTTAGTACTAAGGGAACATGAATAATAATAAGAATATCAAAAAAGTTTAAGCTACATATTATTACCTTGGTAATTCACTATGGTTAGTGCCTTAGTGGTATCCTTCATTATGACAGATTCTAGCTTAACGCTAAAATAAACAACGCTATAGACACCTATTTTACATTGATTCGATACATATCCTGTGGGAGTGTGCATAACTATCCACAATCAATACGTGCAGTTTTTTGCTAACTTTAGTGTAATTTGAAAAATTGGCATGTATAACCAACACTCATGTCACATTCAACAAATGAAGATGAACCCAAAAAAAATGTGCATTCGGGATCGGGCGGAGGCCTTAAATCCGTAGGGCAATAGCATAGCTATTATTGACCTGACCCCTATTACATTACTTAAGCCTACTCTTTCTTGAAGATACGAAACAAGCACCCAAAAATGGCTGTCCCTATTCTATTTTAGATGAGGGTCAGTAAAAGCAAATGCCGTGGAAAAAACCACTAATGCTTGACTATCTGTGTCACACTCCTTAGAGTGTGGCCCTTCCCCGGACCCCATGTAAATGCCGATGCTTTATGCACCGGACTGGCCTTTTTTATTGTAAGTCAAAGCAAATGAAGGATCCAATTGACATTCACAGACACCATAGTTTCTGAAGCAAAATTTTAAGCAGCAAATATGTAGGAAAAATAAGTTACATAACCTTGTTCAAGCAACTAAAGGTTGAAATTTTTTATCTTCCCAAAGGGCTCTAACATCATCAATCTCCTATTTTTGTTAAAGTCCAACATCGACAAAATACAAATATAAGAGCTCAGACATAAAAATTGCATAAATTGGATTCAATTCCGGATCATAAAGAGTGTCCACTTGCACACGCTTAAGAGAATACTAACTTCTAAGTAAAAATAGGTAATTTAACTAAAATGTCTCTACTTAAATATGGACACTTAATACTTAATAAGGACAAATCTGTAAAATTAAGGTTAATTCTTTCTTGATTCAGTAAGTAAACACTCTTTTTGAACTAAAAAATAAAGGCTAAGTGGACAGTTTTCTTGATCCGTTTATGTGACATTTTTTATTTTTTCAGATTCAAATTATGTGAACTTTGAGCAACATTTTAAATGAGAATAATTTTAATTTACAGTACTTTTGTACGGAGTAGTTTTTAAATATCAAAATTTTAATTTAAAGAATTGAGTTAATCTAACTTATTTTAGCTTGAAACATTAGTTGAGTCTAATGAATAAATGAATGAAAATAATTTAAGATGGAATTTAATTTAACTCAAAGGGTTGCTGGAAATCACCTGGATGTATTAAATTCCAACCATTTTGAGGAGAAAGAAGCAAAGGAAACAGAAGAATATGAAGAGGTAAATATAATCTACAATGACGAAGAATTTTGTGGATCCATGGTTCATCTTTTTTGATGTGTCTTCCAACTTCGCCATTAATGCAATAGCAGATTAACAACTTCAAATAGATCTCTGTTATTCTATTGGGAGGATTATCGTCAGCTACAGTTTTGTACTTTTCTCGCTAGGAAGACAAAATAGTTAATTTATCAAGGATCCTTTTAATAAAGGGTTGTCCTCCAACTATATTTTATTCAACACATTTCTTCTCCGTTAAACTTTGGGATAAAATACCCTCATCGTTTGCAAACTTATTAAATTTATCCTCATTTGGACCAAAAGCTGATGTGGACGCCACATTAGATCCATCTGGATGCCACATTGGATCCACGTGGACCATGGCATGTGAGACCCCAAAAATAGCTATGACGACGACAAGATTAATGGTATCAGCCAGCAACACTGTTTCCCGGCGCTCGCCGCTTCTCCCTTTCCCGACGATCCACTCCACCACTGCTTTGCCACACTACCATCGTCCTCCATCGCGAAACCACCGTTATCTCGTCTCTCACTGCTCCGATGAACTAGAGCGAACCACCACAACGCAAACTGAACCCCCACAAACGACCCAAAACTAGCCAGCCCCCATCGTCTTCTTCAATGCTCCGGTGACCGGAGCAACTAGTGACGAAACACGAACCGGTCGAATCTTTTAGATCTGATCGTATTTTAGATCCGACGTTTCGCCGTTAAAGTGACGCCGTTAAAGTAACGACATGTCGATCATCACTCTGACGATGGCAGTGACGGTCTTTGTGGTGGCGGTCATCACTCCCTTTCTCTTCTCTCGTCACTGTCGCGATATAGGTTTCTCATATCTAGGTGGAAAATTTCTTACTCCAACGGACTGTTTTGGGTTCCATTTTAGCCGATTTAAATTTGATTATTTTGTTGATTTCATCTTGTTGTTACAGTTCTGGTCGGTTGTTGGCTGCTCAGGTTCACCGGAGATGGAGCTCCTTGCCGGAGCATATTTGGATGGTGACACTGACTGGTAGGTTAGGGGAATCGGGTCGGATTGGAAATGGTGGTGGAGGGTTGGTCGACGGGACGGTTTTGATAGCAAAATCTGGTGGGGTGTGGTAACGGTAGTTTGGGTAGTGGGGTGAAGGGCGGCGGCTCGTCGATGATGGCGGTGGTTGGCTGCTCCGATTCACCGGAGCAGCGGGAGACGCTGAACAAATGGAGTAACAGTGGGGTGGCGATGTGGGTCCCACCTACCATGTGTTTATTGTCCTCCACGTGGATCCGACGTGGCGTCCACGTGAATCCAATATGGCGTCCACGTAGATCCAATGTGACATCCACATGGAATTTTCATCCAACTGAGGGTATTTGACAACTTTGCTAATGTGGAGGGTATATTTTACCCCAAACTTTAACGGAGGGCAAATGTGATCCTTAATACATAGTTGGAGGGCAAATCTGATCCTTTTCCCTTTAATAAATTTGTCATTTAATTATGCACTCCCTCCATTCCAATATATGTGACACCGATAAATTTCAAATTATAGATGTGTGACATTCTAGTACATATTAAAAAAGAAAAATGTTATACATAAGAGGAAATATAACCTATATATATGGACACACATCTAGTTTGCAGTCGATGTAGCCTACTATATCATCGGTGTATAGATAATGTATATATTTTGTATAACTATATATATATACTGAAAGAAATAATCCATTGATTATTCTTATTGATGAAAAGTGTATATATACAAGTTACAATAGGAAAATCTTTTTCATATTCTACATCTAAATCTCTATTCTATTTGGAGACCAATCTTACAATTATGGTAAGACTACAAGACTAATTAATATACATGTGTAATATACAAAATATACCATAAATTAAACCTACACCTACACGGACTGCTGATTACACGAACTGGCCCAAGACCTATCGACTGGTCTCTTTGTATATTTAACACACCTCCGCAGTCATTGATGCGAGATTTATGCACACACTTACGCAAGTGCACGTGTCGTGACAAGTAATATAGTATAGGTAAGACCGAATATCGTCCTCAAGGACTGGTTTTCAAGTACCGATTATCTATCCTATGGTATCTATTTGATTAACGTCAATTGAATTGAAATTTTAAACTAATAATGTAGGAAATAAACTAATTATAAAAATACTTTGATTTAAATCAGTTATGATGGAGAATTAGGGCTTCCAAGATCATCAACTATCCACTATATTCAATCCTTAATACAATTAGAATGACTTCTTCTTCTACGTTAAGATAGCAGGTTAACTAAACCGTTTTATACTTCTGTTAAGGTTATATAAACACCCAACCCCAATGGAGAACCCTTCTACCTTTCGGTGATAAGATTGACTACAAAGGAGGATTAAGAGCAATAACCTATTAAGCTACACAAGTATCGGGGTACTTTCGTCCACGATTTAACCTATGTTTATTCAACTATAGCATATTCACAATCTCCCCTTTCGGCTTTCGATTAGAAATCATATAAGTGATGATAACTAGTGATCAATTAATTATCAAGCAATCAAAACAACTATTGAATAAATCTTAAATAAGTGAAGAAGAAACCAAACTAATATATTAATTCATGAATAAGAGTTTCAAGAGAATCACAAGGAAATCCCTAACAAAGTAATGAGCTCCTAGCCATAGTCACGCTAAGAACTAATATAATCTTCATACATGAACTGAAATAAATAAAGCAAAAAGAAAGAAAAGAAAATACTCAAGAACGAGTCTCCAAGTCTTCTAGCATCCAAGGATTGTGTTGTGGAATATTTACAAGATGGAATGGAATGGTGGATGAAGAATGTAGAATGAAGAATTGATGTAGAATTTAGAATGTAGAATGAAGAATTCTTCTAATGATGTAGAGACTATTTATAGACCAAGAATCCTTTTGGTAAATGGTTAGGGATTATGTAGGTAGGAAAAATTATTAGAATCCTTTTAGGTAAAGGTTTTAAGGTAGAAAAAGTTATCCCTTTAGGTAGGAAAAGTTATCCCTTTAGGACTCTGAAAACATGTCAAATTTGGCCCAAAATCTCAAAAATTCCGCGTCGGCGCCGCGACCCTGCAGACTGGCGCCACAGTACGAAAAACTCGCAACTTTCGAACTTCCACATTGGCGCCGCGTATTGCTGCCAGCGCATGGCGTCGGTGGCGTTTTCTGCGATTCCGTTTAAATCGTCCTTTTCGTCCGGACTTCGTCTGATCTCCTCTATAATTCCCGGAACATCTTAGACTTCATTTCTTGGCCCTTTTGTGTGTAATTCCATCTCATTTATGCTCATTTCATCTCCTTTTTGTCATTTCTCCATTTCTGACCGCTGTGACACAAAAGAAAGGAAAACGACCATAATACTATACTAAACATAAATGAAATGAGTAAAATACTAACTAAAAATGACTCAAGAGGTGTATATAGAATACACCGATCAAACACCCCCAAACTTAACCTTTGCTCGCCCTCGAGCAAAGCTCAAAACAAAAATAAAACAAAACGAACAAAGACTCAAAGAGATGGATCAAGTAGTTATAATATTGCTTCTTCAAAATCATGGATGAAAGATGAGATAATATGTTAGAACATATATAGCATGAATAATCAGCAATCTAGAATTTCAAATTAGCTATTTCGCAAATTCACTTAGATCATGTTCAATGGAAATACAAACATCTAACCTATGCATGTCAATTTCATTCCATCTTTCCCACATGCTATAGACCTGTTTACTTGTTATTCTCCATTAATCATAGACATACATATTAAAGATCATCAGGACTTTCAAGGGTTGTAAGGTAGGCTTAGGCAGAGGTAGATAAACATAGGCATTTAGGCTCCATTACGTACCATAAACACTTTTCATTCAAACTCTTTTTCCTTCTTTTTGATTTCCTTTTTAGTTTCGTACCAACTTTCTCCCCTCTTTTCTTTTGAGAGAATGATATGTATTATAAATAACAGGCACCCCCAAACTTAGACTTTTACATATTTTTCATTGGGATGCATCAAATTTGTTCACTCTCTTTTTGTTTCTTTTTCACGCTTTTCATCCCAATACTTTTCCATTATTACTTATGGCACAACAAAAGAATCATAGGGTGTCAAAGAAAGATATTTATTTTAGGCTCAAAGGGGTTGACTAGTGATACATTTTATGTTAGGGTAGGTAATGAATGGTCAGAAGGGCTATCAAAGAAATGCCTGAATCATCTCCCTAAACATGTACATCTTAACTATTTCGCCTCAAATAACAAGCAAACAGATTTTCTAGACATTTTTTCAACCTTCTTTCCATAACTGACACACATAAGCTAAGCACAAATATTCCAAATAATTAGATGTCAGGAATTTTTGGTATATCTAACTTAAGCACACATATTGTCGCTTTTATTCTATTACATTATCCCACTTTATCCACTCAATATCTTTAGCAACTACAACATGCATGATCCATCAAATAAATAAAATTAATAATAATAATAATAATAATAATAAAAAATGACTCAAAAATACTCAAAAAACACACAAAACAAATCAAAAAGACTCAAAAACAATAAAACATCCCCCCAAACTTAAATCACACATTGTCCCCAATGTGTGCAAGATTAAAAAAAATAGGGACAACTTACTGACACAACACAGCGGTCATAACGGAGGTCTAGGAGGAAAAATTCTGGAATTTGCACGGAATATGGCCCTCTGAAGTTCGCTGCCGCGCCGAGATTCGGCGCTTGGCGCTACTAATCGTGGGCTCTGAAGTTCGCGGCCATGGCGCTGATTCTGGGCGTCGCGGCGCTGACGACGGCTTTTCCTTTTTTTTCAGCGTTTTTTCTCCTTTTTCCTCAGATTTGGCTTTCAGTCCACCTGTCATCCAACAACACAAAACAAGAACCCAAGACCGTGAGACTGTTCAAGATAAAATAAAACAACTAAAACAAAAATTTAAATAACATAATTAAAAACATTGGGTTGCCTCCCAACAAGCGCTGTCTTTAACGTCTTTTAGCCGGACGCAATTAACCTTTACGAGTGCCCATTGGATCCTTCTGCGAACTGCTTGCAATCCGCAAAGTTATTGTTGCAGGTCTCACTTTTCCTACAACACTCTTTTCAACTAAGGGCTTCAGATATAATATTATCCCCCAAGTACACAAGACATGCTTGTCCTCTAAGCTCTCCATAATGTAGGGATCAGTGAGATTCCCAACATATCTCAACTCTAGGGGGTGCCCTTGATGGTATGGACTTCCTTTTTGAGGATCAACAGTGACAGCTGGTGGTGTTTCTTCTGCAATAGGTACAAGAAAAAGATTTTCCAAGGAATCCAAAAAGATGAATGATTGGATCTCAGTAACCTTTTCATTCTCTACACCAATTATCTCTCCAAATTCCTCAATAGCTGGGTGTGGTTCAGGCTCCTCGATTTGCTTATCACTTCCCACGATGGTGTCGCTAGGCAAATTTGCTTGAGGTGTATTGCTCATCCTTTCCATTAGTTGCCCTATTTGTGTCTCCAAATTTCTGAGGGACACTCTTGTCTCATCCATGAACTGAGACTAGCACTTGGTGAGCCTGAGTATGCCTGCCTGCAACTCATCTAGATCTTCCTCTAAAACCTGTGGGTTAAGCTGCTGTTGATGACTCCACTGTCTCTGATAGAAATAGTAGTCCATATATGATGCGCGAAAAGATGCACACACTTTAACGCAAGTGCACGTTATCGTGACAAGTAGTATAATCTTGATAAGACCGAATATCGTCCACAAGGATTAGGGTTCAATTACCAACTATCTATTTTCTAGTATCTATTTGGTGAATTGATAATTGATTTGTTGTTTATAACTAAGAATTATGCAAGCTATTTAAATATAAAGATTTACTTCAGTGGTGATGAGAATAGGGCTTCCATGTATCCTTACTATCCGCTTATGCTACTTACTAATGCATTAACTTATGGTATTCTTCTTTTGGAGAAAGCAGTTTACTGAAATCGCTTTTATACTCCGTTAGGGTTATATAAACACTCAACCCCAGTATCGCACCTTACCTACCTTTCGGTGATAAGGATAACTCTATAGGAGGATTAAGAACAAAAACCTAGTTGACCGTCACGCACAATGCGCAAAATTAGGGTTGTTAAGCCTCTCATCAACGCTACATAAATAATTGAGGTATTTTCATCCTCAATCCAAGAATGTCTACCCGACTTACAACATATTCACAATCCCCCCCTTTCGGAATCTGATTAGAAATCATATAGTGATAATTAGTTGTCAATTAATTACCAAGAATTCAACTCAATTATTGGATAGATCTCACAATAAGAAAAATAACCATAAGCATGCATTAATTTATAACATAAGTCTCTAGCAATTCAACATGGAAAGCCCTATAAGAGAATTAGTTCCTAGCCATTGACATGACAAGAACTAATTCCATGTTCATCATACAAAATAGAAATAAAGAACAAGAAAGGGAAAAGAAATTACTAAACTATGGTATCCAATCTCCAAGCAAAAGTCTTGTGTTGTGCCAGAAAGGGAACCCTTAAAAACTGTCTAGGGTTCTCCTTTTATAGGCTGAATACCGCCTCCCTCTTTTCCTTGGTCCGCCTGAATTTCGTCAAAAGACCTAATTTTTCAGCGTCGGCGCCGCGGCCTCGCAGACAGCGCGCCGGAAGTTCCGCAATCCGTCCGGGTGTTTTGGCGCGGCCCGATATCTGCTCGGCGGAGCCGCGCTGCAACTCTGTAGCTTCGGATGTTTAGCGCGCGCCTGCATCTGCTCGAGCGCCGCGCTACTGGATCTTCGCAGCCTCTCGAATAGTGGCGCGCCGCGCATCTGCTGTCTGAGGGCGCCGCGACGCTGGATCTTGATTTTACCCTCGTTCGCCACTTTCTCTGTTTCCAGCTCTGACATCTCCTCTTTTGCCCTCTTTTTGCTCCTTTTCCGCCATTTGGCCATTTTAACCACTTTGACTCAAAAGGAAGAAAACTATCCTGATACGACACTCATATGTGCAAAATGGGACAAAAGACTAACTAAAACTGACTCAAAAGGTGTATATAAAATACACCGATCAAATACCCCCAAACTTAACCTTTGCTCGCCCTCGAGCAAAGATAGGAAGAAATAAAATAAAAGACTCAAAAGAACGAAAAATAAAAGACTCACTGCCATTGATCACTTTTGCTGCATAAGTGTTAACTAGAAAAACATGAAGGTTAGCAGAATAATATGCAGGAACATATAACATGAAATTTCAGCACATTAAGCTAGATATTTCGCAAACTCATACTTATCATGCTTTAATGGAAGTCAATATACTAAATTATGCATGTAAATTCAAGAATTCCTATGGCATGCTTACTTGTTATTCTCCACTAATTCTGGATATGCATAAAAGAGATCTTCAGGACTTTAAGGGTTGTAATGTAGGCTTAGGTAGGGGTTGGTAAAAATAGGCATTTAGGCTCATTTTTGTGTACCATAAGCTCTTTAGCTTTTCAGTATTTCCCATTTTTTGTTATTTTCTTCATTTCGATTCTATCTTTCCCCTCTTTTGTTTTGGGAGAGTGAAGTATATAATAATGACAAGCACCCCCAAACTTAGACTTTTGCCTATTTCTTATTACTTTTGTATTGGGGTGCAACAGACTTATTCACTCTTTTTGTCTCTTTTTTAACACAATGTATTCCACTATTTCATATTTTCACTTATGGTACAATTTGTGGGAATATAGGGTGTCAAAGAAGAAGTTTCAAATTTAGGCTCAATGGGGCAGACTAGGAATATTTTTAAAGTACGGGATATAAAAGAATGGTAAGAATTGGCTATCAAAGAAATGCCTGAGTCATTTCCCTAACATGCATATCCTAACTATTTCGCCTCAAATAGCAAGCAATCATAACACATAAGTATTTATCATTTAACATGCGTAACTCAAGCAAGAGACTCCAATAGGCAGTTACGTGAGTTTTTGGCATATCTAACTTAGGTGTTTAGATAGTTGCTTCAATTCCGTTACATTATTTCACCTTACTTCACTAGGTGTTTCTAGCAACTACAACATACATGATCTTTGACAGGCAATTATGACTCAAAAAAACAATTTTTTTTTTGGTGACTCAAAATAAACATACAACAATCAAAAAGACTTAAATAAAACATAACATGACACACAAATAAAACACCCCCAAACTTAAATCACACATTGTCCCCAATGTGTGTAGACTCAAAGACAGTAAAAGAAATAAGACACTTACAAACTTTGGCTAAAATGGTGGTGGTGGCGGTGGATAATGCATCGACCATTGGTTGAACAAGGAACTCAACTCGTTGATTTGTTGCCTTGTTTCTTGCTGTCCTTGTACTACTGTGTCCAAGGTCTGCATCATCTTCATCTGATTTTGATACAATTGCTCCATTGTGGGCGTTGGAGGTTTTGCTCCTGTGGTTGGCCGGTGGCTAGGTCCTGCCTCATATTAAGCCCCTATTTCAGGCTCATCTTCGTCCATGGCGGACTCTGCTGCTGCTGCTGCTGGTTGTACTCTCCGTCTGGCTGCTGGGGGGCTTGGGTCCGGGAAAGAGTGCACTATCCCATAGGACACCGGCATTTGATTTCTTTCATGAGTATCCGTGGGTAGGATTGGGACCGCACTCATGTGACATAGCTTGGTGATAACTGAGCCATGTCCCAATCCGCTTGTTGTTACCAACCTGCTGATTTCCTCAATGCTCTGCACTATTTCTTTCCCCACATCAATCGTCAACCCCCTCATAATTCCATATATCAGTTTAATCCTATCCTCTGGCACTCTGGTGAAGTGCGTGGATGGAATCATGCGGGCGCTGACGAAATATAGCCAACCTTTGGCTACTTTGTTGAATTGGCACCTGTTCAGTGCTCTTGACCCATTTCTTCCAATATAAAAAACCGCCCCATGGTAGCTCACGGTTATCTGCGGCATTCCGGTCGATGTGGTCAATCTTCTGAACCATGTTCTAAAGTGATTCCAATCAATTCTTTCTTCAACATCAATCTGTTTTCAATTGTATATTTATATCCTCTGTATCGCACAGCACATAATGTCCCCTTACAAAGCATCCCCTTCCACCTTCTCGGAAAGTTGGCATAAACTTCACGCACCCGTTGTTGTGTTTCTTGGTGCTATCTTCTCCGGATTCACAAATCTCCTCCACTCCCTTAACTCAATCATCGCCCGAATGGGCTCATAAACATCTTCTTCCCCATATGACTCCCTCTGGTAGTCCATTCCCCTTTCTGGTATTAAGGGTCTGCTATCAAGCTTTTTGTATCTTTGGTAGGCTTGGTAGCTCACAAACCTATTTTCATCGTATTGTGGGGTTGGGGTGGATGTAGAGCCTCTTCTCTTCCTGGTGGCCATGGTTTAAAATAGTTTCTGGAGCTTTCAATTTAGTGGCACAAATGATTCCTACACAATCTACAACTAGCAGCGAACACAACACCCCCAAACTTCAACTTTTCTACCCAATATCCACACTCCTTTTCTACTCTTTTCTCCAAACTTCACAATCAACTTTTCAGTACTCAAACTACTTCAACTACAATACTCCTTCAAACTACTACCTCCTGTGACTTCAGTAAAGGATTTAAGAACAGAAAAGGATTACCGTTTTATGAGAAGATTCAAGCTTGTTCTTGTTTCAATTGGTGGTTTGAGGCTATGGAATTGAGCTTTGTTGTTTGAGATAGCTAAGGGTTTTTAGGAATTTAAGAGTTTTGGTTGTGGTTGGGTTGGATTTGTGGAAGATTTGTGAGCAGATTTTTGAAATTTCGTGGGTTTTTAGAGAGGAAGGGTTAGGTTTTTGAAATTGGATTTGGGGGAAATATGATTTTGGGCGTTTTAAGTTTTGGATTCCCGCCGTGCGGCACATTTTCGGCCGTGGCGCCAATCTCTGCGCTCGCCCGGGACTTTCTGCTGCGGCACATTCTGAGGCGTATGGCTAAACTTGGCATATTTTCTGGATTTCTGCGTAGCGCCTAACTGCGGCCAGCGCTTAAACTGCGCTGTTCGATTCTTTTAGCGCCGCTGCTCTGAAGCGCATGGCTACCCGCTACGAAATTACGGCTTTTCTTGATTTCGCCTTGATTTATTTCCCTGTACCTATCAATCACAACACAAACACAAAAACCCAAGACCGTGAGATTGTTTTAGACAAAATAAAATAAACTAAAGACAGAAATTAAAATAACATAATTGAGAACGTTGGGTTGCCTCCCAACAAGCGCTGTCTTTAACGTCTTTTAGCCGGACGCAAGTTCCTTAGCTTTAATAACCCTGGGGTGGATTAATCCCCCAACCAATCCATTTCCTCCACATTTGGCGTTTTCGTTTTCTTCTTTTCTTCTTAGCATTATCGATGGGGAGTTCAGGAATACTTACCTCCTTTAGTGGCATTTCAGCAAACCATGCCTGCTTTCTTGGGCTCATCGCTCTTTGGTTGACTTGTATTGGCTCGCATAGGGGTTTGATGGTGCTGATTGCAAAGCACCCACTCATTGTTGGTGGCTCAATGACGTGTTTAAAAACTTTAAACACCATTTCTTCATTTTCCACCCTTAATGTTAACTCTCCTCTTTCAACATCAATCAAAGCTCTCCCCGTCGCTAGGAATGGCCTCCCAATATGATAGGGATTTCGCGTCTTCTTCCATATCAAGAATGAGAAATCTGCAGAAAGAAGAATTTTCCTACTTTCACAATTACGTCCTCAATCTTGCCTCTTGGATGAACCATCATCTGTCGGCCACAGAACTTCTTGTGGTTGGTTTGGCCTCCCAACTCCAATCTTTTAAATCGACAAGGCGCATCGATTTATACTCGCCCTAAATCACATAAAGCTCTGTTGCAAGTCACCCCTTGCTGTGCAAGGTAGTGTAAAGCTTCCAGATCCTTTAGTTTTGGTGGCAACTTCTTTCGCAAGATAGCACTACACTCTTACATAGTGCTACTATTTCGTACTCTGCCAGCTTTTTCTTCTTCCCCAAGATCTCCTTCATAAACTTAAAATAGGAGGGCATCTGCTCTAATGCTTCTATTAAAGGTATGTTGATATGCAGCTTTCTGAATGTCTCCAAAAATTTGGAGAATTGTTTATCAACCGCCTTTCGCTGTAATCTCTGGGGGAAAGGGATCTTCTCTGTATACTCCTTCTCCGAGTTTTCTACTACAGTGGGCTCAATCACCTTCTCTTTTCTAACTCGCCTTCTTCTCAACCATCGCCGCGGTCGCCGCTCCAATCGT
Source organism: Przewalskia tangutica (assembly GCA_029844215.1). Classification (NCBI taxonomy): domain Eukaryota; kingdom Viridiplantae; phylum Streptophyta; class Magnoliopsida; order Solanales; family Solanaceae; genus Przewalskia; species Przewalskia tangutica. The sequence goes on along the minus strand of CM056730.1, from coordinate 21,160,008 downwards.
TTGTCGCTTCTCAATTGCACTGCCTGGCATTGCTCCCTTGGATTTACCTCTGTGTTGCTTGGCAATGTCCCTGTGACTGCTTGTTTGCTTTGCTATTGACCACTTGAGTTTCCAAGTTCTGAATGAGGATCTAGCCACATCATGAGCGGGTGCAGGCATTGTGTCTTTGTCGCGGTTGCTTCAGCTCGTCTGGCTTTTCTTTGAACGGTGCATTGATCGCTGATCTTTGTGGGGCTTGAATGAAGGCGGCTGATTCTGCTCTGGTTGCATGCATCGCCTCGTGGATTCTCACGCTTACGGTATTGATTCTTGCCCTTGGTATTGGTCTGGCTGGTTACGGTGCCCCGGTCTCTCTCCATGAAGTTTGGGTGGTTCCTCCACCTGGATTATAAGTGTTGGAGTAGGGGTTGTTCTGTTGCCTCGATAATTACCTATGGCCTGACACTCTGCCTGCTCCATGGGTATATTGTTGGGATCCGCTGAAGGACACCTATCAAATGTATGTGGGCCACCACATATCTCACAGCTTTTAGGTATCTGTACCGCATTCACTGACACTGTATGTTGTTGCAGCTGTTTCGCTAGAAGGGCCACTTGGGCATTCAATGCAGCAATAACATCTATTTCGTGGACTCCCACTGTTCTTCTCCCATTTGTCGACCTCTCTTCCGTGACATGGTTGTTAGTGGTCATATCTTCTAATAACTCATGAGCGTCGTGGGCTGTTTTCCTCATGAATGCTCCACTTCTTTGCATCTATGATGGTTACGGTTGTCTTTGCTCGGCCGTTGTAGAAGATGTGGACCAAGTTCCACAACTCAATGCAATGGTGTGGGCACTTTCTCTGTAGATCTTTGAACCTTTCCCAAGCTTCATATAAGGACTCTCCATCTGTTTGGTAAAAGTTGTTCAACTCCCCTCTCAGTTTTGCTGCTTTACACGGGGGAAAGAACTTAACTAGGAATTTCTGTGCCAGCTCTTGCCATGTAAAAATCGAATCGGCCGGCAGGGAATTCAACCATACTTTTGCTCTATCCCTAAGTGAGAAGGGAAAGAGCCTCAATCTGACGGCATCATCGATGCGCCGTTATATCTGAACGTTGCACATAGCTCCAAGAAATTAGCTATGTGCATATGTGGATCCTCTGACGGCAGTCCTCCGAATTGCACTGTGTACTGTACCATGCTCAGAATTGTCGGTTTTATCTCGAAGTTGTTGGCTCCTATTGCAGGGAGCCTAATGCATGTCTGTGCTCCATTTACTCTTGGCAACACATAGTCTCCCAAACTTCTTTCTGGCTGAACTTGGACTCTCTCTTCCACGTCTATTGGCGCTTGCCTAGGTATTCCTGGATGGGGTTGATTCTCTCCTAACCCTTCTCCCATCCCGTTGTTCAACGCCGCTCATCTCTAACAAGGTTGCAATCCGATTCTTTCGCTCGTTTTGCAGGTTTTCTCAATTTCTGGATTGAAGGGAACAAGAGTGTCTGCTCCTCTTCTCCTTCGCATAAACTGACTTCCTGAAATAGATCAAAAACAGACAACAAATCACGGCACCTCGAATTTTCAAAAGAAAAATGTAAAAATTAAAAATTAAAAATTAAAATAAAAACCAAATTAGAAATTAAAAATAGACAAATTTGATATTGAACTATGCCTAATCCCCGGCAACGGCGCCAAAAACTTGGTGCGCGGTAAGATGCACACACTTTAACGCAAGTGCACGTTATCGTGACAAGTAGTATAGTCTTGATAAGACCGAATATCGTCCACAAGGATTAGGGTTCAATTACCAACTATCTATTTTCTAGTATCTATTTGGTGAATTGATAATTGATTTGTTGTTTATAACTAAGAATTATGCAAGCTATTTAAATATAAAGATTTACTTCAGTGGTGATGAGAATAGGGCTTCCATGTATCCTTACTATCCGCTTATGCTACTTACTAATGCATTAACTTATGGTATTCTTCTTTTGGAGAAAGCAGGTTTAAGAAATCGTTTTATACTCCCGTTAGGGTTATATAAACACTCAACCCCAGTATCGCACCTTACCTACCTTTCGGTGATAAGGATAACTCTATAGGAGGATTAAGAACAAAAACCTAGTTGACCGTCACGCACAATGCGCAAAATTAGGGTTGTTAAGCCTCTCATCAACGCTACATAAATAATTGAGGTATTTTCATCCCCAATCCAAGAATGTCTACCCGACTTACAGCATATTCACAATCCCCCCCTTTCGGAATCTGATTAGAAATCATATAGTGATAATTAGTTGTCAATTAATTACCAAGAATTCAACTCAATTATTGGATAGATCTCACAATAAGAAAAATAATCATAAGCATGCATTAATTTAAAACATAAGTCTCTAGCAATTCAACATGGAAAGCCCTATAAGAGAATTAGTTCCTAGCCATTGACATGACAAGAACTAATTCCATGTTCATCATACAAAATAGAAATAAAGAACAAGAAAGGAAAAAGAAATTACTAAACTATGGTATCCAATCTCCAAGCAAAAGTCTTGTGTTGTGCAAGAAGGGGAACCCTTAAAAACTGCCTAGGGTTCTCCTTTTATAGGCTGAAAACCGCCTCCTCTTTCCTTCGTGTCGACCTGCAATTTCGTCAAACGACCTAATTTTTCCGCGTCGGCGCCGCGTTCGCAGATGGCCGCGCTGGAAGTTCTGCAATCCGGGGTGTTTTGGCGCCGCCGATATTCGTTGTTCGGTAGCCATGGCACGCAACTCCGTAGCTTCTCGGATGTTTAGGCGCCGCGCCGCATTCGCTTCGAGGAGCCGCGCTGGATCTTCTGCAGCCTCTTCGAATACAGCGCCGCGTCGCTGATCGCAGGAGGCCGCGCTGGTCCGATTTTACCTGCTCGCCACTTTCTCTGTTTCCAGCTCTAGCATCTCCTCTTTTGCCCTCTTTTTGCTCCTTTTCCGCCATTTGGCCATTTTAACCACTTTGACTCAAAAGGAAAAAAACTATCCTGATACGACACTCATATGTGCAAAATGGGACAAAAGACTAACTAAAACTGACTCAAAAGGTGTATATAAAATACACCGATCAATATATCCTGATTATTTTATTTTTTTTGATTTTTTGATTTTTGTTTTTTGAATTTAACCTGCAAAAATAATTTTAAAAAAAGTGATAAAAAGATGCTCGCTTGTTCTTGGATCAACCAAATTAGAAATAAGAATAGATAAATCGATATTAAAAGTACGCCAATCCCCGACAACGGCGCCAAAAACTTGATGCGAGATTTATGCACACACTTACGCAAGTGCACGTGTCGTGACAAGTAATATAGTCTAGGTAAGACCGAATATCGTCCTCAAGGACTGGTTTTCAAGTACCGATTATCTATCCTATGGTATCTATTTGGTTAACGTCAATTGAATTGAAATTCTAAACTAATAATGCAGGAAATAAACTAATTATAAAAATACTTTGATTTAAATCAGTTATGATGGAGAATTAGGGCTTCCAAGATCATCAACTATCCACTTTATTCAATCCTTAATACAATTAGACTGACTTCTTCTTCTACGTTAAGATAGCAGGTTAACTAAACCGTTTTATACTCCTGTTAAGGTTATATAAACACTCAACCCCAATGGAGAACCCTTCTACCTTTCGGTGATAAGATTGACTACAAAGGAGGATTAAGAGCAATAACCTATTAAGCTACACAAGTATCGGGGTACTTTCGTCCACGATTTAACCTATGTTTATTCAACTATAGCATATTCACAATCTCCCCTTTCGGCTTTCGATTAGAAATCATATAAGTGATGATTACTAGTGATCAATTAATTATCAAGCAATCAAAACAACTATTGAATAAATCTTAAATAAGTGAAGAAGAAACCAAACTAATATATTAATTCATGAATAAGAGTTTCAAGAGAATCACAAGGAAATCCCTAACAAAGTAATGAGCTCCTAGCCATAGTCACGCTAAGAACTAATATAATCTCCATACATGAACTGAAATAAATAAAGCAAAAAGAAAGAAAAGAAAATACTCAAGAACGAGTCTCCAAGTCTTCTAGCATCCAAGGATTGTGTTGTGGAATATTTACAAGATGGAATGGAATGGTGGATGAAGAATGTAGAATGAAGAATGGATGTAGAATTTAGAATGTAGAATGAAGAATTCTTCTAATGATGTAGAGACTATTTATAGACCAAGAATCCTTTTGGTAAATGGTTAAGGATTATGTAGGTAGGAAAAGTTATTAGAATCCTTTTAGGTAAAGGTTTTAAGGTAGGAAAAGTTATCCCTTTAGGACTCTGAAAACATGTCAAATTTGGCCCAAAATCTCAAAAATTCCGCGTGCGCCGCAGATCTGATGGCCACGGCTAAAAACTCGCAACTTTCGAACTTCCAAGACATCAGCCGCACGGTGATATTTTTCTCAAGTGATTCCGCTTGCTGCCCTTTTTTCGTCCGGACTTCCCGATCTCCTCTATAATTCTAACTTAGACTTCATTTTTTGGCCCTTTTGTGTGTAATTTCATCTCATTTATGCTCATTTCATCTCCTTTTTTCCATTTCTCCATTTCTGACCGCTGTGACACAAAAGAAAGGAAAACGACCCTAATACTATACTAAACATAAATGAAATGAGTAAAATACTAACTAAAAATGACTCAATAGGTGTATATAGAATACACCGATCAGTCTTAACGGGCGGTCTTCGTATGCTGAGACTGTCTCTAAAATCATCAAAAAGGACCGAGGGAAGACCCATTGTAATGATGTCTGCAATTTTATATCTAGAAGGGACATGACAGACGCGTACTTGTCTTTTAGCTATCTTTTCTCGAACAAAGTGAATGTCCATTTCTATATGTTTAGTGCGCTGGTGTTGAACTGGATTACCAGAAAGGTAGATGACACTAACATTATCACAATATACCAAGGTAGCTTTCTGAATAGGACAACGGAGCTCTAAAAGAAGATTACGAAACTAACATGACTCAGAGACCACATTGGCTACCCCTCGATACTCGGCCTCTGCACTCGAACGTGAAAGCGTGGATTGACGTTTGGCAGACCATGAGACCAAGTTATTTCCAAGGAACATGCAATAGCCAGACGTAGAATGTCTGGTATCCGGACAACCACCCTAATCAACATCTGTATAGGAGACAAGCGTAGACGTCGACGAAGGATACAAATGCAAGTCATAATCAAGTATTCCCTGAATGTACCTAAGAATGCGCTCAAGCGCATTCATATGTTCAATCCTAGGGTCATACATAAACAAACACACCTGATATACGACATATGTAATATCTGGTCGCGTGAATGTAAGATACTGAAGGGCCCCTGCAAGACTACGATAGCGGGTCAGATCCTCATAGGGAGAGCCAGCTGCAACGCCCAACTTGGATTTTGTATCAACTGGAGTGGAAGTGGACTTACAAGATGACATCCTAACCCTCTCAATGATCTCAACAGTCCACCTGCATGACGAGTGACAGCAATCCCCAAAAAATAACTCAATGGCCCCAAGTTTTTCATGGCAAACTCAGAACTGAGCATTGTCATAATAGACTGACGTAATGTATCAGAAGAGACAGTCAAGATAATATATTCCACATATAATAGTATATAAGCCATGGAAGAACCCAGACGATATATGAATAATGAATTATCAGACATGCTGTGAGAGAACCCAATAATTAAAATATAGTCAGCAAACATCTTATACCAAGCCCGTGGAGACTGCTTAAGCTCATACAAGGACTTCTTCAATAAACAAACATGATGAGGATATCGAGTATCCTTAAACCCCAAGGGCTGATGTATATATATTGTCTCATTGAGATCACTATGTAAGAAAGCATTCTTCACGTCTAGTTGATGAATGAGCCATGCTTTCGAAAGAGCCAAGCTGAGCACAGTGTGAATGGTAGTCGGTTTGACCACTGGGCTAAATGTCTCACCATGATCTACACCAACCTGCTGAGTCTTACCATCACCTACAAGACGATCCTTATGTCTGACAAATAAACCGTCAGAATTATCCTTATGAGAAAAATTCCACATAGACCGAATAATATTAACACCAGATGGACGGGGCACCAACTCTCATGTATTATTATCAATAATAGCATTATATTCATCAGTCATAGCAATTTTCCAATTCGGGTCATTTAAAGCAGACACAAGATTACGGGGTAGTGGTGATTTAAGAGCATTCAAATTTAAATTAAAATATCTTTTTGGTTTAAAAATACCCCGTTGACTTCGTGTGATTGGACCAGGACTCGCGATAGAATTGGATAAATTTTGGCAATTTTCGGGACACGAAATGGTCGCCAAAGAGGAGATCGCCGCCCAACCGAAACAAAACCCGTCATTGCTGGGCCAGAAAGGTCATTGGATTCGGCAGGAGGAACAAGGTCAGAACTGGGCTGGAGAGAAGGCCCAGTTGCTGGACTAGAATGGGAGTAGAAGCAGTGATGTTAGGACCAGCGGGCAGTGGGCCCGTTGGTGGATTCGAGGTGCGGGATATGTCCGAAAAATGGTGAATTAAATACGGGGATATATCATCATTCAAAAAATTATACAAACTAGGCACGGAACTATTGACCTTAGTAAACAGAAATTGGGACTCATCAAATATTACATGACGACTAATAATGATTCGATTAGATGATAAATCAAAATATTTATAATCAGGGTAATTTGACGGATATCCCAAAAACAGACAAGAGATAGAACGAGCCTGAAGTTTGTTAATTGTGGTGGACGTAAAAAGTGGATAACACAAGCACCCAAAGACCCTAAGATGTGAATACGAAAGAGTCTTATTATATAAAATTTGAAGAGGGGACGAATATGTCAAACCTTTAGAAGGAAGAATGTTAAGAATATATATAGCCATTTGTAGAGCATGATGCCAAAAAAATGGAGGTACCAAAGCATGAATCAATAAAGTGCGGATAATGTTATTAACGGTACGAATTTTGCGTTCGGCTTTTCCATTTTGTGAAGATGTATGAGGACAGGAAAAATGAAAATTGATTCCATTTTAACACAAAATTTTTGAAACTCCCTATTGTCATATTCTTTGTCATTATCACATTGAATGTTTTTTATTTTCCATTCCAATTGAGTTCTAATGAAAGCTCTAAATTTTAAGAAGATGAAAAAACTTGAGATTTTTTCACTATTGAAAAGTCCATAAAAAATTATAATAATCATCCAAAAATAGAACATAATAACGATGACCTAAAGAACTAAGAACAGGAGATGTCCATAAATCGTTATGAATAATATCAAATGACATTGAAGTATGAGAATTAGAGTCTACAAATGACAACTTAACATTTTTTCCTAAAGAACAAGATTGATAATTCGGAGTACTACGCGTACCCTTACAATAAATAAGATTGTTTTTATCTTAGACAGACAAAATAGACTATCCCGGATGACCTAGACGAGCATGCCACAAGGAAGAAGCAAGAGCTGCAAAAGTTGAAGGTATGGCTTGACTTGAGAAACCGAGAGTTGGTGTGATTGGATAAAAATCTATCATAGTATCACACCTCATGAGAGGGTTCCCTGTCTTGAAATCCCTCACAGAAAACTCGAAAGGATCAAAATTAACAGACACCCAATTATCAGTTGTGAATTTAGGGACATACACTAAATTTTTAATCAATTTGGGGCATGAAGGGTATTTTTCAAAAAAAAGTGGTGGATGGGGAGGAGACAACATTTTATGAACATAACCACGAATTTGAATTGAATTACCATTACCAACAATTATACCTACTGCTCAAATTGGAATAAGATGAGAGAGTACCTTGGTCGGATGTCATGTGGGTAGTGGCGTCGGTGTCCATGTACCAATTCGTCCGGTGAAGTTAATCCGCAGTGCATCGCGACTTCAATGTCGGGCTTACGTGAATCCCATCGCCGAGAATTCTCGGCCGGCCCAAATACCCACCCATCGCCCGCCCAAGAGAAACAAGAAGGTCGATTGGCCGCCGAATCGACATCGAGCCTGGCTGAACCGAGATGTTGTTCATTGGCTGACTCGAATCGATCTGGTTGGCCGGGCCACGGGCCTGGTCGAATCGAGACGTTGTTCGGCCGTCGCCACTATTGAGCCTGGAAAATATGGACTGTTGGGCCACGACCCACTGCCCCAGCTCCATTTCCATGGGGCCCACTACTGTTGGGGCAGTGGGTCGGGGGGCCACTATTTCGGCTACGATTCATGTTGCCACCGCGTTTGTCCCCGTGATTTTTCCCGTCGTTTTTACGATTATTTTTGCCGCCACCGTGGGTTCGATTTTGGCCCGAATGATCATCGAAACTTTGATTCTCCGTAATGCTGATTCACCTGTTCTTCAGCATTCAGCACTTCATTTTTATTTTTATCCTTTTTTTTTGTTTTGACAAGGGTAGTGTCCGGGCCAGCTTACACACACTAGTAGTATTTCACGGAGTACCTGTTACCTCCTACCAACACATGTACCGGATAACTGTGTCTACCAAGGGTTGGGCAGATGAGATGAAATCACCTATATTTTCTTGCTTCTGTTACAATTTGAGGTGGTTCGACCGATATTGTATCAAGAATTTCCACGTTCAGAAGATGAATGTAGCGACGATAAGGATGCTTAGATGGATGTGTGGGCATACTAGAAGGGATATGATAAGGAATGAAGTTATACAGGGTAAGTTGGAATTGGCGTCCGTGGCGAGTAAGATTAGGTAAGCGAGACTGAGATGGTTTGGACATGTGAAGAGGAGGTGCGCGGATGCACGGTAAGAAGGTGCGAGAGGTTGTCGATATCAAGAATTATAAGGGGTAGAGGTAGACCGAAGAAGAACTGGGAGGATGTGATTAGACAAGATATGACACAACTTCAGCTCATTGAGGACATGACCCTAGATATGAAGGTGTGGAGGTCGAGTATTAGGCTAGAAGGTTAGTAGATAGCCGAGGGTGGTCCCTATTAGTAGTATCTAGATAGTTTTCGCTTCGTTTCTTTTCCTCTATTGGTATTAGTATTTGTTGTCTCGTTTGCATGTATCTTGCTATCTTATTTTTATTCGTTATCTTGCTTCAAACGCTTTTTTTTATTTTTGAATCGAGGATCTATCAGAAACAATCTATAGCCCCACAAAGGTATGGATATGGTCTACGTACATCTTACCCTCTTCAGACCCCACTTGGTGAGATTATACTGGCTACGTTGTTGTTGTTGTTGTTTTTGTTGCAATTTCAATACTGATCTCCAATGATTTTCATTTCACTTAATTGTCCGCTAGGCTATACCCCTGGCTTCCTTATTTTGATAAATAGCCCCATTTGGTAATATGACATCAAATGTGTACTTAGTGGCACTTTGGCACTCCTTTTACCGTTATTTACGACATCAAATATATAATTAGTTTCACTTTGACACTCATGTTTTAGTTGCTATATTTTTTCTTCCTTCGCCAAACCATGCTTTTGTTAATTGAAATCTTGCTTATATGTTAGAAGCTAATAATACAAATTTCTCTTTTTCTTCAGCGTTCAGTACATCCGTGTCACTTATCGCCAATGCATGCATTACTGTGCCCAGTAAGATGTCTGCATACACGGATTACCTAGAATTTGCTTCTTTAAGTGCATGAACTAGGATGTTCACATTGCTTTAATTTCTCGTTTGAGTCTAACCGTTTCTCATACTGTTGGAATCCGACACCGCCGATTAACGCAATCACTAGTGCGAGAAGGTGATATCGGTATGTTCCTTTTGATGTTTCTCAAGACTGTGTTCTCTTGTTTTTCAGAGAGGACACTTCTATACAGACAAAGAGAAGGCTACCGGAACAGAGGGTCAGAACATATTCATCATCTCCATTAATGGAGGAGAAAGCTTTACGCAGAAGAGTACTCGTGAAGATGAGGCTTCCCGAGGAAGATAAGAGAGAAGTCTCGAATATTCTATCTCTAACCTAATCAAGAGAAGAGTTATGCCCTAATATAAAGTGGCGTTTCACCTTGGCCTTTTAATGGGCGTTTTTATTTTGGGCTGACTTATTAAAGGCCTGACTATAACAAGAATAGCCAAAAATGTAAATATACATCAAGATATACAACTTATACACGGGCCTTTATCCTTTGGTTTTAATAGCTTCTGCCGGGCCGCCGAATATATCTAGCAAGCCGAGCTTGGAACAAAGATGTAGATGTTGTAATCGTGTTAACCCTTTTGTAAGAATATTCACGGCCGCTCGCATCAATATACTGTTTGAATCATCCCTTGTCGAATTTTCTCTAATAAAGTGAAGATCAATTTCGATGTGCTTAGTCCTTTCATGGAACACAGGATTGGCTGCCATTTGTATAGCTGACTTCATCGGTGTACAAAGGATCGTTGCCCGACGCTTATACCAATGTCTTTCAAAATTCGAAGCCATGTAATTTCAGCAGCAGTATTGGCAAGACTTCTATATTCTGCTTCTGCAGAGCTCCGAGAAATAGTGCTCTGTTTTTTTGATTTCCAAGAAATGAGAGTGTCTCCAAGCTTGATTAAATAACCTGTGATAGACTTTCTTGTATGTGGACATGAAGCCCAATCTGCATCACAAAAACTAGTTAAAGTCTCTTGTTTGTTACTAGATAATAGCAGCCCTTGCCCTGGATTACCTTTTACATATCTTACAATTCTGAGTGCAGCATCATAGTGTGATTTCTTTGGATTTTGTAGGAATTGGCTAAGTGTTTGCACACTATAAGCAATATCTGGTCTAGTAAGAGTCAGATATAGCAACTTACCAATTATCCTTTGATAGGGACTGATTTCTTTTAATGGTTCATCAAGAAGGATCGCTTTTTCCAAAGATTAGAACTCTGCTTCTACATACTCATCATACTCTTTTGTGGTGAGTTTCACATTAGCACCAGTAGGTGTATTACAAGGTTTGGCAGCAGCTAGGCCAAGTTCAGAAATAAGTTCTAAGACATACTTCCTTTGATGCATAACAATTCCTTTGGGGGATCTAGCAAATTCTATTCCTAGAAAGTACCTTAGTTCCCCCAGGTCCTTCATTTTAAAAATATTATGAAGAGACTGCTTGGTATCCTTTATGAGACTGATATTGTTCCCTGTAATTAACATGTCATCCACATAGATAAGAATGATAATAATATCCTGATTACCTTGTTTAAGAAATAGAGAATGGTCAAATTCAGATTGTCTGAAATTCATCTGAATTAGTGCCTCAGTAAGTTTGAAATTCCACTGTCTTGGAGCTTGTTTCAGCCCATACAGAGATTTAGTAAGTCTACAGGCAAAGTTACTGCCTCCCTGGCTACTGAAGCCTTGGGGCAAAGACATGTAAATTTCATCAAACAGATCCCCTTGAAGAAAAGCATTATACACATCCATTTGATGGATATGCCATCTTCTGGAAGCAGCAATAGAAAGAATAGTTCTTATAGTACCATTTTAACAACAGGAGAAAAAGTTTCTTGATAATCAATGCCTTCTTGTTGACTATAGCCTTTAGCAACAAGTCTAGCTTTACTTTTCTATTTCTCCAGTTGTCTTTGTATTTTATCTTGTAGATCCACTTACAAACTCTATGGGCTTTTTCCTTTTGGTAATGTAACAATTTTCCAAGTATGGTTTTCTTGCAAGGCATCTATTTCAAATTTTCATAAAGATCTACCCATCTAGGATCTTTGAGGCTTCCAAGTAATTTTTGGTTCAACCAATGATACGTGGTTAAGAAAGCTTGATACGCAGTTTCAGATTATCATAGGAAATATATTTGCTAATAGGTAGATTACATTGCATTGGTGGTAACAAAGTCTTTGAGCCATATAGAGGTTGTTTGGTTCACTGGACTTTCTTGTTGAGTGATCGTGAGTTTTCGTGAGTAGTATCGGTGTTCTCTTCTGCAATTATTATGAGAAGAGGTGATGTCCTCAATGATTCAATATTAGTAACATCAACACACCTCCTTTCCGAATCCGCTGTTCTTCTCAAGATTTTCTGGGGTATACTTTGGTATTCATCATATCAACCAAGTTCGAAGACTAGATTCTCGATATATTTTCTCTAAAAGGATATTCTGCTTTCTCTAAAAGTAACATCTCTACTAACCACAAGTGGACATGGATTCTGTGTCATACAAGATATACCCTTCCGAGTCTCGTAATAACCCATAAGAGCACATCTTTTGACTTTGGATCAGAACTTATCAAGAATGCTTAAGTCATTAGCAAAACATAAACACCCCATAGTTCTTAGATGACTTAGGGAAGGTTTTTTGTGATAGAGGCCCTCATAGGGTGTAATATGAGTGACGTATAAGGTAGTCTATTGATTAAGTAGACAAGACTGCATACATAAAGCCCCAAAATTTTAAAGGAATATTGGCCTGCATCCTTATCGCTCGGTTATTTCAAGAATATGTCTGTTTTCTTTCTCGCAACACCATTCTGGCATTGGTATAAACACAACTTCTTTGATGAATGATCCCTAAGTTCTCAAACAGACTTTGACAAGTATCATTGACAAATTGCTCCATTATCGTCTAATGATTTTGACAATTTGATTAAACTGGTAGAAATGTACTTAAGAAAGTCTTTAATAACAACACAAACTTCGATTTGAGTGCGAGTAAGTAAATCCAGTCATCCTGGTGTAGTCATCTACAATGGTGAGGAAAATTTCTTTCCATCAGATGTTTTGATCTTATAGGACCCCATAGTCCACGTGGATAATATCAAATGCATTGTACTATAAGTAGTGCTATTGGAGAAGGGTAATCTATTCTGCTTGGCACAAGCGGCACACATTACGCTTTTTGTTGCCTCAAGAACTTTATCATTACTAGCATTGATCGCCATCGAGTACCTTGGAGGTGTGACTCACCTTTACGTACTGGTAATATCTTCTTTGTCATGATTGTCTTTGGCTTAGTAGCTTGCACATTTAGGGATGCTTTATCGAGTCCTCGTATGATTAGTTAGCACATATAGCCCATCCTCGAGTCTACCAATCTCCTTCACCTTCCCACCGTAGAGATCCCAAATAAGGAAGTCGTGGTAAGATGGTCAGACATTTCACTTTCTTTTGTTAGTTGAGAAACAGATAGTAAATTATACCGAATTGAGGTAAAAGAAAACATTTTCCAATGTACTCTTGTTTGGGAGTGCATCGATACGGTGCAGTGTAATACGGGCAGATCGACCATTGGGTAAGAATACCTTCTTTGACATAGTAGACTCATCATTACCAAAGTGATTTTATCTAACATATTTAGGTCGATACACCATATGGTTCAGAGCACTGTATCTATTATCCAATTTTGTTAGTATTGAAAACATGCAGAGCTCGGGTTCGTAAATACCGCCATATTTGCAATTTTGACTACCTCGAGAGTTCAAATGCACTGTCTGTGTATGATTGTTGTTCAACAGCTTGTACAACTGCTCATACCGTGTTTTGAGAACTTTGGTGCTCCATCAACTTCCCAAACTAGTTTGAGATGCTTGTATGAGGATTCAGATCCTTTATTTTGGGCATTATGAGCAAAGATATTCTTTCCTTTCGACTTGAAGCTGGGGATATCCAACTAATCTATAGCAGGATTCCTTTGTGTGGCCTCTCATCTTACATTCTTCACAAACAAGGTTATTCCTCTTTGACCTCTGATTTCCAGTCTTAGAGTACATAGCAAAGAGTAGTGGACCACCTCCAAGGATTCCCACATTCTCGCAGATATCCCCTTTGATTTTCATCACTCACTATCATAGAGTAAGCTTTATCGATCATTGGAAGAGGTGAAATGAGGAGAATTTGCTCCTAGCTTGCATGTAGCTTTCATTTAAGCCCATAAGAAATTGATACGCTTCGTCTCAAGGTAGTTAGTAAAGTCCCTAGAGGTGGCATCCACAATTAGCGGGCACAATGGCTTGATATTCTACCCAGAGATTTTTAAGTCTAGTGTAGTATTCTGCCACACTAGTGTTCCCTTGTGAAAGTGTAGCAATTTCCCTATGCAAGTCATAGGTCCTAGACTCATCTATTTTATCAAATCTTTCTTTTAAGTCTTCCCATATCTCATATGCTGTCTCTGCATATAGTACTCCACACAATAAGCTATTAGAGACAACATTCATTAGCCAAGCTCGAACAACAAAGACGACTGGCCCCACTGTTCCCACCATTCCATCCCATACTGATTTTTAGTACAGTTTCCATTCACAAACCCTAGTTTATTTCTTCCAAGAAGAGCAATCCTTATTGACTTGCTCCAGACTGTATAATTTTCAGAGCCAAGTAACTGAAAGGATATTAAGGAGGCACCACTAACATCAGAGGCTTGTAAAAATAGAGGATGGTTGTGGTCAAGAGTAGTGGATTTAGAGGTACTAGCCACCAAACCCCTAGAATAGTACAATTCCTCCATCTTCTGAGGAACTACTCTCAATGTGAGGATCTCATACTATCAAGCTGAGAACACGCCTTTAATAGTTTTATCAAGATAGGTGTTACCATATGAGTGGAACAAGAGACATGCACACTTCAGAAACCAAGAATAAGAACCAGTATACACAAACAAGATCTGAACAAGATTTCAAAGTACAAGATACCTCAGATCGAGACACACATAACACTTGATGATTTACTCAGATCTGGACGCATGCACAGTCGCCAGGATAGTCGGCTCTGATACCATGTTGGAATCCGACACCGCCGATTAACGCAATCACTAGTGCGAGAAGGTGATATCGGTATGTTCCTTTTGATGTTTCTCAAGACTGTGTTCTCTTGTTTTTCAGAGAGGACACTTCTATACGCATGAGAAGGCTACCTAATGCAGGGTCGAACATATTCATCATCTCCATTAATGGAGGAGAAAGCTTTTACAGAAGAGTACTCGTGAAGATTTAAGCTTCCTGAGGAAGATAAGAGAAGAGAAGTCTCGAATATTCTATCTCTCTAACCTAACTGAAGAGAAGAGTTATGCCCTAATATAAAGTGGGCGTTTCACCTTGGGCTGGCCTTTAATGGGCTGACCTTTATTTTGGGCCAGACTTATTAAAGGCCAGTGACCATAACAAGAATAGCCAAAAACAGAAATATACATCAGTATATACAACTTATACATGGGCCTTTATCCTTTGGTTTTAACACATACTTTGTTTTGCTTTGCTTGTTTTGCCTGATTATGCTTTGTTTTGAGCCGAGGGTCTCGCGAAAACAGCCGCTCTACCTACCAAGGTGGAGGTGAGGTCTGTGTACATTCTACTCTCCTCAGACCCCCACATTGTGGGATTTCACTGGGTATGTTGTTGTTGTTGTTGTAAGTGCATGAACTTGGAAGAAGAAGAATCTTGATATGGAGATTAGAAAGTGGGAACTAGAATCTCAGCAGAAGATGTAACTAATATTTTCAGCTGGCATTTCCTGTACAACAAGTACAAACACATTGTCTTTTGTAACTTGGAGTGGACCCTTGGAGCACCTCTGCTGACTGGTGTAATGCGACCAACCTGTTAGTCTCCGAGCCATTTCTGAGGTAAAATGTCCTTGAGATCTTTTATGTAGATGGTAATTAAATTTATTGACATACATGAGAACATTAAGAGGGACAGTCATACAGAAGTAGCAGCAGGACATTGGGACTTTATAATGCCTAGGTGTTGTTCGTGGGCATTGCTGTACGTTCTGTTTGAGTACATGGGATTACAGGGACGAACCCAACTAATTTTATTCGAGGGGGCTAGTATTATATTATACAAATTTGTGAGTATTTTTTACCAATTGTTAATATAATAGTAATAGAATAAAAAATTGTTGGGGTCTATAGCTCCGATAGGAGGAGGGAGGCTTCGGATGAGTACCAATGATAATTTTGCAAATGATAATTTTCCATGTGCTCTGTCATCTTTGTGTTCTAACATCACTCAGAGGAGCTGCTTTTCAATTAAACACGTGTGCAACTGCAGTCACTGTAATAGAACCAATTCAGCCACAACATGTGAAAATTCTGTTTTGATGGGATATGCCAGAGACAATATCTGGTAATCACAACATAAGTTGATTGATTGCTTGCTAAGTGCTCACACTCTTTAAAAATGATATTGCATCCATGTCGGATGTTGACACCTAATTTTAACCCTCTCGTTCAGTTACTAACAATAAAATTATACTAATTTTTTAAAAATAATTTTTAATAATTTTATAATAATAAAATGCGACAATAAAACATTAATGCAGGCACAAATAAGCAATTTAATAATGACATCACGTCTTACGAAGAGGTATTAAGTACTTTGAGTCTCGCGCCCGCATTTATCGATTTTAAGCCCTATCATAATTCTATTGATTTTAACAAATCCAATAATAATAAACACGTGAATAAATAAATAATTTAACAATGACGTCACGTCAAATAGCACAGTCGCATTTATTAATACGCAAGGCAGTTTCACAATTATGATTTGTAATTTAAATTAATCTAATACATGCGTTTTAATAGCGTCGCATTTATAAAAGCATTAAGCAATCCTTAAATGTCATATCCGCATTTAACATTTAAATAATTTAGTAATAATCTAAACCCCATTCAATTTTAATTTAACATCGCAAAACACTCATAATAAATAAGATTTTAACGGCGTCGCATTATAAAATATTAAACACTAATTAAATAGCACGCCCACATTTATTAATGTAATAATAAAAATCCAAGCTAAAACTAATAAAACACCTAGGGATGTATTTAAATAATTTAATTAAACCTAATATTAAATAATACACCTAAAACTAATACCCAATTAAAATCTGCCCAACCTCATCGTTCAGCCCACACCAGCCTTTCAACCCGCGCCAAAACCACTGGCCCAAACGCCTACCCTTATCTCTCACCTCTGCAGCCTCATCTCCCTCGTCCCTCAACCCTAGAAAGGCAAAAGAAAAAAAAAAGCCTAACCTAAAAGCTTACCCGCCGCACCCCTCCAAACTTTTCATAACGAAATCCATTCCAAAATCGCCCATAAATCCCAGAAAATCGACTCTAAATCATCACAAAATCAACTTCAAAATATCAAACCTTCCTTAACCAAACCATACCCAAAATATACCCCAATCTCACGCTAAAAAAAGGGTTGTCCAAATCAGTACCAAATGAAGACCAAATCGTCTATCAAATCAGCCCAAAATTATCATCAAAGGTTTACCAAGTTTAGAACCCGAGATTGAGGCTATAAATTGAGCGTTTTTTACACATGCAAAAACATCAACAAGAATCGGGAAAAGACAACAAGAACAGAAAACTAAACTCTTTATTTTCACACAACCCAGCAAAAAAATCGTCTAAGCTTTGCTTCCCCTTCGAATCGCATAGCAGCCCTAACTCGGAGTGGATCGAGGACTTGATACGCTGCCTCGGTTCGCTGTCCGGAGAAGGTAAATCTATCACCCCTTTCCGTCTTGAATTCCATTTACTGTTTGTGTGTTTTTTTACTGATTAAGTATACATTAATGGTTGTTTGTGTGTGCTGAATTGACTATCCAAACCTGTTAGTTAAAGGAAATCATTACTGATGTTCGCGACTGCAATAGCCAATGTGGCTCGGATAATATATGGCGTTAGTAGTATATTTATATATGGCCACTGAAACCTTCTTCATCCCCTCTTTATGATTTAAGTTCTCTATGAGTAATTGCCTGAATGTTTAGTTTAGCTAAGTAAGATCGGGGATAATACGTATAGGTTCTAGGCTTTTCTCGATTGATATGTTGTGAAGGATTAAGCAGGATATTGTGGTATATTGTGCTCCAAAATAAATGTTCGATTAGCTTGCTTTGATCGACTCGAGCATTTCAGCCTGTAGTTGTTGTTTAAAGTTGCTCTTGATCTAGTGTATTGAGTATGTTAATCTCGAATGGCACGATATAGACAACACCTAGCAAAATCTTCTTGACCAATATTTGAATGTTGTATTAATACCATGTTAAAATTAAGGACAAAGGGTTTTTAGCATCGGTTGAATGAACCAAAACCAACTGGGTACTGGCATTATAAATATTACTCTAGTTATGGAAGTCTCGGCTTATGTTTAAGATGTATCTATACTGTCATTTACTTATTTCTGAATTCTCATAATTGGAGATAATCCGGGATTATATCAAGGAAATTCGTGTGTTAATCTACTTGTACACTGTCAAGTGGCTGAATGATCGACATAGGGTACATTCGGCCTTGAATCCACAACCTATTTGCCTTATCATGTTTCAAGAAAAATGTTTGCAACTGGTCCTGCGTATGTGTTCTGTTAATCATAGTAGGTCCATTTAATATCATGTCAAAGCGAGGCTAGAATCATGTTATGTGTGCCTTGGATTCACCCATTTTATCTCCTCATCTCTGTAGTCTATGTGCAATCTGGAATAAGCCTATGTGTTACACTTCCTCACTGTCTTCCGCATGTCAATAGCAATTGGGCTAAGCCCATCAACTTGACTGCTTCCTGACTACTACCACTGATATGAGCCTCCCGATTAAATATCTTTTCCCTGTTTAAATTTGCTTAAATTTGTGGTGTCTCCAGTATTTGATTTTAAACTTTAACCTCCGCATATATTTTAACTTATGTGCACATGTGGGCTAATTTATACATACGAATATTTCAAAAGTTAGGATGTTTACTAATTCCTGATCTTCTCTTATTTGTTTTTACATGAAACGCACCGGAGCAACAAAGAGTCTCATGGTGAGACTCATCGTGGCAAGCGGGAAGACTCACATCTATGTGCATTTATCTTTACTCCAGAAATTCCAAGCCGCAGGCGAAATTACATCGCCATCCTTCGAGTCATCTTTATTGTTTTCCTACCCCACCCCATTCATTTATTGTAATATAATTGTCTAACATTACGCTGCTAGTAAGACACTTGGGATAGTTAAACATTGAAGCAATTAATTAGAAGATAGCTTCCCCTTCTTAAGTTATAGGAAACCATTTAATAATTTTCACTCGCATAATTATTTAGCTAACATGAGAAACCCATTTTGCTATAAATCCTTATTAGCGTTAACGTTAGATAATTATTTAAATCATAGGTTGCTAGCATAATAGCCATTTTGCATCCTATCTCATAAATAAATATTCTGTCATAATAAACTTGCATTATTACTCCTATTATACACAACATATAGGCTATAGCTAATATAGTATTTAGGTACCTTAATGACATATTTTTTCAAAATTAACTCTGTCTTTTATACACAAATCTTGCAATTTTTTTAAAAAAAGAAGAATATATCTTATACCTTCAAATTTCTTTTACTTAAATGCTTTTGAACATGCCTTTTCTTAGCATAATAATTAACCTATGTTTGAACGGACAACCGCAAGTTAGCGGATCTTAGAGGGTGTCTAATCCCTTCCCTCTAGATTAATGAAGAACCCTTGCCCAGAATCTCACACTAGTTTTGCAGACCTAAAAAATGGAGTTAATGTTAACTTTAACATAGTTGACATTCAGGTGTCCTAATTCACCCAAATTAATTAGGCGGCGACTCCGCGAACCCTTTAGCACTTTTAGCATCTCTTTAACCGTTTAGCACCCCCTTTAAACATCTTAGCACCTTTTAGCATTTTTAACATTTTATTTTATTTTCTAACATTATTTATTAAGCAGGATTCACTAAAATAATGTCGCGGTCGGAAAAGGGCGTGACAGAAATGGCGACTCCGCTGGGGATTAAGGTTCTGAACCACAACAGACCTAGGGTTATTATTTGGCATTATTTTTGCATTTAATTTTGTGTGCTGTATTTTGTTTTATTTATTTTAATTGCTACTTGCTTTACTGCTTTCCTTAAACTGGCATTCCGCTCATATTTCTTCCACTCTGGAAAACTCACACTATCACATACTCACGCGCTGGTGTGCTTCGCGCACCCGCAAATTTCTTCAAATATCCAAATTTTAAGAGAGTGCGTCATACGCGAGTTAGATCGGTTCGTCGATCACCGCGTAGCCTTCTCACTGAGTTGTCCGCTCGGGAACTCAAGGCCTAGTAAAGTCAAATCTTAGAAACTTAGGATAGAGCTATACCACCACTTATTTTAAGGCATGCATGCATTTACCCTAGGTGGGTCAGTCCTTGGCATTGACACCACAATTAGGAAGACACCAAATTGGTCAACGGGTTTTTACAACCCCGAGGCCCAATAGCATATTATGTGTTGCATAAGTCATGATAAACGAAACCAAGCCTAAAGTTGAAATGCCTAAGTTGGAAAATGCATACTTATTTTTTGTATTATTTATTTTAGATGGAACCTATCCCTCAGATCAGAATGGTCAATGAGATTCCAAGTAAATTGAGGACGTGGTGGTCGAAATTCGACTTGGGTAGTCAGATGGAAATCAGAAGGAGGTTGGGATGTCTCATCTCATTATTCGAAATCTCTCACGATCAGCATTTGGTCAGAGCATTGATCCAATTTTGGGATCCGGATCGAGTCGCCTTCAAATTTAGGGATTTCGAGATGACCCCCACCTTAGAAGAAGTCAGCTATTTTACTACTTTAGCATATCATGACAGAAAACCAGGTATTACGCATGGCCAGTCGGGGAAAAAACTCCTCCGTTATTTGGGTTTAAAGAATACCAGAGAATTGCGTTGCTTTGAAAACAATTGGGTTTCTCTAGACTACCTGTACGAGAGATATGGTTGCCGAGACGGATACAAGTTGTTTAAAAATGAATTTTGCTGCACTGCGGACCATCGAGAGTTAGCGCCCTATTGCATTTGCTATGGCTTTCCTAGTGGACTCTTTTATTTCCGCCGAGCATGAAAAGATTAGTACATGCATATGTTCGAGTTAGAGCAGTTGTTCGACGGTTGGTGACAAACGGCCACTTTGACGCCATGATTTTGCGTAACTATTTAGAGCCTTGAATAGATGCAAAAGGGGTGAATCAAGCTTCTTTGAAGGCAATAATCTTATCTTACAGATGTGGGCAATAGAACATTTCTATCAGTGTTCAAACATGACCGATGTATGCTACAGCGCAGACAACAAGATCTCCACCTTTTATGAAAGAACAAAGCGTTATGTGTCACCAGTCGGCATAGAGGATTGGTACAAGTACTTAGCATCTCGCAGTAGCAGTCAGATTCAATGGAAGTATTCATTGCTTCATATGGTCAAGAGGGTATACTTGAGACATAAGGGACTTTATTATATCAGATTTATAGGTCTAAAGGGACTGCAACCATATGCTCCACTACATGTACTCCGACAGTTTGGCCATACGCAGGAAATTCCTCTCATACCGATACGCAGGCCTCCAAATCCATTTCGACCGTAATTCATCGCTCCTGCCAAACGGATCGCTTGGCGAATGTCATCATATTGATCAAATGGAAGTTGGGAAGGACCAAGCAGGGGTCTCTCCAGAGTATCAAGCATGGTTCTAGACCGCACATAATATAGTTCAGAAGGGGAGCAAGGCATTGAAGACATTGGTGCGAGGAACAGAATAAAGGATAATCAACTCAAAGATAAGGTCATAACCTCAGACATGTGGGTCCTAATGCACAATGCAGTACAGTACTTGGAACAGGCAGGGGCTATACCGAAGAAAACCAAAGCTTCACCATCACGTCGGCGACTTAGTTATAAGCTTTTGATGTTTTATTGTTATTTCAATAAATTGCAACTTATTCCCGATTAAAGCATTTCAATCTAAGGGCTTGGATTTTTATTATCATGATCTTGCATATGTGACGTTTAGGCCTACCCCTAATTAGGACCCACCTGCAGCGTGACAATTTATGTGCAAATTGTTATTCGCCTTTAAAATCATGTGCTAACGCAGTTTGTTGCATTTTTTAGTAGGATTTATTACCTCCCCCCAAAAGGTCGGTTCGTATTTGATTCAACAATGTCAGAGCATCCACACTTTACCAGGTCCAAGGCACGAAATGATGACATGACTGGCTCGGGGGCGTCTGAGCCAAATGGTTTGGGAATTATTCCGCCGCTGAAATGTAACCTTCGTAAGGAGAAATGTCACTAGTCAAGAAGAATGCATCGCACAACTACTACAACAAATTGCCGACATGCAGGTTGAGATGGAAAGACTACGGAATCTGACAAACTTATCCATTAGTTTGAATACCCCTATACCAGAGCAAAGGGCCACTACCTCACAAACTATCCCGGATCGACCTCCACCACCACATATCTCACAAAACTCCCCACAAAGACTATCGGTTACCGATCAAACTATTCCTCGCCCAGCCAATCCTCAACCCCACCCTCAAAATGATCCTCTTACTACCCATATATCTCAGCCCCCGCCTGCTTACTTCACCCCAATCAGCCCGAATCGCCAGACTAACCAATACCCACACACCATGCCCATTACCAGTCCCAACAAACAACCCAGACCACTAACATACACATCAGAAACCCAGCCTTTTACCGTCCCTGTGCTCCCCCAGGAAACGGATCATTACGAGGAAATGGAGAGAGAAGCTCGAGCCAAAATGGACGAGGACGTGGCCAAAGAAATTCATAGCTTAAAAGAAGTTGTTCGGAGCATGCGATCGGATAAGGGTCATGAAGGATTAGATTACGAGGATCTTTGCATGCATCCAGATGTGAGCTACCCGCAGGTACAAGCGTGCCCAAGTTTGATTTATTTGACGGGAAGGAACCCCGCGCACACTTGAGGTCATATTGTGACAAGTCGACGGAGTAGGAAAGAACCCAAAGATCGTTATGAAATAATTCATTCAAGTTTGACCGGCGAGACATTAGATCGTATACCACCAGACCCGCGAAATGGCATACCGGAATGCATCGCCCAAGACTTTGTGGAGCGATTCTGTGTTTAATACGTAAACCGTCAGAGATGATTTTATTTGATGAAGTTGGAAAAGAAGTCTACGGAGACGTTTAGAGAGTACACCATGAGATGGCGTTCAGAGGTAGCAAAAGTACAACCACCCATGGTGGAAAGTGAGATGACCACTCTATTCGTACAATCTTTGAAGGACGCAACCTACTATGAGCGAATGATAAGCGTCATCGGATGGAATTTTGCGGAAGTTGTCAGGATGGGAGACTTCGTGGAGGAAGGTATTAAAACTGGTAGGATTACGAATTTAGCAGCATTACAGGCAACTAATAAGGAAATTCAGTCAGGGACAATCGGGAGTGCTTCACAAAAGAAGAAAGAGACAGTTTCCCCTTCCATGTTTATACAAAAACGTAAACCAGAAGCATTCATAACATACCAAAACTCATCCTATCAAACCCCATACTACCACACAAGTAACCAAAACTTCACACCTCAATATACACCTGCCCCATACCCCAACTACCACACACATCCTATATATAACGCTTCCCAAACACCCATTTATCCTGCCCCGCATCGACCCGCCCATCAAGCCCGCCAACAAAATAGAGCGCCCAATGCACCCAGACCAAACACAAATTTTGAAGGAAGACCACCCAAAGTTCGCACCCCACTAGCTGAACCCATACCCCAAACATACGAAAGGCTGCGAGCTGCAGGCTTGATCCAACCGATTCCAGGAAAGATTCCTAACCATATCCCAAGATGGTATGATGAGAATAAGCGTTGCGTGTATCACTCCGATAGCCCAGGGCATGACACTGAAAGTTGCTACTCCCTTAGGGACAAAATCGAAGCGTTGATTAAAGAAGGGGTAATTCAGCTGAAGGATCCTACCCCAAACGTGCATGATAATCCCTTGCCAAACCACGGCGATGCCAATGTGCACCTGATAACCTTAGATGAGAAATACAACTTGGAGGGAACCATCCGATCAGTTCGAGTTGAAGGAAGAGCTGAACCTTCTACTTTCGTCGCCCCTGTTGCCAATATTCGAAAGAAAGCAGTATTTGAGCTGGAAAGGGCGCCGCCGAAATATAAGGATTCAATCACAGTTGCTCAGATGCCCGGATGGGAGCCGCCAATCAGAGTAGATCGCAGAGAAATTGGGAAGCAAGCCATATAAGTTACCGCTGCAGGTATAACCAGGTCAGGGAGGTATTACACACCTGTGGAGGCAGCCAGGGAGGTACCACAAAAGAAACCCGTGACAGAGGCTGAAGTTGAGGAGTTTTGGAGGAAGATGCCCACTAAGGAATACTCTGTCGTGGAGCAGTTGAAGAAAACATCAGCACATATCTCTCTATTTTCACTGTTAATGTATTCGGCCCCACACATGATTGCGTTAATAGAGGTACTGAAATATGCATATGTTCCAGAGGGTACAACAGACGAGAACTTGGCAGCTTTAGTCGGACAAGTGCTAGAGGCCCGCAGAATCGCCTTTCACGATGATGAGTTACCTGCTGGCGGCATCAGACACAATCTTGCATTGAATATCACCATCCAGGTCACAGACAAGATTGTTTCGACAGTGCTGATTGACGGAGGCTCGGCCGTCAACATTTGTCCCATGATGACGCTGCTGAAATTGGGGACAGACTGCAAGAAAATTCGTAAAAGTCATATCAGGGTCAAAGGTTTCGACGGAGTCCATAGGGGTGTCGAAGGCGAAATTGATCTCACGCCGACGGACACGCAATCGTTGTGGAATTTCAAGTATTGGATATTGCTACATGTTACAATCTGTTGATAGGAAGGTCGTGGATTCACGAGGCTGGTGCAGTCCCATCCACCTTGCATTAATGCCTAAAGTTTATATGGAATCACCGTGAAGTAGTAGTATTTGAGGATAAAAAGGGAAACATCAACACCGATTATGCAGTCCCTATCATAGAGGATGTAAAACAATTGGACTATTCGGTCTTTCATGTTAATGAGATCAAGAGCGCCAGCAGGGTCAGGCCGTTGCAGCTGCCACGTTCTCTCACAATGGTAGCCAAAGAAATTCTAAGAAATGGGTACGAGCCCGGTAGAGGTCTTGGATTCGGTATGAAGGGGATCACAAAGCCTATCCAGTTTTTTGGGAAGGACACTTTTGGTTTGGGGTACCATCCCACCTCGAAAGATTTGGTGACTGCGAACCTACGGAAAAAGGGATACATTCCCTTGCCTATGCCCATTCCGCCCCTGAGTCAGTCATTCGTCAAAGCCTGCACCATCCATATGCTTAAAGAAGATGACCCAGAGGATCTTGCAGCAGGGTTCCAGAATCTGTTCGTAGGTGAAGATGAAGCATATTGTTGTTGATGCGCGAAAAGATGTACACACTTTAACGCAAGTGCACGCTATCGTGACAAGTAATATAGTCTTGGTAAGACCGAATATCGTCCACAAGGATTAGTGTTCAAGTACCAATTATCTACCTTTTGGTATCTATTTGGTAACCGATATTTGATTTTGTTGTTTATAACTAACAATTGTAAATACTAATTAACTATGTGTTTACTTCAGTAGTGATGGAAATAGGGCTTCCACGTCTCCTCAACTATCCGCTTATATTATTTATTAATGCAATGAATTATGGTTCCTCTTCTTTTGGAGCTAGCAGGTTTACTAAATCGTTTTATACTCCCGTTAAGGCTATATAAACACTCAACCCCAAGACGCTCCTTTCTACCTTTCTGATAAGGATGACTCTATAGGAGGATTAAGACCAAAACCTAGTTAACCGTCACGCTACGCAGAAAATTAGGTGTTTAAACCTCTCATTAACGCTACATAAGTAATTGAAGTATTTTCATCCCCAATCCAAAATATGTCTACCCAACTTACAGCATATTCACAACCTCCTCCTTTCGAAGTTTGATTAGAAATCATATAAATAATGATAATTAGTGATCAATTAATTACCAAGCATTCAAAGCAATTATTGGGTAAATCTCAACAATAAGAAGAATAACCATAAACATGCATCAATTCATAACATAAGTTTCTAGTGATTTGACATGAAAAACCCTATAATGGAATTAGTTCCTAGCCATTGACATGACAAGAACTAATTCAATATCCAACATAAAAACTGAAAGTAAAGTAAAGAAAAGAAAAGAAAATTACTAAATTAAGGTCTCCAATCTTCAATCCAAGAATCTTGTGTTTGTGCCAGAAAGGGAACCCTTGAAAACTGCCTAGGGTTCTCCTTTTATAGGCTCAAAACCGCCTCTAACTTTTCCTTCAGGCCGCCTGTAAATTCGCTCAAAACTCGATTTTCCGCGCCGGCCATGCGTTCGCTATCAGCGCCACGGAATCTCGTTGTTACGTGATTTGGCGCCGCTACCGCACTCGCCGTTTCAGAGGCCGCGCCGCAACTTCGCGCTTACGATATTGGCGCCGCGCCCGTTCTCGATCGCAGGAGGCGCCGCGCTGGCCCGTGTTCGTGCCTCGTTCGCCACTTTCTCTGCTTTTAAGCTCTGGAACCTCCACTTTTGCCCTCTTTTTGCTCCTTTTCCGCCATTGGACCATTTTAACCACTTTGACTCAAAAGAAAGAAAACCTATCCTAATACGACACATATTTGTACAAAAAGGGACAAAAGACTAACTAAAAATGACTCGAAAAGTGTATATAAAATACACCGATCAGTTGTATGATCACAGGGGATCACGAGGAAGAGCCCACCATTTGGGATGCAGAGCATGGATACAACCTGAATAATTGGACTTGCACCCCTGTCCTGACCTTCCGAGGAGCTTGGTAGAGTTTATGATAGTTCTAGCAATGTGACTTTATATCTAAAAAGAAAAATAGACCTGCATTTACGTTTCTTTAATATGTTTTTAATCTCGCATTTTCGCTTTCATCATAAATTCCAGGATATTTTTGCTGCTTTAAAACTTGCTTGTGTTAAAATTAAATTTTTTATGCATTATTCTTTCAGCGATCATATTAATAAACATGTCGATAGTGCGAATATGACATGTAATGAAACCAGCGAACAAAGTTCAAATGGCGAGTATAACCCCGAGAAACAGGAAGAATGTCCGCAATCAGAGCTTAGCCAAGAGCTGGAAAACTTTGAGAATAGGCCTAAACCGAATTTAGAAGAAACTGAGTTGATAAACTTAGGCGATGAGCGAGTTGTGAAAGAGACTAGGGTCAGTGCCCACCTAAATGTCACACAGAAGAAAGAGTTTATTGAGCTCCTGAAATAATACACCGACGTGTTTGCTTGGTCGTATGACGACATACCAGTTTTGAGTACGGATATCGTCGCACACAGGTTGCCTATTGAGCCATCTTATCTTCCCATAAAACAAAGGCCAAGAAAGATCAAACCAGACATGAGTTTGAAGGTCAAAGAGGAGGTGTCTAAACAGTTCGACGCAAAGGTAATTCGGGTTGCAAAGTACTCTACTTGGTTAGCAAATATCATGCCGGTAAAGAAGAAAGATGGAAGGGTCTGAGTCTGCGTGGATTATAGGGACCTCAACAGAGCTAGCCCGAAGGATGACTTTCCTCTTCCAAACATTCATATACTCATCGATAATTGTGTGAAGCATGAACTACAGTCGTTCGTCGACTACTTTGCTGGTTATCATTAGATCCTTATGGCAGAGGAGGACGCAGAAAAGACAATATTCACTACCCCGTGGGGGGTGTACTATTATCGAGTAATGACGTTCGGTCTCAAGAACGCGGGCGCTACCTACATGAGAGCATGACTACCATCTTTCATGACATGATTCATAAGGAAATTGAAGTCTATGTGGACGATGTCATCATCAAATCGCGAAATGAGGCCATTCGCGAACTCAAGAAATTCTTTGAGCTACCGAGACAAGATAATCAAATCAATCTCGCAGTGTGCATTTGGCGTCAAGTCAAGGCTGGTTTTATAGTGAGTAGAAGAGGGATTGAGCTAGACCTTCAAAATAAAAGTCATCCAAGAATTACCTCCTCCAAAAGCGTAAAGCGACGAATGAGCTTCCTCGGTCGCCTCAACTACATCAACAGTTCATAGCTCGCCACCGTGATATGCGAGCAGATATTCAAATTGTTGAAAAAGGATGCAAATACCAAATAGACAATGATTGTCACAGCTTTGATAGAATCAAAGAGTACCTTTCTAATCCGCCGCTTTAGTACCGCTGTAACGGGAGACCTTTGCTACTCTATTTGTCCAGATTAGAAAATGCCTTTGGACGCACGCTGGGCAACACGATGAAATAGTGAAAAGGAGCGTGCCATATATTATTTGAGTAAGAAGTTCATAGTGTAAGCTCGTTACACTCTACTAGAACGCACGTGTCGCGATTAACTCGGGTCGCCGTAAATTCAGGCATTATCTATCAACATACACCACTTATCTTATTTCGAGGATGGACCCGCTTAAGTATATCCTTCAGAAGCCCATGCCCACCGAAAAACTAGCAAAATGACAAATTATGTTGAGCGAATTTGATATCGTGTACGTCACACAGAAAGCCATAAAAGGGCAGACATTAGCTGATCATCTTGCTCAGAACCCGGTCGATGAGGAATATGAGCCCATTCGAACCTATTTCCCTGATGAGGAGGTATTGTTTGTCGGAGAAGATATCACGCAGAGTACCTGTGTCGAGGATGTTCTTTGACGAGCGCAAACTTCGCGGAGTTGGCATTGGAGCGCTTTGGTTTCGTAAACAGTCAAGATTATCCGATCTCCGCAAAGCTCAGATTTCCATGCACCAACAATATGGCAGAATATGAAGCTTGCATATTGGGACTCAGAATGGCCGTAGATATGAATATACAAGAGTTACTGGTCATAGGTGATTCAGACTTGTTGATCCATCAAGTACAGGGTGAATGAGCAACCAAGAATATGGAGATACTCCCCTACCTGCATTGTGTGAAGGAATTGCAGAAGAAGTTCAGCAATATAGGATTTAAGCATGTCCCAAGGATCCAAAATGAATTCGCTGATGCATTGGCAACCTTATCCTTCATGATTCAACATCCGGACAAGAATTACATCGATCCGATCACAGTGAGTGTGCTGGAACAGCCGGCTTATTGCTCTCATATAGATGAAGAAATTGACGGGAATCCATGGTACCATGACATCAAAAGATACATCAAAGCAGGAGAGTATCCGGAAGGCATAACCAACATTCAGAATAAAACACTCCGAAGATTAGCAAACCATTTCTTTTTTAATGGGGAGGTCAGATACCGGCGACTCCAGATCTGGGCTTACTGAGATGTGTCGACGCTCAAGAGGCGAGCAAGCTAGTAGAAGAGATACACGGAGGAACATGTGGACCTCATATGAACGGCTTCACTTTGGCGAAAAAGATTCTGCGAGCAGGTTATTTTTGGATGACGATGGAAACATATTGTATCCGTTTTGTGCAAAAATGTCGGCAGTGCCAGATTCATGGGGATTTGATTCGAGTACCTCCAAATGAACTTAATGTGACAAGTTCTCCTTGGCCATTCACAGCTTGGGGCATGGATGTCATCGACCCTATCGAACCCGCTGCCTCAAATGGGCACAGATTCATCCTTGTAGCAATTGACTATTTCACTAAATGGGTAGAAGCATCATCACACAGATCAGTGACGAAGAAGATGGTAGTCGACTTCGTTCGCAACAACATCATTTGACGATTTGGAATTCCTGAGTCGATTGTAACCGATAACGGAACCAATCTCAACAGTAACTTGATGCGTGAGATATGTGGGAATTTTAAGATCACTCACCATAATTCCACTGACGACTCGACGAACGGAGCAAAGAGTTAGCCAACAAGAACATCAAGAGGATATTGCAAAGATGATTAGCAACTACAAACATTGGTACGAGCATTTGCCTTTGCACTTTGGGTTATCGCACCACAATCCGGACTTCCACCGGCAACGCCATATCTTTTGGTCTATGGAATGTAAGTCAGGCTACCAAAGCAGAGGTGGAATTACCATCGCTGAGAATTATCCAAGAAGCCGAGCCGAGCGGCGAACGGGTACAAGATCGTTGCGAGCAACGCCGACGATTTAAAAAGGTTGAATGCAGTATGTCATGAGCAGCTTTATCAGAACAGAATGGCTAGAGCTTTTAACAAGAGAGTAAGACCAAGGTTATTCAAACCGGGACAATTGGATTTGAAACGCATATTTCCGAATCAAAGTGAAGTTAAAGGAAAGTTCGCACCTAATTGGCAAGGGCCCTACATGGTTCATCGAGTATTAAGTGGAGGAGCTCTAATCTTAGCTGAGATGGATGGCGAAGTATGGCCTAAAGCTATCAACGCAGATATGGTAAAGAGATATTACGTTTAAGAGCATTTGTTTTCCATGTAATCCCCTTTACATTGTAAAAAGTTGCATTCCCTCGGTGGGATATGCATAGAGCCCATATAGGGTCTCGCCGCTTCAAATTAGAAAACCCCCTTTACTTGTAAATGAACTACGTCATGACCTGATTCCCTCATGGGGATACGTAGGCGGCCTAAATCGGTTTCGGTCACACCATTAGGAATTTTCCCATTGGCCAGCGTACAACAGAATGTGTTTGGTTATTCCAAAAGTAATATGAGCAATTCCCGCCAGAGTTAAGTCTCGCCCACGCGCCCGCATAACGAAACTGGGACAATTTTATGCACCATAAAGAGATCATAATAAGGACTCCAAAAGATGCTCGTTTGGTCAGAATACGTGCCATATTCGGTAAATTCGACAAGGCTTTTTGCACTTTATACGCATGTCATATAAATGTTTATTTCTAAAGATGTTTTGTGCATACCTCATGAAAATGTTCCGTTCTGAAAAATACTTTTGGAACGCTACCAAACATCTCAAAAAGATCAGACAGGGGTTACAGGTTCAAACAAATCAGGTGCATGGACAGAAAGGACCAAGGCCGCAAAGTCAATACGAATCGACCCCCCCCCCCTCCCAAAACTCACAAATTTTCTTCGAGCGCAGGTTTCTTCATATTAGCAGAAGAAGAAAGCGACATCGACGATCAACAATCAAAGTTCAAAATCCACAACAAAGAGCATCATCAACACGTCTAGGCAACAACGTCATCAACATTACGTCCACGCAACGATGTCAGCAACAACACATCTATGCAACGACGTCATCAGCAACACGTCCAGACAACGACGTCATCAACAACACGTCCAGGCAATGACGTCATCAGCAACACGTCCAGGCAACGACGTCATCAGCAACACGTCCAGGCAACGACGTCAGCAACAACACGTCTATGCAACGACGTCATCAGCAACACGTCCAGGCAACGACGTCATCAGCAACACGTCCAGGCAATGACTTCATCAAGAATACGCCCGCATAACGACGCTAACAAAGAACACGCCCGCATAACGACGCCAAGAAGAACACGCCTACCAACGACGCCATCAAGAACATGTCCAGTGCAACGACGCCAAGAAGAACACGCCCGCATAACGACGCCATCGCGATTATACGCCCAGTAACGACGCCAAGCAGAAGACGCCTAGGCAATAACGCTATCGCATTATACGCCCGTGCAACGACGCCAAGAATAACACGCCCAGTGCAACGACGCCATCGATTATACGCCCAGTGCAACGACGCTATCAACACGCCCAGTGCAATGACGTTACGCGATTATGTTCGCTCAACGGTTATCGCATTACGTCTACGCAACGACGCCAACAACAATACGTCCAGGCAACGACGTCATCAGCATTACGTCCACGCAACGACACCATCAACATTTCATCTACACAATGACGACATCAACAATCGCAACGCGTCCGTGCAAGGAAGAAAGTCACAGCATATTGCAGCATCACATCAACACAACGAGCATCACATTTTTACTCACACAGTTACATTGCTTTTAAAATTATGCATCATCATTTTGCCTCAACAGTTATGCACTAACCGTTTGTTTAAATCTTAGCATGCAGGAGCACATCGTGGATTTTCTCTTACAGCGAACCGGGACAATTTGTTAGGGGGTCAATCTTCCCAACGAATGGCAGAAGCGGCCTCGAGCGTCGGTCCACTCATTCCACATCACCAATAAACCCAACAGCATCATAAGTCGATACCGGTACACCCTTAAGTTCAAGCTAGTTTATTTTTATTTTTAAACATCACGTCGACCCAGTGTCATCATAAATCGACACTGGACAAATTTTGAGTCCGCATTAGCCCACCTTGGTGTTTAACCATGGTAGCCCAGTGTAGTCATAACTCGACACTGGGACAGATTTTGAATTTTGCGTCAGCCTTGTATTAATTGCCCAACATTTTTTAATTCTGAGGATCGAGACAAAATTGGCTATAAGTCAACGTCTTTGTCTGAAGACTCTCCCATCATCTCCATACAAAGAGGGACAAGTTGTTGACACCCAATTTTGACCCTCCCGTCCAGTCACTAACAATAAAATTACACTAATTTTTCAAAAATAATTTTTAACAATTTTATAATAATAAAATACGACAATAAAACATTAATGCAGGCACAAATAAGTAATTTAATAATGGCACCACGTCTTACGAAGAGTATTAAGTACTTTGAGTCTCGCGCCCGCATTTATCGATTTTAAGCCCTATCATAATTCTGTTGATTTTAACAAACCCAATAATAATAAACACGTGAATAAATAAGTAATTTAACAATGACGTCACGTCAAATAGCACAGTCGCATTTATTAATACGCAAGGCAGTTTCACAATTATGATTTGTAATTTAAATTAATCTAATACATGCGTTTTAATAGCGTCACATTTATAAAAGCATTAAGCAATCCTTAAATGTCATATCCGCATTTAACATTTAAATAATTTAGTAATAATCTAAACCTCATTCAATTTTAATTTAACATCGCAAAACACGCATAATAAATAAAATTTTAACGGCATCACATTATAAAATATTAAGCACTAATTAAATAGCACGCCCACATTTATTAATGTAATAATAAAACTCCAAGCTAAAACTAATAAAACACCTAGGGATGTATTTAAATAATTTAATTAAACCTAATATTAAATAATACACCTAAAACTAATACCCAATTAAAATCTGCCCAACCTCATCGTTCAGCCCACACCCCAGCCCACACCCGCAGCCCAACCCGCGTCCCAAACCAGTTGGCCCAAACGCCCCAGTCCTTATCTCCCCCCCCAGCCCAGAGCCTCATCTCCCTCGTCCCTCAACCCTAGAAAGGCAAAAGAAAAAAAAAAAGCCTAACCTAAAAGCTTACCCGTCGCACCCCTCCAAACTTTCCATAACGAAATTCATTCCAAAATCGCCCACAAATCCCAGAAAATTGACTCTAAATCATCACAAAATCAACTTCAAAATATCAAACCTTTCTTAACCAAACCATACCCAAAATATACCCCAATCTCACGCTAAAAAGGGCTGTCCAAATCAGTACCAAATGAAGACCAAATCGTCTATCAAATCAGCCCAAAATTATCATCAAAGGTTTACCAAGTTTAGAACCCGAGATTGAGGCTATAAATTGAGCGTTTTTACACATGCAAGAACATCAACAAGAATCGGGAAAAGACAACAAGAACAGAAAACTAAACTCTTTATTTTCACACAACCCAGCAAAAAAATCGTCTAAGCTTTGCTTCCCCTTCGAATCGCATAGCAGCCCTAACTCAGAGTGGATCGAGGACTTGATACGCTGCCTCAGTTCGTTATCCGGAGAAGGTAAATCTATCACCCCTTTCCGTCTTGAACTCCATTTACTGTTTGTGTGTTTTTTGACTGATTAAGTATAAATTAATGGTTGTTTGTGTGTGCTGAATTGACTATCCAAACCTGTTAGTTAAAGGCAATCGTTATTGATGTTCGCGACTACAATCGCCAATGTGGCTCGGATAATATATGGCGTTAGTAGTATATTTATATATGGCCACTGAAACCTCCTTCATCCCCTCTTTATGATTTAAGTTCTCTATGAGTAATTGCCTGAATGTTTAATTTAGCTAAGTAAGATCGGGGATAATACGTATAGGTTCTAGGCTTTTCTCGATTGATATGTTGTGAAGGATTAAGCAGGATATTGTGGTATATTGTGCTCCAAAATAAATGTTCGATTAGCTTGCTTTGATCGACTCGAGCATTTCAGCCTGCAGTTGTTGTTTAAAGTTGCTCTTGATCTAGTGTATTGAGTGTGTTAATCTCGAATGGCACGATATAGACAACACCTAGCTAAATCTTCTTGACCAATGTTTGAATGTTGTGTTAATACCATGTTAAAATTAAGGACAAAGGGTTTTTAGCATCGGTTGAATGAACCAAAACCAACTGGGTACTAGCATTATAAATATTACTCTAGTTATGGAAGTCTCGGCTTATGTTTAAGATGTATCTATACTGTCATTTACTTATTTTTGAATTCTCGTAATTGGAGATAATCCGGGCTTATATCAAGGAAATTCGTGTTAATCTGCTTGTACACTGTCAAGTGGCTGAATGATCGACATAGGGTACATTCGGCCTTGAATCCACAGCTTATTTGCCTTATCATGTTTCAAGAAAAATGTTTGCAACTGGTCATGCGTATGTGTTCTGTTAATCATAGTAGGTCCATTTAATATCATGTCAAAGCGAGGCTAGAATCATGTTATGTGTGCCTTCGATTCACCCATTTTATCTCCTCATCTTTGTAGTCTATGTGCAATCTGGAATAAGCCTATGTGTTATACTTCCTCGCTGTCTTCCGCATGTCAATAGCAATTGGGCTAAGCCCATCAACTTGACTGCTTCCTGACTACTATCACTGATATGAGCCTCCCGATTAAATATCTTTTCCCTGTTTAAATTTAATTAAATTTGTGGTGTCTCCTGTCACGCCCTTTTCGGCCGCGACATTTATTTTCTAAACTCCTGCTTAGAAGATAAAAATGTTAGAAAATAAAATAAAAGAGCTAAATGTTTAAAAATGCTTAAAAAGGTGTTAAAATGCTAAAAGTACAAAAGGTGCTAAAATGCTAAGGGGTGCTTAAAAAGTGCTAGCATATTAAAAAGTGCTAAAAGGTGCTAAATGCTAGAAATGCTAAAGGGTTCGCGGAGTCGCCACCTAATTAATTTGGGTGAATTAGGACACCTAAATGTTAACTAGTTTAAAGTAAACATTAATTCCATTCTTTATGGTCTGCTAAACTTAATGAGATTCTGGGCAAGGGTTCTTTATTATCCTAAAGGGAAGGGGTTAGGCACCCTAAAGGATCCGCTAACTTGCGGTTGTCCGTTCAAACCTAGGGTAATTGTTATGTTTAAAAATGCGTGTTTTGAAAATATAAGAAATGCTTCAAAATATTTTATAAAAGAAGGCATGTTGAATAAAGTTGTAAGACTAATGCTATAAAGTTTTAAAGTGTGCGTTTATATTGTTTATGATGTAAGCGGTGCCGATTTATGGACTATAGATATGCATTTATCTGTGAAATCAAAAAAGTGGTGCGTTAGTTTTAGATATGCAATTTTAAGGATTAGGCAAAAGATTAGATATAAAATGACAAGCCTAAGATAAATGATTAGAAGTGCATTTAATTCTAAATCATCTTCCCACATTTTATGTTCAAAGACTAATTGAACTAGCTCTCCTATTAATTACAAAGTTAAATAATAAAATTGCAATATACAAATAAAGGCATAAAATGAGGCAATTAGATTTAAAGAGTAAGAGGAGTTGAGACGGATGACAACGTCATCTTGTCCTTGTTTTGTTTAGGAATTTCTGAAGCGGGAATGCGAATGCGGATGTACATAGACGTGGGTTGCCATTTGAAGTAGCTCGTGATGAGTCTCGCCGTGAGACTCTTCATTTTGCTCCGCTGCATTTCATGTAACAAAAGAAAGATAAGGATTAGTATATGCCCACAAATATCGAATCGAAATCTGAAGCATGTAACGCGGCCTAGGCATAATCATCAGATAAGGTTATGCAAATCCGTAAATAAAATAATGCAGTTATATGAAGATGTAATAGTCAGCAAGTAAACTGAATGGGCCTAACTCAGACACGCAAAAACGAGACTTATAGACCCTGGACAGCCTATGTGCAACTTTTAAACGAGGCAGTGGGCTTTGACAAACCCCAATAACTGAGGCTAATTTAATAGTACACGCACAGATGGTGATCGCTGAGGGAAACAGTCAAGTATACACCCAAAATACATATAGTATACCTGCAGATCTGCTGCAGTAAGTGCTCAAATATGTTGTACATACACTAGCAGATGTAGGCAAGAGTGCAGGCAGACGTAAATAAGCCCCAAAACGTAACATTTTCAGTTTCAAAGAAAGACCAATTAATCCTACATGTGATAGAGCTACAAACTGAAGGCGAGATGCAAACAGGGGATATAGTACGACGTGACATAGATAATTCAATATGTTAATGCCAGCATCATTTAGCGACTCAATGACGGGATTCAAAATAGCTGCCAGGACTTCCCGACATCGTGACATTTAAACACTTAGATATGCATATTTGCTTACTAACCAGTTTTAAGATAAACATGATGCGCTAAGATACATATCGCAAAGAAATGCTCACATATGCTGTGAATACACTAGTCAGATGTAAGCAGTAGGCAGAGACAGGGATAAGAAGCAAAACAGGCCAAAGACATAAAAATACGATATACATGTTAATATACTAAATGTATGGGTAATTCAGTTATTATTCAGTTGTAGCAATCGAGAGTAAAGATGCAAATTCAGCTCGTAACTTTCGATTTTTAGAGAAAAGATGGTAAGCCTACACATGATGTGCCGACAAACAAATCAGGAACATGGTGGCCCTGCATGCAATGCATCATCAAGAGGATTTCAAACACACCAACCGCCATGGTCGATGTAAAAGTAAGCTCGACTTCTACGTATGTCCAAACATATCTTTGCCCTTTAAAATGCTTAGAACCTATCTCGATGCACACTTGATATACATTGCAATGAGTACTCACGTAGGTTCAGATATATATGATGTATATATGGAGGCTCTGTTTTCAGATTAAGGAAATAGCCTTGCAGCAAGTTAGCACTTCAACAAACAATAGACAGTACCAACATTATTTAATTTTCTTCTAGGCTTAATCCATTACTGGGTGATACAGGACATTTAATTAACCAAATATATTCCTCAGACAAAATAAACATGTTTTTGAGCATTCAAACGAGTTCAGATAATTTACGACAAACATATATTACTGCATATGACACACACAATACATTGCGACACCGCTACAGATTTCGAGCGACGACCAGATTAAGCTTAAACGCCATTTTCCAAGAAAAACACATACACATACAGGATATGCAACATGAAACAGAATGCTAAAAAGAATGATTTTACCTTCTCCGCAAATAACCGAGTAACAGATCAAGTCGTCGGTCCACTGACGTTATCATGTGATTGAAAGCGATGCGGTTTAGGGTCAATTCTAGGCTATTATTGAAGAAAGGTTTCAGCTTTGTATTTTGGATTCCTGATTTTTACTGGTAAGAAACCTCACTGTTGGATTCTCGATCGATTCCAGGAATTAGTCGACGCTGCTTCTTCTTGCTCGCACGCTCGCTTTGGCCGTTAGTCGAAAAGACAGTGGTTCCGGATTGTCGCCCACCTCGCTCCTCCCGATCTCTGATGCTCTTGTTTTATCGCTATTTGATCGCTTCCCATCGCGCCGCTCGCTTATGATGTTCACGCTCTCGCTGTACGTAAAACGATTACTTCCACCGAGCTCGCTTATCGCTCGCTTTCGTACGTGCTTTATATAGCCATGGTTTGAGTTCTAATGTTGGTAAGTAATCAAGGTGCAATTTTGGCTAATATTTGCGCCGATTCGCGCGATTTGAACAAAGTTATGGTAAGGAAATGATTGAGGTATTAGGGAGATCTCGTTACGATTTTTATGGTAAGGACAGGGTATCGAGCATGGCGATTCACGATTCTCCGCGAATCCCGTCATGGGCGAGGTGCGACGATCTGCTTTTAGGTTTAGGGTTCGTCGATGAGGATAAGGTAAAGCCGGCGAGGTAAAGGTATAGGGTGAATGGGCCGGTGAGGAAATTGTGGGCCGGTCGCGACGGGCTTCGACCGATAAGGGAAATAAAGCGGTAGGCCGGGTCATGTGTTGGGCGCGTCAAATGGGTTAGTTGGTAGAGGGTAGTATTTTATTGGGTATTAGTTTTAGGTATTTAATTTTAGGTAAAATTAATTTGGGTAGTGTTTTATTAATCAATTAGTGGTAAAATAAATGCGAGTGTGCTATTTAATTAGTGCTTAATGTTTATAATGCGATGCCGTTATTGAAACTTATTAATTATGCATATTCTGCGAAGTTAAATTAAAATTGAATTGAGTTTAGATTAAATTATTTAAATGCTAAATGCAGGTATGATATTTAAAGATTGCTTAATGCTTTTACTTAAAATGCGGTGCTATTATTTAAAATCTTATTTATTGTGCATTATTATTTAATTATTTAAAATAAGTTATGAAATTGCTTTGCGTATTAATAAATGCGACTATGCTACTTGACACGACGTCATGGCTAAATTATTTATTTTATGTATTTATTATTAATTATTAAGAATTGTTTGACATGGCTTAAAATTAATAAATGCGGGCGCGAGATTCTAAGTGCTTAATACTCTATGTAAGACACGGTGCCATTATTAAATTGCTTATTTATGCATGTATTAATGCTTTATCGCTGCATTTTTCTATTAAAAATTATTTTAAAAAATTAGTGTAATTTTATGGCTAATGACTGGGCGGGAGGGTCAAAATTGGGTGTCAACAACTTGTCCCTCTTTGTATGGAGATGATGAAAGAATCTTCGGACAAAGACGTTGACTTATAGCCAATTTTGTCTCGATCCTCAGAATTGCAAAAAATGTTGGGCAATTAAGACAAGCCGACGCGACTAAATCGCCCCAGTGTCGAGTTATGACGACACTGGGCTACCATGGTCAAACACCAAGGCGGGCTAATGCAGACTCAAAATTTGTCCCAGTGTCGAGTTATGACGACACTAGGTTACCATGGTCAAAACACCAAGGCGGGCTAACGCGGACTCAAAATTTGTCCCAGTGTCGAGTTATGACGACACCGGGTCGGTGCAAAAAGTAAAAATAAAAATAATCGCTTGAACTCGGGGTGTACCGCTATGGCTTATGGTGCCGGTTTTATGGTGATGCTGAACGAGCGACCGACGCTGAGGCCGCTTCGCCATTCATTGGAAGGTTGGCCCCAACAAATTGCCCCGTCAGAAGAGAAAATCCACGTTGTGCTCCTGCTCCTGCATGCTAAGACTTAAACAAACGGTTAGTGCATAACTGTTAAGGCAAAATGATGATGCATAATTTTAAAAGCAATGTAATTGCGAGTAGAAAATGTTATCCTACAAAAATGTGATGCCTGCTGCAAATGCTGTGATTTCGCCCTTGCACAGACGTGTTGCGATTGTGAATGCGGATATGTTGTCCTTGCTGCAATCGCCTCAGACTAAAGCTCGAAGAGTTAGTGCATAATCGCTAAGACGTAACAATAAAGCATGAATAAGAAATGCATTGAGAGTATAGAAATCGCCCTCGCGTAGATGTGATACGTCATGGTAGCGTCATTTTCGACTTGTCAGGCCGATAACGCCGTTGTTCGGACGTGTTGCCGACGTCGCTGCGACT
This sequence comes from Przewalskia tangutica, assembly GCA_029844215.1. NCBI lineage: Eukaryota > Viridiplantae > Streptophyta > Magnoliopsida > Solanales > Solanaceae > Przewalskia > Przewalskia tangutica. The sequence goes on along the minus strand of CM056730.1, from coordinate 21,120,365 downwards.
TGCCGGCCGATAACGCCGTCGTTCGGACGTGTTGATCGACGTCGTTTGACTTGCCGGCCGATAACGCCGTTACTCGGACGCGGTTGCCGCCGACGTAGTTTTCGACTTGGCCGGCCGATAACGTCGTTGCTTTGACATGTTGCTGCTGGCGTCGTTGTGTAGACGCAACGCTGATGACGTCGTTGCCTGGACGTATTGCTGCTGGCGTCGTTTTCGGACTTGCAGGCCGATAACGCCGCTGTTCGGACGTGTTGCCGCCGCGCCGTTGCGTAGACATACGCCGATCACGCCGTTGTCCGACGCGTTGTCGACGACGCCATTTTCGGACTTGTTGGCCGATAACGCCGCGTTCGGACGTGTTACTGCTGGCGTCGTTGCGTAGACATAATGTTAACCACGTCGTTGTCTGGACGTGTTGCTGATGACGTCGTTTTCGGACTTGCTGTGTTGATAATGTCGTTGTCTGGACGTGTTGCTGTTGGCGTCGTTGCGTAGACATAATGCTGATCACGTCGTTGTCTGGACGTGTTGCTGCTGGCGTCGTTTTCGGACTTGTTTTGGCCGATAACGCCGCTGTTCGACGGTTGCCGCGCGCCGCAGACATACGCCGATCACGCCGTTGTGCGGACGGTTCGCCGATGACATCGTTTTGTAGACATAATGCTGATCACGTCGTTGTCCGACGTGTTCGGCGACGCCGCGGACTTGTTGGCCGATAACGCCGCCGCTCGGACGTGTTTCGCCGCGTCGCTTTCGACTTGTTGGCCGATAATGTCGTTGCTCGGACATGTTCGCCGGGCGTCGTTGCAGACATAATGCCGATCACGCCGTTGTCCGACGCTGCCGTTCTTCGGGCGCTGCTTTCGACTTCACAGGCCGATAACGCCGTTCGGACGTGCCGATGCTCCTGTAGAATAAATGCTCCTGCAAGCTAAGTTTGAGAAAAATTAGTGTATACCTGTTTAAATGAAATGATAAATACATATGAGACGTGCAATTCTATGGGTAGAGATGTCGTCCCTGATACGCCTGATGAATACTGAGATGTTGTCCTTGCACGGACATGCTAAATGTTGCAACTGACGAATTGCCATGATGCCTTTGTTGTGTGCAAATTTGACTTTATGACCGAGTTGATGCGCTAGCCTTTGTTGCGGAATTCAGAATTCTGATTGTTGATTGTCGATGCCTTTTTCTGCTTCTGTTGCTTCTAATGCGGACTTTGAATTTTGGATTGTTGTCATATCCTCTGCCTCTGCTGCTTCTTTCTGCTTCTGCGAAGAAACTTTTTGCCGTATTTTCTGCTTCGGCTATTGCACTTTCTGCTTCTGTTAATATAAAAAACCTGCGCTCAAAGAAAATTTGTGAGTTTTGGGGGGGGGGGGGGGTGGTCGATTCGTATTTGACTTCGCCTGTTTGCTCGACATCTGCGCGTTCGCCTGTTTGGACTTGCAACCCCTGTCTGGTTTCCTACCTTGTCCCAGTTTTGAATATGCAAAGGGCGTTTGGCCTAAAGTGGGTCTCAATGGAGTTGTTTGTGTATTCTTGTTATTTTTAGAACGAAGGGAAAGCTTCCTAATGGTGTGACCGAAGCCGATTTAGGCCGCCTACGTATCCCCATGAGGGAATCAGGTCATGACGTAGTTCATTACAAACGAATATTGGGTAAAATTCTAAAGGTGGGACCGAGGCCGATGTGGCCGCCTACGTATCCGCCAAGGGAATCAGGTCAAACGTAGTTCCAATGCAAGCAAAACAAAAGAAATCATTATTAAAGCTTAAATATGAGTTTTTCTTTTTATTAATCTGCTAAGCTAAATTGCTCTTTCTTATTCGGGCTCTAGGCGGACCAGAACAAGGGTGCAATCCAACCAATACACCTTCTTGTTCTGCATCATGGCTGGCTGGGTCTTCATGCTCTGCTATCAGTATCTCCTTCTTTTGGCTTCTGCGTGGTGCATGCTTGGATAAATGACTGATTCAGGCGGAGCGGGTTCTCCGTCGAACGCCTCTTTTCCTTTGGGGTTCATTGTACTCGTTGGGAGGGGGCTCTCCACCGAATTACTCCCTCTTTGATTAACTCCTCTATTTTGTCCTTGAGTGTATAGCAATTTTCGATGTCGTGCCCCTCGACAACGGAGTGGTATGCACAATGTTTGGTTTTATCGTGCCCTCGGGAAGTAGGCCTGGGGATATTTCTGGGAATTGGCTGGAGTATTCCTGCGGCTTTCAGCTCCTCATACACTTGGGTTATGGGTTCGGCTAAAGGTGTATATGTTTTGGTTGGCTTTCTCTCAGCATTCATGCGGGGTTTGAAGATGTTTAGTGGACGGGTCTTTGGCTGTGGTGTATACACAGGTGGGTATCGCAAGGGGCTGTCATATGTATTGCGAAAATAGGTTCGTGGTGGCCTTTGGTTTGTGTTTGGCTGGAGCATAATATGAATTTGGTTTTGTGTGGGACGTATGGGTGCATTGTATATTGGCTGAATGGGATATGTAGTAAGCGGGTACTGGTAATAATTTGGAGGATTTTGGTTATTTGCAGTGACGAGTGCTTTAGTGATGTTTCTGAGCCTTCTGATTTCGGCCTGCAGGGTTGCCATTTGCTGCGGTAATTGGGCGAGGTGTTCGATCGGATCTACGCTGCTTTTCTTTTCTGAGACCCTTGCTTTGCCTATAGGAACCAAGACAGGTTCCGACTCGTTCTGCTCAAATGCCCTTGAATCAGTCATGTCGCTGGACCGTGCCTTTGATCTTGTGAGATATCGATGCTCTGGCATTGCTTAGTCAAATACAAATCGACCTTTGGGGAGGATGATAAATCCTTTTAGACAAATGCAGCAAACTGCGTTAGTGTAAAGCACGTAATTTTGCAGAAGTGTAAAAACATTTAGCAAGTACATGTTGGACGTAAATTGTCACATTGCAAGCGAGTCCTAATATGCATGGGGACCCCTTTATGCCAGAGGTAGGCCTAAACGTCACATATGCGAGGTTATGACGGATTTGTCCAAGTCGTCCAACTGTAATGCTTTTGTTGGAAGTGGCGACCAAATGACGGTGCACTTTTCCCAATTTCAGCATGACATGATTAGGTTTGGATTTGTCTATCATTGCCACGCTACACATAATATGCTGGTTGGTCGTTGGGTTGAGAAACCCGTCGACAAGTTTGGTGTCTTCCTAATTGTGGTGTTGATGCCAAGGACCGACCCACCTAGGGTAAATGCATGCATGCCCTAAAAATAAAGGGTGGTATAACTCTATCCTGAGTTCCTAAGATTTGGCTTTACTAGATGCAAGGTTCCCGAGCGGACAACTCGAGTGAGAAGGCTACGCGACTGATCAGACGAACCGATCTAACTCCGCGCAGGCGCCAACTCTCCTAAAATTTGGATATTTTTGAAAGAAATTTGCGGGTGCGCGAAGCACACCAGCGCGTGAGTGTGTGATAGTGTGAATTTTCCAGAATGGAAGAAATATGAGCGGAATGCCAGTTTAAGGAAAGCAGTAAAGCATGTAGCAATTAAAATAAATAAAACAAAAATACAGCACACAAAATTAAATGCAAAAAGTAATGCCAAATAATAACCCTAGGTCTGTTGTGGTTAAGAACCTAAAATCCCCAGCGGAGTCGTCATTTCTGTCACGCCCTTTTCGGCCGCGACATTTATTTTCTAAACTCCTGCTTAGAAGATAAAAATGTTAGAAAATAAAATAAAAGAGCTAAATGTTTAAAAATGCTTAAAAAGGTATTAAAATGCTAAAAGTGCAAAAGGTGCTAAAATGCTAAGGGGTGCTTAAAAAGTGCTAGCATATTAAAAAGTGCTAAAAGGTGCTAAATGCTAGAAATGCTAAAGGGTTCGCGGAGTCGCCACCTAATTAATTTGGGTGAATTAGGACACCTAAATGTTAACTAGTTTAAAGTAAACATTAACTCCATTCTTTATGGTCTGCTAAACTTAATGAGATTCTAGACAAGGGTTCTTTATTATCCTAAAGGGAAGGGGTTAGGCACCCTAAAAGATCCGCTAACTTGCGGTTGTCCGTTCAAACCTAGGGTAATTGTTATGTTTAAAAATGCGTGTTTTGAAAATATAAGAAATGCTTCAAAATATTTTATAAAAGAAGGCATGTTGAATAAAGTTGTAAGACTAATGCTATAAAGTTTTAAAGTGTGCGTTTATATTGTTTATGATGTAAGCGGTGCCGATTTATGGACTATAGATATGCATTTATCTGCGAAATCAAAAAAGTGGTGCGTTAGTTTTAGATATGCAATTTTAAGGATTAGGCAAAAGATTAGATATAAAATGACAAGCCTAAGATAAATGATTAGAAGTGCATTTAATTCTAAATCATCTTCCCACCTTTTATGTTCAAAGACTAATTGAACTAGCTCTCCTATTAATTACAAAGTTAAATAATAAAATTGCAATAAACAAATAAAGGCATAAAATGAGGCAATTAGATTTAAAGAGTGAGAGGAGTTGAGACGGATGACAATGTCATCTTGTCCTTCTTTTGTTTAGGAATTTCTGAAGCGGGAATGCAAATGCGGATGTACATAGACGCGGGTTGCCATTTGAAGTAGCTCGTGATGAGTCTCGCCGTGAGACTCTTCATTTTGCTCCGCTGCATTTCATGTAACAAAAGAAAGATAAGGATTAGTATATGCCCACAAATATCGAATCGAAATCTGAAGCATGTAACGCGGCCTAGGCATAATCAGCAGATAAGGTTATGCAAATCCGTAAATAAAATAATGCAGTTATATGAAGATGTAATAGTCAGCAAGTAAACTGAATGGGCCTAACCCAAACACGCAAAAACGAGACTTATAGACCCTGGACAGCCTATGTGCAACTTTTAAACGAGGCAGTGGGCTTTGACAAACCCCAATAACTGAGGCTAATTTAATAGTACACGCACAGATGGTGATCGCTGAGGGAAACAGTCAAGTATACACCCAAAATACATATAGTATACCTGCAGATCTGCTGCAGTAAGTGCTCAAATATGTTGTACATACACTAGTCAGATGTAGGCAGTAGGCAGTAGGCAGAGACAGAAATAAGCCCCAAAACGTAACATTTTCAGTTTCAAAGAAAGACCAATTAATCCTACATGTGATAGAGCTACAAACTGAAGGCGAGATGCAAACAGGGGATATAGTACGACGTGACATAGATAATGCAATATGTTAATGCCAGCATCATTTAGCGACTCAATGACGGGATTCAAAATAGCTGCCAGGACTTCCCGACATCGTGACATTTAAACACTTAGATATGCATATTTGTTTACTAACCAGTTTTAAGATAAACATGATGCAGTTACAGTATACCTACTGCAGTAAATGCTCACATATGCTGTGAATACACTAGTCATATGTAAGCAGTAGGCAGAGACAGGGATAAGAAGCAAAACAGGACAAAGACATAAAAATACGATATACATGTTAATATACTAAACGTATGGGTAATTCAGTTATTATTCAGTTGTGGAAATCGAGAGTAAAGATGCAAATTCAGCTCGTAACTTTCGATTTTTAGAGAAAAGATGGTAAGCCTACACATGATGCCCCGACAAACAAATCAGGAACATGGTGGCCCCGTACAGAACAGACTACTGAAGAGGGATTTCAAACACACCAACTGGCCATGGTCGATGTAAAAGGCGAAGCCTGACCCCCTACATGTATGTCCAAACATATCTTTGCCCTTTAAAATGCTTAGAACCTATCTGATGCACACTTGGATATACATTGCAATGAGTACTCACAGAAGGTTCGTATTATATATGATGTATATAGGGAGGCTCTGTTTTCAGATTAAGGAAATAGCCTTGCAGCAAGTTAGCACTTCAACAAACAATAGACAGTACCAACATTATTTAATTTTCTTCTAGGCTTAATCCATTACTGGGTGATACAGGACATTTAATTAACCAAATATAATCCTCAGACAGAATAAACATGTTTTTGAGCATTCAAACGAGTTCAGATAATTTACGACAAACATATATTACTGCATATGACACACACAATACATTGCGACACCGCTACAGATTTCGAGCGACGACCAGATTAAGCTTAAACGCCATTTTCCAAGAAAAACACATACACATACAGGATATGCAACATGAAACAGAATGCTAAAAAGAATGATTTTACCTTCTCCGGGCAGCGAACCGAGGCAGCGTATCAAGTCGTCGGTCCACTCGACGGGTTATTGTGATGTGATTGAAAGCGATGCGGTTTAGGGTCAATTCTAGGCTATTATTGAAGAAAGGTTTCAGCTTTGTATTTTGGATTCCTGATTTTTGCTGGTAAGAAACCTCACTGTTGGATTCTCGATCGATTCCAGGAATTAGTCGACGCTGCTTCTTCTTCTGTCTTGCACGTCTGTCGGTCGGCTTTCGTTAGTCGAAAAGAAAGGGGGTCTGGATTGCTGTCCACCCTTGCTCCTCCCCCGATCTCTGATGCTCTTGTTTTATCGCTATTTGACTGCTCTCCCCACTGCGCTCTGCCTATGATGTTCTGCTGCCCTGCTTGCATGTGTAAAAACGATTGCTACCCCCACTGCGCTCTGCCTATCGTTCTGCCTTTGCATGTGCTTTATATAGCCATGGTTTGAGTTCTAATGTTGGTAAGTAATCAAGGTGCAATTTTGGCTAATATTTGGTGCTGATTCGTGCGATTTGAACAGGTTATGGTAAGGAAATGATTGAGGTATTAAAGGGAGATCTTGGTTACGATTTTTATGGTAAGGACAGGGGTATCGATATGGGAGGTGATTCGCCGGATTCTCCGGCGAGAATCCCACGGGCGAGGCGCGCGACCGCTTAGGTTTAGGGTTCGTCGATGAGGATAAGGTAAAGGGCTGAGGGGAGGTAAAGGTATATGGGTGAGCTGGGCTGAGAGGGAAATAAGGGGGTTGGTCGCGATGTGCTTCTGGACTGATAAGGGGAAATAAAGGGGTAGGTCTTTGGGTCATGTGTTGGGCTGCGTGTCAATGGTTAGTTGGTAGAGGGTAGTATTTTATTGAGTATTAGTTTTAGGTATTTAATTTTAGGTAAAATTAATTTGGGTAGTGTATTATTAATCAATTAGTGGTAAAATAAATGTGAGTGTGCTATTTAATTAGTGCTTAATGTTTATAATGCGATGCCGTTATTGAAACTTATTAATTATGCGTATTCTGCGAAGTTAAATTAAAATTGAATTGAGTTTAGATTAAATTATTTAAATGCTAAATGCAGGTATGATATTTAAAGATTGCTTAATGCTTTTACTTAAAATGCGGTGCTATTATTTAAAATCTTATTTATTGTGCATTATTATTTAATTATTTAAAATAAGTTATGAAATTGCTTTGCGTATTAATAAATGCGACTATGCTACTTGACACGACGTCATGGCTAAATTATTTATTTTATGTATTTATTATTAATTATTAAGAATTGTTTGACATGACTTAAAATTAATAAATGCGGGCGCGAGACTCTAAGTGCTTAATACTCTACGTAAGACGCGGTGCCATTATTAAATTTCTTATTTATGCCTGTATTAATGCTTTATCGCTGCATTTTTCTATTAAAAATTATTTTAAAAAATTAGTGTAATTTTATGGCTAATGACTGGGCGGGAGGGTCAAAATTGGGTGTCAACATCTCCAGTATTTGATTTTAAACTTTAACCTCCGCATATATTTTAACTTATGTGCACATGTGGGCTAATTTATACATACGAATATTTCAAAAGTTTGGATGTTTACTAATTCCTTATCTTCTCTTATTTTTTTTTACATGAAACGCACCGGAGCAACAAAGAGTCTCATGGTGAGACTCATCATGGCAAGCGGGAAGACTCACATCTATGTGCATTTATCTTTACTCCAGAAATTCCAAGCCGCAGGCGAAATTACATCGTCATCCTTCGAATCATCTTTATTGTTTTCCTACCCCGCCCCATTCATTTATTGTAATATAATTATCTAACATTACGCTGCTAGTAAGACACTTGGGGTAGTTAAACATTGAAGCAATTAATTAGAAGATAGCTTCCCCCTCTTAAGTTATAGGAAACCATTTAATGATTTTCACTCGCATAATTATTTAGCTAACATGAGAAACCCATTTTGCTATAAATCCTTATTAGCGTTCACGTAAGATAATTATTTAAATCATAGGTTGCTAGCATGATAACCATTTTGCATCTTATCTCATAAATAAATATTCTATTATAATAAACTTGCATTATTACTCCTATTAGACACAACATATAGGCTATAGCTAATATAGTATTTAGGTACCTTAATGACATATTTTTTCAAAATTAACTCTGTCTTTTATACACAAATCTTGTAAAAAAAAAAAAATTAAAAAAAGAATATATCTTATACCTTCAAATTTCTTTTACTTAAATGTTTTTGAACATGGCTTTTTTCTTAGCATAATAATTAACCTAGGTTTGACCGGACAACCGCAAGTTAGCGGATCTTAGAGGGTGCCTAATCCCTTCCCTCTAGATTAATGAAGAACCCTTGCCCAGAATCTCACACTAGTTTTGCAGACCTAATTAACATAGTTGACATTCAGGTGTCCTAATTCACCCAAATTAATTAGGTGACGACTCCGCGAACCCTTTAGCACTTTTAGCACCTCTTTAACCGTTTAGCACCCCCTTTGAACATCTTAGCACCTTTTAGCATTTTAACATTTTATTTTATTTTCTAACATTATTTATTAAGCAGGATTCACTAAATTAATGCCGCGGTCGGAAAAGGGCGTGACATCAGATCCTCCCAAAATGCTGCCTATGGGTATGGGATACGAACGATGTTAAGTTCTTGCTTAAAAAAAGGTACGTATTAACTGAGAGTGGAATCTATCCAATGATTTAGGAAAGATGAAAAAACAAAGGCCCCCTCTTTCTCCAGAACTTGGACTCAATCCACATCCCATGCTTGAACCTTCTACACCGAGCGCGAATCCTGCACTTGCGCTTCCAGACCTCAACGAGATTCCAGTAGGCCTTTCTCCTGCTGAAATTGGCATCGTGAGCTGTATGAAAAGATAGTAGCGAACCAGAAGAAATTCCCGTAGTTGCATAAGGGGGACGTTGAAAACATTCCAGCAGTATGTAATACTCTTATCAAAACGAGCACAGCAAAATTCTGACTTGGTGGAATTCCGGACTTTGAAGTTCGAATTCGGTCAGCGATTTCAGACATGACTCCCGTTGGGGTTTCCGACCCTCCATGTCTCCACCTACTTGTGGAATAGGGGGTTCCTTGATATTAAGGTGTCAAGGCGGTCGAAGAAGGCCACAGGTGGAAACAACCAATGCTTTGATCATTCAATTGACTCCTTGCTGCCAGTCCGTGCTTGATGCCATGCTGGCAAATTAGCGCAAGCGCTAAGTAAGCAAGCTATCGCTCCGTGGGGTAAAAACCGAAGAAAATAAAGAACGTCAAGTAGAAATGAACAAGGTCTTACGGCACGATCACGATATCTTTGATTTTTAACACCAAAGAATACCCGGAGAAAAAAATCCATCTTGGATTGAATGTATTTTATTAATATTCCAGATGAAAGCAGCTATTTCATGCTTAAGATTCACAAAAATATTTTGGGACTTAGCATATTTAACTGCGGCCTCGTCTATCACCTTGTCGACGGAGAAACCAAACCGTCTAACATAGGTGTCGACTATGAGCGTACTTTTCCAGGTAGGTCACGGAAACGTGATTTGGGGGAAGCACAAGCCCTAGTTTACTATCTAGTGGCATTGTCATAATCCCATTTCTTGCGAACATCGGGCTGCTACTTACACATCTAGAGTTCCGGATTGAACTAGGGAACGAAATTCAAGGGCAACGAAGGCCCTTAGATAGGACTTCATCTATGAATAGAAGAGATTTTCTTTCTAGTAGAGCTCATCACGACCATCATCAAGGTCCATATTTTTCCGGAAGGAATAAGCAAAAATTCGCTACACCCATGAATATGAAGAAAAATAAGGCATTAAACGGTAGTAGTTAGTTATTTTATGAAATCATGAAGCGAACTCGTTCTATTCAATATCTATATGGGGGAAAGAAGATCGAAAGCCATTGAGTAGTGAGACTTTCTTTTCAGAGTAGTCTGCGAAAGAGAATCGAGGGAAAGAAGAACTGCTACGCCACTTAAGTAATATCTACAGGTTCCCTCTTATGTGATAGAACCAGCATGGAAGAGGTGCAAATCTTATATGATTGTACTGGTCCTCTAGATGACAAGGAACTTGCTAAAAAGAAAAGGTCTTTCTAAGAGGCTGACTTTGAAGACTCCAACTTTGACTATTTTTGGAGGATCCGACACGCACAGATTACTCGATCCCAAAGTCAATTTTGATTTACAGGTAAAACTAATTGTAAGAGTTCAGGTGTGCATGTATCTTTTAGCACAACTTTAGTTTCATATGTTTTAATGGCCTTAAACCCTTATTGTCGGGGGAAAAATCTGTCCATGTCAAGTGTCTGTAAACGTTTGTCGTATGGAGTACATGGGAAAATGGATGAGCTATTGATCGTGATCTATATATTTTTTGTTATGCAGATACATTTCATTGTCAAGGAAAATGCTCATCTTTTAGGAGTTCTCTCTTCGTTCCAATTTATATAATGTAGTTTGACTGGACACAGAGTTTAAGAAATAAAGGAAAGACTTTTGAATCTTGTTGTCTAAAACAATCAAAAGATATTTGTGGTTATAAATCTCTCGTTAAGCGTAAAAGGAATTTTTGTCAAATAAGAAAATATAACATTCTTTTTGTATCTGACTAAAAAGAAAAGCGTGTCATGTAAATTGAGACAGAGAGAATATTTGTTTTGTGAATTAACTTTGTATTGAGATCACGAAATGGAATATATGGTATCTAAATGTTCAAGAGTAAGAGGTCGCTACACCATATATCTTGAAAAAGGCAGATACCTTTTTCACATTCTGTTTGGACATTGAATCTTGCTGCATGATAATTTGGAAATATTACCACTACAGAAATTCAGAATGTATTGAGGGAATTCCATCCTTTAGAATATATTTTGGTATCTCTTATCTCTTTAGTTTTATTTTGTGGTATGGGACAATAGCTAGTTGATTGCTCTGCCTTACATGAAAAAAAAAGATGTGCATTTGTTTTGGATAGTGACCTCCTGAAGTCGATTTATAGGCCACTTGCAGATTTTTTTTTTGGATTTGCTTCCTCTTGAATAGATTTACTAGCTACTTGGTGAGATCTTTATGGATTTGTTTCTTCTTTTAAAGTCATCCCAATGCTTGGTTGGAGTCCAAGACTGACTTGTAGGTCTAACTTAGTCTATTGAACTTCTAATTCGACTTTAGGGCCGATATTCCCTCCCCAATTTCTGTGGAGGTTGTTGAGGGAGTTTGTTAGACGTGCATTCTATCCCTTTAGACTCTGTCAAAGGATCGGAGAGAGATGTAGCATCGCTTGCAACACAAAAGTTTGACTCATATGAGGTTGGGATGCAGGGAATGACCTGTATTTCACATAGTTCCAGACCACACGTCCTGGTCTTGTCCGGAGGCGAGTGAGGTCATAGACGAGGCCTTATGCTAAGGAGTCATCACACGAGGATCATTTAGATCGGGGTTGGTCCGTTCTTCTGGTTAACTTTGGGGATCATGTGTTTGGGGCACGGTAATATTTGAAAACTATAAGTAACATTCGAAATATTTAAGTAAAGTTGAGTGATTTTTATTGTTATAAAAACTAATTTAGTAACTGTAAAAATAAATTTTGTATTTAAAAAAACAATCAAGACAAGAGAATATTATAACAAGTGTAATAGTTTATCTCAAGAAACAATGAAGGTTAACTTCTCTGATTTTTCTATTCTAAAATAAACTCAATGAATTTGAATTTGAAGTAGCATGTCACTTGCCACATGCACATACTTAAGATATAAGATAACATCCCGATGAACTATGTGCTAATAAAGTGACTTAGCATTTGTAATCCACTAACCCAATGAATTTAGATCTTTATTAAATTCATTTATATTGACTAAAAAAATTAATTCAATTAAATTAGAATATAATATTTATTTGAATTAGTATATCTTGAATTTTAACATAATCCGATTTATCAAATGAATTTAAATCAAGGGGTGCATTTTTCTATTTATCGACAACAGAACTACTTTTCTTCACCGACCAAAAGCAGCCAAAAAAAATAAAAACAGGGATAATGATCAAAAACTCAAGTATCACTATTTTTTTGAGTTTCCTATCAAAACTATCCGGTGTAAGAGTTTTCTATCTAAACTATTACAAATTAGTTTGCAAAACACATCTCAACTATCAGTTGTTCACTTTTTCTACCTAAACTATCATCATCTAGTTTGCAAAACACACTTCAACTATCAATTGTTCACTTTTAATGAGGTGTGTTTTGCAAAGTAGTTGGTGATAGATCACGTAGGAAAAGTGAACAACTGATAGTTGAAGTGTGTTTTGCAAACTATATGATGATATTTAGGTATGAACCTGATACTTCAGGTAGAAAACTAAAAAAAGTGATACTTAAGATGTGTTTTTGACCCTTAACCCATAAAAATACAAATTTAAATTAGAGTTATTGAATTATATTGAATCTGTAACTTCAGTCGTAGCTCCGCTAATGGAACCAAATGAAGTAGAAAATCTGCAAATATATATTGTTTCTCTTGTGTGTTATAATGAGAGCAAATAAGCATAGAATTATGTGAATTACAATGGATGTACGAGAATAATATACAACTACTACTAGTACTTTGAAAGGGTAAACAATATGATTACAATAGCACATGCTTGAAGCCTAACAAAAGTTATTACAATAACAAGCTTTTGAGTGCTTGATCTTCGTTCTTGGATCAATCTTGGAGTCTTGGATTTTTAGATCTTCTTACAACTGCAGTGAGCCTCTTGATCTTTATAACCTGAAACCAAAAGTAACTAAATTTGGTAGTCTTACAAGGCGCTGCTGAGTCGATTGATATTCACTCTGTCCTTAAGACATGATTGCCCCATATATATCATTTTACGATATAAGCAATTGTCTCCCAAGATAAACAGCAACTAAACAAATGAACAAAGAAAACTCAAGTGTTTCTCAAGAAGAACCTTTGAGTGTATGAAAGATATGCTAGAGAGGAAGAAGTTCAGAAAAATCTGAACTATACAAGAGTGAGGTTGTATTCTACAATTGAGCCAAGGGCCTCAATTTATAGTGTGTATGACCTCTCATCTATCTAACTAATGACAATAATGGCCATGTAATGACGCTTATTGAGAGGTGTTATTCAATCAAATATTGGATGAATTCATGTGCCAATTCGTGGGGAATCAATGCCCCAAACCAGCCCAAAAGTCAGAAACTTTTCAGCATCCGTCGACCAATCTGCCTCCGAAGCGTCGCGGCGTCGCAACTCCAGTGACTAAAATGTCACTCAAGCGCCGCGACGCTGGCTGGAGGCGTCGTGGATCTCCGGCGCTGCGACTCCGTGCTTTCTGACTTGTTTCATATTTTACACATCGTACATTTCTTCCTTCATTTACCAACGTGGAACACATGTCATTTAACTAACAACCATCCATCATTTCATGTCTCAAACGTTTACTCACGTACCAATATCTCTTTCACTAATGAAATTTACGATACTTGGCAATACGTGTGCACGTGTGTGGAAATGACTTTTCGGACATACGAGGCCTCAATTGTTCGAGTAATAAAATAATGGGTTAAACTTAATTCCACATTAGTAAATTTCCAACAATACCCTCTTGAAAGAGATTTTGGCGCACCCACACGGTGTCTTTCTAGCAATCTTTAGGCAGATCGATGTTGCATCTGGATAGGTAGTCGTGGCTTTGAACCTTTCATAGTAGAATACCATCAGACTTACTTACTACGTGGTGAATGTGATGTCTTGAACCGTCAATGTTTAGTGTAAGCCAAGACAATGACACCAACACAACAATTTTCCTTACTCGCACTTAAATAGGTGGTCTCCTACAAGGTATTCTGCTATACCCCACTCCACGAGTGTTAGGCACCATTAAAATATTTCCCAAACCTAACCTCAAACGTTGAGGATAATAAAAGGTTTTGGAAACTTAACTTTTACCCACTCTGCAGATATCACTTAATGTCTATCACGGAAACGACCTTGGATTCATGTTTCTATGTAGAAATCATTATCCGAAGTGCTCTTGCTTCCACCGAAGCGCTCCACTGAACTTTTACGACTTAATTGTTATACCCCGTAGTTCTGACCCTACGTACGAGAGCGTACGAAAGTATGTAAGACTTAAATTCTTTTTAAGGATAGGTTGACGGATTGTTCCGGGCGGGTCTTAGTCAACTTTGAGGCAGGTTATGACCCGGTATATTGAGAGTTCCTAAGTGTTTCAAAGGCCTAGGGCGTAGTTCGTTGGGTCTGGATTCCAACGCAACCAACCGTTCGTCGATAGGGCGTCGGAGTAGGAAGTTATGAGAATTACAAGTTCAGTGCGCAGTCGGACAGAAACGTGTTTCGGACTAAGGCGACAGGGCCGCGCTCGGTGCGAGCGCGGCGCCTAAAGTGCTGCAGGTCGCAGCGATTCTGAGCCGCGTGGCGCGAGCCAGCGGCGCGGCGCACAAAGATCGAGGATCGCGGAGGTTTCAGGCGCGCCGAGGCGGTTTTTAGGCGGAAAAACTTAGGAAATCTGATTTTTGTTTTGAAAGAGGCCATGGGAAGGTGACAAGTGTCCCCATCTGATTTTCTGTGCATGCAATATATTGACCAAGGCTTGGTCATTTTCTATCTTTCATCTTCACTCTCTCTCTCTCAAATTGCTCCCCTTCTCTCTAAACTTCCAAATTTCTCTCTAGAACCCCAAGAGAAATTCTAAGCCTAAGAAAATCAAAGATAAGAGCAAGAAAAGGAAGCTTGTGGCTAGCTTGTTGGCATTCTTTGTGGTGGTGTTCTTGGCAAGGACGCTAGCAATATTTGGAATAAGTTTGGCTAAAACTTTAAGGTAACATTTCTTCCTTTAGAATTAGTTCTAGTGTTGCATGTTTAGAAGAAGGAACTTGTGATAGTAGATAATGCTCTTAGAATCATTGCATGCTAGAAATGTGGTTTGGATATGAAGAATGGGTTAAGAAGAGATTATGAGCATGTTGTAGCCTAAAAACTACCTTAGAATTGTTAAGTAAATTGTTGTAGACTTACGACAGAATTTTGGGTATGTAATCCCTTTGAATTGTTGGTTTGATTGAGCCTTAAATGTGGCGTTTGGATGATAAATTCGACCTTGAGAAAGGTGGCAAAGTGAGTAGAAACAAAGGAAATGCTGCCAAATTTTCCATAGAATTTAGTGACTTAGAACTTGGGTTGTTCTACTTTGAGATTAGAGGTTAATGTCAGATCATGATTATTATAGGTTGAGATATTACTCGGTAGTTGAGCTTATCAAGTGGATTGACCAAAGAGGTATGTGAAGCTTTCCTATCTCTTGAGCATGAATAGATGAAACTATGTAGTACCAGAGACGACAAGATTTGGTGTTCTTACTTGTTTTGATTATAAAATGACTTGTTCGCTTTAAAATGTATAAGTCCTTGATTAAGGGAAAAGTATGATTTTACTAAAGTATAGAGTTAATATAACAACTTTATGGGAAGTTGGTTTATTAGCTTCATAAAAGGTTAATGAGAAGAGATTTTACTCTAAGTAAGATAAATATATGAAGAGGCAAATTGATTTAAAGGCATCAATTGCCCAAAGTCATATATGTATAAAGAGTCACTTTTAAAAGAGTCAAGCATGTAGTACTTGGGTTAAATTCTGCTTTGCTTTTTATTAAAGATATGGTTAAGTGCCTTAAGTAAACTAAAATGAGAGGTATATGAGCAAGATTAGTAAGAAGTTATAAGTTTTCTTAACTTATTTATTATTATGATATGATGTGATTTGAGATAGGTAAGAGTATGTCCGGCGGGCAAGCCCCAAGATCGCCATACCACCTCCTTCGGTAAGAGTATGTCCGGCGGGCCACCCCAAGATCGTCATACCATCCGCCAGTGTAAGAGTATATCCGAGGCCACCCAAGATCGTTATACCACCGCTTGAGGTAAGAGTATATCCGGCGGGTAAGTCCTCAAGATCGTTATACCACCGTTCCGTGGATTTGCTACCCGTGACGCGAGGAATACCTCACGCGAGTCCTTAGGGGCTTATGCGGGTGAAATAGTCCCATGCCGCGGTACACCGATGCGAGAGTACTCATGCGGTCCACAGGACCTACGCGGGTGAAATAGTCCCGTGAGTAGGGGTGCTTATGGATACTGCAGTAGGTACCGCCTCTTGATCCTAAGGCCCCTATTTTATGCAAGATTATATGTATATATATATATACTTGTCACCCTCATTGTTAGTAAGGCACAAGAAAAGGTATTTTAATTGTCTTCCATGACTCCACTTACTTTTAGACTTGATATCATTATTACGATTTTTCCACTTTACATACTTGGTACATATTGTGTAATCGACCCTTCCTGGCCGCGCTCATGCCGCAGGTGGTAAGCGATTGAGGATCCTCGTTCTTAGGATCACTATTAGGTGTCGAAGCTCCATTCCTCCGACGCTTGTTGTTTTGGTACGGATTTTCCTTGATGCTATAGGTATTTTATACATTCAGTGGTATGGCGGCCCCCGTCCCGCCACGATTGTTATCTTTAAGTCCGTGGTCACATATGTATTTTGGGCTATAAGAACCAGTTGTATTATAAATACTTTGTTTAAGTATGTTTATGGAAGGCAGCCTTATCGGCTGGCCAGATATGTTTTACCCTTTTTATGAAGGTATGTGTTGTGCTTTGTTCCGCTGCTATTCTCTGACATATACCGATGGTACCCCAAGAGGTACTAGTCGCGCCCCGGCCTGGGTCGTGACAAAAGTGGTATCAAAGCGCTTAGTCCTCGAAAGTGTCCACAGACCGTGTCTAGTAGAGTCTTGATTATCGCGTGTCGCACCACATCTATAATCGTGAGGTCGCAGGATATTTAGGATTGGTTTCCATTCTTTCACTCTAAGATCGTGCAATAGAGCCGAGTTATAGTTGAGCCTCCTCCGATGTTTCCCCTTTGTATCGCTTATGCCCACGCAAGGCAACCGCGCCCGGCAAGGCGCGCAGGCGGTGCCGCTTAGCTGGACGCGGAGAGTCACGAGGCACGTGCCCACCTTACCAGATGATGTTTAGAGCGGCGAAGTTCCACGCCGCCGCCAATTTCGGCAGAGTTCGAGGCAGGACGCGCCATCGAGACCGCGCAGACGAGCCTCCATCCCACACGTGGCCCGAGTACAGAGATTACGGGGAACAGATTCGCCATCGACCATCATAGTAGTGGCAACACGACAGGAGCAGGCGGCTAACCCTAGAGCCGACAGTTTACGGATTCGGGATTTCTTGGGTTGTCACCCACCCGAGTTCTATGGTTCAAGATTTGATGAGGATCCGCAAGAGTTTGTCCGGCAGTTACAGCGGACCATGCAGGTTCTTAGGGCCTCAGAGACTGAGTCTGTTATACTAGCTTCTTACCGGTTACGCGATATTGCGTTGAACTGGTTTGAGTCATGGGTATTGTCGAGGGGTGAGGATGCTCTTCCAGCTGATTGGGAGGAGTTCACAGAGGCGTTCCTAGACCACTTCTTGCCCCCTGAGGTGAGGAGGGCCCGTGTAGATAGGTTCTTGACCTTGAGACAAGACGGGAGGACTATCAGGGAGTACAGCCTGGAGTTTGACTCCTTGGCCAGATATGCGCACACCATAGTAGCTGACATGGCAGACAGGGTTCATCGATATGTGATGGGGTTAGACCGTCACATGACTACTGCATGCTTGGGGGTGGCTCTTCAGCCGGGGATGGATATTTCCAGGATGCAGGCATACGCACAGGGGATTGAGGATAGAGAGAGGCAGGATCAGCTAGATATGGGTCACCAAGAGGCCGTGACGAGGACTCGTATGCGGATCTCGAGGCGGCGGCCTCGGCAGAGAATAGGTCCACATTCCAGCCAGCACAGAGTGCTCCTTCTCGCTTTTCCGCAGAGATCCGATCGCCAGGTTATTCGGGAGCGGTCGTGGCTCCAGGACTTGAGCTTTCGGAGGCGAGAGACCAACACCAATCGAGACCACCTACCTCTCATGCTCGATGTGGTAGATCTCATCCTGGCGTGTGCGGTATGGGTTCTAGAGGGTGTTACTCTTGTGGCCAGCAGGGCCATCTTAAGAAGGATTGCCCGCCCCAGCGGCGGGAGCATGCAGTTCACGACGGTCCTGTCGGGTCTTCATCTTCTATGGCTAGACGCCCCGGAGGGCAGGGTACTTATGGGCCAGCAGGCCGCGGCAGAGGTCGTGGCAGGGGTTCCAGTTCTAGCGGTCCTCAGAACCGCATTTATGCTATGTCCCAATGACAGACTGACCGTGAGGCGTCCCTGCATGTCGCCAGTGTACATTATTGGTTTATTACTGTGATGTATATGCTTTGATAGATCCAGGTTCTACCTTGTCCTACATATCTCCTCATATTGCCAGTAGAATAGGGATAGAGCCCGAGTCCATAAGACCTTTTGAGGTGGCTACGCCAGTAGGCGATTCAGTGGTAGCTGAGCGAGTGTATAAGGCTTGCCCCGTGATTATAGATAGTCGTCATACCCTAGCCGACTTGATAGAGTCGGATATGACAGACTTTGACGTGATTATGGGTATGGATTGGCTAGCATCTTGCTACGCCAATGTGACTGTAGGAGAGACTAGTTCGGTTCGGTTTCCGTGGCGATTATCGAGTGGAAGGGGAATACAGCGTCGCCGAGGGGTAAGTTTATTTCTTACCTCAAGGCTAGGAAGATGGTGCGGAAAGGGTATATCTACCATATGGTTCGGGTATTCGACATCGAGGTCGAGGTACCGACCTTGATCAAGACTCTGGCCGTTAGAGAGTTTCCGACGTATTCCCGCATGAGCTTCGGTGTCCTCCCGAGAGGAGATTGAGTTTTGTATTGAATTGACGCCAGATACTCGACCGATATCTATTCCGCCATATAGGATGGCACCTGCCGAGTTGAAGGAATTGAAGGACCAGCTGAAAGACTTCCGGAGAAAGGCTTTATTAGGCTGTTTCTCCCGGGAGCACCCGTGTTATTTGTAAAGAAGAGGATGACGCCACAGATGTGTATTGATTACGGTGAACAAGGTAACTATCAAGAATAGATATCCCCTCCCCAGGATTGACGATTTGTTTGACCAGTTGCAGGGTGCAAAGTGTTTTTCCAAGATAGACCTGCGGTCTGGTTATCATCAGGTGCGAGTTAGAGAGATAGATATCCCAAAGACTGCATTCAGGACCCGGTATGGGCACTATGAGTTCAGGGTGATGTCCTTCGGTTTGACCAACGCCCCAGCAGTATTCATGGATTTGATGAATAGGGTGTTCAGGCCATTCTTGGACATGTTCGTTATAGTTTTCATCGATGATATCTTGGTATATTCGCGCACAGAGCAGGAGCATACAGATCATTTGAGGGCAGTGACGAGTCCTCCGAGACCGGCAGTTGTACGCCAAGTTCTCAAAGTGCGAGTTCTGGTTAGCTTCAGTGGCTTTCCTAGGGCATATTATCGGGGCCGACGGTATTCGGGTTGATACAACTAAGATTGAGGCAGTCAAGACTTGGCCCAGACCCACTACACCGACAGAGGTGCGCAGCTTTTTGGGCCTTGCGGGTTATTATCGGAGGTTTGTAGAGAAGTTTGCTTCTATTTCAGCACCGTTGACTAAGCTGACTCAGAAGGCAGCTATGTTCCGATGGACGGATACTTGTGAGGAAAGTTTCCAGTTGCTAAAGGAGAAGTTGACGACCGCCCCAGTTCTTACTCTTCCAGAGGGCTTAGATGGTTATGTAGTTTTTTGTGACGCGTCAGGTGTCGGGCTTGGGTGCGCGATCGACGCAAAGACGGCAAGGTTATAGCTTATGCATCTCGACAGCTTAGGAAGCATGAGAAGAACTATCCCACGCATGACTTGGAGTTGGCAGCAGTGATTCATGCCTTAAAGATCTGGAGGCATTATTTATATGGAGTTCATGTGGACATTTACACAGACCACAAGAGTCTCCAGTACATCTTCAGCCAGAGGGAGCTGAACTTGCGGCAGAGACGGTGGTTGGAGCTACTTAAGGATTATGACGTTGATATTCGGTACCACCCAGGGAAGGCCAATGTAGTGGCAGATGCTCTTAGTCGTAGGTCGATGGGTAGTCATGCGATGTTCACCGCAGAAGAGGGATATGGTCCGAGAGTTACATCGCCAGCAAGCCTTGGGGTCCGCTTTGGTTGATTCTTAGTAACGACCGGTTCGAGAGGTTGCCGAGCCTTCCATCGCCGGCGAGGTGAAGAGGCGAAAGATGAGGATCCGATTTTGGCACGCATCGAGACGCAGCTCTCCGAAGGAGAAGAGTCTATTTGAGGTGGCGCTGATGGGTGCTAAGATTCGAGGGCCGGTTGTGTGTTCCCGATGCGACAGACTTCGTCAGATTCTCGTGAGGCACACGGTGCTCGTTATTCTATTCATCCGGTCGACTAAGATGTACCATGACCTCGATCGTGTTTTGGTGGGATGGCCTGAAGAGGGACGTTGCGGAATTCGTGGCACGCGTGCGAATTGTCAGCGAGTTAAGATTGAGCACCGTGAGGCCCGGTGGTCATTGCGAGCCATTGATATTCCAACTTGGAAGTGGGAGGTGATAAATATGGATTTTATCACGTGACTACCCACCACGGAGAAGCATGATTCCATTTGGGTGATTGTCGACGATTGACGAAATCAGCCCATTTTCTTCGATCGAGCAGCGTTCTCGGTGAGACTATGCCGATTATATATTAGAGAGGTTGTGAGACGCACGGAGTCGGTGTCGATTATATCGGATAGAGGCGGTTCTCGGCTAACTTCCGGAGGTCTTTTGAAGGATTAGGGACACAGGTGAGTCTCGATGCGGCGTTTCATCCTCGTGACAGACGGGCGAGCGCACTATCCGCACACTCGAGGATATCTGCGGGCTTGTGTTATTGATTTCGTGGGTAGTGGGAGGATCACTTGCCTCTTGTGGAGTTTGCTTATAACAACGGCTACCATTCCAAAGATTCGATGGCGCCTTATGAGGCCTTATACGGGAGGAAGTGCAGTCACCGATAGGCTGGTTCGAGTGGGAGAAGTTCATTAGTCGGGCGGACTTAGTTCACAAGTCGTGGATAAGGTGAAGCTTATCCAGAGCGGTTATTAGCGGCTCAGTGGCGAAGTCGTATGCAGATCATCGGCGTCGACACTTGGAATTTGAGATAGATGATTGGGTTTTCTAAAGGTATCGCCCGTGAAGGCGTGATGAGATTTGGAAAGAAAGGAAGCTTAGCCCAAGGTACATCGGGCGTATCAGTTGTCCGTAAGGTAGGCAAGGTTGCTATGAGTTAGATCTTCCGTCGATTTGGGCGGTGCATCGATTTTTCATGTGTCTATGTTGCGGAAATGTATTGGAGATCCGCCTAGAGTGCACCCGATTCATGATGTCGGTGTGCAGAGGAGTTATCGTATGAGGAGAGTCCCATAGCGATACTCGATCGACGAGTTAGACGACGGACGAAAGACGTGGCTTAGTCAAGGTCCCGTGGCGGAGCAACGAGGAGGAAATGACGTGGGAAGCAGAGGATGACATGATGAAGAAGTATCCTCACTTATTCCTATACCTCCGGGTAACCTACTTTCCCTTGTTAGTTTTGATTTAGCATTTACGCTTCAGTATGTTGTGGCTCGTGGAGTTTCTTTTTGCAAAAGAATAGTTAAGAGGGTCTATGTCGACGTTGTGATTTGAGTAAGTCTAGAAGGAACATTCGGACGAATGCTTCTAAGGGAGAATGTTATACCGTAGTTCTGACCCTACGTGCGAGGCGTGCGTAAAGTATGTAAGACTTAAATTTTTTTAAGGATAGGTTGTGGATTGTTCCGCGGGTCTTAGTCAACTTTGAGGCGGGTTATGACCCGGTATATTGAGAGTTCCTAAGTGTTTCAAAGGCCCAGGGCGTAGTTCGTTGGTGCGATTCCAACGCAACCAACCGCTCGCCGATAGAGGCGTCGGAGTAGGAAGTTATGAGAATTACAAGTTCGGCGTGATCGGACGTAAACGTGTTTCGGACTAAAGCAGGCCGCGGCTCGGTGCGGGCGCGGCGCCTAAAGTACCGCAGGTCGCAGCGATTCTGAGCTGCGCCAGGGCAGCGGCATGGCGAAAGATCGAGAGGATTGCGGAGGTTTCATTGTAGCGGGTTTTAGCGGAAAAACTTAGGAAATCGATTTTGTTTTGAAAAGAGGCCATGGGAAGGTGACAAGTGTCCCCATCCGATTTTCACAGATGCAATATATTGACCAAGGCTTGGTCATTTTCTATCTTTCATCTTCACTCTCTCTCTCTCAAATTGCTCCCCTTCTCTCTAAACTTCCAAATTTCTCTCTAGAACCCCAAGAGAAATTCTAAGCCTAAGAAAATCTGAAAGATAAGAGCAAGAAAAGGAAGCTTGTGGCTAGCTTGTTGGCATTGTTGTGGTGGTGTTCTTGGCAAGGAAGCTAGCAATATTTGGAATAAGTTTGGCTAAAACTTTAAGGTAACATTTCTTCCTTTAGAATTAGTTCTAGTGTTGCATGTTTAGAAGAAGGAACTTGTGATAGTAGATAATGCTCTTAGAATCATTGCATGCTAGAAATGTGGTTTGGTATGAAGAATGGGTTAAGAAGAGATTATGAGCATGTTGTAGCCTAAAAACTACCTTAGAATTGTTAAGTAAATTGTTGTAGACTTATGGGACAGAATTTTGGGTATGTAATCCCCTTTGAATTGTTGGTTTGATTGAGCCTTAAATGTGGCGTTTGGATGATAAATTCGACCTTGAGAAAGGTGGCAAAGTGAGTAGAAACAAAGGAAATGCTGCCCAATTTTCCATAGAATTTAGTGACTTAGAACTCGGGTTGTTCTACTTTGAGATTAGAGGTTAATGTCAGATCATGATTATTATAGGTTGAGATATTACTTGTGTAGTTGAGCTTAGCGTGGATTGACCAAAGAGGTATGTGAAGCTTTCCTATCTCTCGAGCATGAATAGATGAAACTATGTAGTACGTGAGACGACAAGATTTGGTGTTCTTACTTGTTTTGATTATAAAATGACTTGTCGCTTTAAAATGTATAAGTCCCTTGATTAAGGGAAAAGTATTATTTTACTAAAGTATAGAGTTAATATAACAACTTTATGGAAAGTTGGTTTATTAGCTTCATAAAAGGTTAATGAGAAGAGATTTTACTCTAAGTAAGATAAATATATGAAGAGGCAAATTGATTTAAAGGCATCAATTGCCCAAAGGCTTTTATGTATAAAGAAGAGTCACTTTTAAAAGAGTCAAGACGTAGTACTTGGGTTAAATTCCCGATTTTGCTTTTTATTAAAGATATGGTTAAGTGCCTTAAGTAAACTAAAATGAGAGGGTATATGAGCAAGATTAGTAAGAAGTTATAAGTTTTCTTAACTTATTTATTATTATGATATGATGACAGTTTGAGATAGGGTAAGAGTATGTCTGAGGGGCAAGCCCCAAGATCGTCATACCACCTCCTTCGCAAAGAGTATGTCCGGCGGGCCACCCCAAGATCGCCATACCATCCGCTCAGCAAAGAGTATATCCGGCGGGCCACCAAGATCGTTATACCACCGCCTGTGGTAAGAGTATATCCGGCGGTAAGTCCCAAGATCGTTATACCACCGTTCCGTGGATTTGCTACCCATGACGCGAGGAATACCTCACGCGAGTCCTTAGGGGCTTACGCGTGAAATAGTCCCATGCCGGCGGTACACCGATGCGAGTGAGTACTCACGCGTCCACAGGACCTACGCGTGAAATAGTCTCGTGAGTAGGGGTGCTTATGGATACCGCAGCGAGGTACCTGCCTTGATCCTAAGGCCCCTATTTTATGCAGTATTATATGTATATATATATATACTTGTCACCCTCATTGTTAGTAAGGCACAGTAAAAAGGTATTTTAATTGTCTTCCATGACTCCAGCTTACTTTTAGACTTGATATCATTATTACAGTATTTTTCCAAATTTTTACATACTTGGTACATATCAGGTAACCCCCTTCCTGGGCCGCTCATGCCGCAGGTGGTAAGCAGATTGAGGATCCTCGTTCTTAGGATCACTATTCCGGTGTCAGAAGCTCCATTCCTCCGGACGCTTGTTGTTTTGGTACGAATTTTCCCTGATGCTATAGGTATTTTATACATTCAGGGGGTATGGCGGGGCCCTGTCCCGCCACAGTTGTTATCTTTAGAGGTCTGTGGTCACATATGTATTTTGGGCTATAAGAACCAGTTGTATTATAAATACTTTGTTTAAGTATGTTTATTTATCTACCGGTGGCATATATTTTACCCTTTTTATGAAGTTATGTGTTGTGCTTTGTTCCGCTGCTATTCTCTGACATATACCTGACAGGGTACCCCAGTAGGGTACTAGTCGCGGCCCCGGGGTCGGGTCGTGACATTAATTTTCCCATTGAACCTAATTCCTAGGATCTCCAGTCATTAAAGTTGAATGTACGCGGTATCAGTTCTTAGTAATTGGGTTTTAGGTCCATTCCCCTAGACAGACAAAACTCTTGATCTTTGGGTAATCCCTTAATTAAAAGGTTTGTTATATCCTTTGATTAGTAATCAAGGATGTGCCACCCGATCAACTTCCATACACGAATAATTCAGATGTCGTCACATATCAGTTAAAGCCTTCTATCGATTATTTCCAGAATCACGAGTGAACCTTAGTTCAACTGTTCTTCTTTATAAGCCGATACCAGGTCAGTTGTAGTGTGTAAAATACATTGAACTACATGTGACCTGCGTCTATCGCTCCTGATATATGAGTGCACCACGATTCCAATCAATTCTATGATTTATATTCATTTGTGACTTCAACGAGACTGTCAAAACACCTCACAGATGAGTTTGGTTTAGACTAGTCCATTAGATGTCTTGGAATTCCAATTCCTAAGACGTCGTCTGTAATACCAATATCATTCATGTCGAAAATTCTTTTCAACATACTCTTAGTCTCTAGGATCAACCCAGGACCTCTCCCTGTGATCAACATGTCATCTACGTAAAGGCACATCATGACGAACGAGTCAGAATTACCTTTCATATAAACACATTTGTCACACTCATTAATGGAGAAACCTTTCGATAGTGGAGTACTATCAAATGTTTTGTGCCAATGCTTCAGGGCCTGTTTCAGCCCGCACAGAGATTTGACAAGTCGACAGACTTTCTTCTCTTCCCCGGAACCTCATACCCCTCGGGTATTACTTTCTTCTTCCACTTTTGGACTTTTGGTTTTCCGACTGTTGGCTTTCTAGCTTCATAGTCAATGTTTATGTAGTTAGATTCATTGTTTCTGTTTTATCTGAAACTTCCAGGACCAAAATGTAAACATTTCAGGGACCATAATAGAAGTTCCAGAAGAAGCCCAACAGTCCATCAAACCAACTCTCCGGTTAGGAAGATTGTATTAACATCCATGTCACACAAGACTGTGATGACCTTGGATGTTAAGATATTCACATAGGAGCACGTCCAAGTAGCCGAAGTCTTATACTTGTTAGTAGATCCATCTACTTTGTACTCAATTTGAGTATCCATTTTTACAACCCAGAGGTTCTTTTTCCAGAGGAAGATCAACCATCACACAAGTGTGGTTCTATCTGATAGAGTATATTTCTCTCTTGTTAGCTTATTTCCAAAGAAGCACTTCTGGAGATGACAATTCTCAATTGTCCATGGTTCATTCTCAACCATATAAGCTAGAAGACCTGGAACAAGTCTTTGTCCCCTCTTTTTGCTCTGTTTTGGTTCAATATCTAGAATTTCTGAGTTTTGTAGATCTGGAACATTAAGTTCCGGATAGTCAGCAACTTCTGAGTCCTATAGATCTGGAACGTCAAGTTTCGGACAGTCAGGCACTCGCGAGTTCTTGTTAACCTCAAGCAATTACTTCTTTTTCCTTCTTAAGGAAAATTATCTTCAAAGAATTCAGCATTCTTTGACACCAATATGCGATAAGCACTACTGTTATTTGCAGATCCAGTGGATTTGCAATCTACAGTCTTAGGTCCAACTTAACCCGTTTCGGTATTGGTACTTCAACCCTTGTCATACTACCTCATATCATAATATATATATATATATATATATATGTATGGGATTATTTCCATGTTTCACATGGAGGATTATCCTTATGCGGAGTTCTATTGAGAATGATCGCCTTGCCCCAAATATATTAGGCATACGGATCTGCGTTTGGCAACCACTGTTGGTCTGAGATGAGTAAGGAGCAGTCGTTTGATAGACGATGCTTCACATTCTCCCCCTCTATCCCTACGAATTTCTCAATCCGTAGGCTTTCAACTTCGCTCAAGAGCCACGACTGCTCGAGTAGCCATGGCTACCGAATTCCAAAGAGCTAACCAGGCTTCAACAATTTGATCTTTTCTTTTCAACAAACAAAAGAACCAATACGTTGTACCATCATCGATGAAGATCACAATGTTCTTGTCTCCCCCTCTATTTGTACAAGTGTCAAATCACCCACTGTTACACCCCGTAGTTCGAGGGTATGTATGTGAGGACGTACGTACGAGAATATGACATTAAAATTGGGAAGGAAAAAAGATGTGATTTTTCGACGGAAAAGTTTCGGATTTTTGTGAAGGAAAAAGGTTCGTTAATGGAAATTGGATTCCCAGATTTGGTATTCGGACTTCTGGGATTATTTTAGAATTATGGAATTTTATTTCCGAAATTGGTCACGTGGGGCCCACTGGAGAAATTTACAGTTTTGTGAGGCCCACTTTGTTTTCGTTTTTTTTGCATTACGGATATTTTCGGAAGATGAAGTATTTTGGACGAGTAGGGGGGCGACACGTGTCACCCCCATGTGGCCATGTTGGCCGAATATTGATGGACAAGTGTCCCTTGGACGTTTTCTTGGAGACATGTGGCTAGCCATAAGTCTCAATTTTGTGGTGGACATATGGTTGGTAGAACTCTTACACACATGTCCCCAATCTACACCACACACTTGCTTTAATCTTAGCCATTGATTGTCCTATAAATACCCCTTAAGTTGCAAGACTTATTTCATCCACACTTAAGAGCTTCCAAGGCAAAAAAATATACTCCCTCCCTTTGTGTGCTTTCGTCCAACACCCCCCTTTGTGTAGAAAAATACTTCAATTGTTGTTGTATAATCCCAAATACCTTAGCCTAGTATCCCTAGTAGTATTCCAAAGTAATCCCAACATAAGAGCGCGGAAATACTACTTTATTTCTTTAGTTGCAAAACGAAACCCTAGGAAAATCTTCATAGTTGGATGAAGTGTTAGGAGAAGTTGTTTAGAAACTTCTAAGGGTTGCTTGGAGAGAATTGGAGCGTAAGGAGTAGGAGCTAAACTTTGCTCAGGATCGACTTATAATCTTGGATAATTTTGGGCTTATCGAGGTATTAATCTTTGTCCTTCTATTGTAATTGGAGATTACATATTGTAGTAATTTATAAATGAGTATAAGATTTATGGAAGGATGATTAAAAAGAATTGAATTGTATTTACATTGGACTGTATTTACAGTAGACTTGTGTAGTATTACCGTGGGGCAGTTTTGTACACGTCCGGTTAGACGTATAATCCCCTTGAAGTTGTTGGCTTGGCTTGAAATAGGAGGATATTTACGTGGTTACGGGGTGCTGCCCAATTTTCCGTAGAATAAGGAACAGTATACTTAGAATATTCTACGAAGAGAACTAGAAGTTGATAGTTGTGTTGTGGTTATTATAGGTGGATTGTCACGCCACGCATACTCGACTTAGCTTGTGGATTAAGCCGAAGAGGTATGTGATTCTTCCTATACTCTTGAGCATGATTGTTGTGAACTATATAGTACGGTAGACGTACGTGTGTGAAATAAATTTGGTTTATTTAAAACATAAAGTGTTATAATAGCTTTATGGGAAGTTAGTTATAACGACTTTATGAAGATAAAATAGAGACTTGATTTTGAAAGATAAGAGACTTTACTTATAAACGGCTTGATTTCGGAAAAGGAGAAGTAACTTGATTTAAGTATGGGTTACTTGTTTTGAAAAGAGTAAGTTACGGGGTTTTAAAAGTATACTTGATGTTATCTTAAAACTGTAAAGCACTTGGTTTAAAAAGTATAGAGTACTTGATTTTAAAAGCCTTGTAAAGATTTTCTGAAGGTGTAGTAATTTGGTTTGAAAAGAAAATGTGTTTTGGTACTACGAGTAATAGTATCGTGTGGCTTTTACGTAAAAAGAGGTCTTTTTGAAGAATGAAAGTATGTAGTATTTTGGGATTGAAACCCGGATTGTTGACATAAAATGAAAGTACGTTTAACTTGCCTATGCTTGTTGTGATAGCCTTTGTTGTGCAAGTGTTTGGATTCTGTGCTACCGCGTCTCTCGGTGGAGGGCCGACTATTTGGTTGATTGTTGGACATACTGACACGATGGATGGTCCACGGGTATGCTTCCACTATGAGTATTATCTTGTTATTTCTTTTGGACATACTGACATGATGGGTGGCCCACGAGTATGCGTCCACTTTGAGTATTATCTTGTTATTTCTTTCGACATATCGACACGCCAGCGCCCACGGGTATGCGTCCACTTTGAGTATTATCTTGTTATTTCCTTTGGACATACTAACACGTTGGATGGTCCACGGGTATGCGTCCACTAGGATGGTTCCATGGCCATGCTTATTGATCAGTGTATTTTATATACACTTTTCGAGTCATTTTTAGTGAGTCTTTTGTCCCTTTATGTACAAATACATGTCGTCTTAGGATAGATTTTCTTTCTTTTGAGTCAAATTGGTTAAAATGGCTCTTTGGCGGAAAAGGAGCGAAAAGAGGGCAAAAATGGAGGTTCCAGAGCTCGAAATGCGAGAAAGTGGCGAACCAGGCACAGAACTGGTCAGCACAAGGCCCAGCCAAGAGGCTGGCGCCGCGCGCTAACATTCGTGAGGCTTGCAGAAGTTCCAGCGCGCGCGCCTGCAACAGAGTGCAGCGCGACGCCTAATCTCCGTAACAGAACTCAGCCGCGCAGCTAGAAGGGCCGCGGCGCCGACGCGGGAAAAATCAGGTTTTGGACGAAATTATGGGCCAGGCCTGAAGGAAAACCTTAAGGACGGTTTAGAGGCTATAAAAAGAGAACCCTAGGCAGTTTTTAAGGGTTCCCTTTCTTGCACAAACACAACACATCTTGGAGTTCAAGATTGGAGACCATTCTATTGTAATTTCTTTCTTTTCTTTTACTTTATTTCAGTTTTATGTTGGATATTGAATTAGTTCTTGTCATGTCAATGACTAGGAACTAATTCTATTATAGGGCTTTCCATGTCAATTCACTTGAACCTTATTTTATGAATTAATGCATGTTTATGGTTGTTCTTCTTATTGTTGAGATTTATCCAATAGATGATTTTATTGCTTGGTAATTACTTGATCATTAATTATCATTATTTATATGATTTCTAATCAAACTCCGAAAGGAGGAGGTTGTGACTATGATGTAGTTGGGTAGACATAGGTCGAATTGGGGATGAAAATACCTCAATTACTTGTGTAGCATTAATAGGGTTTTTGTTCTTAATCCTCCTATAGAGTCATCCTTATCACCGAAAGGTAGAAAGGAGCGCTACTGGGGTTGAGTGTTTATATAGCATTAACGGGAGTATAAAACGGATTAGTAAACCTGCTATCTCCAAAAGAAGAAGAACCATAATTGATTGCATTAATAAGTAATATAAGTGGATAGTTGAGGAGACTTGGAAGCCCTATTTCCATCATCACTGAAGTAAACACATAGTTAATTAGTCTTTACAATTCTTAGTCATAATCAACAACTCAAATATCGGTCACCAAATAGATAACAAAGAATAGAAGTTGGTACTTGAGCACTAATCCCTGAGGACGATAACTCGGTCTTCAAACACTATATTACTTGAGTCGACAACGTGCACTTGCGTTAAAGTGTGTGCATTAAATCGCGCATCAAGTTTTTGGCGTAGTTCAATATCAATTTTATCTATTCTTAATTTCTAATTTGGTTTTTTTTTATTTATTACGTTGTTTTTTTTTTGTTTTTTTTTAGAATCAGTTGCCGTGATTTGTTTGTTTGTTTTTGATCTGTTTCAGGAACTCAGTTTATGCGAAGGAGAAGAGGAGCAGACACTCTTGTTCCCTTCAATCCAGAGATTGAGAAAACTCGTAAACGTAATGTATGAACCAAATAATTTCAGCTTTAATTGAGATGGAAGGCGTACAGAACAATAACGAGATGAATGAGGGGTTAGGCGATCATCAGCCTAATCAAAGAATGCCTCGGAGAATACCAATGGATGTAGAGGAGAGAGTTCAGATCCAAGCGTAGAGAAGCTTGGGGGATTACGTGCTGCCGAGGGTAAATAGAGCACAAACATGTATTAGGCTCCCTGCAATAGGAGCAAACAACTTTGAGATAAAACCGGCAATTCTAAGCATGGTGCAGAATACGGTGCAGTTTGGAGGGTTGCCATCAGATGATCCTCACATGCACATAGCTAATTTCTTGGAGTTGTGTGCAACATTCAGATACAATGGCGATACTGATGACGCCGTCAGATTGAGGCTCTTTCCCTTCTCACTCAGGGATAGAGCAAAAGTGTGGTTGAATTCTTTGCCAGCTGATTCGATTTTTACATGGCAAGAGCTGGCACAGAAATTTTTGGCAAAATTCTTCCCACCATGCAAAGCAGCGAAGTTGAGAGGGGAGTTGAATAATTTCTATCAAGCAGATGGATAGTCATTATATGAAGCTTGGGAAAGATTCAAGGACTTGCAGAGGAAGTGTCCACACCACAGTATTGAGTTGTGGAACTTGGTCCACATCTTCTATAATGGGCTGAGCGGAACAACCAGAACAATTATTGATGCAGCAGCAGGTGGGACCTTTATGAGGAAAACAACCCATGAAGCTCACGACTTATTGGAAGACATGACCACCAATAACCATGTCACAGAAGATAGACAAATGAGTGGACGAAGAACAGTGGGAGTTCATGAGATAGATGTCATCACTGCCCTGAATGACCAAGTGGCCCTTTTGACCAAGCAGTTGCAACAACATACAGTATCTGTAAATGCAGTGTAAATGCCAAAGAGCTGTGAAATATGTGGTGGTCCACATACATTCGACAGATGCCCATCAGCTGATCCTAATAATATGCCAATCGAGCAAGCAAGTGCCAAGCTGTAGGTAACTATCAGAGGCCCCAGAACAACCCATACTCCAACACATACAATCCAGGGTGTCGGAATCACCCAAATATTTCATGGAGAGGAGAGCAGGGGCAGCAGAATCAGTTTAGAGGTCAGTATCAAAACCAGCAGCCATTCACTCAGGCCTCATCTTCTCAACAATTCAGTGGCCCTGCCCAACCAGAAAAGCCAGACGAGCTGAGAGCAGTTTTGTTGACACTCACCAACTCCCAGACCCAGTTCATGGTAGAAACTAGATCTTCGCTCAGGAACTTGGAAACACAAGTGGGTCAACTAGCAAAGCTATCAAACAGCAGGCCACAGGGTACACTGCCAAGCAACACAGAGATGAACCCAAGAGAACAATACCAGGCAGTACAGCTGAGAAGTGGTAAACAGTTGGAGCAGCATGCACCTCAGTCGGTAGTTGAACAAAGGGTAAAAATAGAGAAAGAGAAGGTGGTTGAAGTTCGCCCAGTAATAGAGAAAGCTCCAGAAAGGAGTATACTGAGAAGATCCCATTCCCACAAAGATTGAAGAGGAAGGTAGTTGATAAGCAATTCTCCAAGTTTTTGGAGACATTCAGAAAGTTACATATCAACATACCCTTCATCGAGGCGTTGGAGCAAATGCCTTCTTATTTCAAATTCATGAAGGAAATCTTGGGGAAGAAGAAGAAACTAGCAGAGTATGAGATGGTGGCACTGATCGAGCAAAGCGGTGCTATCCTCGAAGAAGTTGCCCTAAACTCAAAGACCTGCGGAGCTTTACATTTCCTCGCACGATGCAAGGTGACACGCACAGGCCCTCTGTGATTTAGGGGCAAGTATAAATTTGATGCCTTTATCGGTGTTTAAACGGTTAGAATTAGGTGAAGCAAAACCAACCACGGTGAGCTTGAAACTAGCCGATAGAACGGTGGTGCACCCAAGGGGGAAGATTGAGGATGTGCTTGTTAAAGTAGGAATTTTTTTTTTTCCTGCGGATTTCCTCATTCTTGACATGGAGGAGGATGCAGAGATCCCCATCATATTGGGGAGACAGTTCTTGGCAACAGGGAGAGCCCTGATTGATGTCGAAAAGGGGGAGCTGACGCTAAGGGTAGAGAGCGAAGAAATGGTGTTTAAAGTGTTTAAACACGTTATTGAGCCACCGGTCATGAGCAGGTGCTTTGCAATCAGAACCTCCTATGAGCCAGTGCAATCAAATCCAAGGGAGATAAGCCCACCAAAGCAAGTACGTGATGCCGAACCTCCGCCAAAGCAGGTATGTGTTCCTGAACCTTCCCTTGAAAATAATTTTAAGAAGAGAAACAGAAGATGAAAAAGATAAATGTGGAAAAAATGGATTGGTTGTGGGGTTAATCTACCCCACACCTCTTGAGTTAAGGAACTTGCGTCCGGCTAAAAGACGTTAAAGACAGCGCTACTTGGGAGGCAACCCAAGGTATTTTGATTTATTTTACTTTAATTTTTACTAAGAACAGTCTCACGGAGGTAGTGTTTGTGTTGTGTTGACAGGTGCAGGCCAATAATTTGGAGGGCGAAAACTGAAGGGAAACAAAGGATTCCAGAAAATCGGGTAAGCGCCGCGGCGCCTAAAAAGCAGAAAGGCGCAGGAAATTAAGCTTCGCGGCGCCAAAAATCCAGAAAATTCCAGAAGTCTAGACGCCGCGGCGCCCAGGAGCAGGGCCGCGACGCAGAAATTCCAGATGAAGCGCAGTAAATTGGGCGCCGCGGCGCCGAGGCGGAAACCCAGAAAATAAAAGACGCCCCAACCCGATTTTTCCCCAAATTCCAAATAGAAACCTAACCTTTCTTCTCCACAAAACCCACAAAAATCCACACTTTACCTAAAAATCTTCCATAAACCAAACCCAAACACAACCAAAGCTCTTAAATTCCCTAAACCCTTAAAAACCTCATCCTATTGCCTCAAATCACCATTAGAAGCAAGAAAACCTGAAGAACACCGTCAAAAGGTAATCTTTATATTTTCTTGAAAGCTTTACTGTAGTCAGAGGAGGTAGTAGATTGGAGGAGTGTTGTATCTGTGAAGTTGTTGGGGTGTTGAAAATTGGTTGTGAAATTTTGAGGAAGAGTATACATGAGGCGTAGTGTAGGTGTAAGCTTCTTAAGTGAAGTTTGGGGGTGATAGGTGTTGTAGCTGCTAGTTGTTGGGTGATAGTGTTGGTGAACATTTGTGATACTAAGGAAACGCTGCAAAAAGTGATCTAAACATGTCTGCCAGAAAGAGAAGAACCTTCACATCCACCTCAGCCCCTCAATATGATGATACTAGGTTTGTTAGCCAACAAGCTCATGAAAGATACAAAAGCTTAAGATTGTGCCCTTAATCCCTGAAAGAGGAATGGATTATCAAAGGGATTCGCTTGGGGAGGAGGATGTCTATGAGCCCATTCGGGCGATGATTGAGATGATGGAGTGGAAAAGATTTGTAAACCCGGGAAAGATAGCACCAATGAACACAGTGATGGTGCGTGAATTTTATGCTAATCTTCCGGAGAAGGTGGACAATGGATGCTTTGTGAGGGGAAAATATGTGCCTGTGGCAGCAGAAGAGGTCAATGCGCTATTGGAAACAACAGATGTTGAAGAAAGAGGTGATGACCGAAGCTACTTCAGAACATGGTCTAGAAGCACCAACATCATCGACTGGAATACCGTCGCAGGCACAGTGAGCTACCCTGGGGGTGCATATGAATTTGCCAGAAATGGGTCAAGAGGACTGAGCAGGTGTCAGTTCAACAAAGCAGCCAAGGGTTGGTTGTATTTCGTCAGTGCCCGCCTGATTCCATCAACGCACTTCACTAGAGTGCCAGAAGACAGAATCAAATTGATATATGGAATTATGACGGGGAAGACGATTGATGTTGGGAAGGAGATAGTGCAAAATATTGAAGAGACCAGCAGGTTGGTAACAACAGGTGGGTTGGGACATGACTCACTTATTACAAGTTTATGCGCCATAAATGGGGTCCCAACCCTACCCACTGATACTTATGAGAGAAACCAACTGCCGGTGTCACACGGGATAGTGCACTCCTTCCCAGACACAAGTCCCCCAGCAGCAGCAAGAAGAAGAGTATCAGCACCACCAGCAGCAGCAGCAGAGGCTGCCATGGACGAAGATGAGCCTGAGACAGAGGCTCACTATGAGGCAGGAAGCAGCCATCAGCCACCCACAGAATCAGAACCTTCAGTGCCCATGATGGAGCAGCATCTAATCGATAAGGATGATGCAAAATTTGGACACGGTGATACAAGGACAACAAGAAATGAGGCAGCAAATTAACGAGATGAGTTCCTTGTTCAACCAGTGGTCAATGCACTATCCACCGCCACCGCCACCGCCACCATTTTAAACCAAGTCTGCAAGTGTCTTGTTTCTTTTATTGTATTTGAGTCTACACACATTGGGGACAATGTGTGATTTAAGTTTGGGGGGTGTTTTATTTGTGTCTTATTTTCTTAGTATGTTTGAGTCTTTGTAATTTGTTTTGTGTATTTTTGAGTCATAATTTTTTTCTTTTTGAGTCATAATTGTCTGTCAAAGATCATGCATGCTGTAGTTACTAGAAACACCTAGTGAAGTAAGGTGGAATAATGTAATGGAATTAGAAGCAACTATCTAAACACTTACGTTAGATATGCCAAAAACTCATGAAATCTGTCTATTTGGAGTTTCTACTTGAATTGTGCATTGTAAATGATTAAAACCTATGTGTTATGATTGCTTGTTATTTGAGGCGAAATAGTTAGGATATGCATGTTAGGGAGATGACTCAGGCAGTTCTTTGTTAGCCAATTCTTACCACTCTTTTCTATCCCTAACATTAAAAATATCCCTAGTCTGACCCGTTGAGCCTAAACATGAGACTTCTTCTTTGACACCCTATATTCCCACACTTGTGCCATAAGTAAAAATGTGAAATAGTTGGAATAGAATGTGTTAAAAAAAGAGACAAAAAGAGTGAACAAGTTTGATGCACCCCAATAAAAAAGTAATAAGAAATAGGCAAAAGCCTAAGTTTGTGGGTGCCTGTGATTTAGAATACACTTCACTCTCTCAAAACAAAAGAGGGGAAAAATAGATATGAAGTGAAGAATGGAAATCAAAAGAAAAGGGAAAAATTGAAAAGCTAAAGAGCTTATGGTACACAAAATGAGCCTAAATGTCTATTTTTACCTACTCATGCCTAAGCCTACATTATAACCCTGAAAAGTCCTGAAGATCTCTTAGATGCATATCCATGATTAGTGGAGAATAGCAAGTAAACATGTCATGGGAATTTTGAAATTGACGTGCATAGTTCAGTATTCTTACTTCCATTAAGCATGATTAAAATGAGTTTGCGAAATATCTAGCTTAATATGTTTAGAACGCTAAAATTTCATGCTATATGTTCCTGTATATTATTTTGCTAACCTTCATGTTTTTCTAAGTAACACCAATGCAGCAAAGTGATCAATGTCATTGAGTCTTTTATTTTTCTTTTTTCCTTGAGTCTTTAATTCTTTCTTTCGATCTTTGCTCGAGGGCGAGCAAATGTTAAGTTTAGGGTATTTGATCAGTGTATTTTATATACACTTTTCGAGTCATTTTTAGTGAGTCTTTTGTCCCTTTTTGTACAAATATGTGTCGTCTTAGGATAGATTTTCTTTCTTTTGAGTCAAATTGGTTAAAATGGCTCTTTGCGGAAAATGAGCGAAAAGAGGGCAAAAATGGAGGTTCCAGAGCTCGAAATGCGAGAAAGTGGCGAATCAGGCACATAACCAGGTCAGCGCCGCGGCGCCTCCAGCCAGCAGGGCCAG
Source organism: Przewalskia tangutica (assembly GCA_029844215.1). Classification (NCBI taxonomy): domain Eukaryota; kingdom Viridiplantae; phylum Streptophyta; class Magnoliopsida; order Solanales; family Solanaceae; genus Przewalskia; species Przewalskia tangutica. Next base: position 21,084,032 of record CM056730.1, on the reverse strand, counting down.
GCGCCCCGGCGCCTAACATTCAGAGTCTTACAGAAGTTCCAGCGCCACGGCACCTCCAGACAGCAGAGTGCAGCGCCGTGACGCCTAATCTCCAGAACAGTGCAGAACTTCCGGCGCCGCGGCGCCAGTAGCAGGGCCGCGACGCCGACGCGGGAAAAATCAGGTTTTGGACGAAATTATGGGCCAGGCCTGAAGGAAAACCTTAAGGTCGGTTTAGAGGCTATAAAAAGAGAACCCTATGCAGTTTTTAAGGGTTCCCTTTCTTGCACAAACACAACACATCTTGGAGTTCAAGATTGAAGACCATTCTATTGTAATTTCTTTCTTTTCTTTTACTTTATTTCAGTTTTATGTTGGATATTAAATTAGTTCTTGTCATGTCAATGGCTAGGAACTAATTCTATTATAGGGCTTTCCATGTCAATTCACTTGAACCTTATTTTATGAATTAATGCATGTTCATGGTTGTTCTTCTTATTGTTGAGATTTATCCAATAGATGATTTGATTGCTTGGTAATTACTTGATCATTAATTATCATTATTTATATGATTTCTAATCAAACTCCGAAAGGAGGAGGTTGTGACTATGCTGTAGTTGGGTAGACATAGGTCGAATTGGGGATAAAAATACCTCAATTACTTGTGTAGCATTAATAGGGTTTTTGTTCTTAATCCTCCTATAGAGTCATCCTTATCACCGAAATGTAGAAAGGAGCGCTACTGGGGTTGAGTGTTTATATAGCCTTAACGGGAGTATAAAACGGATTAGTAAACCTGTTATCTCCAAAAGAAGAAGAACCATAATTGATTGCATTAATAAGTAATATAAGTGGATAGTTGAGGAGACTTGGAAGCCCTATTTCCATCATCACTGAAGTAAACACATAGTTAATTAGTCTTTACAATTCTTAGTCATAATCAACAACTCAAATATCGGTCACCAAATAGATAACAAAGAATAGAAGTTGGTACTTGAGCACTAATCCCTGAGGACGATAACTCGGTCTTAAAATTCTTTTATCCTGCGGATTTCCTCATTCTTGACATGGAGGAGGATGCAGAGATCCCCATCATATTGTGGAGACCGTTCTTGGCAACAGGGAGAGCCCTGGTTGATGTCGAAAAGTAGAGTTGACGCTAAGGGTAGAGAGCGAAGAAATGGTGTTTAAAGTGTTTAAACACGTTATTGAGCCACCGCCATGAGCAGGTGCTTTGCAATCAGCACCATCAGAACCTCCTGTGAGTCAGTGCAAGCAAATCCAAGGGAGATAAGCCCACCAAAGCAAGTACGTGATGCCGAACCTCCGCCAAAGCAGGTATGTGTTCCTGAACCTTCCCTTGAAAATAATTTTAAGAAAAGAAACAGAAGAAGAAAAAGAAAAATGTGGAAAAAATGGATTGGTTGTGGGGTTAATCTACCCCACACCTCTTGAGTTAAGGAACTTGCGTCTGGCTAAAAGACGTTAAAGACAACGCTACTTGGGAGGCAACCCAAGGTATTTTGATTTATTTTACTTTAATTTTTACTAAGAACAGTCTCACGGAGGTAGTGTTTGTGTTGACAGTGCGAGCCAATAATTTGAGGGCGAAATCAAGGGAAACAAAGGATTCTGTAAAATCGGGTAGCCATGCGCCAAAAGAGCAGAAAGGCGCAGGAAATTAAGCGCCGCGGCGCCAAAAATCCAGAAAATTCCAGAAGTCTAGGCGCCGCGGCGCCCAGGAGCAGGGCCGCGGCGCAGAAATTCCAGAAGAAGCGCAGTAAATTGGGCGCCGCGGCGCCAAGTGCAGGGCCGCGGCGCCGAGGCGGAAACCCAGAAAATAAAAGACGCCCCAATCCGATTTTTCCCCAAATTCCAAATAGAAACCTAACCCTTCTTCTCCACAAAACCCACAAAAATCCACACTTTACCTAAAAATATTCCATAAACCAAACTCAAACACAACCAAAGCTCTTAAATTCCCTAAACCCTTAAAAACCTCATCCTATTGCCTCAAATAACCATTAGAAGCAAGAAAACCTTGAAGAACACCGTCAAAAGGTAATCTTTATATTTTCTTGAAAGCTTTACTGTAGTCAGAGGAGGTAGTAGATTGGAGGAGTGTTGTATCTGTGAAGTTATTGGGGTGTTGAAAATTGGTTGTGAAATTTTGAGGAAGAGTATACAAGGAGGGTGTAGGTGTTGTGTAGAAGCTTCTTAAGTGAAGTTTGGGGGTGATAGGTGTTATAGCTGCTAGTTGTTGGGTGATAGTGTTGGTGAACATTTGTGATACTAAGGAAACGCTGTAAAAAGTGATCTAAACATGTCTGCCAGAAAGAGAAGAGTCTCCACATCCACCTCAGCCCCTCAATATGATGATACTAGGTTTGTTAGCCAACAAGCTCATGAAGGTGGCAGGATCTAGTGTTCAAGTACACATATGGGTGTTGTTTTACATCATGTACTGCCGACAGTAAGGAAGGAGTTCCACGGGCATGATTGATATTGTTGGCGTGAGACCCATAGTTATGTGTGAGTGATGATTTTGAGGACATGTGTCCCTTACTTGACATAACTGTTTACTTATTGCGAAATGGTTTTATAAAATGATGAAATGTGATTTCATTACAGTATTTTCAGTTTCACATACTTGGTACCGTTGTAGATCGACCTTCTTGGGCCGCGTTCATGCCGCAGTGAGGTACACCGATTGTTGATCCTCGCCATAGGATCGCAGTCATTGCTTGGGAAGCTCCGCTTCTCCGAGGCTTATCTTTTGTACGGTTCCCCGTCATTGTAGGTACTTGTACATTCTGGGGTATGGCGGCCCCGTCCCACCATAGTTGTTATAAAAACTCTTAGAGGTCTGTAGTCACAGCAAGTGTGGTTTGTAAAGGATGTAACTGTTCAAGTTTTTAATTTATATACAGAAAGGTGACCGTTTTGGTTAACCTGTTTTCTTATGTTATATCTTGTTTCATGTTTAAGTTTTTATTTTCGCTGATTTTCTCTGATGTTGTATCACTAGGGTGCCCGGGGTAAGGCACCAGTCACGGGCCCGAGGTCGGGTCGTGACAAAAGTGGTATCAGAGCAGTTAATCCTCGGAAAGTATCTACAGACCGTATCTAGTAGAGTCTTGATTATCGGCGTGTTGTGCACCACACCTATAATCAGGAGGCTATAGGATATTTAAGATTGGTTTCCATTCTTCTCACTCTGAGATCGTGCCTTAGAGTTGTGTTATAAGTTGGAATCCCTCTGACGTATTCTTTTTACCGGTTATGCCTCCACGCAAGGCAACCGAGCCCGAGGCGGCGTGGCCAGAGGAGTCTGAGTAGATCATAGAGGTCATGAGGCACAGCCCGCCATCACCTGAGGTGGTGCTTCATACGGCGAGTTTTGCGACGCCGCCAGCCCCAACAGAGTTTAGGGCAGCAACAATAGCTACTGAGGCCACAGTACCTGAGACTTCAGTCCCACGGCCAGGAACAGAGGATATGGGTTACAAGGAGATGGCCCAGTTACTAGCTAGGATTGTGGCGAGGAATGAGGACAGACGTGAGGCAGCGGTTCCGGTTGTACCCGTAGTTCACCCTAGATCTGATAGTTTCGCACTTCGACTTTTGAGTCAGAGTCCACCGATTTCTATGGGTCGAGGACCGAGGATGATCTCGTGGAGTTTATCCGATGCAATGCGATCATGAGAGTGATCAAGGCCTCGGAGACCGAGTCGGTAGTATTGGGTTCCCATCGACTATGTGATACTGCAGTCGACTGGTTTGATTCATGGGAGTTGTCCCGGGGAGGGCATGCACTTCCAGCTGTTTGGGACGAGTTCTCAGAGGCGTTTCTTAGCCATTTCTTGCCTCCGCAGATGAGGAGAGCTCGGGCCGATAGATTTTTGATGTTGAGACAGAGCGGGCGGACGGTTCGGGAGTTCAATATAGAGTTTGACACATTAGCTCGGTACGTCCCCGCGTTAGTGGCAGACATGGAGGACAGAGTGCACCGCTATGTCACAGGGCTCAATGATTACTTAGCAGAGAGTTGCTCAGGTGTAGCTCTTCAGTCGGGCATGGCATTGCCCACATGCAGGCTTATGCACTTGGGTGTGAGGAATGGAGAGGCCGACGAATTGACCGATACCAGCAGAAGAAGGCCAGGACAACAGGGTTCTTTGGTAATTTTCGAGGCGGACCGCCTCAGCAACAGACTAGTTATGCGCCTCCGCCAGTACAGAGTGGTCCTCTACAGTTTTCAGGGCATCCAGGGTATTCAGGAGTAGGTCAGGGCTCTAAGGGTTCAGGTTTTCGGGGGAGTAGGGGTGTTGGCCAGATGAAACCACCCCTACCTCGGTGTGGCCAGTGTGGTAAACCCCATGCGGGGGAGTGTCACAGTATTCAGAGGGCTTGTTTTATCTGCGGCCAGCAGGGCCATTTTGCGAGAAATTGTTCGACCAGAGGTAGCGCAGATGTTGAGACTCATCCTTCAGGATCAGTGGCCGGTTCATCGTCTTCTATAGCTATGCGCCCAATAGGGCAGGATTATGCTTAGAGCGATAAAGGGGAATGTGAAGCAGTAGTTACAGGTATATCCTTAACCCTCTAGAGATTAGTATGCGTGATATGATGATTTTATGATTAAGTGTTACGTTCGGATAGCATTGTGTAAATTGTGTTTAAGACACCTGGTTTAGAGTGAGAAGGTAAGTTTGGAGACAGGGGAATTGTGAGCCTTAGAATATAGATAACCGTGGGGACATTAGATGCAAGCCCGTCTTGTGTAAAAGATTTTTGTGGGTGATCTCTGTCGAGGTACATAGTATACGTGGAGTGTATTTGTGTGATAAGTCCAAGAGTGGTGTGAAATGCAAGTGGGTAGTTAAGCTAAGGAGACCACTAGGTTTTTCGTGACTTGTATAGTGAGATTGTTCCGGACCAGGAACAAGAGTTTGGTACGAAGTGGGTCGGGTTGAGGCCATATTACGGGTCAACCCGCAGCCCGGAATGAAGTGGGGTAAGTTTGAGGTGGTCCCGCTAGGTGATATGGTCACGAGGATGCTAGGCCCAAGTTTAGGTAACCATCGTACGAGTTCGTGGATGCGTTCGACCAGAATCGGATCGTGAAGACCGGGAATGGCCTTAAGGGAAATTGAAGCTGGAAATGACTAAGTTTGTTACACCCCGTAGTTCAGGTCATGCGTCTGAGAGCGTACGAAAGGGAGTAAGACTTAAAATTTTCGAAAGATAGGTTGACGGATTGTTTCGGACGGGTTCTAGTCAAATTTGAGGCGGGTTATGACCCGTTACATTGAGAGTTTCCAAGTGTTTCAAAGGCCTAGTGCGTAGTTCGTTGAGTCTAGTTTCCAACGCAACCGACCGTTCGTCGATAGGACGTCGGAGTAGAAAGTTATGGGAGTTACAAGTTCAGTGCGCAGTTGGGCAGAAAGATGTTTCGGTCGAGGCTGGCCGCGCACGCTATTCCGAGGAGCGCTGAAGCAGAGCCACGGCGCCGGAAGCGGGCCGCGCGCCGGAGTTCCGGAAAGTCCGCAGAAGTTTCAGCGCCGCGCGCCGCGCACGCGCGCCGAGGCGGGATTTCTGGCGGAAAAACTTAGGAAAATCAGATTTCTTCTTTTAAAAAGGCCATGGGAGGGTGACAAGTGTCCCCCCCATCTGATTTTTGCATGTCCCTTATATTGACCAAGTCTTCAAGACTTGGTCATCTTTCAAGACTTTCCCTCTCTCTAAGTTAGAGCTATCACTTCTCTCTAGAATTCCAAGAGGAATTCAAAGCTTAGGAAAAATCTGAAAAGGTGTGGCAAGAAGGAAGCTTGTGGCTAGCTTGTTGGTGTTAGTGTGGTGGTGTTCTTGGAAAAGAGGCTAGCGAATTTGTTGAAATATTTGGCTAAGGTTTTAAGGTAACGATTCCTTCTCCCTTTAATTTTTAGTGTTTCATATGAAGAAGAAAGATTATGTAGTTGAAAATATTGCTCTTAGAAGAATTGCATGTAAGAAATATGGTTTGGTTATGAAATGATTGAATAAGGTTAGGATGTAAGCATGTTGTAGCCTAAATTTTACCTCAAAGTTGTTAAGTTAATTGTTGTACTTTGTGGGGCAGAATTTTACACATCCAAGTTTAGGTGTGTAATCCCCTTTGAAATGTTTGGATTGTTGGGCCTTAAAAGTGGCGTTTGGATGTTAAATTCGGACCTTAAAAAGGTGGCAAAGTATGTATAAACAAAGGAAATGCTGCCCAATTTTCCATAGAATTTAGTGGCTTGAACTTGGAAAATTCTATGTTGAGACTAGAGGTTAATAAACGTATTATGGCCATTATAGGTTGACATATTACGTGTGGTATTTTGGACTTAGCAAGTGGATTGACCGAAGAGGTATGTGGAAACTTTCTTATCTCTTGAGCATGAGTAGTTATAACTATATAGTACGGTAGACGTACGTGTTTTAAATGAAGTAAATCCTTTTGTTATACTTGACTTGTTTTAAGAAAATGTCTAAGTTGGTTGGGTTAAGAAGTTAACCCGCTTGTTCTTGATGAGTGGTTTATCCTAAATAAGGTAGACAAGGATTTCTTGACATAAAGAAGTATAGAGTACTTGGTGTGAAAGTATTGAGTATTGAATTATTCTAAAAGATAAGAGGCTTAAATTTTTGAGGTAAGAACTTGTTTTCTAAAAGATAAGAGGCTTGAAGTATTTTGAAAATTGTGTAAATTTGTTTGAAGTATAAGTCTCTTGGTTAGTAAAAGAACGAAATGGTTTATAAGGAGTTATAACGGCTTTATGGGAAGTTAGTTATAACGGCCTTATGAAAGGATAAGAATGTCTTAATTTCTAAAGCATAAAGTTAGTATAACGGCTTTATGGGAAGTTGGTTATAATAACTTTATGGAAGGTTAAAGTGTTGGTTTTTCTTGAATACGGTAAACATAGATGAAAGATTGAAGTTAATAAAGGCAATTCGAATTAAAAGCATGTAGTAGGAGTTTACTTGGACGTACCGTCAGTGATGGAGGATTCCACGGGTATGCTCCCATTGTATTAGTTATGAGTTTACTTGAACGTACCGTCAGTGATGGAGGATTCCACGGGTATGCTTCCATTGTCTTAGTTATGAGTTTACTTGGACGTACCGTCAGTGATGGAGGATTCCACGGGTATGCGGCCATGATGAGGGTTCGCTCGCCGATAGTGTTATTCCATGGACTAGCTTCCACGAGGTTCATCACGCAGCGGATCCGTAGTTAGCCCTCGTACTTGCCCCGGCCGATATGATGCAGTGGATCCGTAGTTGGCTTTCGTACGCCTTGGCCGGTGTTAGGACGAAGTTGCGTGATGCAGGCGGATCCGTGGTTAGCTCACGATTGCCTGGCCGACGTGACGCAGCGGTGGATCCGTAGAGGTTATCGACGGCCTGGCCGCCTTCGTGATTCGTAATTAGTATTGTTGCACGGTGGATCCGTAGTCAAGCTTTCGTGCTTGCCACCGGCGACGCAGGTGGATCCGTAGTTATGCCTTCGCATTTGCCTCGCACGCTCTTATGACACGTGGGATCTAGTGTTCGTGTGTACTCGTGTTGTTATATCATGATCGCCGACGGTGAGGAAGGAATTCCACGCATGATTGATATTACGGGCACGAGACCTATGGTTATATTTGAGTGATGACTTAGAGGCGTGAGTCCCCGACTTGACATGGCCGCGTATATGTCAGGTAATCGTAGTTTGGCTATCATACATGTCTCCCGCTTTATATATACTATTATGTTTTCATTACGATTTTCGATTCACATACTTGGTACTGTTATCGACTCCTTCGGCCATGCGTCACGCCGCAGTCGAGATACGTAGCTGGCGATCCGCACTCTTAGGATCACCGCTCGGTTCGAAAGCTCCATCTCTCGAGGCTTTGTCTTTTGGTACAATTCCCTGATGTTGTAGACTTTTGTACATTCAGGGGTATGGCGGGGCCCGCCCCGCCACGCTTGTTATTCTTAGGTGCGTAGTCACGTTTGTGGTTTGGGCTGCATTTAATAAGTTGTATTGTTTCACTTTCGATTAAGTTATTTTATGGAAGGCGCCTTGCTTGGCCGCCGCTGATGTTTACCTTATACTGATTTTGTATTATGTATGTTCCCGCTATTCTCTGATGTACTGCGGGATGCCGATAGGCACCGCCTGTGACGAGTCGGTCGTGACAAAAGTGGTATCGAGCCGTTGTCTCGAAAGTGTCTACGCACCGTGTCTAGTAGAGTCTTGATTATCGGTGTGTTGTGCACCACATCTATAATCAGGAGGCTGCAGGACATTTAGGATTAGTTTCCATTCTTCTCTCTCTGAGATCGTGCAGTAGAGCTGTACTACTAGGTTGAATCCTCACTGACCTCTTCTTATGTACCAATTATGCCTCAACGCAAGGCAACCAGAGCCCGTGGCAAGGCGGTGATGGACTCGCTAGTAGACGAGAGTTACGGGGGCACAGGCCCAGTCTTTACCTGAGGAGATGTTTCAGACGGCGAGTTCCACGACGTCGCCACCCCCAGCAGAGTTCGGTACAGCAGCAGCGGCTACTAAGACCGCGGTACTCGATCCCCCAGTTCCACAGCCAGGGGCAGAGTATAGGAATTACGGAGAGCAGATCAGGTTGTTGACTAGCATCGTGGCAGTGGCAAAGACCGCCAGTGGGCCTGGCTAACCCTGGCCGACGCTTTAAGGATTCGACTTTACGAGTTGTAATCCACCCGAGTTCTATGGTTCGAGGTCCGGCGAGGATCCTCGTGGAGTTCATTCGGCAGCGCGCGACTATGCAGTACTTAGGGTCTCGGAGGCGAGTCCGTTGTATTAGCCTCTCACCGTTACGCGATATTGCGTTGAACCGGTTTGAGTCATGGGAGTTGTCTAGAGGGGGTGCTCCTCCACTGCTTGGGATGAGTTCACTAAGCCTTCCTGGCCACTTTTTGCCTCCCGAGACGAGGAGAGCCCGCTGATAGGTTCTGGCATTGAGGCGAATGGGAGGACCATCGTGAGTACAACCCGAGTTTGATTCATTGGCTGTATGCGCCCACTATTGTGTGATACGGGCGATGAGTTCACCGCTATGTGACGGGCTAGACCGTTATATGGTTACGTGATGTTCAGGAGTGGCTCTTCAGCCAGGGATGGATATTGTCAGGATGCAGGCGTATGCACAGGGGATTGAGGATAGGGAGAGTGAGGGCGGCCAGTCCAAATTTCACCCAAGAGGCGGGGACGCAGTGGTTTCGTGGATAGCTTTGTGGTGGATACCGCCAGCAGACTAGGTCCACATTTCAGCCAGCACATAATGCTCCTTCTCGGTTTTACGCGTATGTCCGATCACCGGGTCATTCAGTGAGCAGTCGTGGCTCGCGGTTCAGTTTTCGGAGAGTGGGGTGTTAGTGCGAGAAGCCACCTCTACCTCGGTGTAGTCGATGTGGTAGGACCCATTATGGGGAGTGTCGTGCTAGTTTGGGAGATTGCTTTACATGCGGCCAGCAGGGCCATTTTGCGCGGAACTGTCCGACCAGAAATAGCACGGATGTAGAGATTCAGCCTTCGGGATCAGTGGATGGTTCATCGCCTTCTTTTGTTATGCGCCGTGCAGTATGTGATCATGATTGAACGATGGGAATGTGAAGCAATAGTTACATGTATATCTTTTACCCTTTAGAGATTAGTATGCATGATAGGATTGTTGTATGATTAGTGTTATGAACAGAGGATATTGAGACTATGTACATGTGTTAGAATAAGTTGGTAGATACGAACCGGCAATCCCGTTAGGCCGTGAATGGAAGTAAGTGGTGATGGTTCACACTTTGGATTCGTTTTCCTGTTTGATTTACGATGAATGACTATGCGTGTGCGATATCTTAGGGTCATAAGTGGCATTATAAGGTCCCATTAAGCGTGAGGTACGAGGATGTACCGAGGAATTTTAGATTAGCTCCAAAGGAACATTCGGGGACGAATGTTTCTAAGGGGGGGGAGAATGTTACACCCCGTAGTTCAGGTCATGCGTATGAGAGCGTACGAAAGGGAGTAAGACTTAAAATTTTCGAAAGATAGGTTGACGGATTGTTTCGGACGGGTTCTAGTCAACTTTGAGGCGGGTTATGACCCGTTACATTGAGAGTTTCCAGGTGTTTCAAAGGCCTAATGCGTAGTTCGTTGAGTCTAGTTTCCAACGCAACCGACCGTTCGTCGATAGGACGTCGGAGTAGAAAGTTATGGGAGTTACAAGTTCGCGCAATGGGCGTAAAGATGTTTCGGCCAGGCTGGCCGCGGCACGATGCAGGGTCGCGCCGGTTATTCTGAGAGAGCGCTGAAGTTGTAGAGCCGCGCGCGGAAGCGTGCCACACGGAAAGTTCAAAGTCCGCAGGTTTCAGTACATGCGCCGAGGCGGGATTTCTGGCGGAAAAACTTAGGAAAATCAGATTTCTTCTTTTAAAAAGGCCATGGGAGGGTGACAAGTGTCCCCTCCCCCCCATCTGATTTTTGCATGTCTCTTATATTGACCAAGTCTTGAAGACTTGGTCATCTTTCAAGACTTTCCCTCTCTCTAAGTTAGAGCTCTCACTTCTCTCTAGAATTCAAGAGGAATTCAAAGCTTAGGAAAAATCTGAAAAGGTGTGGCAAGAAGGAAGCTTGTGGCTAGATTATTGGTGTTAGTGTGGTGGTGTTCTTGGAAAAGAGGCTAGCGAATTTGTTGGAATATTTGGCTAAGGTTTTAAGGTAACGATTCCTTCTCCCTTTAATTTTTAGTGTTGCATGTGAAGAAGAAAGATTATGTAGTTGAAAATATTGCTCTTAGAAGAATTGCATGTAAGAAATATGGTTTGGTTATGAAAGGATTGAATAAGGTTAGGATGTAAGCATGTTGTAGCCCAAATTTTACCTTAAAGTTGTTAAGTTAATTGTTGTACATTGTGGGGCAGAATTTTACACATCCAAGTTTAGGTGTGTAATCCCCTTTGAAATGTTTGGATTGTTGGGCCTTAAAAATGGCGTTTGGATGTTAAATTCGGACCTTAAAAAGGTGGCAAAGTATGTAGAAACAAAGGAAATGCTGCCCAATTTTCCATAGAATTTAGTGGCTTGAACTTGGAAAATTCTATGTTGAGACTAGAGGTTAATAAACGTATTATGGCCATTATAGGTTGACATATTACGTGCGGTATTTTGGACTTAGCAAGTGGATTGACCGAAGAGGTATGTGGAAACTTTCTTATCTCTTGAGCATGAGTAGTTATAACTATATAGTACGGTAGACGTACGTGTTTTAAATGAAGTAAATCCTTTTGTTATACTTGACTTGTTTTAAGAAAATGTCTAAGTTGGTTGGGTTAAGAAGTTAACCCGCTTATTCTTGAGGAGTGGTTTATCCTAAATAAGGTAGACAAGGATTTCTTGACATAAAGAAGTATAGAGTACTTGGTGTGAAAGTATTGAGTATTGAATTATTCTAAAAGATAAGAGGCTTAAATTTTTGAGGTAAGAACTTGTTTTCTAAAAGATAAGAGGCTTGAAGTATTTTGAAAATTGTGTAAATTTGTTTGAAGTATAAGTCTCTTGGTTAGTAAAAGAACGAAATGGTTTATAAGGAGTCATAACGACTTTATGGGAAGTTAGTTATAACGGCCTTATGAAAGGATAAGAATGTCTTAATTTCTAAAGCATAAAGTTAGTATAACGACTTTATGGGAAGTTGGTTATAATAACTTTATGGAAGGTTAAAGTGTTGGTTTTTCTTGAATACGGTAAACATAGATGAAAGATTGAAGTTAATAAAGGCAATTCGAATTAAAAGCATGTAGTAGAAGTTAACTTGGACGTACCGTCAGTGATGGAGGATTCCACGGGTATGCTCTCATTGTATTAGTTATGAGTTTACTTGGACGTACCGTCAGTGATGAAGGATTCCACGGGTATGCTTCCATTGTCTTAGTTATGAGTTTACTTGGACGTACCGTCAGTGATGGAGGATTCCACGGGTATGCGACTATGATGAGGGTTCGTTCCCTGTTGATAGTGTTATTCCATGGACTAGCTCTCTATGAGGTCTACTGATGCAGGGTGGATCTGGTAGTTAGCCCTCGTACTTGCCCCGGTCAGCGATGTGATGCAGGGTGGATCTGGTAGTTGGCTTTCGTACTTGCCCCGGTGTAGGGACGGTTGCGTGATGCAGGCGTCGGTGGTTAGCTCGCGTACGCCTTGCCAGCGACGTGATGCGGTGGATCTGGTAGAGGCTATCGATTTGCCTCGCCACCTTCGTGATTCGTAATTAGTATTGTTGGTACGGTGGATCCGTAGCCGGCTTTCGACTTGCCCGTCGGTTGAGGACGCAGGTGGATCCGGTAGCTATGCCTTCGTAATTGCCTCGCACGTTCTTATGACACGGTGGGATCTAGTGTTCATGTGTACTCGGTGTTGTTATATCATAGATCGCCGTGAGGAAGGAATTCCACCGCATGATTGATATTATGGGTACGACCTATGGTTATATTTGAGTGATGACTTAGAGGCGTGAGTCCCCGACTTGACATGGTCGCGTATATGTCAGGTAATCGTAGTTTGGCTATCATACATGTCTCTTGCTTTATATATACTATTATGTTTTCATTACAAGATTTTCGCCACATACTTGGTACTTGTTATCGACTCTCCTTCGGCCGTGATTCACGCCGCAGTCGAGATACGTAGCTTGTCGATCCGCACTTTTAGGATCACCGCTCGATTCGAAAGCTCCATCTCTCCGAGGCTTTGTCTTTTGGTACGATTCCCTGAGGTTGTAGACTTTTGTACATTCAGGGGTCTGGCGGGGCCCTGTCCCGCCACGCTTATTATTCTTAGGTGCAGTAGTCACGCTTGTGGTTTGGGCCGTAAGAATAAGTCAGATCGCTTCACTTTCGATTAAGTTATTTTATGGAAGGCGCTTGTCGGCTTGCCGCTGCTGATGTTTACCTTATACTGATTTTGTATTATGTATGTTCCGCTATTCTCGATGTGTCGACTGTGGTGCCCGATAGGCACTGGGCCGCGACCCGGCTCGTCGCGTGACAAAGTTGGTGGTAGTGACCCAAGTTTGTTTAAAAGATGAAGCGATAACTAAAGTATGGTATGTGTGCTTGAAAGAGTTTGGGTGTACGCTTTAGAGATGATTTCTCGTTTTCTTGGATTTGAGTTTTTGCGCGTATGTTATGCTATGGCCATTGGTGGCATGATTGGTTTGGTAAGTGTAGTAGTGAAGACTATACCAGCGCGTGTATGTTTGGAGACTTAGAAGGAACATTCGGGACGAATGTTTCTAAGGGGGGAAGAATGTTACACCCCGTAGTTCCAGGGTATGTATGTGAGGACGTACGTACGAGAATACAACATTAAAATTGGGAAGGAAGAAAGATGTGATTTTTCGACGGAAAAGTTCCGGATTTTTGTGAAGGAAAAAGGTTCGTTAATGGGAATTGGATTCCCAGATTTGGTATTCGGACTTCTAGGATTATTTTAGAATTATGGAATTTTATTTCCGAAATTGGTCACGTGGGGCCCACGGGAGAAATTTACCGTTTTGTGAGGCCCACTTTGTTTTCGGTTTTTTTGCATTACGGATATTTTCGGAAGATGAAGTATTTTGGACGAGTAGGGGGCGACACGTGTCACCCCCATGTGGCCATGTTGGCCGAATATTGATGGACAAGTGTCCCTTGGACGTTTTCTTGGAGACATGTGGCTAGCCACATGTCTCAATTTTGTGGTGGACATATGGTTGGTAGAACCCTTACACACATGTCCCCAATCTACACCACACACTTGCTTTAATCTTAGCCATTGATTGTCCTATAAATACCCCTTAAGTTGCAAGACTTATTTCATCCACACTTAAGAACTTCCAAGGCAAAAAAATATACTCCCTCCCTTTGTGTGCTTTCGTCCAACACCCCTCATTTGTGTAGAAAAATACTTCAATTGTTGTTGTATAATCCCAAATACCTTAGCCTAGTATCCCTAGTAGTATTCCAAAGTAATCCCAACATAAGAGCCCGAAAATACTACTTTATTTCTTTAGTCGCAAAACGAAACCCTAGGAAAATCTTCATAGTTGGATGAAGTGTTAGGAGAAGTTGTTTAGAAACTTCTAAGGGTTGCTTGGATCGGATTGGAGCGTAAGGAGTAGGAGCTAAACGTTGCTCAGGATCGACTTATAATCTTGGATAATTTTGGGCTTATCGAGGTATTAATCTTTGTCCTTCTATTGTAATTGGAGATTACATATTGTAGTAATTTATAAATGAGTATAAGATTTATGGAAGGATGATTAAAAAGAATTGAATTGTATTTACATTGGACTGTATTTACAGTAGACTTGTGTAGTATTACCGTGGGGCAGTTTTGTACACGTCCGGTTAGACGTATAATCCCCTTGAAGTTGTTGGCTTGGCTTGAAATAGGAGGATATTTACGTGGTTACGTGTGGGAGGTGCGCCCAATTTTCCGTATAATAAGGAATCAGATACTTAGAATATTCTACGAAGAGAACTAGAAGTTGATAGTTGTGTTGTGGTTATTATGTGGATTGTCTACGCCGCTAATACTCGACTTGGCCATGGATTAAGTCGAAGAGGTATGTGATTCTTCCTATACTCTTGAGCATGATTGTTGTGAACTATATAGTACGGTAGACGTACGTGTGTGAAATAAATTTGGTTTATTTAAAACATAAAGTGTTATAATAGCTTTATGGGAAGTTAGTTATAACGACTTTATGAAGATAAAATAGAGACTTGATTTTGAAAGATAAGAGACTTTACTTATAAACGGCTTGATTTCGGAAAAGGAGAAGTAACTTGATTTAAGTATGGGTTACTTGTTTTGAAAAGAGTAAGTTACGGGGTTTTAAAAGTATACTTGATGTTATCTTAAAACTGTAAAACACTTGGTTTAAAAAGTATAGAGTACTTGATTTTAAAAGCCTTGTAAAGATTTTCTGAAGGTGTAGTAATTTAGTTTGAAAAGAAAACGTGTTTTGATACTACGAGTAATAGTATCGTGTGGCTTTTACGTAAAAAGAGGTCTTTTTGAAGAATGAAAGTATGTAGTATTTTGGGGTTGAAATCCGGATTGTTGACATAAAATGAAAGTACGTTGAACTTGCCTATGCTTGTTGTGATAGCCTTTGTTGTGCAAGTGTTTTGATTATGTGCTACCGCGTCTCTCGGTGGAGGGCCGACTATTTGGTTGATTGTTGGACATACTGACACGATGGATGGTCCACGGGTATGCTTCCACTATGAGTATTATCTTGTTATTTCTTTTGGACATACTGACACGATGGGTGGCCCATGGGTATGCGTCCACTTTGAGTATTATCTTGTTATTTCTTTTGGACATACTGACACGTTGGGTGGCCCACGAGTATGCGTCCACTTTGAGTATTATCTTGTTATTTCCTTTGGACATACTGACACGTTGGATGGTCCACGGGTATGCGTCCACTAGGATGGTTCCATGGTCATGCTTATACCGAGGTAAGATGCCGGGACATGCGGTCATTGTGAGGGTTAAATTCCCGGGTTATGTTATTAGTCCATGGACCGCTAATCCATGAAGCTTGCCGCGATGACGAGTGATCACGGGCTTGATTTGGACGTGTGGTGACAGGCGCACTTTAGATACTTGTCCTGGTCATTTCTCGTGTATCTGCAGGCACTGATAGATAGCTTGGCCCGTGAAGTTTTATGACTAGTTTTTGGATCTGGTAGTTGGCTATTCTACTTGGCCCGATCGGTTTGATGACGCAGGCAGAATCTAGTATTCATGTACACATATGGGTGTTGTTTTACATCATGTACTGCCGGCAGTGAGGAAGGAGTTCCACGGGCATGATTGATATTGTGGGCGTGAGACCCATAGTTATGTGTGAGTGATGATTTTGAGGACATGCGTCCCTTACTTGACATAACTGTTTACTTATTGCGAAATAGTTTTATAAAATGATGAAATGTGATTTCATTACAGTATTTTCAGTTTCACATACTTGGTACCTGTTGTACTGACCTCCTTCGGGGGGCTGCGTTCATGCCGCAGGTAGAGGTACACCAGTTGTTGATCCTCGCTCATAGGATCGCAGTTCAGCGTTTTGGGAAGCTCCGTTTCTCCGGAGGCTTATCTTTTGGTATGGTTCCCTGTCATTGTAGGTACTTGTACATTCAGGGGTATGGCGGGTGTTGTCACGCCCCAAATTTTCCTAAGTCTTTACTTAGGGCGTGATGGCACCTGGACAATAATTTCCCACCAGGAGCACCATTTAATTCTCTTTATTTAGAAATTTGAACTTATATTCAAATACAGAGCGATTAATAAAAATAACAATAAAGAAATATGTTTATGACTTTATATGAAAAAAACATAACGCGAGCCCATGCTCGTGCAAATATTGTTTCTACATAGACATACTGACAAAGATTATTCTAAGTTGGAAGGGAGATCATTCCACACGGGCATATCCCGAGACATTGAACCGACATTCGAACTCGACGAGTACCAAGCCCGAAACAATGGACTTGGTATGAAAAGAGGCTGCGGGACGATCGCTAGCCTTGACGTGAAGCCTTTCCTCTATCACCCTTTCCTGAAACATGTTAAATAAAGAGTCAGCCCTACCATCTGGGGCTGAGTGAGAACCTTACCCTGCAATTCAAAGTAACACCACAATATTCCAAGTGCAATCACATTATAACGTAATAAGCATATTGCAAAAACATATCAGGTTACAACATCTTTAAATATGCAACAACTCCTCATAGGAAATTATTGGTTTAACTAACACTTCATTTTATCTCGTATTATACGTTAAGACATTCCCCTGCATTTCCACATGTTTATTACATTTATATATTTGTGAACGCGTATTCACTTTTCATATTTATATATAGGTGAACATGTATTCATCTTTCATATTTGTTGCGGCGTGCAACCCGATCCATTATATTTACGTATTTGTGAACACGTATTCACTTTACGTTTTGTTGCGGCGTGCAACCCGATCCATTATATTTACGTATTTGTGAATGTGTATTCACTTTACGTTTTGTTGCGGCGTGCAACCCGATCCATTATATTTACGTATTTGTGAACATATATTCACTTTACGTTTTGTTGAGTCGTGCAAACCGATCCATTATATTTACGTATTTGTGAACATTTATTCACTTTACGTTTTGTTGCGGCGTGCAACCCGATCCATTATATATTTATATATTTATGTGAACACGTATTCACTTTTCATATTTTTCAGAAGATCAAATAAATACTATTCTCTTTTCTAACATTCTGTCATTCATACTTGTAACGATTATAACTTTTTAACCATAACTCCAACTAAGGTGTTTCTCAAGCGGAAACTAAGGTAAGACGGGGATCTTTCACTGTACCAAATTTCATTTAAAACTACTTTGGGTAACTAACACAAATTTATCCTCAAAACAGCCACATGAAATTTATTTCGGCAGAATATTTATTAAACAACACTCAATCTTAGAATAGTCATAACTCCTAATCTGTAAACCCGTTCAAGCCCCATAAAATCTCAACACGACGAGAACAGAGAGCTACACGTCTTCATGTGAACCATCCTTTCATATTCTGTACCATTTGGTACAGTTTTACACTTTTATTCGCTGCCCTTCCTGGATCTCGATAGATCCGAGGTAGAAACTTTAAACAACGATAACTCTCAATCTGTAAGTCGGATAGACCCCCGTAAGGTCTCAAAATGTCCACAACAAAGATATCTAGAACTTTCATTTAGCAACAATTTTCATATTCCCCACATATTAGTACAGTTTTACGTTTCAACGTCCTGCCCTTCTGGATTCCGACGAATCCGAGGAAGCAACTTCAAACTACAATAACTCTCAACTCGTAAGTCCGTTTTAATAAATCTTTATATATATCTGTCCGTAACAGAGATTTTTACAACCATGTAAATTTTCATATAATTCTAATAATTAAAACGCAATAAAAACAGTCCGTAATTATGCCTTTCCGAATTTCGACCAAATCTAAGGCAGGAACTTTGAACTATGATAACTTTCAAACCGTACGTCCATTTTACCTCATTTTTAGTTCTATATGATCATATTAGAGAGGTGTACAATTCCTCCGAATTTCATCAAATTCTAACAATTATAACTCAGTGAGAACAGTTCGTAAAATTCATGACGCAACTAGTTGTCTAAACAATCAAAAGTTCAATATTTCTTTTCAACACTCAATTCTTATTCTAACATGTATTGAACTAAAAATAAAGGATGTTACCAAGAATTTCTGAGTGAGAAAACTCACCTTGTAAGTGTGAAAAAGATTGTGGTTTGGTTGCTACAACCACCCTTGCTCCTTAGTGTTCCCTAATTTTCTTGTTCTCCTTCCTCCCTTGATATTTTCTTGATTTTTTTCCTTCTTGTTCACTTATTTTTTTCTGATTTTCTAACCTTTATGTTATGTACCTTGTTTGTGTGTAAATACAATGTATAAATGGAGGAGTTTTCTATAACCTATGGGAGGTGAAAAACCAAAAGATTGAAGGGAAATGAAAGGGGGGAAGGGGTGGAAAACAAAGACTTACGTGCAATGTGCATGCTGCACTTCTTTTTTTTTCTTTTTTTCTTTTTTTTTTCTTTTGTTTTCTTATTCTCATTTCATCTATCTATTTATCCAACTTTAACACTAACTATATCCCATGCAATTTATTCTTTGTTTTTTTTTATATATATATTTTTATTAACCCAACCACAACTATATATTGTTTTTTTTTTTTCCGGATTTCACATTCTCTCCTCCTTAAGCAACATTCGTCCTCGAATGTGAATAAGGTCGTAACATAATCACATAGACACAATAATGTTTATTGTTATTGTAACACTAATTTGGGGCTTCACATTCTCCCTTCCTTAAGATGCATTCGTCCTCGAATGAGAGTAAGGTTGTAACACATGCATAAAGACACGCAAATGACACACATATGAAGTACTATGTAATTCATTTTTTTTATTACCTTAGTCAAATAGGAACGGATATTTGACTTTCATCGCCTCCTCCGCTTCCTGGTGGCTTCCTGGAGTGGTTCCTCCATAGGACCTTCACTAAGCAATATCTTTATTCCTAAGGCGCTTAACCTTCCTATCAAGTATTTCCACCTAACTTCTTCATATCAAGCTCCTCATTAAGAATTATCTCCGGTAAGGATGACGTGACTTGGATCGCAAGTATTTTCGTAACATTGACACACGAAATACCGGATGATCGCTTCAAATTTCTGTGGAAGTGCTAATTCGTAAGCCACATTCCCCACTCTTCGCAAGATCTCATATGGCCCAATAAACCTTGGGCTCAATTTCCCTTTCTTACCAAAACGCATCACTCCCTTCATTGGGAACACTTTTAAAAATACTTTCTCCCCCTCTTGGAATTCAAGATCTCTTTTCCGATGATCCGCATAGGACTTATGACGACTATGAGCTATTTTGATCCGCTCCCGAATCATCTCAGACCTTATCATTTGTTTCTTGAATGACTTCAGTCCGAAATTGCGCCTCACCCACTCAACCATCCAAGTGGAGACCTACATTTTTCCATATAATGCTTCAAACGGGGCCATTTGTATGCTAGAGTGAAAACTATTGTTGTGGCGAACTCAATTAGACATAGATGGTCCAACCACTTCCCCGAAAATCTAACACACAAGATCGCAACATGTCCTCAAGTGTTTGAATTGTTCGCTCAGCTTGCCCATCTGTTTGCGGTGGAAAGCCGTGCTTAACTTAACTTTTGTCCCGAGACCCTGCTGGAAACTTTGCCAAAAATGTGAGGTGAACTGGGAACCCTATCCAAATAATTTGTAAGGGAATCCCATGTAACCGCACAATCTCCTCAAATAAATCTGTGTCTTGTGGTGCGCGATACGTAGTCTTGACTTAAGAAATGGGCTGACTTTGTAAGCCGATCAACAATCACCCAAATAGAATCATACCCTTCTCGAGTTTTGGTAGACCGATTCTGAAATCCATATGAATCGCCTCCCACTTCCACATGGGGACTCCAATGTCTCAAGTAATCCGCCAGTTTTTGATGTTCACTTTCACCACCGACATATAAGACACCTCCCGACAAACTCCGCAACGTCTTTCTTCATCCCGTCCCACCGCAATTTGCCTTGAGGTCCTCGATACATTTTTGTTGACCACGGATGAATGGAATATCTTGTGTTGTGACCTCATCTAAGATCTTCCTCCTTAGATCCTTTACCTTAGGAACACATAACCTACCCTTATACCGGGCGGTTCCGCCATTATCTCCCAATGTAAATCGTGAAGGTCTTCCTGTTGGATCTTCTCGAAATCCAACAAACTCGTATCCTCAAACCGACTTTCTTTATTTCTCTAAGGCATCATGCGAGGTATCATGTACCACCACCCTACCTTCACCGATCTCGCTTAAGCTAACCCCGAGGTTTCCCAATCTTTGTACCTCACGAA
Source organism: Przewalskia tangutica (assembly GCA_029844215.1). Classification (NCBI taxonomy): domain Eukaryota; kingdom Viridiplantae; phylum Streptophyta; class Magnoliopsida; order Solanales; family Solanaceae; genus Przewalskia; species Przewalskia tangutica. The sequence goes on along the minus strand of CM056730.1, from coordinate 21,063,485 downwards.
CAATACCCTCTTTTGTATTGCCAAACGGGCTAAGCTGCCCATTGATCTCTCATCGAGTGCATCACCACCACGTTGGCTTTCCTGGATGGTAAAGAATACTAAGGTCATAATCCTTAAGCAACTCTAACTATCTTCTTTGTCTGAGATTCAGATCCTTCGTGTGGTTATGTATCGCAAACTCTTATGATCTCAGTAAATATGTCCACATGCACACCATACAAATAATGTCTCCATATTCGTAAGGCAAACACCACCGCAGCTAATTCCAAGTCATGAGTTGGATAATTCTTCTCATGTATCTTTAATCGCCTAGATGCATACGCAATAACCTTTCCAAATCGCATCAAGACACATCCTAACCAACTCTGAGGCATCGCAATAGATCGTGAACCCTTCTTGTCCCGATGGTAAGGTTGGGGATCGTGCGAGTCAACAATTCCTTGCTTCGAAAACTTGCTTCACATGCTTCGACCACGGTACTTAACCGCTTTTTGAGTCAATCGGGTCAAAGGAGCAGAAAGACTAGAAAAACCTTTTACGAATCTTCTATAATACCCAGCCAAACCCAAGAAACTTCTAACCTCTGTCGGAGTGGTCGATTTTGGCCGCTTCATCGCTTCTATCTTCCGGGTCTACCATAATTCCATCCCTTGACACAACATGGCCCAAAAAGGCTACCTTTTCCAACCAAAATTCACACTTTGAAAATTTAGCATATAGTTTCTCCTGTTTCAAGACTTGAAGCACTACACTCAGATGCTCTTCATGTTCTTCAACACTCTTCATCAGTAAATTAGGATATCATCTATGAACACAATCACGAACAAATCTAGGAATGGTTTGAAGATTCTGCTCATTAAATCCATAAAAGTCGCAGGCATCGTTAACCCAAAAGACATGACCCAGAACTCATACGGGTCGTCTCGGGTTCTAAAGGCTGTTTTGGATATATCATCTGGATTTATTTTCAGCTGGTGATATCCCGAACGAAGATCAATCTTGGAAAAATAGCTAGCTCGAAGTTGGTCAAAAGATCATCGATTCTTGGTAATGGTACGGTTCTTGATCGTGACCTTATTGAGCTGCCGATAATCGATGCACATTCGGAGCGATCTGTCTTTCTTTTTCACAAACAGGACTGGTGCACCCCAAGGGGAAACACTAGGCCTTATAAAGCCTTTATCCAGAAGATCCTTCAATTGTTCTTTTAACTCCCTCAATTCAGCTGGGTCATTCGATATGGAGGAATAGAAATAGTCTTGTGCGGAATTAACTATATGGCAAACTCCACTTCTATCCGGAGGAAGGCATGGAAGATCTTCAGAAAAACCTCCGAAAATTTCGAACAATAGGAACATCATTTACCTGGGATTCTTTTTGGGTATCCACTATATTAGCCAGATATGCATACTCCACTCTGTGACTTCTCAATAACTTTTGAGCCCCAAGGTAGGAAATAAACTGACCTGAGGATATTCCAACCCTACCTCTTATAACAACTTCTGGTTCTCCGGGAAAAGTTAATCTCACTATCTTTCGTAGACAATCTAACATGGCATAACATGCCGACAACCAATCCATACCCAAAATGACGTCAAGTCTACCATATCAAGTAGTACTAGGTTCACCATTGTTCCCGCCATTCACTTCTAATGGAAAATTATTTACCACCCGAGAGGCCCAAATTGAGGCCCCATCGTGTCATAACCTCAACAGTTCACTTAAATAAGAAGGTTCTACATGTAAATTCTTAGCAAAGCTCATTGACACATATGAAAATGTAGAGCCTAATCGTATAATACAAATGCAGAATACTCGAGACTAGCAAAATACCCGACCACCGCATTAGATGCTTCGCCTCATTCCTCCTGGGCAAAGCGCAGAGCCGATTAAATTGTTGGGTTGTTGACCTCCCAACTCTGGCGGGGTTGGTTTCCGATTTCCAGAGGCGGATGTGGTTGCTTCGACCTCTCCCCGAATATATTGAGTTTGGGTCCTCTTCTGCAATCCTCGCATAGTGTCCCGACTCTCCACGCTTATAACATGTCTTCGTTAAGAGCCGACATTCTCGGTGTGTTTTCTTTGACAAATCTTACAAATCGGTTTGTCGCCTCCCGTGTCGTGGTTGGTGGCCTTGTCCTTGCTACCTTGGTAATTAGACCAACCGTGTCCCTTAGGCTTGAAATAAGATCGACCCAGCATCGGTTCGGTCCTCAAGATCCCTTACTAAACTCCCGCTTCGATTTTGACTCGTTAAACGATCCCGACGTCCAAATCTCTTCTGCGAATATTCTCTTTTGCTTTAGCGAAACCTTCTACCTCAAAGCCATATCGACAATCAAGATAAGTTCGATCGTTGGCTAACGCCACCACCTTCTCTCGCTATGTTCGGGTTTAAACCTCTACAAATCGCTGACTCTATCCATTTCGTAGGGACGACATGTGTGTTGTATGCCGATAACCTCACGAATCCGTATCATATTCTTGTACACCGCGATCACCTTGCTTCAATTGTTCAAACTCCCGTCCGAGCGCATCTTTGCGCGTGATAGGCATAAACTTCTCAATGAATGCCGCTCAACCCTCCCAAGTCATTGGTGGTGACATCGGGGACGATTTTTCCTAAAATTCCTCCACCACACCCCGCATCATCCACTAGTCGCGCGCCTACCAAGTTGACGCCTGCGCTCCACGCATCCCAATGTGAACATTAAGTCTTCAACTTCATCGAGGAATACCATCGGGTCGACTCGGGGTCCTTCCCCGAGTACTGGTTCTCGCTTCCTCATAAAATTTGCCCATAGCCTATCGTGCATCGCTGGGATTCTACACTCCCTGCTGGTTCGCCGCAATCGGTCCCCGGGCCGTCTGGTTCTGGTTCGGCTAGCGACAGAGACACTAGTGCGGGCGAACCATGTGTGGAATCGCACTGCCATTATTAACTCTATGAGTCTATCTAGTTTTTGTCCCACCGTTTCTTGGGCCATTTGACTCTCGTTCTCCAACATTTTCTCCGACATTTTCTCCGCTCCCTTCAGACACCACTACGTCAACTGGAGGTACATGAGCTTCGTGATGAACCTCCTCTTGAGCCCCCGGGATTTGTGAATTCACCATTTTCTGTGAAGACAAACACACTCATATTTTAGAAGACAGAATGTCTATTCTAGCTCCTAAATTTTCTTATAGTTCATAAGCATGCAACACCACAATATGCCAACAAGAAAAATAATTTAATAAAACATATCCTTTCTTTCTTGTATTCATAGCACTTCATTCATCATATTTTAAAATAACACTGTCATCACTACAAAACATAAAATCAGTTAACTCGCTATCATGCAACCCGCTATAGCCCTTGTACTGGAACAGACACCTACTATCACGCGTTCTAAAGGGCTTAACCGCATGATTCGTCTAATCTGCAGGTTGACATTCAACTCCCTGTGAACCTTCCTTTTTGCTTCTCTTTCCATATAGTTCATTTTATACCTTACTCCTCTTACATGATGCAGAAATTGGTGCAATGAATTTTCTGTAATATCTTCTCTTAACATCCTTGCCTTTCTGAATGCGGAATGAAACTTTTCTGGGACGGAATTGACTATTATCTGTAGTATGACTCCAATTGGAAAGTTGAAGAAGGTCGGGTCGTATGAACGTCTTTTCCTTCTAGTCCTAAGCAAATATGTACATAGTACGATTGTGTCATCAATGTACTCATCAAAATCACCTTCTGAGTCCATCTTGCGACGCATGAACTCCCTCTGAGCTCTCATTTCCTTTGCCTGTTCCATGAGTACTTCCCTTTTTGTTGGAACCCGCCTTATAATCGCCATCTACACAAATCATATTAGTCAGTATAACGTTGTACAATCCCCTTTTCTAACCCGTGTGAAGGAGGTAGTACGAGAAATCAAGTCTTTGAAAAGACTCAAGGTAGGCACGAGAAGAGTACGAAAGAAGGGAAACTTTAGGATGTTATTCCGTTCACTTATTACTAAGGTGGCGCGCACACCGTCGCAATAAGTAACCGTTCAAACACCCAACTCGAAGGAAACTTCCTAGAATCTCTTAACCTGGTTTAGCTTTGATACCAACTTGTCACGCCCCAAATTTTCCTAAGTCTTTACTTAGGGTGTGATGGCACCTGGATAATAATTTCCCACCATGAGCACCATTTAATTCTCTTTATTTAGAAATTTGAACTTATATTCAAATACGGAGCGATTAATAAAAATAACAATAAAGAAATATGTTTATGACTTTATATGAAAAAACATAACGCGAGCCCATGCTCGTGCAAATATTGTTTCTACATAGACATACTGACAAAGATTATTCTAAGTTGGAAGGAGATCATTCCACACGGGCATATCCCGAGACATTGAACCGACATTCGAACTCGACGAGTACCAAGCCCAAACAATGGACTTGGTATGAAAAGAGGTCATGGACGATCGCTAGCCTCGACGTGGAGCCTTTCCTCTATCACCCTTTCACGAAACATGTTAAATAAAGAGTCACCTACCATCCGGTGAGTGAGAACCTTACCCTGCAATTCAAAGTAACACCACAATATTCCAAGTGCAATCACATTATAACGTAATAAGCATATTGCAAAAACATATCAGGTTACAACATCTTTAAATATGCAACAACTCCTCATAGGAAATTATTGGTTTAACTAACACTTCATTTTATCTCGTATTATACGTTAAGACATTCCCCTGCATTTCCACATGTTTATTACATTTATATATTTGTGAACGCGTATTCACTTTTCATATTTATATATAGGTGAACATGTATTCATCTTTTATATTTGTTGCGGCGTGCAACCCGATCCATTATATTTACGTATTTGTGAACACGTATTCACTTTACGTTTTGTTACGGCGTGCAACCCGATCCATTATGTTTACGTATTTGTGAATGTGTATTCACTTTACGTTTTGTTGCGGCGTGCAACCCGATCCATTATATTTACGTATTTGTGAACATATATTCACTTTACGTTTTGTTGCGGCGTGCAACCCGATCCATTATGTTTACGTATTTGTGAACGCGTATTCACTTTACGTTTTGTTGCGGCGTGCAACCCGATCCATTATATATTTATATATTTATGTGAACACGTATTCACTTTTCATATTTTTCAGAAGATCAAATAAATACTATTCTCTTTTCTAACATTCTGTCATTCATACTTGTAACGATTATAACTTTTTAACCATAACTCCAACTAAGGTGTTTCTCAAGCGGAAACTAAGGTAAGACAGGGATCTTTCACTGTACCAAATTTAATTTAAAACTACTTTGGGTAACTAACACAAATTTATCCTCAAAACAGCCACATGAAATTTATTTCGGCAGAATATTTATTAAACAACACCCAATCTTAGAATAGTCATAACTCCTAATCTGTAAACCCGTTCAAGCCCCATAAAATCTCAAAACGACGAGAACAGAGAGCTACACGTCTCCATGTGAACCATCCTTTCATATTCTGTACCATTTGGTACAGTTTTACACTTTTATTCGCTGCCCTTCCTGGATCTTGATAGATCCGAGGCAGAAACTTTAAACAGCGATAACTCTCAATCCGTAAGTCGGATAGACCCCCGTAAGGTCTCAAAATGTCCACAACAAAGAGATCTAGAACTTTCATTTAGCAACAATTTTCATATTCCCCACATATTAGTACAGTTTTACGTTTCAACGTCCTGCCCTTCTGGATTCCGACGAATCCGACGCAGCAACTTCAAACTACAATAACTCTCAACTCGTAAGTCCGTTTTAATAAATCTTTATATATATCTGTCCGTAACAGAGAGATTTACAACCATGTAAATTTTCATATAATTCTAATAAGTAAAACTCAATAAAAACAGTCCGTAATTATGCCTTTCCGAATTTCGACCAAATCTAAGGCAAGAACTTTGAACTATGATAACTTTCAAACCGTACGTCCATTTTACCTCATTTTTGGTTCTATATGATCATATTAGAGAGGTGTACAATTCCTCCGAATTTCATCAAATTCTAACAATTATAACTCAGTGAGAACAGTTCGTAAAGTTCATGACGCAACTAGTTGTCTAAACAATCAAAAGTTCAATATTTCTTTTCAACACTCAATTCTTATTCTAACATGTATTGAACTAAAAATAAAGGATGTTACCAAGAATTTCTGAGTGAGAAAACTCACCTTGTAAGTGTGAAAAAGATTGTGGTTTGGTTGCTACAACCACCCTTGCTCCTTAGTGTTCCCTAATTTTCTTGTTCTCCTTCCTCCCTTGATATTTTCTTGATTTTTTTCCTTCTTGTTCACTTGTTTTTTTTCTGATTTTCTAACCTTTATGTTATGTACCTTGTTTGTGTGTAAATACAATGTATAAATGGAGGAGTTTTCTATAACCTATGGGAGGTGAAAAACCAAAAGATTGAAGGGAAATGAAAGGGGGGGAAGGGGTGGAAAACAAAGACTTACGTGCAATGTGCATGCTGCACTTCTTCTTTTTTTCTTTTGTTTTTCTTTTGTTTTTCTTTTGTTTTCTTATTCTCATTTCATCTATCTATTTATCCAACTTTAACACTAACTCTATCCCATGCAATTTATTCTTTGTTTTTTTTTTATATATATATTTTTATTAACCCAACCACAACTATATATTGTTTTTTTTTTTCCGGATTTCACAGGTGTCACGACCCGAACCCGGGCCCGTGACTGGTGCCTTACCCGGGCACCCAAGTAGACATACATCAGAGTAACCAGCGGAATATAAAACAAGACATGAAACAATATGAAGTGAGAAACAGTTTATCTGAGAAAAGTTGTCTTTCGGCATATATATATATATATACTTGAACAGTTACATCCCTTTTTTTTTACAAACCCCGCCACAACAAGATTTCATGCACTTCTAAGAATGTTATAACCACAATGGCGGACAGTGTTCCCGCCATACCTCGAATGTAAGTACCTACAACGACATGGGACTATACCAAAGATAAGCCTCCGAGACACGGAGCTTCCCAAAACGCTGAATCGTGGACTCCTACGAGCGAGGATCAACAATCGGTGTACTTCTACCGCAGATGAACGCAGCCCAAGGAGGTCGACAACAGTACCAAGTATGTGAAATCAAAATATCAGAAATGAAATCATAATAGTCTATATAAAATGAAGACATATATGATAACCAATTTACGATACACAATATGTAAGCAAATATGTCAAGTCGTGACTCACGCCTTAAAGTCATCCTTCAAATATAACCACGGGTCTCATGCCCACAATATCAATCATGCCCGTGGAATTCCTTCCTCACCGCAAATCCATGATATAAAAGCACCAAGGAATACACATGAACACCGTGTCCCACGTGTTATAATAAAACTGCAGACGGTAAGTACGGCGCATAGCCGACTACTAAAACCTACAGCACCAACAATGCTATAAAATCAGACACGAGGTCTTTCTGCATCGCGCCACATGATCGGCCGCCACTCGCCTCAGATCAATGCGCGCCTAACTCGAGCTTACCGCAGCCCGCATAGCCACCTAGCCCGCATGAGGTACTCCCGCATCGAGGGTAGCTACTCCGGCGATCGCCCCGACTCGTAGTCCGCATGGCCACATAGACCGCATGAGGTATTCCTCGCGACACTAACTCGAACTCGTAGCTCGCATAGGTCCCCGACCCGCACGAGGCATCCTCGTGACGGGGCAGCTTAACCCCCGGTATAACATGTCAAGAGGTGAGTGGTACAATACTAACATAACGGCTTATCGTAAACAACATAAGCACAACAAGGGAACCCCCTTTACACAAACGTTACAAGATACTAACACACATAGCATCATAACATGTTTACTTATCAAACCAACAAGAAAGTATTACAAGGCTATCACAAACCAACATAGTCAAGTTATTCACACAAGGTACTTTCTATTTTATGTCAACAAGTTCGGGTTTTTATCCCCAAAGTACTTCATACATTAACTCTTTAAAAGATCCGTTTCTTTCACAAAAGGCACACGATACCCGTAGTATCAAAATAGAGTGACTATCTTTTTTTTAAGTAAACCCAAACAACTTCCCTACCTTCTTTTTGAACCAACTTAAGACAAAAGCATGCCTTCCTTTTTAAACGAAAACACTTCAAATTTTCAAGTCTTTGTCTTTTATAAATCAAGTCCTTACTTTGAAATTTTTAAGAAAAATCAAAACTTGTTTATTAATGATCTTATTAAAGCAGCCATGATCTAGGAAATGTAATACAATTTTGTCTTATCTTAGCTTCTATGCAGATGGAGGTTTCTACTGGTTTTAATAATACTTAATTAGTCAACACATTTTCCTTTATTAGCGTTGCAGTGGTTTGTTCGATACTTATTTCCCTTTTCCGAAATCAATACAAGGCTTTCATAAACAATTAAGTAAATCGTTCCTTTATCTTTCTTAAGTCGTTATACCTAACTTCCCATAAAGCTAGCATAACTCTTAAGCTTTTAAAACCAAGTATTACTCTTCTTTAAAAAACGATTCATACTTCTTTTGAAATACTTCAAGATTCTTATTATTTAAAACTCAAGTCAAAAGACATCGAAGTAAAACCACGTTCAGTTAACACACGTACGTCCACCGTACTATATATATTTTAAAATATCATGCTCAAGAGGATAGGAAAAATCACATACCTCCTACGAAATCCACCGCCAAGTCGAATATGTCGCGCGCAGAGTATCAACCTATAATAGTCAAATACGCCTATCAACGCCTAGACTACACCGTAGAATATTCTAAGCAGAGGTTCTCTATTCTACGGAAAATCACAAAGACTTCCTACCCACAAACTACACAAGTCTCATCGTAAGTACACCCCATGTAAGTACAGTTCAATTCTCTTCTCTTATATCATCCTTCTATAAATCTTATACTCATTTCTATACTACTACAATATGTAATTTCCAATTACAATATAAGGACAAGATATTTACCTCGGTAAGCCCAAAATTATCCAAGATTTAATGTCGATCCTGAGCAACGTTTAGCTCCTACTCCGTGCGCTCCAACCCGCCTCCAAACAACCCTTATACGCTCCTAACCAACTCTCTTCAAGAACCAACCTAAACAAGTGAAGAACACTAAGGTTCTTGCCTCACAACTCTCGCCAAGTGAGGCTTTGTGGGCTGGGTGTGAAATCTTTTCTAACCTTTGGTTAATAATCTTCCTAATACACTAAGGAAGAACACTTAAGAGTTTAGGAATTTTTGGACAAAGTTTGGTTAAGGAGAGGGTGTTGGCGAAAACTATCAAGAGTGGAGGAGAGTTTCATGCAGAGCTTCTGTGGGGGAAATGTGTTTGACGAGAGCTTCAATGGGGGAGGGATTTTGAGACTTGGAATTTGTTCAAGTGATGAAGAAGTCTTGCACAAGAGGGGGGTATTTATAGAACCACCAAGGGCCAAGATTAAAACAAATGGATGGTGTAGATTAGATAACTTGTGTGAGTGGAGTCTTCCACCAAGTGTCCACTATAACCTTGGGACATATGTCCACCACAACATTGGGACACATGTCCCCCACAACAAAGAGCCATGTGGCCTTCCACTAGGCACACAAAAAACGTCCAACATACCTACTCCCACTCACCAAAAGAAAATGTCTTCCAAGACTTTGACCACTTGACCTTGTCCACTTGGCCAATATTTTCGTCCAACCCATGCCAACTAAGGGTGACACATGTATCCCTCCTATTGGTCCAAAATATTTCGTCTCTCGGAAAAATCCGTAATCGGTTAAAATATTAAAAACGTAGAATTTCCTTCACAAGGTTCGGAATCTTTTCCGTTGAAAGTTCACAATTTCATCCTTAACCTAATTAGGGTTTGTACAAATGCACGCACGCCCGACATACATACTGGAAATACGAGGTATAACAATGGCCCCGTCCCGCCATAGTTGTTATAAAAACTCTTGAGGTCCGTAGTAATCTTGTGCGGTGGTTTGTAAAGGATGAATCGCTCAAGTTTTTAATTTATATACAGAAAGGTGACCGTTTTGGTTAGCCTGTTTTCTTATGTTATATCTTGTTTCATGTTTAAGTTTTTATTTCCGCTGATTTTCTCTGATGTTGTATCACTAGGGTGCCCGGGGTAAGGCACCAGTCGCGGGCCCGAGGTCGGGTCGTGACACCCACGTAGGCGTGACTATGTTATAGAGGAGCGGTGCTTCTTTTTCTATTCCTTTGATGGAATGGAAAAGTGTTTTTGCCTCTTCGCCTACCTCACATTAATTTGAGGTTTTCTGTCGACATACGACAACAATCTCAACTTAGTTAGATTTTGAATGACTTTTTATTTAACGTGTCTTAATCTATGATGTCATAGATGCACGAATTACAAATGTATCATTCACTTGGCTACAGATATACTGTACCATTCTTAGTTATTACATACATGTTGGACTAGTCTCAAACCAGCTTAACCAACAACGTCCTTGAAACCAAGTTTGGGACATGTATCACCTCTTATTAGAGTGATCCCATTCCCTGAAGTCCTTTGAGGACAACCTCTTCAACTTCTTCTACTTTGAAGGTGGTGTTTCTTCACATGAACAACCTCTTACCCGTGGTTAGGGCATAACCGGATCGTATGAGATCTAGATACTCTGGCCCACTCCAGTTGCCTTGGCAGATTGAGTGTCCAATTTTTGCCTTTCTTTTGGCCTTCAAATCATTTAAGATCTGGAAACTCTGGTCCACTCCAGTCGCCCGTAGGTTTCGTATGACTGAGTGTCCAATATGTCCTGTCATGAGACGGATCTGGCCCACTCCAGTCGCCCGTAGGCTTTGTATGAATGAGTGTCCACTACTATCCTGTCAAAAGATATATCTGTTGGAAACGGTGACAGGTTTGTCTCTAGTCCTTGTCCTTAGTCCTCTTCACTTGCTTAGGATTGTCCATAAATCCAGTTTATTACAATCTAAGTCCATTCTTTTTAGGCCGTTGTTTATAACAGTCCAATCATAAATGAGAAGGTAAGTGAGATTAAACTTCTGATTTTAAAGTGTAGAGAATATAAGTCTTAACAAAACCACTTCATATTCTTAGCCTTGCTTTATTCACTTTTATTCAGAAATTATCTTTTAATCTCAATTTTGACAAGGAATAAAAAGTTAACTCATACCTTTGGAATCTGACCCACGTCAATCACGTGTCCAAATCCTCCTTACCATATGATGGAGACTTTCTGCTATAAGATGAAACATCATCTTCAGCCTTCTCCTCATGTTCCAGTTGACATCCTCAACCTCTCGTGGACGCTTGTTTCCACCACTCTCGGGAGCGGTGACAACAACTCTTCTTTGATCCTTAACCTTGCCATCATGACTATCAGTAGTATCTTCAAGTTCAGGATCAGCAACAGAGATCTTCTCTTTGACGGAAACAAATCTGTAACTTTCGTCAAGGAGATACCCAAAACTAGAACCAGATTTATTGACAGAGACAGTGTTTGAACTGTTTATAGAATTGTCAACAGAACTAATTTCAACAAGAAATCCAAAGCCAGATTTGGGATCATATCTGTTGGCATACATCTTTCTAGCACTAGAACAGATCATGTCTTAAGATTGTGAGTTACAATGGATGTACGAGAATAGTAAACAACTACTACTAGTGCTTTGAAAGGGTAAACAATATGATTACAATAGCACAGGCTTGAAGCCTAACAAAAATTGTTATAATAACAAGCTTTTGAGTGTTTGATCTTCGTTCTTGGATCAATCTTGGAGTCTTGGATCTCTAGATCTTCTTACAGTTGGCGAGCCTCTTGATCTTTATAACCTGAAACTAAAAGACACTAAATCTGGTAGTGTTACAAGGCGCTGCTGAGTCGAGTGATATTCACTATGTCCTTAAGACATGATTGCCCCGTATATATCCTTTTACGATATGGGCAACTGTCTCCCAAGATAAAACAACAACTAAATAAATGAGCAAAGGAAACTCATGTGTTTCTCAAGAAGAACCTTTGAGTGTATGAAATATATGTTCCGACGGTGTTGCACTGCGGCTTTTAATGGCTCCACGGTGATTTCTGACTCGTTTAATCTTTTACACATCGTAAATTTCTTTCTTAATTTACCAACGTGGAACACTTGTCATTTAACCAACAACCATCCACCATTTCATGTCTCAAACGTTTACTCACGTACCAATATCTCTTTCATTAATGAAATTTACGATATTTGCCACTATGTGTGCACTTGTGTGGAAACGACATTTTCGACGTGCGAGACCTCAATTGTTTGAGTCATAAATAATGGATTAAACTTAATTCTACACTAATAAATTTCCAATAAATTATAATATGGAGATACTAGGCCAACCTTCACAAATTAGTGACCAAATCTTAGGGAGTACTTTGGATTCCACAAAATTTTGGGTCCATCATTTTGTAAAACAAAAAGAAGCCTCACACATAACTTATATCAGTTGTGTGAGGCTTTACATAAAAAAAAAATCCTTTTTATCCTTTCTATGGAGCAAAAGATGGGGAATATTTTCGGTTGTATTGCTTGACTATTCACTGTACAATGCTACTGTATTTATACAATTTCTATTCCTAAATTCAGCGTAAAAATAAAAGAATAAGATAGCTAATTTTGTACACTTATCATGTATTTATTTGTCTACTTGTAACAAACTCTAATCATCATAATATTTCATCAGACACTGTGTCTTCCACCTACTGAGCCGCTGAATCATCATGATTTACCTCCTCCATCAATCTCTATCGGACCAGAGGGTGGACGAGAAATTCCTCAATATTCCATCATGTGCTTCTCACGTGCACTACTTGAGAAGCTTTCAGATTTTGGACAGCTGGTCCTTTGATCCAATGATTAGCATTTAATCTATCATGTGAGTTGTTTGTTGTTGTGATGCTTCCACGTGGCTTGATTTTTCCTTCATTGTTTACCATCTTGGACTTTGAACACATTGATACGAAACCAGAAGCAAAACTTCGTTGTTCACCATCTGCTTGAATTGTCTGCTTATCTCCATTGTTATTCTCAACATTCTAACTCATAAGTTCTCGCATCGAAAAACGAAATGAATACGAATTCCTTATATGACTCGAACAATCTTTATCCTATGTTTATCTTTTGCACAGTTAGACTCAAGATCCATTCTTACATGATATTAGAACCAGATTCATTTAATTTTATGTTCACCGATGTTGGATCCCCAAATTATATTATCCGCGCTCCAATCCGAGCGTGCGGGGAGTGTTAAGAGTCCCACATCGGAAATAGAATGGAAACATGAATTCCTTATATAGACTTGGACAATCCTCATCCTACAAGTAGCTTTTGAGGTTGAGTTAGACCCAAGATTCATTCTTACATAACTAATTGCATTTATTTTTCACACATCATAAATTTTGTTAACGTGTAAATATATATTTTTTGTTTCACAAATTGATGAACCACATTTTATACTTTTGGCTTCACAAATTTTTGGTCCATCGGATAGTTAAACAAAAAAGAAACGTCACGCATAATTTGTATTAATTGTGTGAGTTTCAACATAATTTATTTAGAGCTAGCTTCTTATATTAATAGTATGGAAATGCATTTCATTTGGACAATATAAAGTTTTGGTTAATATAACTAAGGGGACACATTCATAAGATGTGATATGAAATATAAAATTTCGTTAATTGTTCTCTCTTTGCAATTAAAAATAGACTGATTATAACGAGAAGAAGATATTAAAATTTTAATTTTAATGAATAGTAACGTTTAGGTTTTTTTTTTCTTTGGCTGAAGTAATGCAGGAAAGTTGAGAAATGATTTTACATTTGGGCTTCAAATAATGTCAGATAGACTTCCTTTTCTAGAGAGCCCAATTCTTGTAAATTGGTTTGGCAGCAGTCATAAGCAATACCCAGTTGTGTTTTTACCCAACCACAAAATTTCATGCACTAACAGTGTAAAAGTTATTTATACAATTAGGTAAAGTTATTTATACAATTAGGTCACTTAAAAATTAATAGTCATTTTCATATATATTTTGTATATCCATAAAAATTTATGAATATGTATGATTATACACAGGTGACATGCATTGTCGAGGTGATGCTTTTCAAGTCGATTTCATATCTAGATTTTGACTTCAAATCAGTCTAAATCACCTCCATTTTTTATAGAGTTTGTATATAGCTTTGATCGGGTGCTTCCGGCGAATCACGACCACACCCACTCAAGAAATTACTCAAAAATTTTAGATTTGAGTTTAGTTGTGATTTCGAGATTGAAATTTTGATGAGATTTTCACTCTGAGACGATTTTTGTGATTGTTATTGTGAAATTTGGTGATTTCAGAGCTGATGGGACAGTGTGTTACTAAAATCAGAAAATGTAGAAAATCGACTTCAAAAGCAATAGTATAACATGATTTTATGCTTAAATAAAGGTGTCTCACGATTGAGCCCTTATATCAGTGTTTAAATATCTTTTAAGTAATTAGGATGACATAGTAGACTATGCTTTGAACTAACGATCCTCTCTTATTACTTAATTTCAAGTCACACATAAGATACTTTATCCCCAATACATATAGAAGTTACTGACACTTTTATGGCCATGTGTCATGTATCCTTTCATGAGCATTAAGAAATCAAGTCTATTTGATTTCCTAAAGTGGCCTCACTTTAAGCTCATATAGGTGAACCTTTCACATACTCCATAATATAGTATACTTGTGAAAATCAATTGAGCAATAGACATGAGCAACTTTATTCATTTATGATAAAATGTACATATTAACCCAGGCATACATGGAGAAATACAAAATATATCACACATATTTATTGCATAGACATACCACTAAAGGTTCATTAAGAGCATAAATTTTCTCATCCTACATACACATTATGAAACCAAGCACACCTTGGGATGGTAAGACAAGTGATTGCAACTACAAAATGATGTACTTGGACTCATTGAACTTAAGACTCGAGGATTTTATCGAGTGTTAAGTCGAGGTTTCACCAATAGTAGTTAAGAGTATAGGCTTCAAACCTATTCCTATTGTAGTTTTGGTGACTAAATCCCTCGTAAGGCCTTTTGTCAAGAGATCTGTCACTGATTTGTACGTACAAAGTTCAGAGTTATAACACCATCATGATGAGTTGTTTCACATAACTATGACGTAAACCAATGTGTCTTGATTTACCATTATAAACTTCACTGTATGCTTTAGCCAATGTAGCCTCATTATCACAATGAATTGAGATAGGTGACATAGGCTTTGCCCACAAAGGCAAATCATACAAAAAAAATCTTAGCCACTTGGCTTCCTAGCTTGCAGACGCTAATGCTATAAATTCAGATGTCATAGTTGAATCTGCAATACAAATCTGTTTCTTGGATCCCCATGAAACTAAACCCCCACCAATTGTGTATATCCACCCACTCGTAGAGGAATGATCACTGTTAGATATCCAACTTGCATAAGAAAATCCTTCTAATACACAAGAAAATCTATCATAATGTATTCCATAGTGATTAGTTCTCCTAAGATACGTAAGTAGCCTTTGAACCGCATGCCAATGAACATGACTTGGATTATGAGTAAAATGACTCAGTTTTCCTACAGAAAAAACAATATCAGGTCTCATACATGTCATGGCATACATAAGACACCCAATTACCTTAGCATACTCTAATTGTTACACATGTTCTCCTGTATTCTTAGATAACACTACACTGTGATCAAGAGGTGTAGATGCAAATTTATAATTAAAGTTGTTAAATTTCTTTAACACCTTTTCAATGTAGTGTGATTGAGTTAAGGCCAAACCACTAGTATGTCTAGTAATTTAATGCCTAAAATCACATCTGATTCACCCATGTCTTTTATTGAGAAATTAGCAGATAAAAACTCATTTGTGTTCATCACTTGTTGGAGATCAGTGCCAAATATTAACATGTCATCCACATATAAACAAATGACAACTCTCATGTTTCCAACAAACTTACTATATACACACTTATCGGCATCATTGATAAGAAATCCATTAGCAAGTACAACTTGATCAAATTTTTGGTGCCATTATTTGGAAGCTTGCTTAAGCCCATACAATAATTTGATCAACTTACACACTTTGTGTTCTTGACCAGGAACAACAAACCCCTCTGGTTGTTCCATATACACCTTCTCATCTAATTCACCATTTAGAAATGTGGTCCTCACGTTCATTTGATGAATAACAAGACAAGATTGAGGCCAATGCAATCAACACCCTTATTGTTGTTGTCCTTGTAATAAGAGCATATGTATCGAAGTAATCAATACCTAACCTTTGAGTGTAGCCTTTGGCTACTAAACAAGCTTTGAACTTGTCTATATTTCCATCTACTTTCATTTTCCTTTTGAAAATTCACTTACAACTAATGGGTTTACAACCTGGTGGTAGATCAGTCAACTTCCAAGTTCTATTACCCATAATCAAATTCATTTCATCGTTGATTGCTTCTATCCAAAAGAAAACATCTGGAGACTTCACTGCCTCCTCAAAAGTGACAAGATCAACTTCGAAATTATAACAGAAAGGTATGTATGTGTTAACAGAATATTGAAATCTTTCACGAGAAACATAAAGAAATCATCTCCGAAATCTTTAGCTTTTCGCGCCCTTTTACTTCTTCTAGGTTCCACAACTTCCTCATTAGTTGAGTTATTATCAACTAAAACATGCTCTTCTGGTAAATGAGAACTAGATGGTAATGTTGTGTCATGAGATCTAGGAATGGTACTAAATCTATTCTCATCGAAAATAGCATTCCTAGACTTAATTATAGTATTAACAGAATATGAATCATTAGGTTCAATAACCTTAAATCTATAGGCTTTATTATTCATAGCATAGCCTATAAAAACACACTCAATTCCTTTCTCCCCAAGTTTCTTTCTTTTGGGTTCTGGAACTTTAACAATTGCTCTACACACTCAAGTTCGAGGCTCCCGTTGTTTTTGTCTCATGTTGAAGGTGAAATAGCTAATTTCGAAATAATTAATTTCGAAATAACTTATTTCCAATCAAACGAGCCCTAAGTTCATTAATATAATCTAGATTGCAAAAGTGTTCCCATTTTAAGATAACATGTGTTATCATAATGAGGGATGGAACTTTTATTAAAGCTGATTGTACCACCGAAGTACTTATTTAGATGACAAATATATAGTACAATACTACGTTATGGATTAGTATATCTTTTAATTAGTTGAATTTGAAGAGGTAATCGTAAGTAATAGTTGCTTCATTATTTTTTAAGATAAAAGGGGAAGATAGCGGGATAAACACCTTGTGAGAACTAAACAAGAAATTATTTAGACAAGCACATAATAGTACCTATATCAAGTCAAAAAATATTATGTATTAGAAATTTACTAATGTGAAATTAAAATTATCTCATTATTTATGACTCAAATAATTGAAATTCCGCACGTCGAAAACGTTGTTTTCACATAGGGCTGGCCAGCCGGGTCGACGCCCACCGGTCGGGTTTGAGCGGACGGGGCCTGGGCGGGAAAATGGGCGGGTCGAGTCAAGGCCCGGAGTGGTCGGGCGGGACCATACCATGTCCCGGCCCGATCCCGGTCCCGCTGGGTGGGTCGGGGCCTGACGGCCTGCCTGGGACGGACGGGTTTTGTGTTTTTTTTTTTTTTTTTTTTTTAATTTTTTAACTAAATTAAAAATACTAAATTAGTAAATTTAAATTAATAACAAATTATAATTTATAGACTTATAGTATTATAATTTATAATTATAGTATTATACTCATATATATAATATATTTATAAAGTATAAACTATAAATAAGTATAAACTATAAAGTATAAAGTTATAAACTAAATAATTAAATTAAACAAAGACAAGAATAGTGTAAAAAAAACATCCCAAGGCTGTTTTTGTGCCTTTTATATTATTAATTTCATTGAAATATCAAATATCAAATATACAAGATTCAAAATTACATTGTAGATTGTACTGTATTGTTGTTGAAAAAAATTGCAAAAGATGAAAAGAGTGAAAGACATAGAAAAATTTAAAAATTGCAATGAAATAAATTACCAATTTGAAAATACTTTTTCTAATTTCTTTATAATTTCGTGGCTCTTGGTTGGAATTGGTATATCTTGATCAAATTGTTCCACGCCGCTAGTCATGCCTTCAGATAAAATGTCGTTGTAGTTGTCGCCATCTTCTTCGTTAATCTGGTCGATTGACCTCCTTCGCCTCCGCTCGTATCCAATCTCTGAATAGTACCGCCATCTCCAAGCCGTCTCGCTAATGAGTGTCAGGTTCTCCTATTTGAAATCTCGCAGAAAAGCGCTGTGTCGCATCGATGACGCCAATGTTCAAAATATCTCGCCATCATTGAAAGTGTAAATGTCTTCTCATTCGCTCCAATATTTCAAAGCAAGTCTTCCTTTCCTTCTTCATTGATTATCGCTTGTAAGGTAAAGTACCGCAAAATAAAAACATCGAACTCGCTAATTTGGTTAGAAGTGCTACCACCGCACATTCTATTTCGAGGCTTTCAATAGAATTAATACTAGGCCTAGCCACGTAAGAAGAAAGTGCTTGTCTTTTTAGGTTGTGTTGAAGAAGAAGATGGTACAAAAGTCGGTTGGTTACTAGCACTTTCTTGCTGGTAATGCCGATATACTTTTTTGCATTCATCTTCTACGCTATTCAACACTTCTTCTAGCGTTAGTTCAATAGGTGGCTCAACATTTAAATTTTTGGGAGTTGGAGGTGGTAGTACGTCCATACAGTTATAAATATTTTGAATAAGACTATTACAACCGTCTACTTTAATAGTCTGGTTTAAAACAGAACCAATAATATAAATAGGGGCACTAGGAATAAAATATTTCTTTAATTTCATAAACATTTTTTAATAGCCGCAGATAAGGTGTTTTTCCATATATTCTTTAAGAAGTAAAAATATTATAGCTATATAAAACAACATAGTTGAAATAGTAGGATAATATAAAGTAGAAAATTCTTTTGTTGCTCGTTGAAAATTTTCTAAAAATACAATAAGTTCTCTAATTTTCTCCCAATCATTATCCACAATCATATCATTTGGATTTTGATTATGGGCGTTAAAAAATAAAGTAATAGGTTTTCTATACTCATAAGCAACAACTAGTTGGTCATATAAAGAATTCCACCTAGTTGGTACTTCTTCGGGAATTTTTCTATAAGATAGTCCACAATCGTGACAAATTTTTTTATAATCTTTTTTCCGTTGGATTCTATTACTTTTAAAAATAAAGTGTATAGCAAATTGTATTTTTTCAAGAATATCTTGAAAAAGTGAAAGACCATCCTTTACAACTAAGTTATAAATATGGCACACATTTTATATGAAAATGTTTTGGAAAAGAAGGAGTTAAAACATCTCTTAAAATACTAATATTGAATTGTTAAGATGCATTATCTAATGTAATACTCATAACTTTATCGCTTATTCCGTAATGTCGGAGATGAATAAATATTTTCCAAATAAACTCACCAAAGGTGCCTACTATCTATATATCTATATGCTAAAATACGTTTTGCATAGACCATTTATAGTCTATCCAATGACATGTTACGCTTAAATAATCATGGCCGTTAGTACTACTACTATATCGAAGTTAGAGCGACTTTGCAATTTGAATGATATAATGCATAACGAAATATCGTTGATATTCATGTGCAAATTTAAATACATCTCTTTAACAATGATCTAGGAAAACCTTTATAAGGTGGATTATACATATCTCTAATATAATGAATAAAACCAGAGATTCGGGAAATGAAAAAGGCAAACCCTCCACAAAGAACTAATTTTGCTAAGGCTTTCCCTATCTTTATGTTTATCGTATTTGGCCTACAACTCCCCGTCATAGGTTAATTTGACCAGACTTTCTCCAGACAAAGAGTATCGTGATGTGAACCTTGTCCCGATTGAGAGAGGACGACTTCTCACGCTCTTTTTCAAAAATGTATTGAGCATGCAAGGCTTTGTGTTTTTGCACAGTGTCTTCCTAAACCCCGTCCCCACCATGACCTTGTCCAGCTTTTAAAAGAATAAACATTTTTACAAGTTTTACATACACTACTTGATTAGCTACGTCCTCACAAAATATTTCCATACGGTGATTTTAATGGTCGCTTTTGACTGCCTCATAGTAGGGGATAGGAGGCATTTCACTAGTGGGTGTATCGCCATCTTCATTAAGAGGTGTATCATCAACTAGAGTGTCATCTAAATTAAAATCTTCTTCATTTTCGGGATAATCATTCAGGTCTAGATCATATGGTATTTCAGAAACATTTCAGATCTATAAAATCATCTTGTCTAGGAATAGTTGGAACAGAATACTAGAAGAAGTACTTTGTCCTTGTTACCACCCCCTACTAGAAGCTCGACTTTACCCTTACCCAACATGCCTCTTAGTCCTTTCATTTTAATTATGCTAATAAATAGTTAAAGATAATGAAATTAAATGTGCTAAATGAAATAAAGACAAAATAATAATTTAATGAGAGAACGATCAGACCAAACGACGCAGTAGTCGACGTGTAATCGAGAGGTTGAAAATTGAAACTTTGCTCGATAGATAATCCTCGTTAGCTAACTTCACTCCCAATTCTCAAATTAATAAATAGATTGAATATGTAGACAATGTTGTATAGAATTAGAGATTGATTGAGAGATTAGAGTGTAGAAAGATTTGTGAAAATAATAAGAAGAGTAATGAGGTATTTATAGTTGAAAAATTGGGTTAAAGGCAGTGGGTTTGGGAGGGGAGCCGAAACGACGTCATTCAATCCAAAATGTAAAATGGCCGTTGGACAACCGCTATTTTCTCGCAGCGGTCGAATCGGCGGGGCGAGTCGGGGCCTGGCGGATCGGGTCTGGCGGTCGGGCGAGTGACCATACCGCCCGCCCCGGTTCGAGCCCCGGTCCCGCTTTTTTTTTTTTTTTTTTTATAACCAGGTCGTGGTTTCGGGGCCGGGTCGGGTCGGGACCGACGGGTGGTCGCCCGCCCACTGGGGTCTTTCTTTTTTTGGCACAACGGAAAAACAAATAAAGATCTTAAAATCATTTATAAGTAACACGATTTAAGTCTTTTAAGATATGGAACCTATGTCTATAAATGCATAATTCCGGAATATCAAAGCGTATTCATGATTTTATACTTCTTTTGCTAGAAAATTGATAAACTGGGTTACCTCCACCCAGACATATCTAATTGTGACTTATTGACCTTTGATATATAACTATATTAATCTTGAATAATAGATATAAGCGAATGATCATGTTATACATCTTATTCACAGGGGTCTTATCACCGAAACATTGAAATATAATGTATCATATAGTGGAATAAATTCGAGTTAATAATAATTTTGAATTAAATTAAGCTAATAAAGTCTTTTATAATTTTGTTTCAATTATTGTATTATGTGTTGTTGCTATTCTTCTCTTCTTCATTATGTTTAGCATGATTGCTTCGCTGATATATTATGTTTTATTTGAGTTGAGGATCTATCGAAAATAGTTTTTTTATCCGTACAAGATAGGGATAAAGAGACATACACACCACCCTCCTCCGCCTCCCTAGACTCCACACGTAAGATTACATTATGTACGTTGTGGTTGTTATAGTAATCTTCTATAATTTAGCCTCATCTCTAAATGCCTCTATTCGAAATATATTCGCTAATATTTAAGTATAATATTTTTTATGAATTTCCCGTTTGGTGCTCGATATTCATATTAAGATTTTGACTAATCTATTTAACAAAAAATAAAGTATCTCTTATCAAAATATTTTTCATTCAAATTTGAGAGTTATAATTAAGAATAAAGAGATTTATATTCTACTACCACTCACCATGATTATTCAAGAATATTGGGGGCTTTGGCTTGTTATAAATTGTCAAAGCATGAAAAGAAGAGAAAGCAAAGTAAGTGCTGACTGCTGAGGTATAAAATTGGACCCGGTCACGTGACCCGACTTGCACGGGTCTCTCGTCTTTTTCTTCTGTGGTCCCATTCTGCATGTGACCCTTTTCTTCAACCCACGCTCACTCCACTTATTTCACTGTTTTTTAAATAATTTTGTCTAACTTTTAGTACATTTTTCATATGTTTAAAATAAAATAGTTCTGAAAATATAACGTTTTTGTTCACACTCTTCATTAAGTGACGCAGAGACATGAATGTTGTTAATAAAGAAATTTCATTTTTTTTAATATATGGTGCCTACTAGGGATGTCAGTGGGGCGGGTAAATACGGGTACCGCCCCGCACCCGCTCCAGTTGGGGCGGGTATGGGGATGGTTTGGTGGGTGGTGGGGCGGGTATGGGTATCAAGTGCTACTCACATGGTAGTGGGGAGGTGGATTTCATATAAAACCCACCCCGCACCCGCCCCGCCCGCTACCCGCACCGTACACACACCGACCGTACCCGCACCGCCCATATCTGTATCGTCTATTAGTTTAATTAGGCTATTTATGAATTTATTGGTCCTTTGATTTAAATTATGACTTGAGTCAACCCGCACCGTGTCCTGAAATCATGAAAGTACCTCTTTCCATTTATTTATTTTACATAAACAGTACTGATCCTGAATGTACCTCGTCCCTTTGTTTATAAAATGGCTTTGTACTAATCATGAAAGTACCTCCTCCATTTACTTGTTGTTTAGTTTCCCCTTTGTCCACAACTGAGTTTCATGCTCCTAATTATGAAAATCCTTAAAATAATATTAGTAGGCTAATCTACTTTTATTGTCCATTTGCAGTGGAAAGATGGTTAACTGAGAGATTCAAAAGATAACATGGAGAGCTCTGTGTATAGTTGGGTTTGTCTTTTTGACAAGGCAAATCCTGAAAACTAGTTAATCATTTTTTCGGGACCGTCAGAAAAAGAGAATGAGATTAATGGGTACCCGCCGGGTAAGTGGATACCCGCGTGGAGTAAGTGGGGCGGGGACGGGGACGGGTGGAGGAATTACTACCTGTGATGGGTGGTGGGGCGGGGGTGGGGGTGTTTTAGGTGGTGATGCAGTGCGGTACGGTACCGCCCGCCGCCTCGACATCGACATCCCTAGTGCCTACATTTCAAATTTATCATCTAAGATAATTCTTGAATCGTATTTATTACTTTAATGTAATAAAGATAAATTTTATAGAGTGATGGTTAGACCAACATTATTATATGCAGCGGAGTGCTGTCAGTAAAAATTATCCACGTTCAGAAGATAAAAATAGCGAAAATAAGGATGCTCATATGGATGTGTGCGCATAACGGAAAAGATATGATTAAGAATGAAGTTATATGGAACAAGGTGGAGTGGATTTCGTGACAGACAAAATGAGTGAAGCGAGACTGAGAAAGTTTGGACATCATGTGAAGAAGGGGTACGAGGATGCGTTAGTGAGAATGTGTGAGAGGTTAGTTGTTGTTGTTGGTTACACAATGGATGTACGGGAATAGTATACAACTATTACTGATAGTGTTTCGAAAAGATAAACAATTACAAAACAACAGGCTCGAAGCCTAACATGAGTTGTGACAACAACAATGAGTTTTGTGGTCTTGATCTTCTGTATTGAATCTGTCTTGGATCTTCGTTTCAATTGCAACAAGCTCCTTGATCTTGATAACCTGAAATCAAGAGACACTAAATCTCTACTTGTTACAACTGTGCTGAGTCGAGTGTTAGCACTCTGTCCTTAAGACATTATTGTCCCGTATATATCCTTTTACGTTGATGGGCAACTGTCTCCCAAGATAAAACAACATCAAACAAATAAGCAAAGGAAACTCAATTGTTTACTAAAAGAAGAACCTTTGAGTGCGTGAGAGATATGCTAGAGAGGAAGAAGTTCAGAAAATCTGAACTATACAAGTATGAAGAGTTGTGTCTACAATTGAGCCAAGTGCCTCAATTTATAGTGTGTGTAAGATGGCCTCTCATCTAGCCAACTAATAGCAATCAATGACCATGTAATGACACTTATTGAGAGGTGTTATTCAGCCAAATAATGGTTGAATTCAAGTTCCAAGTAATGGAGGATTAATGCTCCAAAACCAACTCAAAATTGAGAAACTTTTCGCCATCCGTCGACCTCAATGTCTCCGAAGCGCCGCGGCCCTTGAGGTGGTGGCGTCGCGGCGCCCCGGCTCAGTGGGAACGTCGCGGCCCTTTTCCAATAGGTTTCAATCTTACACTTCGTACACTTCTTTCTTCGCTTACCAACGTGGAACACACATCATTTGGCCAATAACCGTCCATCATTCTATGTCTCAAACGTTTCACTTACGTACCAATATCTCTTTCACTAATGAAATTTACGATACTTGACACTATGTGTGCACGTGTGTGAAAACAACATTTCCGACGTGCGAGACCTCAATTGTTCGAGTCATAAATAATGGGTTAAACTTTCCATATTCGTAAATTTCCAATAGTTATAACATGAGTTAAGAAAGATAGAAGAAGAACCAGGGAAGATAATTATATATATAGGTGAGTGCTTAGTGGTATAATTTCGGTATCGTGTAAGTTTGAAGCTTATTTCACAATTTTTGAGAAAATAATTGATAACTGCCTGTTTTGATCATTTAAAATAACTCTATGAATTTATGAGGCATCAATGACTAGATCGAATTTACCCATTTTTTTAAAGAAAACTTGAAATAATTATTATAAGTTGAAGTAATGGCTTGAAGTTTATTTTAAGTTTTAACTTCAAAAAGTTTTTGCAATTACCCCTCACAAATCTTAAATTTTCACAAACTTTCCGTTCTCCAAGAAAGCTACAACTATTCAAATATAACTCGAATTTCCAATGGTTGTTTCTCAATAATCATGCAATTGACATTTGGATTCGTTTTAATGGTCTATATTAACAACGAGCCATAATAATAACATCAATATATTGCATAGAGTGTTTTGGTGGAAAAGAAAATATTTTTCATATGAATGAAAGATAATAAATAGAACCAACTAAATGTGCACAAACCATCCGAACACTATTATAAAGAAATCACCACCCTTTGCAAGTAACATAAGATTAAAGATCGATTTTATGGTAGATTACAAATGTTATTTTAATTATATCAGTTGTCTATCCTAATTTATATGACACATGTTTTTCGTCTGTCCTGAAAATTTATACCTTTTTATTTAAAAATAATTTAATTAGATTTATTATCTTCTTTTTGATGAATAATTTATTATACGTAAATATGTATAATTTATTTTAAAGAACAAATTATAAATCTTTTTGATTTTTATATATTACATGTCCATTAAGAGAATCTCAGCCATTTAAATCACAAGTTTTCAGGGCTAGTTTGGTTGAAAAACAAGTTATTTTCAAATTAGTTATTTCACCTTAAATGTGGATAAAATAACACTACAATTTCGGGATAACTAACTTCAAAATTTATTATCCCTGAATTTTATTTCAATCAAATATGAGATAAGGAAATGTTGGAACTTGTGTGGATTGAAGAAGAAAACAAGTGATTAAAATCCATTTTTTGGAATCAGAAGTAGAAGAGGCGCGATTCTGATGGAAGAAGCGCGGTCGCCTTCCAGTAAGTCACTGGAATTTTCGTCGAATTAGCACCTGGGTGCCTTGTGGAGGGACCGCGGTGCCTGGATGGCAGTAAGTCACTGGAAAGAAAAATTGAATTAGGGCTGCGATGCCAGTGCCAAGGATCGCGGTGCCTTCGACGGAATTTTCCAGTTTTGAACCAAAAATTGCATCTCTTCACATAGAGTCATAACCTTTGGACTAATGGCTGCATCTGATCGAAATTCATACTATATAAAGCATGTAGATCACTTTTTTAAGGTAGACAATACAATTAACAACATCTAATCTTTTAATTTAAGAATCAAATCATTTGATGATCCTTGCTGCTTCTTCTTCCTCTTCAAGAAATTTCTGAAGAACACATAAAGTAGATTCGCCAGGAGTGGAGTTCTTGTACTAGAATTATCACTCAGATAGTTGTATCCTCAAGGCAGACGTCCGTTAAACTGCAGCACAAACGGGGGCGAATTTTTGTCTTAGGACACTGCGTCGAGCAGACCTCTATCTACAAACAAGTTAGTATGTGTTTATGCTTTTGCTGAACATTATTATTGTCGGTTTCAATTTACTTGAGTTATTTATATATTATTGTGGTTTATACATTGAAGGTCTAGATTGACACTAACAATCTAAGACAAAAAAATTTCTCATAAAATATATATTTTTCTGACATTGTTGAGTTTGCAAAAATATTTTCAGAGAATACACTTCCTGATTTGCAAACAAATGGATCAATCTGGATCATCAATGGTGAAAAATTATGTGGAGAAACCCGAAAAATTCAAGGGTTCAGATTTCAAACGCTGGCAATAGAAGATGTTGTTCTATTTGATAACACTTCACGTGGCAAACGTGTTGATTGCTGAGGCTCCAACGACACTGCCGGGGGGAGAAGGAGAGAATGCTCCAACTGATGATGCAAAGGCCGAAAGGCGATTGATACTTGGTGGACACAAGAATTTCTGTGTAAGAACTACATTCTCAATGTCTTGGATGATACTCTCTATGACATCTACTCCACGTTCGGGACAACACTGTTACACCCCGTAGTTCAGGTCATGCTTTAGAGAACATACAAAAGGAATTGAGACTTAAATTTTAGGATGATAGGTTGACGGAATATTTCGGACGGGTTGTTAGTCAATTTTTTTGAGGCGGTTTATGTCCCGTTACATTGAGAGTTTCTAGGTGTTTCAAAGGCCTAGTACGTAGTTCGTTGAGTCTAGTTTCCAATGCAACCAACCGTTCGTCGATAGGATATCGGAGTAGGAAGTTATGGGAATTACAAGTTCGATGCAGTCGGCGAGAAAACATTTTCGGTCAGGCCTGGCCGTGCGCTGAGATCTGGCAGCGCGGATATTCGAGGGCTGAAGTTGTAGCGACGCCGGAGCGGCGCGGAAGTTCAAAGTTCGCGAAGTTTGTGCCATGGCGCGCATCGCAGGTCGCGCGCGAGGCGGAGTTTTTGCGAAAAGCGAGGAAAAGTCAGATTTTTTTCTTTTAAAAAGGCCATGGGAGGGCGACAAGTGTCCCCCCCCCCATCTGATTTTTGCATGTCCTATTTATTGACCAAGTCTTGAAGACTTGGTCATTCTTCAAAGCTCCTTCTTCTCTCTAAAAAGCTCTTCCTTCTCTCTAAATTTCCTCTCCCTTCTCTCTAGAAATTCAAGAAGAAACCTAAGCCTAGAGAAATTCTGAAAAAGGTGGCAAGAAGGAAACTTGTTGGCAAGCTTGTAGGAGTTTTGTGGAGGTGATTGTGGAAAGAAGACAAGTGGAAGTTGTTGGATTAACTTGGGTAAGCTCTAAGGTAACAATCTCTTCTTTATTCTTGAGTAAATTGTGTTGCATGTGAGGAAGAAAAGACTTGTAGTGGACAATATTGCTTTTAGATATATTGCATGTAAGAAATATGATTTGGATTTGAAAGAATTGAATAAGGATAGCATGTGAACATGTTTTAGCCAAGATACTACCTTTGAGTTATTAAATTAGTTGTTATACATTGTGGGGCAGAATTTTACACGTCCAAGTTTAGGCGTGTAATCCCCTTTGAATTGATTGGATTGTTGGGCCTTAAGTGGCGTTTGGATATTGAATTCGAGCCTTGGAAAGGTGGAAAAGTACGTAGAAACAAAGGAAGTGCTGCCCAATTTTCCGTAGAATAAGGAACTTTATGCCAAAATATTCGACGAAGAAGTTTAGACGTTAATAGAAGTATTTGATTATTATAGGTTGATACTCTCCGCGCGGCATATTCGACTTGGCAAGTGAACTTAGCCGAGGAGGTATGTGATTCCTCCTATCCTCTTGAGCATGATATTTGTAAAGTATATAGTACGGTAGACGTACGTGTTTCACTAAATTTGGTTGCACATTGAGGTCTTTTGACTTGAGTCCAAAATGTTAGGAATCTTGAAATACTTCAAAAATAATTATGAATCATTATTTAAAAAAAAAAGGAAATTAATACTTGGGTTTAAAAGAATAAGTTTCTTTTGGTTTTCCAAACAAGTGTGGATGTTTTGAGTTATTACAAAGTTTAAGTGTTATACTAGCTTTATGGGAAGTTAGCCATAACGACTTAAGAAAGATAAAAAGATGGTTTACTTACTCGCTTTATAGTAGCCTTGTAATGATTTCTGAATGTGTGGTAAGTTGGCTTGATAAGTAAAAATGTTGTGATACTACGGGTGTTAGTGTCTTGAGATTTGTTGTGGTAAGGGGGTTTCTCTTATTGTGCTTATGTTGTTTACGATGAGCCGGTTGTGCTTGTGTTATATCACTTACCCCCCTGACTTGTTAAGTTACCGCGGGTTAGCTACCCCCGATGCGAGGAGTACCTCATGCGGGCCCAGGTGGCCTATGCGGACTACGGTAGTCCAGGAATCACTCCGGGTGTGTTACGCCGATGCGAGGAATACCTCATGCGGTCCAAGTGGCCATGCGGACTGCGGGAGTCCAGGAAAATACCGCGGGTTAGCTACCCCCGATGCGAGGAGTACCTCATGCGGTTCCACGAGACCTATGCGGGCTGCAGAAGTCCAGGATTAGGATCGTGTAATGATACTATGGGTGAGTGGCCCTGTTTCGATCATTAGTGGCCTAGAAAAGACCGGTTGCGTTACACTTTGTTTACTCTTGTCTATGATGTGGCACTGTGTGTGGTTAATTGATTTTTCATACATATCTGTGGATTGATTTGGAAATGTTATGATTTCATTACAGTATTTTTTGTTTCACATACTTGGTACCTGTTGTACTGACCTCATTCGGGGGGCTGCGTTCATGCCGCAGGTCGAGGTACATCGGTTGTTGATCCTCGCTCTTAGGATCTCCGTTCTGATTTTGGGAAGATCCGTTTCTCCGGAGGCTTATCTTTTGGTATGATTCCCTGTCATTGTAGATTCATGTACATTCAGGGTATGACGGGGCCCTGTCCCGTCATAGTTGTTACAAACTCTTAGAGGTCTGTAGTCCTGTTGTAATTGGGTTTCATAAAGGATGAATCGTCGCTTTTGTTATGTATAGTTACCGAAAGGTAACCATTTTGGGTTAGCCTGTTTATTAAGTTATATTGTTTCATGTTTATGAGTTTACTTCCGCTGGTTTTTCTCTGATGTTGTATCACTAGGGTGCCCGGGGTAAGGCACCAGTCACGGGCCCGAGGTCGGGTCGTGACAAACACGGGAGTTATGGCAGTCACTTGAGAACAAGTACAAGATAGAGGTTGTTTGTTCAAAGAAGTTCGTCATCGGCAAGTTTCTAAACTTCAAGATGAGTGATGCCAAAGCCGTTGTCAAGCAAGTGGAGGAACTCCAAGTCATTGTTTATGAACTAGAGGTTGAAGGTATGAGACTTAACCAATATTTCCTTGTTGGTGCTATTATTGAAAAATTACCTCATTCTTGAAATGATTTTAAGGTTTATTTGAAGCATCTAACGGGGGAAATGAGTTTTGAGCAACTGGTTCTGAAAATTCGTGTTGAAGGGG
This sequence comes from Przewalskia tangutica, assembly GCA_029844215.1. Classification (NCBI taxonomy): domain Eukaryota; kingdom Viridiplantae; phylum Streptophyta; class Magnoliopsida; order Solanales; family Solanaceae; genus Przewalskia; species Przewalskia tangutica. The sequence continues at coordinate 21,033,790 of CM056730.1, read as the reverse complement.
ACAACCGGAAGAATGAAAGGGCTGATGTTGTTTCATTGGAGCCTAATTCCAACATTGTAGAAGGCAATGCTTCAAAGGCCAAGTTTCAGAAAGGCAAGGACAAATTTGTTGGTGTCAAACCATATTTTGTAATCGGGAGGAATGCACTAGCCCCACAAAGGACCAATGCATTCAAGAAACCACAACCAGGACTATGTTGGGTATGTGGAAAACCTGAGCACAGGGCAAAAGATTGTCGCCTTCGCAAGAGTCAAGGTGGTGGTGTTGGAGGTTCAAATAATGTCAACCAATCCAACCGGACTGAAACAAAGAACTAATTCATTGGGGTTGTGGTTGCTCAATCAAATATGGCTACAAATTCAACCGATTAGTGGATGGACACAGGTGCTACTATGCATGTATGTTCAGAGAAGGACATTTTTCATCTTACCAAGCCATCAAAGATGGAGAATAGTTGTCTGTTGGGAATGTTGCTTCTGTGAAGGTGGAAGACAAAGAGAAGGTGACTTTGAGGCTCACTTTCGGGAATGATCTTGTACTCACCAATGTACTAAATGTGCCTAAAATTTGTAAAAATTTAATTTCTGGACATGTTCTTAGAAACAAGGGCTTTAAGTTAGTTTTTGAATCTGACAAATTTGTACTCACCAAAGGTGGGGTGTACGTAGGCAAGGGCTACCTCAGTGAGGGGATCTTCAAACTAAGTGTTGTATGTACTAAGACATTTGTCGTTATTAATGAAAATGCAGACACTAGCACTGCTTCTGAGTATGTGATTGATTCCCTTTCTTCTTTATGACATTCTCGGTTAGGCCATGTAAATTATCACTCCTTACAAAGAATGGTAAAGATAGGTATGTTGCCAAAATATTCCATGAACAAAATGACTAAATGTAGGGTTTGCATAGAATCAAAATATGCAAGTCATCCGCATAAATCTGTTGTGATCAAATGAAGTGCTTGGTTTAATTCATAGTGATTTGTGTGATTACCAAGCAACCCCATCTCGTTGAGGAAAGAATTATTATATATCATTTATTGATGATTGCAGTAAATTTTGTTATGTATACTTAATACATATCAAAGATGAGACTTTGAACATGTTTAAAACATACAAGGCAGAAGGAAAACCAACTTGACAAAAGAATTAAGATTCTAATGTCAGACCGAGGTGGTGAATATATGTCAAATGAGTTCAAAGAATTCTGTTCTACTCATGGTATAGTTCATCACACCACTGTGTCATATACTCCGCAACAAAATGGATTTGCCGAACGAAAAAATAGAACATTAAAGAATATAATAAATTCAATGTTGATTAGCTCGGGTGCACCTCTTAGTCTATGGGGTGAGGTATTAATTACTGCAAATATGATATTGAATAGAATTACTCAAACGAAAAATGATCATCTCCATACGAATTATGGAATGGAAGATTGCCTACTTTCAAAATGATGAAAGTGTGGGGTTGCCTAGCGAAAGTTCAAGTTCTTTTACCAAAGAGAACTAAACTTGGATAAAAAATAGTGGATTGCATATATATTGGTCATGCCAATAATAGTGCAACATATAAGTTTTTGGTGTATCATTCTGATGTTGAAGGTATTCACAAGAACACACTAATGGAATCCGCTGAAGCAGATTTTTTTGAGGATATATTCATTATAAAGACAAGGATAAAAGTGTTCCTAATTACAAGAAGAGGACACTGCCTCAAAATGAGTCAAACCAAGACACTCTAAATGTTGAGAATCTTACTTCTTCCATTCAAGAAAATAATTCTGAAATAAGAAGAAGTAAACGTGGGAAAATTGCCAAAGATTTTGGACCAGACTTTATGACCTTTTCCGTTGAAGGAGAACCTCAAACGTATTAGACTGCAATGGAATCATCCGAAGCACCTTATTGGAAGGAGGCCATCCAAAGTGAAGTAGAATCCATTGTACAAAATAATACATGGATATTGGTTGATCTTCCTCCGGGACAAAAACCAATAGGACATAAATGGATCTTTAAACGGAAGTTAAGACCTGATGGTACTATAGAGAAATACAAAGCTCGGATAGTTGCCAAAGGATTCCGACAAAAAGAAGGTGTAGATTTCTTTGATACCTACTCACCAGTGTCTAGAATTACGTCTATAAGGGCGCTAATTGCTATAGCAGCGATTCACAATTTGGAAATTCACCAAATGGATGTGAAGACTGCATTCTTGAATGGTAAACTAGAGGAAGAAATATACATGGAACAACCCGAAGGGTTCGTTGTTAAAGGTCAAGAGCAGAAAGTCTGTAAATTGGTTAAGTCGTTATATGGACTTAAACAAGCGCCAAAGCAATGACATGAAAAGTTTGATAATACATTATTGTCAACTGATTTTCAAATAAACGAATGTGATAAATGTGTCTACATTAAGAAATGTAAGAATGCATGTGTCATTATATGCTTGTATGTGGATGATATGCTAATTATGAGAATAAATAATGATGTAATTAATCAAACCAATAAGATGCTGCATGCCGCTTTCGATATGAAAGATATGGGAATAACACATGTCATTCTTGGTATTAGAATTCAAAGGAATTCTGAGGGTTATATATTAACTCAATCCCATTATGTGGAGAAAATCCTTAGAAAATTCGGACACTATGATGATAGGCTGGTTGTTACGTCATTTGATCCCACTTGTCACCTTAAAAAGAATGAAGGTGATAGTGTGTCTCAATTGGAATATACGCAAGTTCTTGAAAGCTTGATGTACATAATGAATTGTACGAGACCAGATTTAGCATATACAGTGAGTCGACTTAGTCGATACTCACACAATCCTGGAAATGATCATTGGGTAGCGCTAATACGGGCACTACAATATCTAAAGCATACAATGAACTATGGGTTGCATTATACAAAATATCCTCCCGTGTTAGAAGGATATTGTGATGCTAATTGGATTTTCAACCATTCAGAAAGTAAGTCCACAAGTGGGTATGTATTTACACTTGGTGGAGCGTCGGTATCTTGAAAATCATCAAAGCAAACGGTAAATACGAGATCAACTATGGAAGCAGAGTTTGTAGTCTTGGATAAAGCTGCCGAAGAGGCAGAATGGCTAAGAAACTTCCTAGAAGGTATTCCGTTGTGGACAAAGTCAGTGAAACACCATTTGCATACATTGTGATAGTGTGACTACCCTAACAAGGGCAAAAAATCAAATATATAATGGCAAATCAAGGCACATAAGACGACGTCATAATACAATACGAAGCTTGCTGAAGAATGGAATAATTTCCATTGATTATGTAAAGTCAAACGACAATATAGCGGATCCTTTGACAAAAGGTATTACAAGAGAGCAAGTCGTATTTACATCGAGGGGAATGGGCTTAAAGTCAATACAATGAGTTGTGAACTGGTGAAAACCTAACCTATCATAATTGGAGATCTCATGGTTTAGGTTCAATAGGCAAACTAGCTGGGGAATACTCAAGGAGCATAAAACACACATATGCTCATTCCTGTGATGTACTAGTGTGTTAATCCGTTGACGTTAAAGGGCTGAACTTTTGTTCTTAATAATATTAATAGCCATTATGGTGGGATAGTACGGACTATTCTTGATTAATATTACCTATGTGAGATTGATGTGGGGTCGCATCTGGGAGAACCGAGATGACTACGTTCTCTAGACATTCTCATGAAGAAAGGAGTTGTTCATGACCGAAAAGAACACAACCGTAAGAATTGAAATATGTTGATATGATATGTGTGATACTTGTTGTATCGGTTTACTACAAAACGTGAATAGTTCAAGACATATCGTTCACTATTTCACAAAGTAGATCCGATAAGTATTCACTACGAACGGTTCAAGTCCAAAAGACACATTTTCCGATGCATGTCATATCTAGTTTTTCGGGAATAACATTAAGTTCCTTATTATCTTATTTTCTATCCAAATATGGGGTATTGTTGATGTGTGAATAGAAAATGTGGGGTATTGTTGGAACTTGTACAAGAAGAAGAGAAAATAATTGATCGAAATCTGGAAAAATAGGCGAAGCGCCGCGGCGCCAGACAGGAAAAAGTTCCCATTGACAGCGCCACAGCGCTGGGAAGCAACACCGCAGCGCTGAAACTTCAGAGAGGTCTGACAGAATTTCAGGGCCGCGGCGCCGAGAGGCATAGCCGCGGTGCCAGGACCAAGCACCACGACGCTGAGGACGCAGGGCCGCGGCGCTGTCCAACGATAAAATTTCCAGAATTTCCAAAAGTTGCATCTTTTCACAAGAGACACAACCTTTGTAGTGGACGGCTGCCATGTACGAAATTAATGCTATAAATAGCATGTTGACCACTTGGTTGAACACACAATTCAATACATATTACAATCAATCATTAAACACAATTAATGATCTAAGATTTTTGCTTCATCTTCTTCTTCATAAAACACTTTCCTAGAAGAACGTATATAGTAAATTCGCCAGAGGTGAAGTACTTATGCTAGAACTCTCACTTAGATAGTTGTATCCTCTAGAAAGACGTCCGTAAAACTACAACACAAGTGAGGGTGAATATTTGTCTTAGGACACTGCATTGCAGGCCTATATCGACATCAAGTTAATATGTGTTTTCAGTTTGCTGAATTCATTGTTGTTGATTTCAAGTTATATTGAATCATAATTATATTATTGTGCTTATTCGTTGATGATACTAGATTGACAATAACACTACGGTGAATGGTGGTGATTGTGATTAAGAATAGTGGTTGTGGGTGGGTGGTACTAGTTGATAGTAGTGATGCGGGCAACAACGTCAAGTAGTAGTGGAAATGGATGGAGTTCAGTACTAAAAATCTCAAAAGATTGAATAATGACTCTGATTATGAGGAGGAGCCACAACCATCATAAAATACATTTATGGTGAGTTTGAATGGTGATTTTTGATAAATTTCAACCATTTAATACAAGTTATAACATCTCAAGTCATGGAATTCACATGTTCTCAAGGATTAACAAAGAACAATCAAAATCGCCAAGATAAGGGGTTTTCTTCATAAAGGTAATACAACACCCTGAGCTTTATATATCATGACTAAATAGGTTTATTTAGTACATTTGTGGGTAGGAATAGTGATTTGGATATGACATTAAAGTAAGTCTATAAATAGACATTCTTGGCATGGATGAACTTAAGAAAGAAGTTGATGAATAGTGACTTAGAATAATGGAATGAATTGAAAAACGATTCTAATGACTCCAATGACTTAAAATGTCTTAGTTGATTTTGTGAGATCGAATGAGTATAAATTGATAGAAGTTGAACTATATTTATGTAGATTGAAATATTGTTGATATTTGGAGTGTCAAGTAAGTGAAGAAGGATTACACTCAGTTAAAGAGTTAAAAATTGACCTTCTAAGTATTTTTTTCGAAAGATGCGCTCAACATATTTGATAAAGTACCTAACTGAATATTTTGAAATGTTTTGTGATCAAGTGCTTATAGAGACAAGTTAGTGTTTGATTCACCAGGTTTGTCGAACGGTTTGAATATTGATATGTGACTTGATGTTTAGAATGTAGGGATTTGTTGGGTTAATAAGCACAGCGGAAGTTTAAAATTTTCTTACCCAACAACATTACTGGCATAGTTTATACGATAATCAAATATGTTCAAAACATAATAAGGAAAACTTACAGATTTTTGACGCTGGATTCAAAATTAAGGTATCCATGCGATTGATTTCCTCGACTACAAGATCCAACTCCAGTGTATTTCATAATCAAGAAAGTTAGGAATTCTTGCTTTTAGGAATTGAGAAACTGTTTTCTGTAACCTCATAATTATGAGGTATGTGTTGTATATATAGGAGTTCAGGATAAAACCTAAATAGAAAAACTGAGCCCCATGTTAATGTTTAGTGGACCAACCCAGCTGGTCCACTTCACACGTCCAAGTGGACGGCCAAGGCAATAATTTGGGCCAGTAATTTATGGCCCAATCTCTTCCATGTATCAGTCCGAGTACCCATATAATATATCCAACACATTTAATTAAATCTGAAATTCAATTCGACTTAATTAAATAATTTCTATCAAATAGAAATATTCTATAATTATTATAAATTAAATATCTCAATTCTCAATCGAATATTTAATACTTTCTCAATACACTCTTAAATTGAAGGAACAATCGCATATAGTGTGACCTTATATGACTTCACATATCGACATTACTCTAATTAAGGTCCATGCGAAACTCCTAGACTGCGTCGTATGACAAACTTAATATGTGAAGTACGTTTACATGAATCCAGCAAACTTAACCTTTATGCGGAACTATAAACTCATTTCATTCACGACACACTCGATTAAGCTTAGAATTTGCCAAGTGTCTATCCAAATGGCTTAGTCACTTTATCTCACATTTATTAGTTGGCAACTAGACCATATTCTAAATATGTCTCTTGCACTGGCCAGTGACTTTAGTCAACCTAATCACATTGAGAAGTTGAGTGCCCTCTCGAATTTCCAATCGAGGAATGAATCATATTCTTGGCTCAACTACCACCTTGATTTACATCCTGATGCACCAAACACAAGTCGTATCTTATTCAGAAGGAGTTTAAGCTTAAGAACTTGGTCAAAGTACATCATTCTGTAAACAACGTGCGTATTGACCTCAAGTCAAATGACCTTTATATTCCACACGCCGATAACACTATAGACATATATAATAAATAGTTTATCGACATGGTATACCAATACTTCTCCAAAGTATCCATGTGTCTATCACGAGTAACCATTACTCACAGTTGTGAGACATACTACATTCTCCAAGAATGTGATGCAGACCACATGTCGACTTATTATAATCGATATCCCATTCTCGATGATCATTAGTCGAAGCTATTTTGAGAGTTACGTTCTATCATTAGTATCTCACTCTATTAATGACAACATAAGATCAAGGGATGCACATATATGAATAATTGTAAACAAGCAAACAATAATTCAATAATTGCAAATATCATAAATATTAATCCCATTAATAATAATACGAATGTGTGAATAAATTTTATCCCTAATATAGATTGTCTCTAGAACATATATACTTTCAATCTCCCACTTGACCTATAGTTAATATCCAATGTATCTAATACCCATATTTTCGAAATAACCATTATGCTTAGCTAAGCTTAATGGTTTAGTAAATAGGTCAGCTAGATTTTCATATGTGAGAATGTAGTCTAGATCTATTTCTTTAGATTCCACCATCTTTCTGAGTATGAGGTATTTTCTTTGTACATGCTTATTTCTGTTTGTCGATCTTGGTTCCTTAGCTTGCGCAATCGCACCAGTGTTATCACAATATATCGTTATTATATGACTGACACTTGGAACAACCCTCTAGTTCTTTTAAGAACTCAGATATCGAGACAACTTCTTTACAAGCTTCCAATCCAGCACTGTACTCGGCTTCAGCCGTCGAATCAATAATGGCTTCTTGCTTGGAACTTTTCCAACTTACTGCTCCACCATTGAAAATGAAGGCATATCCAGACTGTGACTTGAAGTCATCAAGATCTGTTTGGAGCTAGCATCAGTGTATCCAGTAGCGACTAGCTTCTCTTGCCCACAATAGACTAAGAAATATTCTTTAGTTCGTCTAAGATACTTAAGAATATTCTTGACTGCTTTCTAATGTTCCTATCCAGGATTCTGCTGGAATTTGCAAGTCATGCTAAGTGCAAATGTCACATCTGGCCTAGTGCAGACCATGACATACATGATTGATCCTATAGCTGAATCATACGTGATCCTCTTCACGAGTTCAAGTTCTGTAATAGTGGAAGAATTATCCTTCTTAGATAACTTGATGTCTTGACCCATAGAGAAACCTCATCTATTAGAGTTTTCATTGAGAATCGTCTTAGTACTTTGTCTATGTATGTAGACTGTGACAGCCCTAACAATCTATTAGGTCTATCTCTGTAGATCGCCTAAGTCAATCATCATGACGGTGCTGGACAACCATTTCTTCACTAATTGCATGAGGGACTTATCGTTTCTCATTATTAATATGTCATCTACATATATGATAATGAAAACAATACTCTATTCCTTGCATTTACTATAAACGCATGGATACTCCTTGCTTCTGACAAATTCAAATGATTTGATAGCTTTGTCAAAGCAAATATTGCAACTCCTTGAGGCTTGCTTAAGTCTATAAATGGACTTTTGTAGTTTGCATACTGCTTTGGGTTTTGACTTGGATGTAAAACCTTCAGGTTGTATCATATACACTTCCTCAATTAGAGTATCATTGAGGAAAGAGGTCCTAACACCCATCTGCCAAATTTTATAATCATAGTATGCAACTATTGCAAACAAAATCCGAATGAACTTGATTTTCGCAACTGGTGAAAATGTTTCATCATAATCGACCTAGGTCTCTGATTATAACCTTTTGCTACCAACCTAGCCTTGTAGGTTTACACCCTGTCAAATGCATCAATCTTATTCTTGAAGACACATTTGCATCCTATGGGTCTAACCCCGATTGGGAACTCAACCAAGTTCCAAACTTGATTGACATACATCGAGTCAATTTCAGATTTCATGGCTTATTTCCATCTCTGCGAGTCAATGTCTAACTTAGCCTCGTTGCAGGTTGCATGCTCATCATCATCAGGAATATCTATCTCATTTTGACTTTCAACAAGGAGAAAGTCTTCCAGGTTGACGATGAGTCCTAGTGGACCTACGGAGTTGGTTATTTTGCATTTATGTTGCTCTTGTATTCTGATCATGAGAAGGTTCTTGTGTGTTTCCACCACTATGAGAGTTTTCAGGAATATCATCTACATGTGTTTCCTGAATGAAAGGATGTACAACCATTGTATCATCTTCCATTGATTGTGTATGAGAATCTTGCATTTCTTTATCAATCCTCACATCACTCCCACTGGCTGAAGGTTTCACTCTAAGTAACACAACTTCACCAATACTCCCACTTAATTCTTGTTAAGGTCATTTGACAAGGATTCGACCTCTATGTTACTTTGTGGTTCTTGAATTTCTTCATCTTCTATCTTATTGTAACTATGTTCCTTGTAGACATAGTCTTCTTCAAGGAAAGTTGCATTTCTGGAAACAATGACCTTATGTTCCTAGGAAGATAGAAATAATATCCTCTCATTTCCTTAGGATGCCCAACAAAGTAACATTTCTCACTTTTAGATTCCAACTTATCAGTAAGCATCTTCTTTACATATGCAGGGAAGCCCAAGCTCGCATATGTGTAAGAGCAGACTTCTTGCCATGTCATATCTCATATGGTATTTTCTCTACTAACTTTGAAGGAACTCTATTCAGAATATAGATTGAGTTTTGTAAAGCATAACCCCAAAGGTATGTTGGAAGTGCTGAAAAATTCATCATGGATCTAACTATATCCAATAAGGTTTGATTTCTCCTTTCAGCAACGCCATTCATTTGCGGTGTTCCAAGAAGTATCCATATTGATTGGACTCCAGTAATCTAGAAATTATCTATTCAAGTATTCACCTCCTCGATCTGATCGAAGAGTCTTGGTACTCTTGACAAGTTGTTTCTCTACTTCTAACTTATACTCTTTGAATTTCTCAAAGGCTTCAGACTTGTGCTTCATAAGATACACATATCCAAACCATATAAAATCGTTTGTAAAAGTAATGAAGTAAGGAAAACCTCCCTTAGCTTGAGTTGAAAGTGGCCCACATATAAAACCTCCCAAAAATGGTATCATAACCATACCGAATACTTACCTTAATCATTGGTACAAAATCTGTCCAAAATCGCACAAAAATCGTCCCATTAAATGGACCTAAAATCACACAAAATATCAAGAAATCAATACCAATCCAGCTGTAAGAAATCGCACCAAATTGAGAACCCAAATGGAAACTATATAAACGACACAATATTACACATCATGGCATCAGGGGAATCAATGGAAAATCAGCCCAATTAAGGGAGGAGCAATCCAAAATAACGGGCGAAAAAACAGAGAAGAACCAGTATGTAAGGGTCTCTTACCAGCGAAATCAGGAACCCAACAATTAAGCACAAATCCGAAACCTTTCTTCTCAATAATAGCTTGAAATCGGCTCCAAACCACATCGCTTTTAATCGCATCACAATAACCCGTCGATTGGATCGACGACTTGATACGCTGCCTCGGTTCACTGCCCGGAGAAGGTAAACTCAAATTCCTCTCGTCTCCTCTCAAATTTTCTATGCGATTTATATGTTGCAGATTGTATGATGGATGTATGCCTTATTAAATATATTTAATGTCAGGTAATTTGTCATTGGTGTATGATTCGAAGTGTATTTGGTTTGGTTCGAACATGTTTTAGCTAATATCCACTGTTACTAATTTTTGCAACTGTGAATACGATGTGTTTTTGCCGGCATCTATCGTGTGGTTGAAAACAGATTAGTTGTTGTCTAATTTATAAGATCGATCGAGTCATTGTCTATGTTTCCATACACCTATAATTGTTTGTGTATTGAAATATTCATCATGTTGGAGCAGTTAGCATAATAATATTCGGAGTCATGGGATCAGCAGGGACTAATTAGATTAATGGGGTGTAGTAAACCTTCCTACCAACTTTAATGTATATGTCCAAACTCAGATTTAAGAAGCATGCTCTGTAGTCCATTGATCCAATGTGGTATTCTAGTACCATCTCAACTAAAGGTATTCAAGTACTTGGTATTTCTTAGCAGCCATGAAACAGGAATTGTCTGTGCCAAGTTTGGAATTGTATTCTAGGTAGTGTTAGTCGTCTGTTAAACGCACTCAAAGACAGAATTTACTAGTTGTGAAGTTCAATTTGCAGCAGTCATTTTATACAGTCTATGGTTTGAGGGAGTGAGAAATCGAGAGATGTTTATTATGTGGTATGAAAGGTGCTAAGACTAGCGTGATCTGCTGACTGGGCCACGTCCATTTTAAGTTTTCCCTCTATTATTAGTCTAAAACTTGTTTGTCTGTTGCTTTAGGCCCGTCCTTTAGTTCACTGAGTCAAGTTACCTTATGTGCATTTCGATTCTTTTTGGTAATTTCTATTTCTCTTTTTGACGCTTACTAATCCTTATTTTCTTTTTTTACATGAAATGCACCAGAGCAACAAAGAGTCTCACGATGAGACTCATCGTGGCAAACGTGAAGACCCACATCTATGTGCATTTATCTCTGCCTCAGAAATTCCAAGCCACAGGCGAATGACATCGCTATTCCCTGAGTCCCTTTTTATTAATTCCTGCCCCGCCCCATTTATCTGTTGTGAATTATTTGACTAACATTGCGCTATTAACGCCACACTTATTATAGTTTAAATCTTGAATCATAGATTAGTAAGTAGTTCGATATTAGAAATTTGCTCCCTCTTAAGTAATTATTTTAGTTGCTTAAATCATTAAACCACTTAGTAATCTTTGGGCACAATCACTTAGCTAAAAATGTTATTTCCTCGCATAATAAACCCATCTCCTTAAAACGCTTACTAACATTCACATAAAGAATATTTTTCCCTTGCATAAAAAACCTTTTTTTTACATCTTATTTTCTAAGTACCTAATCTTGTCGTAATAATCTAGCATTATTATTATCCCTACATTATATTGAGAAATAAGTATACCTTATAGAATATGTTCATATGCTTTCTCCAATTACTATGCCAATATCTATTTTCAACTAAAATGGACCGTACACATTTTTAGCAAGTCCTATATCTTTATGGCTATAACACATCTTATACTTACAAATATCTTTTACTTAAATAATTTTCAAAACATGCATTGCATCTTAGCATAATAATTACCCTAGGTTTGAACGGACAACCGCAAGTTAGCGGATCATTTAGGGTGTCTAACCCCTTCCCTTTAGGATAATAAAGAACTCTTGCCCAAAATCTCATTAAGTTTGGCAGACCATTAAAATGGAGTTAATGTTGACTTGACTTAGTTAACATTTAGGTGTCCTAATTCACCCAAACTAATTAGGTGTCGACTCCGCGAACCCTAGCACTACTCTTAGCACCTTTTAGCACTTTTAGCAACCCCTTTTAGCAATTTTTTTTATTTTCTAACATTTTATTTAAGCAGGGGTTCGCTAGAATAATGTCGCGGTCGAAAAAGGGTGTGGCAAGCATCAAGGGTCGTCCATAATTTAGGATCATCCTCGGGTTTAGGCACCCTCGTATCCGCATGAGCTGCTGGGATAATGTGATGGAGAACTTGATGCGAGCGAGCGTGCGTGAACTCTGAACAGTTCGGTCCAAGTCGCTTATTGAACGTTCTCTATTTCAAGAATGATAGGGATATGATTCTTCATGTTAGAAACAGTAAGGGCAGGGTGAAATGTATTTTTAGCCATAACGGCAACGTAGGACGTGGCGTAGGGATTTAGAAGAAAATTTGGGAAGAGAGGAGGTTCCACAGGCACAGAATCCGAGAGGAAGAACTCAGAACCCGAGGAGAAGGTGGTCGAGATTTTGGGAGAAAAGAGACCTAGACTTCTGATACCATGAAAGAAATAATTCCTTGATTATTTTCATTAATGAAAAAATATATATACAATTTACAATTTCCATAATAGGAAAATCCTATTCTTATTCTACTCCCAAACCCCTATTCTACTTGTACAAGAATCCTATAATTATGGTAAATATACAATTCTAATTATATACAAAATATACAACTAAATATGGTATCATGTCCATACATATCACGTTATACACATGCCTTGTATACCGTGTATATCGCAGTTTCCGATTGTTATGGGATTCCGTGATACACGCGGTATACACAAGGTATGTGTATACCGTGTATACTTATGTGTATTTTCATTCTTTTTCTTAGTCAGGTTTGTTCCCAGTACAATTTCAACTTTTGTATATCCTTAAAGGTTTGATACATTGTGGATAGTATAAAGCTCGTCTAAGTAAAGATGTAAGATTTGATCTCTTGTCGGAAGTCAGAACTTCATATGTAATATTGGCGTTGTGGATAGTTTTATGTTATGATATGCTTGACTCGATGTGGTTAGTACCTATTGTTATAACTGTTGTTGACACGATGGTGCTATGAAGTATACATTGCACAGGTTATGAGACCAGTTAAGGATTCGTCCGGCAAGATAGACGATGCCGAATTTCAATCATGCATCACTATAGTTTTGGGGCGTGACAACATGTAATTAACTACTACTTCATGCAGAAAGTATCAATTTTAACTTTACTATTTTTGTCACATGGCTCCTTGATTATATGTTTATTTGATTAAACAAAACTTTTCTTTTCCCCCACTAATCATAGTTACCTTCCAATTAAAGAGCACTATTATTCTTAAACAAACTATATAATATATCGTTTAGTGTATCGGGTTGTCCTTCTAAACTATATAGTATACCTTGATTATTTTACTTAGTTCTTCCCATTTCTCCACCTCCATTTGCCCATCTCAAAGCTCAACGCCTTTTCTTCTCCCTGCCTCTGTTTGTCCACTCAAATAAGAACCCAAGAAAGCTTTGGTAAAATTAAACTAACTTTTCTCTTACTATTAACGTAAATCTTAGAAAGTTACTCACCTCGAATCCATCATCATTCATCACTATCACTCCATTTTCATCAACCAAGTAAAGGGTAGCTTCAAATCCTTTTTTCAGTTCTTTCAGGCAAAACATCAAACACCTAGAGTGCATCAATAAACTGGTTAAAATCCCGACAGTTTTCGTTGTTGGGTTGTTTAATTTCATTGTTATTGGTTAATTTGTGATGAGACAGAAAGAGGGTACTTTGTCTTTCTTTGTTTCTTGAACTGTAGCTTCAAATTATTTGTTCAATTCTCTCAGGCAAAAAATCAAACACGTAGAGTGCAACCAAAAACTGGCTCTAATCCGGACAATTTCACGTTGTTGGGTTGTTTAATTAATTGGTGATGAAACAAGAAGAGGATATTGTGTATTTACTCAATGGGAAGACATATTAATGGTGGTGTGTCACCGAGTGTGGCTCCGGTATCGAGTGGTGGTGTAGAAGGAGAAGATCATTGGAGGAGCTTTGATAATTCTGTAAATGCTGTATCGTTTGGTTTTGTTGCGACTGCTATTCTTATTTCGATGTTTCTAGTTATGGCGATTTTCGAGAGGTTTCTCCGGCGAAGTCCTTCATCGTCCGGTGGTGGCCGGAGTAGTACTGATCTTGTTGCTCAAATGAGGGTCCAAAGGAAGCTTGATTACCCATCTCCCGAGGTATTTATTTTCTCTTTCCCAATATTTTATTCACATGCATTATATAGAATGTGTTGTGTGCATCCATAGGACTTTCTTCCTAAGTGACCTTAGTTAATGCAAATTCTAATTAATCGAGATTTGGAATGAGTGCTTAACTGAATATTAAATTTATGAAATAACAAAATATTTTTGCGGCATATTAAAATTCGTGGTTTTAAATATGACATCCTTTTCCTTTTGCATTTTGCTTTCTCATTGTAAAATATTAACTTATTAATTAAGTATTTAATTTACTAAATCAGTTCATTTATTTTTTAATAATTCTGGACATGGAAAATTAGACCAAGTATTATTTCCCAAGAAAATGGAAATATTTATTAATTTATTATAGGTTTTTAACTTTTAAGGACCACAATTAGTAGGCTAACTAACTTTTTTGTGTCAAAAATAAATAATTCTTTGATTATTTTCATTAATGAATGTGATATATATACAAGTTACAATCTCCAAATATGGAAAATCTTATTCATACTATACTTCTAAATTCTAATCATACTATGATAAGTTTGTACACTAGTTTAATTACAATCATAATCCTATTTGAGCACGGTACCGTGCTATATTCTTTTTCCTCAATGCCATTATTGCTTCTCACATAATTATGGCTAATATAGCTTATAGCTGGATTATTTGACTGGGATTCGGTTCATAATTATCATTTGGTAGACCTTAGTGAATATGAATCATTGTTGATGATCATGTCGTTGGGAAAATTTACAGTTGATTGTTGATTCAATTAATCTAACTTTAACCCTAAGACAAAAAGAAAAAGTTATTACATTATTCGGATTAAAGATATTTTTTCATTCAATGTTTTCTGTGTAAGTAATAGCTTGTTGTTTAAGAAGTGCTTTACCCCCTAAAACCTTAATAAGCCTATCAGGCGTAAATTTGGATTCATCGGGCAAACATCGAATAACAGATGGTTAAGCCGGAAAAAGAAAACTTATTTTGTAAAACGCTCCTTTTCAGTATCATATTGTCAATGGGGCGCGGGGTTGAAACTTAACCCGTTCAACCCGCCCCGCATAGTCCTGCCTAATTACCATTCCTAATTTGAAATATAATTTCCAATGGACTTAATTTATTGGAAACTTCTCATTCCTATGTATTCATGTGATTCTTTGTCTAAAGCCAAGATTCATTAGACATGAGGTGGTTGTGATGGTCCCATTGTGTTTCTGCATGGTTCATTATTAAGTATATAGACTTTTGTGATTGAAACCCATGTTGTGCGTCCCAGTTTTATGCATATTGCAAGACATTAAAGCCCAGGATATGCTATTTTATACATAGAGTTATTCAGAACAGGGGTTTTTTTATTGTCTGATTTTCAATTTATTGGTATTCTTGTCCCAGCATCTTGCCAAAAGAGAAACTATAGCTTCCAATGACATCCCACCATATTTTGACTTTGGACACCATGTTGAGATATGACCTCTTTTTTCATTCCTTTCCAGCTGTGAGTTAATGTTGGGATTCAACATTTTCTTTCAATAACTAGTGGTGTCCAGTCCAGCTTGTTCGTACTTCAATTAATTCTACAAGATACCTACTATCTCCCTCTAGCACATGTATGATGTATCAGTCGCTTTGTCCACCAAGACCGGAATAGTTGGAAGAAAATCACCTAGGGTTTGTGCCTCCCTTGGTATTTGAACCTGAGACTTCATGGTTTTCAACCCACATTGATCATTAGGGCAGTGACGTTGGCAGAATTTTTCGTAAGCGGTATTAATATTTGGAAAATAATCATATGAATAAATCTATATAATGACAAGTGGTGTCATTTTTCATATTTCGTAAGTGGTGTTGATACGACACCGCTCGGAACAAGGTGTATCCGCCCTAAGGCCACACCCTTGGTTGCTAATGTTGTGATTCAACGTTGTTTTGAAATGTTACTTTTTTTGGAGAATAATGGAGAAGATCAATAAATTGGATTTAAAAATAGCACAATCTTGAAAGAGTATGAAGTGGGAGTATCTCAAGTTTCTGTAGTGGGGTTACATAGTGACATACTAGTTAACTGTTCCTTTTCACTTGAGCAACACTTGTCTAGTATTCTTCACAAAATTATTGCTAAAGCTAAGATTCTTTGCTTTAGATGTTTTAATTTATTGCTACAATCATGTTTATACCAATGCTTAATGGTGGAGAGAATTACTTTATCAAAAATCTGCTTTTTAAAGCAGAACCCTCTTTTAGTGTCTGCAATTTTCACCATGAGAAATCTAAAACAAAAGTATTGGCAGCGTATAACAAGTCGGATTAATAATCTACTACAAGTTTACAACAGGTTAAATCACATAGCTAATGTAAAAGTTCTTTATATTAACGGTGTATATAAGTTCATTTTTTTATGATTCTCACCTATGTGGAGCTGCATGTATAATTTTCTTTTGCTAATACTTACAGATGACTTTTTACGCCAACGGAGTGTCAGTACTGATGCCCGGAGAAGAAGTTCCTACCTTCATTGCGCATCCTGTACCCGCACCTTCTCCTCCGGAATGTACTTCTCAAGCCCTCCATCAACATGACGCATCTTCTTCAAGTCCAGCCTCAACTTGTTCTACTATCCATAGTTCCAGTTGACAATACAGACATGAAACTGAAATTTATGGTTATCGCTATCACAAAACCTCCATGTGAGAGTAGATATTTGTAGGAAATGTCCACTCATAGATGAAAACTTAAAGGGCTTTTATTTCCCTTGAGGAACTTGTCATTGTATTTACATATAAAGTAATGTGATTTGACTACTGGATTTCTTCACTTCTCCAGGGTATGTTCCAACTCCAGCCCTTCTTTACATGGGCCAGCTGATCATGATTTTATTAAGGAGATTAAAAATATAAAGAAGTAAGTACATGAAGAAGTCAAGAAAACTAAACATCTATTGTATATACATATTAAATAATTATATACAATGTAATTTTTCATCAAAGCTCAAATGCCTTATAGGTTGAAACGCGGCTTGTTTTGGGTGCATTACTAAGTAGATTAAAGGTGGTATGTGAGCTAAGATTATGATTCATTCCTTGAATGTATATTCAAGTAAACACTCAGATACTCATATAGTATTAGGTTGACTAAGTCATTGCAACGAATGATACGTGCGTGATATGGTCCTGTTGTCAACTAATATAGATGAGTTATAATGATCAAACATTTTGGATAGACACTTGACAGATCCTAAGCTTGATTGAGTGTGTCATGAATGAAAGGATTTTATCTTTCCACATAGAGGTTTAGGTCACATATTTTGTGTAGCTAAACTTTACATATTGAGTTCGTCTTTCGGCGCAGTTTAGGAGTTTCGTGAAGATCCTAATGTAATTAGTGACGATATGTAAAGGCCTGAAGGGTAACACTAAGTCAAATGTTCCGTCGATTGAAGGATGTAATAAGAAGGAGATTATGTATATATATTCGGTTGATAACCGGGACATTGGAAATAGGAGCAAGACAGAAAATTTGTATAGGACCGCGGTGCCTATGATTCAGGACCGCGGTGCCTATGATTCAGGATCGCGGTGCCAAACACGCGAGGCATCATGGCAACTTACTCAGATCGCGCGACGCTGCGTCCAGTGAATACGAACTGACCCAGTTTTGCTGACTTGTCTGTTGGGCTTGGCCTACGGGTACCCTAGGTTGTTCTTTTTACAACTATATATAGAGGGCTTCCTCTCCCATTTCAGTTACACCAATTGCTAGAGAAAAATCTCTTATAAAGCTCTGTCGGAATTTCTAGCATTCTAGACGAAGCATTTACATCATAAGTTTTCGGAAACTTGCAAATCGAGGGACGTTTGCGTGTGCACCCTCGGACTACACAAAGCTTCGAGATACAACTGCTTGGCGGATTGCTTCAAAATGTAAGTCTTCGCTCGAAGTATTACATTATACTTTGTGCTTATTTTACATTTCATGTCATACTTCAGTTTGACTGTCGTCGGGTTTGAAACATAAATTTTTAAATTCCGCTGCATGTACGAACCCGACGTAAACTCCTTCAGTGGTATCAAAGCCTGGGCTGTTTCGTGTGATTTGTAATGATATTAATGATAATATGGGTTAAGATTTGTTTAGATTTATATTTTATGTGTTTAAAAGCTTTAAAATCCTAAATCTTTAGAACACATAGTCCTTGTGCCCTAATCTGTTAGTGCAATTATGTATTCGAACAAGTCAATCCAATAAATAACTCTTCTAAGTTGATATGTGTTATCCGGCTTAAAGTGTGGTGCATTGAAATGAAGAACGAGAACAAAATTGGATTTGATGGTCGATGAACATGTTGCTTTAATGATGATGGTAATACAAGTGATATATCTGAAAGATTTGGCCCTAAACCAGTTTTAGGTTTCGGAAATTTCAGTTTTATGTTTCTGGGGATAAGGCACCGCGGTTCCACGATGGATCACCGCGGTGCCTGCTAGGGTTTTGACGGCGGCACCGTGGTTCCATGATGGAGCACCGCGGTGCTTCCCAGATGAAGCCAGAGGCACCGCGGTCCTGTTCATGGGAGCCGCGGTGCTGTTCATCCAAAAACTTAAAATTAATTTTTTGGATATTTTGCCTTCGAGGCACCGCGGTGCCTGTGACGGTGATTACGGAACCGCGATGCAAATTAATTACAGAAACGGTGACTTTACTGCGTCGAACACGCGGTACCACGTTGGAATCGATGCCGATGACTAATTTAAAAATAAAATAAAAAGCAAATGAAGTTTAAAAGTTTGATTCTAAATCGAAATTTTAGAAATTTCAGTTTCTGAAAATAAGTTTTTAAAATTAGACAGATTTGGTCCTTTCGGGCAAATCTGCAATTAAAGAAAGTTTTATGAAAATTGATTTTAGGTTCTGAAAATTGTAAACAGGTCCCAAAAACTTGAAAATGTTTTCTGAGTTTTGAAATTGTATTTTCTGAATTTATAGGGGTTAAGAATTGAACTTTTAAATTCTTAAAGGACTAAACTATAAATTTTAAAACTTCACAGAAATCCTGAAAATCAGAATTTCAGAATCCGAAATGTTTAGGGACTGTTTGGCATTGACATACATTGTAGAGTTTAGACAAATAGACCCATGATTATCATTAATAGTATATTATTGAATAATATATAAATGTGCTAAGTGATTGAATGTGATGCATTTAAATTATTAGCATAGCGTCCGCAATTATTGTCTGGGTAGGCGGCGCCCAGTAATTGTTTAAATTCAAATGACCGCTATAACTGTCTGGGTAGACGGCGCCCAATATGTGATTAAAACTATCTTTTATCATGTCTGTTGGGTTTTATGGTTTCCCATCTAATTGTGTTTAGAAATTGCATGATAGGATGTCATATGATGTATGACTTGATTATTGATCTTGAATGAATCCTCGAAAACTGAAAATGTTTCAGAAACATTAAATACAAATCTAATTATAACGCGTCGTCCATTATAATTGTTAGAGTGCTAAATCCTTTTCGGCGATACAAATATTTATGCCAAAGCATTTGCTCTAAGTCTAACAGGACCGAAGCCCTTTCATAGATGTGTTAAAATGAAAGTAGTTAATAAACGTTTGTAGGTATTTACACCAAAGTGTTTGTTACACCCCATATTTCCAAGAGAATGAGATGAGAACGTACGTGAGAAAATAAGATTTGAATTTTGGAAAGAAAGAAAAATTATTATTTTTGGAAATCTCGAAAAATAATTGCGAAGGAAAAAGTTTATAATTTGGAATTTGATTCTCATATTTGGTGTGTGAGATTAGTATATGATTATAAAGGATTGAATCTAATAATATAGGGCCCGTCAAAATTTCACAATTTCGCGGGGCCCTTCGTTTTTAAGGGAATTGAAAATTATCTAGATATTTTATGATTGAATTTCGGCTAATGAGAGGAGGAAACTTGTCCCCCATTCACTTGAACACTTGTCTTGAAGACTTTGACTAGGGAGATATTATATATATCTAGAGAGGCTTGCAAGACTTATCATTCTTCACTTAGATAATTTCAAGAAAATATTCTATCTCTCTTCTCTCTCAACTCACGGCCCAAGCACAAAATTGAAGAACAAAATCTTTAACCTTCCAAGCTTGTGTATGTTAGTACAAGATTAAGGTCTCTAACCAAGTGTTAAGCCAAGATAACACTCCATTAACCCCTAAAATTCCATTTGGGCCGAGAATAGGGTTTGAAACCCTAGGGTTTTTCGTCGACTTTTTGGTGTTGAAACGTGAAGGTAAGTTGATCATAAGATTATAGGGGTTGTGTATATGTGATTGGAACTTGGAGAAGTGGAGCAAAATGAAAACTGCGGGCCAAACACCTACGGACTGTTTTTATCAATTTTGGGGCTAAATATAAGGTAATAATTCTTCTTCTTTTAAAGTAATTGGATATTACTTATTATCGATATATATGGATGAGCTTGTACTAAAAAGAATGAAGATTAAAAAGGGTTTGGGCATTTTTGGAAGTTAAGGCCGAAAGTGGGCAGATTTCGGGTCTTGGTTTCGTTAGTCATTTTTGTTGTTAATTTCACTTGTTGCATGTTATATAATGAAGGAAATATTGTTGTTGATAGTTTATATGATTTATATAACATGTTGAAATGTGAATTGGATATTAAGAAATTGTGGAAAAGGGCTTTGGATATGCAGTTGTTGTTGTGGCCGAGAATGTCCCTTTAAATTGACGGATATTGTGGCCAGTTTTGAGACTGTTTTAGACATGTGTTGACACCCAATTTTGACTCATCTTTTAGTCATTTCTTGCAATTTTAAGCATTTTAGGACACCGCATTTTAATCACCGTTTTTTTGCATTTTTGTATATTTTTTACCTAACATTCTATGTTGTTCTATTTTTTGTAAATTGGCATCATGTTGTTTTACTTTTAATTAGGTATTAAACATTTTCAAATATTATGTTATTATTGTTGCGCGATCATTTTATTTTACTAATTTTGCATCTCTTTAAATAATTAATTGACATCCCGTCTTTACTTTTAATCAGACATTAAATATTTGTTAAATATTGTATTTTATTACTATTGCATCGGCATTTGCATTTTAATAATTTTGCATCTTTTTAAATAATTTTTCTGTTAAATAATAAACCCGTTTTGCATTCTTTGTCAAATCAGTCCAGTCCGAGGCACAATCTGGATCAGTCCAATCCGCCAAAAAACCGAAGCCCAAACTGAGACCCAAAAATAAAGCCCAGTACCCCTTTCATCTTTTCCCTCCAATACCCAATACCCAAATACCAAACCCTAAACCTAAATATCTACCCTATAAATAAAACACTACCCCCTTCTAATTAAAACCCTAAGCTCAGCTGCCCAAAACCCTAAGCTCAGCCGCCCAAAACCCTCAGCCGCCACCTACCCCTCATTTCCCTTCCCAGCCGCAACATCCCCTTTACTTCTACTCACTCACTTCCCACTCACTTTCATTTTTTCAAAAACCCTTAACTCTTCTTCTCTATTTATCTTCACAGAACATCATCAACTGCACACGTTGTATTTCCCATTTTTGTTTCATTTTTAATTTTTACACACTTTAAAAAACAACAGCCAACATCTACTCTTTTCACTTTCAATAGACTCAATACCCATTTGGGTTCCTCCATTTTTCTCTTCTTCATCTTCTCAAAGCTCCACACACACAAGATCCGGTCGATGCCTTTCTCCGTGAACACCCGGTCCCACCGCTGCCTTTTGTGTTACTGAAAATCACTGTTTGTTTCTCTTCGTTGCTATTATATTATTGTTTGTTTGGACTGATTTTTTATTTTTGAATCTCGCTGGAGTTTAAAAACTCCGGCGACCTTTATTTTGCTTATATTTATATATATCTGTCGTATGCTTTGGTAATAGGACCGATTCTTGGAGTTTTGGTATTTGTTGGAGTTTTCCTCCGGCGACCTCCGTCGGTTTATATTCTGTGGAGTCTGTTTTTCGGAGGTCCAAATTAAAAAAAAAAGTGTCTGAAATATAAAAATAAAAAAACCAGAAAAGAAATTATTTTAATGTTCTTAGTTTTGATTTATAAAATACTCCTCTTGGTTCTCTAATTTTTTAGGTCTATCAATCCAATAAATAACTCTTCTAAGTTGATATGCGTTATCCGGCTTAAAGTGTGGTGCATTGAAATGAAGAACGAGAACAAAATTGGATTTGATGGTCGATGAACATGTTGTTTTAATGATGGTGGTAATGCAAGTGATATATCTGAAAGATTTGGCCCTAAACCAGTTTTAGGTTTCAGAAATTTCAGTTTTATGTTTCTGGGGATAAGGCACCGCGGTTCCACAATGGATCACCGCGGTGCCTGCTAGGGTTTTGACGGCGGCACCGCAGTTCCATGATGGAGCACCGCGGTGCTTCCCAGATAAAGCCAGAGGCACCGCGGTCCTGTTCATGGGAGCCGCGGTGCTGTTCATCCAAAAACTTAAAATTAATTTTTCGGATATTTTGCCTTCGAGGCACCGCAGTGCCATTTGTTAGGACCGCGGTGCCTGTGACGGTGATTACGGAACCGCGATGCAAATTAATTCTGCAAAACCAGTGACTTTCTGCCTCGAAGGCACCGCGGTGCCACCAGTTGGAACCGCGGTGCCGATGACTAATTTAAAAAAATAAAATAAAAAACAGAAACAGAAGTTTAAAAGTTTCAGATTCTAAATCTGAAATTTTAGAAATTTCAGTTTCTGAAAATAAGTTTTTAAAATTAGACAGATTTGGTCCTTTCGGGCAAATCTGCAATTAAAGAAAGTTTTATGAAAATTGATTTTAGGTTCTGGAAATTGTAAACAGGTCCCAAAAACTTGAAAATGTTTTCTGAGTTTTGAAATTGTATTTTCTGAATTTATAGGGGTTAAGAATTGAACTTTTAAATTCTTAAAGGACTAAACTATAAATTTTAAAACTTCACAGAAATCCTGAAAATCAGAATTTCAGAATCCGAAATGTTTAGGGACTGTTTGGCATTGACATACATTGTAGAGTTTAGACAAATAGATCCATGATTATCATTAATATTATATTATTGAATAATATATAAATGTGCTAAGTGATTGAATGTGATGCATTTAAATTATTAGCATAGCGTTCGCAATTATTGTCTGGGTAGGCGGCGCCCAGTAATTGTTTAAATTCAAATGACCGCTATAACTGTCTAGGTAGACGGCGCCCAATATGTGATTAAAACTATCTTTTATCATGTCTGTTGGGTTTGATGGTTTCCCATCTAATTGTGTTTAAAAATTGCATGATAGGATGTCATATGATGTATGACTTGATTATTGATCTTGAATGAATCCTCGAAAACTGAAAATGTTTCAGAAACATTAAATACAAGTCTAATTATAACGCGTCGTCCATTATAATTGTTAGAGTGCTAAATCCTTTTCGGCGATACAAATATTTATGCCAAAACATTTGCTCTAAGTCTAACTGGACCGAAGCCCTTTCATAGATGTGTTAAAATGAAAGTAGTTAATAAACGTTTGTAGGTATTTACACCAAAGTGTTTGTTACACCCCGTATTTCCAAGAGAATGAGATGAGAACGTACGTGAGAAAATAAGATTTGAATTTTGGAAAGAAAGAAAAATTATTATTTTTGGAAATCTCGAAAAATAATTGTGAAGGAAAAAGTTTATAATTTGGAATTTGATTCTCATATTTGGTGTGTGAGATTAGTATATGATTATAAAGGATTGAATCTAATAATATAGGGCCCGTCAAAGTTTCACAATTTCGCGGGGCCCTTCGTTTTTAAGGGAATTGAAAATTATCTAGATATTTTATGATTGAATTTCGGCTAATGGGAGGAGGAAACTTGTCCCCCATTCACTTGAACACTTGTCTTGAAGACTTTGACTAGGGAGATATTATATATATCTAGAGAGGCTTGCAAGACTTATCATTCTTCACTTAGATAATTTCAAGAAAATATTCTATCTCTCTTCTCTCTCAACTCACGGCCCAAGCACAAAATTGAAGAACAAAATCTCTAACCTTCCAAGCTTGTGTATGTTAGTACAAGATTAAGGTCTCTAACCAAGTGTTAAGCCAAGATAACACTCCATTAACCCCTAAAATTCCATTTGGGCCGAGAATAGGGTTTGAAACCCTAGGGTTTTTCGTCGACTTTTTGGTGTTGAAACGTGAAGGTAAGTTGATCATAAGATTATAGGGGTTGTGTATATGTGATTGGAACTTGGAGAAGTGGAGCAAAACGAAAACTGCGGGCCAAACACCTACTGACTGTTTTTATCAATTTTGGGGCTAAATATAAGGTAATAATTCTTCTTCTTTTAAAGTAATTGGATATTACTTATTGTTGATATATATGGATGAGCTTGTACTAAAAAGAATGAAGATTAAAAAGGGTTTGGGCATTTTTGGAAGTTAAGGCCGAAAGTGGGCAAATTTCGGGTCTTGGTTTCGTTAGTCATTTTTGTTGTTAATTTCACTTGTTGCATGTTATATAATGAAGGAAATATTGTTGTTGATAGTTTATATGATTTATATAACATGTTGAAATGTGAATTGGATATTAAGAAATTGTGGAAAAGGGCTTTGGATATGTAGTTGTTGTTGTGGCCGAGAATGACCCTTTAAATTGACGGATATTGTGGCCAGTTTTGAGACCGTTTTAGACATGTGTTGACACCCAATTTTGACCCATCTTTTAGTCATTTCTTGCAATTTTAAGCATTTTAGGACACCGCATTTTAATCACCGTTTTTTTGCATTTTTGTATATTTTTTTACCTAACATTCTATGTTGTTCTATTTTTTGTAAATTGGCATCATGTTGTTTTACTTTTAATTAGGTATTAAACATTTTCAAATATTATGTTATTATTGTTGCGCGATCATTTTATTTTACTAATTTTGCATCTCTTTAAATAATTAATTGACATCCCGTCTTTACTTTTAATCAGACATTAAATATTTGTTAAATATTGTATTTTATTACTATTGCATCGGCATTTGCATTTTAATAATTTTGCATCTTTTTAAATAATTTTTCTGTTAAATAATAAACCCGTTTTGCATTCTTTGTCAAATCAGTCCAGTCCGAGGCACAATCTGGATCAGTCCAATCCGCCAAAAAACCGAAGCCCAAACTGAGACCCAAAAATGAAGCCTAGTACTCCTTTCATCTTTTCCCTCCAATACCCAATACCCAAATACCAAACCCTAAACCTAAATATCTACCATATAAATAAAACACTACCCCTTCTAATTAAAACCCTAAGCTCAGCTGCCCAAAACCCTAAGCTCAGCCGCCCAAAACCCTCAGCCGCCACCTACCCCTCATTTCCCTTCCCAGCCGCAACATCCCCTTTACTTCTACTCACTCACTTCCCACTCACTTTCATTTTTTCAAAAACCCTTAACTCTTCTTCTCTATTTATCTTCACAGGACATCATCAACTGCACACTTTGTATTTCCCATTTTTGTTTCATTTTTCATTTTTACACACTTTAAAAAACAGCATCCAACATCTACTCTTTTCACTTTCAATAGACTCAATACCCATTTGGGTTCCTCCATTTTTCTCTTCTTCATCTTCTCAAAGCTCCACACACACAAACACCTCACAGTCTAGTCGCTGCCTTTCTCCGGTGAACACCCCTGGTCCCACCGTTGCCCGCTGCCTTTTGTGTTACTGAAAATCACTGTTTGTTTCTCTTCGTTGCTAATATATTATTGTTTGTTTGGACTGATTTTTTATTTTTGAATCTCGCTGGAGTTTAAAAACTCCGGCGACCTTTATTTTGCTTATATTTATATATATATATATGTCGTATGCTTTGGTAATAGGACCGATTCTTGGAGTTTTGGTATTTGTTGGAGTTTTCCTCCGGCGACCTCCATCGGTTTATATTCTGTGGAGTCTGTTTTTCGGAGATCCAAATTAAAAGAAAGTGTCTGAAAAATAAAAATAAAAAAACCAGAAAAGAAATTATTTTAATGTTCTTAGTTTTGATTTATAAAATACTCCTCTTGGTTCTCTAATTTTTGAGGTCTATAATCTCTCGTCCCTCTCTTTTTTTTGTTGGGTTTTCTAATGATATAATGTGTTTGTTTAGTTTTTTTTCTTTTTTTAAACTTAGATTCGTTATAGTTGTGTTAAGAGGTGCAATTTGAATGCTTAGTTTATCCCTGCTGGTGTTAAATGGAAGTATAAGTTTATATATATATTCCCTCTATTTTTTGTCATGATTTGAGGGTACTCTCGAACGTCAAATGCCCCTTGGAATAATTGTCGCGCACGTGAGAGGATCCTCCACTTTAGCTATTACATTTTAAGAGGTTGTTGTTGTGTATTATTAATTTGGACTGAAAGAGCCGATGTTACCACACCTAGGCTTCTGCATTTTAAAATTTTATGGAAGTCCTAAGGAATAAGGGTGTTAAAGGTTTCACATTGTACCCTTAATGTTGATTTATTATGGAATATTTTATAGACTGCTTTTATATGATTGTGGGGAAGAATTTTACACGTCAAGTTAGCGTGTAATACCCTTTGGTTGCTGTTTTGGTTGTGCCTTAAATGAGGCTTGTTTTGTTGTTGAATTCGGGCCTTGGAAAAGGTGGAAAAATACGTATAAACAGAGGAAGTGTTGCCTAATTTTCCATAGAATAAGAGACTCTTACTTGGTATTAACCTACCTTAGAAAACTTGAAGTTGATAGAAATTCTATTGTCATTTTAGGTTGAAGTACTACGGGTGTCACATTCTACTTAGCGTGTGGATTAAGCCGAAAAGGTATGTGGAACTCTTCCTATCTTTCTTTGAGCATGAACCTTATAAAATGTGTAGTACGGTGGACATACATGTTTTAAATGAAATCGGAATTCATTATAGTACTTGATTTGAAATGTACAAGTTTACTTGATTTTAAAAGATAGGAGTAACTTTATTGGAAAAAGGATGAGTTACTTGATTTGAAAGAATAAGTGTCTTAATGTTGAAAGTAGAAGTTACTTGATTTTAAAGCCTTGAGTTGAATTTAAAAAGTGTAGTAACTTGATTTTAAAAGAGGGAAGTGTCTTGATACTACGAGTGTTAGTATTTTGGGGTTTATTACACAAAAGGATTCTTTTTACAAGAATGAGTGTACGTAGTACTTTGGGGTTCAAGTCCCTAATATTGCATGAAATGATTATTTTTATAAAGAATAGATGTACGTAGTACTTTGTGGTTCAAGTCCTTAATATTGCATGAAATGATTCTTTTTATAAAGAATAGATGTACATAGTACATGAAATGAAAATGCCTTGAGTTTATAAAATGATAGTTCATTCTACGTGTTTTAATGAGAGTCAAAGAGTATTTTAACTTGCATATGTTTGCTCATGATAGCCTTTCGTGCAAGTGTTGTATTTCTGTATCACCGTGTCCCTCACAAAAGGGGTGGTAACATTATCAATGTATGGTGGGTTCGAGTCCCATGACATCATATCATTCCATGGACTATCTCTCGATGTATGGTGGGTTCGAGTCCCATGACATCATATAATTCCATGGACCATCTATCGATGTATGGTGGGTTCGAGTCCCATGACATCGTATCATTCCATGGATTAGATCTCCATGATGTGGGTTCAAATCTCAGGTTACCATTTGTACAGTGCGTGGGTTCGAGTCCCATGACATCATTTATACTCGTGCGGGTTCGAGTCCCGTGACATTATATTCTGAGGGCAGGAGTCCCTGATTTTGGCATGACTTGCATATTTTGAAAAGGTAAGAATTGACTCTCATTACTTTCATATTGATAAGGCACACTTGCACTGTTATTTTGGTTATCATACATGTCTCCTGCTTTATTTTGGACTGTTATGATTTAATTACAATACTTTCAGTTTCACATACTTGGTACATCTTTCGTACTGACCCCCTATCCTCGGGGGGCTGCGTTTCATGCCGCAGGTGTAGATACACAGGTTGGTGATGCTCGCTCCTAGGATCTCTGTTCAGTTTTTGAAAAAAAGCTCCATTACTCTGGAGGCTTATCTTTTGGTACGTATTCCTGGTATGGTAGGTTTTTATACATTCAGGGGTATGGCGGGGCCCTGTCCCGTCACAGTTGGGTGTCCAAATTCTTAGAGGTATGTATTCATATGTGGGCTGGTCTTACGAGAGTTGTATTTATTATTGGCCTGATGTATAACTGTATTGTCGGGGTGTACCCATTGTTTATATAGCGGCAGCCTCACCGGCTCGCCTTGTTGCTATTCATACAGTTTCTTCGTTTTGTTTATTGGTCTATGTTTTATATGTGATATGAGGGTAATGAGGGGGTGCCTAGGTGGGGCACCAATCGCGGGCCCGGGGTCGGGTCGTGACAAAAGTTGTATCAGAGTGGTTAGTCCTCAGAATGTCTACAGACCGTGTCTAGTAGAGTCTTGGGTATGGGTATGTGTGCACCATACTTATACCCAGGAGGCTACAGGATATTTAACATTGGTTTCCCTTCTTATCGTGCAGTAGAGCTGTGTCATTAGGATAATCCTCTCTAACATATTGTGGTGTTGCAGCTATGCCTCCGAAAAAGGCAACAGTGGCCCAGAAAGGATTATATGGACTTCGTATCCAGGTTGGTAAAAATTGTTGTATAGCTGGTATGATGATGATGTGTATCTATACGAACGTATTTAATTTGGGGTCATGTGTGTGTATTGTCTGAAGTAATTACGAGTCATCATGAGCTGGTTGAGCTTTAATAATTACTTGGAAGGTGTGAAACAATTTAGTGAATCCACACCTAGGCATAATATATGTGCTACTTTGGGAAGTTTAGGAGGTGATGAGCTGTTTAAGAGAGGGACAGACTCTTAAGAGATCATAGTTAATTAATTTGATGGCATACCATGTTATTAGATTAAGTTATGTTGAATGCTTAAGTGATACGTGCGAATAATATTGGTATGGAGTAAATAGGGTTATTATGGTTAAGACCACATGATTTTGAGATTATGAGAAGCTACCTTACCCGTATGCGGGGACTGATAATGTAAGCTTGGGACATGTAATAATTGAGAACCTTAGATATACAAGACCTTCTTGAGTAAAAGACTTTACGGTTAATCTTGGTTAAAGTACATGTTATGTATGAAGTGTATTAGTTGTGATTATTCCGTGGTTTGTGTGAAATGAATATGAGCATATGATCTAAGAAGATCACTAGGCCTTCACGAATGGAGTATTTTACCTCTGTTTGAAATTAAATACACAATATGGCAAGTGTGTTGGGTTCCAATTGTTTACCAAGTTGTTAGAATGTGACGTAAAGGTACAAGAGGTTAGTTTGGTGTGGCAACCATGGCCACAGTATTTCGAAGTATCCCAAGTTAATACACAGAATAAGATAAGTACAAGTGTTACCGAGGAAAAACATAATACATTATTGGAAGGTTATGAAAATCTACATGTCTTAAGGTGACACTTGATGATTAGAATTATAAAGGAAACTACAATAAGACCTTAAGAAGGTGACTTTGATTACACGGGAAGATTATGAAAGGGAGATAAGCCCTCTTCCTCACGTAAAAGGGTGATATCGTGTATTATTAAGAATTTCAGGTATCAAGGCTAGTAAGCTAAGGTATGTTATAAATATTGGACTGGTGAGATCCTCGGTTTCGGCTACGTTGTGCGATATCTCACTTGTATATAATCTTGGAAAAATAGTGTGTTTAAGGTAATTGAGGACAATACTATGGAGTGATCGAAGAAGTGTTGTAAGAATATGAAGCAGTTAATAAGTATGAATGGAACCGTATGATCGGGTATCGAGGTAGAAATACTTGGTGTAATAATAAGTAGAATGGAGGAATATGACAAGGATGATGAATGTGAATGAAACTCTAATTATGTGGGTTTCACAAGGTATGATTACTCCGGGACAGTGTAAGGACCAATAGTAGAGTAATGAGTTACTACTTAACGAGATCAAGGAAATCTTTTCCGAAACGCCATTAACAGAAAGTCTTAGCCATGTGGCAAGTGAAAGAATTGA
Organism: Przewalskia tangutica; assembly: GCA_029844215.1. NCBI lineage: Eukaryota > Viridiplantae > Streptophyta > Magnoliopsida > Solanales > Solanaceae > Przewalskia > Przewalskia tangutica. The sequence continues at coordinate 21,003,386 of CM056730.1, read as the reverse complement.
AATCTGAGTATATGACTAAGTTAGGATGTAGTAACGCCAAAGATGTGAAACAGAAGCGATATCTTAGTGTACGTATGTGTACCAGAATATCTTGGAATTATGAAGAGTACGACAAGTAAGAAAAGGATGAACAAGTGTTAAAATAGTTGAAGTTGTTTTAATTACGAATAGTGAGAAGTCGTGATGATACACGCACTCTAGACTCGACGGCTCCAGTTCTTACTCTTCCTAAGGGATTAGAGGGTTATGTGGTTTATTGTGATGCTCCGGGTGTTGGGGCTAGATTGTGTGTTGATGCAGCATGATAAGGTTATAGCCTATGCGTCCCGACATCTCCGGAAGCACGAGAGGAATTACCCTACCCATGATTTGGAGTTGGCGACCGTTATTCATGCCTTGAAGATTTGGAGGAATTAGTTATATAGAGTTCATGTGGATATTTATACAGATCACAAGAGTCTCCAGTATATCTTCAGACAGAAGGAACTAAACTTGCGGCAGAGACGGTGGTTAGAGTTGCTTAAGGGCTATGATGTTGATATTCTATACCACCCAGGGAAAGCCAATGTGGTTGTAGATACTCTTAGTCGTAGATCTATGGGTAGTCTGTCAGACATACAACCAGATATAAGGGAAATGGTTCGTGAGATACATTAGCTAGCGAGCCTTGGAATTCGGTTGGTTGATCCCGGTGATAGTGGAGTTCGGGTTCGAGAGATTGCAGAGTCTTCCATTATAGAAGATGTGAAGAGGCATCAGTATGAGGATCCAGTTCTAGTATGGTATCGAGATACGACTCTTCGAGAAGAGAAGAGTCTATTTGAGGTAGCACCTGATGGGGTGCTAAGATATGAGGGTAGATTGTGTGTACCCGATGTTGCAGGACTTCGTCAGCAGGTTCTAGGGGAGGCACACAATGCTCGTTATTCTATTCATCCCGGGTCGATGAAGATGTACCATGACCTCATATGTGTGTATTAGTGGGATGGCCTGAAAAGGGACGTAGCAGGGTTCGTTGCTCAGTGTCCGAATTGTCAGCAGGTCAAGATTGAGCACCAGAAGCCTAGTGGGTTATTACAGACGATAGAGATCCCGACTTGGAAGTGGGAGGTGATTAACATGGATTCTGTTACAGGGTTACCTCGTACTCAGAGGAAGTGTGACTCCATTTGGGTTATAGTTGACAGGCTGACGAAATCAGCCCATTTTCTTCCGGTCAGGACTACTTACTCGGCTGAGGAATATGCTAGGTTTTATATCAGGGAGATTGTGAGACTGCACGGGGTTCCTACATCTATTATATCAGATAGAGGAGCCCAGTTTACGGCTAACGTTTGGAGCTCATTCCAGAAGGGATTGGGGACACAGGTGAGTCTCAGTACTGCATTTCACCCTCAGACCGATGGGAAGGCAGAGCGTACTATCCAGACACTTGAGGATATGTTGAGGGCCTGTATTATTGATTTCATGGGTAGCTGGGAGGATCATTTTCCACTTGTTGAGTTTGCACATAACAACAGCTACCATTCTAGTATTCAGATGGCCTCGTATGAGGCCTTATATGGAAGGAAGTGCAGGTCGTCGATTGATTTGTTTGATGTTGGCGAGGCTACGTTAGTAGGTCCAGACTTGGTTCAGCAGGCTGTGTGTAAGGTGAAGTTTATCCAAGAGAGGTTATTAGCAGCCCAGAGTCGACAGAAGTCTTATGCAGATAATCGACGTCGACCCTTGGAGTTTTAGCTTGACGGTTGGGTTTTCTTGAAGGTATCACCCATGAAGGGTGTGATGAGGTTTGGTAAGAAGGGGAAGCTTAGACCGAGGTACATTGGGCCTTACCAGATTGTTCGTAGGGTAGGTAAGGTTGCCTATGAGTTGGATGTACCACCTGATTTGGAAGCGGTTCATCTGGTCTTCCATGTATCGATGCTACGGAAGTGTATTGGTGATACTTCCAGAGCTTTCCCAGCTGATGATGTCCGAGTGACAGAAGAGTTATCGTATGAGGAGAGTCCTATTGCCATACTTGATAGCCAGGTCAGACGATTACGGACTAAAGACGTGGCTTCCGTCGAGGTCTTGTGGCGGAATAATAATAGAGAGGAGATGACTTGGGAAGCAGAAGAGGAAATGAAGAAGAAGTATCCTCAATTGGTCCCTACACCTACAGGTAATTCGATTCCCTACTTGTCGATATTGATTAATGTTTATGCATGAGTGATATATTGAGGCCATGTGTGGCATATTTGATTGTGTTGGGTATAGTTAAAGGAGACTATGACGATATCTATTTAGCTTGAATCTAGTATAAACATTCAGGATGAATGTTTCTAAGGGGGGAAGGATGTTACATCCCATATTTCCAAGAGAATGAGATGAGAACGTACGTGAGAAAATAAGATTTAAATTTTGGAACGAAAGAAAAATTATTATTTTTGGAAATCGCAGAAAATTTTTGTGAAGGAAAAAGTTTACAATTTGAAATTGGATTCTCATATTTGGTGTGTGAGATTAGTATATGATTATAAATGATTGAATCTAATAATATAGGGCCCGTCAAAATTTCACAATTTCGCGGGGCCCTTCGTTTGTAAGGGAATTGGATAATATCTAGATATTTTATGATTGAATTTTGGTCAATGGAAGGGGGACACTTGTCCCCCATTCACTTGAACACTTGTCTTGAAGACCTTGAATAGAGAGATATTATATATATCTAGAGAGGCTTGCAAGACTTATCATTCTACACTTAGATAATTTCAAGAAAATATTTTATCTCTCTTCTCTCTAAACTCACGGCCCAAGCACAAAATTGAAGAACAAAATCTCTAACCTTCCAAGCTTGTGTATGTTAGTACAAGATTAAGGTCCCTAACCAAGTGTTAAGCCAAGATAACACTCCATTAACCCCTAAAATTCCATTTGGGCCGAGAATAGGGTTTGAAACCCTAGGGTTTTCTGTTAACTTTTTGGTGTTGAAACGTGAAGGGAAGTTGATCATAAGCTTATAGGGGTTGCGTTTATGTGATTGAAACTTGGAGAAGTGGAGCAAAACGATAACTGCGGGCCAAACACCTACAGACTGTTTTTACCGATTTTGGGGCTAAATATAAGGTAATTATTCTTCTTCTTTTAAAGTAATTGGATATTACTTATTGTTGATATATATGGATGAGCTTGTACTAAACAGAATGAACATTAAAAAGGGTTTGGGCATTTTTGGAAGTTAAGGCCGAAAGTGGACAGATTTCGGGTATTGGTTTCGTTGGTCATTTTTATTGTTAATTTCACTTGTTGCATGATATATAATGAAAGAAATATTGTTGTTGATAGTTTATATGATTTATATAACTTGTTGAAATGAGAATTGGATATTAAGAAATTGTGGAAAAGGGCTTTGGATATGTAGTTGTTGTTGTGGCCGAGAATGGCCCTTTAAATTGACGAATATTGTGGGCAGTTTTGGGACTGTTTTAGACATGTATATATTCTGGAAAATCAGCCACCAACTTGCATGTTTAATGTGGTAAAATGGCTAATGAAAGTCTTAAGGAATAAGGGTGTTAAAGGCTTTACATTGTACCCTTAATGTTGATTTATTATGGAATGCTTTTATATGATTGTGGGACAGAATTTTACATGTCAAGTTGGTGTGTAATCCCCTTTGGTTGCTATTTTGGTTGTGCCTTAAATGGGGCTTGTTTTGTTGTTGAATTCGGGCCTTGGAAAAGGTGGAAAAATACGTATAAACAGGGGAAGTGCTGCCCAAATTTCCATAGAATAAGAGACCCTTACTTGGTATTAACCTACCTTAGAAAGCTTGAAGTTGATAGAAATTCTATTGTCATTTTAGGTTGAAGTACTACGGGTGTCACATTCTACTTAGCGTGTGGATTAAGCTGAAGAGGTATGTGGAACTCTTCCTATCTTACTTCACTTAGCCTTTCTATAGTCTTTCTTCCCCTCTTCCCACAATTCTTTCGAATTCATTGGATCTTTTTCCGCGTTCGAGAATCCCCCCCCCCCCCCCCTCTTTCTTTTTCTTTAAATAGAGAAAGTGGTGGCTAGATCTTTGAGCATGAACCTTATAAAATGTGTAGTACGGTGGACGTACATGTTTTAAATGAAATCAGATTCATTATAGTACTTAATTTGAAATGTACAAGTTTACTTGATTTTAAAAGATAGGAGTGACTTTATTGGAAAATGATGAGTTACGTGATTTGAAAGAATAAGTGTCTTAATGTTGAAAGTAGAAGTTACTTGATTTTAAAGCCTTGAGTTGAATTTAAAAAGTGTAGTAACTTGATTTTAAAAGAGGAAGTGCCTTGATACTATGAGTGTTAGTATCTTGGGGTTTATTACACAAAAGGATTCTTTTTACAAGAATGAGTGTACGTAGTACTTTGGGGTTCAAGTCCCTAATATTGCATGAAATGATTCTTTTTATAAAGAATAGATGTACGTAGTACTTTGGGGTTCAAGTCTCTAATATTGCATGAAATGATTCTTTTTATAAAGAATAGATGTACATAGTACTTTTGGGGTTCAAGTCCTTAATTTTACATGAAATGAAAATGCCTTGAGTTTATAAAATGATAGTTCATTCTACGTGTTTTAATGAGAGTCAAATAGTATTTTAACTTGCATATGTTTTCTCATGATAGACTTTTGTGCAAGTGTTGTATTCCTATATCACCGTGTCCCTCACAAAAGGGGCGGTAACATTATCGATGTATGGTGGGTTCGAGTCCCATGACATCATATCATTCCATGGACCTTCTCTCGATGTATGGTGGGTTCGAGTCCCATGACATCGTATAATTCCATGGATTAGCTCTCCATGACGTGGGTTCAAATCCAAGGTTACCATTTGTACAATGCGTGGGTTCGTGTCCCATGACACCATTTATACTCGTGCGGGTCCGAGTCCCGTGACATTATATTCTGAGGGCAGGAGTCCCTGATTTTGGCATGACTTGCATATTTTGGAAAGGTAATAATTGATTCTTATTACTTTCATATTGATAAGGCACAGTTGTACTGTTATTTTGGTTATCATACATGTCTCATGCTTTATTTTGGACTATTATTATTTCATTACAGTACTTTCAGTTTCACATACTTGGTACATCTTTCGTACTGACCCCCTTTCCTCGGGGGGCTGCGTTTCATGCCGCATGTGTAGATACACAGGTTGGTGATCCTCGCTCCTAAGATCTCTGTTCAGTTTTTGGGAAAAAGCTCCAGTACTCCGGAGGCTTATCTTTTAGTACGGATCCCTGGTCTGGTAGGTTTTTGTACATTCAGGGGTATGGCGGGGCCCTGTCCCGTCACAATTGGGTGTCCAAATTCTTAGAGGTCTGTATTCATATGTGGGCTGGTCTTACGAGAGTTGTATTTATTATTGTCCTGATGTATAACTGTATTGCCGGGGTGTACCTGTTGTTTATATAGCGGCAGCCTCACCGGCTCGCCTTGTTGCTATTCATACAGTTTCTTCGGTTTGTTTATTGACCTATGTTTTATATGTGATATGAGGGTAATAGAGAGGGTGCCCAGGTGGGGCACCAGTCGCGGGCCCGGGGTCGGGTCGTGACAGTGTTTGCTTGCAAATACTAAATTTACTTAGGCATTTAAACGCAGTCGTGTAATGGGGTTGGCTTGTTTAGATGAGTCTTGGCGCCAAAGTGTCGGACTAGTCTAAAGACGTAAGATTAAAAATGAAAGATATTTAATTAGACCAAGAGTTGTAGAGTTGCTTTACAATTGGTTAAAGACCTACCAAAGTATGCTATTGAAGTTATCAGCCAAAGCAAATGTGGATATAGCATATATTTTGATTTTGGCCCATTATGACATTTATATTGATTTAGGTCCATATTCTACCTTGGTGTCATAGAAGTATGTAAAATAGTGGGAGCTAATTAAAACAAATGGCCATGTTAAAATTAGCAAATTATGAATGTGTATACGTTATTTGAAGAATGAATTATTGATTACATTTTCCTATTCTATCTATATCTTCATATCTTCAGAAATGTCAAACGTTTCGTTGAAAATGCTCATGGAGTCAAACAGACTCACCAGACCCAACTTCATTGACTGACTAAGAAATGTTAGAATTGTTCTAAGACACGAACATATTGAGTACACATTGGACAAGGTATTCCCAACCTCTCCGGCGGAGGATTCTGCTGAGTATGCTACTTTTGACAAAGCTGCCTACGAGAAATATTATAAGGATGCCACCTTAGCTCAATGCTTAATGTTGTCTTCTATGCCACCACAATTGCAAAGACAGCATGAAACTATAGGGCCCAATGAAATGTTAGTCCATTTGAGGAGTCTTTATGATTCGCAGAGTCAGACAATAGAGTATGACCTGCTCATAGAACTTTTCAAGTGTAGGCTAAATGAAGGGGGTCAAGTTTCACCTCATGTGTTGAGGATGATTGATTTGATTGAGAGGTTGGCCTCTATAGACATAAGGTTTCATGACAGAGTCTCCATCACCCTCATCTTGCACTCACTTCCTAGATCGTTTGAGAGTTTTATTATCAATTATAACATGAATGGAACTAAAGCGACATTGCCGGAGTTACATAATATGTTGAAACTTTTGAATCTTCGACCTCCAAGACCAAACCTATTCTGATGGTTGGCTCCTCTAGTCGCCCCAAACAGAAAGGTAAGGGGCAACAGAAGGGAAAGGGCAAAACTGTTGCTCCGACAGCAGCAATGAAGCCCAAGAGAGGGGCGAAGAAGAAGAAGAAACAACCGGCATCGGATGTTTGCATGAATTGCAACAGGAAGGGGCATTGGAGAAATTATTGCACTGCTCCAGGCGGAGAAATGGCACCAGGTGTTGTTGGGCAAGGTATGATTGTAATTGAAATTAATCTATCTATAAATGATTCTCACTCCTGGGTACTTAATACCGCTTGTGGCTCACACATTTGTACAAATGTGCAGGGGCTAACTGATAGCAGGAAGGTCGGGCCTCGCGAGGTGGACCTAGGCGTCGGAAATGGAGCACGAGTTGCTGCTGAGCGCGTGGAAACTTATAGAATAGATTTACCTTTTGGCAAAATTTTAATGTTGAACGATTGTTATTATGTTCCTTCTTTAACAAGGAATATTATTTCCATTCCTGTACTTGATTCAGAGAGTTTTTCCTCAAACACGTCTAATGACAATATGATTTGACTTTAGATAATGTTGTGTATGGAATTACGCCTCTTGTGAATGGATTATATACATTAAACTTCTGCAGGAAAATTTTCAATGTACAAAATAAAAGGGCTAAGTTAAATGAAAGAAATTCTACCTACTTATGGCATTGCAGACTTGGTCATATCAATCAAACGAGGATAGAATGGTTGAGGAAATTGAATTACCTCGAACCATTTGACTTACAATCTTATGGTAACTGTGAATCCTGTTTGAAAGGTAAGATGACCATTAAACCTCTTTCTGGAAAGGGGATCCGTGCCAAGGAGGTGCTTGAGTTGGTACATACGGATGTATGTGGACTATTTTCGACTCAAGCTAGAGAAGGTTTCTCTTACTTCATCACTTTCACAGACGACTTATCAAGGTATGGATATGTGTATCTTATGAAACACAAACCCAAGGCTTTTGAGAAGTAATGAGTTTAAGTGTGAAGCTGAGAAACAGCTCTCAAAGAGTATCAAGACTCTCCGACCTGATCGTGGGGGTAAATACTTAAGTAAAGAATTTCTTGATTACCTAAAGCTTTATGGAGTTCATTCCGAATGGACACCTCCTGGAACACCACAGATGAATGATGTTGCCGAGAGGAGAAATCGAACCTTACTTGATATGGTTCGTTCTATGATGAGCTTTTCAGCTCTTACAACATAACTTTAGGGATACACTATTTTGACCTCAATATATGTTCTGAACAGAGTTCCATCTAAATCAGTCGAAAAGACACCATATGAGGTATGGTGTGACAAAAATCCATCACTTAGACACATGAGGCCCTGGGGGTGTCCTGCATATGTCAAGAAGTTGATGACTAATAAGTTGGAACCTAAGAGTGAGAAATGTTACTTTGTTGGGTATCCATAGGAAACTAAGGGATACTATTTTTATCTTCCTGGAGAACATAAGATATTTGTTTCTAGGAACGCAACTTTCCTTGAAGATGAATATGTCTACAAGGATGAGAGTTGCACAGAGATAGAACTTGAAGAAATTCAAGAACAAAGTAACATAGAGGTTGAAAACTTGCCAAGTGAACTAGGCAAGGATTCAGTGGGAGCTTTTGGCGAAGATTGGGTATTTAGTGTACCTTCTTCGGCCAGTGGGAGTGCTACGAGGAGTAATGCAGAAATGCAAGATCTTCCGGCATAGACCTTAGGAGAAAGTACACCAGTTGCATTTCCTCCCATTCAGGAAAGATATGAAAATGATATTCCTGAAAGCTCTAATGTTGGTTGATCAACCATCGCACAAGAACCTACTCACAGTCAGAACATACTTGTAACTGAACTGCAAGACAATCAACTCCGTAGGTCTACTAGATCTCATCGTCCTCCGAAAAGACTAAATCTACTTGTGGAAACACAAAATGAGCTAGATATTCCAGATGATGACGAGCCTAGAACCTATAATTAAGCAATGCTAGACATTGATTCGAAGAGATGGCAAGAAGCCATGAAATCCGAAATGGAATCTATGTATATCAATCAGGTGTGGAACTTGGTTGATTTTCCAAATGGGGTTAAACCTATAGGATGCAAATGGGTCTTCAAGAAGAAGATTGATGCATCTGGCAAGGTTCAGACTCATAAAGCTAGACTAGTGGCTAAAGGTTTTACTCAGCGTCCTGGTGTGGATTATGGTGAAACCTTTTCACCGGTGGCTAAGATAAAGTCTATTCAGATTTTACTTGCGATAGCTGCACATTATGATTATGACATTTGGCAGATGGACGTCAAAACTGCATTCCTCAATGGTAATCTAATTGAGGAAGTGTATATGAAACAACCCGAGAGTTTTTTATGTGAGTCCAGACCAAATGCTGTGTGCAGGCTACATAAGTCCATTTATGGACTTAAGCAAGCCTCTAGGAGTTGGAACATTTGCTTTGACAATGCTATCAAATCTTTTGATTTTGTCAGAAGCAAAGAGGATCCTTATGTTTATTTCAAACGCAAGGATGAGGGTATTGTCTTCATTATTATATATGTTGATGACATAATGATAATGAGAGATAATAAGACCCTCATGCAGTCAGTTAAGGATTGGTTGTCCAAGACCTTCATGATGAAGGATTTAGGTGAAGTCTGCTACATTATAGGAGTTAGGATCTATAGAGATAGACCTAATAGATTGTTGGGGCTGTCACAATCAGTCTACATAGAGAAAGTGCTTAGACGTTTTTCAATGGAGAATTCCAAGAAAGGTAGTTTTCCGATGGGTCAAGGCATCAAGTTATCAAAGAAGGGCTGCCCTTCTAATGTTGTTGAACTTGAGCGCATGAAGAGGATCCCATATGCTTCGGCTATAGGATCGATTATGTATGTCATGACCAGTACTAGGCCAGATATGACATTTACACTTAGTATGACTTGCAAGTTCCAGCAGAATCCTGGTGAGGAACAATGGAAAGCAGTCAAAAGTATTCTTAAGTACCCCAGACGTACTAAAGATTACTTCTTAGTCTACGGTGGAAGTGATGAGCTGGTTGCCACTGGGTACACCGATGCAAGTTTCCAGACAGATGTTGATGACTTCAAATCTCAGTCTGGTACACATTCATTTTCAACGGAGGAGCAGTGAGCTGGAAGAGTTCCAACCAAGCTACTACTGCAGACTCGACTACTGAAGCGGAGTACATTGCTGGATCGGAAGCTGCTAAGGAATTTGTCGCGATTTCTGAGTTTCTGAAGGAATTAGGGATTGTTCTGAGTGCTAGTTTTCCAATAACAATTTATTGTGACAACACTGGTGCGATTGCACAGGAAAAGGAACCAAGATCAACAAACAGAAACAAACATGTACTGCGTAAGTACCACATCCTGAGAGAGATGGTGGAAGCTGAAGATATCAAGATAGATTATATTCCCACAGACAATAATCTAGCAGACCCGTTTACTAAACCATTACGCTTGGTGAAGCATAATGGTCATTTTGAGAACATGGGTATTAGATATGTTGGTGATTGGCTCTAGGCCAAGTAGAAGATTGAAAGTATATGTATGTCCTAGAGACAATCTGTATTAGGACACAATGTACTTTATACATATTCGTATTTATATTAATGATGATTAATATTAAGGCATTTGCATTTGTTATTATTAGTTGATTGTTTATAATATTCTATAAAAGTATCCCTACAGTTTACGTGTTTATTAATGATGTGAGAATTAATGTTATAACGTAACTCTTAAATTATCTCGATTAATGATCATCGAAATAGGGATATCGATGATATGTGATACGTCGACATGTGGTCTGCATCATATCCTTAGGGGATATAGTATGTCTCACTTGCTACGAGTTATGGCAACTTGTAATGGACACATGGATACTTCTTGGAGTATTGGTATACCCTGCTGATGCACTATTTGTTATATGTCTATAATGTCATCGGCATGTGGGAGATAGAAGTCCTTAGGCTTGAGGTCAATATCACCTTGTTTATGGAGTAATGTACTTTGATCCCGTCCTAAGCTCAAATGCCTTATAGGCTGAGACGCGACTTGTTTTAGGTGCATTACGAAGTAGATTAAAGGTGGCATGTGAGCCAAGATTAGGATTCATTCCTTTAATGTATATTCTAGTGAACACTCAGATACTCATATAGTATTAGGTTGGCTAAGTCATTGGCCAATGCAATGGACATGTCTGTGATATGGTCCTGTTGTCAACTAATATAGATGAGTTATAATGATCAAGCCTTTTGGATAGATACTTGATAGATCCTAAGTTTGATTGAGTGTGTCATGAATGAAATGATTTTATCTTTCCACATAGAGGTTCAGTTCACATATTTTGTGTAGCTAAACTTTACATATTGAGTTCGTCTTCCGGCGCAGTCTAGGAGTTCTGTGAAGATCCTAATGTAATTAGTGGCGATATGTAAATGCCTGAAGGGTAACACTAAGTCAAATGTTTCGTCGATTGAAAGATGTAATAAGAAGGAGCTTATGTATATACATTAGGTTGATAACCGGGACATTGGAAATGGGAGCAAGACAGAAAATTGGTATAGGACCGTGGTGCCTATGATTCAGGACCGCGGTGCCAAAACACGAGGAGGCACCACGGTGCCACTTACTCGGATCAGCGGTGCGGCGTGTCCGGTGAATCTGGCTGGCGGTTTGCTGACTTTTCTGATGGGCCTGGCCCACGGGAACCCTATGTTGTTCTTTTTATAACTATATATAGAGGGATTCCTCTCCCATTTCAGTTACACCAATTGCAAGAGACAAATCTCTTCTAAAGCTCTGTTGGAATCCCTAGCATTCTAGACTTAGCAATTACATCATAAGTTTTCAGAAACTTGCAAATCGAGGGACGTTTGCGTGCGCACACTCGGACTACACAAAGCTTCGAGATACAACTGCTTGGTGGATTGCTTCAAAATGTAAGTCTTCGCTCGAAGTTTTACATTCTGCTTTGTGCTTATTTTACATTACATATCATACTTTAGTTTGACCGTCGTCGGGTTTGAAATATAAATTTTCAAATTCCGCTGCATGTACGAACCCGACGTAAACTTCTTCAACATTGAGTAAGCAGGTGTTTCCATAAAAAGATACTACTAAAGAGTTGCCCTACTACTTGTGCCGCAAGATAATAGTACTTGCTGAGATAATAGTATTTATTGTAATAATTGAGATGCCTACAAAGTGGTCTACTAGATATGACATGTGATGGAATAATGGAGATGCGTATAAATTGGTACTTCCTTATTTTCGTATTACTCGTTCACTTTTCACTTTTTGATAGTCAAATTGATTAATCTTTGGGATTAAATTAAATTAGATCAATTTAATATTTTAAAATTTAATTTAGATATTAAAAAACTACACGAAAAGTACTCTAAGTTCTAACTTTTCTCATATCAATATTGTGAAAAAATATATTTCAAAATATTGATCAAAATTTATATAGTTGATTTAAAAAAAAATAGACAAATAATATGAGACGAAGGGAGTATAATACTGATACGAAAAAAGACACTACAGAAGAATCGAATGTGAGGAAATAAGAACAAACTTGCATAAAAGACCCATCATATGAACGAAGAGGGGCGGAGCCAGAAGCCGACATACGGGTTCGATCGAATCCGGTAGTTTTAACTCATACCCTGTATGTGTAAGAGATTCACTAAATATGTACAAAACCAAATAAGTAACACTTATAAAGTTTAAATTATGACTCTGCTTCTGTTAATGAGCCTTTAATTATTGTTTTAGTTCACGTATTAAATAGTGAGCTCAGTGCCAAAAATTCATACCCAAAAGTGGGAACAGAAATTGCAAATCCCAATACTAATTTGCTATTTTCTGCAGATCTCCACAGGGATTACAATCTCAATAATCTCCTCATACACACGATTGCACATTCTTTCACACATTCTTGTACTACTGCAACTGAATGAGCTTAACTTCTTCACACTAATAATGTAAAAATTTCACACTAATAGATCATTTGAAAGATAATTGTAGATACTTGTTGCAACACTTTTTACCTACTATGTCCCAATTTATGTAACACACTTTCCTTTTTAGTCAGTATAAAAAAATGACATATTTTCTTATTTGACAATAATTTAACTTTAAATTTTACCTTTTACGCTTAACGAGATAATTTATAATCACACAAATATCTTTGATTTTTTTTAAAAATTGATATTGTTCTCTAACTTATTTTAGATCACAAGATTCGAAAGTCTTCATTTATCTCTTAAACTTCGTGTCTAATCAAACTACATCATATAAATTGGAATGGAAGGAGTACAATATAGCATGTCACTTGCATCATTATTCAGGTTATTAACTCTCGCATATTATAAACTGTTACATAAAAACACTTATTAAGTAATGTAGCCGTGTAAATATTTCTTGTACGGTCCATAACAATATGTACATAGTTCGACTCTCTTTCCCCCCGACAAATAGTCTCATTTACAACTGTAAGGATACCCCCTCCATTCTTCCAATGTGAATGTATTTGACTGGTAAAGAATAAATCTTGAGTCTAACTCAATTCATAAAACTAGCTTATGAGGGAATGATTGTCCAAATCCATATAAGAAGTTCAAATTCTCATCCCACAACCGATGTGAGAGAATCAACACCTCAGTGCATGCCCAGGACTGAACATCCCGTGGATAATATATGATGGGGGCCCAACATCGAGTAAAGAATGAATTGAGATGATTCTGGCTCTGATATCATGTAAAGAATGAATCTTGAGCAACACAATTTAAGAAATTAAAAGCCAAATATGTGCGAAGTAGTAAATTATATTTTTTCAAATGAGTAGTGGTGAGAGTTCCACGTCTCTTTTCATTTTCTCTCCTCATAAAATAAAAATTCATATAATGTGGCTCACAATAAGTCATTAAGGGTAAAAAGGGTTGCTAAGATTAAATAGTTCTCAAAAAAGAAAAAAGATATCATTTTTATTAGACTAAAAAGGAAAGCGTGTCACATTGATAAAAATCCTAATTGAAAACTCTAAGAAATTCAGAACACAAGAACAAGGATAAAATTGAAATTAAAATTGCAAGGAAAGAAAGATAAAAGTGAGACACAATAATTGAAATCAAAGGCAACCAAGGGTATATTAAACCCAAGACCTCATTTAATTAAATTCAACTAAAGCACCTACACTATATAGATAGTTTCCACAAGTAAACATGATCATGTGAAAAATTATGGAAGTGTTCTCCAACAATAAAGAAATTACACTCTAATAAGCTTACCATTAATTATCACTAATTATATGCCTAAGTAGAATTCTAATGGAAATATTAATTGTCATCCAAAAACTAGCTATCAAATGAAACTAAGGCAACTATTTATAGTTATGTCTATTACAACAAAGACCCAAAAATGGCATTTGCACAAATAACCCCAAATTGGTTCTTCTTTAGCCACTTTGTGAAGTGACTCCTTCTCTTGTATCTTCTTCTTCTTAATATCCTCTCAAGCTATTGATCGGTGTATTTTATATACACCTTTTGAGTCTGTTTTAGTTAGTCTTTTGTCCCATTTTGCACATATAAGTGTCGTATTAGGATAGTTTTTCTTTCTATTGAGTCAAAGTGGTTGAAATGGCGGAAAAGGAGCAAAAAGAGGGCAAAATAGGAGATGCCAGAGCTGAAAACAGAGAAAGTGGCGAACGAGGCTAAAATCCAGACTGCAGCGCGGCCTCCTGCGACAGCGAGGCGCGGCGCCATTATTCGAAGCGAAGACTTCGCGTCGCGGCGCCCTCAGACAACAGATGCAGGGCCGCGGCGCCTAAACATCCGAGAGCTACGAAGATACTGGCGCGCGGCTCCACCGCAGCGAATATCGGGGCGCGGCACCAAAACACCCGACGGATCGCGAACTTGGCGCCCGCGGCTGTCTGCAGGCCGCGGCTCCGACGCGTAAAAATTAGCTCTTTTGACGGATTTTTGGGCCAGGCCTGCAGGGAAAAGAAGGGAGGCGTTTTAAACCTATTAAAGGAGAACCCTAGGCAGTTTTTGAGGGTTCCCCTTCTTGCACAACTCAAGATTCTTGCTTGGAGATTGGATACCATTTATTTTAGTAATTTCTTTTCCCTTTGTGTACTTTAATTCAATTTTTGTATGATGAACATGGAATTAGTTCTTGTCATATTTATGGCTAGGAACTAATTCTCTTATAGGGCTTTCTATGTTGAATTTCTTGAACCTTATGTTATAAATTAATGCATGCTTATGGTAATTATTCTTATTGAGAGATCTATCCAATAATTGAGTTGAATTCTTGGTAGCTAATTGACAACTAGTTATCACTATATGATTTCTAATCAGATTCTGAAAAGGGGGGGATTGTGAATATGCTGTAAGTTGGGTAGACAATCTTGAATTGGGGATGAGAATACCTCAATTAGATTTGTAGCGTTGATGAGAGGCTTAACAACCCTAATTTTGCGCATTGTGCGTGACGGTCAACTAGGTTTTTGTTCTTAATCCTCCTATAGAGTTACCCTTATCACCGAAAGGTAGGTAAGGAACAATCTCTGAGGTTGAGTGTTTATATAACCCTAACGGGAGTATAAAACGATTTCGTAAACCTGCTTTCTCCAAAAGAAGAATACCATAAGTTAATGTATTAGTAAGTAGCATAAGCGGATAGTAAGGATACATAGAAGCCCTATTCTCATCACATCTGAATTAAATCTTTATATTTAATTAGCTTTCATAACTCTTAGTTACAAACCAAACAATCAATCATTAATTCACCAAATAGATACTAGAAAATAGATAACTGATACTTGGACCCTAATCCTAGAGGACGATATTCGGTCTTATCCAAGACTATACTACTTGATACGATAACGTGCACTTGCGTTTAAAAGTGTGTGCATCTATACGCGCATCAAGTTTTTGGCGTAGTTCGGGATTAGGCAATAGTTCAATATCAAATTATCTATTTTTAATTTCTAATTTGGTTTTAATTTTTTTTTATTTTTATTTTTAGTTTTTACGAAAATTCAGGTTGCCGTGATTTGTTTTCTGTTTTTGATCTATTTCAGGCAATCAGTTTATGCGAAGGAGAAGAGGAGCAGACACTCTTGTTCCCTTCATCTCGAGATTGAGAAACACATAAGCGAGCAGAAAGAATCAACGAATTGCAACTTTGATAGAGATGGACGGTAATCTAAACAATAACAGGATGAGAGAAGGGTTAGGTGAAAATCAATTTAACCCAGGAGATCCTCAGCAAGTGCGATAGATGTGGAGGATAGAGTCCGAATCCAGCCAGAAAGAAGTTTGGGAGATTATGTGCTACCAAGAGTGAATGGAGCACAGACTTGCATTAGGCTCCCTGCAATAGGAGCCAACAATTTTGAGATAAAGCCAGCAATTCTGAGCATGGTACAGCACACCGTGCAATTCGGAGGACTGCCATCGGAGGATCCACACATGCACATAGCTAATTTCTTGGAGCTATGTGCCACTTTCGAATATCTTGGCATCGATGATGCCGTCAGGTTGAGGCTCTTTCCTTTCTCACTCAGGGATAGAGCAAAAGTATGGTTTAATTCCCTGCCAGCCGATTCAATATTCACATGGCACGAGCTGGCACAGAAATTTCTAGCTAAGTTCTTTCCGCCTTGTAAAGCAGCAAAATTGAGAGGGGAGTTGAACAACTTCTACCAAGCTGATGGAGAGTCCTTATATGAAGCATGGGAAAGGTTCAAGGATCTACAGAGGAAGTGTCCACACCATTGCATTGAGTTGTGGAACTTGGTCCACATCTTCTACAACGGGCTGAGCAGTACAACCAGAACCATCATAGATGCAGCAGCAGGTGGAGCATTCATGTGAAAACAGACCCACGACGCTCATAAGTTATTAGAAGATATGGCCACTAACAACCATGTCATCAAGAGAGGCGACTAGTGGAAGAAGAAGCGTGGGTCCAAGTAGATGATATTCTTGCCTTGAATGCCCAGTGGCTCTTCTAGTAAACGATTGCAGACATCTGATGTCGATGAATCTTTGTCTGAGATGCCCAAAAGTGAGATATGTGGCGGCACATACATTTGATAGGTGTCCTTCGGATCCCAACAATGTATCAATGGAGCAGCGAGTGTCGAGCGATGAGGTAATTATCGAGGCAACGAAACAACCCTACTCCAACACTTATAATCCAGGGTGGAGGAATCACCCAAATTACTCATGGAAAGAGATCGAGGCAGTGAGAACGATGCAGGGGCAGCCAGAGCGATACAGGCAGCCAGAACCAATATCGTGGCGGCAGAATCGGTATAGGCGATGACGTAACCAGCGATGCAGAATCAACAACCCTTCACTCAAGCCCGCGGCCTCAGCAGCGCAATCGCGATTCAGCAAACGAGCGAGACGATTCGAAAGTAAATGGCCAACGCCGCCGCGATTTTAGCGAAGCTAGAGCCTCGTTGTAAATTTGGAAACACAAGTAGGGCGGCTAACCAGCGAGACAAACATCAAGCCACGAGGGACATTGCCAAGCAATACAGAGGTAAATCAGGAAGCGGTGTAAGCGATGCGGTTGAGAAAGTGGAAAGCGATTGGAGCGGCAACCACTTGGCCCAATGAGTCGAGAAAGCGAGAATTAGAAAAGAGAAGGTGGCTGCCCTAGCCCGGTGATAGAAAACTCTGGAGAAGGAGTATACAGAAAGATTCCTTTTCCCAGAGGTTCTGAGAGGAAGGTGGTGGATAAACAATTCTCCAAATTTTTGGAAGTATTCAAGAAGGCTGACATCAACATACCCTTCATAGAAGCATTAGAGCGGATGCCACCCTATTTCAAGTTTATGAAGGAGATATTGGGGAAAAAGAAGAAAGGTGGCGAGAATATGAGGTAGTAGCACTAACAGAGTGTAGTGCTATTCGCAAAGAAGTTGCCACCAAAGCTTAAGGACCTCGGAAGCTTCACACTACCTTGCACAAGATGGCGGGGTGACTTGCAATGAGCTACATGCGATTTGGGGCGAGTATAAATCGATGCCTATCGCTTTTAAAAGGTTGGAGTTGGAGAGGCAAACCAACCATGTGAGTCCGCAACTAGCCGACGGATGCGGTGGTTCATCCACGAGGCAAGATTGAGGGCGTGATTGTGAAGGTAGGAAATTTTTTCTTTCTGCAGATTTCCTCATTCTTGATATGGAAGAAGATGCAGATATCCCTATCATATTAGGAGGCCATTCATAGCAACAGGAGAGCTTTGATTGATGTTGAAAAGGGAATTGACATTAAGGGTGGAGAATGAAGAAATGGTGTTTAAAGTGTTTAAACATGTCATCGAACCACCACCCATGAGTAGGTGTTTTGAAATCAACACCATCAGCCCCATGCGAGCCCTTACTGCAACCAAAGAGTGATGAGCCCAAAGCGGACATGGTTTCTTTGAAATGACACTAAATGAGGTAAATGTCGGAACTCCCTACTACGATAATGCTAAAAGAAAAGAAGAAAAGGAAACGCCAAATGTGGCGGAAATGGATTAGTTGGGGACTTAATCCACCCGGGGCTATTAAGTCTAAGGAACTTGCGTCCGCTAAAAGACGTTAAAGACAGCTACTTGGGAGGCAACCCAATGTTTTCAATTATGTTATTTTAATTTCTATCATTAGTTTAATTTTATTTTGTCTAAGAACCGTCTCACGGTATTGGATCTTGTTGTTTGTGTGATTGGCAGTGCAGAAATTAAACCGGGGCGAAAAGCCGAATGAAAGCGGGATTTCGAGAAAAGCGGGTAAAGCGCGCGGCATAAAATTCGAGAAAAGTTGCTAAGTTTAGCGCGCGGCTCAGGAAGCGGGGCGCGCGAAAAATCCCGAAGGCGCGGATGAGTGGCGCGCGGCTAAAAGCGGCGGCACAAGCGGGAAATCCAGAACTTAAAACGCCCAAAAATCAGACCTTCCCCAATTCCAACTTCAAAAACCTAACCTTCCCTCTCCAAAAACCCACGAAATTTCAGAAACTCTCCCACAAATCCTCCACAAATCCAACCCAACCACAACCTAAACTCTTAAATTCCCAAAAACCCCCAACTATCTCAAACAACAAAGCTCCATTCCATAGCCTCAACCCACCAATTGAAACAAGAACAAACTTGAATCTTCTCATCAAAAGGTAATCCCTATCTTTGTTCTTGAATCCTTTCACTGAAGTCATAGGAGGTAGTAGTTGGGAAGAGTATTGTAGTTGGAGTAGTTTGGGTACTGAAAAGTTGGTTGTGAAGTTGGAGAAAAGAGTAGAAAAGGAGGTTGTGGGCATTATTGAAGTTTGGGGGTGTTGTCACTGCTAGTTGTTGAGTGTGTAGGAGACATTTGTGCCACTAAATTGAAAGCTCCAGAAACTGTTCTATCCATGGCCACTAGAAAAAGAAGAGGCTCCACATCCGCTGACCCACAATATGACGAAAGTAGGTTTGTAAGCTACGAAGCCTCTCAAAGATACAAAAAGCTTGATACCAGACCCTTAATACCAGAAAGGGGAATGGACTACCAGAGGGCGTCATTTGGAGAAGGAGATGTTTATGAGCCCATTCGGGCGATGATTGAGTTAAGGGAGTGGAGCAAATTTGTGAACCCGGAGAAGATAACACCGGCAAACACAACAATGATGCGAGAATTTTATGCCAACTTTCCGGAGAAGGTGGAAAGGGGTTGCTTTGTAAGGGGAAGCTATGTGCCTGTGACGGCAGAAAATATTAATATACAATTGAAGACAGTTGATGTCGAAGAAAGAAGTGATTGGAATCACTTTAGAACATGGTCTAGAAGCATTGACCACATCATTGGAATACCGTTGCGACAAGTGAGCTACCAGGTGCTTTTGAGATTGGAAGAAATGGATCGAGAGCGGCGGTGCGATTCAACAAGGTAGCGAGGCTTGGCTGTATTTTGTCGATGCGCGTGATTTCATCCACGCACTTCACGAGTGCCGAAGATAGGATTAAATTGATTTATGGAATTATGAAGTGACAATTGATGTGGGAAAGAAATAGTGCGAGCATTGAAGAAATCAGCGGGTTGGTGACAACAGGTGGATTGGGACACGGCCGCTTATTACCGATCTATGCCATATGAGTGCGGTCCCACAACTACCGCGAATACTCATGAAAGAAACCAACGCCCGGTGTCATGGGATAGTGCACTCTTTCCTGCACCACTAGCCCCCGTGACGGAGAGTACAACCAAAGAAGCGGCAGTGAGATGCCGCCATGGATGAAGATGAGCACGAAAGCAGGCTCAACATGGCGAGACCCGGCCACGGCCAACCACAAGAGCGAGAACCTTGAGCCCACAATGGGGCAATTATACCAACACGGAGGAGATGATGCGGACGCTTGCAAGCAAGAGTACAAGGACAGCAAGAAACAAGGCAACAAATCGACGAGCTGAGTGCCTTGTTCAACCAATGGTCGAGGCTTTATCCACCGCCACCACCACCATTTAAGCCAAAGTCTGTAAGTGTCCTTTTTCCTTTACTGTCTTTGAGTCTTACACACATTGGGGACAATGTGTGATTTAAGTTTGGGGGTGTTTTATTTGTGTGTCATGTTATGTTTTAATTAAGTCTTTTTCTTTGTTTTATGTTTATTTTGAGTCACCAATTTTTTTTTCTTTTTGAGTCATAATTGCTCACAAAGATCATATATCTTTGTAGTTGCTAGAAACACCTAGTGAAGTAAGGTGGAATAATGTAAAGGAATTGAAGCAACTATCTAAACACTTAGGTTAGATATGCCAAAAACTCACAGAATCTGTCTATTTGGAGTTTCTTACTTGAGTTATGCATGCTAAATGATAAATGCTTATGTGTTATGATTGCTTGCTATTTGAGGCGAAATAGTTAGGATATGTATGTTAGGGAGATGACTCAGGCATTTCTTTGATAGCCAATTCTTACCATTCTTTTCTATCCTGTACTTTAAAAATATCTCTAGTCAGCCCCATTGAGCCTAAATTTGAAACTTCTTCTTTGACACCCTATGTTCCCACAAATTGTACCATAAGTGCAAATATGAAATTGTGGAATCAATTGTGTTAAAAAAAGAGACAAAAAGAGTGAATGAGCTTGTTGCACCCCAATAAAAAAAGTAATAAGAAAGAGGCTAAAGCCTAAGTTTGGGGGTGCCTATTAGTATAATACACTTCACTCTCCCAAAATAAAAGAGGGGAAGGATAGAATTGAAGTGAAGGAAAGAATCAAAAGAAAAAGGGAAAAATTGAAAAGCCAAAGAGCTTATGGTACAGAAAAATGAGCCTAAATGCTTATCTTTACCAACCCCTACCTAAGCCAACATTACAACCCTCAAAGTCCTGAAGATCTCTTTTATGCATATCCAGAATTAGTGGAGAATAGCAAGTAAGCATGCCATAGGAATTCTTGAATTTATATGCATGATTTAGTATATGGACTTCCATTTAAGCATGATAAGTATGAGTTTGCGAAATATCTAGCTCAATGTGTTGAAATTCCATGCTATATGTTCCTGCATATTATTCTGCTAACCTTCATGTTTTTCTAGTTAACATCTATGCAAAAAAAAAAAGTGATTAATGACAGGGAGTCCTTTATTTTTCATTCTTTTGAGTCTTTTATTGTATTTCTTTCTATCTTTGCTCGAGGGCGAGCAAAGGTTAAGTTTGGGGGTATTTGATCGGTGTATTTTATATACACCTTTTGAGTCTGTTTTAGTTAGTCTTTTGTCCCATTTTGCACATATAAGTGTCGTATTAGGATAGTTTTTCTTTCTATTGAGTCAAAGTGGTTGAAATGGCCAAATGGCGGAAAAGGAGCAAAAAGAGGGCAAAAGAGGAGATGCCAGAGCTGAAAACAGAGAAAGTGGCGAACGAGGCTAAAATCCAGACCAGCGCCGCGGCGCCTCCTGCAGCCAAAAGCAGGGGCCGCGGCGCCCATTATTCAGAGAGGCAGAAGACTCAGCGCCGCGGCGCCCTCAGACAGCAGATGCAGGGCCGCGGCGCCTAAACATCCGAGGAGCTACAGAAGATACAGCGCCGCGGCGCCAAAACACCCGACGGATCGCAGAACTTCCGGCGCCGCGGCGCCTGTCTGCAGGGCCGCGGCGCCGACGCGTAAAAATTAGGTCTTTTGACGGATTTTTGGGCCAGGCCTGCAGGGAAAAGAAGGGAGGCGTTTTAAACCTATAAAAGGAGAACCCTAGGCAGTTTTTGAGGGTTCCCCTTCTTGCACAACTCAAGATTCTTGCTTGGAGATTGGATACCATTTATTTTAGTAATTTCTTTTCCCTTTCTTTACTTTAATTCAGTTTTTGTATGATGAACATGGAATTAGTTCTTGTCATATTTATGGCTAGGAACTAATTCTCTTATAGGGCTTTCTATGTTGAATTTCTTGAACCTTATGTTATAAATTAATGCATGCTTATGGTAATTATTCTTATTGAGAGATCTATCCAATAATTGAGTTGAATTCTTGGTAGCTAATTGACAACTAGTTATCACTATATGATTTCTAATCAGATTCTGAAAAGGGGGGATTGTGAATATCTTTGTAAGTTGGGTAGGCAGTCTTGAATTGGGGATGAGAATACCTCAATTAGATTTGTAAGCGTTGATGAGAGGCTTAACAACCCTAATTTTGCGCATTGTGCGTGACGGCCAACTAGGTTTTGTTCTTAATCCTCCTATAGAGTTACCCTTATCACCGAAAGGTAGGTAAGGAACAATCTGGGGTTGAGTGTTTATATAACCTAACGGAGTATAAAACGATTTCAGAACTCGCTTTCTCCAAAAGAAGAATACCATAAGTTAATGTATTAGTAAGTAACATAAGCGGATAGTAAGGATACATAGAAGCCCTATTCTCATCACATCTGAATTAAATCTTTATATTTAATTAGCTTTCATAACTCTTAGTTACAAACCAAACAATCAATCATTAATTCACCAAATAGATACTAGAAAATAGATAACTGATACTTGGACCCTAATCCTAGAGGACGATATTCGGTCTTATCCAAGACTATACTACTTGATACGATAACGTGCACTTGCGTTTAAAAGTGTGTGCATCTATACGCGCATCAGCTATCATCCAAACATTATACACTCGTGAGATATTCTCTTCAAGCTCTTCCAACGCTCCTCTTTTATGAACATGAATTGTAATTCTTGGAGCTCTCTTGCTTGGCCACGAGTGAATGGTTTTGAGCTCACTTGGGTCATATCATCCTCCCCTTCTTGGAAATGATTCGTCCTCGAATCTAAAGATTCACCTACAACACAAAGATAGATCACTTACATTGAAAACATTATGAACATTGTACTCACTTGGTAAGTCAATTTTGTAGGCATTGTCATTGATCTTTTCAAGGACTTTGAACGGTCCATCTCCTCTTGGGAACAACTTCCCCTTCCTCAATTGGGGAAACCTCTCTTTCGAAAGTGAACCCAAACCCAATCATCCGGTTGGAAGTTCACTCTCTTTCGGCCTTTGTTTTGTCTTTTGGCAACTCTTGTGTTGACCTTCTCTATGTGTTCCTTCACCATTTCGATTGCCCTTTGTTTTGCATCTAAACTCACAACAACATCACTAGACAAAGGGGTTAAGGTTAAGGGAAACAGAGGATTAAAACCATAGCAAACTTCAAATGGAGTCATGCCAATAGAGGAGTGGAGAGACCTATTATATGCAAATTCCATCAAGGTAAATGGTCCTCCCATGAGGTAGGTTTTCCTCTAACCACACACCTAAGCATTCTCCCAAGAGTCTTATTCACCACTTCGATTTGTCCATCCGTTTGAGGGTGATAAGAAGTAGAGAACATGAGTTTGGTGCCAAGTGCACCCCATAGACTCTTCCAAAAATGACTAAGAAATTTAAAATTCCTATCACTAACAATAGTGTGTGGTATCCCATGCAATTTAAGAATATGAATAACAAATAAAGATGTCACATGAGATGCATCATCACACTTGTGACATGGTATGAAATTGGACATTTTTGAAAATCTATCAATTACCACAAAAATACTATCATGATCCCTTTTGGTCCTTGGTAGACCCAAAACGAAATTCATAGAAATGTCTACCCAATGGCTATTAGGAGTAGGAAGAGGGGTATACATACCTTGAGGGCGAGTCTTGGACTTGGCTTGCTTGCACTCTAGGCATTGTCCACAAAGCCTCTCCACATCATGTCTCATCTTGGGCCAATACAATTGCTCCTTGAGGATGTCAAGAGTTTTGGCAACTCCAAAGTGACCCATCATACCTCCACTATGTGATTCCTTCACTAATAGTTTCCTCCATGAGCTTTTGGGAACACATACTCTACCATTTTTTAACAATAACCCATCAATTAATTGGAACCGATCAACCCTCTTTCCTTGGGCTAACTCTTCATAAACCACGTTGAAATCGGAGTCATTGGAATAGAACTCCTTCAAACTTTCAAATCCCATCATTTTAGAAGTCATGACATTCAACAACACAAATCTCCTAGACAAATCATCCTCCACAACACTCTCATTTCCCCGTTTGTAGGTGATCACATAAGGAAAAGACTCAATAAATTCCACCCATTTTGCATGCCTCTTTTTGAGTTTAGATTGACCCTTCCAGTGTCCCAAGGATTCATGATCCGAACGGATCACGAACTCTTTATGCCATAAATAGTGTTGCCAATGAGCTAACACCCTCACCAGTGCATACAACTCTTTGTCATAGGTAAAGTAGTTTAAAGAAGCCCCTTTTAACTTTTCACTAAAGTAGGCCAATGGCTTCCCTTCTTGCATCAAGACTCCACCAATGCCAATACCCGAAACGTCACATTCAATCTCAAATGTCTTCTCAAAATCCAGCAATTGCAATAATGGAGAGGTACTTAATTTCACCTTCAACTCTTGAAATGCCTTCTCTTGTTCATCTCCCCATACAAAAGGTTTACCTATCTTGATCAATTCGGTTAAAGGAGCGGCAATGGTACTAAATCCATTCACAAATCTCCTATAGAAACTTGTCATCCCATGGAAACTCCTTACATCAGTTGTATTTTTAGGAGTGGGCCAAGTTCTAATGGATTCTACCTTCTCTTCATCAACCTCCATGCCATTCACACTTACCACAAAACCCAAAAATATCACCCGGTCAACACAAAATGAACACTTATTGAGATTAGCATACAACCTCTCACGCAACAAGACATCAAAAACTTGCCTCAAATGGCACACATGATCCTCAATAGTCTTGCTATAGACAAGAATGACATCAAAATAAACTACGACAAACTTATTGATGAAAGGTTTCAACACATGGTTCATCAATCTCATGAAAGTGCTAGGCACATTGGTGAGATCAAATGGCATGACAAGCCACTCATATAGTCCAAACTTGGTTTTGAATGTCGGGGTGCATACTAATTTGGTGATATCCAATTCGAAGATCAATTTTAGAGAACACACTTGAGCCACATATCTCATCCAACATATCATCAAGTCTCGAGATATGATGTCGATACTTCACCGTTATTTTGTTAACGACTCTACAATCGATACACATCCTTCAAGTGTCATCTTTCTTGGGAACAAGTATCACGGGTACGACACATGGGCTAAGGCTCTCTTTCACTAGCCCTTTGTCAAGTAACTCTTCTACTTGCCTTTGCAATTTTTTAGTTTCTTTCGGATTGATCCTATATGCCGGTTTGTTGGGGATTTGGGAATCCGGTACAAAATCGATTTGATGTTCAATACCCCTCAATGGAGGCAATCCTTTGGGCATCTCCTTCGGAAATAAGACGTCATATTCCTGCAAAAGAGAAGAAACAATACTAGGCAAAGTGCTAGTATCTTGGTTAGTATGCAACAAGAGATCTTTGTTGACAAGGCACACCATACAATGCCCCTCGTCAACTCCTTTCAAACAATTATTTGGTTTGTCAAGTGTACACATCTTAACTTCCCCCTTGTTACCCCTTGTCCCTCTTGGCTAAATAGAGACTATTTCTCAACCTCCTCATTTTGAACTCTCTCCCGAAGCTCCTTCATGATTCTATAGTCCTTACTCACTTGATAAGGTGTCAATTGGGTGAGGACATGTTTTCTTCCCTCAAAGACAAAGGTATACTTATTAGCCCTCCCACTATTTGCGCATCCCTATCAAATTGCCATGGCCTCCCGAGAAACACATGACAAACTTGCATTAGAACTACATCACATAGGACTTCATCTTGGTACTTTCCAATGCTAAACTTTACTACCACCCGTTTGGTGACCCTCACTTCTCCACAATTATTGAACCATTGAAGCTTGTAGAGGCTAGGATGTTTCCTTGTGGGAAACTTCCTATGGTCAACCAATGTTGTGCTCACCACATTTGTGCAACTACCACCATCAATGATCTAGGAGCACACCTTATCCATAATTTTGCATCGAGTATGGAATAGGTTTTCCCGTTGATCAAGTTCCTCCCTATTCATTGCACCCATGATCCTTCGCAACAAACACACCAAATTAATATCTCCTCTAGGTGTCACTCATCATCCTCCTCTTCAAATCCTCCCTCATGCTCACTTTTAGATTCACCATCACCACCCTCCTCACCACCTTCCTCCTCTTCATCGGTTCGATAACTATTAAACATGGCCACAATTGATCTCCTATTAGGGCATTCACTAGCACTGTGGCTTCTACCTTGACATTTAAAACATTGAAAGGTAGAAGGACGAGGAAAGTTAGTTTTAGCATTGTTACCTCATCTAGCCTTGTCATCGCCCTTAGGTTTGTAGTCGAACTTGACTTGAGGAGTTGAAGTAGTGGTCTTGGGCTTCTCCCACTTATCTTTGCTCCATGATGAGGAAGAGACATTCTTGGCCTTGTAAGATTTCTCCATTTTCAAGTCCATTTCAACCTTAGTTGCGTCATGAAATGCCTCTTCAAGAGTGGTATATGATTAAAGCCTCATAGGTTTGGAGATTTCATGATTCAAATTGGCCACAAATTGGATCACCGAGTAGTTCAAGTGTTCTTCAATTTTGGACTTCAACCTCAAGTTCTAAAACTCATCGAAGTACTCTTCTACACTCTTACTACCCTGTCTCAACATGTACACCCTCTTAAGAACGCTTTGATAATAGTCGGGTGTCACATTCCTTGTTTCCATGAGCTCAATCAACTCTTGCCAAGTTGGAATATCAAATACGTATTGTTGAGCTCGTTCACGCCTCTTGGATTCCCACCAAGTGGATGCATATCCCTCAAATTGAGTGAGGGCATACTTTGCTTTCAAAGCACTCGATATGTTGTTGGTGAGGAATATCCGCTCGCTTTGTAACCTCCATTCCAAGAATTCTTTCGGATCACTACCTCCCTTGAACTTGGGAAGTTCCACTTTAATAATATTCAAATTGCGATCTTGAACTCACCTATCTTCATAGCCCTGCCATCTTGCCCGGTCATCATGACCTTGTCATCTACCCATATCTTCTTGAACATAGGGCCTACCCATACCTACTCATCTCCCTCGTCCTCTATGGGCATCATTTCCATGTCTTCCTCCGTATCTAGGCTCCTCCCACCATCTCTCCCGATCAACCTCCTCAATGCCTTCGTCCATAGGGGGTTTTGAAAATGAATTTGTGGCTCCGGGTGAAAATCTTGTAGTTGCGCATGCATTGGTGTGAGGGGAGCATTTTATGGCGTGACTCTCGGGGTCATTTAGGGTATTGGTTCTTCTTTGGTTGGCCGATATAGATATGGATGTGTTTGAGAGTTGGTTCGTCTCATAGGACCTTGGGTGGTGGTGTTTGGGATAGTACGTGGGAAAATATATGTAGAAGGTGCGGAGTGAGTTTGGGGATGGAGCAACTCTTGTACATGGCCCGGGGTAAGAATATGTGACGTGTTAGGACCCTTACTTGACTCGACGTCAACCTTCGACTGGGGAGTACCCACTCGACTATCATTTTCAACATTCACCAACCTATTCTCCACACTACCCATTCGTTCCGTCATCCCTCATATCGCCGTACTCAACCTATTCAATTCCCGAAGTATATGGGACAACAAATCTTCTCCATCATGAGAATGACTTCCGGAATTCGTCATTGTACCTACAAAACTCAACAAACAAGTAGAGCAAGATTTCCTCACGTCACTCGTATTTTCGCTCAAGTCTCACTTCACTCTAGTGTTCTTCCAATGTTGGTGAAGAACCTCTAATCCAATCAATCTCACACGTATGCTAAGCCTTGTGGAAGAATATATTCTTGTTAGATAGAAAGACGTACGACTCAAATCTAACGGACGGAAAGAACCTCAATAGGGTGAACTTCGAGTTAATATTTAGCCGTTGCAGGAACTGTTCTAGTGGTTCAAGCAGGGTCCAAAGAAGAATCTGAGAAAAGTGAGTCAAAGTCAAGTTCAACGCCAAGTTAATGAAGTTCTCAACGAAAAAAAAGCACAAAAGAAATTGGCACGGAATGAAAGTTCGGACTGAAGAACTAGTTAACAATCAAGTAAGAACAATTACTAATTGTTAATTAGCTTAGAAAACTAAAGAAATTGGAAGAAAACGAAAAAAAATGAATTTCAACACTTAGAAAAAAATTGGAAAAATTGAGAAGAAAGTGATGAAATTCAAGAATTAATTAGCAAACAAGTATGTTTAATCACTTGTTTTTAATTAATTGTAAGCATTAAAGTATTAAGAATAGGATAAGAAATCAAACCGGAAGACATTTGAAGCAATTTTGGTGCTATAACACTCTTTAAGGCACTTGAAAAACAATAAGTGTCAAAATGACAACTCTCTGAAGTTGTAGTACACTTGGTGCAGGTGAGGGTGGTGGAAGTTGACCTGCGTGTCGGCTGATGTGGCAGCTGTGTGGCTGCTGATGTGGCTACTGCGTGGCGGTTGACATGATATTTTTTTTTTTTGAAAAATCAGGTTTTCTAACTAATTTTTCTTTTTTTTTAATTTGGGCCCACAAACACTTTTCAACCTTTGACTTGAAGACTTTAGGATCAACCACACCTCTTTTGAGTCTTCTTTTTTATGAAGATTTGAAGTTCTTCAAGAACACTAAATTTTCGAACACCTTCAAATCAACTCCAAATTGCACCAAATTTAGAATCTAAGCTCCTCTTGATGAATAGAACAAAACCCTCTAATTCTTGAAGCCAAAACTCATCTTCAAGTTTCAAACCTTCAAAATTCTTCAATGGTGGAACCTTTAATACACCTTTAAATGCCACAAAATTTGAAAATTAGGGGTTTTTGATATCAAGGAACTCAAATTTGGCCTCAAATCCACCAAAATAACAACAAATTTTGGGGTTTTGTTTTTTGAGATTTCGAATTTGATTTTTTTTTTAAACTAAGGATGAAGAATTGATGACACAATTCTTCTACCAAGCTCTTGATACCAAATGATAAAAGTCCTAATTGAAAAGTCTAAGAAATTCAAAACACAAGAACAAGGATATAATTGAAATTGAAATTGCAAGGAAAGAAAGATAAAAGTGAGACACAATAATTGAAATCAAAGACAACCAAGAGTATATTAAACCCAAGACCTCATTTAATTAAATTCAACTAAAACACCTACACTATATAAATAGTTTCCACAAGTGAACATGATCATGTGAGAAATTATGAAAATGTTCTCCAACAATAAAGAAATTACACTCTAACTAAGCTTACCACTAATTATCACTAATTATATGTCTAAGTAGAATTCTAATGGAAATATTAATTGTCATCCAAAAACTAGCTATCAAATGAAACTAATGCAACTATTTATAGTTATGCCTATTACAACAAAGACCCAAAAATAACCTTTGCACAAATAACCCCAAATTGGTTTTTCTTTAGCCACTTTGTGAAGTGACTCCTTCTTTTGTATCTTCTTCTTCTTGAATATCCTCCCAATCTATCATTCAAACATTATACACTCGTGAGATATTCTCTTCAAGCTCTTCCAATGCTCCTCTCTTCATGAACATGGATTGTAATTCTTGGAGCTCCCTTGGCCATGAGTGAATGATTTTGAGCTCGCTCGGGTCATATCACACATAAAATGAGGAGTCGCTTCTCTTCGTCATACAAGCGTGCAAGAATATCAAGCATTCCAAGGAAACAAGAGGATTCTCAACAATCAAGTAGAATTATCAACCATGCCAAATTTATCTATAACGCCAAAAAATAAAAAATAAAAACCCAAAAAAACTATGAGCTACTGTAAAAGAGATTGCGTAGAATGAATGCCCTCAGAACAACAGTAAGTTCTTGTACAGATTCTCTTTTTCTCTATTGATTTCAACAAAGAACTTAAGAATAGTGACAGATGGAACAAATTTACAGTAAGGTAGATTTACAACTGCAGCTTATTTTAAGGAGAGTTGTATATATATATATGGGGCATAAGCTAAAGCTCACCAGACTTGCGAAATCTACATCTTTCACTTGCTCTCCACTCTCTTAAGGAAACATGTGATCGGTGTATTTTATATACACCTTTTGAGTCAGTTTTAGTTAGTCTTTTGTCCCATTTTGCACATATAAGTGTCGTATTAGGATAGTTTTTCTTTCTTTTGAGTCAAAGTGGTTAAAATGGCCAAATGGCGGAAAAAGAGCAAAAAGAGGGCAAAAGAGGAGATGCCAGAGCTGGAAACAGAGAAAGTGGCGAACGAGGGAAAAATCAAGACCAGCGCCGCGGCGCCTCCTGCGATCAGCGGGCGGCGCCACTATCCGCAGAGGTCGAAGACTGGCGGCGGCGCCTCGACAACAAAAGCAGGCGCGTCGCTAAACATCCGAGAGCTACAGAAGATACAGCGCGCGGCTACCGAGCAAAGCGGGCGCGAGCCTAAACATCCGAGAGCTACGAAGATACAGCGCCACGCGCGCCTCGGACAACGAATATCGTGGCGCGACGCCAAACACCCGACGGATTGCAGAACTTCCGGCGCCGCGGCGCCGACGCGGAAAAAGTAGGTCTTTTGACGAAATTCGGCGAACGAAGGAAAGAGAGACGGTTTACCTATAAAAGGAGAACCCTAGGCAGTTTTGAGGTTCCCTTGCACAACACAAGACTTTGGCTTGGAGATTGGATACCATTAGTTTAGTAATTTCTTTTCCTTTTCTTTACTTTATTTGCTTTTATGATGAACTTTGAATTAGTTCTTGTCATATTTATGGCTAGGAACTAATTCTCTTATAGGCTTTCCATGTTGAATTGCTAGAAACTTATGTTATAAATTAATGCACGCTTATGGTTATTTTTCTTATTGTGAGATCTATCCAATAATTGAGTTGAATTCTTGGTAATTAATTGACAACTAATTATCACTATATGATTTCTAATCGATTAGAAAGGGGATTTTGAATATGTTGTAAGTTGGGTAGACATTCTTGGATTGGGGATGAAAATACCTCAATTATTTATTTAGCGTTGATTATAGGCTTAACAACCCTAATTTTTCCCATTTTGCGTGATGGCCAACTAGGTTTTGTTCTTAATCCTCCTATAAAGTTATCCTTATCACCGAAAGGTAGGTAAGGTGCGACATCGGGTTGAGTGTTTATATAACCCTAACGGGAGTATAAAACGATTTCGTAAACCTGCTTTCTCCTAAAGAAGAATACCATAAGTTAATGCATTAGTAAGTAGCATAAGCGGATAGTAAGGATACATGGAAGCCCTATTCTCATCACCACTGAAGTAAATCTTTATATTAAAATAGCTTGCATAAATCGTAGTTATAAACAACAAATCAGTTATCAATTCACCAAATAGATACCAGAAAATAGATAGTTGGTAATTGAACCCTAATCCTTGTGGACGATATTCGGTCTTACTAAGACTATATTACTTGTCACGATAACGTGCACTTGCGTTTAAAGTGTGTGCATCTTACCGTACATCAAGTTTTTGGCGCCGTTGCCGGGGATTAGGCATAGTTCAATATCAAATTTGTCTATTTTTAATTTCTAATTTGGTTTTTAATTTTTATTTTAATATTTAATTTTTACGTTTTTTCGAAAAGTTCGAGGTGCCGTGATTCTTTGTTGGTTTTGATTTATCTCAGGAATTTTTTTTAGATATGGATTTTTACTGTCAATATGACAGAGAACCAACCATAGAGGAAGAGAGGGAGGAATTAAGAGAAACGATACTCAGTCTCACGAGGTACCAAAATCAGTTCATAGACGAAACAAGAATGGCCATGCAGAAGTTGGAAACGCAAATAGCAGAGCTCGCAATCATATTCAACAGCGAAACATATGAAGAGCAATCTGCACCTGGGGTAGGCAATGAGGAAACACAATGTCAGGCAATTGACCTGAAGGATGCCGAATCAGGGGAGAAAGAGAGTTCGCAGTGAAGCCATGGCCGCCGATGGCGAAGGTCGCGCGCCAAGATTCTGAGACAATGCAGGAGCGGTCAGAAGGTTACGGCATCCGAGGCGAGCAGGAAAGTGGCGCCGGCGCCTAAGATCGGCCGCGGCGCGGAACCGAAACAAGAAATCGGACCACGGTGTGGCAACGCACCCGGTGATGATACCATATCCTCGAAATTAAAAACATGCACCGCTGACAAGCAATTCTCCGTTCGTGGAGGTCCTCAAACAATTGCAACTCAATATCCCGTTTTCTGAAGCATTAGAACAAATGCCGAGCTACGTCAAGTTCATGAAGGATGTGCTTAACAAAAAGAGGAGGATTACGAAACAGTGATGTTGACTGAGGAATGTAGTTCCATCTTACAGAGACAACTGCCTCAGAAGTTACAAGACCCTGGGAGCTTTACCATCCCATGTACTATTGGGAAGTTTGAATGTCAGAAGGCACTGTGCGACCTAGGAGCAGGCATAAATCTGATGCCCTATCTAGTTTTCTGCAAACTAGAAATGGGAGAAATCAGACCTACAAACATCACCTTGCAGTTAGCTGACCGCTCAATTTTTCATCCGAGAGGAGTCATCGAAGATATTTTAGTGAAGGTGGACAAGTTCATCTTCCCCGCCGACTTCGTTATCTTAGACATACAAGATAACGATGGAATCCCCATCATACTTGGCAGGCCCTTCTTAGCCACAGGACAGGCGCTCATTGATGTTCACAAAGGGGAGTTGAAGCTTCGAGTAGACGAAGAAGAGGTGATTTTCAATGTTTTTCGAGCAGCAACTTTTCCAGAGGCCAAGGATAACTGCTCAGCCATTGATCTTAGTGAAGAAGTAGTGTCAGCCAAAGAGTTCGGATATGATGATACGCTTGAAGAAGTACTGACCACATGGGATGATGATAGTAGAAACGATCCAGATTTGATGGAGTATGCAAATTGGATGAATGCTTATGAAAAATGGGATACAAGGAAGTATGAAGAACTTGGGCCAGTGCAGAAAGATCATTACCATCCACGAGAAGGCTCGAGTTAGAGTTAAAAACCTACCCAATCATCTACAATACCAATACCTAGGTGAAGAAAAAACCTTACCAGTGATCATTTCATGCCACCTATCCACCGAAGAGATGGACAAACTGCTAAGAGTACTAAAGAATCACAAGCGGGCCATTGGATGGACATTAGCGGACATAAAAGGGATAAGTCCATCAACGAGAATACATAAGATCCGTCTAGATGAGGAAAGCGGACCATCCATCAAGCCCAAAGGCGACTAAACCCAAACATGAAAGAGGTAGTGAGAAAGGAAATCCTAAAATGGCTCGACGCAGAGTAATCTACCCATATCCGACAAAGACACGGGTAAGCCCGATAAGTGGTGCGAAAAAGGGTGGAATAACAATGGTGACTAACGAAGAAACGAACTCATTCCTCAAGAACGGTCACGGTTGGAGAATTTGCATCGACTATCGCAAGTTGAATAAAGCAACGAGAAAAGACCACTTCCGTTGCCATTCCTAGATCAAATGTTGGACAGACTTGCGGGGCATAACTACTCGCTTTTTGGATGGATACTCGGGTATCACCAGATTGCAATAGCCCGGAAGATCGTGAAAAGACAACATTCACTTGCCCTTTGGTACATTTGCATTCGTAAGGATGCCATTCGGACTCGCAATGCACTGCAACTTTTAGGTGTATGATGACAATTTTCTCGGATATGGTAGAGAACCATAGAGATCTTTATGGATGATTTTTCGGTCTTTGGAGCATCATTCGATGAGTGTTTAAGGCATTTAGAAGCGATGTTAAGCTTCTGCGAAGAATCTAACCTTGTGCTAAATTGGGAGAAGTGTCACTTCACGGTAATGTAAGGAATCGTCTTGGGACACAAAATATCAAACCAAGGTATTGAGGTGGACAAAGCAAATATTTCTGTGATCGAAAATCTACCACCTCCAGTATCAACAAAAGGAGTCAGAAGTTTCCTTGGACATGCAGGTTTCTATAGAAGATTTATCAAGGATTTTTCAAAGGTCTCAAAGCCTCTTTCCACATTGCTAATGACGGTTGCCTTTGACTTCAATAAAGAATGCTTATCCGCATTTCAAACGCTCAAGGAGAAGCTCATTTCCGCACCCATAGTCATTGCACCAAACTGGGAGCTCCCATTCGAACTAATGTGCGATGCAAGCGACTATGCAGTTGGAGCGTGCTTGACAGAGAATCGACAAGGTATTTAGATCCATTTACTATGCTAGTAAAACTCTAAATGACGCACGCTTAAATTATGCAACCATCAAAAAGAACTACTAGCTATAGTATATGCGTTTGAGAAATTCAGGCCATACTTGATTGGGAATAAAGTGATAGTATACACTGACCACTCTGCTATAAAGTACTTGATGACAAAGAAGGATGACGAAGCCTCGCCATTCGATGGGTCCTACTTCTACAAGAATTTGACGTAGAGATTCGTGATAAGAAAGGAACAGAGAATTCAGTTGCGGACCACTTGTCAAGACTAGAAAACACAGAGAGCCAGAACACCAAGGATGTGCACATAAATGATCACTTTCCAGACGAACAACTGTTTCGAGTAAGTATGAATTCTAATTTACCTTGGTACGCTGATTTTGTTAACTTTCTTGCAGCTAAAGTACTACCCCCAGGCTTGTCAAGACAGCAAGTGAAGAGGTTTTATTCAGAAGTGAAGCATTACTATTGGGAGGAACCGATGTTATACAAACATCGTGGCCGACCAAGTCATCAGCGATGTATACGGAGGAAGAGATGCACTGTGTTCACCCATTGCCACACCTTATCATGTGGTGGACACTTTGGGGCATCAAGAACGGCACAAAGGTATTGCAATGCGGATTCTATCGCCAACACTCTTTAAGGATGCCCATACCTTTGTGCAGAGATGTGATAATTGTCAGAGAACAGGGAACATCTCAAGACGAAACGAAATGCCTTCGCAAGGGATATTGGAAGTAGAACTATTCGATGTATGGGGAATCGATTTCATGGGGCCATTTTCGCCCTCCTTTGGAAATCAATATATCCTTCTGGCAGTTGACTATGTGTCCAGATGGGTAGAAGCAGTGGCCACCAAAACAAACGACAGTAAGACTGTTCAAAAATTCCTCCAAAAGAATATTTTCACAAGGTTCGGCACACCAAGAGCTCTCATCAGTGACGAAGGGAGCCATTTCTGCAATAGACAGCTAAATTCATTGCTTTCACGATATGAAGTTTACCACCGCACTACAACTGCTTACCACCCTCAAGCTAATGGGCAAGCGGAAGT
This sequence comes from Przewalskia tangutica, assembly GCA_029844215.1. Taxonomy (NCBI): domain Eukaryota; kingdom Viridiplantae; phylum Streptophyta; class Magnoliopsida; order Solanales; family Solanaceae; genus Przewalskia; species Przewalskia tangutica. Next base: position 20,967,954 of record CM056730.1, on the reverse strand, counting down.
ATCAAATAGAGAAGTAAAGAGCATATTGGAAAAGACGGTGAAACATTTCGAGGAAAAGGGTCTATCAAATCGGATGACGACGTTGTGGGCATCTGGGACAAAGATTCAAAACACCAATTGGTATGTCACCTTATAAATTAGTTTTGGTAAAGCATGTCATTTGCCGAGAGTTGGAACACAGAGCATCTTGGGCAATGAAGAAGTTAAACATGGATACCACGGCGGCGGGCGGAGGAGGTGCTACGGTGGCGAATTAGATGAATTCCGACACAATGCCTATGAGAATGCAAAGATCTACAAGGAACGAACAAAAGCATGGCACGATAAGAATTTGATACCGAAAGACTTTCAAGAAGGACAACAAGTGCTGCTATTCAACTCAAGGTTGAGATTGTTTCCAGGCAAGTTAAAATCACGTTGGACAGGACCATACACGGTGGTAAGAGTATTCCCATATGGAGCGATTGAAATAAAAGTGAGAGAGGGAGCTGCCTTTAAGGTAAACGGACAGAGGTTAAAACCCTACCTGATCAATGAAATGGAATACATGAACTTGGTAACTTCTCATACCTTAAAATAATAAGGAACTTGCGTCCGGCTAAAAGACGTTAAAGACAGCGCTTGTTGGGAGGCAACCCAATGTTTTTAATTATGTTATCTCAATTTCTGTTTTTATTTTATTTCGTCTTGATCAGTCTCACGGTCTTGGGTTCTTGTGTCTATGTTGTGTTGACAGGTGAAAGCCAAGGATGTGGAAGGCGAAAAATGAAGAGAAGCCAAGGTTACCCAGAAAAATCGCCATAGCGCCGCGGCTCCCCAACGCAGGGCCGCGGCGCCAAATGATCAGAAGACGCCCAGAAGTTTGGGCGCCGCGGCGCCCATTTGCAGGGCCGCGGCGCCACAACGGCAAATTTGAATTTTGGAAGACACCCTGATCCGAAAGCCCTATCGCCAAACCAAACACCAAGAGCTCTCCTCCCCCCACGGAATTCAAAGTATTATCCACCACCATCACCACCATTTTAGCCAAAGTTTGTAAGTGTCTTATTTCTTTTACTATCTTTGAGTCTACACACATTGGGGACAATGTGTGATTTAAGTTTGGGGGTGTTTTATTTGTGTTTTATTTTCTTTGTGTCATGTTATGTGTTAATTAAGTCTTTTTGATTGTTTTTATGTTTATTTTGAGTCACCATTTTTTTTTTTTGAGTCATAATTGTCTGTCAAAGATCATGTATGCTGTAGTTGCTAGAAACACCTAGTGAAGTAAGGTGGAATAATGTAACGGAATTGAAGCAACTATCTAAACACCTAAGTTAGATATGTCAAAAACTCACAGAATCTGTCTATTTGGAGTTTCTTGCTTGAGTTATGCATGCTAAATGATAAATACTTATGTGTTATGATTACTTGCTATTTGAGGCGAAATAGTTAGGATATGCATGTTAGGGAGATGACTCAGACATTTCTTTGATAGCCAATTCTTACCATTCCTTTCTATCCCGTACTTAAAAAAAAATCTCTAGTCAGCCCCATTGAGCCTAAATTCGAAACTTCTTCTTTGACACCCTATATTCCCACAAATTGTACCATAAGTGAAAATATGAAATAGTGGAATACATTGTGTTAAAAAAGAGACAAAAAGAGTGAATAAGTCTGTTGCACCCCAATACAAAAGTAATAAGAAATAGGCAAAAGCCTAAGTTTGGGGGTGCTTGTCATTATATACTTCACTCTCCCAAAACAAAAGAGGGGAATGATAGAATCGAAATGAAGAAAAGAACAAAAAGAAAAAGGGAAATACTGAAAAGCAAAAGAGCTTATGGTACACGAAATGAGCCTAAATTGCCTATTTTTACCTACCTATACCTAAGCCTACATTACAACCCTTAAAGTCCTGAAAATCTCTTTTATGCATATCCAGAATTAGTGGAGAACAACAAGTAAGCATGCCATAGGAATTCTTGAATTTACATGCATGATTTAGTAAATTGACTTCCATTAAGCATGATGAATATGAGTTTGCGAAATATCTAGCTTCATGTGCTTAGTGTGCTGAAATTACATGCTATATGTTCCTGCATATTATTTTGCTAACCTTCATGTTTTTCTAGTTAACACTAATGCAGCAAAAGTGATCAATGACAGTGAGTCTTTTTATTTTTTGTTCTTTGAGTATTTTATTTTATTTCTTTCTATCTTTGCTCGAGGGCGAGCAAAGGTTAAGTTTGGGGGTATTTGATCGGTGTATTTTATATACACCTTTTGAGTCAGTTTTAGTTAGTCTTTTGTCCCATTTTGCACATATAAGTGTCGTATTAGGATAATTTTTCTTTCTTTTGAGTCAAAGTGGTTAAAATGGCCAAATGGCGGAAAAAGAGTAAAAAGAGGGCAAAAGAGGAGATGTCGAGTGAAACAGAAAGTGGCGAACGAGGAAAAATCAAGACCAGGTATGGCGCCTCCTGCGATCAGCGGGGCGCGGCGCCACTATCCGCAGAGGTCGAAGACTCAGCGCGACGCCTCGGGCAAAAGCAGGGCGCGACGCCTAAACATCCGGCGAGCTACAGAAGATACAGGCGCGCGCTACCGCACGAAGATATCGGGCGCGGCGTAAAACACCGACGGATTGCAGAACTTCCGGCGCGCGGCGTCATCGCAGGCGCGGCGACGCGGAAAAAGTAGGTCGTTTGACGAAATTAGGCCAGCTGAAGGAAAAGAGGGAGGCGGTTTTCAGCCTATAAAAGGAGAACCCTAGGCAGTTTTTGAGGGTTCCCCTTCTTGCACAACACAAGACTTTGGCTTGGATATTGGATACCATTAGTTTAGTAATTTCTTTTCCTTTTCTTTACTTTATTTCAGTTTTTATGATGAACTTTGAATTAGTTCTTGTCATATTTATAGCTAGGAACTAATTCTCTTATAGGGCTTTCCATGTTGAATTGCTAGAAACTTATGTTATAAATTAATGCATGCTTATGGTTATTTTTCTTATTGTGAGATCTATCAAATAATTGAGTTAAATTCTTGGTAATTAATTGACAACTAATTATCACTATATGATTTCTAATCAGATTCCGAAAGGGGGGGGGATTGTGAATATGCTGTAAGTTGGGTAGACATTCTTGGATTGGGGATGAAAATACCTCAATTATTTATGTAGCGTTGATGAGAGGCTTAACAACCCTAATTTTGCGCATTGTGCGTGACGGTCAACTAGGTTTTTGTTCTTAATCCTCCTATAAAGTTATCCTTATCAAGAAGGTAGGTAAGGTGCGATACTGGGGTTGAGTGTTTATATAACCCTAACGGGAGTATAAAACGATTTCGTAAACCTGCTTTCTCCTAAAGAAGAATACCATAAGTTAATGCATTAGTAAGTAGCATAAGCGGATAGTAAGGATACATGGAAGCCCTATTCTCATCACCACTGAAGTAAATCTTTATATTAAAATAGCTTGCATAAATCGTAGTTATAAACAACAAATCAGTTATCAATTCACCAAATAGATACCAGAAAATAGATAGTTGGTAATTGAACCCTAATCCTTGTGGACGATATTCGGTCTTACTAAGACTATATTACTTGTCACGATAACGTGCACTTGCGTTTAAAGTGTGTGCATCTTACCGCGCATCAACATGCCATAAAGGAATAGAGTCAAATGGCAAACCTTCTCTTTATTCTTAATAAATGTTGAGTAGATGTCAAGTCTTTGGTATGAAGACACAAACAGAAGACCAGAAGCTACGACGTAGATGCTGCACGATCAGATTCTATCATGGATTTGATATAGAATTCACCTGCCTTGTATGAGGACCTAACCATGCGACCAGAAGTCACATATCGAAATCCCTGTCAGCAATTCAGGAAGATTCAAGTTTAGCAGACAAGCAATTTCTGTGAAGCTTCAAGTTCAATCATGTTGCCAGAAAATCAAGCAGTTAAATGCAGAAGATATGTAGAATAAAAAGGAGGAAAAGCTATCAGTATTTTGGGAATATTTATCAATAGGCATGTCATATCCTCAAGTGCAAGTGATAGGCTTTCACAGAGTCTATTCCGAATTTCCAATCGCAGGCCAAATTGATCAGTTGTAAAATGAGACTTTGTTAGGAAAAGCTTAAAGTAACTGGAATTTAAATGATCTTGAAAACCGCAGGCCTATGTAATTTCGACAGACCTCAAGATCAGCAATTAACCTTTATCAGAGCTGTCTCAAACATTTTGAGGGTCATGTTTTAATTCGTAAAAGTGAGTCCTTAATTGGGTTAAGACCTGCGAATTATGGGTCTTTACAGTAAATTCTGGATAATACTACTTAATAAAAAATGAAAAAAGGGGACCTAAATTTTTTCGTTTTTCGGGGGCCCTGTGCGGTAGTACACCTCGCACGGGTCCAAAGACGGCCCTGACCTTTATAATAGAAACAAGGCATGCAGGACCTATATACGAAATAAAAAATGAGGGCATAAACAAACCATTTGCCTGCCAAGTATGTTGGAAATTTACCTAGTGGGATTGAGTTTATCCCGTCCTTAATGACTTGAACACATGGGGCCCCGCATGTCAGAAACATTATTTTCATACACATGCATATGTTGTACAAAATCTCGCTAAATTTCAAATAGTGAAAGAGATGTTGGTATACATGTTAAGTGTTCTTAAAACATGTAAGGATGAACGATTAATTGGCCAAATTGATGAGTCTCCCACGATGGTATGAGAAAAGAAGAAATGTGCGAAATACGAAAATTGGGGAAGAGTCGCGGCTCCGTAATAGGGTTGTGGCACCGAGCCGCGGCGCCACCTGACCAGGGTTGCGGCGTCGGTCGTCCAGTGAACTCGGTTGATTACTGCCTATTTGGCGCTACCAGGTTAAGGATGCAGCGCTATACGTACAGTGAACCAAAAAATTAAAGGATTCTCTGAAATGTGAACTCATTTCTTAGCCAACTCTTGGCATGATCAAGACAACCTTTGATGAGTTCTATGTGACCCAATTAGTGCATTCACATGGCATGTGAATGACCACTTTGCACCTATAAATAGAGGTCTCAAATGACATTTGAAATCATCCAAAAACAGATCCAAAACCTGGATATTATTTGAGAGTCTCTTCTTCTTCTTCTAGCAATCTTGAATTCTTACTTCTTCTAAGAATTCACAACTATTGGCTTGTACTTGTGAAAGTTATTGATGTTTTATCTTAGGAGGCTATTACCCTGTCCGAAGGTGCCGCGACACTGGCCCGTCGAGGCTCGTTGTCGCGGCGTCACGACCCTGTTACGGCGTCGCGACTCTTTCCCAATTTTCGTATTTTACACATTTATTCTTTTTTCATACTGTCGTGAGAGACTCATCAATTTGGTCAATTAATCGTCCATCCTTACATGTCTTAAGAACATTTAACATGTGTACCAACATCTCTTTCACTACTTAAAATTTAGCGAGACGTTGTACAATGTATGCATGTGTATGAAAATAATATTTCTGACATGCGGGCCTCTATGTGTTCAAGTCATTAAGGATGAAATAAACTCAATCTCACTAGGTAAATTTCCAACAATCCCCTCTTGAAAGAGGTGTTGGTGCACGCGAGATGCCAGACATTAGCAATCTATCAGCGAAAGTATAATGCATCGGGATAGGTAGCCTACGACCTTGAATATTCCCTAGTCAAATACCATCGGACATACTTACTGCGCGATGAACGTAATGTCTTGAACCGTCAGTGTTTAGTGTATGTCAAGACAATGATAAAGACACAATAACTATCCAATCTCTTGTTTCTTCTTTATTGCACTTGAATTCTTAAGTACGTACAATTGAGGCGGCCTGTCCTCGCACTTAAATAGGTGATCTCCTACAAGGTACCCTGCAGTACCCCACTATGCGAGTGTTAGGAATTATTAAAAGTGTCTTCATCTTAACCTCGACTTTCGAGGGTTATGTTATGATTTTGACACTTAACATGTACCCACCATGCAGGTATCACTTTAATGTCTATCGCGGGAAGGCTTTGAATTAGTGTTTCCATAAGGAACCAATATCTGAAGTGCTCTTGATTTTTCTCGAATCACTCAGCTGAGCCTTTACAGCTTAGTTTTCCCATTGAACCAAATTTCTGGGATCTCCAGTCAGTATGGTTGGGTTACCACCGTATCAGCTCTTATTCCTTGGGTTTTAAGCCCATTCTCCTAGACAGGCAGAACATATGATCTTTGGGTAATTCCTTATTCAAAGGGTCAGCTATATTCTCCTTTGATTTTATGTAATCGATGGAGATGATACCCGTGGAGATCAACTGCCTAACAGTCTTATGTCTCCTACGAATGTGTTGAGACTTGTCGTTGTATATGCTACTTCGTGCCCTTCCTAATGCCGGCTGACTATCGCAGTGGATCATTACTGAAGGTACGGTTTATCCCAACAAGAGATATCCTCCAAGAAATCATGAAGCCACTCAGTTTCTTCACTTGCTTTTTCTAAAGCGATGAACTCCGTTTCCATAGTGGATCGGGCGATGCAAGTTTGTTTGGTGGACTTCCAAGACACAACCCCACCACTAATTATAAAAATGTACCCACTGGTGGACTTGGTATTCTTTATATCGGATATCCAATTTGCATCATTGTACCCCTCTAGTACAGCTGGAAACCTTGAGTAATGTAATTTGTAGGACAATGTATACTTCAAATACTGTAGTATTTGATTAAGCGCTTTCCAATGATCATGTTCGGTATTACATGTAAACCTCACTAATTTATTGACGACATAAGCGATATCAGGTCGGATACAGTTTGTTATATACATTAAATTGCCGAGTAGCTGCGCATATCGCTCCTGGAGCACGGATGCACCACAATTATTATCAATGCCTTGATTCATATCCGTTGATGACTTTAATGGCGGACAGTCAAACATCTCAAATTTCTCAAGACATTCTCTATGTAATGAGACTGAAACAGCACTAGTCCGTCAGATGATTTAGAAATCTTAATTCCTAAGATGACATATGCAATACCTATTTCATTCATATCAAAACATTATTTTAATATGTTATTTGTTTCCAAGATCAAGGTTCGACTACTACATGTGATTAACATGTCATCTACGTAGAGTCAAATCATAACAAATGAGTCATAGTTTCCTTTTATGTAAACACATTTATCACATTCGTTAATGAAGAAATTTTTTGATAGTAGTGTACTATCAATTTTTTCATGCCATTGTTTGGGAGCTTGTTTTAGCCCATACATATATTTGACAAGTCTACAGACTTTTCTCTCTTGTCCTGGAATTGCATAGCCCTCGGGTTGTTCCATGCATATTTCTTCTTCCAAATCTCCATTTAGGAAGGCAGTCTTAATATTCATTTGATATATTTCATGATCATGCAGAGCTACGATGACAATGAACACCCTTATAAAGGTCATTCTAGATACTGGGTAGTACATATCAAAGTAATGAAGGCCTTCCGTTTGTTGGTATCCCTTAGCTACCAACCTAGCCTTGTACTTATATATAGATCCATCAACTTTGTACTTTCGCTTAAGTACCCACTTACAACCTAGTGGTTTATTTCCCGTAGGAAGATCAACCAATACCGAGGTATGGTTTTGCATGATGGACTCTATTTTACTCTCCATAGCTTTTTTCCAAAGCGGTGCTTCATGAGTTGGCAATGCTTCTGCAATCGTCTGTGGTTCATTCTCAACCAGATAAGATAGAAATTCTGGCCCAAAGGATTTCTCTTTCATGGCCCTTTTACTTTGCCTAGGTTCAACCTCAGGATCAATTGATTCTCATCCACATCTGTATCCACTTGGTCAGAGTCATCAGATTTCGGGGAATCATGACTCCGTTTGCGCGAAGTAACTTCATTTTCCTTTTTAGGAAAAATTGTCTCAACGAATATAGCATTTCTTGATTCTAGAATTGTACCCCCGTGAATATCTGGTACATTTGACTTATGTACTATAAAGCGATAAGCACTACTGTTCTTTGCATATCCAATAAATATGCAATCTACAGTCTTAGGTTCTATCTTGACCAGTTTTGGTTTAGGTACCTCGACATTATCCAAGCAACCCCATACTATTAAGTATTTGTAAGAGGGTGTCTTTCCATTCCATAGTTCGTATGAAGTTTTCTCCTTGCTTTTGTGAGGGACTCTATTAAGAATCATGTTAGCAGTAAGAATTGCCTCTCCCCACATGTTTTGTGTAAGACCGGAATTGAGAAGCAGGGCGTTCATCATTTTCTTTAGCGTACGGTTCTTGCGTTTTGCAATACCGTTTGATTGAAGAGAGTATAGTGCAATTGTTTGATGAATGATGCCTGATTGGAAACAATATTCCTCAAACTGAGCTACATACTCTCCCCCTTTATCACCCTAACTTCTCAAAACCCTCTCCTAAATTTTCACCAATAGAAACATCACCAATGTAAGAAAAAATGTCATCCAACATCTACTTCAATACTCCATTGAGAACAAGCCCTCCAATGAATACGAAGGCTTCCGAGCACAATGATCCCCAACAAACAGAACAACCATCATCTTCTTCCAATCTCCTAGAAAACCCATGTACAACAATAGTGTTTAAAGATTTTGATGAACCTTTAGATATTAACTATCATGGAGATGATAATAACCCTATATATGTTGATGAAACTGTTGATTTTTCATCTTTAGGTAAAAGGCCAAGGTCCTCTACATTTCCTACTTGTTGATCGAGTAGAGTTTTTGAGAAAACAGTCCAAGAAGGACCGAGTAACAAAAGGTCTAGGTATGAAACATATATACCCCCTTACTCGAGCGGTGCAAGTGAAGATACGGACTATGTGCTTTCAACAGAGGAGAGTGAAGAAGAACCATTTGGTTCAGTACATCCAAATGTGACTCAAGAAAGAGAAATCCTAGAAGATACTCCTTTAAAACAATTCTTCCCAAAGGGAGTTCCCAGATCTGCAAAGTCGAGTGCTTCCCCAAATGTTTTCACTGATGCCACAACATCTCAAGCTACATTTCAGCCAATATCGAAAGAAGCATAAGTTACAACATCCTCCAGCAGTATCGAATCCACCGATTCAGACTTTGAGGTATTTGCTTACTCAGATAAATTCTATTCTAAAACTAACTATGATATGTGAGACTGTTACAAGAATAGAGTAATCAGGTCTGAGAAAGTAATAGATATTTCCTCTTGTATTGAATATGGACTGGTAGAATTCTTAAAGGACATGCAACACCTAGGATCTATCACTGAAAAAGGATCGTATGTTGATAATATAGTAAATATGTTTTACGCTAATCTGAGCCATGTTATAGAGAAAACCCCTTCAATGAAATTTGGGAAGGTATATCTATACAATAAGATCTATTTGTTTACACCTTCCATTATAAATCAATGTATGGGACTAGATGCTAGAGATAATGTTAGAGAAGCAGAACATGTCATAGACAATAGGGATAAAGCGATTGAATATCTCACTGGAGGTATGATGGAGAAGTGTATCCCTAGATGTCCAACCTCCAAACTAACAACCATGTTTTCCACCGTCTACAAAATTGTTATTTACAATTGACTTCCTTCAATGAATGAGTCAATTGTGACATCTAAACAAGCCACCCTGTTGTATAAAATTGGGAAAGGTTTGAAAGTTGATTTGGAAAAAATGATATTTCATCAAATTGTCAACTTGACTGAGAAAGAATTAACTTCAATCCTTCCTTTCCCTCTCTGATCTACAAAGTATTAACCACCCAAGGCTTTGAGCCTAAGAGAGAAGACACTTTAGGGAAAGCTCCTGAGCTTTACACAGTAAACAAAACAATTTTGAAGAGCAAGGTCAGAGTCATCGACTTTCCCTGGAAGAAGGAATCTAAAAGTGAAAATGTTTTCAGAAATTTCATCAATATTCTGGGCAACACTGGTCCAGGACAGTCTACAGAATAACTTGTGGATCAAATTGGAAAAACCAATCAACAGATTTCTGAGGTTGATGCTGCAAGAAATGCCCTGATACAAGCTAGAGACCATTTCATGATGCTACTTTCTTCACAAAAAGGGATAGATGATGCTGATATAGGGGGAGAAAGCTAAAGGCTAGAGAAAGCTAAAGACTACTGTACAGAGGAAGTTGAAGCTGTTATGCAAGAGTAGAAAGCTGCAGGGAGCTGTTGCTATTGTCGATGTTGTATGAGGATATTTAGTGGATTGATATTGATATGGATATTTATTGACAATGAATATTTTTATTTGTGGTTTGTATATATTGGATGATATGTGGTATGTGTGCTCATATTTTTTTTTCTAATTCTATGAATCGGTATACACATGTTTGCTTGTATGTCATCACTGGTTAAGAGGGGGCATGACCTTGAAATTATTGATCACAAATATCGGATAACATTTGTGACAACATCCTCAGTCAACTTTACATTTTAATGAGTTTTGTTTAGAAAGACAAAAAAGGAGAGATTGTTAATGTTGGATATGGTGTTGTGACATTTGACCCAACATATCTCCTAAAGTATTGATATGAATGTGTAAGTATGTTGAGACAAATGTTGCACAACATTCGGACCAATATTTTTTGAACAAATTTTGCCTTACTTTACGCGAAGCAGTAATATTTGTGTAAATATTACTATGAGGTAAAAATGACTTGACACGGTAAAAAAGAGCTGGTAAAAAATGAGTGAGGACTAAGTTATAAGCTGTTGCTTGTCGTGAGGATCAAGCCAAAGCTGTTGAGATTATTACTCCCTGATCTTCTCCAACCAATCCCACCAGCAATCCACTTTTCCCTCAACTTCCACAACCGATCGATGAGCAATTCAAGGAAGACTTTTTACTCTAAATAGAGAGGTTGCTGCAGAGAATCGATATCCAGAATCAGAAAGTAAAAATACCAAGAGAGCTCTCGGGATTTCATCTCAGAAATCTGGATCACTAGTGTTGCCTAAGTGTGTTAACAACATTTTGTCCAACATTACAATTGCTGTTTAGATTCTAGATTAGTTTTGTATGGAGCGATTGTAATGAGAGGTTGTCTATATCTACTTAGATTTTTCAGGCATAAGTCATCTGCGACTTCAACTTTTAATTCATTTCCGTTTTATCTTGTAAATCTGTAAAGAAAAGAATTTGTATATTTGTATATATATATATATATACAATACATTTTATCAAAGTTTTATCTTTTAAATTTTCGCTGCATTTACTCTTCAAAGTTTTTTGTTTTGTTAAAGTGTTGTTACTGGTGTCAGACGACATAATTTCCGACATTCTGAAAAGAATTGACATTCGAGTTTATTTCATTTTATTTTTATTATTCATAGCTCATTCAGGTGTAAAATGTTTTTATACTTTATAAATAAAAAAGTGGGGGTAAGAATTGAGATAGATGAAGTGTTGAACTCATTAAAAGAAGAGAAAAAAGGAAATGGAAAAAGCAAATGAGGAAACTGTTATGAACGGGCCTAGATCGATATTGGCAAAGCAACTCAATATCAGATTAAGTGACATATTTGGAATGTGGGTTGATAAATAGCAATAGATGGGAGCAAAATAGGTTTAATATTTGTATCTCTTCATCCCCTTCTACTCTATGTTACAATTCCCCTGATATCTTTTCTAATGCCTTAGTTTGATCTTTAAGATTTTCATTATTATTGGTAATTTGAGTTTTCTATAAAAGAAATCAGTTCTCTATCGTTTTGAAGTATTGAAGCGTACACATAAACAAACAAAGCAGTTCCAAGATATCTTATGATATTTTCTTAATTAAGAACTCTCTAATTGGCACTCATAGAATTGGAGTTTCGTTTCCTCAAAATATCAAAAGAATTGGAAAGAAGATGATCTCAAGACTTCATAATATGCTTAAATGATGTTTAAAGTAAGTCAACTAAGGTTCAAGACATTCAAAGGCGGCCTTAGGGTGTGTTCGGTACTGAAGAAAATATTTTCTGGAAACGTGTTTTTGAAAAATAAGTGAATTTCTACTTATTTTTTCATTTCGTTTGGGTAGTAAAAAATAAATGAATTTATTACTTATTTTCTCATGTTCGGTTGGTTGGTAAAAAATATTTTTCAAAACATATTCACCGAAGTCCCACCACCCACCCCACCACCCACCCCACCCTCCACCACACACCCGCCCTCCACCACGCAACACACACACTCACTCGACCACACTTCATTCACCCACCTCTACCCCGCACCACCCCGACCCCACAACACCGCTCCATCCAACCCTCCTACCCACCCACCTCCTCCTCCCAAATATTTTATTTCATATATTTTATTTTACTTTTATAAAAAAATGGGAATTTTTTTCTTACCCACCCCACCACCACCCACTATCCTCACTTTCACCTTCACTTCCACTACACATCAAATTTAACCACAAACTTTTCATTTTTATAAAGGTAAATTTAAATATGAAGTAGAAAATTTGGGAGGGGATAAGGGGTGTCGGGTGGTGGGTATAGAAAATACTAAAAGAATTTTTTAAAAACATTTTATAAAAAAACAAAAAAAATTGGATGGGGTGGTAGGGTGTTGGGGCGGGGGTGGGGGTCGTAGAAAACCAAAAAAAAACTTTCAAAACTTTTTTTATAAAACAAATTAATTGTTTTCGAGGGGGTGTTGGGCAAGGGGAGGGGGTCGTAGAAAACCAAAAAAGAAAAAACTTTTCAAAACTTTTTTTATATAAAAAAATTTGGAGGGGGTGGGTGGTGTTATGGGCGGGGATGGGGTGGGATTGGAGGGAGGTGTGTGGTGGGTGTCGTAGAAAACCAAAATAATAACTTTTCACAACTTTTTTCATAAAAATAAATAAATTTTCTTGGAAGGGGGTGGGTGGGTCGGGGGTAGAGAACCCAAAAAGAAAAAAAAACCAAAACGTTTTTTAAGAAAAAAATAAAAAAAATTGGCCGAGTTGGGATGGGGGTGAAAGAATTAATCAATTGATTATTCTTATTAATGAAAGACATATATATACAAGTTACAATAGGAGAATTATATTCCTACTTTACATCTAAATCTCTATTCTATATGGAGACTAACTTTACATTTATGGTAATATTACACTACAAATTAAGGTACAAGACTAAGTCTAATATATACCAAATATACATTATGAAATAACCAAAATTGTCTGTGATATGCCCATTGGGCTGGGCTGCTGGATGGCGTGCAAACTGGCCCAATCATTCTTGTATATTTAACACACACCCGCAGTCATAGCGGACGATTTTCGTACGCTGAGACTGTTTCTAAAATCTTCAAAAAGGATTGTGGGAAGACCCTTTGTAAAGATGTCTGCAATTTGATATCTGGAAGGGAAATGACAGACGCGTACTTGTCCTCTAGCTACCTTTTCTCGAACAAAGTGAATATCCATCTCTGTGTGTTTAGTGCGTTGCTGCTGAACTGGGTTACCAAAAAGGTAGATGACACTTATATTATCACAATACACCAAGGTAGCCTTCTCAATAGGACAATGGAGTTCTAAAAGTAGATTACGTAACCAACATGACTCAGAAACTACATTGGCTACCCCTCGATACTCGGTCTCTGCACTTGAGCGTGAAAGCATGAATTGACGCTTGACAGACCATGAGACCAAGTTATTACCTAAAAACATGCAATAGCAGACGTAGAATGTCTGGTGTCAGGACAACCACCCCAATAATCATATGTATAGGAGACAAGTGTAGACGTCGACGAAGGATACAAATGCAAGTCATAATTAATCAAGTGTTCCCTAAATGTACCTAAGAATGCTTTGAGCTCATTCATATGTTCAATCCTGGGATCATGCATAAACAAACACACCTGTTGTATGACATATGTAATATCAGGTCGTGTGAACGTAAGATACTGAAGGGCGCCTGCAAGACTACAATAGCGGGTCGGATCCTCATAGGGAGAGTCAGCTGCAGCATCTAACTTGGGTTTAGTATCAACATGAGTAGAAGTGGACTTACAGGATGACATCACAGTCCTCTCAATGATCTCTGCTGCATACTTCCTCTGTGATAAGAATAGACCCCCTGTATGACGAGTAACAACAATCCCCAAAAAATAACTCAATGGCCCCAAGTCTTTCATGGCAAACTCAGAACTGAGCATTGTCATAATAGACTTTCGCAAAGCATCAGAAGAGGAAGTAAAGATAATATCCTCCACATATAACAATATATAAGCCATAGAAGAACCCCAACGATATATGAATGATGAATTATCAGACCTGCTGTGAGAGAACCCAATGGTCGAAACATAGTCAGCAAACCTCTTATACCAAGTCCGTGGAGACTGCTTAAGCCCATACAAGGACTTCTTTAGTAAGCATACATGATGAGGATATCTAGTATCTCTAAACCCCAAGGGCTGATGCATATAGACTGTCTCCTTGAGATCACCATGTATGAATGCATTCTTCACGTCTAGCTGATGAATGTGCTATGATTTCGACAGAGCCAGACTGAGCACCGTGCGAATGGTAGCCGACTTGACCACCGGGATGAACGTCTCACCATAATCTACACCAACCCGTTGAGTCTTACCATCACCTACAAGTCGAGCCTTATGTCTTGCAAATGAACCGTCAGAATTATACTTATGAGAAAAAATCCACATAGACCGAATAATATTAACACCAGATGGACGGGGTACCAACTCCCACGTCTTATTATCAATAAGAGCATTATATTCATCGGTCATGACAATTTTTCAATTAGGGTCATTTATGGCAGACACGGAATTACGGGGTAAGGGTGATTTAAGAATATTATAATTTAAAATTAAATGTTTTTTTGGTTTAAAAATACCCCGTTGACTGTGGGTGACTGGACCATGACTCGGGGCTGGATTTGGTGAATCTTAGGAATTTTCAGTAGGTGGTGGTGTCTGGACCGTCGGTGGTGCCGCGGCGCCGCGATCTAGGGCCGCGGTGCCTACGTTCCACTGGCTACTGAAAGCTAGGCACCGCGACGCTGACGACGAGGGTAAAATATTTTGGCTACTGGATGACAGGCACTGTGACGCTTCCCCGAAGGGCCGCGACGCTGACTACGAGGGTAAAACATATTGGCTACTTGATAGCAGGCACCGCGGCGCCTCCCCTAAGGGCCGCGACGCTGACGATGTGTTGCGAAATATATCTGAAAAATGCTGGATAATATAGGGTGAGATATCATCATTCAAAAAATCATACGAATTAGGCATATATATACAAGTTATAATAGGAGAATCCTATCTCTACTTTACATCTAATTCCCTATTCTATATGGAGACTAACTTTACACTTATGGTAATATTACACTACTAATTAAGGTACAAGACTAAGTCTAATATATACCAAATATACATTATGAAATAACCAAAACTGTCCGTGACATGCCCACTGGGTTGGGCTGCTGGATGACGTGCAAACTGGCCCAATCCTTTTTGTATATTTAACACGGGGCTGGGGTGGCAGGTGGGTATGTGGGAGAGGTTGGGGTTTGTTAAAATGAATAAAGGATAAAGGGTTGTTGATTGAGCCCACTAAGGTAGTCCACTAAGGGAGCCCACTGTAGTTACAACACTTTAATAGTAGAGAAGTGTACTGGGGAAGTTATTATTACATTGTAAATGTAATTCGAAAACAAGGGGAAAACCCTATTCTTTCTATTCTTTTTCTCCTTCAATATACTGAGTTCATCTTCTTCTTCTCTATTGCCTCTGTCGTTGTTCCTTAGCTTGCATGTCCTTCAGGTGATCTTCTGGGTATCTACACGACTTGTATAGTGTCTGTGTACTAGTGAATGATGTTGTTCAACATGGTATCAAAGCCGAAGATCGAGGGCTCAACACAATCGCATCACTGAAAAGATCTGTAAGGAAAGGTTGTTATTCCTCTATACTCTTTCCTTGAGTTCATTATCTGGCAGATCTGCAATTTTTTTTCTCTCGAAACCCTAGTGTCTGTTCTGTAAACATATTTTAAAGAAAGGTTGTTATCTCTATGATCTTTCCTTGGGTTCATTATCTGGAAGATCTGAAACTTTTTTCCAAACCCTAGTTTCTGTTCTTCAAACATATTTCTCTATGAGTCTGTTCAAAACCCTATATTTTGTTGATTAAAATTTACGGTTATCTTGATAACAAGAAATATCTGTTAACTGCTATATTGACCTCTATCTAAGAAGATTCTTGATATTCTGTACTACAAAGAAACACAAATCAAACTGGTAAAATGGGTACCGATTCCAGTTCTGAAGACAACTCTCCACACAAAACCCTTCCCGAAGGCAATACACTACCCACATCCTCCAAACATTCAGTTCCAAGAGAGGGTGCAGTTATTTCCTCTGTTACCACAGTTTAGACCATAACCATCCCCTGTATCTACAAGCATCTGATGTGAGTGGAACCTCATTAGTGTCCTTTCAACTCTCGGGATCAGAAAACTATACTATATGGAGCAAATACATGAGAATAAAACTGCTTGGGAGAAACAAATTGGGGTTTGTGAATGGAAGATGTATCAAAGAGCAGTTTGAAGTGGAACTATGGGACCAATGGGACAGAGTTAATGCTGTAGTCCAAGCATGGCTGATGAATGCAGTATCCAGCAGTCTACTGAGTGGGGTCTTATATGCAGAATCAGCCCTAGAAGTATGGGAAGATCTGAGGGAAAGGTTCGATAAGGTGGATGAATCAAGAACCTTTGACTTGCATAGGGAAATTGTCACTCTAACTCAAGGAAATAATAGTGTTTCCGAATACTTCACTAAACTGAAAAACCTGTGGGTAGAATTTTAGGCCTTGGTTCCACCCCCTAACTGTGCATGTCCCACATCTAAAGACTTCACAGAGTATTTACAAAGGCAAAAGCTGTACCAGTTCTTAATGGGCTTAAATGAAAGCTATATGCAGGCTAGGTCCCAGATCCTACTCATGACTCCACTTCCCACAGTCAACAAAGCCTACTCTATGATAGTTAGTGATAAAATCAAAAGGGGATAAGTGCTAAGTCTGCAGGTCTGCTTGGGGTTGGGCCCAGCAGTATGGGACAAAACAACATTTCAGGTTTGTATTCTAAGACAGGGACTACAACAAAACCCCAATCTAAAAGAAATACAAACCTATTTTGTGATGTGTGCAAAATGAGGGGACACACAAAGGAATTTTGCTATAGAATAGTGGGTTATCCACCAGGCTTCAGGTCAAAAAGGAAGGAGCATGCTGTTAACAATGTCTGTGTTGAAGGTGCTGAACACAACACTCAGATGCCTACACCTGAAAAAACTGGAAATAACTGGAAGATTGGAGGAGCACCAGTGTTCTCACAGGACCAATATGAACAGATACTCATGCTGTTATATCAGAACAAAGGCCAGAATACTACAAATGCTGACTCTCAAGGTGACAACTCTTTAGCAAACACTACAGGTATGACTAAACTTGAAGCCTTACAAGTAGTTGATATAGTCAAAAAATGGATAATAGATACAGGTGCCACAAATCATATGGTATCTGATTTAGATATGTTAGACAAAGTAACCAAACTAAGTGAGATTACTGCAAGTACTAAGAATGTATTTTTACCAAATGGTGAAACTGCCAAGGTCACTCACACTGGTAAAAGTAATATGTCTACCAGAAGCACTTTGAGTAATGTTTTATATCTGCCTGAATTTAAACATAATCTGTTGTCTGTATCTCAGCTCACTAGAGAATTAAAATGTGATGTTGTTTTTTATCCTGACTTTTGCCTATTTCAGGATCTCTACAGTGGGAAGGTGAATGAGATTGGTAAACTCCATGATGGGCTCTATGTACTGGCTTCAGGAACCATACAGGATCCAAAGAAGTCAGGATTAACTGTACAAGTTAAAGAAATTTCAGAAGATGATATAAATCTGTGGCATAGAAGGTTTGGCCACACTTCTAGCAAAGTACTAAGTCAATTAATTACTACTAGTGCTGATAGTATAGCTAAAACAATAAAGACCTGTAATGTGTGTCCATGTGCAAAGCAATATAGACTACCTTTTACTAATAGAAATACTTGTTGTAACTCTACATTTGATATGGTGCATATGGATATATGGGGTCCTTACAAAGTAGAAACACATAATGGCAAGAAATACTTCTTAACTATAGTAGATGACTATTCTAGAATGACTTGGATTTACCTGCTGAAATTGAAATCAGAAACTTGTGTGGCTATTAATCAATTTCTTAGTTATGTGTCTACTCAATTTAAACAAACTGTTAAGATAGTTAGAACTGACAATGGCACAGAGTTTGTTAATGACATATGTAGCAGCCTCTTTCAGAAGTTAGGAATAATCCATCAGAGGTCTTGTGCCTACACACCTCAACAAAATGGTGTGGCTGAAAGAAAACATAGACACATACTAGAGGTAACTAGAGCAATAAGACTTCAAGCCAATATCCCTATTAAGTTTTGGGGCCTATGTGTACAGGCATCAGTGTACCTGATAAATAGAATGTCACCCTCCATTACTGGAAAGACACCCTATGAAAGCATTTACAGGCAGAAGCCTTCCATAGGTCACATCAGAACCATAGGCTGCTTGTGTTTTGCTAATGACCTCACTGTCACTGATAAGCTTCAATCTAGAGTTAAGTACTGTGTTTTGATGGGATTTTCAGAAACTCAAAAGGGGTACATTTTATATGACATGAATGCTAAAACCCTTCTTGTTAGTAGAGATGTTACATTCAGGGAAACAGAGTACCCTTTTAAGAACACTATAGCCCCTGTACCTATTTTTAAGAATCTGGAGAATGATATCCACATAACTCAACCAGATGGTATACCTCAACCTGTTATTCAAAGCACATCAATTGAATCTCAGAATGAACCTACAGATACCACCACCATTCCTTCTACTGGTATTATTCCTAACAGTGCTGAGAACAACACTAATAACTCTGACAAGTCTGTAAGTCAACAACAATCAGAAAATACTGTTAGTATCAGAAAATCCAGTAGGTCTAGACAACCACCTATATGGCTCAAAGATTTTGTCACTCCCAATGTTAACAGTGTATTATATCCTATTCAGGACTATATGTACTATAAACACTTAAGTAGTAGATATCAGGCTTTTCTTACTTCTTTCTCTGAAATAACAGAACCACAAAACTATACTGAGGCTTCCAAAGATCCTAGATGGGTGGAAGTCATGAGAGCAGAGATAAAAGCCTTACAGGATAATCAAACTTGGGAAATTGTTCCCTTGCCTACAGGTAAGCACCCAATAGGATGCAAGTGGATTTATAAAATAAAATACAAAGAGTCTGGTGAGATAGAAAGATTAAAGGCTAGGTTAGTTGCTAAAGGTTACAACCAACAAGAGGGGATAGATTATCAAGAAACTTTCTCTCCAGTAGTAAAAATGGTTACTGTAAGGACTGTACTCTCTATAGCAGCCTCTAAAGGCTGGCACATTCATCAAATGGATGTGTATAATGCTTTTCTTCAAGGGGATCTGTATGATGAAATTTATATGGATCTCCCACAAGGATTCATTAGTCAAAGGGGGAAGCTGGTATGTAGACTAAATAAATCCCTGTATGGCCTCAAACAAGCACCTAGACAATGGAATTCTAAATTAACAGAAGCCCTGGTGCAAATGAAATTTAGACAGTCACACTATGATCACTCCTTGTTTATAAAACAAACCAGACAGGGTATTATCATTGTACTTGTTTATGTAGATGGCATGTTAGTTACAGGGAACAATGTGAAGCTGATAAGAGAAACAAAACAGTCTCTTCAAGATGTGTTTAAGATGAAAGACCTAGGATAATTAAGATATTTCTTAGGAATTGAGTTTACTAGATCTAATAAAGGAATTCTAATGCATCAAAGGAAATATGCATTGGAGCTTATTTCAGAATCAGGATTAGCTGGAGCTAAGCCTATTAACACACCTACTGACTGTAATACCAAGATGACCACCAAAGAACATGATGTGCTAGTTGCTGAGCAGCAGAATAATCAAGAAAATAATACTACCACTACTGATGAACTCTTAGACAATGTTAAGATCTACCAAAGATTGATTGGTAAGTTACTATACCTTACTATTACTAGACCAGATATAGCATATAGTGTTCAAACTCTCAGTCAGTTTCTTCAACATCCTAAGAAGTCTCATCTAAATGCTGCCTTAAGAATAATAAGGTACCTAAAAAACCAGCCAGGACAGGGGGTACTCATGTCTAGTAATCAACAGAATACTCTAACTGCTTTCTGTGATGCAGACTGGGCTGCATGCCCACATACAAGAAGGTCCATTACAGGTTACTTGGTGAAACTTGGTGATTCTCTCATTTCCTGGAAGTCTAAGAAGCAGACTACAATTTCTAGAAGCTCTGCAGAATCTGAATATAGGAGTCTTGCTAGTACAGTTGCTGAGATTACCTGGATTGTTGGACTGTTGAGAGACATTGATTTCAATATTAGACAACCTGTCACAATATTTACTGACAGCAAGTCATCTATACAAATAGCAGCAAACCCAGTTTTTCATGAAAGAACCAAGCACATAGAGATTGATCTACACTTCATACAGAGAAGATCCAGAAAGGAGTGGTGAAAATTGAGTATGTTCCTACTGCAGAACATCATGCAGATCTGCTCACAAAAGGTCTAAACAGACATCAACACTTTCATCTTTGTTCCAAGCTAGGATTACTGAACATTTTTCAGCATCCAGCTTGAGGGAGCCTGTTAAAATGAATAAAGGATAAAGGGCTGTTGATTGAGCCCACTAAGGCAGCCCACTAAGGGAGCCCACTGTAGTTACAGCACTTTAATAGTAGAGAAGTGCATTGGGGAAGTTATTATTACACTGTAAATGTAATTCGAGAACAAGGGGAAAACCCTATTCTTTCTATTCTTTTTCTCCTTCAATATACTGAGTTCATCTTCTTCTTCTCTATTGCCTCTGCCGTTGTTCCTTAGCTTGCATGTCCTTCAGGTGATCTTCTGGGTATCTACACGACTTGTATAGTGTCTGTGTACTAGTGAATGGTGTTGTTCAACAGGGTTGGGTTCGGTGGTTGGTGAAATGTCATTTGTGGATCATTTTTTCTACTTTGATTAGGAAAGTCATTTTCCCCATTTTGAAGGAATTTGTTTTTCTAAGAAAAATGTTTTTCAAAAAATTTGACCAAACGAAACTGAGAAAATTGAAAAACATTTTTTAAAAATATTTTCATCCATACCGAACACACTTTTAATGTAAAACTTGGAATTAGCATAAACACGATGTTAGTTCCTTTTACACTTGCCTAAATTTTGAACATGTATCATGCAACTCTTTATGAGTTAGGGAAAGTGTTTCAAATTTGTCTAATTGGACCTTTCTTGAATTATAACTTGCAAGTAATTATGATCTGAGTTCAAGTTCCATGCTTTCCTGGATCCTGTCTTTTATTTGAATGGTTAGTTAGTTATTTTCAAGTTAAATAATTGCTTGAGGTTTATTAGATTCAACGATATTGATGGCCTAAAGTGAAATGCTAATGCGAGGCCTTAACTTTACTAAAACGTATATGATATGTATATTTTATCTAAAATCTAGCTTTCTTACTTTTGAGATGCAAAGTCATTAATAATTTCTTTATAATCAATATCTTGTAATAATTTCTTTTCAATTGATAGTATCGCTAATCCGCTTAATCTCTCCTGAGATATTGTTGATCTTAAATAAGATGTTATCAATTTTAATTTTGATGAACTTCTTCCCGCTGAGGCACCTATTGAGTATAGTATCCATAATAATGTTTTTCTCATTTGCTAATTTTGAATATAATGTGCATTAGACAAACGTCTAGAAAATGCATCCTTCGGAAATTCTATATCAGTAATTCTACTTGATCTCTTTTCTACTAATATAATCGTATATGTTATTATTGTTATTATTATCTAACACAACTAAATTACAAACTTGTTCATCTAAAAACACTTTCATATTTCTGATCAAGTGGTAGATACGTGATATCAAAATTCGATGTAATTGATATAATGCTAAAAACTTGATGGCTTGATCTTGAGATTCAAAGATGAACTTTTGAAGAAGAAAAAAATACAAAGAAATAGGAGATGTTCTTTGATTTGTGAGTCTAAGCGAAAGGAGAGAAGAATATATCAATGATAAGAATATATATTTTTATATTAGTTTTATTGTCTTTAATAAAATAAATTATCTATCAAAATCTATAGCAAATGATTACCCTGAGGAAGAGTTAGTAGACCATAATTTAAAAATAATAACAAGAAGACGCACTAGATTACCAAATCACATACCAGTAGGACAACAAGCAGAACTTAAAGATTTTGTAGGATCAATGGCACAAGGAGTAAATTACAATGAAAGTTGTCATACCTTTTTTGGTGCCAATAACCTCTAAAAAATCGTAAAAAGTAGGCAAAAAATAGTACTTTAAAAAAATATATTCAAAATTGAGAATAATTGATACAAAAATAAATATATACATAGGGGGGATTATGAGTCCTAAGACAATGGCCTTATTGGCCTAATGCATGAGCCGTCATGCATTCTATATAGCCAGCCATCATTATCAATCACTCCACCATCAACCACCTTTATTGTGCAACAACCATCTTCGCCCACCACATCAATAAACACCAATCATCAGTACCCATCACCGTTGACGTCCTCCACTAACCACGACCATTATTAGTCATCAACAATAACATACCCAGTGAAATCTCACAACGTGAGGTCTAGAAAGGGTAGAGTGTACGCAGATCTTACATCTACCTTGGTAGGCAGAGCGGTTGTTTTCGAGAGACCCTCGGCTCAAGATAAAGCATAAGCACAAGCAAAGCAAAAGCAAAAGCAAAGCAAGAGCCAAGCAAGATAAACAGTCAGATCCGGTCAAAAAATATTTAAAGTAGTATGAAAATGCTGGTATCAAAAGTGAATAAGTCATGATAGCGCATTCAGAAAAAGTAAGAAGTAATTAGCGCAGGTAAATAAGCTAAATGTTAGGCATATTTTATATACATATTTTGAGTCATTTTTTATTAGTATTTTATCCATTTTCGTTGCGTCTAGTACAGTTTTAGGGTTGTTTTTTCTTTCTTTTGAGTCACAGCGGTTCAAAAAGGCAAAATGGCAAAAAGGAGCGAAAAGTGGGCATAAAAGGAGGTCCCGAGGCAGAAAAAGGTCGAAAATCGATGACTCGGAAAAACCACAGCAGCACCGCGGTGCCCAGAGGCAGGACCGCGGTGCCAAAACAGCAGAAACCCGCAGGACTATCAGCACCGGGGTGCATTCAGACAGAACCGCGGTGCCATTTATTCAGAGAGCTGCATAAGTTTCGGCACCGCGGTGCTAACCTACAGAACCGCGATGCCGATACGGAATTTTTCAGTTCCGAGTTGGAATTGGCCAAGGGAAATAGGGTCTCTAGGGCACGAAATTGATACATATTTAAAGCCCTAGGGATCAATATTTAGAAGGGGAGTCCATTCTTGAACAGAAGAACAACACAAGGCACTTGGAGCAACAATTGTAGACTTTAATCTTCGTAATTTTCTATCTTTAGTTTTTATTTCAGTTTTATGTTGGATATTATTTTAGTTCATAGCATGCCTGTGGCTAGGAACTAAACACTTAATTAGGGCTTTCCTTATGATTTACTTGAACCTTTATTCATGATTTGATGCAATAGTTTGATTACTTCTTCAGTTGTTACGATCTATTCAATAATTGTTGTGAATGCTTGATAGTTAATTGATCACTAAATATCATAACATATATGATTTCGAATCAACAATCTAGAGGAGAGATTTGGATATGCTGTAGTTGAATAGACACAGGTTAAAATCGTGGACGACAGTACCCCGATACTTGTGTAGCTTTATAGGTTACTGTTCTTAATCCTCATATGTGGTAAATCCTATCATAGAAATATAGAAGGGTTCTGCACTGGGGTTGAGTGATTATATATCCTAACCGGAATATAAGACTGTCTAGTTAACCGTTATCTTAACATAGAAGAAGAATCATTCTAGAACGCATTAAGGATTGAATAAAGTGGATAGTTGATGATTTTGGAAGCACTAATTCCTTCATAATCTGAATACAACCTAATTAGTTTACTTATTGTTTGCAATCATTCCAATAGTTAAATAAAAATCCCAATCAATATTCGTTCGCCAAATAGATAACACAAAATAGATGCTCGGTACTTAGAAATCAGTCTTTGTGTACGATATTCGGTCTTACAGACTATATTACTTGAGATGATACGTACACTTGCGTTTTGCGCGAATGGAAATCACCTAACAAGTTTTTGGTGCCGTTTCCGGGACTGGCGTATATCTAATATCGAACCATCTATTTTTATTTCTAATTTGGCTTTATTTTTATTTTTATTGTTAGAACCATGTGTCGTGATCTGTTTGTTGATTGTGATCTATTTCAAGAATCAAGTGTATACGAAGTAGGAGATGAGCAGACACTCATATCCCTCTGAACCCTGAGATTGAGAAACTTTGCAGACAAAACAGGAAAGATAAAAGAACTGCTGAATTGTTAGCAATGAGATATCAGCAGAACAACAATGGGATACCAGTAGAGGGGTTGAATAATGAGGTATCGGTTGCCCCGGGACAAGTCCCACCACCTGCGGAGATGAGTTTGGGGGACTATGTTCTTACCACAGTCACGGGAGCACAGACTTGCATCAGGCTCCTAGCTATAGGGGCTAACAATTTTGAGATCAAGTCATCCATCCTGAGCATGGTTCAAAACACAGTACAGTTTGAGATACTGCCATCTGAAGATCCCCACATGCACATTGCAAACTTTCTGGAGCTGTGTGCTACTTTCAAATACAATGGTGTCACTGACGATGACATCAGATTGAGGCTCTTCCCATTCTCACTGAGGGATAAAGCCAAAAATTGTTTGAACTCACTGTCTGCCAACTCCGTCACTACCTGGCAGGACCTGGCCCAAATGTTTCTAGCAAAGTTCTTCCCTCCTTCCAAAGCAGCAAAGTTAAGAGAAGAGTTGAACAATTATTACCAAGTGGATGGTGAGTCGCCCTATGATGCATGGGAGCGATTTAAGGATCTGCAGAAGAAGTGACCACATCATGGTATAGAGAAATGGATGTTGGTCCACATCTTTTATAATGGACTGAGTGGTACTACGCGTACCATCATTGATGCAGTAGCATGTGGTGCCTTCATGAAAAAGAGTGCCAATGAGGCACATGATTTACTAGAGGATATGGCAGCCAACAACCATCAGGGAGCAGATGACATGTCAGTGACCAGCAGGAAGGCCATGGGTATTCATGAATTAGATGCAATCACTGCCCTGAATGCACAGGTAGCCCTTTTGACAAAACAACTGCATCAGAACACCATGATTGCGAATGCAGTCCAGACGCCTGTAAATTATGAGATTTGTGGGGGATCGCATTATTTTGACAGATGCACAACAATTGATCCCAACAAAGTGCCAATGGAGCAGGTTCAGACGGTTGGGAACTTTCAGAGGCCTTACAACTCCAACACGTAGAATCCAGGGTGGAGAAATGACCCTAATTTTTCGTTGAGGAACGACCAACCCCAGCAGCAGACATATCAAAGTGGTTACCAGAACCAGCAGGGACACAATCAGGCCACTTCATCCCAAAGATTTAGGCCACCGCACGGCAGGAAAAGCGGATGAGCGAGAGTTGCATCGCCACACTGACCAACTCACAGAATCAGTTCATGTCAGAAACCAAGTCCTCTCTTAGGAACTAGGAAACACAGGTTGGGCAGCTTGCAAAGATGGTAACCAACAGGCCACAGGGCGCTCTCCCAAGCAATACAGAGGTGAATCCTAGAGAACAATGTAAAGAAGTATTGTTAAGGAATGGAAAGCAGTTGGAGCACGTTACTCCCCAGGCCGCAGTGATAAGTGAGAATGAGGGTGAGAAGGTAGTTGAAGTAGAGAAAGAGGGGGTCACTGAGGACCGCCCTACAGTTGAAAAAGCTCCACCAGCACTTTTGAAGGAATATGTTGATAAAATACCTTATCCTCAGAGGCTACAAAGGAAGGCAGTTGACAAGCAGTTCTCCAAGTTCTTGGAGGTGTTAAAAAAGCTACACATAAATATTCCCTTCATTGAGGCACTAGAGCAGATGCCCGCATACTTCAAGTTCATGAAGGAGATACTTGGGAAAAAGAGGAGGCTAGTGGATTATGAGACAGTGTCATTGACAGAGGAGTGCAGTGCCATCTTGCAAAAAAAATTGCCTCCTAAGCTTAAGGATCCAGGGAGCTTCACCTTGCCCTGCACTATTGGTAGGGTGGCATGCAACAGGGCGTTGTGTGATCTAGGGGCTAGCATCAATCTAATGCCCTTATCTGTCTTCAAGAGGTTGGGTTTGGGGGAAGCTAAACCGACCACAGTAAATCTGCAGCTAGCCGACCGAACTGTGGTGCATCCCAGAGGCATAATCGAAGATGTGTTGGTTAAGGTAGGAAAGTTCTTCTTCCATGCAGACTTCCTTATTCTTGATATGGAAGAAGATGATGAGATACCAATTATCTTTGGGAGATCATTCCTTGCTACTGGGAGAGCCTTGATTGATGTGGAAAGGGGGGAATTGAGACTCAGGGTTCAGGAGAAGGAGATAGTGTTCAAGGTGTTCAAATCCGCCATTGAGTCCCATGCCATTGATAAGTGTTTCGCAGCAAACACAGCTTCCCCAGAAGTTCATCCAGTGCAGGCCAAAGCTAGGGAGACCATCCCTATAGCATTAAACCCACATGTCAGCAAGGTGGCAGAAACAAAAATTGATGAGATGAAAGCCCTCGAAAAGGTAAGTATTACTGAACCCCCTCTGGTGAAGAAGAAAAATAGAATGAGAAAGAGGAGGGTGATTATGAAATGGATAGGTTGTGGGGTTAAATTACCCCAATGATTTTTGATAAGTAACCTGCGTCCGGCTAAAAGACGTCAAAGACAACGCTACTTGGGAGACAACCCAATGTTTAAATTCTGCAATTTATTTTAATTAGGACAGTCTCACTTTTGGTGTGTTTGTTATGCTGTGATGCCAGGTGAAGGACTCAGAGGATGGAGCATGAAGGAAAGGGCGAAAAGACACGAAATTGAGTCAGCACCGCAGTACCGATCTGCAGCACCGCGGTGCCGAATCTTCAGAAAAGCCTCAGTACTTTATGCACCGCGGTGCCATAGAGGCAGAACCGCAGTTCCAGTTCACATTCCCGAAAATATGAAAAGGCCCGGAATCATCAAATCTCCTCCCACAAATACCGTCACAATGCAATATCCGCCGCCATCACCACCATTTTGAGCTGATGTACGTCTGTAAGTTGTCCCTGTTTCATCTTTGAGTTATACACATTTGGGATAATGTGTCAGTTAAGTTTGGGGGGGGGGGGGGGTACTTGTATTTTCTTATAATTTTGAGTCGTTGATTTGTGTCTTTTATGTGTCTATATGAGTCACGATTTTTTTACCATGCATGTTGTAGTTGCTTGAAACGCCTAGTGAATTAAGTAGGATAATGTAATGGAATGATATGCAAAAATATGTGTACTTAAGTTAAATATGCCAAAGATTCATGAAAACCTGATTAGTTGAAATATTGTGTGCTTTGCCTGTGTATGTCAATTGCGAAAAATGTCCTGCATGCTTGCTATTTGATGCGAAATAATTAGGATGTACATGTTAGGGGAAGGATTCAGGCATTTCTTTGTTAGTCCTTCTTACCTTTCATTACCTACCTTGACAATGAATTGTATCTTTAGTCAGCCCTTTGAGCCTAAAATGAAAATCTATTTTTTAACACCCCAATTCCCTCATGTGCCATAAGCAATAATTGATGATACGGAGGAAAAAGAAAGTGAAAAAGAAATACAAAAGAGAGCAAAAATAAATTATGCACCCCAATTAAAATATGAAAAAACTTAAGTTTGGGGGTGCCAATGCGAATGTGTATGTTCCGCTCTCAACAAAAAGAGAAAATGGAGTAATGGGTATGAACTAAAAAGAATACAACAAGGAAGAGAAACAAGTTGAACGAAAAGCGCTTATGGTACGTAATTTAAGCCTAAATGCCTATTTTTACCTACTCATGTCTAAGCCTACATTACAACCATGAAAAGTCCTGATGATCCCTAGTATGTATGTCCATGATTAGTGGAGAATAACAAGTAAACATGCTATAGTACCTTGACAAAAATGCAATGACATTGACATACATAGGTTAGATATTCATGCTTCCAGTGATTGTGACTGAAATGAATCTGCGAAATATCTAACTTGAAATTCTAGATTGTTCAATGCATGCTACATCTATTCCTACATATTGTCCTAACTAACTTTCATGTGTTTCTAAGTGACATTTTGCAACTGCTTGACGTGTGTCTTTGAGTCTTTTTGATTTTATTTCTTTGTTTTGTTTTCTTTTTTGCTCGAGGGCGAACAAAGTTTAAGTTTGGGGGTTTGTTAGGCATATTTCATATACCTATTTTGAGTCATTTTCGATTAGTATTTTATCTATTTTCGTTGCGTCTAGTACAGTTTTAGGGTTGTTTTTCTTTCTTTTGAGTCATAGCGGTTCAAAAAGGCAAAATGACAAAAAAGAGCGAAAAATGGGCATAAAAGGAGGTCCCGAGGCAGAAAAAGGTCGACAATCGATGATTCGGAAATACCACAGCAGCACCGCTGTTATACCCCGTGGTTCGGGCCGTGCGTGTGGGGCCGTGCGAGAAATTAGAGAAACACGTTCAGGGGCCTCAGAGCCGCGCACGGAGGCGCCGCGCGCCAAGGCGCGGTGAAGCGTGAGGCGCTGAAGTTCCAGCCGCGCGCCGGAAGCGTGGCATACCAAAAAGATCAGGTCCGCGAGTTGCACGCGCGCCGAGGCGGGAAATTTGGGCGGAAAAACTTAGAAAATCTGATTTTTGTTTTAAAAGAGGCCATGAGAGGGTGACAAGTGTCCCCCCCCATCTGATTTTCAGAATGCATGCAATATAATTGACCAAGGCTTGGTCACTTTTCCATCTTTCATCTTTACT
Organism: Przewalskia tangutica; assembly: GCA_029844215.1. Classification (NCBI taxonomy): domain Eukaryota; kingdom Viridiplantae; phylum Streptophyta; class Magnoliopsida; order Solanales; family Solanaceae; genus Przewalskia; species Przewalskia tangutica. The sequence continues at coordinate 20,938,825 of CM056730.1, read as the reverse complement.
CTCTCTCTCTCTCTCCAAAGCTTGAGCTCCCCCTTCTCTCTAAAACCTCAAGAAGTGTTCTAGCCTAAGAAAATCTGAAAAGTTAAAGGCAAGAAGGAAGCTTGTGACTAGCTTAGAAGTGCTATTGTGGTGGTGTTCGAGGAGAAAAAGGCTAGCAAGGTGTTGGAATAAGTTTGGCTAAAACTTAAGGTAACATTTCTTCTCTTGTAGTTGGTTTTGGGTGTTGCATGTTTAATAGGAAGAACTTGTAGTTGGAAAAATGCACTTAGAGTAGTTGCATGTAAGAAATGGGGTGTGATTATGAAAGAATTGGTTAGGGGGATTTTATGAGCATGTTGTTGCCTAAATACTACATTAGACTTGTTGGGTTAGTTGTTGTAACTTGTGGGGCTGAATTTTTACACACCAAAGTTTAGGTGTGTAATCCCCTTGGTGTTGGTTGGTTGTTGAGCCTTAAACATGTCATTTGAGCGTTAAAAATCGACCTTGGAAAAGGTGGCAAGTATGTAGAAATAAAGGAAACGCTGCCCAATTTTCCGTAGGAAATTGGTGACTTTAACTTGGAAATTTTTTGCATTGTAATTAGAGCTTGATAAACGTATTGTGGTCATTTTAGGTTGACATACTACGTGCGGTAAATTAGACTTAGCTTGTGGATTGACCGAAGAGGTATGTGGAGCTTTCCTATCTCTTGAGCATGATTAGTTGTACCTATGTAGTACGGTAGACGTACAAGATTTGGAAATCTTCGTTTGTTATAAGTATTTGATACTTGCTTCGTTTTAAAAGAAAAGTATAAAAATCCCTTGGACTTAAGGGAATGTTTTTTACTATTGTTTAACTCTAATGTAACGGCTTTATGGGGATTTGGTTATATTAGTTTGTGAAAGTTTAATGGGGAAAGGTTTTGATGATTTGAACTTGTGGAAGGAAAATGGTTCTAAGGCATGAATTGCCTAAGGTTTTACAAGAAATGAAGTCACTTAATTTAGAAGCTTGAGATAGTTTTAAAAGGAAATGTGACTTGTTTGAAAAGAAATCGTAACTTGATACTATGGTGATTAGTATCTTGGGATTTTTGTATAAAAAAAAGAGTTATTTTCTTAAAAGGTTAGAGGTACATGATACTTGGGTTAAATTCCCGGATTTTTATTAAAAGACATGATCGTGCCTTAGGTATACTAAAATGAGAGGATGTATTAATACTATTAATAAGAAGTTAGGTGATTCTTAACTTGCTTAAGTTATGATAGGCCGGTAGTGCTTATGTTGTGACGTGATAGGCCGGTAGTGCTTATGTTATGTTTAATAGCCGGATGAGCTATGTTATATATATTCATATTGTTACGGGTAAACCCCGAGTTATTATTTATGCCATGGATTTGCTACCCATGATGCGAGTGCGGCGCTTGTACTCATGCGGATCTGGACCATAGGATCCATGCGGGTGAAATAGTCCCATGCGAGTACGCGATGGTACTCATGCGGATCCACAGGATCCATGCGGGTGAAATAGTCCCATGCGGGTGAAACAGTCCCATGACGAGGCGGATGACCTCATGCGGGTCCACAGGACCTATGCGGGTGAAATAGTCCCAGGAGTAGGATTGCTTAATGATACTACGGGCGAGGTACCCTGTTTTGATCATGAGCCTCCTATTTTTATGCTATAAAATGTATACTTGCTACTCTCATTATTAGTAAGGCACAGTGCAACATAATTTGGTTTTATCTATAACCCGGTGTATTTTGGACTTATGATATTACTACGGTATTTTCGATTTTACATACTTGAGTACGTTGTGTCTTGACCCCTTCCTCGGGGCTGCGTTCATCTGCAGTAAGGGAAGCGGTGGTAGATCCTCATTCCTAGGATCTTGTACTCAGTGTCGGGAGCTCCATTTCTTGAGGCTCGACTTTTGGTATGGTTCTCCTGAGTCGTTGATATTTTGTACATTCAGGGCATGGCGGGGCCTGTCCGTCATAGTGTTATTCATTCTTAGAGGCCTGTAGTCTTGTCAAAACTTGGTTCGTTAAGGATGTAACTGTTCGGTTTATTACTTTTGGGTTAGCCAGTTTGGGCTAGACTATTCTATATCTTAATAGTTGTTTATCTTGAGTTTACATTCATTGGTTTTCTCGATGTTGTGTCACTAGGGTGCGGGTTAAGGCAGGTCACGGTCGGGTTGGTCGTTGACAAAAGTGGTATCGAGCGATTAATCCTCGGAAAGAGTCTGAGCCGTACCTAGTAGAGTCTTGATTATCGGTGTGTTGTGCACCACATCTATAATCAGGAGGCTGCAGGATATTTAGGATTGGTTCCAATTCTTTCACTCTAAGATCGTGCAATAGAGCTGTGCTATAGGTTGAATTTCCTCGGCGTATTTTTCTGTATCGATTATGTCTCCGCGCAAGCAACGCGGCCCGGAAGGGCAAGCGGCGATGAGAACTACGGTAGGGCAGAGGTCACGAGCGCGAGCCGGTCCTTACGAGCGAGTGTTTGGACGGCGAGTTCTCACGACGTCGCCAACCCAGATCGGAGGCGGCGGCTGAGACGCGATACACGAGCCTCGATCCAGCGGCCGAGGCGGAGGTATGGGCTACTGAGAATAGCCGATTCTTGGCGAGATCGTGGCGAGAGGGAGGATAGGTTGGAGCAGCGATTCATTGCGCGTAGATTCAGCCAGCTGCTAGCGAGGCCGAGAGACTTTTGAGTTCGGCCACCGAGTTTTATGGGTGAGGCACGAGGATGATCCGCGAGTTTATCAAGCGATTCTGCAGAGGATCGTAGGGTGATCGGGGCCGGAGACCGAGTCGGTGGTATTAGGTTCGCGACGGTGCGGGACACTGCGATTGGTAGTATGATTCGTGGGAAGCGTCGGGAGCATGCGCATCCAGTGTTTGGGGCGAGTTCTCGAGCGTTACTTGGCCATTTCTTGCCACCGCGGATGAGAGGGCTCGGGCGATAGATTTTTGTGGCCCGAGGCAGAATGGGCGGACGGTCGGGAATACAACGTGGAGTTTGATTCATTGGCTAGGTATGTGCCGCGTTGGTAGCGAACATGGAGGGCGGTGCACCGCTATGTCACGAGACTCGATGATCACTTGGCGAGAGTTGCTCGGGGTGGCTCTCGGTAGGGCATGGACATTGCCGCGTGCGAGCACATGCTCGGGTGTGAGAACGCGGTAAGCGGATCGGCAGTATCGAGAAGAGGCGGGGCGAGGTCCTCTGGTAGTTTTAAGGGTAGACAACCCGACAAACCGATTTGCACCACGGCGGTCAGGCGCTCCTCCACCATCTTCGGGGCGTCTGAGTATTCGGGAAGCGGGGCGGGGTTCGAGGCCGGGTTTCGGAGGACGAGTTCGGTCGGATGAGGCCACCTATGCCTCGGTGTGGTCGATGTGGTGATTGCCATTATAGAGTGTCGTGTTCCTCCAGGAGCTTATTCTTGCGGCCCGGGGGCCATTTGAGAGAGATTGTCCGTCAGTGGCGGGAATATGATGGCTCGGTAAGCGGTCGATGGTGGATCTTCATCGTCGATGGCGTCGCCCGGAGGCGGTATTCCGCGACGAGCGAGCGCGGCGAAGTCGTGGTAGAGGTTCGATTCAGTCCTCGAACCGCATTTATGCTATGTCCGGCCGCCCGGGACCGGGGCGTCACGATGTCGTCCGCAGTGCATTGTTGGTTTCTTCTTTGTGATGTTTATGCTTTGATAGATCCGAGTTCTACCACTGTCCTATATATCTCATCATATTCTTTGGTAGAATAGGGATAGAGCGAGTCCATAGAATCCTTTGAGGTGGCTACGCCGATCGGTGCCGGTGTTAGGCGGCGGGTATATAAGGCTTGCCCGGTGACTATAGATGGTCGTCGGACTCTAGTGACTTGATAGAGTTGGACATGGCGGACCCGATGTGATTATGGGTATGGATTGGCTATCGTCTTGCTATGCCAATGTGGGCTGAGAGAGGTTAGTTCGGTTCGGTTTCTGGTGGCCGGTTGCTCAGTGGAAGGGAATCTTGCATCGCCGAGGGTAGGTTTATTTCTTACCTCAAGGCTAGGAAGATGGTGCGGAAGGGTATATTTACCATTTGGTTGGGTATTAAATCACGGTGAGATCTAGGACCTTGATCGGTCCGGTGGTTAGAGAGTTTCAGACGTTTTCCCAGACGAGCTTAGGGTATCCTCACGAGAGGAGATTGAGTTTTGCATCGATTTGGCACGGACACTCGGCCGATATCTATCGCCATCTGAGGATGCTTTGCCGAGTTGAAGAATTGAAGGACGGTGAAAGATTTCTTTGGAAAAAGGCTTTATCGGGCCAAGTGTTTCTCCACAGGAGCAGGTGTTATTTGTAAGAAAAGAAAGATGGGGCCTGCGTATGTGTATTGATTCTGAGCGGTGAACAAGGTAACTATCAAGAATAGATATCCTCCCGGGATTAATGATTTGTTTGACGATTGCGAAGTGCGAGATGTTTTCCAAGATAGACTGCGTTCTAGTTATCATCAGTGCGAGTTAGAGAGCGGATATCCGAAAGCGCATTCGGGACCGGTATGGGCACTATGAGTTCGGTGATGTCTTCCGGGTTGACCAACGCTCGGTGGTATTCATGGATTTGATGAATAGGGTGTTGAGCCATTCTTGGATATGTTCGTTATAGTTTTCATCGATGATATCTTGGTGTATTCGCGCCTGAGCGAGAGCATCTGGTCATTTGAGGCGGTGTTAGGAGTCCTCGAGGACCGACTGATTGTATGCCAAGTTCTCGAAATGCGAGTTTTGGTGGCTTGATGGCTTTCTTAGGACATGTTATCGGAGCCGATAGTATTGGGTTGATACAAAAGGTGAGCGATCAAGACTTGGCCTAGACCAGCTACCAAGCAGTGCGACTTTGGGCCTTGCGAGTTATTATCGAGGTTTGTGGAGAAGTTTGCTTCTATTTGGCACCTTTGACTAAAGCGACTCGGAAGCGGCTATGTTCGGTGGAGCGGATACTTGCGAGAAAGTTTCCGATTGCTAAAGGAGAAGTTGACGGCCGCCCGTTCTTACTCTTCCGGAGGTTTAGATGGATATGTGGTTTATTGTGGCCAGCGTCGGTGTCGGGCTTGGAGTGCGTCTTGATGCGGCACGGCAAGGTTATAACTTATGCATCCAGCGGCTTAGGAAACATGAGAAGGACTATCACACATGACTTGGAGGTGGCGTGATGATTCGTGCCTTGAAGATGCGGAGACATTATTTATATGGAGTTCATGTGGACATTTACAGAACCACAAGAGTCTCGGTACATCTTCACGGAGGAGAGTGAACTTGCGGCGAGCGGTGGTTGGAGCTACTTAAGGATTACGATGTTGATATTACGTACCACCGGGGAAGGCGATGTAGTTGCAGATGCCGCTAGTCGCGGTCGATGGGTAGTCTATCGATGTTGAGGAGAGAAAGGGATATGGTCGAGAGTTACACGGATAGCAAGCCTTGGGGTTCGTTTGGTTGAGTCCGTTAATGCGATTCGGGTTGAGAAGTCGCGAGTCTTCCATCGTCGAGGAGGTGAAGAGGCGGCAGTATGAGGATCCGATTTTGGTGCGATGCAGAGATCACGACTCTCGGGAAGAGAAGAGTCTATTTGAGTAGCCCGGATGGGGTGCTAAGATTCGAGGCGGTTGTGTGTTCCGATGTAGCGGGACCGTCGGCGAGATTGCGGGGAGGCTGCGGTGCTCGTTATTCGATTCATCCGGTCGACTAAGATGTACCATGACCTCAGTGCGTGTATTGGTGGGATGGTTTGAAGAGGGGCGTGGCGGTTTGTTGCCCAGTGTCCTAATTGTCGGCGAGTTAGGTTGAGCACGAAGCGGTGGGCTATTACGGTATTGATATTCCGATGTGGAAGTGGGAGGTGGTCAACATGGACTTTATTACGAGGTTACCTCGCACCCGGAGGAGACATGATTCCATTTGGGTTATTGTTGTGGTGTGAAATCAGCCCACTTTCTTCGATCGGGGCAGCGTTTTGTGAGACTATGCGATTATATATTAGAGAGATTGTGAGATTGCGAGTCGGTGTCGATTATATCAGATAGAGAGCCCGATTCACGGCTAACACGGAGGTCTTTCGAAGGATTAGGGACACGGTGAGTCTCAAATGCGGCGTTTCATCCTCGAGCGGACGGACGGGCGGCGCACTATCGAACGCGAGGATATCTGCGGGCTTGTGTTATTGATTTCGAGGTAGCTGGGAGGATCATTTACCTCTTGTGGAGTTTGCTTATAACAACGGCTACCATTCTAGTGTTCGGATGGCGCCTTATGAGGCCTTATACGGGAGGAAGTGCAGTCACCGATAGGTTGGTTTGAAGTGGGAGAAGTGCGATTAATCGGGCGGTTGGTTGTGACGATGGATAAGGTGAAGCTTATCGAGGCGGTTATTAGCAGCCAGTCGGCGAAATCATATGCGGATCATCGTCGACACTTAGAGTTTGAGGTTAATGATTGGGTCTTTCTGAAAGTGTCACCCATGAAGGGTGTGATGAGATTTGGGAGGAAAGGGAAACTCAGCCCAAGGTACATTGGGCCGTATCAGATTGTCCGAAGAGTGGGCAAGGTTGCCTATGAGTTGGATCTGCCGTCCGATCTTGTGGCGGTACTGTTGACACCCAATTTTGACCCTCCCGTCCAGCCATTAACCATAAAATTACACTAATTTTCAACAATAATTTTAATAATTTTAAAATAATAAAATGCAGCAATAATACATGCATAAATAAGTAATTTAATAATAGCGCCGCATTCTAAAATATTAAGCATTAATTAAATGACACGCCCGCATTTATTATAAAGCACCTAAGTAATTTAATCACATTTGTTAATTTAAGTTATCACTAATTAATTAATACACTTGCCTAGAATTAATTAGCTAATTAATTAACTAGCCTAAAACTAATTAAACTCCTAGAATTAAATAACCTATTTCTACCCATTGAACCGTGACGCGTGGCTGAATCCGTCGACCGCACTGCGGTGCCACGCCTTTCCCTTTATTCGACCCAATACCGGCTTAACTTATCAGCCCTATCCGTTCCGCTTGCCCATCGATCTCCTCAAAAACTAAAGCGACGCTTTAAACGCACCTAACCTAAACCACGGAAATCGATCGTCGCGCTCGCCTCTTCCTCCCTCCCATCGCAACACCAGCGGCCGAGATTCTCGTGGAGAATCAGAGCTTTCCTTACCCACGCACCTAGCGACTTTCCTTACCCATGCACGCGTCAGCGATACCTTACCATATAAACACCTAATCGCACCAAATCTCCTTAAAATCGCTCTAAAATCAGCACCCAAATCGCACAGAATCAGCCCTTACTACTTACCTAATTGGGAACCGACATTGAGGCTATATAAACCCATCTCCATGCACTCGAAAAGGCATTCGAAAAATAGGGGATTCAGAAAAGGGCAGGATACCCATAGCATCGAAACAGAGCTGAGTCGGGGGGATTTCATTGAGAGATTCTGGAATTCAGAGAATAAATAAATAGAGGGAATAAAAAAACGATGGTGCAATTGATTCATTGAAGCGAGAGAGGAATCGTGCTCTTTGGGCTATATAAAGAGACCCGTGATCGAAGAAGCGAGAAGGGCATCGAGCTATTCTGAGTAAGAACACAATCTTAATAGTCAACCATTCTCGCAAAAACCCTTCCTTTTCCCTTTGCATTAGCTTGACCTTAGAAGCGGACCGACGACTTGATACGCTGCCCCGGTTCGCTGCCCGGAGAAGGTAAAACTCGTCTCCTTTCGTATTCTCGTTCGATTTGTATTTTATGATATATATGTTGGTTAACTATGTTGGTTTGATTTTTTTTGAATTATTCGAGTTTTGTTGATAGCCATTACCTGCGTCTGGATCTGTCAGTTTAACACGCTTAGCTACGAAGTCAGTGCTAGGTATTTCTGTGTTCGACATAAGCTAAGTGTGTTAGTTTGTATCGGGTCGTAATTAGTTAGTCTGGGGTGGAAATATGGAATGTCTTCCCTTTAAACTATTGTCCGAAACTTGCAAGCTTGGATAGTCAATTTGTAATTATGGACCATATTATAGACGAATCAAACCAATCTAAAATATGTCTATCGAGGTTCATCTAGCCTTAGGTGATATTGAATCAATGTGATACTTGCTCTGTTTGCTTTCTAGCATGATCTAGGTACTCTTTGTGAGGCGCCTTAAAGTTATATTGCCAATATATGTACTTGATTCGCACATCGTTATCAACGCTTTAAGAGAAAATCATGAGTCCCTACGTGAACAAAGGCCTGACATAGTTAAATTTTGCTACGTGTTGGTAGTTAAGCACTTAAGTGTTATTTGGGATGGTCTATCGATTGTTAAGGTTTTAGCATGCTTATTAAATCAATCCATTAGTTTCTAAGTGAACACTTCTATGCGTTGAAAATCGAGCTATGAAAAGGCGTGTATGTTTCTATTCCATCTCGAAAATGCCTATCTCATGTCTTTTCCAAAAGTTTGGAAATATCATGTTCTCATCCATCTCTATTTTAAGCTATCCTACAACCTCTGCATATTTGCAATTCCCCTGTTTGGACGAACATTCGCTTTGCTTGCCTAAGCGTCGGCTGTGTCTGATCGATTACAAACAACATTTACTACTTAATACATGTTGAAAGGGAATTGCGATCTACCCTCTGACGTCGTCTGATTGTAATACTCATACCTATCGCGATCTAAGCATGCCAATCTCACTATATTTTCGTTGACTGTTGGCTCTTTGGCTGGCTATTGCAGCAGTTGGTTTTAGTCTTTTACTGATTTATGTATCCTTATGCGCTGGTATGGATCATGTGTGTCGATCTTTTCTATGATTCAAATAGTTGGGATATATACTAATTTTTATCTTCTCTTATTTTTGCATGAAACGCATCGGAGCAATCAAGAGTCTCATGGCTGAGACTCCTCGTAGTAAACATGAAAGCCCACATCTATGTGCATCTATGTTTGTGCCAGAAATTCCAAGCCGCCGGCGAAAAGACGCCGCCTTTCCTTCGAGTCATCTTCTTTTTCCTACCCCGCCCCGTTTATTTATTGTAATTAATTGTCTAACATTACGTCATTAGTAGAACTCTTAGAATGCCAAACCTTAAGTCAATAGGTTAGAAAGTAGTTGATTAACAATTTGTTTTCCTTTCGAATTAAATACTTTAGACAATTTAAGCTACATTAAACCACCTAATAATCTTAACTTGCACAATTAATCATATGTAGCTATGATATTATTTTCAAGATTTCTAACCCATTTGCTATAGCACCCATATAGAAATCTTATTTTTTATATATTAAGAAAACCCCCTTAAGCATGTGTTATACTAATCAAGGCAGGCAAATGTGTACATTTAGTCAAATGATCTATTTTGCATTATATATTATTTAAGGCATGCTTTAAACTTTACACGCATTTTATAGCACTAATCTTATTAATCTTTTGCCAAAAAATACTTTCTATTAAAATATCTTTCAAACATGCATTTTCAATAGCATAATAATTACCCTAGGTTTGGCGGGACAACATGAGTTAAGCGGATCTTAGAGGGTGCCTAACCCTTCCTCTAGATTAATAAAGAACCGCACGAGAATCTCACGAAGTTTAGCGGACCGTAAAATGGAGTTAATGTTTTACTTTAAACTAGTTAAACATTTAGGTGTCCTAATTCACCCAAATTAATTAGGTGGCGACTCATGAACCATAGCATTCTAGCAACCCTTTAGCATTTTAGCACCCTTTTAAACTTTAGCATCTTTTGCAATTTTAGCATCCTTTTAGCACTTCTAATATGTTAGCACCCCTTTTAGCATTTTTAAAACTTTAAGCATTTTTGAACTATTTAGCATTTTATTTTATTTTTCTAACCTTTCCTTTTATTTGAGCAGGAGTCTAGAAAATAAATGCCGCGGCCGAAAATGGGCGCGACAGGTACATCCAGTTTTTCACGTGTCTATGTTACGGAAATGCGTTGGAGATCCGTCTAGAGTGCACCCGATTCAGGATATCCAAGTGACAGAGGAGTTGTCGTATGAGGAGAGTCCCATAGCGATACTCGATCGTCAAGTTAGATGACTCCGGACGAAGGAGGTGGCCTGTCGAGTTTTATGGCGGAGCGAGCAGAGGAGATGACGTGGGAAGCGGAGGATGATATGATGAAGAAATACCCACACTTATTCCCTATACCTCCAGGTAACCCCCCTTTCCTACTGATTGGTGTTAATTTAGTTGATTATGCTTGAGTAATGTTGTGGCTCGGGGAGCATTCTTATTTGCAAAGGAATAGTTAAGAAGATATGTTTATATTGTGTTTTGTGTAAGGCTAGAAGGAACATTCGGGACGAATGTTTCTAAGGGGGGGAGAATGTTATACCAGTGGTTGGGCCGTGCGTGTGGCGTGCGAGAAGTAGAAACACGTTCGGGGCCTCAGGCCATGGCGCCGGAGCGGCGCATGGCGCTTGAGTGAAGTGCGGTGGTGGCTGAAGTTCCAGCCATGGCCTGAAAGATCCGTCAAGTCGCCCGAGGAGCCATGGCCGGAAGCGCCGCGCCGAGCGGAAAATTTGGGCGGAAAAACTTAGAAAATCTGGTTTTTGTTTTAAAAGAGGCCATGAGAGGGTGACAATTGTCCCCATCGATTTTGAATCATGCAATATAATTGACGAGCTTGATCACTTTTTCATCTTTCATCTTTACTCTCTCTCTCTCTCTCCAAGCTTGAGCTCCCCTCTCTAAAACCTCGAAGTGTTCTAGCCTAAGAAAATCTGAAAAGTTAAAGCGAAGGAAGCTTGTGACTAGCTTAGAAGTGCTATTGTGGTGGTGTTCTTGGAGAAAAAGGCTAGCAAGGTGTTGGAATAAGTTTGGCTAAAACTTAAGGTAACATTTCTTCTCTTGTAGTTGGTTTTGGGTGTTGCATGTTTAATAGGAAGAACTTGTAGTTGGAAAAATGCACTTAGAGTAGTTAATGTAAGAAATGGGGTGTGATTATGAAAGAATTGGTTAGGGGATTTTATGAGCATGTTGTTGCCTAAATACTACATTAGACTTGTTGGGTTAGTTGTTGTAACTTGTGGGGCTGAATTTTTACACACCAAAGTTTAGGTGTGTAATCCACTTGGTGTTGGTTGGTTGTTGAGCCTTAAACATGGCATTTGAGCGTTAAAAATCGACCTTGGAAAAGGTGGCAAGTATGTAGAAACAAAGGAAACGCTGCCCAATTTTCCGTAGGAAATTGGTGACTTTAACTTGGAAAAATTCTGCATTGTAATTAGAGCTTGATAAACGTATTGTGGTCATTTTAGGTTGACATACTACGTGCGGTAAATTGGACTTAGCTTGTGGATTGACCAGAAGAGGTATGTGGAGCTTTCTATCTCTTGAGCATGATTAGTTGTACTGTAGTACGGTGAGCGTCAAGATTTGGAAATCTTCGTTTGTTATAAGTATTTGATACTTGCCGTTTTAAAGAAAAGTATAAAAATCCCTTGGACTTAGGGAATGTGTTTTACTATTGTTTAACTCTAATGTATGGCTTTATGGGGAGTTGGTTATATTAGTTTGTGAAAGTTTAATGGGAAAGGTTTTGATGATTTGAACTTGTGGAAGGAAAATGGTTCTAAGGCATGAATTGCCTAAGGTTTTACAAGAAATGAAGTCACTTAATTTAGAAGCTTGAGATAGTTTTAAAAGGAAATGTGACTTGTTTGAAAAGAAATCGTAACTTGATACTATGGTGATTAGTATCTTGGGATTTTGGTATAAAAAAAGAGTTATTTTCTTAAAAGATTAGAGGTACATGATACTTGGGTTAAATTCCCGGATTTTTATTAAAAGACATGATCGTGCCTTAGGTATACTAAAATGAGAGGATGTATTAATACTATTAATAAGAAGTTAGGTGATTCTTAACTTGCTTAAGTTATGATAGGCCGGTAGTGCTTATGTTGTGACGTGATAAATTTGGTAGTGCTTATGTTATGTTTAATAGCCGGATGAGTTATGTTATATATATTCATATTGTTACGGGTAAACCCCGGGTTATTATTTATGCCATGGATTTGCTACCCATGATGCGAGTGCGGCGCTTGTACTCATGCGGATCTGGACCATAGGATCCATGCGGGTGAAATAGTCCCATGCGAGTACGCGATGGTACTCATGCGGATCCACAGGATCCATGCGGGTGAAATAGTCCGTGCGGGTGAAGCGATCCCGTAGCGAGGCGGATGACCTCATGCGGGTCCACGGGACCTATGCGGGTGAAATAGTCCCGGGAGTAGGATTGCTTAATGATACTACAGGCGAGGTACCTGTTTTGATCATGAGCCTCCTATTTTTATGCTATAAAATGTATACTTGTTACTCATTATTAGTAAGGCACGGTCTGACATAATTTGGTTTTATCTATAACTTGGTGTATTTTGGACTTATGATATTACTACGGTATTTTCGATTTACATACTTGGTACGTTGTGTCGACCCCGCCCTTCGGGGCTGCGTTCATCTGCGAGTAAGAAGCGGTGGTAGATCCTCATTCCTAGGATCTTGTACTCAGGTGTCAGGAGCTCCATTTCTTCGGAGGCTCGACTTTTGGTATGGTTCTCCCTGGAGTCGTTGATATTTTGTACATTCAGGGGCATGACGGGGCCCTGTTCCGTCATAGTGTTATTCATTCTTAGAGGCCTGTAGTCTTGTCAGAACTTGGTTCGTTAAGGATGTAACTGTTCGGTTTATGTACTTTTGGGTTAGCCATTTTGGGCTAGACTATTCTATATCTTAATGGTTGTTTATCTTGGGTTTACATTCCGCTGGTTTTCTCTGATGTTGTGTCACTAGGGTGCCCGGGTTAAGGCACCGGTCACGGGTCCGGGTTCGGGTCGTGACAACCGCGGTGCCCAGAGGCAAGACCACGGTGCCAAAACAGCAGAAACCCGCAGGACTATCAGCACCGGGGTGCATTCAGACAGAATTGCGGTGCCATTTATTCAGAGAGCTGCATGAGTTTTGGAATCGCTGTGCTGACCTGCAGAACCGCGGTGCCAGTACATAATTTTTTAGTTCCGAGTTGGAATTGACCAAGGGCAATAGGGTCCCTAGGGCACAAAATTGATACCTATTTAAAGCCATAGGGATCAATTTTTAGGAGGGGAGTCAATTCTTGAACACAAGACACTTGGAGCAACAATTGGAGACTTTAATCTTCGTAATTTTCTATCTTTAGTTTTTATTTCAGTTTTATGTTGGATATTGTGTTAGTTCGTAGCATGTCTGTGGCTAGGAACTAAACACTTAATTAGGGCTTTCCTTATGATTTACTTGAACCTTTATTCATGATTTGATGCAATAGTTTGATTACTTCTTCAGTTGTTAAGATCTATTCAATAATTGATGTGAATGCTTGATAGTTAATTGATCACTAAATATCATAACATATATGATTTCGAATCAACAATCGAGAGGAGAGATTTGGATATGCTGTAGTTGAATAGACATAGGTTAAAATCGTGGACGACAGTACCCCGATACTTGTGTAGTTTTATAGGTTACTGTTCTTAATCCTCCTATGTGGTAAATCCTATAATAGAAATATAGAAGGGTTCTGCACTGGGGTTGAGTGATTAAATATCCTAACCGGAATATAAGACAGTCTAGTTAACCGCTATCTTAACATAGAAGAAGAATCATTCTAAAACGCATTAAGGATTGAATAAAGTGGATAGTTGATGATTTTGGAAGCCCTAATTCCTTCATAATCTGAATACAACCTAATTAGTTTACTTATTTCTTGCAATCATTCTAGTAGTTAAATAAAAATCCCAATCAATATTCGTTCGCCAAATAGATAACATAAAATAGATGCTCGGTACTTAGAAACCAGTCTCTGTGGACGATATTCGGTCTTAAAGACTATATTACTTGAGACGATACGTACACTTGTGTTTTGCGCATGTGGAAATTGCCTAACACTAAACAAAGTACACTAAAGGCTATAAATCAATAATACGCCTATTAGTAATATAGGCTAGGAGGACCTACAATAATGCCACTATAACTACCGGTGTGTAAGCGTAGTAGGACTACGCTCGACTACCTACTTCCCTTATACCCTAATTTGTGTCCTCCGCAATCCCCATATCTAAGGTCACGTCCTCAGTAAGTTACACCTGCGCCATATCCCATCTAATCACCTCTCCCAATACTTCTTCAGTCTACCTCTACCCCTCCTGAACCCGTCCATAGCCAACCTCTCACACCTCCGCACCGGGACATTTGTGTCTTTCCTCTACACATGCCCAAACCATCTCAGCCTATCTTTCCATATTTTATCCTCCACCGAGGCCACTCCCACTCTATCCCGGATATCATCATTTTTAATCATATTCCTTCTTGTATTTCCGCACATCCATCGCAGCATCCTTATCTCCGTAACTTTCATATTGTGCGAAGTCTTGACTGGTTAACACTCCGCTTCATACAATATAGTAGGTCTAACCACCGCCCTATAGAACTTGCCTTTAATTTTTGGTGGCACATTTTTGTCTCATAAGACTCCAGATGTGAGCCTCTATTTCATCCACCATGCCCCAATACGATGTGTGGCATCGTCATCAATCTCTCTATTCCCTTGGATAATAGACCTGAGGTACTTGAAGCTTCCTTTCTTTGGAATGACCTGAGTACCAAGCCTCACCTCCACGTATGTACCGTTGTCTTAGCTCTATTATATATATCCTTGATAGCCCTAGTGTACGCCACATGTATACCTCTAGCCTCCAAACATCTCCATAGAACCTCCCTAGAGACTGTGTCGTATGCCTTCTCGAGGTCGATGGAAACCATATGTAAGTCTTTATTCCTCTCCATATACTGCTCCACCAACCTCCTAATAAGATAATGACTTATGTAGTCGAACGCCTCGGCATGAATCCAAATTGATTCTCTGAAATAGACACACCTCTTCTCACCATCCACGATTCTTTCCCTAACTTTCATAGTGTGACTTAGGAGCTTGATACCCCTATAGTTATTCCAACTCTGAATATCACCTTTGTTCTTGTACAGAGGAATTATTGTACTCCACCTCCATCATTAGTCATCATCACACAATTATAATCGTGAACTGATACCTTTCCTATTGGGTGTGTGAATAAAGTCCCATATCGGTAACTGAAAATATTAGGAGCCAATATATAAGGTGGAAGAATCTCTTAATGGTGTGAGACCTTTTGAAAATAACTGTGTGGGCTTAGCTCAAAGCGGACAATATGACACCATATTAAGAATATTGGAGGGCTGATTGAGCTCAACAACTAGTATCAGAGACCAGGTTCGGCGGAATGAGTAATGTTGGTGGCCTGGTCACACAAAGGAAGGTAATCCCGCAATGATTCATAGAGTGTTCCGGGAATACTTTTAAGTGTTGGTGAAGCGTACCAAACCCACCCACTGCCCTTGGGTTTGTCATATAAAAGCGAGGCATAGAAATAGATCCTGAAAAGATACGAGCAATCAAATAAATATCACCACCGGCTACAATCAAAGAAAGAACTACCAAAAAAGCTTCCTGGGCAAGATACATAGTGAATCTCGAAACACAAAACTTAGTTCGAGGGGGAGATTGTTGGGTGCGTGAACAAAGTCCCACATCTATAACTGAAAAGATTGGAAGACCTTTTAGGAAAATCATGCGGACTTGGCTGAAAACAGACAATATCACATCATGTTAAAAAGTATCTACGAGTTTAATGGGCCCAACACCCCCCACTACCTTTTAGATTGCTTTATCAAATAAAACAGATTTTACTAAATTGTGTGAATTAATATTTTTCTAATATTTAATTATTATCTTATCATTTTTGTTACACCCCGTAAGTCCAGGACATTTTTAAGAGAATGTACGTAAGAAACACAAGACTTGAAATTGGTACGAAAGGAAGAATTGTTTTTCCGACGGAAAAACTTCCGAACGTCAGAAAGGAGAAATGTTCGTTGGTGAGAATTAGATTCTCAAAATGCATTAATTGAAGAGTATGAAACTTATTATCATTATGGAAATTTATTTTTACGGAATTGGTCACGTGGGGCCCACCCGAGGAATTTTACGTTTTGTGGGACCCACGAGGGTTACGGAATTTTATGGACGAATGGGAGGGCGACACGTGGCACCCCCACATTGGTCTTGGACGAAATTGAAGCAAGGGTAAAATGGTCATTTGACCAATGTATAGATGACAAAGTCTTGCTAATTAAGAGCTTGATATTGTTGACTAAGTCGAGGCGGCCACTTGGCTTGATCTCTTCCCTCCAAACTTTACAAGTGTTATAATCTAGACCCTCCAATGTATTATATAAGCACACTAGTAGCAAGACTTGTCTTCCAACACTTAGAAAAAATTAGAGAACCTTGAAGAGCTAGAGGGAGCTCTCGGCTATGTCCATTTAGCCCTGAAAAATTTGTAATTTTGTTCCATTATTCACAATACTTTAACCCAAGGTCCTAAGGGTATTGTAAGAATATCTCAATAGAAAGATCCGGAAAAACCGCATTTTTACGTTAGTCAAGGCGAAAACCCAGTGTTCTTCACTTTGAAGTTGGAAATAGAAGAGGAGTTTTTCAGCTTAAGGGTTGCAAATAGCGGATTGGAACGTCAAGAAAAGGAGTTGGAGTTGCTAAGGATCGACTTAGGGTTTTGGATCATTTTGAGCTTAAGGAGGTAATAATCTCCGTCTTGCTATTAAAATTCAAGATTTCATGTTGTAGTAGTTAGAAATGATCATGTGGATTATATTATGAAGAATGATATGTGTTATGGAATATTTGGATGGAATCCGAAAAGTTGCATGATTTAGCCTTTAAGATTTCAATTCAATTGGATTATTAGTTTAATCGTCACATGTTATATAAAGAAGGAATTATAATTGTTAAGTTTTTTATGACTATATAACATGTTAGGCCTAAGAAGTTGGATTGAAAAAGATTGGAAAAGGACTTTGTGTTGTTGTATATGTTTAGCCAAGAATGACTTTAAATATGGAACTAGTTTCGTATTAATTTGTGGGGCGGAATTTTACACATCCTGTTAAGGCGTGTAATCCCCTTTGGTTAGCTGAATTGTTGGGCCTTAAATGTGGCGTGTTTGGTTATTGAATTCGGCCTTGAAAAAGGTGGCAAAGTATGTAGAAACAAAGGAAGTGCTGTCTGATTTTCCGTAGAATTTAGTGACTTTGCACTTAGAATATTCTACGTTCGAAGCAAGAGGTTAATGAACGTATTATGACCATTATAGGTTGAAGTACTAAGTATAGCGTATTCTACTTGAAGGATGGAATAGCTATCAAGGTTGAAGTACTTTGGAGCATTTTGCTATTTCTCTATAATCGTCGCGAGGTATGTGAACCTCTTCCTTATTTTGACATGATTCTATGTATGGAATATACATGTAGTACTATTTCATGATTCCTTCTACTCTTAGAAGTTAAGAGGTATGTATGTTGATTTACTCTACGTAAAGGTTATGTCTAAGTTATCCTAAGTTCTTACCAAGTCTTATGGGGGATGTTGGTAAGAGTCGTTAGGAGGTATTTGGAGCCAAGTTGACTTGGCTAAGATTCTGACAAATGAGAATAAGAATCAGACAAGCCAACTGCGGCGTTAATAAAGGAAAATGTAATGACAATCAATTAAGTTAAAATGAGTAGAATTCTCCATCTGCATAGAAGCTAAGATAAGACAAAATTGTATTACATTTTCTAGATCATGGCTACTCGATTAAGATCGTTATAAATAAGTATAGCTTATTCACAACGCACCAAAGTATATGTTACTTAATTTATAAGAATTTACGTATGAAGTTTTAAGACTATGAGCCTAATTTTTTTAAAAGGTTAAGGGACTTTATTTTTCAAGTTATGGGGCTTGATTCTTAAAGGAAGAAATGAATTGATTTAAAAGTATAGAATACTTGATTTGGAAAGTATTGATTTCTTGCCATTTTAAAGTTAAGAAACTTGTTTTCTTAAAAGTTAAGAGACTTGAAGTATTTTGAAAGCTATGTGATTTGAATTGAAAGTATAAGTTTCTTGGTCATAAAAGGAATGAATTTGTCTAAGACATAAAGAGTTATAACGACTTTATGGGAAGTTGGTTATAACAACTTTATGGAAGATTAAAAGAATGGTTTTCTTCAGTAATGTAAGCAAAGAAATGATTTGAAATAAAGAAGGGCAAATTGTTTTAAAGGTACCAATTGCTTAAGGTTTTAAAGAAAGAAGTCACTTGATTTAGAAGTCTATAAATGTATTTCTAAAAAGTATTGTGACTTGTCGTGAAAAGTAGATATGACTTGATACTACGGTTATTAGTATCTTGGAAGTTTTATTTGAAAGAGAATCATTTTTAAAGGAGTAGAGGCACGTAGTACGTTGGGTTAAATTCCCGGATTTTATAATGACATGTTAGTGTCTTAAGTAAACAAAAATGAGAGTGTATATGAACAAGCTAATAAGAAGTTAGGGGATTTCTTAACTTGCTTATGTAATGTATGATAAGCCGGTGGTGCTTATGTTATGTATGGTAAGCCGGTGGTGCTTATGTTATGTATGATAAGTCGGTAATGCTTATGTTATGTATGATACGCCGGTAGGACTTATGTTATGTATGATGGCCGGTTGAGTTAGGGTAAGAGTATAAATGAGGGGTAAACCCCCAAGACGTTATACCACCTTCTCCAGGGTAAGAGTATAAATGAGGGGTAAACCCCCAAGACGTTATACCACCTGCTTCAGGGTAAGAGTATAAATGAGGGGTAAACCCCCAAGACGTTATATCACCTGTTCCGTGGATTTGCTACACATGATGCGAGGAATACCTCATGCGAGTCCTTATGGGCTTATGCGGGTGAAATAGTCCTATGCGGGCGGGTACAGCCTATGCGAGGAATATCTCATGCGGGTCCACAGGACCTATGTGGGTGAAATAGTCCCAGGAGTAGGATTGTTTATCGATACTACGGGCGAGGGACCCTGTTTTGATCATGAGCCTCCTATTTTTATGCAGTATACCTTTATGGGCAGACTTATGTGATTTTATCGCGTCCCAGATTGGGCCGGGCAGTATACCTTTATGGGCAGACTTATGTGACTCTATCGCGTCCCAGATTGGGCCGACAGTATAGGCGTTCCTCCATAAAGGGGCGGATTAGGTTATGCAAGATACGTAAGTTATATGTTTATGAACTTGATGAATTTTCTTAAGTATGTACGTAAGAATTTGACTATACTCTTATGGAAAAATGGGAAAAGATAATAAGGTACGATTAAGTTCACGAGATGGAAATGACACGGTAGGATCTGGTATTTACCCTTTCTTTATACTTGCCCTGTCATTCTTTTGTATGATTATGATTTGTTCTTGTACCTTATTTTCCGTTCCATATTAAATTTTTGTTATGCGACCCGCCCGAAGCTGCGTTAAATGTCCGAGTTTAGGTACGATTGTGGATCCGCGAGCTTAGGATCTGGTTGGCATTTTGAGATGACTCGATGTTAGGAGTTGTCATGGCTATGTATATTCGAAGTGCGGCGGGGCCTTGTCCCATCAGTAGTATTTGTTCAAATCTTAGAAGTGCATGTATTCATCCGTAAATTTGGGTGGCTAGAGTTGTTTTACATTGTTAAGCAGTGTAGACCACTTATGGGTAATTTTTATGTTATGGCGACCTTATCGGCTTGGCCTTGTTTTAAAAAAGAAGAAGTGTTATTTATCTTCATGATTTATTATGTTGTATGATTAGAAGGGTGCGGGTAGGGCACCGATCGCGGCCGAAGTCGGGTCGTGACAAAAGTGGTATCAGCGATTACTCCTCGGAAAGTGTCTGGGCCGTGTCTAGTAGAGTCTTGATTATCGGTGTGTTGTGCACATCTATAATCGGAGGCTGCATGACATTTAGGATTGGTTTCCATTCTTCTCCTCCGAGATCGTGCGATAGAGTATGGTCGTTAGGGTTGTCTCTCCCTAACGAGTTATGTTGATTGCATTACGAGAAAGCGTGATGACCGGGAAGGACTATGTGGATTGCGTATCCGGTTGGTAATGATTATAGTATAGTTGGTATTATGACATACAACTATACGGAGTTATATATGAGGGTCGGGCAGCGTGTTGCCTAGAATGAGTTTAGATTACCAAGAGTTGGTAAAGACTAACTAGATCTGGGAAGGTATGGAGCGATTAATGAATTCGCCAAGGTCTTATGTTTTATTTTGAGATAATTGGGAAGGATGAGGTACATGCGATAGAGGCGATGAACCCTTAAGAAGTCATGTTAAGAAACTTAATGGAATACCATGTTAATATATTAAGCTACGTGGTAGGCTTAAGAGAATTATGCGGATGAGGTCCGTATAGAGTAAGTAATGGTTGTTGTGATCAAGGCGACACGATTATGGTATTATGAGAAGTTTTGTACCGTTCTTGGGGGTGGTAAGGTAGGCTTAGAGCATGGAAATTGCGAGCCTAAGAATTTTGATGACATTGAGACCTTAGATGTACAAGGTCTTCTGCAGAAAGAGAAAGATTTATTATAGACCAAGAATAAGAGTTAAGTGCGGCGGTGGGGCGGGGTGAGGACTGTACGGGTCGCCCATAGCTGAAATAGAGTGGGATCAGTTGGTAGTAGTTCGCTCGTGGCGAGTCACGGTGCAAGGCCAAGTCTAGTTAATTGTTTCTGGGTTCGTGGGCGCGTTCCCGGAACCAGTCGTGAAAGCAGAAATGGCCTTATGTTGTTTAAAGAGTGACTCCAAAAGATTGGGGCGAGAATCGGTATGGAAGTTATGTATGTATGATAGTATGAGTTGGAAATGCGGAAGAAATGCGACCAGTAAGAAAGATAACATCCAAGTGTAAAGGGATAGAGCCTGAATCCGTAAGGACCTTTCGAGGTAACTACACCCGTAAGTGTTTGGGGGTGGTAGCTGAGCGGGTATATGAGATTTGCCCGGTGATGATACAGTCGTCAGACCCTAGTAGACCTAGCAGAGGTGATTATGACAGACTTTGAGGTCATTATGAGTATGGACTAGTTGGCTTCGTGAGTGACAAGGTTGACGTTTTAGTATAAGTATGGTTATGTGGCCATGGGTGGCATATGTTGTATGAAGGGTGTAGTAAAAGGAGACTATGTCACTATCTAATTAGATTGGATTCCAAAAGAACATTCGAGGAAAAATGTTTCTAAGGGGGGAAGAATGTTACACCCCGTAAGTCCAGGACATTTTTGAGAGAATGTACGTAAGAAACACAAGACTTGAAATTGGTACGAAAGGAAGAATTGTTTTTCCGACGGAAAAACTTAGACGTCGGAAAGGAGAAATGTTCGTTGGTGAGAATTAGATTCTCAAAATGCATTAATTGAAGAGTATGGAACTTATTATCATTATGGAAATTTATTTTCACGGAATTGGTCACGTGGGGCCCACAGAAATTTTACATTTTGTGGGACCCACGAGGGTTACGGAATTTTATGAACGAATGGGAGGGCGACACGTGGCACCCCCACATTGGTCTTGGACGAAATTGAAGCAAGGGTAAAATGGTCATTTGACCAATGTATAGATGACAAAGTCTTGCTAATTAAGAGCTTGATATTGTTGACTAAGTCCAAGGGCCACTTGGCTTGATCTCTTCCCTCCAAACTTTACAAGTGTTATAATCTAGACCCTCCAATGTATTATATAAGCACACTAGTAGCAAGACTTGTCTTCCAACACTTAGAAAAATTAGAGAACCTTGAAGAGCTAGAGGGAGCTCTCGGCACATTTAGCCACAAGAAAAAATTGTAATTTTGTTCCATTATTCACAATACTTTAACCCAAGGTCCCTAAGGGTATTGTAAGGATATCTCAACAGAAAGATCCCGGAAAAACCGCATTTTTACGTTAGTCGCAAGGCGAAAACCAGTGTTCTTCAACTTTGAAGTTGGAAATAGAAAAGGAGTTTTTCACAAGCTTCAGGGTTGCAAATAAGCGGATTGGGCGTCGAAAAGGAGTTGGATTTGCTAAGGATCGACTTAGGGTTTTGGATCATTTTGAGCTTAAGGAGGTAATAATCTCCGTCTTGCTATTAAAATTCAAGATTTCATGTTGTAGTAGTTAGAAATGATCATGTGGATTATATTATGAAGAATGATATGTGTTATGGAATATTTGGATGGAATCCGAAAAGTTGCATGATTTAGCCTTTAAGATTTCAATTCAATTGGATTATTAGTTTAATCGTCACATGTTATATAAAGAAGGAATTATAATTGTTAAGTTGTTTATGACTATATAACATGTTAGGCCTAAGAAGTTGGATTGAAAAAGATTGGAAAAGGACTTTGTGTTGTTGTATATGTTTAGCCAAGAATGACTTTAAATATGGAACTAGTTTCGTATTAATTTGTGGGGCGGAATTTTACATGTCATGTTAAGGCGTGTAATCCCATTTGGTTAGCTGAATTGTTGGGCCTTAAATGTGGCGTGTTTGGTTATTGAATTCGGCCTTGAAAAAGGTGGCAAAGTATGTAGAAACAAAGGAAGTCTTTGTCAGATTTTGTAGAATTTAGTGACTTTGCACTTAGAATATTCTACGTTCGAAGCAAGAGGTTAATGAACGTATTATGACCATTATATGTTGAAGTACTAAGTATAGCGTATTCTACTTGAAGGATGGAATAGCTATCAAGGTTGAAGTACTTTGGAGCATTTTGCTATTTGTCGATAATCGTCGCGAGGTATGCGAACCTCTTCCTTATTTTGACATGATTCTATGTATGGAATATACATGTAGTACTATTTCATGATTCCTTCTACTCTTAGAAGTTAAGAGGTATGTATGTTGATTTACTCTACGTAAAGGTTATGTCTAAGTTATCCTAAGTTCTTACCAAGTCTTATGGGGGGATGTTGGTAAGAGTCGTTAGGAGGTATTTGGAGCCAAGTTGACTTGGCTAAGTTACGGCACAAATGAAAATAATGTCAGACAAGCCAACTGCGGCGTTAATAAAGGAAAATGTAATGACAATCAATTAAGTTAAAATGAGTAGAATTCTCCATCTGCATAGAAGCTAAGATAAGACAAAATTGTATTACATTTTCTAGATCATGGCTACTCGATTAAGATCGTTATAAATAAGTATAACTTACTCACAACGCACCAAAGTATATGTTACTTAATTTATAAGAATTTACGTATGAAGTTTTAAGACTATGAGCCTCAAATTTTTAAAAGGTTAAGGGACTTTATTTTTCAAGTTATGAGACTTGATTCTTAAAGGAAGAAATGAATTGATTTAAAAGTATAGAATACTTGATTTGGAAAGTATTGATTTCTTGCCATTCTAAAGTTAAGAAACTTGTTTTCTTAAAAGTTAAGAGACTTGAAGTATTTTGAAAGCTATGTGATTTGAATTGAAAGTATAAGTTTCTTGGTCATAAAAGGAATGAATTTGTCTAAGACATAAAGAGTTATAACGGCTTTATGGGAAGTTGGTTATAACAACTTTATGGAAGATTAAAAGAATGGTTTTCTTCAGTAATGTAAGCAAAGACATGATTTGAAATAAAGAAGGGCAAATTGTTTTAAAGGTACCAATTGCTTAAGGTTTTAAAGAAAGAAGTCACTTGATTTAGAAGCCTATAAATGTATTTCTAAAAAATATTGTGACTTGTCGTGAAAAGTAGATATGACTTGATACTACGGTTATTAGTATCTTGAAAGTTTTATTTGAAAGAGAATCATTTTTAAAGGAGTAGAGGCACGTAGTACGTTAGGTTAAATTTCCGGATTTTATAATGACATGTTAGTGCCTTAAGTAAACAAAAATGAGAGTGTATATGAACAAGCTAATAAGAAGTTAGGGGATTTCTTAACTTGCTTATGTAATGTATGATAAGCCGGTGGTGCTTATGTTATGTATGGTAAGCCGGTGGTGCTTATGTTATGTATGATA
This sequence comes from Przewalskia tangutica, assembly GCA_029844215.1. Lineage (NCBI taxonomy): Eukaryota > Viridiplantae > Streptophyta > Magnoliopsida > Solanales > Solanaceae > Przewalskia > Przewalskia tangutica. The sequence goes on along the minus strand of CM056730.1, from coordinate 20,914,787 downwards.
AGTCGGTAGTGCTTATGTTATGTATGATAAGCCGGTAGGGCTTATGTTATGTATGATGGCCGGTTGAGTTAGGGTAAGAGTATAAATGAAGGGTAAACCCCCAAGACGTTATACCACCTTCTCCAGGGTAAGAGTATAAATGAGGGGTAAACCAGTGACGTTATACCACCGCGGGGTAAGAGTATAAATGAGGGTAAACCACCGAGGCGTTATACCACTGTTAGTGGATTTGCTACCCATGACGCGAGGAATACCTCATGCGAGTCCTTATGGGCTTATGCGGGTGAAATAGTCCCGTGCGGTAGTCTGACTATGCGAGGAATATCTCGTGCGGGTCCACGGGACTATGCGGGTGAAATAGTCCCAGGAGTAGGATTGCTTATCGATACTACGGGCGAGGGACCCTGTTTTGATCATGAGCCTCCTATATTTATGCAGTATACCTTTATGGACAGAATTATGTGATTTTATCGCGTCCCAGATTGGGCCGGACAGTATACCTTTATGGGCAGACTTATGTGACTCTATCGCGTCCCAGATTGGGCCGACAGTATAGGCGTTCCTCCATAAAGGGGCCAGTTAGGTTATCTGAATACGTAAGTTATATGTTTATGAACTTGATGAGTTTTCTTAAGTATATGCGTAAGAATTTGACTATACTCTTATGGAAAAATAGGATAAGATAATAAGGCGATTAAGTTCACGAGATGGAAATGACACGGTAGGATCGGTATTTACCCTTTCTTTATACTTGCCCTGTCATTCTTTTGTCTGATTATGATTTATTCTTGTACCTTATTTTCCGTTCCATATTAAATTTTGTTATCGACCCCGCCGAAGTGCGTTAAATGTCCGCAGTTTAGGTACATGATTGTGGATCATGAGCTTAGGATCTGGTTCACATTTGAGATGGCTCGATGTTCGGAGTTGTCATGACTATGTATATTCGAAGTGCAGGCGAGCCTTGTCCCGTCATAGTATTTGTTCAAATCTTAGAGGTCTGTATTCATCTGTGAGCTGGACTGGCTAGAGTTGTTTTTACATTGTTAAACAGTGTAGACCCTTACGGGTAATTTTTATGTTATGACAGCCTTATCGGCTTGGCCTTGTTTTTTTTTTTTTAAAAGTGTTATTTATCTTCCGCAGTTTATTATGTTGTATGATTAGAAGGGTGCCCAGGTAGGGCACCAGTCGCGGCCCGGGATCGGGTCGTGACAATTTTTAATTTATTAGAATTAGACTTTAAATAAATATAAACCAAACTTCAAAAAAAATGATATTAATTATCTAGTTTATTTAAAGGCAATAAATATCTCAGACATCCAAATTGAAAAAGAAAATAAAAAAAAACCTTAGTATTAGCTAGGGCTGACCAGTGGGTCGGACCGGGACGGGGCGGGATCGGGGCGGGACGGTGAGGAGGTGGGATCGAGCTGGGGCGGGGCTGGCAGGCTGGGTCCGAGCGGGATGAGACCAAGTCCAGTACCGGTTTTGGTCGGGTTGGCTAGGGGTCGGGGTGGGGTTTTTTTTTTTGCACTTAATTAAAAAAATAACATATATATAAACAACTCAATAATTGAACAAGAGCGTAATAAAACATCACAAGATTGTTTTTGTGTCTCTTATATTATTTGATAGAAATATTTTTTTCTTTCTAATATAGTATACATATACAATTGTCAAAATTTACGACTTTGTAGTGTCGTTCAAAAGTTTCAAATGACATAGTAAAATTACAATTAAAGAAATTACATTTTCAAAAAAACCTGTTCTATTTTCCTTATAATTTCATGTGGTTCTTTGATTGGAATTGGTATTTGTTGGTCAAATTTCTCCACGTCGCTACTCATACCTTCAGATAAGATGGAGTTAAACTATTTTTAAAAATATTAATAGCATAATTATTAGAAGAAGCGTTATCTAATGTAATAGTCATAATTTTATCGGTTATGCCATAATAATGACAAACATAATAAATATTTTCTGCATTAAAAGTACCAGTGTGCCTATCATCTATATAATTATACGCTAAAATATGTTTTTGAATAGACCATTTATAATCTATCCAATGACAGGTTGCCGTTAAATAATTATGACCGTTAGTACTACGACCTATATCAGACGTAATAGTTACTTTGTCAGGAAAATGATATAATGAATAACGTAAATATTGTTGATATTCGTGTGCAAATTTAAATACATCTCTCTTAACAGTTGATCTAGGTAAACCTTTATAAGCAGGATTATACATTTCTCTAATGAATAAAACCAGTAGATTCAGAGAATGAAAAAGACAAACCCTCCACATCAACTAATTTTGCTAGTGCTTCCCTATCTATATGCTTATCATATTTAGGGCCTACAATTCCCCCTGTCACATGGTTAATTTGACCATGTACTTAGTCCGGGACAATATGTGAACTTTGTCCCGATGGAGAGGGCGTTTATCACCCTTTTTTTGAGCCTCGTATTGGACATACCTAGTTGGGTATTTTTATTTTATGTGTCTCATTAAACCCCCCGTTCCACCATGAACTTTTTCAGTTTTAAAACTATAAATCTCTTTTCAAATTTTACATATAGCTACTTGATTCGCTACGTCCCTAATAAAAAATTGCAATGCATCTGATTTTAATGGTCGCTTTACTGGACCTCGTCTCATACTAGGGGAATAAGAGACATTTCAGTTGAAAACACATTAGTGGGTGTGTCATCATCTTCTAAATTAAAGTCTTCTTGAGTTCCAGAAAATATCTCATCGTCTAAATCATATTGTATTTCAGGAAAATCTTCAGTATCAACAAAATCATCCAGTCTAGGAATAGAATGACTAGAACTAGAAGAAGCACCCTTACCTTTATTATCCCTACTAGTAGAAACATTTTTACCCTTACCCGTAATCATACGTTTAAATCCTTCCACTATAATTATGCAAATTAATAATTAAAGATAATGAAATTAAGTGCGCTAAATAAAATGAAGAAACAATAATAATTTAATGAAGGAACGAATGTACCAAATGACGACGTAACGTCGACGTGTAATCGAGAGGTTGTAAATTGAAACTTTGCTCGATGGATGATCCTCAAGCTAGTTGCCAACTTCACTCCCAAATGAATAAATAATATTAAACATTTAGTAGACAATGTAGACTTGTAGAGAGATTGATTGAGAGATTAGAGAGCTTGTAGGAAGATTTCTGAGAAAGATTAAGAGAAAATGATGTATTTTTAGCTGAAAAATTGGGTTAAAGTATAAATATAATAAATTAGGGGTTAAAAATAAATATAAAAGGGATAGAGGGGTTGGGGGAGGCGAAAAATAGTCGTTGCACAACGGTCAAAATGTAAAATAACCGTTGGTGCAACGACTATTTTTTGCAAAGGAGAGGTTTCGGGGGGGACCGGGGGCGGGCCTGGCGGGACGAGGCCATGTCCCGTCCCGGGTTTGAGTCCCGGTACCGTATTTTTTTAAACAAAATCGGAGCGGGATCGGGGCAGATTCGGGTCGGGATTGGGTCGTCCCGGCCCAATGGCCAGTCTATTAGCTGAGTCTCACACACCTCAACGGCTGACCTTATCATTTAGGTCCAAAATCTTCAACCTATATAAATCCCCAGTTTTGACCTGTGAACACCCGCAAATACCTTCTTACATTCTTTTCCATACATAAATTCCCCCAATTTCTTCTGCGAAAAAAAAGTAAAAAAAACAATTAATGAATGATATACACAAAATATTTAACAGAAAATTACAAAGAAAAAACAAGTAATTCTTAATTTAATTCCATAAGTTGTGCATTGTGTGATCAATGCACATTTTCCACTCTCCCAATTAAAAGCTTACGTGCTGCAGTTTTTTTTGCATATTGTTTTTCAACATCTGTCGCATTTTTTGGGTTTGCTTTTGGGTGTGGAAGCATAATTTTGATTTGTTTCGAGGTTATTGATAATGGCTGGTCGTTATAATGAAAATCCATTTGCAGAAGAAGCTAACGTTAATCCATTCGCGGTACATATATGTATACTTGTTTTTTATTTTTTCCCATGTAATTTGATACATTACTGTGGATTGATTTCTAGTTTAGAGAAAAATGTGTCTTGAAATGCAGTGTAAGACTGTGTACAATAGATCCTTGTGGTTCGAGATTAGTGCATGACCATCCTTTATGTTGGTGGGGGTGGCTACTTTTGTTTTCTTTTGCCTTTTGCCATGCATGTTAGAAACAATATAATTGCCCATAGAGAATAATTTTTGTTTGAAAATCTCTCCGGTTAGAGCACTGTAAATAGAGAAAATCCAGTTAAGGAGCGCCCTTTAATGGGTCTTACACGACATGAATTAGTATTAGTCAGGCCCCAAAACGGGTACTGGAAACTCGGCGGGAAACCAAATCTTTTTCCCCTTAAAATGTCCAATTTGAATTGATATCAATGGATCCCTTGCTACCGCACATAGGAGGAGAATAGGTAGGGATAAACAACATTTGAACCCGTGACATTTTTTACCAAAACAAAGGTGATAAGCCGAACTAAGCTACATCCCTTTATCTTTTTAAGAAAAAACTAATCTAAATGGAAGCACTTCTTTTATCAAAGTCAACTTTCTCCGAGGGTGGCTTTCTGTTTGGTCCAGTTTCCAGCTGTCATTGAGGACGTATGAGCCAAGGTTTTATTTTTATTTTAAGATTAGGAGCTCCTTAGGACCTTAGGTGAAGGGGAGCCTAGGAGCAACGGTAAAGTTATTTCTCTGTGACCTTTAGGTCATAGGTTCGAACTGTAAAATCAATCACTGATGTTTGTGCTTCGGTAGCTGCCTACATTACACCCTCTTTGTATGTGGACCTTTCCCGGACCCTGCATGAACGCCGGATGCTTTGTGCACCAAGCTGTCCTTTATTATGGGACTACTTTAATGTATAGCTTGATATTAATTCGTCAATTGGTGAATATCCAGTTGTGTGTTCTTTATTTTACACCAACTAATGATAATATAAATACATTTCTTATGCGGTATTTTACTTACTATATTGTTCAGAATGGAAGTTCTACTCGTGGTTCAACAGTCGATATTCCTCTTGATAGTGCAAAGGTGAGACAGATTTTGCAATTTGAACTCCGTATATTTTGCTTGCCACTGACCACAGTAATTGTGTGATTGTTGGGAGACTATGGTCGAGTGATCTTTTTACTTGCATAACGATTCAGGATTTGAAGAAGAAGGAGAAGGAACTAAATGCTAGAGAGGCTGATCTGAGAAGAAGAGAAGCGGTAGGCTTGCTTAGCACTTTATGGTGATTTTTCAGTTATGCCATTGCTTATCTTCCATTAAGTAAACAATCCAAGTTCAAATTTCGTTTAATATATTTAATCATTGAGTGGCTTTTTTTTGTGTATTGCGAGTTTTACTTGATTCCAGTATCGACTACTTTTGGGGGTCTTAAATTTTGAACCTGTTCGAGAAAGATCGTATGACTTCTTATAAAATGTCATCTCTAAAGTTCTATAAATACAAGGACTCCCCTGAAATAGCGTAAGAAAAAAATCTGCAGTATACTAGGTGTTGTTGGATCCAGAAGGGAATATCCCCTAAAGAGAATACGAGCAATAACTCTTTAAGGGCAATGGAATCACGTCAAAGCCTTTCGTCTTAAACTTTGTTTCCTGTTTTTCTAACACTAGCTTGTGGAGCTATTATTCCTGATTTTGTAGTACTTAGTTTACACAGAAGTTCTGTTTGAGATTGAGGGAGTTCATGTTTCTGGTTTAGACTTAACGCTAAGCTGGTATTTTGTAATTTAAGCATTTTATACCGTAAAGAATTAGAGAGGTGTACAGAAGTATCATGAGGTGCAAAGTAGTTGAGTATAATTAGTGGATGTGGTTAGAGTTTGTTATAAAGTTAGTTGACATTAATTGTAATTAGAAAATCCTAGAATAGAATTATTATACAGTGCCCTGTACAATGTAATGTCATTTTTAATTCATTTTTCTCACTCGATCAAATACAAAAGGAGTTCTGCTCTTCACCTTCTCTCTCACGCCATCTCCCTCGCCCTTCTTCCATCTTCTTCACCCTTTCCACCTTCTTCTCTTCTGTCCCCTTCTTCTGCTCTGCATACATCATTTCTGTCCTAGATTAGATCCATTCATGTAACTAATTCGACATGGTATCAAAGCCATGGTGATTGAGCACAGATCGAGCGGTTTCCTGAACATGCAAGGAGAAATTCGATGGATCTAGGTGCTTGACATCATATTCTAGGACTTACGAAGCATATCGAAGTAAATCGGCAAGTTTCAGTGAAGAAAATAGAGAAATTCGAGGGATCTAGGTGCTTGACATCATATTCTGGGAGTTACGAAGCGTATCGAAGTAAATCGGAAAGTTTCAGTGAAGAAAATAGATCGATTGTCTACACAAGTTGAAATCGAAGAGTTAACTGGAAATGGAAAACAACATAGAAGAAACAACGAGTGGAATTGCATCATCAATTGTGAGTATTGATCATAATCATCCGTTGTATCTCTTTCCATCAGATTCCCCTGGTTCACTGACTGTTGGAATCGTGTTAAGTGGGATGGATAACTACACACTATGGAGGAGAGCGATGAAATTAGCTCTGTTAGGGAAAAACAAAATAGGTTTCATCGACGGGATAATGAAGAGGGAGACATTCCGTGGAGACTTAGCGAGAATATGGGACAGATGCAACGCTATTGTTGTGTCCTGATTGATGGGGAACGTAAACAAGAACTTACTCAGTGGTATGTTGTATAATTCGAATGCATACACTATATGGGAGGAGTTAAGAGAAAGATTTGACAAAATAAACAGTTCTAGGGCATTCCAATTACACAAAGAGATAGTTATGATGAGACAACGATCGCAATCAGTCTCAATGTATTATTCTCGGCTTAGAGATCTCTGGGATGAGTATGACTCCATCATACCATCACCAATGTGTTGTGCTAAATCCAGAAATTTCGTAGATCACATACAGTATCAAAGGATGCTGCAGTTCCTCATGGGATTGGATGAGAGTTATGGTCAAGCTAGGAGTCAAATTATCATGATGCAGCATGTTCCTAGTTTGAATCATGTCTATGCACTTGTTAATCAGGAGGAGAGTCAGAGAATGGTTGCGGGAACAAGCAGAATTGTGCAGGAAATGGGTGAACCATCAGTCATGTTTACAGCTAGAAATGGAAGTGGTGGAAATGGAAGAAACATGAGTGGAGTCTCAAAACCAAGAAAACCATATAATCCTAATGCCTATTGTGATTTCTGTAACATGAAAGGTCATTTTAGGTTGGATTGTTTCAAGTTGATGAAGTGTGACTTCTGTCACAAAACTGGTCATGTGCAAGATGACTGCTACAGGATCATAGGTTATCCTGAAGACTTCAAGAACAAGAACAAGAAGGTTAATGCTGTGACTGGTGCGAATCTGCCTCCTGAAGATTCAGGGCAGAAGGAAGAAATGTGGTCGAAATCCACCACAGATGCAACATCATACAATCAGTTTACACCAAGCCAACACAAGAAGCTACTCAGTCTGATTGATAGCAAATGAGAGACTAGTGGCAGTGCTTGTATGGCAGATAAATGTCTTTTTGATACAGAAATGTTCATGAAGTGGATAGTGGATTCAGGTGCGACCAATCACATGGTTAGTGATCATAACTGCCTGAATAATAAATCTGTGACAGAAAGAACATGAGGAGTACAATTGCCCACAGGAGAGTCAGCAAGGATATCGCATGTTGGTGAATACAATTTAGGAGGAGGTGATACTCTCAAAAATGTCCCGTGTATACCAGATTTAAATTCAATCTTATGTCTGTTTCGAAAGTCACTAAGGAACTAAAGTGTAGTGTCACTTTCTTTCCAACATGCTGTGTATTTCAGGATCTTGCATCTGGGAAGGTGAGAGCGATTGGTAATGAAAAGGATGGGTTGTATATACTGTGCTTGAGTGGCCAGAATAAGGAGGAACTGAATAAGTGTATGACAATTACACAACAAACAGATGCAGTGGTCTGGCACCAGAGGCTGTGTCATGTGCCCATGAGTGTCCTGAGGAAGATTGAATGTTTGAGAAACAACACTTGTTTTGTTTTGAATACATGTGAAGTATGTCCAGTAGCTAGACAAACTAGGCTACCATTCCCTGTTAGCACTAGTAGAAAAGATAAGCCTTTTCAGTTGTTGCATTTGGATGTCTGGGGACCATACAAAGTAGAAACATACAATGATATGAGGTACTTCTTGACAATTGTAGATGATTACTCAAGGTGGACATAGATTTTCTTAATGAGACTAAAATTTGATGTTGTTTATTTGATTAGAAATTTGTTTGTTAAGGTTAACACACAGTTTGAAATGAAGATTAAGTCAGTAAGATCAGACAATGGTACTGAGTTCTTCAACCATAATTGTAGAGAATTGTTTCAACAACATGGAGTGGTACATGAGAGTTCCTGTCCACACACACTTGTGAGAATGGTGTAGTGGAGAGGAAACATAGACACATCCTAGAGACTGCTAGGGCTATAAAGTTTCAATCAGGACTGCCTGATAGATTTTGGGGACACTACATAGAGGGGGTTGTGTATACTCTGAATAGAATCCCCTCCACTTCCATAGGAAATAAATCACCATATGAAATGTTGTATAATAAAGCACCATCACTAAGTCATTTAAGAGTGATAGGATGTTTATGCTTGCTTTGCTCTTCTAGACAAGATAAGTTTGGTCCAGAGTCGAGGCGATCCTTACAGGGTATAGTTGCATGCAGAAAGGGTATAAGTTGTATGACATGAAAAACATAATAGTTTTCATAAGTAGAGATGTGGTATTTATGGAGTCCACATTTCCTCTCAAAGGAAAAGATGATGATAACCTCAGTAGTATTAAATCTCACAATTACTTTTGTTTTGATGATCTAGTATATTCACAAAATTCTCATGGCATTCCATCACCAACAAACAGCAACATGTCAGGAAATGATGGACATGGAAATTCAACTCCAGGGATACAGAACACATGGCTGGACACAGAAGTTGATGCTAGTCTTGGGCGAGGCAAATTCGATGTTCACGATGCGGCGACTAAACAAAAGTGTTGATCGATCTGAACAATGGGCGATTAATCATCGCGAGTGTGATATCGAAATCCACACGAGACCGCAAGCCACTATCGCGCACAAAGATTATGTAACCAAGCATGGATCTCCTAACTGCTTGTATTCAATTGCTGATGGAGTTGCCTATGCAGGTTTATCTAACAGGTACCAAAATTTTGTGGCCAGTGTATCCATTGAAACTGAGCCACAGAATTACAAAGCAGCTGCACAAGATGAGATATGGGTTGTGGTTATGAAGAATGAAATTCAGGCTCTAGAGGACAATGGCACATGAGAGTTTATTTCCCTTCCAGAAGGGAAGAAGGCCATAGGCTGCAGATGGGTATACAAGATAAAGTACAAAGCAACAGGAGAAATAAAAAGATTCAAAGCAAGATTGGTGGCAAAAGTCTGACGGCGGGGAAGGGCTCGACTATCGGAGACGCCTACCGCGATGGTCAAGATGTCGCGGTGAGGTCTGTCATTGCAACTGCGGTTGTTAAATAATGGAGCATTGACAAATGGATGTATCTGATGCATTCTGCAGGAGACTTATATGAAGAGGTTCATGACATTCGGAGGGTTTTGCTCTCGCAGTTATGCGAGAACAGTCAAGGATGGGAAGAACAAGTCATTGTTAAAATCCTTATATGGATTAAAACAGGTCTCGAGATAATGGAATATTAAACTCACCACAACATTAACTTCTTCTGGTTTTCGACAAAGCCATAGAGACTACTCTTTATTCACTAAATAGGAAAATGGTAGTTTGGTGATAGTACTTGTGTATGTGGATGATTTGCTTATCACTGGAAGTGACACAACACTCATACAATCTACCAAAGACATATTGGAGGCATCTTTCAAAATCAAGGACTTGGGCGAGCTGAGGTATTTCCTTGGGATTGAGTTTGCGGGAGCCTCGAGTGATTCATTACATTAGAGAAATACGCATTGAAACTTATATCGATATGGGCACTTGCGGTGCAAAACCGCCATACACCCGTGGATATGAATCGGAAATTCACTCTTGTCGAATTTGACAACCGTATTCTTCTGCCGCCGCTTGCAGAGCGATGCCTCGTATTGAGATGAGTTATTGGCTGATCCTACTGTGTATAGAAGAATGGTTGGAAGGCTATTGTATCTCACAACCACTCGACCAGACATTTCTTTTGCTGTCCAATGTTAAGTCAATTTATGCAGACACCTAAAACATCGCACATGGAAGCTGGCCTTAGACTTGTTCGATATATCAAAGAAGCACCAGGCCTAGGAGTTCTTATGTCCAGTAATAGTATGCCTCAGATTAGAGCATACTGTGATGCAAATTGGGGCTCGTGTGTGAACAACAGGAGATCGATTACTGGATTCTTAGTGATGTTTGGTTCTTCACCTGTCTCTTGGAAATCCAAGAAACAAGTGACAGTATCAAGGAGTTCAGCGGAGGCTGAGTATAGAGCTATGGCTGCCACTGTATCTGAAGTCATATGGCTTGTTGGTTTGTATCGTGAGCTTGGAATGGAGGTTCATAAATCAGTTCGATTCGTCCGACAATGATCCGCTATCGATCGCGGCAATCGATTTTCATGAACGCACGAAATATATCGACATCGATTGCCATTTTATTAGGGAAAAGATTCAGGAGGGACTTATCCACACTGTCTATATATCATCTGCCAATCAACCAGCAGACCTTTTCACCAAGGCACTTGGGAAGCCTCAACATGTGCATTTGCTGTCCAAGCTAGGGATGAAAAATATTTTTATCTCCCCTAGCTTGAGGGGGGTGTAAAGAATTAGAGAGGTGTACAGAAGTATCATGAGGTGCAAAGTAGTTGAGTATAATTAGTGGATGTGGTTAGAGTTTGTTACAAAATTGGTTGGCATTAATTGTAATTAGAAAATTCTAAAATAGAATTAGTATATACAGTGCCCTGTACAATGTAATGTCATTTTTAATTCATTTTTTCTCACTCGATCAAATACAAAAGGAGTTCTGCTCTTCACCTTCTCTCTCACGCCATCTCCCTCGCCCTTCTTCCATCTTCTTCACCCTTTCCACCTTCTTCTCTTCTGTCTGCTCTGCATACATCATTTCTGTCCTAGATTAGATCCATTCATGTAAATAATTCGACATATACACTATTAATTCTCAGTCTTCTTGGTTTCTTATAGGAAGTGAAGAGAAAAGAAGAAGCTTTAGCAGGAGGTATATTTTCTCCACTGTACATTAATACGTTTTTGCGCTTTTGAACTAAATCAAAGTTTTATTCGGAAAGATTTATTTCATTTTTGGTCTCCCCCATTTCTTTTGGCAGCTGGTGTTGTTATAGAGGAAAAGAATTGGCCGCCATTCTTACCCATCATTCATCATGATATTGCGAATGAAATTCCAATCCATCTACAAAAGATGCAGTATGTTGCATTCACTACGTTTTTGGGTACGGTACGACGATTTTTTACACTCTGATTTACATATGCTACTAATACTTCTCAGAGTTACCAACTTTCTAGCAAGATTTCTATAACCTTTGATTTTACCAGGCTTATAGACCGATGTGCATATTAATAACTTCACTATGTATTTCTAATTGGTTTTGAACTACAAGAAAAGTATTTGTATATAGTAGTCTAGCCACCACGTGCGGGCTTGACTTTTTCTTGTAATGAGCCCAGCCCGTGGAAATTCTTATTGATAAAAAGTGACAGTGAAACTCAATCTAATATCATGTTAAAAAGATATTTGAGTCGAGAGTATCTATAATCTTCAAAAATTGTTCTGTTAGAATGGTTTAGGACGAGCTTTCGTGCTTCTTCAATTGTTGAATCAGATAATTAAACTTCAATACTTGTTGAAGTGCAGGTTTGGGAGCTTGTTTTCTATGGAACCTTATGTCAACCACCGCTCTTTGGTTCAAAGGAGGAGGTTTTTGCTAAACTAAATCTTACAATCCTCTTAATCCTTCAATAAAAACTAACTATCTAACTTAATGGTTTTGTCATTATAGACGTAGGCGCTTGGTTTTCCGCTGTTCTCTACTTATTTGGTTTTCCAGCAGCCTACTTTTCGTGGTATCGTCCTCTTTATCGTGCTATGAGGTACTGTGTTGTTGTTATTTTCTTATAATTTTGTAGTGCTCTTCTACCTGTCGAAGACTATTTCCTGATATCCATTCTGTTTCCAGGACTGATAGTGTGCTGAAGTTTGGGTGGTTTTTCTTATGTTATTCGGTGAACACACATTTGTCTTTTTCAAATTTTTTTGGGGGTTTCTTTTTCCACTTGAGAGTTGATTATTGAGGACAACTCTGTTTTTTTTTATTCACGTGTATTGTAGATTCACATCGTATTCTGCGTCTTAGCTGCGGTGGCACCTCCATTCATCTTTAGGGCCCATTCCTTGACGTAAGTTTTCTTACTTTTTTGTTTGGGCAAGAGACGCCGGTACAATGAGTTTCTAGGCTACGAAACACATTGCATTAAAAACATATTCCCTTGATTACAAGCTTAGGGTGTTTTTCCTACCTTTTTCTTTATAACCGTGGTGTTAAGATGCACACTTTTTTGTCTTTTTTATTTCTTAATTGAAGTTAGTCTTGAGTTACATGTATGCCTTTAATATGACTAACTCTTCTTTACATTCCATTGTTCAACAGTGGTTTCTTGAATGCAATTGATCTTATAGGCTGGAATTCGATAATCGGGGTAAGGTTATCTCGGACTTTCTAAAATTTCATTAGCCTCTCTTTATTTATATAACCGTTTTCTGAATTTCGCACGTTCATATTAATGTTGATTTGTGTTTTCTAGTGTACCTTGTTTGTCTTATTTACCTGCATTAGTTATTGCTTCTTTTTCAGAATGCGATATCATGACTTGCTTTGTTTGTCTTACTTTGCTTGCTTCCTTATATTTTGTCTTGAGCCGAGGGTCTCTCGGAACAACCGCTCTACCTGCCAAGGTAGATGTAAGGTCTGCGTACACTTTACTCTCCCCAGACCCCACATTGTAGGATTTCACTGGGTATGTTGTTGTTGTATATTAATGTCAATCGCGGAAATCACAAACTCTAACCAACAACAACAATAAACCCAGTGTGATCCCACAAGTGGGGTCTACGAAGGTAGAATGTACGTAGGCCTTACTCCTTTTTGAGGTAGAGAGAGTGTCCTCGGCTCAACAAACTCTAACCATGTACGATGATTTGATGATTACTAATTCTTTTCTCACTAAAGCAGAAATCTTGCAATTTGCCCCCAAAAGAGATATTGAACCTTGCTTTTACTTGCAGATATTCTTCTTCCTAGGTGCTGGATTCTTCACTCTTGAATCAGTGATCAGCATATGGGTTGTTCAGGTTTAGTTATCTGCCCCTTTGTCATTGCTTCTAGTATCGCTCTTACCGAGAGGCCAATCCATGATTTAAACTTGATAGATTCAATGTGTAAAGTTTGTAGCATTGAATACATTGTAGTATTAATATTGCTAATATATATATAGACACTTAAAATTGATACCAATTGTCAGATAGATAACCATCATTGTAACCAGATAGACACTTCCTAATGACATAAATGTGTCTCGTGCCCACTAGGATCCGGCAGACGACATGTTTGATATCAGAAATGGAGCCAAGATTTGAAGTTTATAGATTCAGGATTCTAGTTGTTTTAAGTTACTGGATTCTATATTAATAATTTATACATATTAAATGGATCTCTTAAGACAAATACAGAGTTTGGACAAAGTTATTGTGTTCCGCCGTACCCATAACTTGGTCTCTGGCTGCACCCCTGCTTTATATTCACCTGCTGCATGTGTCAAATAAATCAAATCATGACACCTGGAATAAATAAAACTCGTAATTATAAAAACAATCAATAGAAAAAAAACCAAGAAAATTTATTTTCATATTCAAGTGGTTTTTCACATATACGTTCATGTTCCGTGTAGAAAATACTGGATTTAGTTGATTGCATAGCATGTAGGCTCATATTCACCTCTGATTTTACCTAACGTCATTGATCTGCAATGTGCAGCAAGTGTTCATGTATTTCCGAGGGAGTGGCAAAGCCGCGGAGATGAAGAAAAAGGCTGCAAGATCAGCGATTAACGCAGTAATGTGAACTAATATTTGGGGAGCGAATTCATGGAGTTTTGAACTTCCGCTGTTGTATGTTTTCATTGTTTCTTCTCACACCTTAGCCTTAGATAAGCTTTTGTTAATGTGACCTCTCAAGTACATACATAGTGGTGTCCTGGCCTCTAGCTATACTAGTGTCGTGTTAATCCTTAAAATCGCAAACTATTTTCACTTGCCTGATGTTAATTGATACATTTCCCGTATCTGGGATTTTTTCGCATGCTACAGGAACAGAGTCGTATGAATATAGAAAATCATTGAAATGCTTGAATTTTAGTTTCTACAATGTGTCTGTGTTATGCAAGCTCATTGTGCTGCAAGCACATGTACAATTAGGTGTAAATCAACAAGATGGACAGAGATAAAAACTAAAAAGTACAGGATTTTCTTGCATGACACAATTAAAATGGAATGAGAAATGAGACAACGAGAATTGCAGTTCCACTAGACTATAAGTGTTGATTATATGTTTGGAGGTCAGAAGTAATTTTGAATGTTGGTACCTAGATACATCCATGCTGAAGGTTATGTTGTGTATTATACTAGTCGTAGGTAGTTTTTTATACTATATAATGCACTTGTAGTGTTTATAAGTCAAATAAAAAATTTCCCCAAGTGAAATGTCTCTGTCACACTAATACCAAAGTAGGTAGCATTAAGGGTTCATCTGTCCCATATCGATGGAAAATGAAAAGCAGAGAGTTGAGAGATAGTATAAAACATGAGTCCCCTGAGCAAAGTAAAACATACCTTTCTCGGCCTTTTGGCTAAGATCAAGTGTAGTATTTGGTCTTATTAGTTTAATATCTGATATGTGAGTCATCCGTACTAGGTGTTGCATAGCTTGCTACTCTGGCCTTAATGTGTCGCCTAGGTGTTGCACTATATCCTTGGCCTGGCGCATCCCACCAAATCCAAGTTTAGAAGTTTTTGACCTTGGCTCAACTAGATGGAGCAAGTTACAGTTTAAAAGAAGGAACATGTAATTATGAAATGGTAATCTGTATGTATAATAGGCATGTAGATGAACACTGTCTTCTTGTTATTGTGTTAATACAGGTATTAGGTTAATCCTTTAGAATCACAAAGTAATTGCACAAAAATGGATCCCAGAGACTTTCCTACATATACTACAGAGAATAGATAAATAATTAATTAAATCAAGCTAGTCAATCTTTACCGATGTGACTTCTCAAGTACTCTGGCCATAGTAGTTTTGTGTTAATCCTTTAAAATCATGAACAACACGAGGTATAGTCCACAAGTGGGGTTTTGGGAGGGTAGCCTCTACCTTTGGGAGGGTAGCCTCTACCTTTGTGGGGTCCAATAGACTCGTGACATCCATGTACTGAGTCGTCAAATGAGCCACGTTAAGAAAGCCCAAGCTTATACGCATTGGCCCACAGGGTTTTCCGATAGATCCTCGGCTCAAGAAAAATTGATGTTAATTGGTTACATTTCCCGTTGTGAGTTTTTTTACATACTACAGGAACAAGATCAAACTTGTACGAATATAGTATATCATCAAAACGCTTTTAGTCTCTACTAACAATGTCTGTTTGTGTGTGTTTTATGCAAAGCTGATTGTGCTCGGAGCACAAGTATATGTTCATGTCAAGAGAAAACTAACAAGATAGATTGTATAGGATTTTTTATGACACAAAATTGTTTATGGACTGTGGTAAAGAGTAGTGTATGATATTTTTTTTGCATGACCAAAAATATTGAAGTAGAAATGGGAGGAAAAGGTTGTCCCTTTCTCTGGTTGATTAACTGTTGCAATATAATTTAATTAGCTAGCTGGTTTGTTTCAAGTCATAATGTCGAGGGTGGATTAGTATTGACGTATATAGTTTAGTCGAAAAATGTATCATATCTTATTTATTTGTAATGTTTTGCATCAAATAATAACTTTTACATGATTAATAAACATGCTTGAGATTACTTGAGAGGGAAAGGGAACAGTGAGAATTGAACTCACACTTGTTGTGTTTAAAACTCACCCGTACAATTAGATTATAAGGGATCGTTTGGTTCAAAGACAAGTTATATATGAATTAATAATGTAGGTATTAATAACGTAACGATTAGTAATACATGGGTTATTTTTTAATGGTTGTTTAGTTCATTGCATAAAATTGGATATAAAAGATACCATTTGAATATTTATTTTTAAAATTTAAAAATAATATGTTACAATTATACCCTTAAAGCTTGACCTTTATAGAGTTTTTGGAGCAAAAAGGCTAGTTTGATCATTTTAGCTTTTAATTTATGTATAAGCTATCCATTGAATAAGTTATCCATGGTGGTGGTGGTATAAAATAAAACACCCTTTGGTGTATTAAATAATTTCAGTATTAGTTACGCATGCCCCAAAATGTCAACCAAACATGCTACAAAATAACACCACATATAAGTGTTCAGTATTTCCCCCTTCTTTTACTATCACTATTCCCTATTTATCTTTTCCGTCACTATTACCCTCCCTCGAATACATAGGGTAGTAGGATTATTGCATATCTTATATATGTTAGAGATAATCTAGGAAACACTGAATACTTACCCAATTTCTATCATATATAGGTGTTTTTGTTGGATATTGTAAGCACATGTACATCCGGGCAATAGTTGAATTAACTATTACAAGTGATCTAAAGGATAAACTAAGGAGATCATTACAATATCATCACAATAATATCATCTAGTTACAATCATAAAGTATTTAGGTTCTTGATTCTCGGTGTCAACCACCATAAAGTCTCGTGACGTGGTGTCTGTAGATTCAACAGCTTCATGCTTCTTTAGACTGTTGTTGACAACTTCAACTGCTGCAAGCTTTTGTACCTTTTATCTATAATAAGGACTCAAATAAAAAATTGGTTAAGTTTCACCACACACTGAGTCAAGGGATGACCCTTTCTCTTTAAGACAATATTGCCCCTGTATACATGCTTTTACGTTAGCAGGGGATTCGTCTCCCAAGATAAAACAACGACTTATCTTCTTCGTAAAGCACAACGAAGAAGATCTATCAAAGAACACAAATATGAAATTGCTAAGAAATGGATTGTCTCAGAGATGTGTATAAACTTTGTGGTGTAACAAGTTCATAATCTCCTGAGATAGTATGTTTGAGAAGCGTGTAAGACTTTTATCTGAAGTGAAGTGCATGAGGCTTTCTTAAATCTGAAGTGAATCATGATAGACACTTGTTAGTCACATATTTCATATGTTAAAAAACTGATCCACAAAGGCCTTAATTTATAGGACAAAGAAGCCTCTTCACTTGCCATGTGAATGCTTTAATGGAGGTTCATTGAGTCAAGTAAAGAGTGTATGAACACACTCAAACCAATGATTCACTTAATGGAAGGTTCATCCATCCAAACCCAACACAATTCAAGAGAAACTCTTAAATTTTAGTCTCCAGATTCACTGCACGGGAAGCGCCGCGGCCCTGCCTGCCTGGCTTCGCGACGCCATGCAATCAGTAACATTCTGCCCATAGGGCGTCGCGGTGCTATGATGCGCGAAAAGATGCACACACTTTAACGCAAGTGCACGTTATCGTGACAAGTAATATAGTCTTGGTAAGACCGAATATCGTCCACAAGGATTAGAGTTCAAGTACCAACTATCTATCTTTTGGTATCTATTTGGCAATCGATATTTGATTTTGTTGTTTATAACTAATAATTATAAAGACTAATTTAACTAATGTGTTACTTCAGTTGTGATGGGAATAGGGCTTCCATGTCTCCTCAACTATCCGCTTATGTTACTTATTAATGCAATGAATTATAGCTTTCTTCTCTCGGAGCTAGCAGGTTTACGAAATCGTTTTATATTCCCGTTAAGGATATATAAACACTCAACCCCAGTATTGCTCCTTTCTACCTTTCGGTGATAAGGATAACTCTATAGGAGGATTAAGAACAAAAACCTAGTTAACCGTCACGCACCATGCGTAAAATTAGGGTTGTTAAGCCTCTCATTAACGCTACATAAATAATTGAGGTATTTTTATCCCCAATCCAAAATATGTCTACCCAACTTACAACATATTCACAACCTCCTCCTTTCGAAGTTTGATTAGAAATCATATAAATAATGATAATTAGTGATCAATTAATTACCAAGCATTCAAAGCAATTATTGGATAAATCTCAACAAGAAGAAGAATAACATTAACATGCATCAATTTATAACATAAGTTTCTAGTGAATTAACATGGAAAACCCTATAAAAGAATTAGTTCCTAGCCATTGACATGACAAGAACTAATTCAAGGTTCATCATACAAAACTGAAATAAAAGAAAAGAAAAGAAAAGGAAGGAAGGTTACTAAACTATGGTCTCCAATCTTCAAAGCAAGAATCCTTGTGTTGTGCAAGAAAGGGAACCCTTAAAAACTGCCTAGGGTTCTCCTTTTATAGGATCCAAACCGCCTCAAACTTTTCCTTCAGGCCTGGCCCAGAAATTCGTCTAAAAACCTGATTTTTCCGCGTCGGCGCCGCGACCCTGCTATCGGCGCCGCGGAACCTGCGATGCCGGGTGATTTGGCGCGCGGCCGATATCTGGCATGCGTGGCGCCGCGGCGCTGGAACCTCTGCAGCCTCTCTGATGATTAGGCGCCGCGGCCCTGCTTCTGACTGCAGGAGGCGTCGCGGCGCTGGTCCAGGTTTCTGCCTTGTTCGCCACTTTCTCGTCTTTTAAGCTCTGGAACCTCCACTTTTGCCCTCTTTTAGCTCCTTTTCCGCCATTTGGCCATTTTAACCACTTTGACTCAAAAGAAAGAAAAACTATCCTAATACGACACTTATTTGTACAAAAAGGGACAAAAGATTAACTAAAAATGACTCGAAAAGTGTATATAAAATACACCGATCAAATACCCCCAAACTTAACCTTTGCTCGCCCTCGAGCAAAGATAGAAAGAAAGAAATAAAAGACTCAAAGAAACGAAAATAAAGGACTCACTGACATTGATCACTTTTGCTGCATTGGTGTTATCTAGAAAAACATGAAGGTTAGCAGAATAATATGCAGGAACATATAGCATGAAATTTTAGCACACTAAACACATTAAGCTAGATATTACGCAAACTCATTTTTATCATGCTTAATGAAAGTCAACATACTGAATCATGCTTGTAAAATAGAAAAATCCTATGACATGTTTACTTGCTATTCTCCACTAATCCTGGATATGCATAAAAGAGATCTTCAGGACTTTTAAGGGTTGTAATGTAGGCTTAGGTATAGGTAGATAAAAGTAGGCTTTTAGGCTCATTTTTGTGTACCATAAGCTCTTTAGCTTTTCAATTTTTCCCTTTTCTTTTGGTTTCCTTTCTTCACTTCAAATCTATCTTTCCCCTCTTTTGTTTTGGGAGAGTGAAGTATACAATAATGACAAGCACCCCCAAACTTAGGCTTTTGCCTATTTCTTATTACTTTTATTGGGGTGCATCAAAGTTGTTCACTCTTTTTGTCTCTTTTTTAACACAATTTATTCCACTATTTCACATTTTTACTTATGGCACAATTTGTGGGAATATAGGGTGTCAAAGAAGAAGTTTCAATGTTTAGGCTCAATGGGGCTGACTAGGGATACTTTTAAAGTCCGGGATAGAAAAGAGTGGTAAGAATTGACTATCAAAGAAATGCCTGAGTCATCTCCCTAACATGCATATCCTAACTATTTCGCCTCAAATAGCAAGCAATCATAACACATAGGTTTTCATTATTTAGCATGCATAATTTAAGCAAGAAACTCCAAATATACAGATTTTGTGAGTTTTTGGCATATCTAACCTAGGTGTTTAGATAGTTGCTTCAATTCCATTACATTATTCCACCTTACTTCACTAGGTGTTTCTAGTAACTACAACATACATGATCTTTGACAGGCAATTATGACTCAAAAGAAAAAAATTTGTGACTCAAAATATACACAAAACAATAAAAAGGACTTAAATAAAATAAAATAAAACACAAATAAAACACTCCCCCAAACTTAAATCACACATTGTCCCCAATGTGTGTAGACTCAAAGACAATAAAAGAAATAAGACACTTACAGACTTGTCTAAAATGGTGGTGGTGGCGGTGGCATGGGATAGTGCATGGACCACTGGTTGAACAAGGAACTCATCTCATTAATTTGCTGCCGCATTTCTTGCTGTCCTTGTATCACTGTGTCCAAACTTTGCATCATCCTCATCTGATTCTGAAGCAATTGCTCCATCACGTGGCCTTGAGGGTTACGAATCGTGGTTAGGTGGTGGCTAGGCCTGCTGCATATTGAGCCTCTATTCGGGATCATCTTCGTTCATTCGCGGCCTCTGCTGCTGCGCTGAGTGGTGGTTGTGCTCTTCTTCTTTCTTTGGGGCTTGGAGTGCAGGAAAGAGTGCACTATCCCATATGTCATGTGCGATTGGTTTCTCATTAGTATCGATGGGTAGGATTGGGACCCGTTCGTGTGGCATAAGCGGTGATAAGTGAGCCATGTCCCAATCCACCCGTTGTTACCAACCTGCTGATTTCTTCAATGCTCTGCACTATCTCTTTCCCCACATCAATCGTCATCCCCCTCACAATTCCATATATCAGTTTGATCCTATCTTCTAGCACTCTGGTGACGTGCGTGGATGGAATCATGCGGCGGCGAAATATAGTCAACCGCCGTCGCTTTGTTGAGCGGCACTGCTCAGTGCTCTTGACCCATTTCTCGCAATATCAAAAGCAGCCCCAGGGTAGCTCACTGTGTCTACGACGGTATTCCAGTTGATGTTGTCGGTGCTCCTAGACCATGTTCTAAAATGGCTCCAATCACCAATTTCTCCTTCAACATCAACTGTTTTTAGAGACAAATTTATTGCTTCTGCCGTCACAGGCATATATCTTCCCCTTACAAAGCATTCGTTGTCCACCCTCTCCGGAAAGTTAGCATAGAATTCACGCACCATTGTTGTGTTCATTGGTGCTATCTTCTCCGGATTTACAAATCTCCTCCACCCCATTATCTCAATCATTGCCCGAATGGGCTCATAAACATCCTCTTCCCCAAACGACTCCCTCTGGTAGTCCATTCCCCTTTCAGGGATTAAGGGCCTAGTACTAAGATTTTTGTATCTTTGGAAGGCTTGGTAGCTCACAAACCTAGTATTATCGTATTGTGGGGCTGAGGTGGATGTGGATGCTCTTCTCTTTCTGGCGGACATGGTTAAAACACTTTCTGCAGCTTACAACTTATTAGCACAAATGTTCCCCAACACAATCAACAATTAGCAGCTATTTACTAACACCCCCAAACTTCAACTCTACTACCCAATATCCACACCCTCCTTGTCTACTCCTTCTCTAAACTTCACAACCAATTTTTCAGCACCCCAACTACTTCACAATGCAACACTTCTCCAAACTACTAACTTCTTTAACTACTGAAAGCTTTCAAGAAAAGATGAAGATTACCTTTTTATGATGTTCTTCAAGGTGTTCTTGCTTCTAATGGTGATATGAGGCAATGAGATGGAGTTTTGTTGTTTGAGATAGCTAAGGGTTTTAGGAATTTAAGAGTTTTGGTTGTGGTTGGGTTTGATTTGTGGAGGATTTGTGGGTAAATTTTGGATTTTCGTGTGTTTTGTGGAGAAGAGGGGTTAGGTTTTGGTTTTGAAATTGGGGAAAATCTGATTTCTGGGCGTCTTTTAATTTCTGGATTTCGCCGGCCGCATGACTGCTTTTGGCGCGGCTGATGTTCTGCACTCGCCCGGGAATTTACTGCGGCATGACTGGCAGCCGCGGCTAGACTGGCAATTTTTACGGATTTTTGCCGACCACACTGCTCTGAAGCGTGGCGCTTAAACTTCAGCACCTTTTCTGCTCTTTTGGCGCCGCGACCCTCTGGCGCCGCATGGCCTACGTTTTCTGGAAATCCCTGCTGTTCCTCAGTTTTTCGCCCTTCCATTTATTGGCCTGTACCTGTCAATCACAACACAAACACTAGAACCTAAGACCGTGAGACTGTTCTAGACAAAATAAAATAAACTAAAGACAGAATTTAAAATAACATAATTGAAAACGTTGGGTTGCCTCCCAACAAGCGCTGTCTTTAACGTCTTTTAGCCGGACGCAATTAACCGGTACGAGTGCCCATTGGATCCTACGAACGCTTGCAATCCATGATTTATTCTTTGTAGGTCTCAATTTCCCTACAACCATTTGTTCAAACAAGAGCCTTAAAAATACAATTATCCCCCAAGTACACAAGACTGGCTTGTCTTTTAGGCTTTCTATAATGTAGGAATCAGTGAACTTCTCTACATCTCTCAACTCTAGGGGGTACCCTTGATGGTGTGGACTTCCTAATTGGGGATCAGCAGTGATAGCTGGTGGTGTTTCTTCTGTAATAGGTGCAAGAAAAAGAATTTCCACAGAATCCAAGAAGGTGAATAATTGGATTTCTGCAACCTTTTCCTTCTCTACACCAACTATCTCACCAGATTCCTCAATAGTTGGGTGTGGTTAAGGCTCCTCAATTTGCTGTTCACTGTTCAAAATGACTGAGAGTTCTCCTATTTGCAGTTCCAGCTTCTTCATGGCCAATCTCGTTTCGTCCATGAACTGAGTTTGATACCTAGCGAAACTGAGTATGGCTTCTCGTAACTCCTCCCTCTCTTCCTGTAGGGTTGAAGCTTCATCATATTGACAGTAGCAATCCATGTCTTCAGGATCCCTGAGATGCATCAAAACCAACAACGGATCACGACACCCTTGTTTTCACACAATAAATACATAAACGAAAAAAAAAATAATAATAAAAATAAAAACCAAATTAGAAATTAAAAATAGATAAAATTGATATTGAACTATGCCTAATCCCCGGCAACGGCGCCAAAAACTTGATGCGCGAAAAGATGCACACACTTTAACGCAAGTGCACGTTATCGTGACAAGTAATATAGTCTTGGTAAGACCGAATATCGTCCACAAGGATTAGGGTTCAAGTACCAACTATCTATCTTTTGGTATCTATTTGGCAATCGATATTTGATTTTGTTGTTTATAACTAATAATTATAAAGACTAATTTAACTAATGTGTTACTTCAGTTGTGATGGGAATAGGGCTTCCATGTCTCCTCAACTATCCGCTTATGTTACTTATTAATGCAATGAATTATGGCTTTCTTCTCTCGGAGCTAGCAGGTTTACGAAATCATTTTATATTCCCGTTAAGGATATATAAACACTCAACCCCAGTATTGCTCCTTTCTACCTTTCGGTGATAAGGATAACTCTATAGGAGGATTAAGAACAAAAACCTAGTTAACCGTCACGCACCATGCGTAAAATTAGGGTTGTTAAGCCTCTCATTAACGCTACATAAATAATTGAGGTATTTTCATCCCCAATCCAAAATATGTCTACCCAACTTACAGCATATTCACAACCTCCTCCTTTCGAAGTTTGATTAGAAATCATATAAATAATGATAATTAGTGATCAATTAATTACCAAGCATTCAAAGCAATTATTGGATAAATCTCAACAAGAAGAAGAATAACCATAACATGCATCAATTTATAACATAAGTTTCTAGTGAATTAACATGGAAAGCCCTATAAAAGAATTAGTTCCTAGCCATTGACATGACAAGAACTAATTCAAGGTTCATCATACAAAACTGAAATAAAAGAAAAGAAAAGGAAGGAAAGTTACTAAACTATGGTCTCCAATCTTCAAAGCAAGAATCCTTGTGTTGTGCAAGAAAGGAAACCCTTCAAAACTGCCTAGGGTTCTCCTTTTATAGGCTCCAAACCGCCTCAAACTTTTCCTTCAGGCCTGGCCCAGAAATTCGTCTAAAAATCTGATTTTCCTGCTATCGGCGCGGCTGAAACTCCTGCGATGCCGGGTGATTTGGCGCGCGGCCGATCTCTGGCATGCGTGGCGCGCGGCGCTGGAACCTCTGCAGCCTCTCTGATGATTAGCGCGCGACCTGCTTCGAGCTGCGGAGGCGCGCGGCTGGTCCGGGTTTCTGCCTCGTTCGCCACTTTCTCGTCTTTTAAGCTCTGGAACCTCCACTTTTGCCCTCTTTTAGCTCCTTTTACGCCATTTGGCCATTTTAACCACTTTGACTCAAAAGAAAGAAAAAATATCCTAATACGACACTTATTTGTACAAAAAGGGACAAAAGATTAACTAAAAATGACTCGAAAAGTGTATATAAAATACACCGATCGTGCTCCACCGCCGTGGCTCGGTCCGTCTGGTGCCGCGACCCTTTACGGCTCCGCGGTCCGACCCGTTCCATCTTACACTTCGCACAATCCTTTCTTCGTTAACCGACGTGGAATATATGTTATTGTCGACAATAACCGTCCATCATTCTATGTCTCAAACATGTTACTATTATGTGTGCCAATACCTCTTTCACTAAGCAAAATTACGATATTCAGCCCCACGTGTGCACGTTGTTGACACCCAATTTTGACCCTCCCGTCCAGTCATTAACTATAAAATTACACTAATTTTAAAACAATTTTATAATAATAAAATACAACAATAATACATTAATACAGGCATAAATAAGATTTTAAATAATAGCGCCGCTTTTTAAAATATTAAGCACTAATTAAATAGCACGCCCGCATTTATTATAACAATTAGATTAATGAAGCACCTAAATAATTTGATCACATTTGTTAATTTAATTTATCACTAATTAATTAATAATACACTACACAAATTAATACCTAATTAAATACCTAAAACTAATACTAACTACCCAGGCCCAACCCACAAGCCCACGTCGCCCCTCTACCCGCAGCCCACGTCGCCCCGACCCACGTCTTTTCCCCAACCAGCCCACTATAGGGGACCTCACTTCATCTTCATAAACGTAACCTAATGAACGAAACCCTAGACCTAAGAGCCTTCACGACTTCCCTTCAACGCGAATCTCGCCGGATTTTCAGGGCGGAAAATCCGGCGACTTTCCTTCCTTTACCCATACACACCCAACGATTTCTTACCATAACTAAGCAAATCCTTCCAAATCGTTTACCTTATCATAACCCGATTCGAATCACGCGAAATCGAGAACAAATCAATCCAAAATAAGCACCAATCGTCCTAAAATCGCACCAAATCAGCACTTAAACCTTACCTAATGGGGAACCCAAACCATGGCTATATAAGCACATGCGATAGGCGATCGATGGGGCATAGCGAGCGAGGGCTCAAAGTCCAATAGCAACAAGCGAGAGAGCTCGGGAGGAGGCGTTGACAGCAATTTAGAGGAGATCATCAGCGAGCACTGAAGCGAGGCGAAGTCGAGGGGCCATCGTTTTACACATTCAAGAGCAGAGTCCAATCGAGCCATTGAGTAAGAACACAATCTTAATAGTCAACCATTCTCGCAAAACCCTTCCTTTTTTCCGCTGCATTAGCAAACCAAAACGAGCCAACCGACGACTTGATACGCCTCGGTTATTTGTCGGAGAAGGTAAACTCGTCTCCTCCAATTACATTGTATTTGTTCGGACTCGTGTGCTCGTGTGTTTGTGCTAGTATAATGTTAGTCGATTTATTTTGTTTAGTTACGCTTGGATTATGATAAATGCAAGGTTATTTCGAATAGTGAAGTTAGGTTTGGTTAATACATGTTCTAGATAACTTGTTGCTGGTTTGAATTGACATGTTTATTTGCCGAAATCAGTGTTGAAAGTGCTGTGTTGTATGATTATCTGTGGTTTAAGTGTGTCTTGTTAGTTTGAATTTAGTTAATTAAGTATGACCACAATAAGTCGGGATATTGGTGGTTAAACCGTCGAGGATTAGTTTGACATGTTAAAGTTGGCTGCAACCATTACTTGTTCAATATTTGGTTAAATAAAGGCTTGTTGTGTTTTTTTAGGACAGATTTTGTTCATATGCAAGCTATCTAGTTGACTTGAAATCTGGTTTGAAGCTTATTTAGCCATATGCAGTCTGCCTATATGGTCTTATGTTTGTTTAGTATGAAGTTGTAATAGTTTTGGTTTAATCTAGGCTGCACAACTTATGCAATATCATAAATCCATAAGTTTAAGCTAATAAAGGATACGGACTGTCTAGCATAATCTATGAATGATAATCATGTCCCTTTTTACCAGTAACCATACTGGTTGAGCCAATCATAGGGTATTACATTTTCTTTAAACCTGTGCTTAGATATAACCAGTTAAGAAGTGGTCTTTTTGTATGCATCTTCTGTCCAGTTCAGTTTTTTAAGAAACATGTATTGAGCTATATCTATCCCCGGCATGTTTAAGTACAAAACAGAGTACAATAAGAAACTGGTTCTATGTAATTGTTAGCTTTAAACTTAGTATGATGAATGGAACTAAAATGTTTCTTGTTCAAAGATGTCATGAATCGTTTCATGAGATGTTCCATGTCCCAAGTCCTGCTTTTGAATTCATTTAGTTCCTATATGTGTTCATATCATATATTTTCACTTCCCAAGTTACTTTGTGTCAAAATCGCTTCGAGTCATTTAGGCGACTTTTATACCAACATCTTGTATTTACATGGACTGGTTTGTGTCACACTGGACCATCACTGGCTGCATCCCACTAGTTAGCACAGAGGAAGTATAATTTAATACTAATATAGTTCAAACCAAATGAGAAATTTGAGCCCTTCAATTTATTTAGTCTGAGAGCTATGGGCCGTAGGTCTGCTCCCTATTGTTTTGCTTATATATTGTTGCATTTTTGGCCCATTACCTTGTTGAGGTATCTGGGTTTATTATATGTTGGTTAGGTTAACTTATCTTTTCTCTGTTAATTACCATCAGCGATATTAAATATTTTAGACATGTATCCATGTGTTTAATTCCATATTCATCCTCATTTATGTAAATGCGGAACAAGTTTTGGGCATACTAATCTTTTTCTTTTTCTTTTTATTCACATGAAATGCACCGGAGCAAAAATGAAGAGTCTCCCGGCGAGACTCATCACGAGCTACTTCAAATGGCAACCCGCGTCTATGTGCATCCGCGTTCGCGTTTCCGCTTCAAAAATTCCTAGAAAAACAAATAGGGCGTCGTCATCCGTCGTAAAGAGCACTCTTAAATCCCATCCTCTCTCTTTACTTGCTATTCATTCATTTATTTGTTTATTGTAATTTAATTACTCTATTTCTGTAATATTTAGGATATCTAGAACAATTAAGTTTCAAACATATAAGCTGGGAAAGTAATTTATACTTAGAAACACATTTCTTCTTTATTTGTCTTTTAGGACTGTTAGGCATGTCTAAATTCTGCAAAAATGATCTAAATGATTTAACCTGCATCATAAAACCAATATTTTGTTTCTTATTAAAATCCATAACAGATTTTTTCCTAAACTCTCAAGAATCATCTTAAAGTACCTCTTATATAATATTATACGCAGGTTAATCAAGATTAATTTAGCTAGCAGTACACATAATTGGTCCATAAATAACCTTTGCATCACTTATATTTTTTGGCCTTAGTCTTGTAAACTTCTATCAATATGCATTTTTCTTTTCTGAAGCATCTTTTAAACATAATAATTACCCTAGGTTTGGCAGGATAACCGCAAGTTAGAGGATCTTAGAGGGTGCCTAACCCCTTCCCTCTAGATTAATAAAGAACCCTTACCCGGAATCTCATTAAGTTTAGCAGACCATTAAATGGAGTTAGTGTTGACTTTAACCTAGTTGACATTTAGGTGTCCTAATTCACCCAAACTAATTAGGTGGCGACTCCGCGAACCCTTTAGCATTTAGCGTCTTTTTAAACCTTAGCATTTTAGCATTGCTAGCACCTTTTAGCACCCTTTACTTCCCTTTTAATATTTAGCAACATCTTTTAGCATTTTAGCACTCCCTAGCAACCTTTTGCACTTTTAGCACCTTTTAAGCACCACTATTAATATTTAGCATTTTTGTTATTTATTTTCTAACATTTTTTCTAAGCAGGAGCCATTTTATAAAATGTCGCGATCGAAATCGGGCGCGACAGAATGGCGACTCCGCTGGGGATTTAAGGTTCTTAACCATAACAAACCTAGGGTTATTATTTGGCATTATTTTTTGCATTTAATTTTGTGTGCTATATTTTGTTTAGTTTAGTTGCTACCTGCTTTACTGCTTTCCCTAAACTGACATTCCGCTCATATTTCTTCCACTCTGGAAAATTTACACAATCACACACTACATGCGAGGTGCGCTGGGTGCATCAGCAAAATTCTTTTTTCAAAACCCAAATTTAGGAGAGTTGGTAACATACGTGGAGTGTCCGGTCTAACCGGTGGCCGCGTAGCCTTCTCACTCGAGTTGTCCGCTCGGGAACCTTGCGTCCAGAAAAGCCAAATCTTAGAAACTTAAGATAGAGCTATACCACCCTTTATTTTTGGGCATGCATGCATTTACCTTAGGTGGGTCGGTCCTTGGCATCGACACCACAATTAGGAAGACACCAAACTTGTCAACGGGTTTCTCAACCCAACGACCAACCAGCATATTGTGTGTAGCGTGACAATAATGGACAAATCTAAACCTAATCTTGTCATGTTGAAATTGGAAAAAGTGCACCGTCATTTGGTCGCCATTTCCAACAAAAGCATTACAGTTGGACGGCTTGGACAAATCCATCATGACCTCGCATATGTGACGTTTAGGCCTACCTCTGGCATAAAGGGATCCCCATGCATGTTAGGACCCGCTTGCAATGTGACAAACATGTACTTGCTAAATGTTTTTACACTTTTGCAAAATCACTGTAACACCCCATTTTAAACCGGAGTCGAAAACGGGAGGGCCACGTATGGTTGATTCCTAAATGTATTTTAAGGAGTCGCCACCTAATTAATTTGGGTGAATTAGGACACCTAAATGTTAACTAGTTTAAAGTAAACATTAACTCCATATAATGGTCTGCTAAACTTAATGAGATTCCGGGCAAGGGTTCTTTATTATCCTAAAGGGAAGGGGTCAGGCACCCTAAAGGATCCGCTAACTTGCGGTTGTCCGTTCAAACCTAGGGTTAATTATTATGCTAAGAACAGACATGTTAAAGGCATTTGAATAAAAGCATTTTGAAGATATAAGATGTATTATTACTAATATAAAATACAGTGCTAAAAATATATAAAGTTGGTTTAGTTGAAACATGCATTTATAAAGTAATTAGAAAATTTATTTTTATAGTATACCCGTACTGCTTAGCGTAATATTATGACAAAATTAGGTGCTTATAAAATAGGATGCAAAGATATCTTTTATGCAAGGGAAACAGAATACATTTTTTGATATGAATGTTAATAAGCATTTATAAGAAGATAAGTTTCGTATGCTTAGGAATATTTTGGCTACCTAGTGATTATGCAGATTAAAATTATCAAGCAGTTTAGTATATTTTAAACTATGCATGGCGAGCTTAAAATGATTAAGTTAGAGGAAGCAAATTTCTAGTGTCAAACTACCTCTTAATGGCAACGCAAAGCTTAAGTATCCTAAAGATTCCGCTAGTATTGTAATGTTAAACAATTAATTCACGACGAATAAATGGGGGCAGGATAAGAAAACAATAAAGGTGACTCGAGGGAATGGCGATGTCATTCACCGGTGGCTTGGAATTTTCAAGGCGGAGATGAAGATGCACATAGTGTAGGTCATCATTTGTTGTAACTCATGAGGAGTCTCGCGATGAGACTCTCCGTTTAGCTCCGATGCGTGCCATGCAAGAGAAAGAAAATAAAGATTAGTATATGTCTTAATTATTTGAATCACAAAAGAATCTACACACACATGATCTATGCTTATGCACAACTAGCACATAAGATGTATAAGTCGATCAAGATCGAGGTCACTCTTTATATGAAGAATGCCAGATGCCAACAGACAGTGAAATACAATGAGGTTAACATATAGAGAATATTCTTGTGGTTAACATAGTGATGTACTCGAGCATTAACAATCAGATGCATATAGTAAGAGTAGATCGCAATTCCTTATCAGCACGTATTATAGTAATAACAAGAAGTGCAGGCAATCGACAACACACAGTGGACAGTTAGGCCAAACAAAGCAAATGTTCATCCAAACAGGGGAATTGCAAATACACAGAAGTTGTAGAATGATCATGCATAGCATAGCTTAAATATAAATAGAGATGGATAGGAAATCAGATACCAAACATGCATGTTTCCAGCTTATTTGAAAAACAGTGGGTGAGCATTTTTTTTGAGATGAAATAGGAACATATAGGCCTATTTTTATGGTTTAGATTTTTCAGCGCAGAGAAGTATTCACTTAGAAAATAATGGGCTGATTTAATGAGCATGCTAGACCTTTGACAACCAAACAAACCATTCCAAATAATGTTTAAGCTAACAAAACCCAATTATGTGTTGCAGGGGGAAACATATTCACAGAGGGCTCACCTAGCTAAAACAGATTTCCTAAGGCAGTGACCACAAGGTTTGAGTCAAGCACATGTATTGGTAATATGCTTTCAGGTAATCCCACGATAGTATATAAATCATGCTGGAAACAAACAGGGACAAGTATCACATTGATTTATATCACCTAAGGCTAGATGAACTTTGATAGGCATATTAGGATCTTTGCCCTGGTTTGAACAATATACAATTTGATCCATAATCACATGTTGACTACCCAAGCTTACAAGTTTCAGACATTAGTTTAAGGGAAGACATTCAGTATCTCCATACCAGACTAACTAATTACGACTCGATACAAACCATTGCACTTAGCTTATGTCAAACACAGACACATAACACTAACTTCTTGGCTAAGCATATTAAACCCAAAAATCCAAATACAAGCAGTAGCCATTAATAAATCCTGAATAATTCAAAACAAAGTCACACCAGTAATCATATAAGCATCAGACTTAACAGATTAATATTACAGCACATATCAAGCAACGTGATAGGATTAATGAACATAGATCCTAATCAATAACTTCAAATCGACACCTGCTTAGATAAGCTACGACATATCAAACATGATATGATAACAAATACAGTCGAAGCATGCATATCAGGAAAACAAACACATTCACACAAAGAAACGAAATTTGGAAGGGAGATGAATTTACCTTCTCCGGACAATGACAGGAGGCGTATCAGTGTCGATCCACTCGGAGTTTTGTGTGATGCGATAAAAATGGAATGAAGCTGTTGCTTCGTGAATACTTACTGGTTTGTGACGGATTCTTACGAGGAAGACGAAAGGGTTCGATTTTATGTTCTTGCCTTAGCCTTCTAATTTTCGGATTGTAAAGAAGGTATTCTTGAAGATGAAAGCGGTGCTCGACCTTTGTATTTGCCTCTGAGCTCTGTCGTGCTGTGCTCTGCCCTCCTGAGCTCTGCCTATCTCCTTAGAACCCTGTTGTCTGTCAAGGGAGGGTGTCAGATCGACGAGGTGGGTCTCCTCCTCTCTCTCGAGCTCTGGACGATCGATGCCCTCTTGCATGTATAAGAGGATCAATTTATAGTCTCGATTTGGTTCTAAGTTTGATATGGATCTTACAGTTATGGTAAGGAACTGATTTTGGAAGGATTTGAAGGATATTTTGCTGATTTTGAAGTGATTCGACAAGGTAAACCATTTGAAGGAGTCGGGTGATGGATATGGTAAGGAAAAGTTGGCTGGGGTGCGTGGATAAAGGGAAACCCCGGATTCTTCGGCGAGAAATCCGGGCTAGGGTGCTGGTGCTGCGATGGGGAGGGGAAGATGCAAGGTGCGGCGAAGGCTTTTAGGTTTAGGGTTCGTTCTGGGCTTGTTTGCGGGAGAGACGGGGAAGACAGGGAAAGGGAAATAAGGCTGGGGGTCGCGTGGGCCTTTTGATAAAGGGGAAAGGGATTGGGCCTAGGGTCGCGGGTATTGGGCCAAAGAAACTGGACTGGTTTTAATTAGTTAGGGGTAGTTAGTTGTATTAAATTAGGGGTATTAGTTTTAGGTTAGTTTTTTAATTATTAAATTATTTAAATTGTGATTAAATCATTTAGGTGTTTTATTAGCCTAAGTTTAAATTTAAATACGGGCGTGCTATTTAATTAGTGCTTAATTTTTATAATGCGATGTTGTTATTAAAACTTATTTATTATGCGTATTTTATTATTATTTAAGCTAAGACTGAATTATCTTAATATGACTTTAGGCGCTACAATAATTATGGAATTGCTTTGCGTATTAATAAATGCGACTATGCTATTTAACACGACGTCATTGCGTATTTATTATTAATGTATTTATTTATTTATTGTTATGACAGAGCTTAAAATTAATAAATGCGGGCGCGAGACTCCAAGTGCTTAGTACTCTACGTAAAATGTAGTGCCATTATTAAATTGCTTATTCATGCCTGTATTAATGTTTTACTTGCTGTATTTTATTATAAAAAAATTACTTGAAAATTATTTAACAAAATTAGTCTAATTTGATAGTTAATGACTGGACGAGAGGGTCAAAATTGGGTGTCAACAGTTGTCCCTCTTTGTATGGAGATGATGGAAGAATCTTCGGACAAAGACGTTGACTCATAGCCAATTTTGTCTCGATCCTCAGAATTAAAAAATATTGGGCAATTAGGCAAGGCTGACGCGGACTCAAAAATTGTCCCAGTGTCGAGTTATGACGACACTGGGCTGTGGTCAAAATACCAAGGCGGGCTAACGCGGACTCAAAAATTATCCCAGTGTCGAGTTATGACGACACTGGGCTACCATGGTCAAAACACCAAGGCGGGCTAACGCGGACTCAAAAATTGTCCCAGTGTCGAGTTATGATGACACTGGGCTATGGTGCAAAAAGTAAAGGAATAAAATAAATGGCTTGAACCTGGGGTGTACCGCTATGGCTTATGGTACTGGGTTTTATGGTGATGTGGAACGAGTGGACCGACGCTCGAGGCCGCTTCTGCCATTCATTGGGAAGGTTGGCCCCCCAACAAATTGCCCCTGTTCGCTGTAAGAGAAAATCCACGTTGTGCTCCATCTTATGCAGTTCCTGTAGATTGAAGCTAAGATAGAAGAATTAGTGCATAACTGTCAAAACAAAATAATGTAAGAATGTAAGTTTTGTGTTGTGGTTGTAGTCAAATCGTATATACTATATAATGAAATGGTGTGATGATACGCCGTCTTGTATAGACGAGATGCAGATGACGCCTTGTGTGGGCGTTATCGTCTTGTATGGACGAAATGCAAATGTCGCCTTGTATGGGCGGAATCGTCTTGTATGGACGAAATGCAAATGACGCCTTGTATGGGCGTTGTCGTCTTGTATGGACGAGATGCAAATGACGCCTTGTATGGGCGTTATCGTCTTGTATGGACGAAATGCAAATGACGCCTTGTATGGGCGTTATCGTCTTGTATGGACGAAATGCAAATGACGCCTTGTATGGGCGGAATCGTCTTGTATGGACGAAATGCAAATGACGCCTTGTATGGGCGTTATCGTCTTGTATGGACGAAATTCAAATGACGCCTTGTATGGGCGTTATCGTCTTGTATGGACGAAATGCAAATGACGCCTTGTATGGGCGTTGTCGTCTTGTATGGACGAGATGCAAATGACGCCTTGTATGGGCATTATCGTCTTGTATGGACGAAATGCAAATGACGCCTTGTATGGGCGTTATAAATGTATGGGCGAAATGCAAATGACGCCTTGTATGGGCGTTATAAATGCTTGTATGGACGAAATGCAAATGACGCCTTGTATGGCGTTGTAAATGCTTGTATGGACGAAATGCAAATGACGCCTTGTATGGCGTTGTCTGCTGTATGGGCGAGATGCAAATAGCGCCTTGTATGGCGTTATAAATGTATGGACGAAATGCAAATGACGCCTTGTATGGGCGTTATCGTGTATGGGCGAAATGCAAATGACGCCTTGTGTGGCGTTATCGTCTTGTATGGGCGAAATACAAATGACGCCTTGTGTGGCGTTGTAAATGCTGTATGGGCGAAATGCAAATGACGCCTTGTATGGCGTTATAAATGCTGTATGGACGAAATGCAAATGACGCCTTGATGGGCGTTATAAATGCTTATGGACGAAATGCAAATAGCGCCTTGTATGGCGTTGTATGCTTGTATGGACGAAATGCAAATGACACCTTGTATGGGCGTTGTCGCTTGTATGGGCGAGATGCAAATGACGCCTTGCGGGCGTTATCGTCTTGTATGAACGAAATGCAAATAGCGCCTTGTATGGCGTTATCGCTTGTATGGACGAAATGCAAATAGCGCCTTATGGCGTTATCGCCTTGTATGGACGAAATGCAAATGACGCCTTGTATGGCGTTATCGTGCTGTATGGGCGAAATGCAAATAGCGCCTTGTATAGGCGTTATAAATGTATGGGCGAAATGCAAATAGCGCCTTGTATGGGCGTTGTCGTCTTGTATGGACGAAATGCAAATGACGCCTTATGGCGTTATCGTCTTGTATGGACGAAATGCAAATGACGCCTCGTATGGCGGAATCGCTTGTATGGACGAAATGCAAATAGCGCCTTGTATGGGCGTTATCGTCTGTATGGGCGAAATTCAAATGCCGCCTGGTATGGGCGTTATCGCCTTGTATGGACGAAATGTAAATGCCGCCTTGTATGGGCGTTGTAAATGCTGTATGGGCGAGATGCAAATAGCGCCTTGTATGGCGTTATCGCTCTGTATGGACGAAATGCAAATACGCCTTGTATGGCGTTATCGCTTGTATGGGCGAAATGCAAATGACGCCTTATGGGCGTTATCGCTTGTATGGACGAAATGCAAATGACGCCTTGTATGGGCGTTGTCGCCTTGTATGGACGAAATGCAAATGACGCCTTGATGGGCGTTGTCGCTTGTATGGGCGAGATGCAAATGACGCCTTGTATGGGCGTTATCGCTTGTATGGACGAAATGCAAATGACGCCTTGTATGGGCGTTGTCGTCTTGTATGGCCGAAATGCAAATGACGCCTTGTGTGGCGTTATAAATGCTGTATGGGCGAAATACAAATGACGCGCCTTGTGTGGCGTTGTAAATGCTTGTATGGGCGAAATGCAAATGACGCCTTGATGGCGTTATCGCTTGTATGGACGAAATGCAAATGACGCCTTGTATGGGCGTTATCGCTTGTATGGACGAAATGCAAATGACGCCTTGTATGGCGTTGTAAATGCTATATGGGCGAATGCAAATGACGCCTTGTATGGGCGTTGTCGTCTTGTATGGACGAGATGCAAATGACGCCTTGTATGTGCGTTATCGTCTTGCATGGACGAAATGCAAATGACGCCTTGTATGGGCGGAATCGTCTTGTATGGACGAGATGCAAATGATGCCTTGTATGGGCGTTATCGTCTTGTATGGATGAAATGCAAATGACGCCTTGTATGGGCGTTATCGTCTTGTATGGACGAAATGCAAATGACGCCTTGTATAGGCGTTATCGTCTTGTATGGACGAAATGCAAATGACACCTTGTATGGGCGTTGTCGTCTTGTATGGACGAGATGCAAATGACGCCTTGTATGGGCGTTATCGTCTTGTATGGACGAAATGCAAATGACGCCTTGTGTGGGCGTTGTCGTCTTGTATGGACGAAATGCAAATGACGCCTTGTATGGGCGGAATCGTCTTGTATGGACGAAATGCAAATGACGCCTTGTATGGGCGTTATCGTCTTGCAAATGACGCCTTGTATGGGCGTTATCGTCTTGTATGGACGAAATGCCAATGACGCCTTGTATGGGCGTTGTCGTCTTGTATGGACGAGATGCAAATAGCGCCTTGTATGGCGTTGTCGCTTGTATGGGCGAGATGCAAATGACGCCTTGATGGCGTTGTCGTCTTGTATGGGCGAGATGCAAATGACGCCTTGTATGGCGTTATCGTCTTGTATGGACGAAATGCAAATAGCGCCTTTTATGGGCGTTGTAAATGTATGGACGAAATGCAAATGACGTCTTGTATGGGCGTTGTCGTCTTGTATGGACGAAATGCAAATGACGCCTTGTATGGGCGTTGTCGTCTTGTATGGACGAAATGAAAATGACACCTTGTAGGGGCGTTGTCGTCTTGTATGGGTGAGATGCAAATGACGCCTTGCATGGGCGTTGTCGTCTTGTATGGACGAGATGCAAATGACGCCTTGTATGGGCGTTATCGTCTTGTATGGACGAAATGCAAATGACGCCTTGTATGGGCGTTATCGTCTTGTATGGACGAAATGCAAATAACGACATGTATGGCGTTATCGTCTTGTATGG
Source organism: Przewalskia tangutica (assembly GCA_029844215.1). NCBI lineage: Eukaryota > Viridiplantae > Streptophyta > Magnoliopsida > Solanales > Solanaceae > Przewalskia > Przewalskia tangutica. The sequence goes on along the minus strand of CM056730.1, from coordinate 20,878,203 downwards.
ACGAAATGCAAATACGCCTTGTATGGCGTTATCGCTTACAAATAGCGCGCCTTGTATGTGCGTTATCGTCTTGTATGGACGAAATGCAAATGACGCCTTGTATGGGCGGAATCGTCTTGTATGGACGAGATGCAAATGATGCCTTGTATGGGCGTTATCGTCTTGTATGGACGAAATGCAAATGACGCCTTGTATGGGCGTTATCGTCTTGTATGGACGAAATGCAAATGACGCCTTGTGTGGGCGTTGTCGTCTTGTATGGACGAAATGCAAATGACGCCTTGTATGGGCGGAATAAATGCTTGTATGGGCGAAATGCAAATAGCGCCTTGTATGGCGTTATCGCTGTATGGACGAAATGCAAATGACGCCTTGATGGCGTTGTCGTGCTGTATGGACGAAATGCAAATGACGCCTTGTATGGCGTTGTCGTCTTGTATGGGCGAGATGCAAATGACGCCAGATGGCGTTGTCGTCTTGTATGGACGAGATGCAAATGACGCCTTGTATGTGCGTTATCGTCTTGCATGGACGAAATGCAAATGACGCCTTGTATGGGCGTTATCATCTTGTATGGACGAAATGTAAATGACGCCTTGTATGGGCGTTATCGTCTTGTATGGACGAAATGCAAATGACGCCTTGTATGGCGTTGTAAATGCTTGTATGGACGAAATGCAAATGACGCCTGTATGGGCGTTGTCGCCTTGTATGGGCGAGATGCAAATAGCGCCTTGTATGGCGTTATCGCTTGTATGGGCGAAATGCAAATAGCGCCTTGTATGGGCGTTATCGCTGTATGGACGAAATGCAAATAGCGCCTTGATGGGCGTTGTCGCCTGTATGGGCGAGATGTAAATGACGCCTTGTATGGCGTTGTAAATGTATGGCCGAGATGCAAATGACGCCTTGTATGGGCGTTATCGTCTTGTATGGACGAAATGCAAATGACGCCTTGTATGGGCGTTATCGTCTTGTATGGACGAAATGCAAATGACGCCTTGTGTGGGCGTTATCGTCTTGTATGGACGAAATGCAAATGACGCCTCCTAGGACATAGATAAAAATCGTGTTATGCATAATCAAAGCTAGATGAAATAATTAAAGTGTAAATGATGTAGCCTGAGTAACGAAGATGTGGTTTTTGCGAGATGTATTTGATGTAGACTTGTTGCAGATGGACTTCGTGAGCGGATCTGTTGTATTGGAATGTTGTTGTCCTCCTTGTTCCTATTGTCCTGCAAAATTCACTCAAAGAAAAATTGTGAGTTCGGGGAGGGGGTCGGCCGATTTGTGTTGGCTCTTGATATTTGCACGCGTTGTCTTGTCTGGACATGTAACCCCTGTCTGATTTCGAGTCTCGGTCAAAACATTTGTTGAAAAATATTCTATCTTGAGAAAATATACTTATATGTGCTAGTAGGAAATTATGTCGATATTTGAATAGTGACATGTTGTGAAACAAAGCAAACTTCCTTATCCGAAATCGGCGGTATATTCTCCCATACTCTCGGTGCTCCGCTGCCGTCAGGCTCTCTTTTAAATTTGTCCCAGTTTTGAATATGCAAAGGGCATTTAGCCTAAAAGTGGGTTTCCATGGGGTTGATTGTGTGTTCTCGTTATTTTCAAAACAAAGGGAAAGTTACCTAAAGGTGTGACCGAAGCCGATTTAGGCCGCCTACGTATCCCCATGATGGAATCAGGTCATGACGTATTTCATTACAAGCGAATATTGGGTAAAATTCTAAAGGTGGGACCGAGGCCGATGTGGCCGCCTACGTATCCGCCAAGGGAATCAGGTCGAACGTAGTTCCAATGGTGTAAAAGAGAAATTGGGATTTTCTAAAAGGTGGGACCGAAGCCGATATGGCCGCCTACGTATCCCCACGAGGGAATCAGGTCACACGTAGTTCCAATTACAAGCAAAAGAGAAATTGAGATGTTCTAAACGGTGGGACCGAAGCCGATATGGCCGCCTACGTATCCCCACGAGGGAATCAGGTCACACGTAGTTCCAATACAAGCAAAACAAAAGAAAACATTATTAAAGCTTAAATATGAGTTTTCTTTTTATTAATCTGCTAAGCTAAATTGCTCTTTCTTATCCGGGCTCTAGGCGGACCAGAACAAGGGTGCAAATCCAACCAATACGCCTTCTTGCTCTGCATCATGGCTGGCTGGGTCTTCATGCTCTGCTATCAGTATCTCCTTCTTTTGGCTTCTGCGTGGTGCATGCTTGGATAAATGACTGATTCAGGCGGAGCGGGCTCTGGCCAGGGAACACCTCTCTTCCTTTGGGGTTCATTGTACTCATTGGGGTAGGCCTCCTCCACCTGAATGACTCCCTCCTTGATCAGCTCCCTTACTTTGTCTCTGAGTGTATAACACCTTCCCATGTCGTGTCCGATGGCTCCAGAATGGTATGCACAACTTTTGTTCCCATCATGAGCTTTGGACTTGGGATTGGGCACATTCTTTGGAATTGGCTGGAGTATCCCTGCAAACCTCAACCTCTCGTACAACTGCGACAAAGGCTCGGCTAAATGGGTGTATACTTTGGCTGGCCTTTCTGTGGCATTTAGGCGGGGTGCGAAGATGTTTAGTGGACGGGCTTTTGGCTGTGGCGTATACACGTGTGGGTATCGCAAGGGGTTGTCATATGTATTGCGAAAATAGGTTTGTGGTGGCCTTTGGTTTGTGTTTAGCTGGAGTACGTTAGGCATTCGGTTTTGTGTGGGATATATGGGTGCATTGTATATTGGCTGAATGGGATATGTAGTAGCGCATCGGTAATAATTTGGAGGTTTTTTGCTTTGGTTATTTGCGTGTGAGTGCTCTGGTGAGGTTCTTGAGCCTTTTGATTTCGGCCTGCAGGGTTGCCATTTGCTGTGGTAATTGTGCGAGGTGTTCGATCGGGTCTATGCTGCTTTTCTCTTCTGAGACCCCTGCTTTGCCTATAGGAACCAAGACAGGTTCCGACTCGTTCTGCTCAAATGCCCTTGAATCGGTCACGTCGATGGACCATGCCTTTGATCTTGTGAAATATCTATGTTCCGCCATTGCTTAGTCGAATACAAATCGACCCTTTGGGGAAGATGATAAATCCTTTTAGACAAAATGCAGCAAACTGCGTTAGTGTAAAGCACGTGATTTTGCAAAAGTGTAAATAGCATTTAGCAAATACATGTTGCACATAAATTGTCAGCGAGTCCTAACATGCATGGGGACCCTTTTATGCCAGAGGTAGGCCTAAACGTCACATATGCGAGGTCATGATGGATTTGTCCGAGCCGTCCAACTGTGATGTTTTTGTTGGAAATGGCGACCAAATGACGGTGCACTTTTTCCAATTTCAGCATGATATGATTAGGTTTGGATTTGTCTATCATTGCCACGCTACACATAATATGCTGGTTGGTCGTTAGGTTGGGAAACCCGTCGACAAGTTTGGTGTCTTCCTAATTGTGGTGTCGATACCAAGGACCGACCCACCTAAGGTAAATACATGCATGCCTTAAAATAAAGGGTGATATAGCTCTATCTTAAGTTTGCTAAGATTTGGCTTACTAGACGCAAGGTTCCCGAGCGGACTACTCGAGTGAGAAGGCTACGCGACCACCGGTTGGACCGGATTCTCCGCGCAAAATACCAACTCTCTTAAATTTGGGTGTTTGAAAGAAATTTGCAGGTGCGCAAAGCACACCCGCGTGTTGTGTGTGATTGTGTGAATTTTCCAGAGTGGAAGAAATATGAGCGGAATGCCAGTTTAGGGAAAGCAGTAAAGCAGGTAGCAATTAAAATAAACAAAATATAGCACACAAAATTAAATGCAAAAATAATGCCAAATAATAACCCTAGGTCTGTTATGGTTAAGAACCTTAAATCCGCAGTGGAGTCGCCATCTGTAACACCCCATTTTAAACCGGAGTCGAAAACGGGAGGGCCACGTATGGTTGATTCCTAAATGTATTTTAAGGAGTCGCCACCTAATTAATTTGGGTGAATTAGGACACCTAAATGTTAACTAGTTTAAAGTAAACATTAACTCCATTTAATGGTCTGCTAAACTTAATGAGATTCCGGGCAAGTGTTCTTTATTATCCTAAAGGGAAGAGGTCAGGCACCCTAAAGGATCCGCTAACTTGCGGTTGTCCGTTCAAACCTAGGGTTAATTATTATGCTAAGAACAAACATGTTAAAGGCATTTGAATAAAAGCATTTTGAAGATATAAGATGTATTATTACTAATATAAAATACAGTGCTAAAAATATATAAAGTTGGTTTAGTTGAAACATGCATTTATAAAGTAATTAGAAAATTTATTTTTATAGTATACCCGTACTGCTTAGCGTAATATTATGACAAAATTAGGTGCTTATAAAATAGGATGCAAAGATATCTTTTATGCAAGGGAAACATAATACATTTTTTGATATGAATGTTAATAAGCATTTATAAGAAGATAAGTTTCGTATGCTTAGGAATATCTTGGCTACCTAGTGATTATGCATATTAAAATTATCAAGCAGTTTAGTATATTTTAAACTATGCATGGCGAGCTTAAAATGATTAAGTTAGAGGAAGCAAATTTCTAGTGTCAAACTACCTCTTAATGGCAACGCAAAGCTTAAGTATCCTAAAGATTCCGCTAGTAGTGTAATGTTAAACAATTAATTCACGACGAATAAATGGGGGCAGGATAAGAAAACAATAAAGGTGACTCGAGGGAATGGCGATGTCATTCGCCGGTGGTTTGGAATTTTCAAGGCGGAGATGAAGATGCACATAGTGTAGGTCATCATTTGTTGTAACTCATGAGGAGTCTCGCGATGAGACTCTCTGTTTAGCTCCGATGCGTGCCATGCAAGAGAAAGAAAATAAAGATTAGTATATGTCTTAATTATTTGAATCACAAAAGAATCTACACACACATGATCTATGCTTATGCACAACTAGCACATAAGATGTATAAGTCGATCGAGGCGAGGTCACTCTTTGTAACGATCAAGAACAGATGCCAACAGACAGTGAAATACAATGAGGTTAACATATAGAGAATATTCTTGTGGTTCACATAGTGATGTACTCGAGCATTAACAATCAGATGCATATAGTAAGAGTAGATCGCAATTCCTTATCAGCACGTATTATAGTAATAACAAGAAGTGCAGGCAATCGACAACACACAGTGGACAGTTAGGCCAAACAAAGCAAATGTTCATCCAAACAGGGGAATTGCAAATACACAGAAGTTGTAGAATGATCATGCATAGCATAGCTTAAATATAAATAGAGATGGATAGGAAATCAGATACCAAACATGCATGTTTCCAGCTTATTTGAAAAACAGTGGGTGAGCATTTTTTTGAGATGAAATAGGAACATATAGGCCTATTTTTATGGTTAAGATTTTTCAGCGCAGAGAAGTATTCACTTAGAAAATAATGGGCTGATTTAATGAGCATGCTAGACCTTTGACAACCAAACAAACCATTCCAAATAATGTTTAAGCTAACAAAACCCAATTATGTGTTGCAGGGGGAAACATATTCACAGAGGGCTCACCTAGCTAAAACAGATTTCCTAAGGCAGTGACCACAAGGTTTGAGTCAAGCACATGTATTGGTAATATGCTTTCAGGTAATCCCACGATAGTATATAAATCATGCTGGAAACAAACAGGGACAAGTATCACATTGATTTATATCACCTAAGGCTACATGAACTTTGATAGGCATATTAGGATCTTTGCCCTGGTTTGAACAATATACAATCTGATCCATAATCACATGTTGACTACCCAAGCTTACAAGTTTCAGACATTAGTTTAAGGGAAGACATTCAGTATCTCCATACCAGACTAACTAATTACGACTCGATACAAACCATTGCACTTAGCTTATGTCAAACACAGACACATAACACTAACTTCTTGGCTAAGCATATTAAACCCAAAAATCCAAATACAAGCAGTAGCCATTAATAAATCCTGAATAATTCAAAACAAAGTCACACCAGTAATCACATAAGCATCAGACTTAACAGATTAATATTACAGCACATATCAAGCAACGTGATAGGATTAATGAACATAGATCCTAATCAATAACTTCAAATCGACACCTGCTTAGATAAGCTACGACATATCAAACATGATATGATAACAAATACAGTCGAAGCATGCATAACAGGAAAACAGACACATTCACACAAAGAAACGAAATTTGGAAGGGAGATGAATTTACCTTCTCCGGACAGCGAACCGAGGCAGCGTATCAAGTGTCGATCCACTCGGAGTTTTGTGTGATGCGATAAAAATGGAATGAAGCTGTTGCTTCGAGAATACTTACTGGTTTGTGACGGATTCTTACGAGGAAGACGAAAGGGTTCGATTTTATGTTCTTGCCTTAGCCTTCTAATTTTCGGATTGTAAAGAAGGTATTCTTGAAGATGAAAGCGGTGCTCGACCTTTGTCTTTGCCTCTGAGCTCTGTCGTGCTGTGCTCTGCCCTCCTGAGCTCTGCCTATCTCCTTAGAACCCTGCTGTCTGTCAAGGGAGGGTGTCAGATCGACGCTGTGGGTCTCCTCCTCTCTCTCGAGCTCTGGACGATCGATGCCCTCTTGCATGTATAAGAGGATCAATTTATAGTCTCGATTTGGTTCTAAGTTTGGTATGGATCTTACGGTTATGGTAAGGAACTGATTTTGGAAGGATTTGAAGGATATTTTGCTGATTTTGAAGTGATTCGACAAGGTAAACCATTTGAAGGAGTCGGGTGATGGATATGGTAAGGAAAAGTTGGCTGGGGTGCGTGGATAAAGGGAAACCCCGGATTCTTCGGCGAGAAATCCGGGCTAGGGTGCTGGTGCTGCGATGGGGAGGGGAAGGTGTGAGGTGCGGCGAAGGCTTTTAGGTTTAGGGTTCGTTCTGGGCTTGTTTGCGGGAGAGACGGGGAAGACAGGGAAAAGGAAATAAGGCTGGGGGTCGCGTGGGCCTTCTGATAAAGGGGAAAGGGATTGGGCCTCGGGTCGCGGGCATTGGGCCAAAGAAACTGGACTGGTTTTAATTAGTTAGGGTAGTTAGTTGTATTAAATTAGGGGTATTAGTTTTAGGTTAGTTTTTAATTATTAAATTATTTAAATTGTGATTAAATCATTTAGGTGTTTTATTAGCCTAAGTTTAAATTTAAATACGGGCGTGCTATTTAATTAGTGCTTAATTTTTATAATGCGATGTTGTTATTAAAACTTATTTATTATGCGTATTTTATTATTATTTAAGCTAAGACTGAATTATCTTAATATGACTTTAGGCGCTACAATAATTATGGAATTTCTTTGCGTATTAATAAATGCGACTATGCTATTTAACACGACGTCATTGCGTATTTATTATTAATGTATTTATTTATTTATTGTTATGACAGAGCTTAAAATTAATAAATGCGGGCGCGAGACTCCAAATGCTTAGTACTCTACGTAAAATGTGGTGTCATTATTAAATTGCTTATTCATGCATGTATTAATGTTTTACTTGCTGTATTTTATTATTAAAAAATTACTTGAAAATTATTTAACAAAATTAGTCTAATTTGATAGTTAATGACTGGACGGGAGGGTCAAAATTGGGTGTCAACAATCACGTGCTTTACACTAACGCAGTTTGCTACATCTTGTCTAAAAAGAGATTTATCACCTTCCCCAACGGTAGATTTGTATTTGACTAAGCAATAGCAGAGCATGAAGACCCAACCAGCCATGATGCAGAGCAAGAAGACGTATTGGTTGGATTTGCACCCTTGTTCTGGTCCGCCTAGAGCCCGGATAAGAAAGAGCAATTTAGCTTAGCAGATTAATAAAAAGAAAAACTCGTATTTAAGCTTTAATAATGTTTTCTTTTGCTTGTAATTGGAACTACGTGTGACCTGATTCCCTTGGCGGATACGTAGGCGGCCTAAATCGGCTTCGGTCACACCATTAGAAAACTTTCCCTTCGCTTTGAAAATAACGAGAATACACAAGCAACTCCATTGAGACCCACCATAGGCCAAACGCCCTTTTCAAAACTAGGACAAGATAGGAAACCAGACAGGGGTTGCAAACAGGCCAGGCATGCAGATGTCAAGGAACAAAGCGGCAAAGTCAAATACGAATCGACCACCCCCCAAACTCACAATTTTTCTTTGAGCGCAGGTCTTTCATATTAACAGAAGCAGAAAGTGCAATAGCCGAAGCAGAAAATACGGCAAAAAGTTTTCTTCGCAGAAGTAGAAAGAAGCAGCAGAGGCAGAGGATATGACAACAATCCAAAATTCAAAGTCCGCATCAGAAGCAGCAGAAGCAGAAAGAGGCATCGACAATCCACGATGAAATTCGAATTCCGCAAAGGGTTAGCGCCTACAGTATAAAGTCAAATTGGCAACCAACGCATCGCACCCAACAAAAGCATCATGGCAATTCGTCAGTTGCGGCATTTAGCATGTCCGTGCAAGGACAACATCTCAGTATTCATCTGGCGTATCAGGGACGACATCTCTACCCATAAAATTGCACTTCTCATATGTATTTATCATTTTGTTTAAACAGGTATACACTAACGTTTTCTCAAGCTTAGCTTGCAGGAGCATTTATTCTACAGGAGCAGCAGCAACACGTCCAGACAACGACGTTATCAGCACAGCAAGTCCGAAAACGACGCCAGCAGCAATACGCCCAGACGACGACGTTATCAGCATTATGTCCAGGCAACGACATATATCCGACCCAGTTTCGTCAGTCAAAACTGGGACAATTTTTAAGGATTTCGCCACGAAAAGACACCGACAAATATGATTCCATATGCTCGAAAGATCGACATAAACTGGGACAATTTTAAGGGTTTTACTACAAATGACATCAATGGACATGGTTAATTTACGCTAAGGGTTCCATGTCCCAAAACTGGGACAAATTTTAAAAGAGAGCCTGACGGCAGCGGAGCACCGAGAGTATGGGAGAATATACCGCCGATTTCGGATAAGGAAGTTTGCTTTGTTTCACAACATGTCACTATTCAAATATCGACATAATTTCCTACTAGCACATATAAGACAACAGGAACAAGGAGGACAACAACATTCCAATACAACAGATCCGCTCACGAAGTCCATCTGCAACAAGTCTACATCAAATACATCTCGCAAAAACCACATCTTCGTTACTCAGGCTACATCATTTACACTTTAATTATTTCATCTAGCTTTGATTATGCATAACACGATTTTTATCTATGCCATAGGAGGCGTCATTTGCATTTCGTCCATACAAGACGATTCCGCCCATACAAGGCGTCATTTGCATTTCGTCCATACAAGACGATAACGCCCATACAAGGCGTCATTTGCATTTCGTCCATACAAGACGATAACGCCCATACAGGCGTCATTTGCATCTCGTCCATACAAGACGACAACGCCCATACAAGGCGTCATTTGCATTTCGTCCATACAAGACGATTCCACCCATACAAGGCGTCATTTGCATTTCGTCCATACAAGACGATAACGCCCATACAAGGCGTCATTTGCATTTCGTCCATACAAGACGATAACACCCATACAAGGCGTCATTTGTATCTCGTCCATACAAGTCGACAACGCCCATACAAGGCGTCATTTGCATTTCGTCCATACAAGACGATAACGCCCATACAAGGCGTCATTTGCATCTCGTTCATACAAGACGACAACGCCCATACAAGACGTCATTTGCATTTCGTCCATACAAGACGACAACGCCCATACAAGGCGTCATTTGCATTTCGTCCATACAAGACGATAACGCCCATACAAGGCGTCATTTGCATCTCGTCCATACAAGACGACAACGCCCATACAAGGCGTCATTTGCATTTCGTCCATACAAGACGATTCCGCCATCTGGCGTCATTTGCATTTCGTCCATACTGCATTTATAACGCCCATACAAGACGTCATTTTCATTTCGTCCATACAAGACGATAACGCCCATACAGGCGTCATTTGCATCTCGTCCATACAAGACGACAACGCCCATACAAGGCGTCATTTGCATTTCGTCCATACAAGACGATTCCGCCCATACAAGGCGTCATTTGCATCTCGTCCATACAAGGCGTCATTTGCATTTCGTCCATACAAGACGACAACGCCCATACAAGGCGTCATTTGCATTTCGTCCATACAAGACGACTACGCCCATACAAGGCGTCATTTGCATTTCGTCCATACAAGACGACAACACCCATACATGGCGTCATTTGCATTTCGTCCATACAAGACGATAACGCCCATACAAGGCGTCATTTGCATTTCGTCCATACAAGACGATAACGCCCATACAAGGCGTCATTTGTATCTCGTCCATACAAGACGACAACGCCCATACAAGGCGTCATTTGCATTTCGTCCATACAAGACGATAACGCCCATACAAGGCGTCATTTGCATCTCGTCCATACAAGACGACAACGCCCATACAAGGCGTCATTTGCATTTCGTCCATACAAGACGATTCCGCCCATACAAGGCGTCATTTGCATTTCGTCCATACAAGACGATAACGCCCATACAAGGCGTCATTTGCATTTCGTCCATACAAGACGATAACGCCCATACAAGGCGTCATTTGCATCTCGTCCATACAAGACGACAACGCCCATACAAGGCGTCATTTGCATTTCGTCCATACAAGACGATAACGCCCATACAAGACGATAACGCCCATACAAGGCGTCATTTGCATCTCGTCCATACAAGACGACAACGCCCATACAAGGCGTCATTTGCATCTCGTCCATACAAGACGACAACGCCCATACAAGGCGTCATTTGCATTTCGTCCATACAAGACGACAACGCCCATACAAGGCGTCATTTGCATTTCGTCCATACAAGACGACAACGCCCATACAAGGCGTCATTTGCATTTCGTCCATACAAGACGATAACGCCCATACAAGGCGTCATTTGCATTTCGTCCATACAAGACGATAACGCCCATACAAGGCGTCATTTGCATCTCGTCCATACAAGACGACAACGCCCATACAAGGCGTCATTTGCATTTCGTCCATACAAGACGATAACGCCCATACAAGGCGTCATTTGCATCTCGTCCATACAAGACGACAAAACCCATACAAGGCGTCATTTGCATTTTGTCCATACAAGACGATTCCGCCCATACAAGGCGTCATTTGCATTTCGTCCATACAAGACGATAACGCCCATACAAGGCGTCATTTGCATTTCGTCCATACAAGACGATAACGCCCATACAAGGCGTCATTTGCATTTCGTCCATACAAGACGATAACGCCCATACAAGGCGTCATTTGCATTTCGTCCATACAAGAGGATTCCGCCCATACAAGGCGGCATTTGCATTTCGTCCATACAAGACGATAACGCACATACAAGGCGTCATTTGCATTTTGTCCATACAAGACGATAACGACCATACAAGGCGTCATTTGCATCTCGTCCATACAAGACGACAACGCCCATACAAGGCGTCATTTGCATTAATGCAATGAATTATGGCTTTCTTCTCTCGGAGCTAGCAGGTTTACGAAATCGTTTTATATTCCCGTTAAGGATATATAAACACTCAACCCCAGTATTGCTCCTTTCTACCTTTCGGTGATAAGGATAACTCTATAGGAGGATTAAGAACAAAAACCTAGTTAACCGTCACGCACCATGCGTAAAATTAGGGTTGTTAAGCCTCTCATTAACGCTACATAAATAATTGAGGTGTTTTCATCCCCAATCCAAAATATGTCTACCCAACTTACAACATATTCATAACCTCCTCCTTTCGAAGTTTGATTAGAAATCATATAAATAATGATAATTAGTGATCAATTAATTACCAAGCATTCAAAGCAATTATTGGATAAATCTCAACAAGAAGAAGAATAACCATAACATGCATCAATTTATAACATAAGTTTCTAGTGAATTAACATGGAAAGCCCTATAAAAGAATTAGTTCCTAGCCATTGACATGACAAGAACTAATTCAAGGTTCATCATACAAAACTGAAATAAAAGAAAAGAAAAGGAAGGAAAGTTACTAAACTATGGTCTCCAATCTTCAAAGCAAGAATCCTTGTGTTGTGCAAGAAAGGGAACCCTTCAAAACTGCCTAGGGTTCTCCTTTTATAGGCTCCAAACCGCCTCAAACTTTTCCTTCAGGCCTGGCCCAGAAATTCGTCTAAAAATCTGATTTTCCTGCTATCGGCGCCGCGGCCGAACCTCGCGATGCCGGGTGATTTGGCGCCGCGACCACGATCTCTCGCTGTCAGCGCCGCGTACTGAACCTCTGCAGCCTCTCTCGATGATTAGCGCCGCGCCCCGCTTCGATCGCGAGGGCGCGCGGCCGTCCAAGCCTCGTTCGCCACTTTCTCATCTTTTAAGCTCTGGAACCTCCACTTTTGCCCTCTTTTAGCTCCTTTTACGCCATTTGGCCATTTTAACCACTTTGACTCAAAAGAAAGAAAAACTATCCTAATACGACACTTATTTGTACAAAAAGGGACAAAAGATTAACTAAAAATGACTCGAAAAGTGTATATAAAATACACCGATCATGCTCCACCGCCGTGGCTCGGTCCGTCCGGTGCCGCGGCCCTTTACGGCTCCGCGGTCCGACCCGTTCCATCTTACACTTCGCACAATCCTTTCTTCGTTAACCGACGTGGAATATATGTTATTGTCGACAATAACCGTCCATCATTCTATGTCTCAAACATGTTACTATTATGTGTGCCAATACCTCTTTCACTAAGCAAATTTACGATATTCAGCCCCACGTGTGCACGTTGTTGACACCCAATTTTGACCCTCCCGTCCAGTCATTAACTATAAAATTACACTAATTTTAAAACAATTTTATAATAATAAAATACAACAATAATACATTAATACAGGCATAAATAAGATTTTAAATAATAGCGCCGCTTTTTAAAATATTAAGCACTAATTAAATAACACGCCCGCATTTATTATAACAATTAGATTAATGAAACACCTAAATAATTTGATCACATTTGTTAATTTAATTTATCACTAATTAATTAATAATACACTACACAAATTAATACCTAATTAAATACCTAAAACTAATACTAACTACCCAGGCCCAACCCACAAGCCCACGTCGCCCCTCTACCCGCAGCCCACGTCGCCCCGGCCCACGTCTTTTCCCCTTAACCAGCAGCCCACTATAGGGGACCCTCACTTCATCTTCATAAACGTAACCTAATGAACGAAACCCTAGACTTAAAGAGCCTGCCAGACTTCCTTCTGCGAATCTCGCCGGATTTTCAGGGTGGAAAATCCGGCGACTTTCCTTCCCTTTACCCATACACACCCAGCCAACGATTTCTTACCATAACTAAGCAAATCCTTCCAAATCGTTTACCTTATCATAACCCGATTCGAATCACGCGAAATCAGTAACAAATCAATCCAAAATAAGCAGCCAAATCGTCCTAAAATCGCACCAAATCAGCACTTAAACCTTACCTAATGGGGAACCCAAACCATGGCTATATAAGCACATGCAATAGGCAGCATCGATGGGGGGCATAGCAGGGCAGGGCTCAAAGGAGTCCAATAGCAACAAGGCGAGAGAGCTCAGGGGGGAGGGCAGTGACATATCAATTTAGAGGAGATCATCGAAAGCAGAGCACAGTAAGGCAGAGTGGGGTCAGGGGGCCATCGTTTTACACATTCGAAGAGCAGAGTCCAATCGAGCCATTCAGAGTAAGAACACAATCTTAATAGTCAACATTCTCGCAAAACCCTTCCTTTTTCCACTGCATTAGCAAACCAAAACCCGAGCGAACCGACGACTTGATACGCTGCCTCGGTTCGCTGTCCGGAGAAGGTAAACTCGTCTCCTCTGAATTCTGTTGTATTTGTTCAGACTCATGTGCTCGTGTGTTTTGTGCTAGTATAATGTTAGTCAGTTTATTTTGTTTAGTTCTGCTTGGATTATGATAAATGCAAGGTTATTTCGACGAATAGTGAAGTTCCGGTTTGGTTAATACATGTTCTAGATAACTTGTTGCTGGTTTGAATTGACATGTTTATTTGCCGAAATCAGTGTTGAAAGTGCTGTGTTGTATGATTATCTGTGGTTTAAGTGTGTCTTGTTAGTTTGAATTTAGTTAATTAAGTATGACCACAATAAGTCGGGATATTGGTGGTTAAACTGTCCAGGGATTAGTTTGACATGTTAAAGTTGGCTGCAACCATTACTTGTTCAATATTTGGTTAAATAAAGGCTTGTTGTGTTTGTTTAGGACATATTTTGTTCATATGCAAGCTATCTAGTTGACTTGAAATCTGGTTTGAAGCTTATTTAGCCATATGCAATCTGCCTATATGGTCTTATGTTTGTTTAGTATGAAGTTGTAATAGTTTTGGTTTAATCTAGGCTGCACAACTTATGCAATATCCTAAATCCATAAGTTTAAGCTAATAAAGGATACGGACTGTCTAGCATAATCTATGAATGATAATCATGTCCCTTTTTACCAGTAACCATACTGGTTGAGCCAATCATAGGGTATTACATTTTCTTTAAACCTATGCTTAGATATAACCAGTTAAGAAGTGGTCTTTCTGTATGCATCTTCTGGCCAGTTCAGTTTCTTAAGAAACATGTATTGAGCTATATCTATCCCCGGCATGTTTAAGTACAAAACAGAGTACAATAAGAAACTGGTTCTATGTAATTGTTAGCTTTAAACTTAGTATGATGAATGGAACTAAAATGTTTCTTGTTCAGCATGTCATGAACTGTTTCATGAGATGTTCCATGTCCCAAGTCCTATTTTGAATTCATTTAGTTCCTATATGTGTTCATATCATATATTTTCACTTCCCAAGTTACTTTGTGTCAAAATCTGCTTGCTGAGTCATTTAGACAGCTTTTATACCAACATCTTGTATTTACATGGACTGGTTTGTGTCACACTGACCATCATCGTGCGTCCACTAGTTAGCACAGAGGAAGTATAATTTAATACTAATATAGTTCAAACCAAATGAGAAATTTGAGCCCTTCAATTTATTTAGTCTGAGAGCTATGGGCCGTAGGTCTGCTCCCTATTGTTTTGCTTATATATTGTTGCATTTTTGGCCCATTACCTTGTTGAGGTATTTGGGTTTATTATATGTTGGTTAGGTTAACTTATCTTTTCTCTGTTAATTACCATTAGCGATATTAAATATTTTAGACATATATCCATGTGTTTAATTCCATATTCATCCTCATTTATGTCGTACGGAACAAGTTTTGGGCGCATACTAATCTTTTTCTTTTTCTTTTTATTCACATGAAATGCACCGGAGCAAAAATGAAGAGTCTCCCGGCGAGACTCATCACGAGCTACTTCAAATGGCAATCCGCGTCTATGTGCATCCGCGTTCGCGTTCCCGCTTCAGAAATTCCTAGAAAAACAAATAGGGCGTCGTCATCCGTCGTAAAGAGCACTCTTAAATCCCATCCTCTCTCTTTACTTGCTATTCATTCATTTATTTGTTTATTGTAATTTAATTACTCTATTTCTGTAATATTTAGGATATCTAGAACAATTAAGTTTCAAACATATAAGATGGGAAAGTAATTTATACTTAGAAACGCATTTCTTCTTTATTTGTCTTTTAGGACTGTTAGGCATGTCTAAATTCTGCAAAAATGATCTAAATGATTTAACCTGCATCATAAAACCAACATTTTGTTTCTTATTAAAATCAATAACAGATTTTTTCCTAAACTCTCAAGAATCATCTTAAAGTACCTCTTATATAATATTATACGCAGGTTAAGCAAGATTAATTTAGCTAGCAATACACATAATTGGTCCATAAATAACCTTTGCATCACTTATATTTTTTGGCCTTAGTCTTGTAAACTTCTATCAATATGCATTTTTCTTTTCTGAAGCATCTTTTAAAACAAGCATTTTTTAAACATAATAATTACCCTAGGTTTGGCAGGATAACCGCAAGTTAGCGGATCTTAGAGGGTATCTAACCCCTTCCCTCTAGATTAATAAAGAACCCTTACCCGGAATCTCATTAAGTTTAGCAGACCATTAAATGGAGTTATTGTTGACTTTAACCTAGTTGACATTTAGGTGTCCTAATTCACCCAAACTAATTAGGTGACGACTCCGCGAACCCTTTAGCATTTAGCGTCTTTTTAAACCTTAGCATTTTAGCATTGCTAGCACCTTTTAGCACCCTTTACTTCCCTTTTAATATTTAGCAACATCTTTTAGCATTTTAGCACTCCCTAGCAACTTTTTGCACTTTTAGCACCTTTTAAGCACCACTATTAATATTTAGCATTTTTGTTATTTATTTTCTAACATTTTTTCTAAGCAGGAGCCATTTTATAAAATGTCGCGGTCGAAATCGGGCGCGACACACGTGTGTGAAAACAAGGTTTCCGACGTGCTGCACACCTTATATGTTTGATTCATAAATGACGGGATAAACTTATTCCTCCGTTAGTAAAATTTCCAACAGTTTTTACCTCTGTATGCATTATGTATTACTGAAGTTGAAATCTTGGGTATATCTATAGATAGATAGATAGATGAGCACCTTCTTGTTATTGTGTTAATCCTTTAAAATCATGAAGTATTTCACTAAAGTGATTAATTAGTACATTTTAGTGATGTCCTGGACTCTGGCTACACTAATGTTGTGTTAATCCTTTAAAATCATGATGTATTTCACAAAAGTGATTAATTAGTACATTTTAGTGATGTCCTGGACTCTGGTTATACTAATGTTGTGTTAATCCTTTAAAACATGGAAGTATTCCCATAAATTAAAGTGGAAGGGGGAGCAAAAAGGCTTGTTTCAAGTCATATTGACGTAGTTATGGTCGAAACAAAAACATATTATATTTTATTTATTTGCAATGTTTTGCACCACATAATAACTTTATACATATTTAAAAATAATATAAACAATACATGCTTGAGATTACTTAGGGCTTGTTCTGGTAACACGTGCAAGAATTAAACTCACGCTTGGAGGTCCTTTGATCAGGGAAGGAGATCCATGAGAATTAAACTTACACTTATTGCCTTTATAACTCACTGGTTGGTCTAGACTATAAGCCTTGATATAATATGTTTGGAGGTCAAAGGTGATCACTATAAGAAAAACAGGCTACGGTGATAGTTCACGTGTGACAGAAAGTGTCACATCATTTTACTAAATTTATGTTTTTTCTTGATATTCATGTGATAGTTTTTTTAAGTGTCATAAAATTATGACATTTGTGTGACGATTTTTTTAAGTGTCATTTATTTATGACGTTTGTGTGACGGTTTTGTGAAATGTCACATAAATAAGTGATGTGTGTTTTAAATTGACCAAAAATGACGCGTTTGACTTATTAAAACGACACCATTTTTATTATTTATTTAGCATTTTTTAATTCAAATTAAGACTCATATGATTTTTATTTATTTTTTAAAATTATTTTGAATAAAAACAAACTAAGTGTTATCGTTTTAACATTATAAAAAATAAAAAAATAAATTATAAAATATGTATCTATAAATTTAATTCTACACATTGTAAGTTCTTAAAATTAAAATACAGAACAACATTCCTATTTTGGTGCAATTAAAGTACAGAACACGGTGCATAAGTCGTTTGAACGAACAAAATCCCTAACAAATTCCATTTGCATCATTCCAATCAAAAGCAGCTCTTCCTCTCTTCGTCTCTCATGGCCGAAATGACAAAGGTGCAAAGGTTCGGAGCTTTCACATGTTGTGTGGTCGTCAAAATGGGGCAAGATATTAATTGCTCTTGCACAGTACCACCATACGACCGCTAATACGCAGGTAAGGGTCAAACCCTCTACAGGTTGTGCATAAGGGTCAAACCCTCTGCAGGTTGTGCGAGTGCATTTTTCTTCCAAATATTGTACTCTTCGTTTATAAGACTTTCTTTAATTTCACGTCTCATCTCATCCTCGTCTTTCCCCATTACACGATCTTAGCAACTAGGTTTTCGATTATTTTATTTTTTTTCTTTCAGTTTGAGTTGGGGATTTTTACGAGGGTTTGGTCAGTAGCAAGGAAAACATTATGGTCGCTTTGACTCAGTTGTTGCTTTCTCCATTTTGGGAAAGAGGATTTACTTCGCTAGAACGCTGCAAAGGTGAGCTTTGATTTCTTAAGAGCTTAGTTTATCATCTAAATTTGGAATTATTTCGATTGATTTGGGTTTCAAGCCCTTTGGTGGAACCCTAAGTGTCGATTGGTCCCATCAGTTCTATTTTTTTTCATGTGTGTGAGTGTGAATCGAGTGGATGAGTGAAGTATAAGACCGAACCCTAAGTGTCGATTGGTCCCATCAGTTATAATTTTTTTCATGTGTGTGAGTGTGAATCAAGTGGAGAAGTGAAGTCTAAGACCCAACCTTGACTCGACTGCTACCACAAGAGGTAATCCACAATCTCTTTTTACTTTTATGCCCAATTTTCATTAAGTTTAAGTTGATATATGATGTTGTAGTGTATTATGTATTAATTTGACGTATTTTTGTTGTGTAGATGATTGTTCGCCATACTTGTTTAAAATTATGTGTTAGTTCATAAGGATTGTGTTTGGCTAATTTCGTATTACATTATGCTTGTTACATTACCTAATACTAGTTTAAGCAACCAGGAATACAAACAAGTTAAATCAAGTATAAAAATTTAATTACAGGAGGACCTAAATAGAAGAATGAGCTAGCAATATTGTTTCACTTTCTTCCAATACTAGGCAATAGAGAACAATATATAACTTCCAGCATTGTTTGCAATCCATATAGGTTGGTCTTCCTAATTTTAATCACAGTTGAATGCTGGTAAATTTGCTTTTGAGAATGTAGATCTTAACTCCTTGTCGTATTCAGCCTAAAATAAAGTTAAGCTTGATCAATATTTTCCATTTTGGAGGAACGTTGTTTGATATATTAGAAGAGTAAATGTGGATCAAGATTTTCTTTTTAAGTTATTCTTTTGGTAGGTTCTTTTTAAGTTACTTCTTCACTTCATATTTATGGTCTTTCATTGCGCTTGTTTTTAGATTCTCTTTCTTTTCTTCAATTAGCATGAACTCTTCCTATATAATGATAAATCACCACAGGTAAAGATAGATGAGTAAAGAATGGTGCATAATTCATTTGTTTTCCCGAACATTATCCTTGTTCCTCCGCGACCTCCACAAAAGATTGAGGTTTTCAGTGTAGTATTTATCAAATAAATTTGTTTCGCAACTGCTAATTTTGTTTATCCTACTAGCTTGCACTTTCTAGAGCTGGAGATAATAATTCGTCTGCTGTTGACACGGCATATATTCTGAATATTCTCTTTGTTGAAGTGAAATCTTAATTATCTCTTTGTGATGGACTATTTAGAACTGGAGATCGCGTTCCCGTCTTTCTCCCTAATGCCCTATTACATCTGGGAGTAGTTTCTAACTGAAAAGTATGGAACTGGCAGGCCATGTTGTTCGTGAACTTCAACAATGACCTAATTGATACTTTCAAATCCAAGTATCATGAAGTTCTTTGAAGCGATTACAAAGGCAATGGTATTAGTTTCTTAATTGGTGTTGTTGAGGCCAGTAAAGGTGCCTTCCAGGTTAGGTTTCTTATTAGTTATATTTGAATCATTTCTTATTTATTAAAATTAACATGATTATATATTTGGCTTTTTTGAGCAGTACTTTGGACTCAAAGAAGATCAGGTACCTCTAATCATCATACAGACAAATGATGGAGAGAAATATATCAAACCGAATGTTGAGCTTGATCACATTGCTTGGACACTGCAAGACGTTGGCTCCGATCCTTGATGCATGCATTGTTACCTAGGAAGTTCTCATGCTTAATACGTGAAACAATGTGCTAAAATATTGTTGCAGTTGAATTATCTTAAAGCAAAGAACAGTGTTCCGTTTCTTTTATTTTTAAATTTATAGTTATTCTTCCACCTAGTGTACAGGCAGGTTCCTCTTTTGGGTTGCTACTGCAATCCTCTAAATATTTGTAATTTTGAGTATTGGAAATTTCTAACAAAGTCTTCTTTTGCTGTTATTTAGGATGCTACTGCTAATGATATTCCCCAGGGAACTTTGGAGGTCCAAGATTATCCTACTCTCTATTTCAAATCAGCAAGTGGAAATATCTCGCTGACCAAAGAAGGCAATATTGAATTTATCCAGAAGAATCGGGATAAAGCTCCGAAGCAAGATTCGAGAAAAGAGGAGCTATAATTAAAGGTAACTGTATTTCTTTGTCTGAATATTTTTACACTTGTTAAGTAAAAGGTAGCATTTGCAGTTCTGCTTTTGTAGTTTACCTGCAATTCAACCTATACCTGGTGTTTTCTTTTGTGTTGGTAAAAGGGGTAATTTCAAAAAAAAATATTGGAAGTAGTTGGAATGAAATGGACAAGAAATGAAATTAATCAGAGCTCACGATGTATGAGAAATATATAGTGGGTGCATTTTTCCTCTGTTTTTTTTCGTTATTTATGTTTTTCAAAAGCTCCATTTGTCTGGATGTTGTTGGTCTTCTGTTCTTTTGTCTTGAGCTAGGTATATGAAGATAAATAAAGGGCAAGTAGGATAGAAATTGCCGGAGGAAGTAGAGGAAAATATTTCACTGTTGTATTTGGTTTGTGTGATAAACTAAAGAAGAAAAGAGAAAGTCGTTAAACTTTCCTTTCTCTACTATGAACCATAGGGGAAATTTTAACTTGCTTCTAGACATTGCTAGTATTTGGAATCAAACTATCCTTTCCTTTCTCTACTATGCACCATAGAGGAAATTTTAACTTGCTTCTAGACATTGCTAGTATTTGGAATCAATTTCGACAATCTTTGTTTGCTTGTATGTTGTCTAAATTTTCTCACCACCTCTGACAGGAAGAACGAGAGGAGATTTGAAGTCCTCTAACGCAGTTGGCATTGCGTTGGCTGCCTTTCTGACTTACAAGATCCCAATCAAGAGAGGATTATGTATTTCATAACAAGCCTCTATGGTCTGAGATGGAAGTTGATAAACTAAATGCTGATGGGTGAACTGTTTAGATTGATAAGATAGTTAATTAACAATGTTTTAGTCTTTAATTTAACACTTTAGTAACACTTTGAATGCTTATCCATTTTGGGAAGACTTTGTACAACAAATTCTAGTTATTTAATGTATATTTTTGGTGTTATTTAAATTCTTAGTTCATTTCATTGGTGCACTCAATTTGCAATATTGAAATTAAATTGCAAAAAAAATCACCAAATTTAATTTTTCCGCCATATTAAAATAAATTATTAATTTAATAGAAATTTTAAAAAAATTGAATCAAAATTTAAATTTATGTGACATTTGTGTGATGGGTTTGAA
Source organism: Przewalskia tangutica (assembly GCA_029844215.1). NCBI lineage: Eukaryota > Viridiplantae > Streptophyta > Magnoliopsida > Solanales > Solanaceae > Przewalskia > Przewalskia tangutica. The sequence continues at coordinate 20,856,742 of CM056730.1, read as the reverse complement.
CCGTCACATGTCGTGTGACGGGTAAAAACTGTCATCCGTTTGTGACATTTGTGTGATGGGTACAAACCGTCACATGTCGTGTGAAGGTTCCAGAACCGTCATCCGTTTGTGACAGTAGCAAAGATGACACTTACAGGAACCGTCATCTTAGGGGGTTAGATGACAGTTTTTACCCGTCACCGTAGAGTGTTTTTCTTGTAGTGGATTTTGAACGTTGGTAACCTAAATAATGTTGTAGGTTATGTTGTATAAATTGTTCGTAGGTAGCTTTGGACTGTAGTGTTTATAACTCAAGATAATTTTCCCCAAGTGTCTTTGTTACACTAATATGCAAGTTGCTTTTGAAGGGTACGACGTTACACATATGATCAACTTGATTATTATCACATTAACCTTTTAGTCACCCTTTCAATTGGCAAATGCCTGGTAAATACTATGGAAACTTTGTTTCTGTCAACCTTCGTTTACAGTTGACTAATTGGCCAAATAGTTTATTAAGTTTGTTAATTTGTGCATTATTGGAAATTTATTAACGTGGAATAAAGTTTATCCTATTATTTATGACTCAAACAATTGAGGTCCCGCACGTCGGAACGTCAGGTGGTGAGAAGCCATTAATGGTGTTGGATTCTCTCTTTTCTTGTTGATTTTCTTCGAATTCAGCTACTAACTGACGTTTTCCTTTCATGCATACTGAATCGATGGTGAATGATGTTTGAGACCCTTCTCTTTTGCCAAATATGATGTTCTTCAGTAGAAAATGATGCCATTGTTCCTCTGTAGAACTCTGCGGTACTTTTTGCAGCCATGACGTTGTTGGACTCTCTTGTTTCCCGAGCTTATATATAGATCTGATTCAACGGGTATTTGAGATGACCCGACCCGTATCTTGACGGGGCATGCTACTAGAATTTCTGATAGTTTTTGCAGCCATGGTGTTGTTGGACTCTCTGTTATACTTAAGCTTAAACACAGATCTGAGCCTTACTTTTAACTACTCCCTCAGTTAAAGGATAAAGTGAACTTTTGAATCTTATGCTTAATACAATTTGTTGAGAGAACAACAGCTAGGGCAACAATGACCGACAACTTCTACTTTCCCTTTTTAGTTTTTATCTTTTGATTTTTAATTATTTTTGTTTTATGATCAGACCAAATAATGGGTTGGTCTTTTTTATTTTGTTTGGGCCAGGTCTGTTGGGTCGGGTCAACTCAAAACAAAATGGGTCATCTCTATAAAATCGTCACACAATATGTGACGGTGCAAATACTTGTCATATAACTGTCAAAATTTGATGACAGTTATTTTAACTGTATACATATGTCATAATAGTCTGCTAACCAAGAAGTTAAGGGAAAAACTTTCACACTATGTGATAGTTGAAAAAACTATCATACTCTAACTGTCACCGTAGGTTATTTTGCTTGTAGTGAATGGTCGACGGGAAGCTGAAAGTTCCTGAATCTTGGGCTGGTTTTGGGGCATTGAATCTCCATTACATGGCACATGAATTCAGCCAAATAACCTCTCAATAAGTGTCATTACATGGCTATTGAAAGCCATTAGTTGACTAGTTGAGAGGTCATCTTCCTTAAACTATAAATTGAGGACTTAGCTCAATTGGAGGACACACCACAATCAGATTTTCAGATCTTCTTCTTCTTTAAGCAATCTCTCACACACTCAAAAGTTATTCTTTTAGAAAACACTTGAGTTTTCTTTGCTCATTTGTTAGTTGCTGTTTCATCTTCGGAGAAAAGTTGCCTATTACCGTAAAAGTATTTATACGGGGCAATATTGTCTTAAGGACAGAGTGAATATCACTCGACTCAGAAAACCTTATTTTGTTCTTGTTTGCAGATTGTAATCTTTGTAATAGTTACTTACTTCCCGTTCCTAGCAATTGTTTTAATTCAATTGTTGTACTCACAATCTTAAGATAATATTTGTTATAAGTGCTAAGAAAGATGACTGGAGGAGGACAATTCGTTGCTGAAACTTCTGCTGCTGCCCAAGGCAACCCATCTGCCACTTCCACTGCTACTCAAGGCACACCCAACGCCTTTACCCCTGCTCAAGGGAATGCTACAGTTCTTCCACCCGCTGGATTAACTATGAACGCCTAGAAAAGTTCATGGGATCCAACTTCAAGAGATGGCAGCAAAATATGCTGTTCTATTTGAATGTTATGAGAATGACTCGTTTCCTAACAGAAGATCCTCCGCAAGCTGGAGATGAAATGGACCCTCAGCCAAGTGAATCGGCTGGAGGGGGCCAAGGTATCCATGTTGTTAACAACATGAAGATGGTTCTTGATGCATGGAGTCATAGTAATTTCATGTGTAAGAATTATATTCTGAACTATCTGTCTGACCCCCTCTACACGGTGTGTTACATAGTAGACACCGCCAAAGAGTTGTGGGAAAAACTGTAGAAAAAATACAACGCACAAGATGCTGGTACTAAGAAATTCATCCTTGGGAAATTCTTGAAATTTCAAATGATGGATAACAAAATTGTGATGTCCCAAGTCTAGGAATTCCAAATGATTTTACATAACCTGGATTTGGAAGGAATGAAACCAAATGAGCAATTTTTGGTTGCATAATTAATTGAGAAGTTACCTCTCTCGTGAAATTAGTTCATGAGTTACTTAAAACTCAAGACAAAAGAGATGACCTTTGAGGAACTTATTATCAAACTCTAGATTCATGAGGATAATAAGAAGGCCATGCCTAAGGGAAAACAACTCGTTGAGGCAAAGGCAAATTTGGCGGAGGCCAAAGGGAACATAAGCAAGAAGCGCAAGTTTCAGAAGGATGGTAAGGCCCAACAACAGAGAAGTTTAAGGGGAACTACCACCACTGTGGGAAACCTGGTCACATGATCAAGGACAGATGCAAACTCAAGAATGAGAATAAAGACAAAGCCAAGGGCAAGGCTAAGACTAACATCGTCGAAGACACACTTCTTGATGATATCATTGAGGAGTTCTCGGTGGTGGTACTTGAAGCAAACCTCGTTGAGAATCCTATGCAGTGGTGGATGGACACGGGTACTACCCGACATATCTATTCCAATAGAGAAGCCTTCTCCATATATACACCATTCATGGACAAAAAGTTGTTCATGGAAAACAACGCTTACTCTGATGTGCTGGAGGTAGGAAATGTGGTCTTGAAGATGACTTCCGGAAAGGAGCTTACTCTGAAAGAGGAGATGCATGTCCCTGATATTACAAGAAATTTAATTTCAGGTCCTTTATTGGTTAATGCTGGTTTTAGGCTAGTGTTTGAATCCAATAAATTTGTAATCCCTAAGAATGGAACTTTTGTAGGAAGGGACTTCGTATGTGGATGCCTCTTCAAAGTTAACCCCTTGTATGTAATGCCTTCTATCAATAAAATTGAAGTTTCCACTTATTTGTTTGAGTCATCTAGTTTATGGCTTCATAGATTAAGACATGTAAACTATCAATCTATCCAAAGGTTGGTAAAATTGGAGTTGTTTCCGTCTATCGACGTAAACCCTCAACATAAATATGAGGTGTGCGTAGAGGCAAAACTCTCAAAGAGTCCCTTTAGATCCGTCGGAAGGGAAATCGCTCCTCTAGAACTCATTCACACAAACATATGTGATTTGAAGTTTTCACAAACTAGAGGGGGTACAAGTACTTTGTGACTTTCATAGATGATAGCACAAGGTGTTGTTACCTTTACTTATTGAAAAGTAAGGATGAAGCCTTTGAAGCATTCAAACGCTACAAAGAAGAAGTTGAAAATTAACTAAGCGTACAGATTAAATCAATTCATAGCGATGGAGGGGGAGAATAAGCAGCTGTTGCGATATTTCTAGATGCTTACGCAAGTGTACGTATCGTTCAAGTAATAAAGATCTGTAAGACCTAGTTATCATCCACAGAGATTGGTTTAACAAGTATCAATTATCTATTCTATGATATCTATTTGGCTAACGTTATTTTGTTTGCTTTTATGACTAAGAACTATAATTAAAGTAAAGTGCAGAAATTAAACTAAGAATATTATACTTTGGGTTTTAAACAATTATGAAGGAAATAGGGCTTCCAATCTCCTCAACTATCCACTCTTTCACGTGTCAATGCAATGTTAATGATTTTTCTTCTTATTAAGATAGCATGTTAACTAATCTGTTCTATATTCCGGTTAGGACATATAAAAACTCAACCTTGTGCAGAAACCTTCTATATTTCTATGATAGATTTTACCACACAGGAGGATTAAGAACAATAACCTTAAATACTACACAAGTATCGGGGTACTTTCATCCACGATTTTAACCTATGTCTAAACAACTACAGCATATTCAAATCTCCCATCTCAGATCTTGATTCGAAATCATATAAGTGATGAAAATTAATGATCAGTTAATTATCAAGCAATCAAAACACCTATTGAATAGATCTTAATATCGCTGAAGAAGAAATCAATAACTATATGAAAAAACTTTAAGAAGATTCGACGGAAAACCCTACTAAATTAATTAGCTCCTAAACATTGTCATGTCAAGAACTAATTTACAATCCAACATAAACTGAAATAAAATAAGAGAAAGAAAAGAACTTGAACAATGAGATATCTCTAATCTTTCTCTTGCCTCCTCTTTTGCCTCTACAAAGTATGATATAGAATCCCCCAAATAAGGTCAGGGTTTAGGGATTTTATAACTGAGAAAAATTGCATTTCGAACCCTTTTACCCCTCTGAAATTCGGCCCAGAAACTGAAAATCCCACGTCGGCACTGTGGCCCTGCAGGCCGGCGCCACGGCGCCGAAAATACTGCAGCAAAATCAGAGTTCTCAGTATATTTGGCTCCGCGGCCCCGACGACGTCTTCTGTCGGGTTTTTTGATTTTTGTGTCTTTTTTTCGTCCGGACTTCGTTAGATTTATTTTATGCTTCCCGGGATTTCTTAGAATTCATTTCTTGGTCTTTTAATGTGTAATTTCATCTCAATTAAGCTCATTTCATCCTCAATTATGTATTCCTCCTTTATGATCGTTGTGACTCAAAAGAAAGGAAAACCAACCTAATGCTATACTAAACACAAAAGAAATGAGTAAAATACTAACTAAAATGGACTCAAAAGAGTGTACCAAAATACACTCAACAAACACCCCCAAACTTACACTTTACTCGCCCTCGAGTAAAGCACTAAACAAAGAATAAAATCAAAATCAAATAAAAGACTCAATGAAACGGATCAAGTAGTTATAGAATATGTTAGAACATACATAACATGACATGAATATTCTATAACTGGGATAATATGTTAGAACATACATAACATGAATATTTAGCAATCTAGAATTTCAAGTTAAATATTTCGCAAATTCAATTATATCATAATCATTGGAAATGCAAGCACTTAACCTATGCATGTCAATTTCATTCCATCTTTTCCAAAATTCTATAGACCTGTTTACTTCCTATTCTCCACTAATCATAGACATACACATTAGAGATCATCGGGAATTTCAAGGGTTGTAATGTAGGCTTAGGCATGGGTAGGTAAAATTCGGCATTTAGGCTCAATTACGTACCATAAGCATTTTTCATTCAACTCCTTTTTACTTCTTTTTGGCTTTCTTTTCAGTCTCATACCTATTTTCTCCCTTCTTTTCTTTTGAGAGAATGAGACACATTATAAATAACAAACACGCCAAACTTAGATTTTTGCATATTTTTCATTGGGGTGCATCAAACTTTCATTATCTTTTTATTGTTTTTTCCAACACTTCTCATTCTAATACTTTTCCATTATTACTTATGACACAACAGATGAATCATAGGGTGTCAAACAAATATATTATTTTAGGCTCAAAGGGGCTGACTAGTGATACAATTTATGTCAGGGTAGGTAATGAATGGTAAGAAAGGCTATCAAAGAATGTCTGAATCATTTTCCTAAACATGTATATCTTAATTATTTCACCTCAAATAACAAGCAAACAGATTTTCTAGACATTTTCAACTTTTCTTTCCATAATTGACAACACATAGGCTAAACACAAATATCCAAATAATTAGATGTCATGAATTTTTGGCATATCTAACGTAAGCACACAGATTTGTTTGCTTTCAATTCCATTACATTATCCCACTTAGTCCACTCAATATCTTCAGCCACTATAACATACATGATCCATAAAAAAAAATTATGACTCACAAACACATAAAACACAACCAAAAAGACAACAAAAAGACTAAAAATAAAATAAGACACCCCCCAAACTTAATCGATATATTGTCCTCAATGTGTAAAGACTAAAAATAAAGGTACAACTTACTGACACACACATCGGGCATAACGGAAGTCTGGGAGGAAATTTTTTGAAATTGCACAGCATCTGGGCTCTCTGAACTTCTGGCGCCGTGACCCTTCATTTTGGCGCCACGGCGCTGCTTGAATGGAATTTCTCTATGATTTTCTGGCGCCACGGCCCTGCATGTTGGCGCCGCGGCGCTGCTGCCAATATTTCAGTTTTCAGCATTTTTGTCCCTTTTTCCACTTGGGGTCAGCTTCCAGTCCACCTGTCATCCAGAAATATAAGACAAGAAACCAAGACCGTGAGACTGTTCAAGACAAAATAAAACAACTAAAAAAATAACATAATTAAAACATTGGGTTGCCTCCCAAGTAGCGCTGTCATTAACGTCTTTTAGCCCAACGCAATTCTCTTACTCAATCAAGGGGGTAGAGTATCCCCTCTGCATATCTATTTCAGTAATTCTCTTCCTCCTTCTCCTTTTCTTCTTCACAGGGCTAAAGTCAGAAGAGTTCATTCCTTTTTCATCATTTGCTGGTTCAGAAGTCTTACTCTCTTATTCTGCATATTGTTTTAATGGGACCTTACGAGCATCAGTACTTGTGAGAGTTTTCTCAAGCACAACCTAGTCAACTATCCCAATAGCAAAACATCTATCATTGACTTGTGGTTCAGTGGAAGGCTTGAAAATAGTGAAGGTCATCTTCTCATCTTGAACTATGAGTTTTAGCTCTCCTTTCTCGACATCAATAAGTGCCCTCCCTGTAGCTAGGAATGGTCTCCCAAGGATAATGAGAATATTTTTACATGAATCCATGTTTATGATGAGGAAGTCAGCAGGAAAGATGAACTTACCTACTTTTATCAATACATATTCAATTATTCCTTGGGGATGCACAATTGAGCGATCAGCTAGTTGTAGGGTGACTGTGGTTGATTTTGCTTCTCCTAACCCAAGTCCTTTAAACACAGAAAGCGGCATCAGGTTGAAACTCACCCCCAAATCACATAGATCCTGCTTGCATGTCACCTTCCCTATAGTGCAAGGTAAGGTGAAGCTCCCTAGATCTTTCAACTTTGGGGAAAACTTCTTCTACAAGATAGAACTGCACTCCTCGGTCAGCACCACTGTCTCATAGTCTGCCAACTTCCTCTTCTTAAAAAGGACGTCTTTCATGAACTTCACATATGCTGGCATTTTCTCCAAGCTTCTATGAAAGGAAGATTGATTTGCAGTTTTTTGAATATCTCCAAAAATTTCGAAAACTGCTTATCTAAGGACTTCTTCTGCAGTTTTTGAGGGTAAGAAATTTTGTCTGTATATTCCCTCATAACTGCGGGTGGAGCCTTTTCTAAAATAGGGCGGTCATCAGTAACCCCCTCCTTCTCCACTTCAATTGTCTTCTACATCACTGGTTGAGATCCAACCTGCTCTAACTTCTTCCCATTTCTCAAGCTAACTGCCTGACATTTCTCCATTGGGTTCATCACTGTATTGCTGGGAAAATTACTTTGCTCTCTATTGTTCAGCGTATTCGCCAGCTGTCCCATCTGTGTTTCCAAATTTCTGATAGATGACCTAGTCTTTATCATGATATGAGTAGTCTCTACCATAAATTTTGTCTGAGTATTTGCCAAGGATGAAAGTGATGACCCGGTTTCCGCCATGAATTGAGTCTAGGAGTTGCCCAAGGTCAACAGTGCTGTTTTTATGTCATCTGGCTTATCTTGTGGGGCTGATGGGCTGAACTGCTGTGAGGATGAATCCTGAAATTGTGGTTGCTGCCCTTGGTCATTCTTCCATGAAAATTTTTGGGTGATTTCTCCACCCCTGATTATATGTGTTGGAGAATGCATTGTTGTAGGACCTCTGAAAATTTGCCACTGCCTGAACCTGCTCCATAGACACATTATTTGGGTCTACTGCTGCACACCTATCAAAAGTAAGGGGAACTGATGCGCGATAAATTCACACACTTACGCAAGTGCACGTTTCGTGACAAGTAATATAGTCTAGAAGACCGAGTTATCGTCCTCAGGGATTAGTGTTCAATTCTCAAATTCTATTCTATGGTATCTATTTGGTAGCCGATGATTGATAAAGTGTTTATAACTATAATTATGAATGCTAATTAAACTACTTTGTTTTACTTCAGATATGATGGAAATAGGGCTTTCAAATCTCCTCAACTATCCGCTTATCTTACTTGTTAATGCAATTAATTATGGTTCTTCTTCTATTTTGAGATAGCAGGTTAATTAAGCCGTTTTATACTCCTGTTAAGGTAATATAAACACTCAACCCAAATATAGAACCCTTCTACCTTTCGGTGATAAGATTGACTATAAAGGAGGATTAAGAGCAATAACCTATCAAGACTACACAAGTATCGGGGTACTTTCGTCCACGATTTAACCTATGTTTATTCAACTATAGCATATTTACAATCTCCCCTTTCGGCTTTTGATTAGAAATCATATGAATTATGATAATTAGTGATCAATTAATTACCAAACATTCAAGACAATTATTGAATAAATCTCAACAATAACAAGAAGAACAAAAAACATGCATTAATTCATAATGTTAAGGTTCAAGTGATTTGACATGGAAAGCCCTAGATTAAGTTAGTTCCTAGCCATAGACATGTCAAGAATAAATTAACATCCAACATAAACTACAAAGAAATAAAACAAGAAACAAGAAATTACGAAGAAGTGGTCTCCAATCTTGATCTCCAAAGTTGTGTGAATTGGCAAGGAAGGGAACTCTTAATTCTGACCTAAAGGCTGCTTTTTATAGCCTCCAAAACGTTTTCCAGGTTTTCCTTCAGGCCTTGGCCCATTACCATTCGAATATGTCATTTTTCCCGCTTCGGCGCCGCGGCCCTGCAACTGGCGCCGCGGCGCCGAAACTCCTGCACGTCTCTGTAAATTGGGCGCCACGGCTCGACTCCTTGGCTGGGGCGCAGTGGAAGCGACTCATTTCGTGCCCGGTTCGCCATCTTTCTCGCTTTTTGATCTCTGGAACCTCTGTTTCTGTCCTCTTTTTGCTCCTTTTCCGCCAATGAGCCACTTTAAACCAATATGACTCAAAAGAAATAAAATATATCCTAAGACGACACGTATTTGTACAAAAGTGGGAAAAAGACTAACTAAAAATGACTCAAAAGGTGTATATAAAATACATCGATCAAACACCCCCAAACTTAACCTTTGCTCGCCCTTGAGCAAAGATCAAAAGAAAGACTTAAAGACAAGAAAAAAAAAATAGACTGACTCAAAGACACTGATCACTTTGCTGCATCATTGTTACTTAGAAAAGCATGAAGGTTAGCAGAATAATATGCAGGAACATATAACATGAATTTTTAGCATTCTAAACACATTAAGTTAGATATTTCGCAAATTCAATTTAATCATGCTCAATGGAAGTAAGAATACCTAACTATGCATGTCAATTTCAAAATCCTATGACATGTTTACTTGCTATTCTCCACTAATCATGACTACACATGTAAGAGATCTTCAGGGCTTTTCAGGGTTGTAATGTAGGCTTAGGCACGGGTAGGTAAAAATAGGCATTTAGGCTCATTTAATGTACCATAAGCTCTTTTGCTTTTCAATTCTTCTTTTTTCTTTTGATTTTCTTTCTTCACTTCATACTATCTTTCCCCTCTTTTGTTTTGAGAGAGTGAAGTGTATTATGAATAACAGGCACCCCCAAACTTAGGCTTTTGCCTATTTATTATTACCTTTTCATTGGGATGCATCAAAATTGTTCACTCTCTTTTGTCTCTTTTTCAACACTTTATATTCCAAACAACTCAATTTTTCCACTTATGGCACAAATATGGAATTTTAGGGTGTCAAAGAAAAGATCTTATTTTTGGCTCAAAGGGGCTGACTAGGGATATAATTTGAATGTCAGGGATAGGCAAAAATGGTAAGAAAGGGCTAACAAAGAAATGCCTGAGTCATCTCCCTAACATGCATATCCTAACTATTTCCCCTCAAATAGCAAGCAAGCAGACACATATGTTTAATCACTAACAATGCATAAATCAAGCAAGATACCCCAAATAGTTCGATTTCATGAATTTTTGGCATATCTATCCTAAGTGTTCAGATGGTTGCTTCTAATTCCATTACATTATTCAACCTTACTTCACTAGACGATTCAAGTAAATGCAGCATGCATGATCTTTAAAAATATGACTCAAAAATACTTAAAATAAATCAAAAAGACTCAAAAACAATAAGACAAATAAGACACCCCCCAAACTTAAATCACGCATTGTCCCCAATGTGTGCAAGACTCAAAAAATAAAAATAAAATAAAAAAAATAAAGTAAAATAAAAGAAACAGGACAACTTACAAACTTGGTTTAAAGTGGTGGCGGTGGCGGTGGATAATATCAGGAGTCTTGTGAGAGTGGAAAGTCTTTGGATTTTTGATTTGGAGAAAGGAAAGTCGGATTAGGGCTTCTTAAAAATTTCAGATTTTCCGTCGCGCGCGTCCTGCTGAATCAGCCGCGGCTAAACTCTGCAATCCTCTGAACTTCCAGTAGTGGCGCTTTGATTTAGTGGCTGCCAACCTTCAGAACTTTTCTAGACTTTTGGCGCTGAATCTTCTGCGCCCTTCTGATCTTTTGGCGCCGCGGCCCTGCTCCTGGCGCCGCGGCGCTGAGCCGATTTTCTTTTGGTTTCTTTTCAGTTTTCGTCCTCCAAATTCTTGGCTCTGCACCTGTCATCACAACATTTAAACAATACCTCCGTGAGACTGTTCTAAGTAAAAACTAAATTGCATTAAATTGAATCAAATAAAATAACCTTGGGTTGCCTCCCAAGTAGCGCTGTCTTTAACGTCTTTTAGCCGGACGCAAGTTCCTTACTCAAGAGGCATGTGGTAAATTAACCCTACAACCTATCCATTTCATCAACATTTTTCTCTTCCTCCTTCTGTTTTTCCTTTTTTTTTTCAAGAGGAGGTTTAGTATCACTTACCTATTTTGGCGGGCTTATCTCCCTTGCTGTGGCTTGCGCTGGCTCAAACGATGTGCTGACAGTGCTAATTGCAAAGCACTTGCTCATGACTGGGGGTTCAATGATGTGTTTGAACACTTTGAACACCATCTCTTCACTTTCCACTCTAAGTGTCAGCTCACCTTTCTCCACATCAATTAGGGCTCTCCCGGTTGCCAAGAACGGTCTTCCCAATATGATGGGGATCTCATCATCTTCTTCCATATCCAGGAAGAGGAAGTCCGCAGGAAAAAAAAAATTCCCACCTTAACTAAGACATCTTCAATGTTTCCCCTGGGATGCACCACCGTTCTATCTGCTAACTGCAAGCTCATAGTGGTTGGTTTGGCTTCACCTTACCCCAACCTCTTAAAAACAGACAAGGGCATAAGATTTATGGTAGCCCCCAAATCACAAAGGGCCCTATTACATGTAACCCTGCCAACTGTGCAAGGCAATGTGAAGCTTCATGGATCCTTGAGTTTAGGGGGCAATTTCTTCTGCAAGATGGCACTACATTCCTATGTCAGTGCCACCATCTCATACTCCGCCAACTTCTTCTTCTTTCCAAGAAATTCCTTCATGAATTTAAAGTAAGTAGGCATTTGCTCCAATGCCTCAATGAACGGAATGTTGATGTGTAACTTTCTGAATATCTCCAAAAACTTGGAGAATTGCTTATCAACCACTTTCTTTTGCAACCTTTGCGGAAAATGGATCCTCTCAGTGTACTCCTTTATTGGGACTGTTGGAGATTTCTCAATATCGGGCTGTCTTCAGTAGCTCTCTCCCTCTCTGCATCTACTCTCTGTTCAACCACAGGCTGGGGTGTAAGCTGTTCTAACTGTTTTCCACTCCTCAATTTGCCTAACAACCTTGTTCTCTGGGTTTTATCTCTGTATTGCTAGGCAAAGTGCCCTGTGGCCTGTTGTTTGCCATCTTCGCTAGTTGTCCCACATGTGTCTCCAAATTTCTGATAGAGGATCTAGTCTCTGCCATGAATTGGGTCTGTGAGTTGGTGAGTGTCAACAGGGTTGCTCTCAACTCGTCTGGCTTCTCTTGTTGAGCAGGTGCACTGAATTGTTGTGAAGATGAGGCCTGAGTGAATGGTTGCTGATTTTGGTACTGGCCTCAAAATTGGTTCTGCTGCCCTTGATCACCCCTCCATGAAAAATTAGGGTGATTCCTCCACCCTGGATTGTAGGTATTCGAATAGGGGTTGTTCTGAGGCCTTTGATAATTCCCTACTGCTTGGCATTCTGCTTGCTCGATCGAGATGTTGTTAGGATCAGCTGATGGGCATCTATCAAAGGTATGTGGACCTCCACACATTTCACAACTCAATGGCATTTGCACTGCATTCTGAGACATCGTATTTTGTTGCAGTTGCTTGGTCAGGAGAGCAACTTGTGCATTTAATGTTGTGATGGCATCAATCTCATGGACTCATATTGCTCTTCTGCCACTCACCCCTCTGTCCTCTGTTACATGATTATTGGTGGCCATGTCTTCCAATAAATCATGAGCTTCGTGTGCTGTTTTTCTCATGAAAGTTCCACCTGCGGCGGCGTCAATAATCGTTCTGGTGGTCCCACTTAGCCCATTGTAGAAAATATGGACCAAATTCCACAACTCAATGCTGTGATGTGGACACTTTCTTTGTAAGTCCTTGAATATCTCCCAAGCTTCATAGAGTGACTCTCCATCAGCTTGATAAAAATTGTTCAACTCCCCTCTCGGCTTCGCGGCTTTGGATGGTGGAAAGAACTTAGCTAAGAACTTTTGTGCCAACTCCTGCCATGTGAATATTGAATCTGTAGGCAAGGAATTCAACCAAACTTTCGCTCTATCCCTGAGTGAGAAGGGAAAGAGCCTCAATCGGATGATGTCATCAGTAACGCCATTATACTTGAAGGTTGCACACAACTCCAAGAAGTTCGCTATGTGCATGTGAGGATCTTCCGACGACAACCCTCCAACCGAGCGATGTACGCACCATACTCGGGATCGCAGCTTGATTTCAAAATTATTCGCTCCTATGCGGGGCACGATGCAAGTTTGTGCTCCATTCACCCTTGGCAGCACATAATCTCCCAAGCTTCTCTCAGCTTGGACCTGGACCCTCTCTTCTACATCCATTGGCAATCTCCTGGGCATCCTTTGGTTAGGTTGATGATCACCTAACCCTTCATTCATTTCATTGTTGTTCTGTAAACCCCCCATTGCTATTAAGGCCAAAACTCGTTGGTTTCTCCTGTTCTGTTTGCACATCTTTTCAATTTCGGGGTTGAAGGGAACAAGTGTGTCTGCTCCTCTTCTCCTTCGCATAAACTGGATTCTTGCAACAAATCAAAATAAATAAACGGATCACGGCACACTGGTTTTCACAAAATAAAAAAAAATATAGTAATAAATAAACAATATAAAAACCAAATTAGAAATTTAGAATAGATAAAATTGATATTGAATTACGCCAATCCCCGGCAACGGCGCCAAAAACTTGATGCGCGATAAATGCACATACTTACGCAAGTGCACGTGTCGTGACAAGTAATATAGTCTAGAAGACCGAGTTATCGTCCTCAGGGATTAGTGTTCAATTCTCAAATTCTATTCTATGGTATCTATTTGGTAGCCGATGATTGATAAAGTGTTTATAACTATAATTATGAATGCTAATTAAACTACTTTGTTTTACTTCAGATATGATGGAAATAGGGCTTCCAAATCTCCTCAACTATCCGCTTATCTTACTTGTTAATGCAATTAATTATGATTCTTCTTCTATTTTGAGATAGCAGGTTAACTAAGCCGTTTTATACTCCTGTTAAGGTAATATAAACACTCAACCCCAATATAGAACCCTTCTACCTTTCGTTGATAAGATTGACTATAAAGGAGGATTAAGAGCAATAACCTATCAAGACTACACAAGTATCGGGGTACTTTCGTCCATGATTTAACCTATGTGTATTCAACTATAGCATATTCACAATCTCCCCTTTCGGCTTTTGATTAGAAATCATATGGATTATGATAATTAGTGATCAATTAATTACCAAACATTCAAGACAATTATTGAATAAATCTCAACAATAACAAGAAGAACAAAAAAACATGTATTGATTCATAATGATAAGGTTCAAGTGATTTGACATGGAAAGCCCTAGATTAAGTTAGTTCCTAGCCATAGACATGACAAGAACTAAATTAACATCCAACATAAACTACAAAGAAATAAAACAAGAAACAAGAAATTACGAAGAAGTGGTCTCCAATCTTGATCTCCAAAGTTGTGTGAATTGGCAAGGAAGGGAACTCTTAATTCTGACCTAAAAATTTGCTTTATAGCCTCCACCACGCTTTCCAGGTTTTCCAGCAGGCCCTGGCCCATTATCATTCGAATCGGTCAGTTGTCCCGCTTCGGCGCCGCCGCCCAGCGCGCCGCGAAACTCCCGCGTCTGTAAATTGGAGGTCGTGGCGCTCGACTATCTTGTTTGGAGGCCATGGCCGCCCTGTTTCGTGCCCGATTCGCCATCTTTCTCGCTTTTTGATCTCTGAAACCTCTGTTTCTGCCCTCTTTTTGCTCATTTTCCGCCAATGAGCCACTTTAAACCAATATGACTCAAATGAAAGAAAATCTATCCTAAGACTACACATATTTGTACAAAAGTGGGCAAAATACTAACTAAAAATGACTCAAAAGGTGTATATAAAATACACCGATCAGTACCCCCACAAATTTCACAACTCATTGGTGTCTGAACAACTTTAACTGACATGGTACTCTGCTGCATCTATTTTTTCAAAGTGGCAACCTGCGCAGTCAATGCATTGATAACATCCAACTCATGAACTCCAGCCACTTTCCTGTTGTTCATTACTCTCTCATCGGCCCCCTGATGGTTGTTTGTGGTCATGTCTTCTAACAAATCATGTGCCTCATTGACAATATTTCTCATGAACGTCTCCCATGCTGCAGCATCAATAATGGTACGCGTTGTACCATACAACCCATTGTAGAATATGTGGACCAACATCACTTCTCAATCCATGATGTGGACACTTCCTCTGCAAATCTTTAAACCGCTCTCATGCATCATATAATGATTCTCCCTCTAGCTGATAAAAGTTATTCAACTCACCTCTGAGCCTGACTGCTTTGGATGAAGGGAAGAATTTGGCAAGAAACTTCTAGGCCAAGTCTTGCCATGTGGTAATGGAGTTCGCCTGCAATGAGTTCAACCAGCTATTTGCTCTATTCCTGAGTGAGAATGAGAAAAGTCTCAACCGAATGACATCATCAGTAACACCATTGTACTTAAATGTTGCACACAGCTCCAGGAAGTTTGTTAGATGCATATGGGGATCTTCAGACGGTAACCCCCCAAACTGGACTGAACCTTGAACCATATGCAAGATTGTTGGTTTGATTTCAAAATTATTGGCCTCCACAGCTGGAAGCCTGATGCAAGTCTGCACCCCTGTAATAGTCGGCATCACATAGTCCCCTAAGCCCCTCTCTGCAGGATGCAAGACTTGTCTCATCACAGCCGGTAATTCATTATTCCCCACGTTGTTGTTATGCTGATTTTCCATTGCTAAAGAATCAGCAATTCTGTTATCTTTCATGTTCTGTCTGCACAATCTTTCAATCTCAGGGTTCAGAGGGATATGAGTTTCTGCTCCCCTCATACTTCGCATACACTAAGCTCCTGAAATTGATAAAAAACAAGCAATCAGATCAAAGCAAAAATGTTCTAAAATAAAAAAAAAAAAAAACCAAATTAGAAATAAGAATAGATAATTCGATATTGATAGTACTCCAGCCCCCGGCAACAGCGCCAAAAACTTATTGTGATATTTCTAGATGCTTACGCAAGTGTACGTATCGTTCAAGTAATAAAGATCTGTAAGACTGAGTTATCGTCCACAGAGGCTCGTTTAACAAGTACCGATTATCTATTCTATGATATCTATTTGGCTAATGTTATTTTGTTTGGTTTTATGACTAAGAACTATAATTAAAGTAAAGTGCATAAATTAAACTAAGAATGATTATACTTTGGGTTTTAAACAGTTATAAAGGAAATAGAGTTTCCAATCTCCTCAACTATCCACTCTTTCATGTGTCAATGCAATGCTAATGATTCTTCTTCTTATTAAAATATCAGGTTAACTAATCTGTTCTATATTCCGGTTAGGACATATAAAAACTCAACCTTGTGCAGAAACCTTTTATATTTCTATGATAGATTTTGCCACACAGGAGGATTAAGAACAATAACCTTAAATACTACACAAGTATCGGGGTACTTTCGTCCACGATTTTAACCTATGTCTAAATAACTACAACATATTCAAATCTCCCCTCTCGGATCTCGATTAGAAATCATATAAGTGATGACAATTAATGATCAGTTAATTATCAAGCAATCAAAACACTATTGAATAGATCTTAATATCGATGAAGAAGAAATCAATAACTATGCATTAACTATATGAAAGAGCTTCAAGAAGGCTCGACGGATAATCCTACTAAAGTAATTAGCTCCTAAACAGTGTCATGTCAAGAACTAATTTACAATCCAACATAAACTGAAATAAAATAAGGGAAATAAAAGAACTTGAACAATGAGATGTCTCTAATCTTGCTCTTGCCTCCTCTTTTGCCTCCACAAACTATGATATAGAATCCCCCAAATAAGGTCAGGGTTTATGGATTTTATAGCTGAGAAAAAATGCATTTCGGACCCTTTTAACCCTCTGAAATTCGGCCCAGAAACTGAAAATCCCACGTCGGCTCCGTGGCCGTACAGGCTGGCGCCACGGCATCGAAAATCCTGCAGCAAAATAAGAGCTCTCAGTACATTTTGCACCGCGGTGCTGCTGGCTGCGACGTCTTCTGCCGATTTTTTTGATTTTTGTGTCATTTCTTCGTCCAGACTTCGTCAGATTTCTTTTATGCTTCCCGGGACTTCTTATGTCACACCCCGAACCCCGGGCCCGTGACTGGTGCCCTACCTGGGCACCCTTCTACCTTAACAACTAAGTACATTGCGGAAATTAGTAACAACTCATTTTTTTTTCTTTAAAATAAACGTACGTGCAAGGGCAAAACCGACAAGGCTGCCATATATACATAAACAATGCATACAACATGCGTACGAGTCGATCCCACATATGAATACAGACCTCTAAGAGTTATCTTGAACTATGACGGACAAGGCCCCCGTACCCAAAGCCACAAAGCATCTTGAAGGATATATACCAAAAGATAAACTCACGAGCAGAGGAGCTATCCAAAACCACGGCGAGGATCCTACGCTGCCGATCACCGAGCAGCGTACCTAAACTGCGGCATGACGCGGCCCGAAGAGGTCGATGCGAAGAATGTACCAAGTATGTGAGCGAGAAATGCGTAATAAAATCATAACGATCTAAACAAAGCGGGAGACATGTATGATAGCCAACCTACGATACATAATACATAGCGATCCACGTCAAGTCGGGACGCAGCCCCTGAGTCATTACTCAAATATAACCATGGGTCTCACGCCATAACATCAATCATGCAGTGGAATCTTTCCTCACCGCCGTGATCCATGATATAGTACAACACCAATAGGCATACATGAACACCAAGTCCGCGGTGGTATAGCATCTTGGGGTTTACCCTCACTTATACTCTTACCACGGAGAAGGTGGTAAGCGGTGGTATAGCATCTTGGGGTTTACCCTCACATATACTCTACCTGGAGAAGGTGGTAAAGCAGGTGGTATAGCGTCTTGGGGTTTACCCTCACATATACTCTACCGGAGAAGGTGGTAAAGCAGGTGGTATAGCGTCTTGGGGTTTACCTCACATATACTCTACCTGGAGAAGGTGGTAAAGCGGTGGTATAGCGTCTTGGGGTTTACCCTCACATATACTCTTACCCTATCTCGTGACCGTCAAACAAGACATAAGCACTACCATGTCTTTTATAAAAAGAATCAGAATTTAACCCAAGTACTACCAATAACGGAAGCATGCGTGGAATCCCATCATCACCGATGCGTCCCAAGTAACTTACAACAGACGGTAGACCCTCGCGAGAGTCGCGACAACGTAATAAAACATAGTACTTGCACTCAAAGGCTATCACCGCACACATAGGCAATTCCTAGTTAATCAAGCCAAAGTACTAATCAAGGCACATGGAATAATTCTCAATTATCAAGCCAAAGTACTTATCAAGGCACACTTTGAATAATTCTCGATTAACAACCAAAGTACTAATCAAGGCACGATAGGATTATTCTCATTTAACAAGCCAAAGTACTAATCAAGGCACACTTAGACTAATTCTCAATTAATCAAGCCAAAGTACTAATCAAGGCACACTTAGACAAATTCTCAATTTATCAAGCCAAAGTACTAATCAAGGCACACTTAGACAAATTCTCAATTTATCAAGCCAAAGTACTAATCAAGGCACACTTAGACAAATTCTCAATTTATCAAGCCAAAGTACTAATCTTTTCAAGAGACTCCTTTTGTGAAAAATCCCAAGATACTAACACCGTAGTATCAGCGTGTCTATTTTTCAAAGTAAGTTACTACATTTTTTTTGAAAGCTTATTTCAACACTTGAAATCAAGTAACTCAAATTTTCTTTTACAATCTAGGCAACTTATGTCGATTAATCAAAATAGACAACTTTCTAAACTTTCCATAAAGCCGTTATAACCGACTTCCCATAAAGCCGTTATAACCCTTTGTAGTTTTAGACATATCCATTCCTTTTATAACCAAGAGACTTATACTTATTAAAATCCAAGTATTAAATACTTTCAAATCGATTTTCTTAACTTTTAAAATACACTTAGTCTCTTAACCTTTAGAAACCAAGTAACTTATTTTATTACTAAACTTTAGGCAATTGATGCCTTAAAAATCAAGTTGTCTTTTCATTAAAATCGAGTCATTTATCTTTCCATAAAGCAAATATAACCAACTTCCCATAAAGTCGTTATATTCACTTTATACCTTCGCCAAATACAATTTCCTATCCGAGGGACTTATACGTTTAAAACGGGACAAGTATCACGTATTTTAAAACTCTTTAAGTCCCTTAACTTTCAAAACACTTCAAGTCTCTTAATATATAGAAAACAAGTTTCTTCTCTTAAATCATGTCATTTCTCCTCTTTTAAACAATTAAGTAAATCACTCCCTTGACTCCCCTAAAGTCATTTTAATGACCTTTAGGTTTTGGAACTAAGGCACTAGCCAAAAGGTTTAGAAACCACTTCCTTTTCAAGACTCTATGTACTTTAACTAAAATACTTTCACTTTTAAGAATCCAAACTTCACTAAGGAAATGGATTATACGACTTACAATTTAAACATCAAAGTACAATCAAGGAAGCACATAGAACAAATTCTACTTTAAGCAATCCAAATACAACGAGGAATGGATCGTTTAGGGAGTAGAACATACTTTCTTTATCTTAAGGAATCATGCTAGAAGAGGAGATAGTTCACATACCTTTTAGGCTAATTCCACAAGCTAAGCGAATACGCGTGCGTAGAAGTGTCAACCTATAATGGTCACAACAAGACTATCAACTTCTAGTCTCTACGTAGAATAATACTAAGTGTTTGGTCTCTAATTCTACGGAAAATCGGGCAGACTTCCTTTGTTTCTACTCACTTTGCCACCTTTTTCAAGGTCGAATACAATAACCAACACGCCCATTTAAGGCTCCAAACAACCACTAAACAAAGGGGATTACACGCTTACAATACGTGTAAAATTCCGCCCACAATTTAATACAAAGTAGTTCAAACTTCACTAGCCATCCTCGCCAACATACTAACAATTCAAAGTCTTTTCCAATCCTTTTCCAATTCCAAGTTCTAAGGTCTAACATGTTATATAATTACAAACAACTTCAATAACTACAATTTCCTTCTTTATACAACATCGACAACTTAAAGCGAATAATCAACTTGAATTGTAGTCTTAAGGCTAACATGCTAGTTTTCGGATTAGGGTTCCAATAGCGATATAATAAACAAACTTCATAATATACCACTCATGCTTGCTAATATCCATAGCTACAACAATAAGTAAGCCTTAACTACTAAAACGACCAAATTTATACCTTTCAAAGCCCTTAAAATTTCCAAGATTCAAAGTCGCGCCTTAGCAATTCTTAGCTCCTTTCCTTAGGTTCCAATCCGCTCCAAGCACTCCTTAGAAGCCTATGAAGAACCCATCTTCAAGTTCCAACTTCAAAGTTGAAGAACTTCCTAGGTTTTCGCCTTGCGACTAATACGAAAACTCCGTTTTTCCGAAATCTTTCTATTGAGATAACCTTACAACACTCTTAGGAACCTTGGGTTTAAGTCTTGTGAACAAAGGGTCACAAACTAAAATTTTTCTTGTGGGGAAAGTGGCTAACTTGAGCTAACTTAAGAACGAAATGTTTGTGATTTTTCTAAGTGTTGGAAACTTAGTCTTGCACTAGTAGTGAGCTTATATAAAACATTGGAGGGCTTGTATTATCACAAATGTGTGTCTAGGATGAGTTTCACATGGATTAAGCTTAGGTGGACAAGTTGACTTGTCAACAATATCAAGCTTGAAGACTTATCATCTACTTAGGTCAAATGACCACTTTAGCCTTGCAAAATTTCGTCCAAGCCTTGTGGAAGGAGTGCCACGTGTCGCCCTCTCATTCGTCCATAAAATTTCGTAACCCTCGTGGGTCCCACAAAAATGTAAAACTCCTCGGGTGGGCCCCACGTGACCAAATCCGTAAAAATAAATTTCCATAATATTATTAAGTCTCATACTCTTCAAATAATGTATTTTGAGAATCCAATTCTCAACAACGAACATTTTCCTTTCCGACGTTCGGAACATTTCGTCGGAAAAACAATTCTTCTGCCGTACGATTTCCAAGTCTTGTTTCCTTTCGTACATTCTCTTCTACATGTCACGGACTTACGGGGTGTAACATTCTTCCCCTTAGAAACATTCGTCCCGAATGTTCTTAGTCGATTGTCACGCTATACAAACTCGGCACAATCTACATACTATGCTATCGATCAAATGCTCAAGACCAGCGATGCCACACAGCGCCACATAACATACGTAAACATATCAATGGACCTTCCGTCGCGACCCCCTTCACAAAACTTCGAAGGTTCTGATCTTCCCAAAACACGGGATCCTAGAGGTTCCTTTCTTTCCTTACTTATCATACTTTCGTCTTTGAACTCATATAGTACACGTACAAAATCTCAAATTTTGTTTCTATTCTCCAATCCTTGGAGTTACTATCCAAACTTGGCCATTTTGTTACTTACACTCCCGTTAAGGCTCTTCTCGGTCCTTACGACCTAGTTCCGGTGGAACGCATCCACGAACTCGTATAACGATTAACTCAACTTGGGCACGGCATCGCCGGGACCTATCACATGCGTGACCATTTCTATCTGACATTCACCCGATTCCATACTATCGGTTGACCCGAAATGAGTCTATAACCCGACTCATCGTCACACTTAACTTCTTGTTCTTAGCCTGAAATAAATCTCTCTCTTATCTCAAGGTACTTCTTACCCTATCCCCTAATTACTAGAGGTTCGTCACATAGGTCGAAGTATTTCTGCATAATCTTCCTATTGGTCTTACCTTTGTCGGGGGCAATTTACTTGTGAACTCCACACAACTATAGTCTCAGTTCACTTACCATTCTTGTCAACATTCTTAACTTCTCACCTTAGTAATCAAAGTATTCCTACCTCTGGGGAACTATCACTTATAATTGCTAGCAACACAAGGAAAACATATATGCTAGGGCAAAATCTGAATCTATCAAAACACGTATGATTCAAAAGAATCGAAATATACCTGTACCCCCATGCGATGTCGCCTCACGATCTGTCCGATGAGTCACGCGTCATCTATGCGGTTCGAAGGACGCGAACTATAAACTCCCACGACCTCTACCACGATCGTGACATCCAACACCGCCTTGGGGGCCTTTGCGGAGGAAGGGAACCAACTACCGGCCTCGAAAGGTGAGCCACCTCTGCGCTCCTTCTAACCGGGCATTCCCACTTCTTGTGGCCCGGACGGCCACAATAGTAACAACCATCTGTGTCATAACGGCATTTACCTGAATGATGCTTACCACATCTGATACACTGAGGAATAGATGGCCTCGGCCAGAAGGTCTTCGCTCCTGAGAACCTCGACCGGGAGCTTGGACCGGCTCCTAAATACCTTGTGGGGTCAAATCTCCCACGAGAGCTGCGGGTATGTCTTTGGGTAGGTGGACGAATATCTCACTTCTTTGAGGCGGCTCGTCCAAAACTCACCGGAATAACCAACCGGTCTAGCCCTCTTACGTTGATCTCCGCGCTGGCCCTCTACCCTCTGTACACTGTCTGCATCGCCGAATAACCCCTCTTTGTGGAAATCAGAGTACCGCTAACTTGGTTAATAACATAATGGCTTCCTTCATGACCTTAAAGTCCTCTCCTAACTGAGAAACTGCAGGCTCTGGTGCTGGGGTCTCAAAACCTGGCGCAGAAGAACTCGCCGACTGTGGAACACCATCCAGATACCACAGGCACGAGCCCTATCAACTCTCTCGAGTCGACTAGTAGCTCTGCTACTCCTTTGCCCTTCTGGGCGGCTGTTGCCCTCCGTGGAGGCATAGCTGTAACACAAAAATACGTCAGAGAGGAATCATCTTACTAACACAGCTCTATGGCACGATCTCAGAATGAGAAGAATAGAAACCAACTCTAAATGTCCTGTAGCCTCCTGTTTATGGGTGTGGCGCGCAACACACCGATAAGCAAGACTCTACTAGACACGGTCAGACATTCCGAGGATCGATTGCTCGATACCACTCACACCCCGAACCGGGGCGTGGATGGTGCCCTACACAGGCACCCTTCTACCTTAACAACTAAGTACATTGGAAATTAGTAATACTCATTTTTTTTTCTTTAAAATAAGCGTGCGTGCAAGGGCAAAGCCGAAAGGCTGCCATATATACATAAACAATGCACAACATCGCATACGAGTCCAATCCACATATGAATACGGACCTAAGAGTTATATCGAACTATGACGGGACAAGGCCCCAGTACCCAGCATAAAGCACATGCTGAAGGATATATACCAAAAGATAAACTCACGAGCAGAGGAGCTATCCAAAACCACGAGCGGATCCTACGCTGCCGATCACCGAGCAGCGTACCTAAACTGCGGCGTAACGCAACCCCGAAGGAGGTCTGAAGAATGTACCAAGTATGTGAGCAGAGAAATGCGTAATAAAATCATAACTTGATCTAAACAAAGCGGAGACATGTATGATAGCCAACCTACGACATAATACATAAGCGATCCATCAAGTCGTGACGCGAGCCCCGAGTCATTACTCAAATATAACCATGGGTCTCACGCCCATAACATCAATCATGCCCGTGGAATCTTTCCTCACCGTGATCCATGATATAGTACAACACCAATAGGCATACATGAACACCAAGTCCCACGGTGGTATAACATCTTGGGGGTTTACCCCTCACTTATACTCTTACCCTGGAGAAGGTGGTAAAACAGGTGGTATAGCATCTTGGGGGTTTACCCCTCACATATACTCTACCCTGGAGAAGGTGGTAAAACAGGTGGTATAGCATCTTGGGGGTTTACCCCTCACATATACTCTACCACGGAAGGTGGTAAAGCAGGTGGTATAGCGTCTTGGGGGTTTACCTCACATATACTCACTCGAGAAGGTGGTAAAACAGGTGGTATAGCATCTTGGGGGTTTACCCCTCACATATACTCTTACCCTATCTCGACCGACCGTCAAACAAGACATAAGCACTACCATGTCTTTTATAAAAAGAATCCGGGAATTTAACCCAAGTACTACCAATAACGGAAGCATACCCGTGGAATCCCACATCACCGCAGACGTCCAAGAACTTACAACTGCAACCACCCTCCACCCGAGAGTCGCGACAACGTAATAAAACATAGTACTTGCACTCAAAGGCTATCACCGGCACACATAGGCAATTCCTAGTTAATCAAGCCAAAGTACTAATCAAGGCACACATGGAATAATTCTCAATTATCAAGACAAAGTACTTATCAAGGCACACTTAGAATAATTCTCAATTAACAACCAAAGTACTAATCAAGGCACCAATAGGATTATTCTCATTTAACAAGCCAAAGTACTAATCAAGACACACTTAGACTAATTCTCAATTAATCAAGCCAAAGTACTAATCAAGGCACACTTAGACAAATTCTCAATTTATCAAGCCAAAGTACTAATCAAGGCACACTTAGACAAATTCTCAATTTATCAAGCCAAAGTACTAATCAAGGCACACTTAGACAAATTCTCAATTTATCAAGCCAAAGTACTAATCTTTTCAAGAGACTCCTTTTTGTGAAAAATCCCAAGATACTAACACCCGTAGTATCAAGGCGTGTCTATTTTTCAAAGTAAGTTACTACATTTTTTTTGAAATCTTATTTCAACACTTGAAATCAAGTAACTCAAATTTTCTTTTACAATCTAGGCAACTTATGTCGATTAATCAAAATAGACAACTTTCTAAACTTTCCATAAAGCCGTTATAACCGACTTCCCATAAAGCCGTTATAACCCTTTGTAGTTTTAGACATATCCATTCCTTTTATAACCAAGAGACTTATACTTATTAAAATCCAAGTATTAAATACTTTCAAATCGATTTTCTTAACTTTTAAAATACACTTAGTCTCTTAACCTTTAGAAATCAAGTAACTTATTTTATTACTAAACTTTAGGCAATTGATGCCTTAAAATCAAGTTGCCTTTTCATTAAAATCGAGTCATTTATCTTTCCATAAAGCAAATATAACCAACTTCCCATAAAGTCGTTATATTCACTTTATACCTTCGCCAAATACAATTTCCTATCCGAGGGACTTATACGTTTAAAACGGGACAAGTATCACGTATTTTAAAACTCTTTAAGTCCCTTAACTTTCAAAACACTTCAAGTCTCTTAATATATAGAAAACAAGTTTCTTCTCTTAAATCATGTCATTTCTCCTCTTTTAAACAATTAAGTAAATCACTCCCTTGACTCCTAAAGTCATTTTAATGACCTTTAGGTTTTGGAACTAAGGCACTAGCCAAAAGGTTTAGAAACCACTTCCTTTTCAAGACTACATGTACTTTAAGTAAAATACTTTCACTTTTAAGAATCCAAACTTCACTAAGGAAATGGATTATACGACTTACAATTTAAACATCAAAGTACAATCAAGGAAGCACATAGAACAAATTCTACTTTAGGCAATCCAAATACAACCAAGGAATGGATCATTTAGGGAGTAGAACATACTTTCTTTATCTTAAGGAATCATGCTAGAAGAGGAGATAGTTCACATACCTTTTCGGCTAATTCCACAAGCTAAGCCGAATCGCTGCACGTAGAAGTGTCAACCTATAATGGTCACAACAAGACTATCAACTTCTAGTCTCTACGTAGAATAATACTAAGTGTTTGGTCTCTAATTCTACGGAAAATCGAAAGACTTCCTTTGTTTCTACTCACTTTGCCACCTTTTTCAAGGTCGAATACAATAACCAACACGCCCCATTTAAGGCTCCAAACAACCACTAAACAAAGGGGATTACACGCCTTACAATACGTGTAAAATTCCGCCCCACAATTTAATACAAAGTAGTTCAAACTTCACTAGCCATCCTCGGCCAACATACTAACAATTCAAAGTCTTTTCCAATCCTTTTCCAATTCCAAGTTCTAAGGTCTAACATGTTATATAGTTACAAACAACTTCAATAACTACAATTTCCTTCTTTATACAATATGCGACAACTTAAACGAATAATCAACTTGAATTGTAGTCTTAAGGCTAACATGCTAGTTTTCGGATTAGGGTTCCAATAGCCAATATAATAAACAAACTTCATAATATACCACTCATGCTTGCTAATATCCATAGCTACAACAATAAGTAAGCCTTAACTACTAAAACGACCAAATTTATACCTTTCAAAGCCCTTAAAATTTCCAAGATTCAAAGTCGCGCCTTAGCAATTCTTAGCTCCTTTCCTTAGGTTCCAATCCGCCCAAGCACTCCTAGAAGCCTATGAAGAACCCATCTTCAAGTTCCAACTTCAAAGTTGAAGAACTTCCTAGGTTTTCGCCTGACTAATACGAAAACTCCGTTTTCCAAATCTTTCTATTGAGATAACCTTACAACACTCTTAGAACCTTGGGTTTAAGTCTTGTGAACAAAGGGTCACAAACTAAAATTTTTCTTGTGGGAAAGTGGCTAACAGGAGAGCTAACTTAAGAACAAGAAATGTTTGTGATTTTTCTAAGTGTTGGAAACTTAGTCTTGCACTAGTAGTGAGCTTATATAAAACATTGGAGGGCTTGTATTATCACAAATGTGTGTCTAGGATGAGTTTCACATGGATTAAGCTTAGGTGGACAAGTTGACTTGTCAACAATATCAAGCTTGAAGACTTATCATCTACTTAGGTCAAATGACCACTTTAGCCTTGCAAAATTTCGTCCAAGCCTTGTGGAAGGAGTGCCACGTGTCGCCCTCTCATTCGTCCATAAAATTTCGTAACCCTCGTGGGTCCCACAAAAATGTAAAACTCCTCGGGTGGGCCCCACGTGACCAAATCCGTAAAAATAAATTTTCATAATATTATTAAGTCTCATACTCTTCAAATAATGTATTTTGAGAATCCAATTCTCAACAACGAACATTTTTCCTTTCCGACGTTCGGAACATTTTCCGTCGGAAAAACAATTCTTCCTGCCGTACCAATTTCCAAGTCTTATTTCCTTTCGTACATTCTCTTCTACATGTCCTGGACTTACGGGGTGTAACATCTTAGACTTCATTTCTTGACTTTTTAATGTGCAATTTCATCTCAATTAAGCTCATTTCATCCTCAATTATGTACTTCCTCCTTTATGATCGTTGTGACTCAAAATAAAGGAAAACCAACCTAATGCTATTCTAAACACAAAAGAAATGAGTAAAATACTAACTAAAAAGGACTCAAAAGTGTGTACCAAAATACACTCTATAGTAGCGCCATTTGAAGAATATTGTGCCCAATCGGGCATTGTTCATCAAACGACGGCTCCCTACTCACCTCAATCAAATGGTGTCGCTGAACGCAAGAGCCGTACTTTAAAGGAAATGATGAATGTCTTGCTCATTAATTTAGGCCTTCTGCAGAACATGTGGGGAGAAATTGTCCTTACCGCTAATAAGATTCTTAATAGAGTCCCACATAAGGATAAGGACAAGACTCTATACGAGTTATGAAAGGAAACGAAATCTACCTACAAATACTTGAAGGTGTGGGGTTATTTGGAAAAGGTTGAAGTACCTAAGCCAAAACAAGTCAAGATTGGGCCTAAGACTATAAATTATATTTTCATCGGATATGTATATAACAGTAGTGCTTATCGCTTCTTTGTGCTTAAGTCAGATATAACTGACATCCATGTGGGTACAATCATGGAATCAAGGAATGCCAATTTCTTCGAGGACACATTTCCTAGAAAGGAAAGAAATATAACCTCTCACAAACAAAGTTATGAACAAAGCTCTCAGGATCCAGGAGTCGTATGCACGTGTGTGGAAACGATGTTACCGACGTGCGGGGCCCCAATTGTTTGAGTCATAAATAATAGGATAAACTTTATTCAATGTTAGTAAATTTCCAACAATACTCTATTGAAAGAGATTTTGGTGCACTCACAAGGTGCCTTTCTTGTAATCTTTCGGCGGACCGATGTTGCATCTGGATAAGTAGTCGTATCTTTGAAAATTCCATAGTTGAATACCATCAAACTTACTTACTGCGCGGTGAACGTGATATCTTGAACCATCAGTGTTTAGTGTAAGCCAAGTCAATGATACCAACACACCAACATTCCTTACTCTGTTCTACTTTAATGTTTTGTCCGTTGTGGTCGTGGACACTTCTTGGATTCTTAAGTGTAGTCATTTGAGGTGGCATGTCCTCCCACTTAAATAGGTGGTATACTACAAGATATCCTACTATACCCCACTTCATAAGTATTAGGAACCATTAAAAGTTTCCCCAAACCTAACCTCAACCATTGAGAATTATTAGAGCTTTTGGAAACTTAACCTCTACCCACAATGCAGATAAAACTTAATGTATATCACGGGAAATACCTTGGATCCATGTTTCTATATAGAAATCATCATCCGAAGTTCTCTTGCTTCCACCGAAGCGCTCAACTGAACCTTTACGACTTAGTTTTCCCATTGAACCTAATTCATGGTATCTCCAGTCAGTACGGTTGACTATCCACCGTATCTGTTCTTATTGACTGGGTTTTAAGCCCATTTCCCTAGACAGACAGAACATCTGATCTCTGGGTATGCCCTTAGTCAAAGGCCTGCTATGTTTTCCTTCAATTTTACATAATCAATGGAAATAATACCCGTGGTGATCAGCTGCCTAACGGTCCTATGTCTCCGTCGGATATGACGAGATTTGTCGTTATACATAGAACTTTGTGCCCTTCCTAAAGTCGATTGGCTGTCACATTGGATCATTACATAAGGTACATGTTTATACCAACACGAGATATCCTCTAAAAAGTCATGAAGCTACTCAACTTCTTCTCCTGCTTTGTATAAAGCAATAAACTCCAATTCCATCGTGGATCGGGCGATGCAAGTTTGCTTAGAGGATTTCCAAGACACAGCCCAACCACTAATTGTAAATATATACCCACTAGTGGACTTGGTGTTCTCTATATCAAATATCCAGTTTGCATCACTGTACCCCTCTAGTAAAGTTGGATATCTCGAATAATACAACCCGTAATTTTATGTGTATTTCAGGTACCGTAGTACCCGACTCAATGCTTTGCAATGATCATCACTTGGATATGGGTAAACCTAGCCAACTTGTTGATTGCATAAACGATATCAAGTCAGGTGAAATTTGTTATGTACATCAAACTACCAATCACCTGCGCATATCGCTCATGGCATACGGGCGCACCACAATTTTTATCAATCTTTTAATTTTTTATCCAGTGGTGACGTTACCGACGAACTGTCGAACATCTCAAACATTCTCAGCACATCCTCGATGTAGTGAGACTGAGATAAGACCAGTCCGTCAGATGTCTTAGAGATCTTGATCGCTAAGATGACATCTGCTATACCCATATCCTTTATATCTAAACATTGTTTCAATATATTCTTAGTCTTTAGGATCATCCTAGGACTGCTCCCTGTGATCAACATGTCATTTACGTAAAGGCATATCATGACAAACGAGTCGATATTTCTTTTTATGTAGACACATTTTTCACACTCATTAATGGCGAACCCTTTCGATAGTAAAGTACTATCAAATTTCTCATGCCATTGCTTCGGGGCCTGTTTCAGCCCGTACAGAGATTTGACAAGCCGACAAACGTTCTTCTCTTGCCCTGGAACCACATACCCCCCTGGTTTGTCCATATAGATTTCTTCTTCCAAATCACTATTTAGGAAGGATGTCTTAACATCCATTTGATGTATTTCAAGGTCCTGCAATGCGGCTATCGCAATGAATACTCATATCGATATCATTCTAGACACCGGGGAGTACGTGTCAAAGTAGTCAAGGCCTTTTTTTTTATCGATAGCCCTTGACTACCAACATGGTATTGTACTTATCTATAGATCCATCTGTTTTATACTTCTGTTTGAGTATCCATTTACACCCCAATGGTTTGTTTCCCGGAGGAAGATCAACCAACTCCCAAGTATGGTTGCGCAGGATGGAGTCGATTTTAATCTCAATAGCTTCTTCCGAGAGCGACGCTTCTGGAGTTGACAACGCTTCAACAATTTTTCGTGGTTCATCATGAACCATATAAGCTACAAAGTCTGGACTGAAAGACTTATCCTTCCTGGCCTTTTTACTTCGTCTGGGTTCCATCTCTGGAGCCTCCAAGTCTTGAGAATCTAGAATACTAGATTTAGGATAATCATCCACTTCGGAGTCCACTTGATCTGAACCACCTAGATCCGGGCAGTCAATGACTTGGCACTTGCGGAAATAGGTTTTGAGGAAGGTTGTACCAAGGATCGTAAATTTCCTTAGTAAAGAGATATTGGTACGTAAATAAAATGTTTGAGACATAGAATGATAGACAGTTGTTGGCCAAATAATGAGTATTTCACGTTGGTAAATAAATGAAGAAGTGTGCGACGTGTAAGATGAAACGAGTCGGAATTAAACTCATGCTTGGAGGTCCTTTGATCAGGGAAGGAGAACCATGAGAATTAAACTTACACTCATTGTCTTTATAACTCACTGGTAGCACTAGACTATAAGCCTTGATATAATATGTTTGGAGGTCAAAGGTGATTTTGAACGTTGGTAACCTAAATAATGTTGGAGGTTATGTTGTATAAATTGTTCGTAGGTAGCTTTGGACTGTAGTGTTTATAACTCAAGATACTTTTTCCCCAAGTGTATTTGTTACACTAATATGCAAGTTACCTTTGAAGGGTATGACGTTACACATATGATCAACTTGATTATTATCACATTAACCTTTTAGTCACCATTTCAATTGGCAAATGCCTGATAAATACTATGGAAACTTTGTTTCTATCAAACTTCATTTACAATTGACTAATTAGCCAAATAGATTATTAAGTTTGTTAATTTGTGCATTGTTGGAAATTTATTAACATGGAATAAAGTTTATCCTATTATTTATGACTCGAACAATTGAGGCCCTGCACGTCGGAAACGTCGTTTCCACACACGTGCACATGTTGTACCAAAAATCATAAATTTCTTTAGTGAATGAGATATTGGTATGTAAATATAATGTTTGAGACATAGAATTATAGACGATTGTTGGCCAAATGACGAGTGTTTCACCTTGGTAAATGAAGGAAGAAGTGTGCAATGTGTAAGATGAAATGAGTCGGAAAGGGCCGCGACGCGAACCCGTCTGAGCCGGAGCACCGCGGCGCCTCCAGGCCAGAGCCGCGGAACAAGTTGAGAAGTAGGCTACTGGATCCGCAATGCTAATTCAACAGAGCCGCGGAACTTCGGAGGCAGAATGGTCGACGGGAAGATGAAAGTTTCTGACTCTTGGGATGGTTTTGGGGAATTGAATCTCCATTACTTGGAAATGAATTCAGCCATTATTTAGCTGATTGTAACCTCTTAATAAGTGTCATTACATGGCTATTGAAATCCATTAGTTGGCTAGTTGAGAGGTCATATTTCTTACACTATAAATTGAGGACTTGACTCAATTGGAGGACACACCACAATCATATTTTCAAATATTTTTCTTCTCTAAGCAATATCTCACACTCTCAAAGGTTCTTCTATTAGATAACACTTGAGTTTCCTTTGCTCATTTGTTAGTTGGTGTTTTATCTTGGGAGGCAAGTTGCCTATTACCGTAAAAAGATTTATACGGGGCAATATTGTCTAAAGGACAGAGTGAATATCACTCGACTCAACAAACCTTGTTTTGTTCTTGTTTTCAGATTATAATCTTTGTAATAGTTACTTACTTTCCGTTCCTAGAAATTGTTGTTATTCAAATGTTGTTCTCACATACATGTTATATAAAATAATTATATGAGCTTTATATATGTTTCATTAGTTACTAGCATTATTCTTAGCTTTAGCATTGAGAAATAGGTAACATTAAGGGTTCGTCAGTCCCATATCGATGGAAAATGAAAAGCAGAGAGTTGAGAGGCGGTATAAAAGATGAGGTCCGTGAGTGAAGTTAAGCATACCATTCTCGTCCTTTTTCCTAAAATCAAGTGTAGTATCGATTCTTATCAGTGTTTAATATTTGGTATGTGAGCTAAGGCTATTCACGGTTGCTTGAGACTGGATTCTTTGCGGGTCGCCTTGGTTGGGGGTAAGGCTATTCAGGGTAGCTTGTTACTCGAGCCTTTGCGGGTTGCCTTTGTCTTGCACTATAGCTGGAGCTTGGTGCACCTCACCAATTCAAGTTTAATTTTCTTGTTTGAGCTTGACTTAACAAGATGGAACAAAGGGTAGTCCACATAGTCAAACATATTAATATCATGTCCTTTGGCTATCGAGTTCACTGTAATGTTAAAATATCTAGGGGCAGCTTGTACTAAGCTCCCGCGTCTGGGGAAGGGCCAGACTATAAGGGTCTTGTTAATGTTGGGTTTGGTGTTATGACATTTTACCCAACATATAATTTTTAGTACTAATTTGAGTTTAGGAAATATTGGAACAAATGTCACAATATTCGGACCAATATTTTATGAAAAATATTTTTGCCTTACTTCACATAATGAAGCAATATTCGTGGAAATATTACTATGAATTAAAAGTGACTTGGCATGGTAAATAGGAGATGATGAAAAAAATATGGGAAGAACAAGTCAAAGTCGTTGCTATTCTTGAGGAACATATCAAAGAAGTTAGAAGATTTTGCTCCCTGATCTTCTCCAACAAACACACTGGCTGCCCACCTTTCCATCAACCTTCACAACAAATCGATGAGCTTTTCAAGGAAGTCTCTTTACTATAAATAGAGAGGATGCTGAAGTGAATCAATATCCAGAAACAGAAATAAAAAATACCATGAGAGCTCTCGGGAATTCATCTCATAAATCTGGATCAAAAGTGTTTTCTGACCGTGTCGACAATATTCTGTCCAACATTACAATTGTTTCTTAGATTCTAGATTTGTTATATATTGAAGCAATTGTAATGAGAGATTGTCTATGTCTATTTAGGTAGATTTTTCAGGCAGAAGCCATCTGCGACTTCATCATTTTTAATTCCTTTTTGTTGCATCTTGTAAAATTGTAAAGAAATGAATTTATTCAATTGTATGTAATATATATAATATTTTTGGTCATTGACCGTCATAAGTTATATCAACATATAACTTATGAAATTTTAAAACCTTTGTGTAGTTTAAATTTCCGCTGCTTTTTACTCATCAAAATTTTTTGTTTTACTACTGTGTCGTTACCATTGTCAGACGACATTATTCGTGACATTCGGAAACAAAATTGGCATTCAAGTTTGATTTAGTTTATTTATATTTTATTTATTGTTCCATAGCACCTAGACCTAGCGCGCCGACATGCTCAAAATTCCCTTTTGAACTTAGCAAGCGGGAGAGGTAGTTGGTTTCAAATAATTGCGTATGTATATAGAGAGAGACCACAAAACGAAGTGGTATCAGAGCCAACACTTAACACAATAAATACTTGGTTTTGTTATTTAAAGCTATGTATCCGGCAAATCCAACGATTGGTAGACTTCCAATTTTAGATGGTTCAAACTATGCCTATTGGAAGATCCGCATACGCCCTCATATCAAATCAATTGATGTTAGAGCATAGATATATATAACCAATGGATATGTTGTTCCTATGCTACTACCGGATGAGGAAGGTGACATAGTTACTAAACCTGAATCTGAATGGACTACGAAAGAAAATAACAACGCAAGCTTCAACATGAAAGTAATTTTTGGATGAGTTGATCTTTCCATGTTCAAACTCATACAAAACTGCTCTACGACTAAAGACGCATGTAATACTTTACAAACTCATTGTGAAGGTAGCTCAAGTCTTTGTCGGATGAAGCTTAGCATGCTCATGAGTAGATATGAACGTTTAAGGATGGAAGAAACAGAGGACATTAAAGCCTATTTTGAAAATTTGACTAACATCTCTAATAAATGTCAAGTGCTTGGTGCTCCTTTAACCAATACTCAACTTGTGGAAAAAGCACTCTATTCTCTTCCTCAAAAGTTCAACATAAAGATTTGTGTGATTGAAGAAGCTTATAATCTTGCTACAGTGGACCTTCATACCTTAATGAACATTCTTAAAACCTATGAGATGAACATTGAGAATCAAATGAAATTATACAAGAAAAATAATGTAGCACTTCAAGTCAAATCTTTGGAGAGTCAAATCGAAGAAGAGGATGAGAACTTTGAAAAAGTTAGTGACGGTACAAATGTTGCCCTTCTTACTCGAAAATTCAATTCGATGGTGAGGAAGTTCAACAATGACATAAATAAGTTCAAAGAGCACCAAAACCAATGATTCAATAAAAAGTCCACCAAATCCCT
The DNA here is from genome assembly GCA_029844215.1 of Przewalskia tangutica. Lineage (NCBI taxonomy): Eukaryota > Viridiplantae > Streptophyta > Magnoliopsida > Solanales > Solanaceae > Przewalskia > Przewalskia tangutica. The sequence goes on along the minus strand of CM056730.1, from coordinate 20,822,171 downwards.
TTCAATAGTACAAAGAGGAAATCAGCTAAAGAGAACCAACTCAGATCATACCAAATTTGATCCCAAATAACTTGAATATGTGCAACATTATGCATGCTCGAGATGCGGTCATTATGCTAATGAATATGCAAATACCTTGAGAAAATTTGGTAAGAGTCTATGGGTTTCTCTTAGTGACGACGAAGGAAAAGGGGAATGAGATCAAGAGGTAGAATCACATGCAATGCTGGCTACTGTTTTCGAAAAGTCCTTATCAGATGAAGAAAATGTCATCGACCGTGTTGTCCCAAATGCCACAACATTTGCATCAACATTTGCATCAACATCAGCAACGACATCTACACCCCCAACAACACCCGAGTAGTATAAATTCTTTAACTATATATTCTGATGTTAATTGCTTTAGTGGTATTATTTCTATTAGTGAGACTAATTGTGAGGATCAAGTTGACAACAAATATGACATGATTAAGGAATTATAAAAACTTTGTAAAGACTAAATTATAGAATCCAAGCAACTTGACACAAATTTAAAATCTTTAACTCTTGAGAATGCAGATTTAAAAGACACGATAACTCGTTAAGCTATTGCACTTACCAAAAAGGACATTGAATTTCGGAGGATCAGTGCAAAATTGGATCTAGTCGAAGCAACCTTTCGTAGGCTCAACACGAGGACTTCGAAATTGAATGAGATACTCAACCTCAGTAAACCTTCACATACATGTATTGGATATGAAAACTCTCTTAAAACAATAAGATCAAGTATCTTTAATAAAAATGAGAAAATATGCTTTGTAAAAGGAAAGGGATAAAGAATAGGTTCTCATATATGTCAAAGAAAATGAAGTTTGTGTGTCATTACTGTAACTCCCCTGGATACTTAAGACCATACTGTTTCAAACTTCGAAATTCAGTGAGCAAACTATTGTCCAAAAATTTGTCTAACATACCTGATAACAATCAAGGAAACATTTTTGAACTAAAAATTAGGAAATATTTTAATAGAGTCTGGGTTCCTACAGATGATATTGCTTGTAAAGTTGTCATAACTGCATTAAGAACTAATATTTTAGGTTCTTGGTACTTTGATAGTGGATGTTGTCGTCACATGACAGGTACAAAGGAGTTTCTAAGGGAATATGAGTCATACAATGGAGGTAACATGACTTATGGAAGTGGCAGTAAAAGCAAAATAATTGGAAAAGGTATATTGAATGTTCCCGGATTTCATGTCCCTGGATTTCATGTCCTAAGAAATGTCTTACATGTTGAGGCGGTTATAGACATTCCCAAACTGATTCCTAAATGTAAAACAGTCTGTGAAGATTGCATGAGAGGTAAGCAAACCCGTATTTTCCATAATGTTGTTCATAATGATGAACAACATTCATGTACGTCTCACTATTTCCAATTATTGCACATAGATCTTATGGGTCCAATTGAGGTAGATAATTTAGGAGGCATGAGGTATTTCTATGTGATTGTATATGATTTTTCTAGATATTCATGGATATATATTTTGAAAGAAAAATCAAAACTTTTGACATGATTAAAATCTTGCACTCTAGAATAAGAAATTTGTTCAATTCTCCTATTTTTCGGATTAGATTCAATTATGGAAAATAATTTGAAAATAGCGCATTCAAAAAAAATTGTGAGAAAAGGGTATTTTCATGAATTTCTGCTCCCAAAACTCTTTAACAGAATGGTGTTGCTGAAAGGAATAATAGAACATTACAAGAAATGACTAGAGTTATGCTTAGTTCTAAAAATTGTCAAAATATTTTTAGGATGAAGCCTTGAATACTGCATGTCACATCACTAATAGAGTCTACTTAAGGTCAAGTACAAAGATAACTCTCTATGAATTAATAAATGGAAAGAAACCTAACTTGCATTACTTTCATGTTTTGGGTGTATTTGTTACATTTTAAATGATAGAGATCATTTGACAAAGTTTGACTCTAAGAGTGATAAAGGAATTTTTGTAGGTTATTCTCAAAATAGTCATGCTTATCGAGTATACAATCTTAGATCTAAAATCGTACAAGAGTCCGTTAATGTTATTTTTGATGATTTTTTTTATCTTACAGGAAATACAACTGAAAATAACATTATAACTTCAGTGGAAAATAAGCAGACTACAGAAGAATAAGATGTAGCCCCAAATATTGCCACACCTGAAGCAATATCTGATTATGAAATAAAGAACACAAAGGTCGTCGATGAGGAATCAAATGTTGAATTGCTTGATCAAGTACGAAGGGATCCCTCATCAAGGATTGGGAAGAATTATCCAACGGGCCAAGTGATAGGGGGTGTTTTTGAGGGAATTAGAACAAGATGGAAAAAACCACTCAATTAAAGAGACATGGTAAGGTATGTGTGTATGTCTACCATATACCAATAGGTTAGTCTTTCTTGTTTTATATCTACTTTAGAACCTAAGAATGTTTCAGAAGCACTCAATGATAACTGTTGGATTCAAGCAATGCAAGAAGAACTTGAACAATTTTCTTAAAATGAAGTCTGGGATTTAGTTCCACGCCCATATAATACTAATGTAATTGGAACTAAATGGATTTTTAAAAATAAATCAGATGAATCGGGAAATGTTGTGAGAAACAAAGATCGTCTAGTTGCTCAAGGCTATACTCAGGTATAAGGGATTGATTATGAAGAAACTTTCGCACCTGTAGCTAGAATTGAGTCAATTAGACTTCTACTTGCCATCACTTGTTGTCTAAAAATTACTCTACATTAGATGTATGTAAAATGTGCTTTCTTAAATGGTTATCTTGATAAGGAGGTCTTTGTTGAACAACCAAAAGGATTTGAAGATCCTCGTCATCCACACTATGTGTACAAGCTCAAAAAGGCATTATATGAATTGAAGCAAGCCACTCGAGCATGGTATGGTAGTCTAACTAACTTTCTTCTTGAATATGGTTTAACTGTGGTGAAGCTGATCGTACTTTATTCATTAAACGTCATGGTGTATATATTATTATTGCTCAAATCTATGTATATGGCATAGTCGTTTGTTCGACCTCACATTATTATCTAAAGACATTTGTTGAAGTTATGTCATCGATATTTGAGATGAGCATGATTGGGGAACTAACTTTTTTCTTAGGCTTGCAGATTAAGCAAAGTGAAGATGGAATTTTCATCTCCCAGAATAAATATGCCAAGAATCTAGTTAAGAGGTTTGAGCTGGAAAATGCTAAACAGATGAAAACTCTAATGGGATCATCGCAGAAGATATGTAAGGATAATGTTGGTGAAAATGTCGACCCAACTTTGTATCTATCTAATATGATAGATAGTCTTCTAGTCGTCCAGATATTATGTTTAGTGTTTGTGTTTGTGCTAGATTCCAAGTATGTCCCAAAATCTCCCACTTAAATACCGTGAAACGTATCATTAGATATGTTGTCAGCACATGAGAGTTGGGAATTTGATATTCCAAAGACACTAATCCTAATTTAATAGGTATAGTGACTCGGATTAGGCTGGTGATATGGATCATAGAAAGAGTACAAGTGGAAGATGTTTTTATCTTGGCAATAACTTTGTTTCATGGTATAGTCGTAAACAAAACCGTGTCTCACTTTCAACTGCCGAATATGAATATGTAGCAGCTGAGAGTTGTTTCTCTCAATTAATATGGCTACGAAACATGTTAAACGACTATGGTTTTATTAGCAACATTTTAGTTTTGTATTGTGATAATCTAAGTGCCATAAATATTTCCAATAATCCAGTTCCACTCTCACGTACAAAATATATAGATATTAAGCATCATTTTTTGAGATATTTAGTTGAAAAACAACTAGTCAAAATTGATCATGTTGACACTATTCATCAACTAGATGATATTTTTACAAAAGCTTTAGACCATGAGAGATTTTCTAGTTTGAAGAAATCTCTTAGTCTTTGTAATCTCTAAAAATGCACTTTTTTTGTGAATGTCAGCTGAAACATTCTCTAACATTTCGGGTGACATTTGCCTATGATATATCACTGACTGACTATTGTTGTTGTATGGTGCATAACTTTTGGTCACAAAAGCATGATCCTTCAATAAGAATATGTTTTCAATGAGATACCGTTCTCTGCGATGATATTATATATCATAAAAAGGAAGTATCAAAATAAGGCAAAAGCCTTTAAAAATAGTTGGCAACTATTAAAAATGGGCAAAGCCCAAGAAATGATATCGTTCCTATTCTATAGGAGTATCAATTGCTTTAAAAAGAAATTTAAGAATATCATAAAAAGTATTCTTATTTTTTTTTTGACACAAAAAATTCTTTTACATATGTTTTATGATTAGACCAAGGACACGATGAGAAAATGTTACATTGGTCCAGTGATCAAACTTATAGAGTACATGTTAAACATGTCTTGATTTGTTGCCAAAATGAAAAATTGTCGTGGGATCAAAATACTCATGTCGTCCAAAATGATGCCAACATTGTTGTTGACATTTTCAAAACGTGATATATGTTGGGATATTGATCTTAACTGATTTCAGAAAAATAAGATTTTTCTTCACTATTTTTATGTCATGTTTTAATTGGAATTCATATTTTAAAAGATAAGATTAAATTCTAAATATGATGTTTGTTGTTTTATCCCAAAATTTTAGGTGTAAGTGATTGAATAAATATCAAACTCCTAAAATTAAGGATTTTTTACTATTTTGAAAGGCTTGCCAAAGGTATAAATATTCACTTCATTTTTTTTTCATTTTACCATTTTTTCCTAAAAGTAAAGTAACAAAAAAAGAGGAAAAAATCACATCACAACCTCGGTAAACCCCTACCTAACCGATGGAAATTTCATCATTTCAAACCCCATCGTCTTGCAAAAACTCTAAACCCTCAAAATCCTCTAAAAACTCACCGATGGAACTTCCCCAATGTCAATACCTATGTCGACCAACACACCCAATAACACTCCCATAAGCACCAGACCACCCCAACCACCAGTCACATCTTCTTCTTCACACCCTCCTGAAAATAGGTGTACAACCATTGTTCTTAGAGGTGATGAGGAACCTCTAGACATCAGTTACCCCGGGGATGACAATATTCCCATATATATTGATGCAAAATCAAATTATTCGACCCTAGATAAAAGGCCAAGTTCATCTTCTTTACCTACTTGAAGATCGAATAGAGTATTCAAGAGAACATTCCAACAGGAGCCTAGCACCAAAAAGTCCAGATTTGAAACAACTATACCTTCTTGCTCAGGAAGTGACATTGAAGATATGTACTTTGAGTTGTCCTCTAAAGAAACTGAAGAAGAACCTACTGTCTATGTTCCTCAAAGTGTGTCTCAAGACTAGGAAATTCCTGATGATACCCCATTGACGAGATTCTTTCCTAGAGGAATTCCCCATCATGCTAATACAGATGTTGCCCAAAAAATTGTCGATGATGCCACAATATCTCAAGCAACATTTCAGTAGACTTGAGAAGAGATACCAACACCATCATCTTCTAGCAAAACCGAATCTGACTCGGATGTTGAGGTACATGCTTTTTCATAAACCGAATCCGGGAGCGCCTGTTTTTTCCTCTCTTAAACAAAATAAATTTATTGAGTGTACTAGAACTCGTAGTTCTCATGTGTGTCGCTCATGTCCTCTTGAAAAACATGTTAAATTATCCTTTGTCCTTTAAAACGTCACAAGTTTTTTCCATATTTCTCTCATTTAGAGCATACATCCGCACTCAATTTGAACGGGATATTAAAAATATTCAATGTGATAATGATGGAGAATTTGATAATGGGTCATTTTGGGATTTTTGCAAAACTAATGGTTTATTTGTCCACATACTTCATCTCAAAATGGAAAAGTGGAAATAAAAATCCGAACCATTAATAACATTGTTAGAATCTTACTTGCCCACGCCTCTCTACCACCATCATTTTGACATCATGGATTACAAATGACAAATTATCTCCTCAACATACTTCCAAGCAAACAATTAGCCTATCAATCCCCTCTCAAAATTCTATATATAAGGGACCCATCTTACTCTCTACGGGTATTTGAGTGCTTATGCTATCATCTTTTTCCCACTACTACCATTAATAAACTTCAACCCTAGTCTACTCCTTGTATTTTTTTGGGATATATATTAAACCATCGTGGTTACAAATGTTATGACTTATCCTCTAATAAAATAATCGTGAGTCTCCACGTAGTCTTTGATGAATCAAATTTCCCTTTTGCCAAATTACATTATTTCGTACCTCCTTCCTACAAATTTCTTGATGATAGCATGCCCCCATATTTGGTCCACAAAGTGGCCTCCCAAACATGCCCAATTTTTCCTTGTGGCTCGGCCAACAGCTCAACCCACTTACCGAGCCTAGTGATTGTCGTCCCGAGCCTCTCGCTGGCAGTTACTACCGAGAGGCCCAACCCCTAGCAATCCGCTGGGTTGCGGCCCAACTTCATACGCTGGCAACCCAGTTACTGCCAGCCCACTCCCGGGTAGTACGTCCCTTTCAACCCCTGTACCCTACTCCGATTCCGATCCAACATCCAGTCAACTCGTAGTCAATATGAAAATTTTAAACTAAACAAAAAATACAGTCTTCACACCCATGTTACCAAATCACCTCTACCTCATAATCATATGTCTGTCCTTAATGACCCGAATTACAAAATGACTATGAATGATGAATATAATGCTCTTATTATTAACAGGACTTGGGATTTGGTGCTTCGTCCCTCTAATGTTAATGTGATTTGGTATATGTGGATATTTAGTCATAAATAAAAATCTGATGGTACATTTGAGAGGCATCCGTCTTGTAGGTGTTGGAAAGACTCAATAAGTTGGTATAGACTACGGTGAGACTTTCTGTCCGGTGGTCAAACCATCAACTATCCACACAGTACTAAGTCTAACTCTTTCTAAGGCATGGCCTCTACATCAACTTGATGTGAAGAATACATTTCTGCATGGAGAACTCAATGAAATGGTGTACATGTATCACCTATGGGTTACAGAGACCCCACTTATCCTAATCATGTATTCTTACTGAAGAAACCCTTGTATGGGCTCAAACTAGCTCCCCGGGCCTGGTACAAGATGTTTGTCGATTATGTTTCTACTATTGGATTTTCTAACATCAGGTCTGATAATTCTCTCTTCATATACCCTCAGGGTAATTATATAGCTTACATACTTATGTATGTGGATGATATTATATTAATTTCTTCATCTGATGTTTTTCTCAAGTCTATCATGTCTCTTATAAGCTCTGTTTGCTATGAAAGATCTAGGACCATTGAGTTACTTCTTGGGGATATCTGTCACATGTCACGCAGAGGGTTTATTTTTATCTCAAAAGAAGTATGAAAAATAGATCATTGAACGAGCTGGCATGTCCTCATGTAAGCAGTCATCCACTCCAATTGATACTAAACTGAAGTTGAGTGCTACTTCCAGCAAGGCATATGTTAATCGATCACATTACCACATCCCTGCAGGAGCCCTACAATATCTTACTTTTATGAGGACCGATATATATTATGTTGTGCAACAAATTTGTCTATTCATGCATAACCCGATGAAGGATCACATGCATGTTCTCAAGCGCATTGTATTCTATATCTAGGGCACTCTCGATCATGTCTTACATGTTTGTCCGTCTTCGACATCCACTCACATTTCGTACAAAAATGCAAATTATGGTGGATGTTCGGATACCAGACGCTCCACGTCTGGTTATTGTGTCTTTTTGGGTGACAATTTGATATCTTAGTCCTTTAAAAGGCAAAATACCTTGTCTAAGTCTAGTGCCGAAGCATAATGGAGTTGCCAATGTGGTTTCTAAATCTTATTGGCTACGTAAACTTCTCCTAGAGCTTTATTGTCCTATTCCGAAGGAGATATTGGTTTATTGTGATAATGTTAGTGCAATTTATCTCTCTGAAAATCCGGTTCAACATCAACACACTAAATATATTGAGCTGGATATTCACTTTGTTCGCGAAAAGGTTGCTCGTGGACAAGTATGTGTCTTACATGTCCCGTCACGCTATCAGATTGTCGATATTTTTTAAAAAGGTCTTCCGCTGGTTCTATTTGAAGATTTTCAGGACAATCTCAGCATACGTCGACCTCCCGCTTTGACTACAAGTTAGTGATAGAATAAGATATAATATTCAGTCATAATTGTTGATGTTGGAACGATGTTGTGGAAACATCTGAAATTACTCAGGACAACATCACTTGTGCTGACAAGAATGTTGCCTGCGATATTGTAGCAACATTTCATCCAACATCTATGTAACAGTTTTGTCTATTCTTCCGGCCTAAGCAGGAAAAGTTACTGCAAGTAAAAAATGACCCAGGCAAGCTCGGAAGTCTGTTGTGTTTAAAACGTGGTGGAAAACTCAGTCAAAGCGTGTTGAAAAAGCAAAGGAAGACTCAGTCCAAAACGTGAGGATTTTCAGGAAGAAGTTCAGAACTTTCAGGAAATTTGAATCGGTCGAAAGGTCGCCACATTCTGCTCAACCTCCGCAACAAGCAGTGAGAATGTCAAGGGAAGTTCCACACTATAAATAGAGGAGAACTTTAGTGCATTCGATATCCAAATTGACAACGAGAATAAGTCAAGAGAGCTCTCAGATTATACAATAGAAAACTGGATCAACTATCAACCTAAAGTTATTTTAACAACATCTTGTCCCACATTGCAATTGCTATCTCTATTGTATATTAAGCTCATTGTTCAAGCAAGTGTAATAGAGATGTTGTATTTTATCTTTTAGATTTTGTGACTTTAGGCGAAGTCATCTGCGACTTCATTTGTTTGTAATTTCTTTTAGTATTGTATGCTTCATCTTGTAAAAGAAATTCATTTGTAATTGTATATAATTTATACAATTCTTTTGGTCACTGACCATCAAGGGATATTAATATATACCCTTGAAAATATAAACCTTGTGTTCTTTTACTTTTCCGCTGCATTTACTCTAACAAGGTTTATCTCAATGGTGCCTCAGATGTTGACCCAATATTGAAGGCAACATCCAAAAACTGTCTTGAATTTACTAAGCTGTCAATTTATTTTCTTACTAAAATTTACTTATCCGTATCCCGGACCCAAAAAGTGGCATCAGAGCCAACACTTGATACAATAAGTGTCTGATTCTGAATATTACGACTATGGACTCAACTAACCAAAATGTTGGTCGTCTTCCAATCTTAGATGGAACTAATTACGCCTATTGGAAGATTCGTCTTCGTTCTCACATCAAATCAATTGATGTTAGAGCATGGAGATCAGTCTCCGGATATGTGGTTCCCAAATATCCAGCAGACGAGGACGTTGATGTTCTTACAAAGCCCGAGTCTGAATGGACCCAGGAATAAATCAACAGCGCAAGCTATAATGAAAAGACCCTAAATGCTATATTTGGATGGGTGGATATGTATATGTTTAAACTCATCCATAATTGTTCAACGGCCAATGATGCTTGTGAAACTTTACAAACTCATTGTGAAGGTACATCAAGTGTCCGACGTGTAAAGCTTCGCATGATCTTGAGCCAATACGAACTCTTAAGGATGAAAGAGTCTGAGGATATAAAATCCTATTTTGAAAAGTTAATTGACATTGCTAATCAGTGTCAAGTGCTTGAGTCTCCTTTGACCAACACACAACTTGTGGATAAAGCTCTCAGATCTCTTCCTGAAAGATTTAATACTAAGATTTGTGCAATTGAAGAGGCCCATAATCTTGCTAATATGGATCTCCATGCCTTGATGAACATCTTTCAAACCTATGAGATGAACATGAAGAGCCAACGAGATCTGTATCAGGACAAGACATTGGCACTCCAAGGTCAAACCTCGAGACTTGAAGAAGCCGAAGAGGAGAACCTGGAGGAAGTAGGGGATGGTGCTACTGTTGCCTTGCTCACTCGTCGATTCAATTCAATGATGAGAAAGATCAACAATGACCGCAACAAAGCAAAATACAAACAACACCAAAACCCAGTTTTCAACAAACAGTCGAATAGACCATCTCCTGAAAACAGAAATAACAACTCACTGAGAAAATCCAACTCCGACAATACCAATTGCAATCCCAAACAACTTGAGAGTGTGCAATGTCATGCTTGCTCGGGTTGGGGACACTACGCTAATGAGTGTGCAAACACCCTTATGAAAATTGGTAAAGCAATGTGGGTTACTCTCAGTGATGATGAAGAAGAGGAGGAAGAAAGTCAAGAAGAAGAACCACAAGCAATGTTAGCAGCCATGTTCGAACACTCACTGTCCGACGATGAAGATGTTGTTGACAATGTGGTCTCAACATTAAGTGTTGTTGACAATGTTGCCTCAACATCAGGAATATCACCAGACTCTAGAAGGACTGCATCATCAGAGAGGTATGTTTTCTTTAACTATTTGGATGTAAATTGTTTTAGTGATTCATCTCTTCAGCTGAGACTGAAAATTTGGATCTGGTTGACTCCAAAGATGATATGATTAAAGAATTACAAGACCTTTGTAAAGCTCTAATCACTGAATCAGAACAACTAGACTCAAAGGCACAATCACTAGCTCTTGAGAATAAAAGTCTTAAAGGCACAATCAACCGACTAGAGATAATTCTTACCAAGAAGGATCAAGAACTTAGTAAAATCCGTGCTAGACTAAACACAGCTGAGACCACCTTCCAAAGGCTAAACTTAGGAACCTCCAAACTGGATGAAATTTTGAACTTCAATCAACCGTCAAGAGCAGGTCTAGGATATCTTCCACCCAATAAGACCATTTCTTCCAAGATCCATAGTAAATCTGAGGGGATAAAGTTTGTCAAAGAAAATGCCAATCCTAACTCTCAGACGTCTATGATTGGATCGAGATTTGTGTGCAGCTTCTGTAAAAGATCAGGAAATCTAATGCCCTACTGCTACAAACTCCAAAACTCTGTTTCCAGACCACTGCCTAAAGTGTTGCCAGCAATGTTGTCCAACATTTAAAGCACAAAATCTGCGAACATAAGAAAGGATAGGTCTGGAAAGGTGTGGGTACCGAAACTGAACTTAAAATGTAATGTGTGCATAACTGCTTTAGGAACTAACATTACAGGATCTTGGTATTTCGATAGTGGTTGTTCTCGTCACATGACAGATACCAAAAATCTATTGAAGAACTATGGAGCATTCAATGGAGGATTCGTAACCTTTGGAGGAGAAAGTAAGAGTAAGATTATCGGGAAAAGAACTCTCAATGTTCCGAATGTACCCGCCTTGAAAGATGTTCTTCTTGTGGAAGGCTTAGTTGCTAATCTCCTAAGCATAAGACAACTATGTGATGATGACCTCGAGGTGAAGTTCAACAAGATTGGGTGCAAGGTTACAGACTCTGTGAATAAATGTGTCATGTCGGGAACAAGGACTGGAGACAATTACTATCTAGTAGGTGAACTAGAGGTGTGCAATTCAACAAAGATAAGTGACGTGACACTTTGGCACCAAAGGTTGGGACATGTCAACTACGGCATCTTGAAAAAACTGATATCTTTTGAGGCCGTAAGAGGCATCCCCAAATTGGATCCAAATGAGAAAACACTTTGCGAATATTGTTTAAAAGGGAAGCAGACCCGAGTCTCTCACAGTGTTGCCCAACATGATGGACAACATTCAGGTACGTCTCATTGTTTTCAATTGCTACATATGGATCTTATGAGTCCAATTGAAGTAGAAAACCTAGGTGGAATGAGATACTCATATGTGATAGTTGATGATTTTTCCAGATTTATATGGATATATTTCTTAAAGGAAAAATCACAAGCCTTTGACATGTTTAAAGCACTTCACTTTAGAATAAGAAACTTGTTTTGTTCTTCAATTTTCATAATTCGTTCTGACCATGGAAAGGAATTTGAAAATCAAACATTTGCAAAGTTTTGTGAAAAAAAGGCATATTCCATGAGTTTTCGGCACCAAAAACACCTCAACAAAATGGGGTTGCCGAAAGGAAGAACAGAACTTTACAAGAAATGGCTAGAGTGATGTTGAGTTCTAAATATTTGTCAAAAAGATTTTGGGCTGAAGCCTTAAATACAACTTGTCACATTTCAAATAGAGTATATCTTAGGTCAGGCACCAAGATGACACCCTATGAACTACTAAATGAAAAGAAACCCACCTTACGTTACTTTCATGTCTTTGGGTGTGTATGCTATATTCTTAATGACAGGGATCAACTGGACAAGTTCGACTCCAAGAGCGACAAGGGTGTATTTGTTGGCTACTCTCAAAATAGCCATGCTTACTGAGTATACAATCTTCGAACCAGAACCATACAGGAGTCTGTCAATGTTATTTTCGATGATATGCTGGATATATCTGGCAAGTCATCTGAAAACCACATTATAGTTGCAGTAGAAGAAGAGCGACCTACTGAAGATGCAAATGTTGTACCAAATGTTGACCCAATATCAGAAGACACATCTGACCCTCAAGAAGAGAACACTGGAAATGAAGTCGAGGAGAAATCTGATACTGAACTCAACGATCAAGTAAGAAGAGATCCTCCTTCGAGAATCAGAAGGAACCATCCACCCGACCAAGTGATAGGGGGAGTTTTTGAGAAGATGCGCACAAGAGAGAAAGAACCAGTCAATTACCGAGAGATGGTAAGGTATGTGTGCATGTCCACCATATACCAACATGTTAGTCTTGCTTGTTTTACATCTACATTGGAACCTAAGAATATTGGGGAAGCTTTGAAAGATAACTTTTGGATACAAGCGATGCAAGAGGAACTTGAGCAATTTTTCCGAAATGAGGTTTGGGACTTGGTACCACAACCCAAAACACTAATGTTATTGGGACAAAGTGGATATTCAAAAACAAATCGGATGAGTTACGGAAAATTGTGAGAAATAAAGCGAGACTTGTTGCTCAAGGATATACACAAGTCGAAGGGATTGACTATGACGAGACCTTCGTCCATGTGGCTAGAATTGAGTCAATAAGACTACTACTCGCAATTGCTTGCTATATAAGGATTACCTTGCACCAAATAGACGTTAAAGGTGCCTTTCTCAATGGATAATTGGATAAAGAAGTGTATGTTGAACAACCCAAGGGATTTGAAGATCCACACAATCCACAACATGTATACAAGCTCAAGAAAGCCTTGTATGGATTGAAGAAAGCACCACGAGCGTGGTATAGTCGTTTAACTACATTTCTTGTCGAATTTAGGTTCACCCGTGGAGAAGCCGATAGAACTTTGTTCATTAGAAGACACAGATGAGATGTAATAATCGCTCAGATCTATGTCGATGACATTGTCTTTGAATCAACTTCAGAGTCATTCTTGAAGTCATTTATCGAAGCAATGTCCATGACATTTGAAATGAGCATGATTGGAGAACTAACATTTTTCTTAGGCTTGCAGATTAAGCAAAATGAAGAGGGGATTTTTGTATCCCAAAGCAAATATGCCAAGAATCTTGTCAGAAAATTTGGACTGGAAAATGCAAAACACATAAAGACTCCAATGGGCTCTACGCAACAGGTATGTAAAGACGATGTTGGACAAGATGTTGACCCAACATTGTACCGATCCATGATAGGTAGCCTTTTGTACCTTACTGCCAGTCGCCCAGATATTATGTTTAGTATGTGTGTATGTGCACGATTCCAAGCCAATCCCAAGGAATCTCATCTTAATGCCATGAAACGTATCATACGATATATTGCCGGCACAAGTGACTTGGGTATATGGTACTCTAGAGACACTAATCCTAATCTAATAGGGTATAGTGACTCGGACTAGACCGGTGATGTAGACGATAGGAAGAGTACTAGTGGTGGGTGCTTCTATCTTGGCAATAACTTAGTCTCATGGTACAGCCGTAAACAAATTGTGTGTCACTTTCGACTGCCGAATCGGAATATGTGGCAGCCGGAAGTTGTTGTGCTCAATTGGTTTGGTTACGGCATATGCTCGATGACTATGGATTTTCTAGCAATTCCATGATTTTATATTATGATAACCTGAGTGTAATAAACATTTCCAAAAATCCTGTACATCACTCACGTACAAAGCATATAGACATAAGGCATCATTTTTTGAGAGACTTAGTGGAAAAATAACTAGTTCAAATCGAACATGTGGATACATTACATTAACTAGCTGATATTTTTACCAAACCATTAGATCATGAGAGATTTTCAAACCTGAAAAAATCTCTTGGTCTATGTTTCCTCTGAAAGGTAAGCTGAAAAGGCAAATGTTGACCCGAATGTTGTCCCAACATTCTGGATAACATTTGCTAAAAAATCAAAATACTGGATGAAAGTTGTGTTTATGCTGAACAATGTTTCAAAATAATCAGGCATGTTTTTTTTTCAAAGGATAAGGTCTTTAAATGTGATACCGTTCCCTGCGATAAAGTGCATAAAATCCTTGTGCATTTTTATAAAAAGGGAGTATCAACGAAAGGCAAAGCCTTCAACAAGATTTGGCAGTCTTGTTATTGAACAGGAGCAAAGCTTCTAGACTGGTATCGTTCCTATTTTATATGACTACCACGTGCTGTAAAAAGAAAAATAGGTGAAAACACCTCAAGAAAACTGTATATGTTCAACTAAGTTGATTAAGGACAATGGTGAAATGTTACATTAGTCCAGCGATCAAACGCATAGGGAAATACACAAAAGTTTATTTTTTTTGCCAAATCAGTACATCCTTAAAATCCGATGTTGCCTGTTTAATTTGATATGTTGCCAACATTCATCGCAATATTGAAGGCTAGTACTTTGATTAGTGTTTTTGCTTATCTTAATAACTGGTTTGTGTATTTTATTTAGTCTCGATTTAAAACAGAAAATCCCAAAAATAGGAAAAACTATTTTCTTTTTCAAAAAGATGTTTTGTGCTATGTAAATTCCTTTGTTGTTAGGTGTGTAAAGAGTCCTTATTCTTTTACACTATCTAAATTTTAAGGAAACGGAGTTGTATAGTTGTATATATTGCCATAATGAGCCATCATTTTTTTCCTCCCAACAGTCCTGTCACAAGCACTGTACACACAGTGCAGTCCAATCGATGGAACCCAATCACTCTCCATTTCTTTAAAACCCCAGATCTTTTTCAGCACTACACCATCGTACGAACCCTCTCCTATGTCCATTTCCCCCAAAATCCACAAACACCAACAACTATTCTACAATGTCTACCAGTTCAGCCAACAGCAACAAGATGTACAAACACTACCAAGTCATAAATGAGTTGAAACCTGCCGAAGAAGATGCATCAGTGGAAATGATTTTGCTGGGTTGTGACGAACCCGTAGCAGTTTTCTATCCTGGAGATATCGAAAATCCTATAGATGTTAATACAACATCTAGCTTTACCAATCTTGCGTTGAGGGAGAACAAATCAACATTCCCGACGAGAAAGTCAACTAGGGTTTTTGACAGGCAGTTCAATGAAGAGAAACCTTCAAAAAGGTCAAGGGCAGAACCGACTAACACTGCTGAAGAGTCAACTTTCCCTGTTGATTTCACTCCTTCCACTAGCACCGACTCAGATTTCAACATAGAGAATCTGTTTGGATCCACTACTCCTTCCACTGACCATCCATCTACTGAAGCCGAGAAGGAAGGAGAAGAGGAGTTGTCTGATGATATTTCTCTCAGAAACTTCATGCCAAAGAAAGTTCGTAGGACTTACTGGAATCGTAGTGCAGATATTGCCTCAACATCGAAGGCAACAAAAGATAAAGAAGATGTTGATCCTGATTATGTTGCCCCAATATCCGAGGCAACACCATCACCCACACCTCCTGAACAAGATCCAGAATTCGAATCGGATTCTGAGGTAATGTCATACTCTCTTCTGTTCCACAGTATAACATGCTCCAATAAATGGAATTGGTTTAAGAATAGGAGCATTAGAAGTGAGAAGGTGATAAATTCATCTTCATTTGCCGAATATGGGTTGGTTGATTTTCTGCAAAGTCGTGGGATTCTGAACTCTGTGTCGAAAAATAAACCATATTGCGAAAAAGTAATTAGGATGTTTTATGCAAATTTAACACACCTCATAAAAGATACCGCCTCAAAGAAATTTGGGAAGGTATATCTTTACAACAAGGTGTACAACATCACACCCGAGATCATTAATATGACACTTGGAATCCAAATTGGTGATACAACCATTGAAACAACCCCCACTGAGGAAGAACTGAATGAGATGATTAAATATCGGGGAATGTAATCACATCATGGGCTCCTCGCAGTCCAGTATCTAAGCTTACAGCCCTATTTGTGACCTTACACAGAATTGCAATATACAATTGGTTGCCATCCCAGAATGAAACAGTGGTCACTCTTGACCAAGCAACATTGTTGTACATAATTGGAAGAAACCAAAGAATTGATCTAGGTACCCTAATCTTCAATCATGTGACTAACCTGGCTGAAAGATAATCCAATTCTGCCCTACCATACCCCTCACTGATCTACCAAGTACTGCTCAACCAAGGCTTTAAAATCCCTAAGGGGGAGAATTTAAGTAAAAGCCTTGATGTCTATCCTGTCCAAAGAGCAGTGGTTAACAGTAGAGACGGGGTTATTGATCTACCCCGGAATAAAGAAAGTTGGGACACTGCTCGAACACAGAATGTTACCACGGATGTTGCCAACATTCCTGGCAACATCAAGGATAATGTTCCTATGTCCAAAGAATGGCTGAGAATGCACATTGCAGAGCTCAATAGGCAGATTCTGGAGATTGTACGTGCCAAAAGCTATTATGAGGATATCATTTCTTCACAAAAAGGGGGAGAATGACGTTGACGTTGCTGAAGGGGGAGTCTGAAGAGAGCTGACAACAAGGGGGAGTCTGAAGGGAGCAGACAACAAGGGGGAGATATTGTTGGGCCAAGCACGGAGAAGACTGTTTGATGAAGTTGATGATGATGGGTGAGATTGATCAATCACAAAAAGTGGTTGAAGCTACTGTGGTCAGGTTGATCAGTCCAAGGAGAATGCATGGTGTTAAAAACTGATGTTAATGTTTGTGTTGCTCACTTTTATTGATTGGACTAACAGACAATAACTTATGGTTATTTGGTTTTGTAAATATCTCTTATATATTTTTGGTTAATGTGATGAATGGTTACCTGTTGATGTGTTATGAATGTTTACTTGCTGTAAGTCATGATTAACTTATCTTAAAAAAACAAAAACAAAAACAAAAAAAAACAAAAAACAAAAAACCTTTTTTTTCTTGAAATCTACTACTGCAGGTTAAGGGGGAGCACGACAATAATCTTACTGTCTCTTAGATTATCGAGGACTATAACTGAAGTCAGTATCCTGGTCATTTTTGCAACGTATGGAGTTTTGTGAAGAAAGGCAAAAAGGGGGAGATTGTTGATGTTGGAACGATGTTGTGGCAACATCTGAAATTACTCAGGACAACATCACTTGTGCTGACAAGAATGTTGCATGCGATGTTGTAGCAACATTTCAGCCAACATCTATGTAACGATTTTGCCTATTCTTCCGGCCTAAGTGAGAAAAGTTACTGCAAGTAAAAAATAACCCAGGCAAGCTTGCAAGTCTGTTGTGTTTAAAACGTGGTGGAAAACTCAGTCAAAGCGTGTTGAAAAAACAAAGGAAGACTCAGTCCAAAACGTGAGGATTTTCAGGAAGAAGTTGAGAACTTTCAGGAGGCTGAATAGGTCAAGGCTGCTGCCACATTCTGTTCAAACTCCGCAACAATCAGTGAGGATTTCAAGGAAAGTTCCACACTATAAATAGAGGGGAACTTCAGTGCATTCGATATCCAGATTGACAACGAGAATAAGTCAAGAGAGCTCTCAGATTATACAATAGAAAACTGGATCAACTATCAGCCTAAATTCCTTATGAAAGAAAGAAAGGATAAGAGGAGGGGAGCGAAGAGAGTAGGCTGTACGTGACAGACTCTGCTCCTATTTCAAATTCCCTTCTTGTGGCTTATCTGGTCTCAACCTCTTCCAGTCTTAAGTTGATTACTCTTTTCCCGAGGTATGAAGTCTCTCTTCTGCATTTGACATGAGACTGGGAGTTGAACTCGCGGTGGAAGGAAAGAAGCATTACAGCCCGTAACTAAAGTCAAAAGGAGGGCGTCGAGCTTCCTTCTTTCTTGCCTTTTCTCGGTTACTCTTTCCCAGTTCCTAGCTCTAAGACTAGTGGAAGAAGGGGCAAAACGGATGCGCGTGAGCAAGAAAACGGCTGCAGCAAGAAAATAGATGCGCATTACTAACACTAACGCGCAACGAATTTCGAGCTAGTGCGCTCATCCGCTACTTGTTGCGCAACGGCTTTCGCGCTAGTGCGCTCATCCGATGCTTGTTGCGCAACGACTTTCGCGCTAGTGCGCTCATCCGCTGCTTGTTGCGCAACGGCTTTCGCGCTAGTTCGCTCATCCGCTGCTTGTTGCGCAACGGCTTTCGCGCTATTTCGCTCATCCGCTGCTTGTTGCGCAACGGCTTTCGCGCTAGTGCGCTCATCCGCTTCTTGTTGCACAACGGCTTTCGCGCTACTGCGCTCATCCGTTGCTTGTTTAATAAAAGCACATAATAGAGGAAGAAGAAGTAGTCGCCTCTGAAAGCGTCCTTCCTTCTCAATGCCCGGGCATCCATCCAATGCATTCTTTTCGATTTTGTACCTTATGTAGGCTTGCAAAGCATAGGCTAGACAAGAGGTACACTGAACACCAACCCAATCTCGATGAAAAAAAGGCTATTTCTTTGCAAAACTGTGCTCAATTTCTAGCCCCTAAAGTTGTTTTAACATCTTGTCCCACATTACAATTGTTGTCTCTATTCTAGATTAAGCTCATTGTTCAAGCAAGTGTAATGAAAATATTGTATTTTATCTTTTAGATTTTGTGACTTTAGGCGAAGTCATCTGCGACTTCATTTGTTTGTAATTTCCTTTAGTATTTTATGCTTCATCTTGTAAAAGAAATTTATTTTGTAATTGTATATAATTTATATAATTTTTTTGGTCACTGACTATCAATGGATATTAATATATATCCTTGAAAATATTTTTTTTTTACTTTTTCGCTGCATTTACTCTAATAAAGTTTATCACGGTTTATCTCAATGGTGTCTCAGATGTTGACCCAACATTGAAGGCAACATCCAGAAACTGTCTTGAATTTATTAAGCTGTCAATTTATTTTCTTACTAAAATTTACTTATCTGAAGTCCCGGACCCAACAATAATTGTATACATTTTGTATATGATAGGTCTATATTTAGTCATTACTTACCTTAATTTTAGCCTAGGATTATGCTTGTATTAGGAGTATATTTATTACCCCTTTAGAATGAAATAATGAAGGAAAATATTTCTTACACATTTTTCATCGACTAGGAGGTATTTCACTATAAACATAGACCACAAACATTAAGTATATAAGGTTTTTTCATTTCTGATCTGGTGTACTAACTTGAATGTCAGACAAAGGATTACTTAAGAGGATATCCATCTCGCATTTCAAGTTTAAAAAGAAGAGAAGTGTAGGATATGCAGAAGATATTACTTACACGGAGTCATGCCATGGTTGTTATACCCCGTATTTCTCAGGGTATGTATGCGAGGACGTACGTACGAGAGCACGACAGAAAAATTGGAAAGGAAGAAAGAGGTGATTCTTCCACGGAAAAAGTTTCCGGTTTTTGTAAGGAAAAATGTTCGTTGAAGGGAATTGGGTTCCCAGATTTGGAATTTGGGCTTCTTAGATTATATTAGAATTATGGAATTTTATTTTCGGAAATGGTCACGTGGGGCCCACGGGAGAAATTCTGGTTTTGTGGGGCCCACTTTGTTTTGAGATTTTGGCCATTGTGGATATTTTTGGAAGGCGTTTTATGAGGTCCATTAGGAGGGTGACACGTGTCACCCCTTTAAGTGGCAGCCGAATGACATTTGTGCACAACACTTGGTTAAGTCGTTTTTGTGAAGCGTTTTACATAACTTGCGAGGAAAATTCGGCTATGTCTTTTCTTATTTTTGCGGATTTTTCCGAGAGAGGCGAAACATTTTGGACCAACGGGAGGGTGACATGTGTCACCTGCAATGGAAACAAGTGGGCACTTGGCCGAATTGAAGGGCAAGTTGGTGGTAGATATTTGTGTAGATATTTGTGAGGGAATTAAGGAGTAGTGAATAGGGTGCACTTGGCTTGATCTTGGCCTTACACTTGCCTTGCACATGGCGTGATCTTGGGCATGGGTTGGCCTTTGGGTTTGCTATAAATACCCCAAGCAGAAGACTTCATCCATTCCTAAAATCTTCCAAGTCTTGAGTCCCTCTCCTCCTCGAGTGTGTTCTCGTCCTAAGCCTTCCCCTCCCCCAGGTGGCCTTGTGGCGAGAGCTTCCTCCCCTTTGTGGTGCTAGCCGTGGGGTACCCCCCCTAGCCTAGTTGTTTCGTATAATACACCCCCCCTCTTGGTAGAAATACTCTCCGAGTATTGTTATAATGCCCAAAATACCTTAGCCTTTACCTTGTTGTATTCCAAAAGTTACCTCTTTACGTAGAGCCCGGAAATACTACCTTTTGTCCTTTTAGTCTCAAACCGAAACCGTAAGGAAATCTTCATAGTTGGTTGAAGTATTTGAGTAGAAGTTGGTTAGAACTTCTAAGGGTTGTTTGGAGCGGATTGGAGCGCACGGAGTGGGAGCTAAACCTTGCTCAGGATCGACATTATAACTTGGATAATTTTGGGCTTGTCGAGGTAAAAATTCTTGTCCCCTTATTGTAATTGGAGATTACATGTGGTAGGAATATATAGTTGAGGTATACTATATATAGAACTGAACATTATTGTGCGGCAATGTCTTTTGACTTAAGCCTGAATTTAAAGAAGAGAACTGAACTGTAATTACATAGGGCGTATTCTGATGACTGGTGTAGCATTGTTGTGTAGTAGAATGGTACACGTCCGGTTAGACGTGTAAACCCCCCCTGGTTGGCTTGGTAGCCGGCCTCGATAGCGGAGGAGATTTCTGTTGTGGCGGGAGAAGTCGCGAATTTTACGTAGAAAGATGGGAACTTGTGTTTAAGAGTTAATAGCGTTTGTGGCCTTTATAGGTGAAAGTACTAAGAGTAGCGTATTCTACTCGAGGAGTGGAAAGGGCTAGCAAGGTTGTAGTACTTGGAGCTTTTTGCTTATTGTCGATAATCGTCGCGAGGTATGTGAACCTCTTCCTATCTCTTCTAGCATGATATGTGTGAACTATGTAGTGCGGTGAGCGTACGTGTGTTAATTGTATTTGATTGTTGTAAAACATAAAGTGTTATAACGGCTTTATGGGAAGTTGGTTATAACGACTTTATGTAGGTAAGAAAAATGGGTTGTGGCTTTTAAAGGATAACTGATTTGATTTATAACTGGCTTGGGCGTTATAATAAAACTTGAAGTATTTCAAAAGATTTATGAATCGTTTTGAAAGAAGTGTAGTACGGTGTTTTGAAAACTTAAGAGTTATGCTAGCTTTATGGGAAGTTAGGTATAACGGCTTAAGAATGTTTCTTGATTTGGAAATCGAGAATGTGTATCGACAAACCACCGCAATGATATAAAAGGAAAATGTCTTGACTAATGAATTGTATTATTAAAACCGGTGAAACCTCCATCTGCATAGAAACTAAGATAAGACAAAATGATATTACATTTTCTAGATCATGGTTCTTTGTAATAAGAATGTTGTAAACAAGAATAACATACTCTGCGTGAGACATATATTACTCAATTGTTCTAAAAAGGAATCAAGTGATTAAGTTCGGGAACTATGAAACCATTTGAAAATGAGAAGCTTGAGTAATTGAAACTAGGCAAACCGGAACTTAGGAAAAGAATGTTGTTACTTGATTTTGTAAAGGAATGTGGGTTGGTCATTCTAATACTACGGGTATAGGGTGACTTTTATAAAAGTAATGGATCTCTTTTAAAGAATTTAACGTACGTAGTACTTTAGGGTTAAAACCCGGACTTTGGCATAAAATGAAAGTACTTTGAGTTGTGTGAAACTTGCCTATGCTTGTTGTTGTGAAACTTGCCTATGATTGTTGTTGTGAAACTTGCCTATGCTTGTGATGATAGCCTTTGTTGTGCAAGTGTGGTATTTACGTATTCTGGCGTCTCTCGATAGAGGCGGTCGACTTATTGAGAACTTACTTGGGCGTCTTTGGCGGTGATGGAGAATTCCACGGGTATGTTTCCATTTTGATTCTTGTCTTGTTGTTGATGTCACATGGACATGTCTACACCGTCACGATTCGGGGCATGCGGCACGTGCGGCCGGGTTGATTACCGATATATGGTTATTACGCAACATGGGCGATGTCTACACCGTCTGCGATTCCGGGGCATGTGGCGTGCGGCGGGGTTGACCACCCGATATATTGTTATTGAGGTTACATGGGCATGTCTACACGTCACGATGTCCGGGGCATGTGGCGTGCGGCCTTGTTATTGTTGCATCATGGACATGTCTACACCGTCACGAGATTCGGGGCATGCGGCCATGATGCGAACATGATGGATGTTGTGGCGGGGTTTGTAAAAGGATAACCGCTGGGTTTTATGTATATATCCGAAGGCAAGCTTTTGGTTGGCTGTTTATTTATCATGTCTCTCATTTCATGATTAAAGTTTTTATTTCCATTGGTTTTCTCGATGTTGTATCGCTAGGGTGCGGGGTAAGGCACGATCCACGGGCGATTCACGGGGCGTTACAAGTGGTATCAGAAGCGATTAGTCCTCGGAAAGTGTCTGAGACCGTGTCTAGTAGAGTCTTGATTATCGGTGTGTTGTGCACTACATCTATAATCGAGAGGCTATAGGACATGTAGGATTGGTTTCTATTCTTCTCATTACGAGATCGTGCCTTAGAGCTGAGTTGTAAGTTGGACCCTCGATGTGTTTCATTTTACGATTATGCCTCGCGCCGGCGACCGGTGCCGAAGGGCAAGGCGGCCGAGGAGCGCTAGTGGGATCTGAGGAGTGCGAGCGCGAGCAGTCGATCACGAGCAGTGCTTAAGCGGCGAGTTTCGCGGCGCCGCCCGGCCAGCGGGGTTTAGAGCGCGGCCGTGGCTGATGAGACTATAGTACACGAGCCTCGGTCCCACGATGCAGGCGAGGAGATGGGTCACAAGGAGATGGCCCAGTTATTGGCCAGGGTTGTGGCCAGATATGAGAGCAGTGGATCTGGCGATTCGGTTCAGCGGCGCATGGTGCACCGAGAGCGAATAGTTTGAGGCTACGGGACTTTACGAGTTGTAGCGCCCGAGTTTTATGGGTCGAGGCACGAGGATGATCCGCGAGTTCATCCGTCGATTCTGAAGGATCGTCACGGGTGATCAAGGCTTGAGAGACCGAGTCTGTGACGCCGGTTCGCATCGGCTGCGTGATACCGCAGTCGATTGGTTTGATTCGTGGGAGCTTTCCCGGGGAGAGCATGCACCTCCAGCAGTATGGGATGAGTTTTCGGGGGCTTTTCTCACGCACTTCTTGCCTCCGCAGATGAGGAGCACGCGTCGACAAATTTTTGTTACTAAGGCAGAGGAAGCGTCGGGAGTACAATGTCGAGTTCGATTCTTTGGCTCGATATGTCCTGCGCTTATTTGCGAATATGGAGGATAGGGTGCATCGCCACGCCACGGGCTAGATGATTATATGGCGAGTCTTGTGCGGGTGTTTCTCTTCACCGGGCATGGACATTGCCGCATTCGAGCTCATGCGGCAGGTGCGAGCGCGGTCGACGCAGGTGGACGGCTTTCGGCGAAGAAGGCCAAGGCGGCGGATATTTTGGCGACTTTCGAGGCGGACGCCTCGGCAGCGAACTAGTTATGTACCTCCGCCATTGCGAGTGGTCCTCCGCGAGCCGGGACCGCAGGATATTCGAGGCGGTCGTGGCTCCCTGAGTTTGAATGTTCGGGGAGTAGGGGTGTTGGCGGATCGATCACTACCTCGGTGTGGTCGATGTGGTAGACGCATTTGGGAGTGTCGTAGTACCAAGGAGCTTGTTATTCTTGCGGCCAGCAGGGCCATATGACGAGAGACTGTCCGACCGAGGTAGCGGTAGGATAGCCTGAACTACTAGGCGATTGCGGGCCACGGTAAGTCGCGGTGGAAGTTCGATTTTAGCGGTCCTTGAACCGCCTAGTTTGAGTATATCCTTAACCACGTAGATACTTGTATGTATTGATGTTAATGATGTGTTAAGTGTTATGTTCGGATAGCTTTGTGCTAAATGTGATTTAGACACCGTTATTGTAGAAGGGTAAGTATGGGGGCATGGTAAGTGTGAACCCTGGTATCACGATTGAGACCTTAGAGGTAAGGTCGTCTTGAGTAAAAGATTTGTTTTATGTTTGACCTTTATCAGAGTGCGTAGTATACGTGGGTTTTATTTGTGTGATAAGTCCATGGGTAGTGTGAGATGGAAGTGGTAGCTTTCATGATGTGATTTAGCGAGGATTGTTAGTGTCGGGAACGAGGCTTGCGCGATTGTGGGTCGGGTTGAGGGCGTGATACGGGTCAACCCGTAGCCGGTTTAAGGTGGGGTCAGTTCGGTGGTCCGCGGTGGTAGGTCACGAGGATGCTAGGCCCAAGTTTGTATGATCATCGTATGAGTTCGTGGACGCGTTCGACCGTAAGCGGTTCGTAAAGGCGGGAATGGCCTTAAGGAAGTTTGAGGTTAGTAAGATGACCAAGTTTGGAGGTAGTGACTCGGAGATTTTTGGGAGCGGAGTAATGACTGAAGTATGGTACGTCTTGGGAGAGTTCAAGTGTTCGAGAAGGGCACGACGAGTAAGGAAGGAAGAGAACGCGTGTGTTATTTCGTAGCGGTATGGCGTTGACAACTTGTTAGAGGAACTTCATCGATATCCGTCTTGAGAAGGAACATTCGGGACGAATGTTTCTAAGGAGGAGAATGTTATACCCGTATTTCTCGGGGTATGTATGCGAGGGCGTGCGTGCGAGCACGAGAAAAATTGGAAAGGAAGAAAGAGGTGATTCTTCCACGAAAAAGTTTCCGGTTTTGTAAGGAAAAATGTTCGTTGAAGGAATTGGGTTCCCAGTTTGGAATTTGGGCTTCTTAGATTATATTAGAATTATGGAATTTTATTTTGGAAATGGTCACGTGGGGCCTGGGAGAAATTCTGGTTTTGTAGGGCCACTTTGTTTTGAGATTTTGGCCATTGTGGATATTTTTGGAAGGCGTTTTATGAGGGCCATTAGGAGGGTGACACGTGTCACCCCGCCTAAGTGGCAGCCGAATGACATTTGTGCCTTTGGTTACAACACCCTGTTTTGACGAAACGTTTTACATAACTTGCGAGGAAAATTCGGCTATGTCTTTTCTTATTTTTGCGGATTTTTCCGAGAGGCGAAACATTTTGGACCAACGGGAGGGTGGCGTGTGTCACCTCTGATGGAAACAAGTGGGGCAACTTGGCGATTGAAGAGGCAAGTTGGTGGTAGATATTTGTGTAGATATTTGTGAGGTTTTAAGGAGTAGGGACTAGGGTGCACTTGGCTTGATCTTGGCCTTACACTTGCCTTGCACATGGCTTGATCTTGGCCGTTGGTTGGCCTTTGGTTTTCTTATAAATACCCACTAAGCTTGAAGACTTCATCCATTCCTAAAATCTTCCAAGTCTTGAGTCCTCTCCCTCCTCGAGTGTGTTCTCGTCCTAAGCCTTCCCCCTCCCCCAGGTGGCCTTGTGGCGAGAGCTTCCTCCCTTTGTGGTGCTAGCCAGTGGGGTACCACTGCCTAGTTGTTTCGTATAATACACCCCCCCTCTTGGTAGAAATACTCTCCGAGTATTGTTATAATGCCCAAAATACCTTAGCCTTTACCTTGTTGTATTCCAAAAGTTACCTCTTTACGTAGAGCCCGGAAATACTACCTTTTGTCCTTTTAGTCTCAAACCGAAACCCTAAGGAAATCTTCATAGTTGGTTGAAGTATTTGAGTAGAAGTTAGTTAGAACTTAAGGGTTGTTTGGAGGCGGATTGGAGCGCACGGAGTGGTAGCTAAACCTTGCTCAGGATCGACATTATAACTTGGATAATTTTGGGCTTGTCGAGGTAAAAATTCTTGTCCCCTTATTGTAATTGGAGATTACATGTGGTAGGAATATATAGTTGAGGTATACTATATATAGAACTGAACATTATTGTCTGTGATGTCTTTTGACTTAAGCTGAATTTAAAGAAGAGAAGCGACTGTAATTACATAGGGTGTATTCTGATGAACTTGTGTAGCATTGTTGTGTAGTAGAATGGTACACGTCAGGTTAGACGTGTAAACCCCGCGGTTGGCTTGGTAGCGGCCTCGATAGAGGAGGAGATTCTGTTGTGGCGGGGAAGTCTTTGCGAATTTTACGTAGAAAAATGGGAACTTGTGTTTAAGAGTTAATAGACGTTTGTGGCCTTTATAGGTGAAAGTACTAAGAGTAGCGTATTCTACTCGAAGAGTGGAAAGGGCTAGCAAGGTTGTAGTACTTGGAGCTTTTTGCTTATTGTCGATAATCGTCGCGAGGTATGTGAACCTCTTCCTATCTCTTCAGCATGATATGTGTGAACTATGTAGTGCGGTAGGCGTCGTGTGTTAATTGTATTTGATTGTTGTAAAACATAAAGTGTTATAACGGCTTTATGGGAAGTTGGTTATAACGACTTTATGTAGGTAAGAAAAAATGGGTTGTGGCTTTTAAAGGATAACTGATTTGATTTATAACTGGCTTAGGCGTTATAATAAAACTTGAAGTATTTCAAAAGATTTATGAATCGTTTTGAAAGAAGTGTAGTACTGTGTTTTGAAAACTTAAGAGTTATGCTAGCTTTATGGGAAGTTAGGTATAACGGCTTAAGAATGTTTTACTGATTTCGGAAATCAGAATGTGTATCGACAAACCACTGCAGCGATATAAAAGGAAAATGTACTGACTAATGAATTGTATTATTAAAACCGATGAAACCTCCATCTGCATAGAAACTAAGATAAGACAAAATGATATTACATTTTCTAGATCATGGCTGCTGTAATAAGAATGTTGTAAACAAGAATAACCTACTCTCACGTGAGACATATATTACTCAATTGTTCTAAAAAGGAATCAAGTGATTAAGTTTGGGAACTATGAAACCATTTGAAAATGAGAAGCTTGAGTAATTGAAACTAGGCAAACTGGAACTTAGGAAAAGAATGTTGTTACTTGATTTTGAAAAGGAATGTGGGTTGGTCATTCTAATACTACGGGTATAGGGTGACTTTTATAAAAGTAATGGATCTCTTTTAAAAGAACTTAACGTATGTAGTACTTTGGGGTTAAAAACCCGGACTTTGGCATAAAATGAAAGTACTTTGAGTTGTGTGAAACTTGCCTATGCTTGTTGTTGTGAAACTTGCCTATGCTTGTTGTTGTGAAACTTGCCTATGCTTGTGATGATAGCCTTTGTTGTGCAAGTGTGGTATTTACGTATTCTGGCGTCTCTCGATGAGGCGGTCGACTTATTGAGAACTTACTTGGGCGTCTTTGGCGGTGATGGAGAATTCCACGGGTATGTTTCCATTTTGATTCTTGTCTTGTTGTTGATGTCACGTGGACGTATCTGCCGTCTGAGATTAGGGGCATGCGGCCGTGCGGCGGGTTGATTACCGATATATGGTTATTGTCGCAACATGGGCGTGTCTACCGTCTGAGATTCCGGGGGCATGTGGCCATGCGGCAGGGTTGACCACCCAGTATATTGTTATTGAGGTTACATGGGCATGTCTACACCGTCACGATTCGGGGCATGTGGCGTGCGGCACTTGTGTGTTGCATCATGGACATGTCTACACCGATGCAGTATTCCGGGGGCATGCGGCCATGATGCGAACATGATGGATGTTGTGGGCAGGGTTTGTAAAAAGGATAACTGTTCGGGTTTTTATGTATATATACTGAAGGCAACTGTTTTGGTTGGCCTGTTTATTTATCATGTCTCTCATTTCATGATTAAAGTTTTTATTTCATTGGTTTTCTCGATGTTGTATCGCTAGTGCGAGGGTAAGGCACGATCACGCCGATTGCGGGGCGTTACAAGTGGTATCAGGCGATTAGTCCTCGGAAAGTGTCTGACCGTGTCTAGTAGAGTCTTGATTATCGGTGTGTTGTGCACCATCTATGTCGAGAGGCTATAGGACATGTAGGTTGGTTTCTATTCTTCTCATTACGAGATCGTGCCTTAGAAGTGAGTTGTAAGTTGGACCCCTCGATGTGTTTCATTTTACGATTATGCCTCGCGCAAGGCGACAGGTGCCGAAGGGCAAGGCAGCGAGGAGGCGCTAGTGGGATCTGAGAATGCGAGCGCGAGCGTCGATGCGAGCAGTGCTTGACGGCGAGTTTAGCGCCGCCCGGCACCAGCGAGTTTAAGCGCGGCCGTGGCTGAGACTATAGTACTGAGCCTCCGGTCCCGCGATGCAGGCGAGAGATGGGTCATGAGAGATGGCCCGATTATTGGCGAGTTGTGGCGAGATATGAGCAGTGGATCTGGCGATTCGGTTCAGCGGCTGTGGTGCACGAAGCGAATAGTTTGAGGCTACGGGACTTTACGAGTTGTAGCCGCGAGTTTTATGGGTCGAGGCACGAGGATGATCCGCAGGAGTTCATCCGTCGATTCTGAAGGATCGTGCGGGTGATCAAGGCTTGAGACAGTGCGTGACGCCGGTTCGCGTCGGTGCGTGATACGCTGATCGATTGGTTTGATTCGTGGGAGCTTTCGGGAGAGCATGCACCTCAGCGGTATGGGATGAGTTTTGGGGCTTTTCTCACGCACTTCTTGCCTCCGCAGATGAGGAGACGCGTCTTGACAAATTTTTGTTACTAAGGCGAGAGGCGCCGTCGAAGTACAATGTCGAGTTCGATTCTTTGGCTCGATATGTCCTGCGCTTATTGCAGAATATGGAGGATAGGGTGCATCGCTACGCCACGGGCTAGATGATTATATGGCGAGTCTTGTGCGGGTGTTTCTCTTGTAGGGCATGGACATTGCCGCGTCGAGCTCGTGCACCAGTGCGAGGCGCGAAGATCGGCAGGTGGACCGCTTTCGGCGAAGAAGGCCAAGACGGCGGATATTTTGGCGACTTTCGGCGGACCGCCTCGGCCGGAACTAGTTATGTACCTCCGCCATTGCAGTGGTCCTCCGCAGCCTTCGGGACCCAGGATATTCGGGAAGCGGTCGGGGCTCCTGAGTTTGGATGTTCGGGGAGTAGGGTGTTGGCGGATCTGATCACCCCTACCTCGGTGTGGTCGATGTGGTAGACCGCATTTGAAGTGTCGTAGTACCAAGGAGCTTGTTATTCTTGCGGCCAGCAGGGCCATATGACGAGACTGTCCGACCGGTAGTGGTAGGATAGCATGACTCTTAGAGCGATTGCGGGCCACGGTAAGTCGCGGTGGAAGTTCGATTTTAGCGGTCCTTGAACCGCCTAGTTTGAGTATATCCTTAACCACAGTAGATACTTGTATGTATTGATGTTAATGATGTGTTAAGTGTTATGTTCGGATAGCTTTGTGCTAAATGTGATTTAGACACATGGTTATTGTAGAAGTGTAATTATGTGGGCATGGTAAGTGTTAACCACTGGTATCACGATTGAGACCTTAGAGGTAAGGTCGTCTTGAGTAAAAGATTTGTTTTATGTTTGACCTTTATCGAGTGCGAGTATCGTGGGTTTTATTTGTGTGATAAGTCCATGGGTAGTGTGAGATGGAAGTGGTAGCTTTCATGATGTGATTTAGCGATTGTTCCGTGTCGGGGAACGAGGGCTTGACGCGATTGTGGGTCGGGTTGAGGACGTGATACGGGTCAACCCGTAGCCCGGTTTAAGGTGGGGTCAGTTCTGGGTGGTCCCGCCAGGTGGTAGGGTCACGAGGATGCTAGGCCCAAGTTTGTATGATCATCGTATGAGTTCGTGGACGCGTTCGACCAGAAGCGGTTCGTAAAGGCCGGGAATGGCCTTAAGGAAGTTTGAGGTTAGTAAGATGACCAAGTTTGGAGGTAGTGACTCCGAGATTTTTGGGAGCAAGTAATGACTGAAGTATGGTACGTACTGGGAGAGTTCAAGTGTTCGAGAAGGGCACGACGAGTAAGGAAGGAAGAGAACGTGTGTTATTTCGTAGCCAAGCTGTGGCGTTGACAACTTGTTAGAGGAACTTCATCGATATCCGTCTTGAGAAGGAACATTCGGGACGAATGTTTCTAAGGAGGGGAGAATGTTATACCCCGTATTTCTCAGGGTATGTATGCGAGGACGTACGTACGAGAGCACGACAGAAAAATTGGAAAGGAAGAAAGAGGTGATTCTTCCACGAAAAAAGTTTCCGGTTTTTGTAAGGAAAAATGTTCGTTGAAGGGAATTGGGTTCCCAGATTTGGAATTTGGGCTTCTTAGATTATATTAGAATTATGGAATTTTATTTTCGGAAATGGTCACGTGGGGCCCACGGGAGAAATTCTGATTTTGTGGAGCCACTTTGTTTTGAGATTTTGGCCATTGTGGATATTTTTGGAAGGCGTTTTATGAGGGCCATTAGGAGGGTGACACGTGTCACCGCTCAAATGGCTTGGCGAATGACATTTGTCACAACACTTGGTTAAGTCGTTTTTGTGAAGCGTTTTACATAACTTGCGAGGAAAATTCCGGCTATGTCTTTTCTTATTTTTGCGGATTTTTCCGAGAGGCGAAACATTTTGGACCAACGGGAGGGTGACATGTGTCACCTCACAATGGAAACAAGTGGGGCGACTTGGCGATTGAAGGGCAAGTTGGTGGTAGATATTTGTGTAGATATTTGTGAGGGTTTTAAGGAGTAGGGACTAGGGTGCACTTGGCTTGATCTTGGCCTTACACTTGCCTTGCACATGGCTTGATCTTGGCCATTGGTTGGCCTTTGGTTTCTTATAAATACCCCTAAGCTTGAAGACTTCATCCATTCCTAAAATCTTCCAAGTCTTGAGTCCTCTCCCTCCCGAGTGTGTTCTCGTCCTAAGCCTTCCTCCCCGCCAGGTGGCCTTGTGGCGAGAGCTTCCACCCTTTGTGGTGCTAGTAGTGGGGTACCCACTGCTAGTTGTTTCGTATAATACACCCCTCTTGGTAGAAATACTCTCAGAGTATTGTTATAATGCCCAAAATACCTTAGCCTTTACCTTGTTGTATTCAAAAGTTACCTCTTTACGTAGAGCAGGAAATACTACCTTTTGTCCTTTTAGTCTCAAACCGAAACCACAAGGAAATCTTCATAGTTGGTTGAAGTATTTGAGTAGAAGTTAGTTAGAACTTCTAAGGGTTGTTGGAGGCGGATTGGAGCGCACGGAGTGGGAGCTAAACCTTGCTCAGGATCGACATTATAACTTGGATAATTTTGGGCTTGTCGAGGTAAAAATTCTTGTCCCCTTATTGTAATTGGAGATTACATGTGGTAGGAATATATAGTTGAGGTATACTATATATAGAATCTGAACATTATTGTGCGGCAATGTCTTTTGACTTAAGCTGAATTTAAAGAGAATCGAATGTAATTACATAGGTGTATTCTGATGAGACTTGTGTAGCATTGTTGTGTAGTAGAATGGTACACGTCCGGTTAGACGTGTAAACCCCCGGTTGGCTTGGTGGCCGGCCTGGATAGAGGAGAGATTTCTGTTGTGGCGGGAGGTCTTTGAATTTTACGTAGAAAGATGGGAACTTGTGTTTAAGAGTTAATAGACGTTTGTGGCCTTTATAGGTGAAAGTACTAAGAGTAGCGTATTCTACTCGAGGAGTGGAAAGGGCTAGCAAGGTTGTAGTACTTGGAGCTTTTTGCTTATTGTCGATAATCGTCGCGAGGTATGTGAACCTCTTCCTATCTCTTCTAGCATGATATGTGTGAACTATGTAGTACGGTGACGCGTACGTGTGTTAATTGTATTTGATTGTTGTAAAACATAAAGTGTTATAACGGCTTTATGGGAAGTTGGTTATAACGACTTTATGTAGGTAAGAAAAATGGGTTGTGGCTTTTAAAGGATAACTGATTTGATTTATAACTGGCTTGGGCGTTATAATAAAACTTGAAGTATTTCAAAAGATTTATGAATCGTTTTGAAAGAAGTGTAGTACGGTGTTTTGAAAACTTAAGAGTTATGCTAGCTTTATGGGAAGTTAGGTATAACGGCTTAAGAATGTTTTACTGATTTCGGAAATCAGAATGTGTATCGACAAACCACCTGCAATGATATAAAAGGAAAATGTACTGACTAATGAATTGTATTATTAAAACCAGTAGAAACCTCCATCTGCATAGAAACTAAGATAAGACAAAATGATATTACATTTTCTAGATCATGGCTGCTGTAATAAGAATGTTGTAAACAAGAATAACCTACTCTCACGTGAGACATATATTACTCAATTGTTCTAAAAAGGAATCAAGTGATTAAGTTTGGGAACTATGAAGCCATTTGAAAATGAGAAGCTTGAGTAATTGAAACTAGGCAAACTGGAACTTAGGAAAAGAATGTTGTTACTTGATTTTGAAAAGGAATGTGGGTTGGTCATTCTAATACTACGGGTATAGGGTGACTTTTATAAAAGTAATGGATCTCTTTTAAAAGAACTTAACGTATGTAGTACTTTGGGGTTAAAAACCCGGACTTTGGCATAAAATGAAAGTACTTTGAGTTGTGTGAAACTTGCCTATGCTTGTTGTTGTGAAACTTGCCTATGCTTGTTGTTGTGAAACTTGCCTATGCTTGTGATGATAGCCTTTGTTGTGCAAGTGTGGTATTTACGTATTCTGGCGTCTCTCGATAGAGGCGGTCGACTTGTTGAGAACTTACTTGGGCGTCTTGGCGGTGATGGAGAATTCCACGGGTATGTTTCCATTTTGATTCTTGTCTTGTTGTTGATGTCACATGGGCGTGTCTACCGTCGATATTTCGGGCATGCGGCCGTGCGGCGGGTTGATTACCGATATATGGTTATTACCGCAACATGGGCGTGTCTACACCGTCAAAGATTCCGGGGGCATGTGGCCGTGCGGCGGGGTTGACCACGATATATTGTTATTGAGGTTACATGGGCATGTCTACACCGTCACGATTCCGTGGCGTGTGGCGTGCGGCCTTATTGTGTTGCATCATGGACATGTCTACCGTCACGAGATTCGAGGCATGCGGCCGTGATGCGAACATGATGGATGTTGTGGCGGGGTTTGTAAAAGGATAAGCGCTCGGTTTTTATGTATATATACTGAAGGCAACTGTTTTGGTTGGCCTGTTTATTTATCATGTCTCTCATTTCATGATTAAAGTTTTTATTTCCGCTGGTTTTCTCTGATGTTGTATCGCTAGGGTGCCCGGGGTAAGGCATCAGTCACGGGCCCGGTTACGGGACGTTACAAGGGTAGTGGCGATAAACTGAAATAGCTTTGTCCCGTTTGATAAAGCACTGGATTGGAGATTCATGGGGACCCAACTGGTTTAAAAATGGAAATTAAACAAAAAATGATCTCTCTAAGGGTGTGTTCGATAGGAAAGAAATGTTTTTCATGAATATAAGTAAGATATTTTTTTGTGTTCGCTACATAAGCAAAAAATATTATCTTAATGCATATCTGTATATAATCTAGATAAATACTGTGATAGTTGGGGCCATTTGCATATTTGTATATAATCAACACAAATCGAACTTTGGACACCAAAGAGAATTTTGAACACCTTGAGCTATTTTTTGGATTTATTTAAGGTGTTCAAAACATATATATATGTATACTAACATAGAAAATCTATCCTATATATTGTTGGAAAATAATGAATGTGTGGAAATAGTAACTAACTATTACAAGTGCTTCTAAAGGGTAAACAATTGAAATTACAATAGTAACAAAGTTGTAGCCAACACGGATTATGGCCACAACACGCTCTTGAGTTCTTGAACAGTCTTGGATCTTCGTTCCAACTGTCGAACGCTCCTTGAATCTTGATAACTTGACATCAAGAGACACTAAAACCTACTTGTTACAATTGTGCTGAGTCGAGTGTTAGCACTCTGTCCTTAAGACAAGATTGTCCCATATATATCCTTTTACGTTAATGGAAAATAGTCTTCCAAGATAAAACTTCATCAAACAAATGAGCAAAGAAACCTCAAGTGTTTCTCAAAAAGAACCTTTGAGTGTTTGAAGTATGCTAGAGAAGAAGAAGTTCAGAAAATCTGAGTGTAGTATTAGGTGTAGTGTTTCTCCAATTGAGCCAAAGGCCTCAATATATAGTAGTGTAAGAAGGCATCTTCAAGTGCCCATGTAATGGCCATTTAAATGCCATATAATGACCACTTAATTCACCAAATAATGGCTGATTTATGGAGAAGAATTTGACATTTAAATGCCCCAAAACGTCCTCATAATCAGCCAAACATTTGGACTTTCATCGCACAGACACTGCCTCGGAAGTGCCATGGTTGGGCTTCATAGGATCCACAGCTCCAGTAGCCAACTGACCAATTAGCTCCGCGGTGCCGCGACTCTAGTGGTGGTGGCGCTGCAGCGCCACGTGTCCAGTGGGTCTGAAGTGACCCATTCTGTTTCGGTTTTTGGGCCTGGCCTACTTGGAAACCCTAACTGATATTTTCAGCTATAAATATAAGGTTCAATCATTATTTTAATACACCCAATTCAATAGAATTATTCTTTGCTGAAACTCTGTTGGATTTCCTAGCTTTCCAAAAGAGTAAATTACATCAGAATTTTCAAAACTTGCAATCGAGTAACAGTTGCGTGCTCACCCTCGGCGTACACTTGAAGTTTAAAGATTCCAGATTTGCTAAACTGTAAGTGTTCTATCGACGCATTACAGTTTCTGTGTGTTTACATTATATAATCATCCATCAGTTTAACCATCCGTCGGGTTTGAAATATAAATTTTCAAATTTAGCTACGTGTATGAACCCGACAAAATCCTACAGTGGTATCAGAGTCTGGGCTATTTTGTGTGATTATATAATGAATATTAATGATTATATGGGTTATGATTTGTTTAAATCTAATTTTATGTCGTTAAAAAGCTTTAAAACCTTAAACCTCAAGAACACATAATATTTGTCTCTTAAACTATTGAACAATGATGTAATCGAGAAAGTCATTCCGATCTAACTCTTCTAAGTTGATATGTGTTACCGGTTCATTTCGAACATGGTGCATTGATATGAAGAATGGAAGGGAGTGGATGATGGTCGATGAACATGTTATTTAATGGTGAAGGGGTATGAGGTTGAATCTGCAAATATGACCCTGAACCAGTTTTAGGGTTTCAGAATTGCAGGATTTTTATGTTTAGAGGCGGAGCGCGCGGCTCCATGATGGAGCTGCGGTCTTTGCTGGTTTGTAAAGTGTCGCGGCTCACGTTGCGAGCACCGCGACTTTGTTTATTCTGAAAGCTTAAAATTAAAAAATTTCATCGCTGCCTCCGAGGCACCGCGGCGCCGACAGTAATTTTAAAAAAAATCTGAATCAGAAACTGAACTTTTAAATATTCAGATTTTGATTCTAAAGTTTAAAATATTCAGAATCTGAAATTAAAACTTTTTAAGTAGACAGATTTGGTCCTTTCGGGAAATTCTGTAATTAAATAAAGTTTCTGAAAACTGAATTTTTAAAATCTGGAAATTGCAAACAGGTCCCTGAAACCTGAAAATGTTTTCTAAAAATTAAAATTGGATTTTCTCAATTTAATAGGGTTCAAATTAAATTTTTAAATTCTTGAGGGACTAAACTGTAATTCTGAAAGTTTACAAAATTTTCTGAAAATCAGAATTTTAAAATCAAAAAATGTTTAGGGACTGTTTGGCATAAACATAGATTTTAGAGTTTAGACAAATAGACTCATGATCATCATTAATATTATATTATTGTATAATATACAAATGTGCTAAGTGTTTTAAATGCGAGCATTTAATTATTAGCATATTGTCCGCTATTATTGTCTGGGTAGGCGGCGCCCAGTAATTGATTTACATAAATAACCGCAATAACTTTCTGGGTAGGCGGCGCCCAGTAGTTGATTAAAACCGTCTTATATCATGCATATTGGGTTGATGGTTTCCCATGTAAATGTGTTTTAGAAATTGCATGATTGGATGTCGTATGATATATGACATATATGTTGATCTTGGTTGAAATCCCCGAAAACTGAAAATGTTCCCCAAACATTAAATACAAGTCTAAAATTAAAACGCGTCATCCATTATAGTTGTTAGAGTGCAAAATCCTTTTCGGCGATACGAGTATTTATGCCAAAGTATTTGCTCTAAGTCTATGATGACTCAGACTCTTTCATAGACGTGTTAAATGTAAAAGTATATGAGAAACTTTTGTGGGTATTTACACCAAAGTGTTTACTCACAAAGGCCAAGTTTACTTAGATACATAAACGCAGTCGTGTAATGGGGTTGACTTGCTTAGACAAATCTTGGCGTCAAAGTGTCGGACTAATCTAAGGACGCATGATTAAAATTGAATTATTTAATCAACCAAGAGTTGCGAATAACCTTTGCAATTGGTTTAAGACCTACCGAAATGTGCTATTGAAGTTATCAGCCAAAGCAAACGCGGATATAACATAGTTTTGGATCTTGGCTCATTATGACCTTAAAATGTTTTAGGTTCGTATTATACCTTGGGGTCGTAGAAGTATGCTAAAATAGTGGGAGCTAATTAAACAAAATGTCATGTTTGATTAGTCTAAAATGAATGTGTATAATAGGGAAATAAATTTTGATTGTAGTTTCCCGTCTATCTAAATTCTTCAAAACTTCAAAATGTCGAACCTATCATTGAAATGAACAAACTCACCAGACCGAACTATCTAGACTGGCTAAGAAAATCTAAGAATTGTCCAAAAGCAAGAAAAGATAGAATATGTATTGGACAAATTATTCCCCACAGTCCTTGCCAAGAATTCTGCAGAATATGTCACATTTGATAAGGTAGCCTACCATAAGAACCTAGATGATGCCACTTCAGCACGATGCGTCATGTTGTCTTCCATGTCAGTAGAACTACAGAGATAGCATGAGAACATGGTCCCTAACGAAATGCTTGAACATTTGAAGATACTCTATGACTCTTAGTCCCAAACTATGGAATATGAGTTATTGATAGAAACTCTTCAAGTGTAAGCTAAGTGAAGGGAGTCAAGTGTCTCAGCATGTGTTGAAGATGACAGGGCTAATAGAAAGGCTATCCTCGATTGATATAAGGCTGCAGAATAACGTCGCTTCCACCCTTATCTTGAACTCTCTCCCTTGTTCGTTCGAGAATTTTATTGTATATTGTAATATGACGGAACAAAGGCGAGTCTGTCGGAACTGCATGACATGCTAAAGACCTTTGAATCTTCAACTTCTAAGAGAAGAGTTGTGCTCATGATGAGATCCTCTAGTCATCCCAAATCAAAAGGTAAGGAATGGCAGAAGAATAAGGGCAAGGCAGTCGCTGCGCCCTCAGCTATGAAGCCTAAGGGAGGTTTGAAGAAGAAAAAGTGATTCTGGCCAAGGATGTATGCCTCAACTGTAATAAGAAGGGGCATTGGAAGAAATGGCTGCACTGCATTAGGAGGAAAATCACCAGATGCTTCTACCTCTAGTGGATAAGGTATGTACGTCATTGAAATAAAGAGAAATTTTCAATTTAAAAACAAATGAGCTAAAATAAGTAAAAGAAATTCTACCTACATGTGGCATTGTAGACTTGGTTATATCAATCAAACAAGGATAGAACGGTTGAGGAAACTTAACTACCTTGAACCATTTGACTTAGAATCTTATGGTAACTGTGAATCCTATTTGAGAGGTAAGATGACCAATAAGCCCCTTTCTAGAAAGAGGATACGAGCCAAGGAGGTGCTTGAGTTGGTACATACTGACGTATGTGGACCATTTTGTTTTGGTTCTTCTCCACGGGTGATCCAGGAATTTTCCTAGTCTAGCTCTATTATATATTCTGAAAGAAAGCATTGATTATTAATTCGACTGACGGGACTCCTAGCAGCAAACTAGTATAAAAAAGGGGCCCCCATAGAGAGGCAGGAGATGCAGAAGCCGCCAGCCGGATCGACCAACAAATGATAGGCCAGAGAGATGGGCTCATTTTCAACTCAGGCTAAAGGAGTTTTCCCTTAATTCATCACTTTTACAAACGACCTGACAAGGTATGAATATGTGTATCTTATGAAACACAAGTCCGAGGCCTTCGAAAAATTTAGGGAGTACAAGTGTGAAGTGGAGAAACAACTCTCAAAGAGTATCAAGACTCTTCGATCTGATCGAGGAGGTGAATACTTAAGTAAAGAATTTCTAGATTACTTGAAGCTGCATGGAGTTCATTCCAAATGGACGCCTCCTGGAACACCACAAATGAATGGTGTTGCCGAGAGGAGAAACCGAACCCTACTTGATATGGTTCATTCTATGATGAGTTTTACAGCTCTACCAACATACCTTTGGGGATATGCTATACAAACCTCGATATATGTTCTGAATAGGGTTCCTTCAAATTAGTTGAAAAGATGCCATATGAGATATGGTGTGGAAAGATGCCAACTCTTAGACACATGAGGCCCTGGGGTGTCCTGCATATGTCAAGAAGATGTTCACTGATAAGTTGGAATCCAAGAGTGAGAAATGTTACTTTTTAGGGTACCCAAAGGAACCTAAGGGATACTATTTATGTCTTCCTAGCGAACATAAGATCAATGTTTCTAGAAATGCAACTTTTCTTAAAGAAGAATATGTCTACAAGGAAGAGCTGCGCAGAGATAAAACTTAAAGAAATTCAAGAACAACAAAGTAACATAGAGGTTGAATCCTTACCGAATGATCAAGTTAAGGATTCAGTGTGAGCTTTTGGCGAATATTGGGTACTTAGGATACACCCTTCGGCCAGTGGGAGTGTTGCGAGGAATGATGCAGAAATGCAAGACCCTCCTTCACAGACTTTGGGAGCAAGTGCAGTGACTACACCTCTTCTCATTCAGGAAAAACATGAAAATGATATTCCTGAAAGCTCTCATGTTGGTGGATCAGCCAACACACAAGAACTTGCTCACAGTCAGAACATACCTAGAACTGAACTGCAAGACAATCAACTCCGTAGGTCGACTAGAACTCATCATCCTCCAGAAAGACTAAATCTACTTGTGGAAACACATAGTGAGATAGATATTCCTTATGATGATGAGCCTATAACCTACAACGAAGCAATGATAGACATTGATTCGAAGAGATGGCAAGAAGCCATGGAATCCGAAATGGAATTTGTGTATGTCAATCAAGTGTGGAACTTGGTTGATTTTTCAAATGGGGTTAAACCCATAGGATGCAAATAGATCTTCAAGAAGAAGATTGATGCATTTAGCAAGGTTCAGACTTATAAAGCTAGACTGGTGGCTAAAGTTTATAATCAGCGTCCTGGTGTGGATTATGATGAAACCTTTTCACCAGTAGCTAAGATAAAGTTTATTCGGATTTTTCTTTCTATAGCTGCACATTATGACTATGACATTTGATAGGTGGACTTCAAAACTGTAT
The DNA here is from genome assembly GCA_029844215.1 of Przewalskia tangutica. Taxonomy (NCBI): domain Eukaryota; kingdom Viridiplantae; phylum Streptophyta; class Magnoliopsida; order Solanales; family Solanaceae; genus Przewalskia; species Przewalskia tangutica. Next base: position 20,782,467 of record CM056730.1, on the reverse strand, counting down.
TCATCAATGGTAATCTAATTGAGGAAGTGTATATGAAACAATCTGAGGGTTTTTCATCCGAGTCCAGACCAAATATTGTGTGCAAGCTACAAAAGTTAATTTATGGGCTTAAGCAAGCCTCAAGGAGTTGGAACATTTGCTTTGACAAGGCTATCAAGTCATTTGATTTCGTCAGAAGCAAAGAAAATCCTTGTGTTTATATCAAACTCAAGGATGAGGGTACTGTCTTCATTATTATATATGTTGATAACATATTGATAATGAAAGACAATAAGACTCTCATGTAGTCAGTTAAGGAATGATTTTCCAATACCTTCTTGATGAAGGACTTATGTGAAGCCTACTACATTCTGAGAATTAGGATCTATACAGATAGACATAATAGATTTTTTGGGCTGTCACAGTCGGTATACATAGACAAAGTGCTTAGACGTTTTTCTATGGAGAATTCCAAGAAAGACGATATTTTAATGGGTCAAGGCATCAAGTTATCTAAGAAGGATTGCCCTTCTAGTGATGTAGAACTTGAGCGCATGAAGAGGGTCCCATATGCTTCGGCTATAGGATCAATCTTGTATGCCATGACTTGTACTAGGCCTGATGTAGTCTTTGCACTTAGTATGACTTGCAAGTTCCAGCAGAATCCTAGTGATGAACACTGGAAGACTGTGAAAAGTATTCTTAAGTATATCAGGCGTACTAAAGATTACTTCTTGATCTATGGTGGTGATGATAATCTAGTTGCTACTGGTTACACTGATGCTAGCTTCCAGACAGATGTTGATGACATCAAATCTCAGTCTGATACAAGTTCATTTTCAATAGTGGAGCAGTGAGTTGGAAGAGTTCCAAACAAGCTACAACTGCTGATTCGACTACTGAAGCAGAGTACATTGTTGGATCGGAAGCTGCTAAAGAAGTTGTCGTGATTTCTGAGTTCCTGAAGGAGCTAGGGGTTGTTTCGAGTGTTAGTTGTCCAATAACCATTTATTGTGACAACATTGGTGCAATTGAACAGGAAAAGGAACCAAAATCAACGAACAAAAACAAACATGTACCAAGAAAGTACCACATTCTCAGAGAGATGGTGGAGACTGAAGATATTAGATTAGATTATATTCCCACATACAATAATCTAGCAGACTCATTTACTAAACCATTAAGCTTGGTTAAGCATAATGGTTATTTTGTGAAAATGAGTATTAGATATGTTGGTGATTGGCTCTAGGCCAAGTGGAAATTGAAAGTATATTTATGTCCTAGAGAAAATCAGTATTAGGACAAATGTACTTTATATACATTCATATTTATATTAATGGAGATTAATATTATGACATTTGCATTTATTGAATTATTAGTTGATTGTTTATAATATTATGTAAATGCATCCCTAGAGGTTACGTGGTTATTAATAACGTGAGAGATTAATATTATAGCGTAACTCTTAAACTGCCTCGACTAATGATCATCGAGAATGAGATATCGATGATATGTGATACGTCGACATGTGGTCTGCATCATATATTCTTTGGGGATGTAGTATGTCTTACCTGCTACGAGTTATGGCAACTCGTGAAGGACACATTTATACTTGTAAAAGTATTGGTATACCCTGCTGATGTACTGTTTGTTATAGATGTCTAAAGTATCGTCAGCGTGTGGGAGATAGAAGTCCTTAGACTTGAGGTCGATACGCACCTTGTTTACAGAGTAATATACTTTGATCCTGTCCAAAGCTCAAATACCTTATAGGTTGAGACGCGACTTGTATTGGGTATATTGCGATGTAGATTAAAGATGGTAGTTGAGCCAAGATTATGATTCATTCCTCGAATGTATCTTTGAGAGAACACTCAGATTCTTATATGGTATTAGGATGACTAAATCGGTGGCCAACGCATTAGACATATCTATGATATGGTCTTGTTGTCAGCTGATATAGATGAGATATAATGATCATGCCATTTGGATAGACACTCGGCATATCCTAAGCTTGATCGAGTGTGTCATGAATGAAAGGATTTTATCTACCCATATAGAGGTTCAGTTCACAGGTTTCTTGTAACTATACTTCACATATTGAGTTCGTCTTCCGGCGCCGTCTAAGAGTTCCGTGTAGACCGTAATGATATTAGTGTCGATATGTGAAGACCTGTAGGGTAACACTATGTCAATTGTTCCATCGATCCAATGATGTAATCAGAGAGAATATAAATGTTCAGTTTATAATCGAGACATTAGAATAAATAATGATTGCTTAATTAAATCGAGATGATATTTCAGATTTAATTAAAATAAAAACGAGACAAAATTGGACCAGGGCCGCAACTCGTGGGACCCAGGGCCCCGACTCCTCATTATGTTTCGGTTTTTGGGCCTGGCCCACTTGGAAACCCTAGCTGATTTTTTAGCTATAAATAGAGAGTTCAATAATTATTTTAATACACCCAATTCAATAGAATTATTCTATGCTGAAACTCTGCTGGATTTTCTAGCTTTCCAAAAGAGCACATTACATCGGAGTTTTCAGAACTTGCAATCGAGGAACAGTTGCGTGCTCACCCTCGGCGTACACTTGAAGTTTGAAGATTCCAGATTTTCTAAACTGTAAGTGTTCTATCGACACATTACAGTTTTTGTATATTTACATTATATAATCATCCATTAGTTTGACCGCCCGTCGAGTTTGAAACATAAATTTTCAAATTTCACTACGTGTACGAACACGACAAAACCCTACAGTAATGATGATTGGTGGTAATGATTATAAATGATGACTAATGATGGTGACAGCTCACCGTGGTGATTGGCGGTGTTGGTTGTTTTGGCTGATGGTGGTTATTGTGGCTGAGGCTGATGGTAGTTGATAATGGTGGGCGACGACGTTGGTTGGTGATAAAAGTGAATGGATTAGTGATGAATTACGTGTCATCTTTTGTAGAAATCAATGAATAGACAGCTTAATGATATTAAGACTTTGTTATAGATCTTAATCATTCAGATGTATACATTTACTAAAACAGGCTAACACAATATAATACTCCACAATATGTTATGAAGAAATATATAACAACCATGTATCCAAATTAAATAAGCTATTAGTAGAGAGCTGTAAGAGTTGGCAAAGGTGAAAAGGAAACACACATAAATCGAAGGAAATAAATAAGGAGATTATAAATTCATAATCGCAACTGGAACATAAAAGAAAAAGAAAAGAGCTGGTTATCGTATTTTACCTTTGAGTAAAGCGCAGTGAGAAACCAATAACCATCATATCATATAGTATAAAGAAAGTGGTCTAAGGAGTGTCCATTTGGCATGCACTACAAGAAAAAAGACGTACAGTGACGGTTAAAAATTGTCATCGGAGGGGGTGGATGACGATTTTTGTAAGTGTCATTGTAGCCTATGTCACCGTAGGCCCTTCATAGATGACGATTTAAATAACTGTCACATAATATGTGACAGTTATAAACGGTCACACATTTGGTCGTTGACTTTGACTATTTCCCGTTTTTTATACTTTTTCCCGAAAAATTCATTTTGGCGCATTTTTTATTTAATTTAATTAATTATTTTTTTATTTTTTCAATAATAGTAAAATTGGTGGGAAAATAGCATATCGTAACTAAAATATAACTAATTAATCAAATCATTTTAATACACTATTAAAATATTTACGAATTGTTTTACAAAACAAAATAAATGCATGGTCTCGGCCAAGACCAACAAGAAGGCCAAAAATACAATGTCTTCTTGAACCTTCCGTTTTCGATTTCATTGTTCGACCATTTTCCGATGTGTTTTTTTCAATAGCAGCAGCAACAAGCACAAACAGCAGTAGGCACATCCTTCATCTCCTCTGGCATAATGATTTCTTAGTTGATTGCACTTCTCATATAATTTCCAAGTGATATCTCCAGCCTGAGGGTAAGTCTAGATGTAAGATATTGAGCCAAAATGAACAATGAAGAGAAAAACAATTACAAGACTTGACAACTTAATATATTTGTGGATTTGACATATCTAGCAGTTGAAGACATGACGCGAAATTGAATCATTAATTTAATCATGTGTAATGTCTCCCTAATAGCAGCCCAATTAGGTAGATATCATTGGACGTCCTATAGCTATTTAATACTCTTTAATAATATTCAAAGTTTTATACTATTATTATAGTACCATCTTGGCACCAGTGATTCACAAGTCCAGGGTCAAACACTGTGATTGTTGCTATTTTATGGTCACATGAGACTGATATGGGGTCAAGTACTTGCACATATTGACAGCATATACCAACTTATGAAAAGACAGATAAAGAAGCCCCAAGTACCATGACAACCAAGTGGTGATCATACCCAAGATCTTAAAATATAACTAGCCTTCCATATTTTTGTGAATTCTTCTGCAAATTTGATAAGAATATTGATAGCTAAATACGTATGCAGACTTTGATTAACTTCAATCAAGAAATTAAATTGTATTGCTGGAATGACAGGTGATACTTCATAGTGTTCATATATGACAAAAATATAGTAGGCTTGGCCAATATGGATATACCTTAACCTCTTCATACAACTTCTTCTCCTAAGCATATAGTTTTCCTAGTGTCAGCTAATGACTCCCAAAACTCATTGCAACATAGTCATCAAATAGATCATTCTTGAATTATGTCCATGTGGAAGAACTTTTGGAACTAGACGCTACAAGACTCTTGCATGACGGAGAATGAGATGCATAAGACTTTCAAGTAATAGCTGGGGTAATTTTCATTGAGTTGTCTGTATACACAAACATAATTGAACAAATTCAGAAAATAATGAAATAGAGACCCTTGAACCTGAAAATTTCAAGCATCTCCAGATACAAGACATAACAACACCACTATTTTGTGTTCTCAATCCTTTCTCCTTCCTCACAGTACGAAACTTAAATCCATGAACGTTATACTCCTTGAATTTCCTCACAACATCATTTGGCCCATTTGCAAGCCATTCAATTTCAGGTGTAATATCTGTACCATCCTTTCTTGCAACCTATTATTTTTAAATATGTTAGAAAAGTTATATATACTTTATGAGCTTTTGAGTTTAAAAGAGAATGAGATATTTGCAATCTTATGAAAGAGCTCCTTACAACAAGTTTTGAGTAACAGAGAAATAGTAGGATATATTCAAAATTGGGTTCAGGGCTCTTACGATCATCATCATCCTTATGAAAGTAAGAAAATGCAGGGGTAACTCTTTGCTGCTGATAAAGAAGCTTTGCTCGCGTTGTTATGTTGCGCCTATAAGCCATTCTATAGATCATTATCACCAAATTACAAGAAAATACCCATCTTATTCACCAACTCACATAAGCTATACAAGATAAACAAACCGTACAAACCTTACAAAACCCACAATTATCTATCTCTACCCTGAGAAAACAAATAAATCTACTACAATTCCAGCATCATTTATGTCCAAACATGCAACCATATCATCTTTCATGACAGTGTCGTCTTCCCAAATGTCAACAACTGTAACAATAAGTGACAAGTTAAAGTATGCACCTGACTTTATTATTGCATATGAACAAATTAATAAGTTTTATGACTATAAATCTAACCCCATATTTTAAGAAGTGCAAAATTGAGAAAATATTCAAGATTTTATGAGGATAAAATGCTAACCCTAATATAGTTACAAAACTATTTACTTACAGATTTATAGATAAAATAATAGTTGATGAAACCTTTGATAACATTTCTAAACTTTCCAGTGTTATAGTAGAATCCGCAAAAGCCATGATGAACTCCTTTGGAAAAGGTACATATGGTATATAAATTTTTGATGCTTCAACTGACTTGACAGGAAAACCTATAATAATTTGCCAACTTTTTAAAACTGGAAAAAATAGCAACATTAGTGGAGATGATGAAGATTTAAAAAGAATTTACCGTGCAACCTTGAAAAATTCCAAGAATGGTTAAGTGCAAAAAGAACCATTGGATTAATAATCTTAAAATAAAAAATAGAAGATATGTTAAAAGCAAGGAAGGCCGGTATTATCAGAACAACCAAAGGTGGAGAAGTATAAGAACTTATTACCCTGTATTATCATAATAACATACTATCTCAAGATACCCTAGAACTAACAAATATTCATGATAGGATAATGAATGTGAAGCATAAACAGAGACTATGGAGAAATACTAGCTCCTAACAGGTCAAAGGAAAAGACCTGTAATCAGTGTCAAAACTACAACCAATACTAAAAAGAAGGATCTTCAAATCCTTTTGCATGAAAAAACAAGGCCCAATGTAATTTTAACTACAAAAAGCCTATGATACTCTAATAGGGATCATGTAATCTAATTACATGAAGCCCAATACATTACAGTACAATGTAGTCTAACTACAAAAGGCTCATATTACTAAATCATACCACAATCATATTGCCAAGAAATCATCCAGAGAAGAATCAGTTGACACTAGTAGAAAAAGAAGACAAAAACATTTGTGGAAAATATGACAGTAGGTCCTATCAATTACAAAAGATAGTGCCAGACCCATGAAGATGACACATTTCAAGAAGAGATAAAACTATGGCAGACAAGATATAATAAAATTTTTGGAGCATAGCAAGAATAGAAAAAAAGAAACATCAGAGGACCGGTGTTCGTCAGAAGACAAAACAATCTTGAAAAATGTAAACTTTTTACTATAGCATACTTTCAAAAATTTGCTTGTTTCTCAAGGCACACTTCCTCAGTTGTCCTGTACTGACAATAATGTTGTAATAGTAAAGCCATTATTTAATGTAGCAACAGTAAAGCAGCCGACTACTGTAGCAATAATTGTAATACTATTGTAGCAAGTCGAGGTTATCTCTATATAAAGAGCCTCATTGTAACCAAGAAAGATATCCGAAATTCAATAGAAATCTTTCTTTGAAAAAACTTCGAAAATCTTTTACATGTTTAGCCAAAGCCCTCTTAGTCTATAATTGTCACGACCCGACCCCGGGACCGCGACTGGTGCCCTACCTGGGCACCCTTACAGGTAAACATCAGAGAAAATCAGCGGAACATACATGAAACTTATAAATAAAACATCGGAAGTAAAACAACAGGTTAGCCGATAGGGCTACCTTCCTGAACATATATAAATACAACCGAAGCAGTTGCCTCATTTCTTTTACAAACTGACCCACAATATGTGACTACAGACCTCTAAGAGTTTTAACATAACCATGGCGGGGACAGGGGCCCGCCATACCACGAATATACATGAATCTACTACCTCGGGAAAACCGTACCAAGAGCTAAGCCTCGGAGCAAATGGAGCTTTCTCAAAATCAACCGAGATCCTAGAGCAAGGATCACCAACCAGTACCTAAAACTGCGGGCATGACGCGGCCTTCGAAGAAGTCGATACAACAGTGCAGAATATGGAGCGAAATAACGTCTGATAAGCGGTCATAAGCGTACAAAAGAATGACAAGGACAAGTATAAAAATACATACGGATCTGCCGTGTCATTACCACTTATGAACTTAATTTCACATCAATATCTTTTCCATTCCATTAATAGTTATAGCCATATCTTACGTACTTACTTAGGAGAAGTCATTAAGTTCATTTCTATCTAACTGACTTATCTTTCATAACATAGTCAGGCCCACTACGGAGGGACATATACTACGACCCAATGGGACGCGATCAAGTCACACCATATCAAAGCATGCGTGGAATCCCCATCACCGCCGGCTAAAAGTGTAAAACATAACCATGGGTCTCACGCCCATAATATCAATCAAAACAGGTGGTATAACGTCTTGGGGCTTGCCCCTCATTTATACTCTTACCCTGGAGAAGGTGGTAAAGAAGGGGGTATAACGTCTTGGGGCTTGCCCCTCATTTATACTCTTACCCTATCTCGAATTGGTCGTCAAACAACACATAAAGCGGGTGGTACAGTCTTGTGGGTTTACCCCTCACTTATACTCTTACCCTGGAGAAGGTGGTATAACGTCTTGGGGCTTGCCCCTCATTTATACTCTTACCCTATCTCGACCGACCATCAGACAAGACATAAGCACTACCATGTCTTTTATAAAATCCGGGAATTTAACCCAAGTGCTATAAATAACGGAAGCATACCCGTGGAATCCCACATCACTGTCGGTACGTCCAAGTAACTTATAACAAGATAGCCGACCCTCCAACCGAGAGTCGCGGCAACGTAATAAAACATAATACTTGCACTCAAAGGCTATCACCAGCACATATAGGCTAAATCTCAATTAACCAAGCCAAAGTACTACGTACGTACATTCTTTTCAAAAGACTCCTTTCCAAATAAAACTTCCCCGATACTAACCACCGTAGTATCAAGTCCTATCCACCTTTCAAGACAAGTCACAATACCTTTTTAGAAATACAATTACCGGCTTCTAAATCAAGTGACTTCTTTATTAAAAACCTTAAGCAATTGGTACCTTTAAACCAATTTGCCCTTACCTAATACAAGTTATTCCTTTGATTACTTTACTAGAGAAAACCATTCTCTTAATCTTCCATAAAGCCGTTATAACCAACTTCCCATAAAGCCGTTATAACCCTTTTATGGTTTAGACTAACACGTTCCTTTTATAACCAAGAGACTTCTACTTTTTGAAACCAAGTATTATATACTTTCAAATCAATTCTCATAACTTTCAAAAATACAATTAGTCTCTTAACCATTAGAAAACAAGTGACTCCTTTTATTATAAAACCCTAGGCAATTGATGCCGTAAAATCAAGTTGCCTTTTACATAGTCAAGTCATTTATCTTTCCATAAGGCAAATATAACTAACTTCCCATAAAGCCGTTATATTCACTTTATACCTTAGCCATAAACAATTTCCTATCCAAGGGACTTATACGTTTAAAACGGGACAAGTATCACATACTGTAAAACTCTTCAAGTCCCTTAACTTTAAAATCAACTTAAGACATCCTTACTATTTTCAAAGAAGTGAGTTAATCTCCTAACCCACCCGACTTGGCATTACATAAAACAAGTAAAGAATATCATAGTCTTGACGTCTGCAGTACTACATACGTGCAACTAGTCATGCTCAAAAGATAGGAAAAGTTCTACATAGAGTAAATCACATAACTACCTCTTAACTTCTAAGAGTAGAAGGAAACATGAAATGATACCACAAGTATATTCCATACATAGAATCATGCCAAAGGAAGGAAGAGGTTCACATACCTCGCGACGATTATCGACACGTAGCAAAATGCTCCAAAGTACTTCAACCTTGATAGCTATTCCACTCTCCCAGTAGGATACGCTATACTTAGTACTTCAACCTATAATGGTCACAATATGTCCATTAACCTTTCACTTGTAACGTAGAATTTTTCTAAGTGCTAGGTCACTAATTCTACGAAAAATCGGACAGCACTTCCTTTGTTTCTACTAACTTTGCCACCTTTTTCAAGGTCGAATACAATAACCAATACAACCCCAATTGGCTCACCATAATCAATAAGGTAGTCCAATACAAATGAAAACAAACTATTACAAACTAGAAGTACAAATTCGGCCACCTTGAGTTCAACAATACTAATTCTTATCCAATTTCCATTTCAATCCAAATTGGTAGCATAACATGATATCAAGTCGCATTTGATTATAACAACCATAATCTTTAAGTAAGTAACATGCGACGATTTCTAATAAACGACCAATTAGTAATCCAACTTAACATGGCTTACATTTCATTTCGGATTTCCAAGGCTACAATCAATCCATAATACTTATAAACTTCAACACATATACTTCATGCTAGCAACAAGTAAAGCTAACAACAAAATAATTAATCTTGTAACACTTTCAAAGAACAAGATTATACCTCAACGATTCTTAATCCAATCTTCAAAACCGAAGTTGCTCCTTAGCAACCTAGAGACTCTTCAAGACACTTCAATCCGCTCCTTGAGACCCTTAGAACCATACCAACAACTTTCCTTCAATCTTCCAATCCAAAACCTAGAAAGCCACTAGGTTTTCACTTTGCGAATAATACGAAAACTCTCATTGTCCTGGATTTTTCTATTGAGATTTGCTTTCAATACACTTAGGAACCTTGGTTTAAAGTGGGGGGCTTAATGAACAAGAAACAAAAATTTCTCTTCTCCCTTTGGAGTGAACCCGAGAGCCTTTCCTATGTGTTCTTCAATTCTCTTCAAATTTTTGGCTAAGTGTGGACTTGTCTCACTACTAGTAGTAATATATAGGGACATAGAGGGTCAAGATTAGAACAAATGGGTGGTTCGGATGAGTTTCACATGGATCTTGCCCGTGTGGCCCTTGGACTTTTAGTCAACTATGTCAAGCTAAGTCATTTGCAAGACTTGGTCTTCTCACTAATGGTCAAATGACCCTTTTGGCCTTGCCTAATTCGACCAAGGCATCACTAAGGGGGGGTGACACGTGTCGCCCTCCCATTAAATCCAACAAAACGTTTTCCGACAATTTCATAATTCCGATAAAATTTTACAAGTCTCAAATCTTGACACTTTAGAGTTCTTACGTACGTTCTTAAAACATGTCCTGTAAATACGGGGTGTAACAATAATCAATACCAACAACGATATCATAATACTAGAGAGAAATCACTTTGAAAGCATATACTTAAACCCATATTAGTTCATTAACCTTATCTTGAAACAAAATTTTAAAGAGAGTCTGTTGAAAAACTCCTAAGAGCCGAGGCCATTATCCCATTATCGTTTAAGTGAAAAAATGGAATCAGGTGCCTGGCAAGGTTGAGTATTTCGGTGATCTGAAATTCTGCAAAAGGTATGATTTTTGAACTATGTATTTATAATTATAATATTGATAAGTGTAGTCTCTATGATTATGATGTTAGTAATTAGTAGAAGATTATAGACTTATAAATTTAAAAACAATTTTTTATCTTATGACAATTGTTCTCATACTACATGTTTGTTATTTGATATTTACACCAATTTTAATAATAATATCATCTATATTCCTACCCTCTTTAGGGTTATTAGATGGTGAAAAGATCCGCGGTAATGACAGTCAGGGCAAGCTCTATCCGATCACCACACCTAATCATCGAGCCAAGTTACCGTCCATTTTTGGAGCTTTAGCACCATCATTGTGACATGAACGTTTGGGTCATCTGGGAGCGCCTGTTTTAGCCTCACTCAAATAAAATAATTTTATTTCATGTACTCAAACACGTAATTCAAATATGTGTCGTTTGTGTCCACTTGGAAAACATGTTCAATTGCCATGTGTTTCTTCTAATTCATGCACACTTATGCCCTTTGATATTATCCATTGTGATATTTAGACATCACCCATTTTGAGTTCTTCGGGTCATAGATATTATTTGCTCTTGCTAAATGATTGCTCTAATTTTTTGTGGACGTTTCCATTATCTAAAAAATCACAACTTTTCTTCACATTTCTCAATTTTAGAGCATTCATCTGAAATCAATTTGAACGGGATATTAAAAATATTCAATGTGAATGGTAGGGATTTTGATAATAAGTCTTTTTGAAATTTTTGCAATGCTAATGGTTTAACCTTTCACTTTCTATGTCCTCATACCTCATCTCAAAATGGGAAGGCGGAAATAAATATCCGAACCATCAATAATATTATTAGAACATCCATTGCCCATGCCGCACTACCACCATCTTTTTGACATCACGCACTACAAATGGAAACATATATTCTGAACATACTCCCCCACAAACACTTGTCATATCAAGCTCCTTTAAAAATATTATACCTAAGGGACCCGTCTTATTCTCATCTACAGGTATTCGGGTACTTATGCTATCATCTCTTTCCATCCACCACAATCAATAAACTTTAATTCTGGTTTACTCCTTACATTTTTTTGGGATATCCTTCCAATCATCGAGGTTACAAATGTTACGACCTATCCTCCAATAAAATCATTGTGAGTCTTCATGTAATCTTTGATGAAACAAATTTTCTATTTACAAAAATACATGGATCCAGACCTCCTACCTATGATTTTTTAGATAATGGCATACCACCATATTTTCCCCAACATTTCTTTCACAGTCCCAAACCCACTGTTTCAGCCAACCCAATTTCTTTGGGTGAATTAGGCAAAGAAATAGTGACCTAGCCGCAACACAACATTGCGCAGTAGTCTGGGCCTCGTTAACTGAGCCCAGTCTCTACCTGGTGCCATGGCCCATTGAGGGCAGCCCAATGCCACGTAGTCCACTGCTTGGTAGTGACTTGGATGCACATCACCTGATAGATTGGGTCACGACATAAATCACTGACTATTGGCATTTCCATTCCTCCCGCTGACCCAATTCCAATTATGGCCCAACGGCCAGTCACCAGTAGTCAACACGACATTGTCAAACCGAACACCAAATATAGCCTTCATACCGGGTTACAAAATCAACATTGCTTCGTAATCATGTGTCTGCTCTTAATGAACAGAATTGGAAAATGGCTATAGATGATGAATTTAATGCTCTTATTAGGACATGGGAGTTGGTTCCCCGTCCCCCTAATGCTAATGTGATTCGGTCTATGTGAATTTTCAGTCACAAAGAAAAGTCTGATGGTACTTCTGAGTGACATAAAGTCTGTCTTGTAGGTGATGGAAAGACACAAAATATTGGTGTGGATTACGGTGAGACGTTCAGTCCAGTGGTTAAACCAGAAAAAATAAGAACGGTTCATAGTTTGGATCTTTTGAAAGCATGGTCGCTTCATCAGCTAGATGTCAAAAATGCATTTCCCAATGAAGAGCTAACTGAAACATTATACATGTACCATTATTTGGAATATCGAGACTCCACTTATCCAAATTATGTGTGCATGCTGAAAAAATTATTATATGGACTCAAACAGGCCCCCCGGGCCTGGTACAAGAGGTTTGCGGATTATGTTTCGCATATTGGATTTTCTAACAGTCGTTTTGATCATTCTTTGTTCATATACTGTCAGGGCAATAATATTGCTTAACTTCTTTATATGTGGATGATATTATCTTGACTGCCTCATCAGATGCTCTTCGCATGTCCATCATATCACTACTTAGCTCTGAGTTTGCTATGAAGGATCTAGGTCCACTTACCTACGTCTTAGGGATATTTGTAACACGTCATCCAGGTGGTTTATTTTTATCCCAAAAGAATTACGCATCAGAGATTTTTTAACGCGCTGACATGTCATCTTGTAAGTCGTCGGCAACTGCGGTTGATACTAAACCCCAGTTGAGTGCCTCATCCGGCAAGCCGTATGCCGGCCTGTCACATTACCGCAACCTTGTAGGGGCCCTGCAATATCTCATATTCACATGGTACATTTCTTATGTTGTGCAACAGGTATTCCTATTCATGCATAACCCGATGGGGGATAACATGCAGGATCTCAAACACATTGTGTGTTATATTCAGGGTACTCTAGAGTATGACTTGCATTTACCTTCATCATCGGCGTCCACCTTGTTTCCTACACAGATGTCGATTAGGGAGGTTGTCCGGATATCAGACGCTCCACGTTTCGTTATGGTATATTCCTTGGTGATAACTTGGTATCTTGGTCCTCCAAACGGCAAGCGACGTTGTCCGAATCCAGTGCCGAAGCAGAATATCGAGGTGTTTCCATTGTGGTGTCTGAATCTTATTGACTTCGGAACCTTCTTCTCTAGATCCACTGTCCATTTCTGAAGGCAACATTGATGTACTGTGATAATGTTAGTGTTCTTTATCTTCTGGAAATCCGGTTAACCATCAACGCACTAAACATATTGAGCTGGATATTCACTTTGTTCGCGAAAAGGTCGCTCGTGGACAAGTGTTTGTCTAACATGTCATGTCACGCTATTAGATTGTAGATATTTTTACTAAAGGTCTTCTGCTTATTTTATTTGAAGATTTTCGGGACAGTCTCAGCGTACGTCTACCTCCCACTTTGACTGCGGGGGTGTGATAGAATAATTATAATTAATAGAATATTTATTATAATTATTTAGTCATAATTGTAATTGATGTTAGGATCATGTGAATATGGTAAGTAGATAAGTTAGTCAACTAATAGCCTAATCCTAGCCTAATCACATCTTAATCTTAGCCTAATCGTAGCCTAATCACATCTTAATCTTAGCCTAATCCTAGCGTAATCCTAGCCTTTGATGATGATGTATTTGTGGTATATTTACTTGGAATGTTACAATTAAGGAAAATATTCTTACAGATTGTTGTTATGGGGTAATTTTACAAAGAGTGTATAGTTATAAAGATTGTCATTGTTGTTATAGGTAAAACGATGTTGTAGAGAGGTAAATAATCGATTCCGATAAATATTTGGCTATTATAGTGAGATTTATTTTTGGTAAAAATATTATAGTGAGATATTATATAAAGATGTTATAGAGGGGTCTGACTGTATTTCGAGTGAAAAACTTTTTTTTCTCCCACTTTTTTAAAAAATTAAACACTTCCCCCAATACATTTAAATATTAGTTTATCCTTCCCGAGTATAATTCAGGGGCGATTGTAATTTTTCCACTATGGATTCATCTGAATCTATAAATTTCTACATGTCAATTGTATTTTAAAAAATTTCTACATGTCAATTAGTTTATCCTTCACTTTTGGTTTGAAAATTTATGTTTCAAACCCGACGGGCGGTCAAACTGTAGGATGATTATATAATGTAAAACGCATAGAAACTGTAATGCTTCGAATGAATACTTACAGTTTGCAAATCCGGAGTCTTCTTCTTGAATCTTCAAGTGTGTAGCCGAGGGTGAGCACGCAACCGTCCCTCGGTTTACAAGTTCAAGACTTTGATGTAATTTCTCTTCTGGAAAGCTAGGAAATCCAGCAGAGATTCAGCAGTGTTTAATTCAAGTGAATTCAGTGTATAAAATCCTTGGCTGAGCCCTCTAATTATATGTGCAGGATCAGCTAGGGTTCCCCAAGTGGGCCAGGCCCAGAAACCGAAACAGATTGGGTCACTCGGACCCACTGGACATGTGGCGACGCAGCACTGGGTCTTACGTGTCGCGGCCCTGATCCAATTATGCCGCGTTTCTATTTTACTCTAATGTCTCGATTATAAACCAAACATATATATTCTCTTTGATTACATCCTTGAATCGACGTAACAATTTACATAGTGTTACCCTACAGACCTTCACATATCGACACTAATATCATTGGGTCTACACGGAACTCCTAGACGGCACCGGAAGACGAACTCAATATGTAAAGTATAGTTACACGAAACTTGTGAACATAACCTTTATATGGGTAGATGAAATCCTTTCATTCACGACACACTCGATCAAGCTTAAGATCTGCCAAGTGTCTATCCAAATGGCTTGATCAATATATCTCATCTATATTAGCTGACAACAAGACCGTATCATAGATATGTCTTCTGCGTTGGCCAACGACTAAGTCAACCTAATACCATATGAGAATCTGATTGTTCTCTCGAAGATACATTTCAAGGAATGAATCATAATCTTGGCTCAACTAACACCTTTAATTCACTTCGCAATGTACCCAAAACAAGACGTGTCTCAACCTATAAGGCATTTGAGCTTAGGACATGATCAAAGTACATTACTCTGTAAACAAGGTGGTATCGACCTTAAGTCTAAGGACTTCTATCTCCCACACGCCGATGACACTTTAGACATATATAACAAACAGTGCATTAACAGGGTATACCAATACTTCAACAAGTATCCATGTGTCCATCATGAGTTGTTGATGCGCGATTTATGCACACACTAAACGCAAGTGCACATGTCGTGACAAGTAATATAGTCTAGAAGACCGAGTTATCGTCCTCAGAGATTAGTGTCCAATTACCAACCTCTATTCTATAGTATCTATTTGGTAACCGATAATTTGATGATTTGTTTATAGCTATGATTATAGATGCTAACCAAATTACTTTACTTACTTCAGATATGGTGGAAATAGGGCTTCCAAATCTCCTCAACTATCCGCTCGCTTTACTTGTTAATACAAATAATTAAGGTTCTTCTTCTATTTTGAGATAGCAGGTTAACTAAGCCGTTTTATACTCCTGTTAAGGTAATATAAACACTCAACCCCAATGTAGAACCCTTCTATCTTTTGATGACAAGATTGACTACAAAGGAGGATTAAGAGCAATAACCTATTAAGCTACACAAGTATCGGGGTACTTTCGTCCACGATTTAAACCTATGTTTATTCAACTATAGAATACTCACAATCTCCCCTTTCGGATTTCGATTAGAAATCATATAAGTTATGATAATTAGTGATCAATTAATTACCAAGCAATCAAAATAATTATTGAATAAATCTCAACAATAATAAGAAGAAACCAAAACATGCATTAATTCATAAGAACGAGGTTCAAGCGATTCGACATGGAAAGCCCTAAATTAAGTTAGTTCCTAGCCATAGACATGCCAAGAACTAAACTAATATCCAACATATACAAAAATGAAATAAAATAAAGAACAAGAAATTACTTTAAAATAAGTCTCTAATCTTGATCTCCAAGTTGTGATGAATTGTAAGGTGTGGAACTCCCTCAAATCTGACCTAAAAGGTCTTTTTATAGCCTAAAAACGTGCAAAACCTTTTCCTTCTTGGCTTTGGCCCAATCCTATTCGGATTTGTCAATTTTCCCGCGTCGGCTGCATGGCAGAATCGCGCCGAGGCGCGAAACTTCGCGACTCTCGCTTCAAGGCGTCGTGGCTCTGCTACTGCTGATGGTGCAGCTGCGCGCCGCTTTCGCCCGGGTTGCCAACTTTTCAGCTTTTTGAGCTCTGGAACCTCTGTTTCCGCCCTCTTTTCGCTCCTTCTCGCCAATGTGCCGCTCTAAACCATTGTGACTCAAAAGAAAGAAAATTTATCCTAACACGACACATATTTGTACAAAAATGGATAAAAGACTAACTAAAAATGACTCAAAAGGTGTATATAAAATACACCGATCAAACACCCCCAAACTTAACCTTTGCTACGCCCTCGAGTAAAGATCAAGAAAAACAAAAAACAAAGACACGAAAGAAACGAAAAATAAAATGACTCAAAGACATTGATCAATTTGCTGCATCATTGTTACTTAGAAAAACATGAAGGTTAGAAGAATAATATGCAGAAATATATAGCATGGATTTTTAGCATTCTAAATACATCAAGTCAGATATTTCGCAAATTCAATTTAATCATGCTCAATGGAAGTAAGAATACCTAACTATGCATGTTAATTTCAAAATCCTATGGCCTGTTCACTTGCTATTCTCCACTAATCATGGATACACACATTAGAGATCTTCAGGGCTTTTCAGGGTTGTAATGTAGGCTTGGGCAGGGGTAGGTAAAAATAGGCTTTTAGGCTCAATCTTACGTACCATAAGCTCTTTTGCTTTCGATTCTTCCCTTTTCTTTTGATTTTCTTTTTAACCTCATACCTATCTTTCCCCTCTTTTGTTTTGAGAGAATAAGGTGTCTGATGAATAGTAGGCAACCCCACTTAGGTTTTTGCCTATTTATAATTACTTTTCATTGGGGTGCATCAAAATTGTTCATTTTTTTGTCTATTTTCAACACTTTATATTCCAAACACGTCAATTTCTTCACTTATGGCACAAGTATTGAATTATAGGGTGTCAAAGAAAGATCTTATTTTTAGGCTCAAAGGGGCTGACTAGGGATACAATTTTTAATGTCACGGATAGGTAAAAAAATGGTAAGAAAGGGCTAACAAAGAAATGCCTGAATCATCTCCCTAACATGCATATCCTAACTATTTCGCCTCAAATAGCAAGCAAGCAGACACATAGGTTTAATCACTAACAATGCATAAATCAAGCAAGATACCCCAAATAGTTTGACTTCATGAATTTTTGGCATATCTAACCTAAGTGTTCAGATGATTGCTTCTAATTCCATTACATTATTCAACTTTACTTCACTAGGCGTTTCAAGTAACTACAACATGCATGATCATAAAAAACAAATTGACTCAAATAAACATAGAAAATAACACAAAAGACTCAAAAACACATCAAAAATAACTATGAATCCCCCCAAACTTAAATCACACATTGTCCCTAATGTGTGCAAGACTCAAAAATAAAAATAAAAGGCGGGACAACTTACAGACTTGGTTTAAAATGGTGGCGGTGGATAATGCATGGACCACTGGTTGAACAAGGAACTCATCTCATCAAATCTCAGGTTCAACTGTTGTTGCTCCTGCCTTATTTCTTGATGTCCTTGCCTCAAGTCCTGTTGACCTTGTATCATTGTGTCAAAACTCTGCATCATCCTCCGCTATTTCATGAGCAACTGCTCCATCATAGGCACCGGAGGTTTCAATTCCAGGGGTTGCTGGCGGCTGCTACCTGTCTCATGCTGAGCCTCTGTCTCAGGCTCATCCTCATCCATGACAGCCTCTGCTGCTGGTGGTGGTGGTGCTGGTCTCCTTCTTGCTGCTGCTGGAGGAAGTGGTTCTGGGAAGGCATGCACTATCCCATAAGTCATAGGAGGTTGGCCCTTCTCATATGTATCAGTAGCTAGGGTTGGAACATCATGTCTAGAATATAAACTGCAAATAAGTGATCTGTGTCCCAACCCACTTGTAGTGACCAACCTACTGGTTTCTCCAATGTTCTGCAATATCTCCTTCCCAACATCAATCGTCTTCCCTTCCATAATTCCATTTATCATCTTTATTCTATCTTGTCACGACCCGACCCCGGGACCGCGACTGGTGCCCTACCTGGGCACCCTTACAGGTAAACATCAGAGAAAATCAGCGGAACATACATGAAACTTATAAAATAAAAACAACAGTAATAAAACAACAGGTTAGCCGATAGGCTACCTTCCCGAACGTCATACATAAACGGTTGCCTCCTTTCCTTTACAAATCGACCCACAAAATGTGACTACAGACCTCAAGAGTGTTAACATAACCATCGTGGCGGGACAAGGCCCCGCTGCATTCGAATATACATAGCCATGACAACTCCGAACATTGGAGCCATCTCAAAATCTTTGAACCGGATCCTAAGCTCGCGGATCCATAATCGTGTACCTAAACTGCGGACATTTAACGCAGCCGGCGGGGTCGATAACAGTCAATATGGAATGAAATAACGTCTGAAATGGATCATAAGCGTACAAAAGAATGACAAGGACAAGTATAAAAATACATACGGATCTGCCGTGTCATTACCACTTATGAACTTAATTTCACATCAATATCTTTTCCATTCCATTAAGAGTTATAGCCATATCTTACGTACTTACTTAGGAGAAGTCATTAATTTCATTTCTGTCTAACTTACTTATCTTTCATAACATAGTCCGCCCACTACGGAGGGACACATATACTACCCTACCAAATCGGGACGCGATCGATCACACCAATATCAAAGCATGCGTGGAATCCCCATCACCGCCGATACTAAAAGTGTAATAAATAACCATGGGTCTCACGCCCATAAAAACAATCAAAACAGTGGTATAACGTGCGGGGCTTGCCTCATTTATACTCTTACTCGGAGAAGGTGGTAAGCGGGTATAACGTCTTGGGCTTGCCTCATTTATACTCTTACCCGGAGAAGGTGGTATAACGTCTGGGCTTGCCTCATTTATACTCTTACCCTATCTCGACTGGCCACAAATAACACATAAAGCGGGTGGTGCACGTCTCTGGGATTTACCTCACTTATACTCTACCCACGGAGAAGGTGGTATAACGTCTTGGGGCTTGCCCCTCATTTATACTCTTACCCTAACTCAACCGGCCATCATACATAACATAAGCCCTATCGGCTTATCATACATAGCATAAGCACCACCAGCTTACCATACATAACATAAGCACTACCGACTTATCATACATAACATAAGCACTACCGGCTTATCATACATAACATAAGCACTACCGGCTTATCATACATAACATAAGCACTACCGACTTATCATACATAATATAAGCAAGTTAAGAAATCCCCTAACTTCTTATTAGCTTGTTCATATACACTCTCATTTTTGTTTACTTAAGGCACTAACATGTCATTATAAAATCCGGGAATTTAACCCAACGTACTACGTGCCTCTACTCCTTTAAAATGATTCTCTTTCAAATAAAACTTCCAAGATACTAATAACCGTAGTATCAAGTCATATCTACTTTTCACGACAAGTCACAATACTTTTTAGAAATACATTTATAGGCTTCTAAATCAAGTGACTTCTTTCTTTAAAACTTTAAGCAATTTGTACCTTTAAAACAATTTGCCCTTCTTTATTTCAAATCATTTCTTTGCTTACATTACTGAAGAAAACCATTCTTTTAATCTTCCATAAAGTTGTTATAACCAACTTCCCATAAAGCCGTTATAACTCTTTATGTCTGAGACAAATTCATTCCTTTTATGACCAAGAAACTTATACTTTCAATTCAAATCACATAGCTTTCAAAATACTTCAAGTCTCTTATCTTTTAAGAAAACAAGTTCCTTAACTTTAGAAGGGCAAGAAATCAATACTTTCCAAATCAAGTATTCTATACTTTTAAATCAATTCATTTCTTCCTTTAAGAATCAAGTCTCATAACTTGAAAAATAAAGTCCCTTAACCTTTTAACAATTGAGGTCCATAGTCTTAAAACTTCATACGTAAATCCTTATAAATTAAGTAACATATACTTGGTGCGTTGTGAATAAGTTATACTTATTTATAACCATCTTAATCAAGTAGCCATGATCTAGAAAATGTAATACAATTTTGTCTTATCTTAGCTTCTATGCAGATGGAGAATTCTACTTGTTTTAACATAATTAATTGTCATTACATTTTCCTTTATTAACGCTGCAATGGCTTGTTCGATACTTATTCTTATTCGTGCCGTAAATTAGCCAAGTCAACTTGGCTCCAAAATACCTCCTAACGACTCTTACCAACATCCCCCATAAGACTTGGTAAGAACTTAGGATAACTTATACATAACCTTTACGTAGAGTAAATCAACATACATACCTCTTAACTTCTAAGAGTAGAAGGAATCATGAAATAGTACTACATGTATATTCCATACATAGAATCATGTCAAAAGAAGGAAGAGGTTCACATACCGCATGACGATTGTCGACAAGTAGCAAAATGCTCCAAAGTACATCAACCTTGAGCTACTCCATTCTTCAAGTAGGATACGCTATACCTAGTACTTCAACCTATCATGGTCACAATACGTCCATTAACCTCTTACTTCAAACGTAGAATATTCTAAGTGCTAAGTCGCCAAATTCTACGGAAAATCGGACAGCACTTCCTTTGTTTTTACTTACTTTGCCACCATTTTCAAGGCCGAATACAATAACCAAACAGCCCCAATTGGCTCACAATTTCTATAAGGTACTCCAATACAAATAAAAACTAAATGACCCAATTGGCTCACAATTTAGAAAGTAGTCCAAATTCGCCACCTGAGTTCAACCTTACCAATTCTTATCAAATTTCCATTTCAATCCAAATTGGTAGCATAACACGATATCAAGTCGTATTTGATTATAATAACCATAATCTTTAAGTAAGTAACATGCGACGATTTTTAGTAACGACTAAATTGTAATCCAACTTAACATGGCTTACATACATTTCGAATTTTCCAAGGCTACAATCAATCCATAGTCCTTATAAACTTCAACACATATACTACATACTAGCAACATGTAAAGCTAACAAAATAAATAATCTTGTAACACTTTCAAAGAACAAGATTATACCTCGACGATTCTTAATCCAAATTCCAATCCAAAGTCGCTCCTTAGTAGTTTAGAACCTCTCCAAGACACTTCAATCCGCTTTTGAGACCCTTAGAACAACACCAACAATTATCCTTCAAATCCCCAAACAAAACCTAGAAAGACCATTAGGTTTTCACTTTGCGACTAACCCAAAACTCTCTTTTCCGTGGATTTTTCTATTGAGATATGCTTACACTACCCTCAAGAACCTTGGTTTAAAGTGGGAATCAAAAGAACAAGGAACAAATTTTTCTCTTCTTTCCTCGGTGGAACCGAGAGCTCCCATGGAGTGGTCTTCAATTTTTGCAATTTTTCTAAGTGTAAAACTCTCCCTCTACTAGTAGTAATATATAAAGCACCTAGGAGGGTTATGATATAAACACATGGATGGCTTAGATGTAGTCTTACATTAAAAATCAAGACTTATTGACCCCTTGACTAGTCAACATTCTCATGCTACACATGTTTGCAAGACTAAGGTCCAATGACCCTCTTGCCCTTGCATTTTTCGACCAAGGCATCACATAAGGGGGGGTGACACGTGTCGCCCTCCCATTCGTTACAATAACACAATTTCCGACAATTCCATAATTTCCGATAAATTTTACAAGTCTCAAATCTTAACACTTGCGGGTTCTTACTTACGTTCTTACACCATGTCCTGTAAATACGGGGTGTAACATTCTTCCCCCCTTAGAAACATTCGTCCTCGAATGTTCTTTCGGAGTCAATCTTTATAATTAGCGACATAGTTTCCTTTCACAACCCCGACATACTAATAATGCCACACATGGCCCTAATACCTCGCACACGCACATCCGTCCATCATAAGCCCAAAAGAGATTACCTTTTCGTACTTCCAACTCCTTCTAACATACACACATAACTTCCATACCAATTTTTGGCCTCTTATCTTTGGAATCACTCTATAAAACAAAATAAGGCCATTTCCGGCTTTCACGACCTGGTTCGGTGGAACGTGTCCACGAACCCGTAAAACAACTAACTTGGGGCTCTTGCGCGCGTGACTCGCACGAGCTTTAACTACTACCAACTGATCCCACTCCATTCCAGGGCCATGGGGAGACCCAACAGTCCTCAACCACTCAACGTCGCACTTAACTCTTATTCTTGGTCTATAATAAATCTTATTGCGAGAAAGCCTTATATACCTAAGGTCTCGGTAATCAATATTCTTAGGCTCGCGATTTCCATGCTCCAAGCCTACCTTATCAATCCCCCAAGAACGGTACAAAACTTCTCATAAAACCATAACCATGTTGTCTCGATCACAACAAATCACATTTACTCTATACGGACCTCATCCGTACAATTCTCTTAAGCCTACTACAGCCTTAATCTATTAACATGACATTAGTTAGGTTCCTTAATATGGCTTCTGGGGTTCACTACCCTATCGCATGACCTCATCCTTTCCCAATTATCTCGAAATAAAACACAAAACCTTGGCGAAAATTCATTTACTATTCCATGCCTTCCCGGTATCTAGTGAGTCTTTACCAATTCCTGGTAATCTAAAATTATTCTAGGCAACACGTGTCTGACCCTCATACATAACTCCGTATAGATGTATGTCACAATACCAACTATACTATAATCATTACCAACACGGATACGCAATCCACATAGTCATTCTGGTCATCACGCTTTCTCGTAGCTGCAATCAACATAACTCGTTAGGGAGGACCGACCCTAACAACACAGCTCTATCGCACGATCTCAGAGTGAGAAGAATGGAAACCAATCCTAAATGTCCTGCAGCCTCTCGATTATAGATGTGGTGCACAACACACCGATAATCAAGACTCTACTAGACACGGTGCGTAGACACTTTCCGAGGACTAAGCGCTCGATACCACTTTTGTCACGACCACCCTCGATCGCGATCGTGCCCTACACGGGCACCCTTACAGTAAACATCGAGAGAAAATCAGCGGAACATACATGAAACTTATAAAATAAAACAACAATAATAAAACAACAGTTAGCCGACAGGCTACCTTCCCGAACGTCATACATAAACGGCGGTTGCCTTCCTTTCCTTTACAACCGACCCACAAAATATGACTACAGACCTCTAAGAGTGTTAACATAACCATCGTATGACAAGGCCCCGCTGCACTTCAATATACATAGCCATGACAACTCCGAACATTGGAGCCATCTCAAAATCTCAACCGGATCCTAAGCTCGCGGATCCATAATCGTACCTAAACTGCGGACATAACGCAGCTTCGGCGGCCGCATAACAAAAATGCGAATATGGAGCAGAAATAACGCATGAAACAGATCATAATCGCATAAAAGAATGACAAGGACAAGTATAAAAATACATACGAGATCTCGCCGTGTCATTACCACTTATGAACTTAATTTCACATCAATATCTTTTCCATTCCATTAAGAGTTATAGCCATATCTTACGTACTTACTTAGGAGAAGTCATTAATTTCATTTCTGTCTAACTTACTTATCTTTCATAACATAGTCCGCCCACTACGGAGGACACATATACTACCCGCCCAAACCGACGCGATCACACCAATATCAAAGCATGCCCGTGGAATCCCCATCACCGCGATACTAAAAGTGTAAAACATAACCACGGGTCTCACGCCCATAAAATCAATCAAAACAGTGGTATAACGTGCGGGGCTTGCCCTCATTTATACTCTTACCGGAG
Organism: Przewalskia tangutica; assembly: GCA_029844215.1. NCBI lineage: Eukaryota > Viridiplantae > Streptophyta > Magnoliopsida > Solanales > Solanaceae > Przewalskia > Przewalskia tangutica. The sequence goes on along the minus strand of CM056730.1, from coordinate 20,757,903 downwards.
AAGGTGGTAAGCAGGGTATAACGTCTTGGGCTTGCCTCATTTATACTCTTACCCCGAGAAGGTGGTATAACGTCTGGGCTTGCCTCATTTATACTCTTACCCTATCTCGACCGGCCACAAATAACACATAAAGTGTGGTACAGTCTGGGATTTACCTCACTTATACTCTTACCCCGGAGAAGGTGGTATAACGTCTTGGGCTTGCCTCATTTATACTCTTACCCTAACTCAACCGGCCATCATACATAACATAAGCCCTATCGACTTATCATACATAAAGATAAGCACCACCAGCTTACCATACATAACATAAGCACTACCGACTTATCATACATAACATAAGCACTACCGGCTTATCATACATAACATAAGCACTACCGACTTATCATACATAACATAAGCACTACCGACTTATCATACATAATATAAGCAAGTTAAGAAATCCCCTAACTTCTTATTAGCTTGTTCATATACACTCTCATTTTTGTTTACTTAAGGCACTAACATGTCATTATAAAATCCGGGAATTTAACCCAACGTACTACGTGCCTCTACTCCTTTAAAATGATTCTCTTTCAAATAAAACTTCCAAGATACTAATAACCGTAGTATCAAGTCATATCTACTTTTCACGACAAGTCACAATACTTTTTAGAAATACATTTATAGGCTTCTAAATCAAGTGACTTCTTTCTTTAAAACTTTAAGCAATTTGTACCTTTAAAACAATTTGCCCTTCTTTATTTCAAATCATTTCTTTGCTTACATTACTGAAGAAAACCATTCTTTTAATCTTCCATAAAGTTGTTATAACCAACTTCCCATAAAGCCGTTATAACTCTTTATGTCTGAGACAAATTCATTCCTTTTATGACCAAGAAACTTATACTTTCAATTCAAATCACATAGCTTTCAAAATACTTCAAGTCTCTTATCTTTTAAGAAAACAAGTTCCTTAACTTTAGAAGGGCAAGAAATCAATACTTTCCAAATCAAGTATTCTATACTTTTAAATCAATTCATTTCTTCCTTTAAGAATCAAGTCTCATAACTTGAAAAATAAAGTCCCTTAACCTTTTAACAATTGAGGTCCATAGTCTTAAAACTTCATACGTAAATCCTTATAAATTAAGTAACATATACTTGGTGCGTTGTGAATAAGTTATACTTATTTATAACCATCTTAATCAAGTAGCCATGATCTAGAAAATGTAATACAATTTTGTCTTATCTTAGCTTCTATGATGGAGAATTCTACTTGTTTTAACATAATTAATTGTCATTACATTTTCCTTTATTAACGCTGCAATGGCTTGTTCGATACTTATTCTTATTCGTGCCGTAAATTAGCCAAGTCAACTTGGCTCCAAAATACCTCCTAACGACTCTTACCAACATCCCCCATAAGACTTGGTAAGAACTTAGGATAACTTATACATAACCTTTACGTAGAGTAAATCAACATACATACCTCTTAACTTCTAAGAGTAGAAGGAATCATGAAATAGTACTACATGTATATTCCATACATAGAATCATGTCAAAAGAAGAGGTTCACATACCGCGACGATTGTCGACAAGTAGCAAAATGCTCCAAAGTACATCAACCTTGAGCTACTCCATTCTTCAAGTAGGATACGCTATACCTAGTACTTCAACCTATCATGGTCACAATACGTCCATTAACCTCTTACTTCAAACGTAGAATATTCTAAGTGCTAAGTCGCCAAATTCTACGGAAAATCGGACAGCACTTCCTTTGTTTTTACTTACTTTGCCACCATTTTCAAGGCCGAATACAATAACCAAACAGCCCCAATTGGCTCACAATTTCTATAAGGTACTCCAATACAAATAAAAACTAAACAGCCCCAATTGGCTCACAATTTAGAAAGTAGTCCAAATTCGGCCACCTTGAGTTCAACCTTACCAATTCTTATCAAATTTCCATTTCAATCCAAATTGGTAGCATAACACGATATCAAGTCGTATTTGATTATAATAACCATAATCTTTAAGTAAGTAACATGCGACGATTTTTAGTAACGACTAAATTGTAATCCAACTTAACATGGCTTACATACATTTCGAATTTTCCAAGGCTACAATCAATCCATAATCCTTATAAACTTCAACACATATACTACATACTAGCAACATGTAAAGCTAACAACAAAATAAATAATCTTGTAACACTTTCAAAGAACAAGATTATACCTCGACGATTCTTAATCCAAATTCCAATCCAAAGTCGCTCCTTAGTAGTTTAGAACCTCTCCAAGACACTTCAATCCGCTTGTTGAGACCCTTAGAACAACACCAACAATTATCCTTCAAATCCCCAAACAAAACCTAGAAAGACCATTAGGTTTTCACTTTGCGACTAACCCGAAAACTCTCTTTTTCCAGGATTTTTCTATTGAGATATGCTTACACTACCCTCAAGAACCTTGGTTTAAAGTGGGGAATCAAAAGAACAAGGAACAAATTTTTCTCTTTTCCTTAGTGGAACCCGAGAGCTCCCATGGAGTGGTCTTAAATTTTGCAATTTTTCTAAGTGTAAAACTCTCCCTCTACTAGTAGTAATATATAAAGCACCTAGGAGGGTTATGATATAAACACATGGATGGCTTAGATGTAGTCTTACATTAAAAATCAAGACTTATTGACCCCTTGACTAGTCAACATTCTCATGCTTGCAAGACTAAGGTCCAATGACCCTCTTGCCCTTGCATTTTTCGACCAAGGCATCACATAAGGGGGGGTGACACGTGTCGCCCTCCCATTCGTTACAATAACACAATTTCCGACAATTCCATAATTTCCGATAAATTTTACAAGTCTCAAATCTTAACACTTGCGGGTTCTTACTTACGTTCTTACACCATGTCCTGTAAATACGGGGTGTAACATATCCGCTGGCACTCTGGTGAAGTGCGTCGATGGAATTAGGCGGGCATTGACGAAATATAACCAACCCTTGGTTGTTTTGTTGAACTGACATCTGCTCAGTCCTCTTGATCCATTTCGTGCAATGTCATACTCAGCCCTAGGGTAGCATAATATGCTTGCGACGATGTCCCAATCGATGTTGTTGGAATCTCTAGACCAAGTTCTGAAATAGGTTCGATCATCGCCTCTTTCTTCAACATCGGTTGTTCTTAATAGCTCATTCACCACCTCAGCCGTCACAGGCACATACTGTCCTCTCACAAAACATCTACCATTTACCCGTTTCGGAAAGTTAGCATAGAATTCTTTTACCATTACAGTGTTTTGTGATACTATTCTTTCCGGATTAACAAATCTCTTCCACCCAATGACCTCTATCATTGCCCGAATAGGCTCATAGACATCGCCGTCCTCAAATGACTCCCTTTGGTACTCTATTCCTCGCTCAGGTATCAAGGGTCTAGTACTAAGTTTGTAATATATGTCTTCTGTTTTTTTACTGACAAACCTAGTAGTGTCATATTGTGGAACGGAGGCGGATGTGGAAGCTCTCTTTTTTCTGGCCGACATTTTGGCAAATTCTTCAGCAGCGTTTCCTCTGTTTCAGTGAGATTACCCAGCAACTTTCAATCACACTAATCAATACACAGCGTAAGCAACAAAATACAACACCATTCAACCCCCTAAACCTCACTCAAATCACAGGTAAAACACCCCCACAATATCCACCCATAGAGCACATCCCCAAACTTATGAATTATCTCCCCCAATTGCTCTGAAAATTTCAAGAAAAGTGATGAAAGTTACCTTGAATGGTGTTTTTCAAAATTTTCTTGTTCCTAGTGATGGATTGAGGAAATGGAATGGGAGTTGTTGTTTGAAATGGTTAAGGGTGCAAGGAATTGAAGTACTTTGGTTGTGATTGAGTTTAGTTTGTGGAAGATTTTGAGTAATGGAGGCTGATTTCGTGGGTTTTGGAGAGAGGAAGGGTTTTGGTTTTTTTTTTATTTGGAGAGGGGAAATCGAATTAGGGCTCTTTTAATTTCAGTTTTTCCGTCGCGGCGCCACGGCCCTTGGATCGGCGCCGTGGCGCCCAAACATTTGCGACCCTCTGAACTTCCGGCGTCGTGGCGCTCTGATTTAGCCGCTGGCCCAACTTCTGCGCTTCAGATTCTTCGCGCATGGCTCTTCATTGGCGCCGTGGTGCCGAGCCGATTTTTCTCCTCTCTCACGTTTTTCGTCCTCCACTTTTTATCCCTGTACCTGTCATCACAACATGTAAACAATACCTTATGTGAGACTGTTCTAACTAAAACTAAAATGCATAAAAAAAAATTAAAAAAAACCTTGGGTTGCCTCCCAAGTAGCGATGTCTTAACGTCTTTTAGCCGGACGCAGGTTCCTTATCAAGAGGCATGGGGTAACTTAACCCCACAGCCTACCCATTTCATAATCATTTTTCTCTTTCGCCTTCTGTTTTTCTTTTTCTCTTTTTTCTCAAGAGAAGGTTTAACTTTGCTCACTTGTACTGGCGGATTGATTTCCTTTGCTTTGGCCTGTGCTGGCTCAACTGATGTGTTAACGGTGCTGACTGCAAAACACTTTCTTGTGACTGGGGGTTCAACGTTGTGTTTAAACACCTTGAACACCATCTCTTCATCCTCAATTCTGAGTGTCAACTCGCCCTTTTCCACATCAATCAAGGCTCTCCCAGTTGGCAAGAATGGTCTTCCTAAGATGATAGGAATTTCATCATCTTCCTCCATATCAAGGATGAGGAAGTCCGCAGGAAAGAAGAATTTTCCCACCTTAACCAATACGTCTTCAATTATTCCCCTGAGATGCACCACTGTCCTATCCACCAACTGCAAGTTCACAGTGGTTGGTTTGGCTTCACCCAAACCCAACCTTTTGAAAACGGACAAGGGCATGAGATTTATGTTGGCCCCCAAATCACACAGGGCCCTGTTACATGTCACCCTACCAATTGTGCAAGGCAATGTGAAGCTCCATGGATCCTTAAGCTTGGGGGCAGTTTCTTCTGCAAGATGACACTGCATTCCTCTGTCAATGTCATTGTCTCATACTCAACTAGCTTCTTCTTCTTCCCAAGAATTTCCTTCATAAATTTGAAATAAGTAGGCATTTGCTCCAACGCCTCAATGAAAGAAATGTTAATGTGCAGCTTTCTAAATACCTCCAAGAACTTGGAGAATTGCTTATCAACTGCTTTCCTTTGCAACCTCTGAGGGTAAGGAATCTTCTCCGTGTATTCCCTCACTGTAACTGTTGGAGCCTTCTCTAAAATAAGGCGGTCCTAAGTAACCCCCTCCTTCTCTGCATCTACTCTCTGCTCAAATCTTTGTTCTACCACGGGATGAGGTGTAGGCTGTTCTAGCTGCTTCCCACTTCTCAGCTGCACCGCCTGACACTGTTCTCTGGGATTCATCTCTGTATTACTACGAAGAGTGCCCTGTGGCATGTTATTTGTCATCTTTGCTAGTTGTCCCACCTGCGTCTCTAAGTTCCTGATAGAGGATCTTGTCTCTGCCATGAACTGGGTTTGTGAATTCGTAAGTGTCAACAAGGCTACTCGCAATTCGTCTGGCTTTTCTTGTGGAGCAGGTGTACTGAACTGTTGGGAAGGTGAGGCCTGGTTAAATGGTTGTTGATTCTGGTATTGGCCTCGAAACTGGTTTTGTTGCCCTTGATCACCCCTCCATGAAAAGTTAGCGTGATTCCTTCACCCTGGATTGTAAGTATTTGAATAGGGGTTGTTCTTGGGCCTTTGGTAATTCCCTACTGCATGACATTCTGCTTGCTCAATAGGGATGTTGTTGGGGTCTGCTGATGGGCACCTATAAAAGGTATGAGGACCCCCACACATCTCACAACTCAATGACATCTGAACTGCATTCACTGACACTGTGTTCTGCTGCAGTTGCTTGGTCAAGAGAGCAACCTGTGCATTTAATGCTGTAATGGAATCGATCTCATGAACTCCTATCGCTCTCCTTCCACTTACCCCTCTATCATCTGTCACATGGTTATTGGTGGTCATGTCTTCTAGCAAATCAAGGGCCTCATGTGCTGTCTTCTTCATGAAGGTTCCTCCTGCAGCTGCGTCAATGATGGTTCTTGTGGTCCCACTTAGCCCATTGTAGAAAATATGGACCAAATTCCACAGCTCAATGCTATGATGGGGACACTTTCTTTGTGAATCTTTAAATCTCTCCTAAGCTTCATAGAGTGACTCTTCATCAGCCTGGTAAAAATTGTTCAGCTCTCCTCTCAGCTTAACGGCTTTGGACGGTGGAAAGAACTTTGCCAAGAACTTCTGTGCCAACTCCTGCCATGTGAATATAGAATCTGTAGGCAGGGAATTCAACCAAACTTTTGCTCTATCCCTGAGTGAGAAGGGAAAGAGCCTCAATCGGATGGCGGCGTCAGTAACACCATTATACTTGAAAGTTGCACACAGCTCCAAGAAATTTGATATGTGCATATGAGGGTCTTCAGATGGAAACCCTCCAAATTGAACTGTATTCTGCACCATACTCAGGATCGCAGGCTTGATTTCGAAATTATTTGCTCCTATTGCTGGGAGCCTGATGCAAGTATGTGCGCCATTCACCCTTGGCAGCATATAATCTCCCAAGCTTCTCTCAGCTTGGACCTGGACCCTTTCTTCCACATCCATTGGTAACCTCTGGGGCATCCTCTAGTTAGGTTGATGATCACCTAACCCTTCGTTCATCTTATTGTTATTCTGCAAGCCTCCCATTGCTATTAAGGCCAAGATTCGTTTGTTTCTCCGGTTCTGCTTGCAAGTCTTTTCAATCTCCGGGTTGAAGGGAACGAGTGTATCTGCTCCTATTCTCCTTCGCATAAACTAGATGCCTGCAACAGATCAAAATCAACAAACAGATCACGGCGCACGGTTTCACCAATACAAAAAAACCAAATTAGAAATTAAGAATAGATAGAATGATATTGAACTACGCCAATCCCCGACAACGACGCCAAAAAATTGATGTGCGATTTATGCACACACTAAACGCAAGTGCACGTGTCGTGACAAGTAATATAGTCTAGAAGACCGAGTTATCGTTCTCAGGGATTAGTGTCCAATTACCAACCTCTATTCTATAGTATCTATTTGGTAACCGATAATTTGATGATTTGTTTATAGCTATGATTATAGATGCTAACTAAATTACTTTACTTTACTTCAGATATGGTGAAAATAGGGCTTCCAAATCTCCTCAACTATCCGCTCGCTTTGCTTGTTAATGCAAATAATTAAGGTTCTTCTTCTATTTTGAGATAGCAGGTTAACTAAGCCGTTTTATACTCCTGTTAAGGTAATATAAACACTCAACCCCAATGTAGAACTCTTCTATCTTTCGATGACAAGATTGACTACAAAGGAGGATTAAGAGCAATAACCTATTAAGATACACAAGTATCGGGGTACTTTCGTCCACGATTTAAACCTATGTTTATTCAACTATAGCATATTCACAATCTCCCCTTTCGGATTTCGATTAGAAATCATATAAGTTATGATAATTAGTGATCAATTAATTACCAAGCAATCAAAACAATTATTGAATAAATCTCAACAATAATAAGAAGAAATCAAAACATGCATTAATTCATAAGAACGAGGTTCAAGCGATTCGACATGGAAAGCCCTAAATTAAGTTAGTTCCTAGCCATAGACATGCCAAGAACTAAACTAATATCCAACATATACAAAAACGAAATAAATAAAGAACAAGAAATTTCTCAAAAATAAGTCTCTAATCTTGATCTCCAAGTTGTGATGAATTGTAAGGTGTGGAACTCCCTCAAATCTGACCTAAAAGGTCTTTTTATAGCCTCAAAAACGTGCAAAACCTTTTCCTTCTTGCCTTGGCCCAATCCTATTCGGATTTGTCAATTTTCCCGCGTCGGCGCCAACTTCTGCGGTTCTCTGCTTCTTGGGCGCCGTGGCTCTGCTACTGCTGATGGTCTGGCGTCGCGGCGCCGCCCTGTTTCTCGCCCGGGTTGCCAACTTTTCAGCTTTTTGAGCTCTGGAACCTCTGTTTCTGCCCTCTTTTCATTCCTTCTCGCCAACGTGCCACTTTAAACCATTGTGACTCAAAAGAAAGAAAATTTATCCTAACACGACACATATTTGTACAAAAATGTGCAAAAGACTAACTAAAAATGACTCAAAAGGTGTATATAAAATACACCGATCAGTTGTCATAACTTGTAGCAGGTGAGACATGTTGTCACCCAATTTTGACCCTCTATTCTAATTAATAGTCAATAAATTAAACTAATTTTTAACACTTCAAATAATTTTAATAATAATAATGCGCGCATATATAAACACATACATACATAAACGAGCAATTTAATATGGCGCCACATTTTATATAGAGCATTAAACACTCCTTAAATATCATAATACTCAAAAAAAAATTATTTAAACCCAAACTTAATACCTAAAACATTAAAATACTCCGTAAAACTCTTAATGAAACCATTAGCCCAAATACTCTAAAACATCCCAAACTGTGGCCCAATTCCATTTCTCGTCTATTCTCCAGCAAATGCCCAGTCCTTTATTTCTCCCCTGGCCCAAAAATCCTTTTATTTCCCCTTCTTCCCAAACTTTACCCTTAAAAACTTAAAAGACCCAAAATCAGAACAAACCTAACCTCACCCTAAAGTCGCCGTACTCACACCCATAGACACCCATACAACTTGTCGTAATAAAACCTTACCAAAAATCATCTTTACCATAACTGATTTACCGCAAATCTTACACCCAAAATCATGCAAAAAAGAGCCACAAACAATACACAAATCGTACCTCAAAACTTGCCTTAACAAATCATATAAAATCGCACCAAATCAGTTAAAAAAATAATATCTGAAAATTTACCAAAAAACATTTGCCCAAATCAGTACCAAATATTATCCAAAATCAGTCTTAAAAACTTACCCTAAAATGAAACCCAAGTTGGAACTATAAATGAAGAGCTATATACATGCAATATGGCATCAATTTCGATAGAAAAAAACACCAGACCCTTCAACCTCTGTAGGCATCGAAGAAACAATAGTCTAACAGCAATAGTTGCAATCCTCAAGCCCCTTGTCTCAATACCAATTAAGCACCAGCAACCATTTTCCAAGAAAAAACTTTGCCTTTTTCATCCGCATAGCAATACACTCCGAGAGGATCGACGACTTGATATGCTGTCTCGGTTCGCTGTCCGGAGAAGGTAAACTCATTGCCTTTCATTTTTCTGTTCGATTTATACTCCGTGATATGTTTGATAATGATGTGCTTGTAAATGTGTTTTAGTTTAATGTCTGTTATTTATGTATCGAGCTAATTTGAAGCATGTTTGGTGAGCATTATTTGGTGTCTGTACCGGTATCCTGTGCCTACCTTTGCCTATATATTATTTTGGTTCGTAATTGTGTTTCAGGAAACTATTAACCTAATATTATTGAGAATGCTCTGGTTTGGAAGATTTGGGCAGTGACCTCTGTGCATCAATCTTGGTTATTTGTGTTGAACTTAGGACATCTATGGTGACTATCTTTTATGTGTTCCATTTGTCTTCTAACATTGTCGAGTTAATGACATACTTACTGTCGCATACCTAGTTATTATTATGATAATAGGCAAAGTCCCCCCCCACCCCCCCAAAAAAATCAAGCTATCGCAGCGAGATCTCATGGTGAATTGACCTCTGCTCTCAGCTTTTGATATGCCCAGTTATTTCATGTCTACATATTTGTCGAAGTGTCTTCGTGTTTGGTCCATAGCATTAAATCACGTCCATTAACGACTTATGAAGTCTTGAGACTATTGTCGGCACTCTGTCTGCATATTTTGTTATATAGCATCATTTAGACCTCTTTCTCCTTTTCAGATTTTGCTACACTTAAGAAATGATATACTGCAAGACCTCATCAATGTCGTATATCTTTGTACATCTCGTAATATATCATATATATTGACCCCTCTATATGGTTGTTTGGTTCGTTGGTAGTTGGCGTATTTTCTTTGGAATCTACCGAATCTGGAATAACATAACTTTAAGAACATGTAAGATACATAAATAAAGTAGTTTATGAATTTGCATATTCAAGTTGTTGTTTGCTATGTATATCGCGAATATCCTTGATATATCATCCTCACTTACAGGTGAGAAGGGCTAGTATTAATGATAGATTTGAAATCAGAGGCCGTGTAGTATTCCCTTTGTTAAAATATACGTATTTGGGACCAGTTTCATGCCCTGCACATTGTTTGCTTCTCGGGCCTAATATGTGATTGAATAATTTTAAAATGTTATTTGTTGGGGCCTCCTTTCTTCTCTTTAGTTAAATAAGAGTCGGATCATCTATGTGTTTAAGTTTACACGAGCAGTTGTTTGCCTGCATTATTAGTATTGATTTGGATATGTACTAATCTTTGTCTTTTCTTATATTTTACATGAAATGCATCGGAGCAAATGAAGAGTCTCGTGGCGAGACTCATCACGACAAAACGAAGACCCGCATTTATGTGCATCATCCTAGTCTGCATCAGAAATTCCAAAACTACAGGCGGATGACACCGTCATGCCTTCGAGTCCTCTTTTTGATTCCCTACCCAGCCCCATTCATTTATTGTAATTATTTGTCTAACGCTACTCTGATTAGTAGAACACTTAGAATAGTTAAACCTTGAATCAATATATTAGCAAGTAGTTTGATATTGGAAACTTGCTCCCTCCTAAGTTAATTATTGTAGTTTGTCATACATTGCTTAAAATCATACTAAACCACTTAATAATCTTATTCGCATAATTATTTAGGTAGCTAAGATATTATTTGTTACTAAATCCTAACATGAGAAACCCATTTTCTATAAATCCTTATTAGCACCCATATAGGAAAAAATTACTTAAATCATAGGTTTGTTAGCCTTTGCATAATAGACATTCTTCTGCATCTTATCTACAAGTATATATATTTTGTCATAATAGCTTTTGCATTATTACTCCTATATCATATATAACATATATACATTACTTAATATGTTATTAAGTATCTTATGAATGCATGTTCTCAACCAAAACTAACTTTATATATTTTCTTACATTTTATGTTGGTCAAAAATACATTTTATACTTACAAATATCTTTTGCTTAAGTACTTTCAAAACATGAATTTTTAGCAATAATAATTAACCTAGGTTTGACCGGACAACCGCAAGTTAGCGGATTCTAAAGGATGCCTAACCCATTCCCTTTAGGATAATAAAGAACCCTTGCCAGAATCTCACATAATTTAGCAGACCATTAAATGAAGTTAGTGTTGACTTGACTTAGTTAACATTTAGGTGGCGACTCCGCGAACCCTTTTAGCACCCTTTAGTCACGTTAAGCACCATTTTTAGCATTTAATTTTATTTCTAACAAGTGGCAGGATTCGTTGAATAATGTTGCGGTCAAAAAAATGGTGTGACAGCATGGAGACTCCGCTGGGGATAATCAGGTTCTTAACCATAGCAAACCTAGGTTTATTATTTGGCTTTATTTGCTTGCATTTAATTTTGTGCTTTAAATTGTTTTGCTTGTAATTGCTTTAAATGCTATTTTCTTTACTGTTTTCCTTAAACTGGCATTCCGCTCATATTTCCTCCCTTACGAAAAATTTACACTATCACACACTACACGCGAGATGTGCTTCGCGCACCAGCAAATTTCTTTCAAATACCCAAATTTAAGAGAGTTGACATCTTGCGTGGAGAATCTGGACCATCCGGTCACAGAGCCTTCGCCGAGCACCGCTCGAAACTCAAGGCCCAAAGAAGCCAAATCATAACAAACTTAAGATAGAGCTATACCACATTTTTTATATTAAGTCATGCATGCATACAACTTAGGTGGGTCGGTCCCTGGTATCGACACCACAATTAGGAAAACACCAAAACTGGTCAACGAGTTTCATGACCCAAATGACCAAAATCAGCATATTATGTGTTGCACAATTATGATAAATGGATCCAAGCCAAAAATGACATGCCAAGTTGGGAAACACAATTTCATTTTTTTCACATTTGTATTATGACTTATGTAATATGACTATAAGCACAATTTAGTTTTAGGCTTATTATTTCAATAAACTTTAGCTTTATTTTCCAACCAAAGCATCTCATTCCACTGGCTTAAACTTATTTATCATAATTTTTCATATGTCGCGTTTAGGCCTACCTCTGACGTAAAGAGGCCCCAATACATGTTTAGGACTCGCTTTTGTGCAATGTATATGTTTGATATGTGTTGTATACACTTTTGCAATAATAACATGCCTAACACTAACATGGTTTGCTGCATTTTAAATGATTTATCATTTTCCCCAAGGTCGATTTGTATTTGACTAAGCAATGGCAGAGCATCAGCACTTCACAAGGTCAAAGGCAAGGAACGAAGACATGACTGATTCAGAGGCATCTGAGCAGAATGGTTTGGGACCCATCCTTGTTCCCATAGACAAAGCAGAGGCCTCAGAAAAGAGAAGCACTACAGATCAAGCTGAATACCTTGCCCAACTGCCGCAATAAATGGAAACTGTGCAAGCCGAAATTGAGAGGCTCCGGAATCTCCCCAACCCGTCCATGAGCCTAAATACTCCACTCCAGCCTATCCATCTAAACATTAAAAATCCTACACCTTACCCACCTACTTCATATCCCAAATATCACACACAGCCAATATACAATGTATCTCAAACACCCATTTATTCCTCATACTCACAAAGCCAAAGGACTGCCATACCCAAAGCAAACGCAAGCCATAAGAAAAAGCCATCCAAAACATATACTCATTTAGTCGAATATTTACCCCAGTTATACGAAAGGTTGAGAACCGCAGGGATGCTCCAGCCAATCCCAGGGAAAATTTCTAGCCCCTTCCCAAAATGGTATGATGAGACTAAGCGGTGCGCATACCACTCCGACATCCTTGGGCATGACATCGGAAACTGTTATGCACTCAAGGATAAGATCGAAACATTGATTAGAGAGGGGATCATCCAGCTAAAAGAAGATTCCCCCCATGTGCACAATAACCCCTTACATTATCAACGCACATACTCATCGCAACCAAAAGCCCATCCACTAAATGCACCCAGACCTCGTCTGAATCCCAAGAAAAAGCCAGCCAAAACATACACCCCTCTAGTTGAGCCTCTACCACAATTGTACGAAAGGTTGAGAGTTTCCGGGATGCTTCAACCAATTCCAGGGAAGATTCTCAAACCCCTCCCAAGATGGTATGATAAAACCAAGCACTGTGCATATCACTCCGGTATTTCTGGGCATGACACCGGGAACTGCCATTTCCCTCAGGGATAAGATTGAGGCACTGATCAGAGAAGGAGTCATCCGACCGAAAGAGGCTCCTCCCAGTATAAGCAACAACCCTTTGCCAAATCCTGACCATGTACAGCAAAGCATGATTACTGTCAATAGAGAAGGTAGTCTGGAAGGGACTGTTAGACTAGTTGAGAGAAATGAAAGGGCTGAATCATCGACCTATCTTCAAAGAAAGAAAGATGCTCCCTTGCCAAAGTCTGCTCCACCCGAATCAGTCATTTATCCAAGCATGCACCACGCATGAGTCAAAAGATACAGCAAAGCACAATCCCGCCAAAGAACCAGCCAGCTAGGATGCATATCATGAATAGAGCTTGAAAATTGGACTTGCACCTCTGTCCTGGTCCTCCGAGAATCTCGATAAAAATGATATTAGTTTAATAGCATAATTTAAGTCTAGACTCATATTTAAGTTTTAATGATGTTTGCTTCCATTTTTCTTGTAATTAAAACTACGTTTGACCTGATTCCCTTGGCGGGATACGTAGGCGGCCATATCGGCTCCGGTCCCACTTTTAGAAAAAAATCACAATCTTTTTTGCTAATTTGAACTAAGTTTGACCTGATTCCCTTGGCAGGGATACGTAGGCGGCCATATTGGCTTCGATCCCACCTTTAGAATTTTAATTTTACCCAGTCTTGCTTGTAACGAACTACGTTATGACCTGATTCTCTCATTGGGATACGTAGGCAGCTGTCACACCCCGAAATTCGGGCCCGTGACTGGTGCCTTACCCCGGGCACCCTAGTGATACAACATCAGAGAAAAACCAGCGGAAATAAAAACTTAGACATGCAACAATAGATATAATAATAAACAAAGCCAACCAAAACAGCTTGCCTTCAAGATATACATAAACTCCGAGCAGTTTAATCCTTTTACAACCCCGCCACAACAAGATTCTGCACTTAAGATTTACAACGACTATGACGGACAGGGCCCCGCCATACCACGAATGTACAAGAACCTACAACTCGTGGAAACACATACCAAAAGATAAGCCTCCGAGAAACGGAGCTTCCTAATACGCTGAATCGTGATCCTATGAGCGAGGATCCACGATCGATGTACCTCTACTCGCAGATGAACGCACTTCGGGCGAGGTCGATAACAGTACCAAGTATGTGAAATCAGAATATCGCAGCTTAAATCATAACCTATATAAAGCGGAGACATGTATGATAACCAAAATACATTACGCAACATAAAAGTTAGCCAAGTCGTGACTCACGCCTCAAAGTCACCACTCAAATCTAACTATGGGTCTCACGCCCACCACATCCATCATGTTCGCATCATGGCCACATGCCCCGGAATCAGATCGGTGTAGACATGTCCATGATGCAACAATAATAAGGCCGCGTGGCCACATGCCCCGGAATCAGACGGCAGGTATGCCCATGTAACCTCAATAACAATATATCTTGGTCAACCCCGCCGCACGGCCACGTGCCGGAATCAGACGGTAGACACGCCCATGTTGCAATAACCATATATCGTAATCAACCCGCCACACGGGCCGCGTGCCTAATATCAGACGGTGATACGCCCACGTGACATCAACAACAAGACAAGAATCAAAATGGAAACATACCCGCGAATTCTCCATCACCGCCAAAGACGCCCAAGTAAGTTCTCGACAAGTCAACCTACTTATCGAGACGCCAGAATACGTAAATACCACACTTGCACAACAAAGGCTATCATCACAAGATAGGCAAGTTTCACAACCACAAGCATAGGCAAGTTTCACAACAACAAGCATAGGCAAGTTTCACACAACTCAAAGTACTTTCATTTTATGCCAAAGTCCGGGTTTTTAACCCCAAAGTACTACATACGTTAAGTTCTTTTAAAAGAGATCCATTACTTTTATAAAAGTCACCCGATACTCGTAGTATTAGAATGACCAACCCACATTCCTTTTCAAAATCAAGTAACAACATTCTTTTCCTAAGTTCCAGTTTGCCTAGTTTCAATTACTCAAGCTTCTCATTTTCAAATGGTTTCATAGTTCCCAAACTTAATCACTTATTCCTTTTTAGAACAATTGAGTAATATATGTCTCACGTGAGAGTAGGTTATTCTTGTTTACAACATTCTTATTACAGCAGCCATGATCTAGAAAATGTAATATCATTTTGTCTCATCTTAGTTTCTATGCAGATGGAGGTTTCTACTGGTTTTAATACGATACATCATTATTCAATACATTTTCCTTTATTAACGCTGCAGTGGTCTGTCGATACACATTCGATTTCCAAATCAAGAAACATTATCCCTTTAAATAAACCAAGTACTCATTACTCACGAATGAGGTTTCACACAAACATTCACATTAAAACAAATAAGTTAAGTCTCTTATCTTATAAGATCAAGTCTCTTAACTTCTAACATCAGTAAACCATTTTCTTTACCTCTCTTAAGACATTATACCTAACTCCCATAAAGCTAGTATAACTCTTTTTTAAAACCTTTAAAACCAAGTGTTACTCTCCCTTCAAAACGATTTATAAATCTTTTGAAATACAGCAAGTTCTTTATTATAACTAGCCAGTTATAATTCGCATCAGTTACCTTTTAAAACCACAAAGTATTTTCTTACCTACATAAAGTCGTTATAACCAACTTCCCATAAAGCCGTTATAACACTTTATGTTTTAAGAACAATCAAACACGATTAACACATGCACGCCTACCGTACTACATAGTTCACACATATCATGCTAGAAGAGATAGGAGAGGTTCACATACCTCGCGACGATTTATCGACAATAAGCAAAATGCTCCAAGTACTACAACCTTGCTAGCCCTTTCCACTCCTCGAGTAGAATACGCTACTCTTAGTACTTTCACCTATAAAGGTCACAAACGTCTATTAACCCCAAAACACAAGTTTCTATCTTTCTACGTAAAATTGGCAAAGACCTCCCCGCAACAGCAGTAAATCTCCTCTTTTATCGAGGCCGCTACCAAGCCAACCAGTGGTTTATACGCCTAACCTGACGTGTACAATTCTACTCGAATACTACACAAGTCATCGCAATACACCCCTATGTAAATACAAATTCGATTCTTTATTCTTGTGCTTAAGTCAAAAGACATTGCCACAATACTACGTTGATTCTATATATAGTATACTTCAACTATATATTCTAACATGTAATTTCCAATTACAATAGAAGGACGAGAGTGTTTACCTCGATAAGCCCAAAATTATCCAAGTATAAAGTCGATCCCGAGCAACGCTTAGCTCCTACTCCGAGCGCCCAAACAACCCTTAAGTTCTAACCAACTTCTACTTACAACTTCAACAACGGGTGAAGATTTCCTGTGGTTTCGTTTTGTGGCTAAAGGAAGTATAATCGTATTTTCTGGCTTTTGTATAAGTGTAACCTTGGGAATACTACAAGGTATTTGGGCCAAGGTATTTGGACATTATAACAATACTAGAGAGTATTTCTATACCACAACAAGGGTATTATACGAAAACAACTAGGCAGGGGGTACCCACCGCCAAAACACCACAAAGGGGGGGAGAGGTGGCCTCTCGGCCAAAGCTCCACAAAGGGGGGGAGGGCTTTTGGACGAATCACAAGCAAGAGGGAGAGGGAGGGTTTTCAAGACTTGGAAGTTTTTTGGAATGGATGAAGTCTTCACACTTAGGGGGGTATTTATAGCAAAACCAAAGGCCAACCAAGGGCCAAGATCCTTCCAAGTGTATAGCAAGTGTAAGAACAAGATTAAGCCAAGTGCACCCTAAACCCTACTCCACAAAACACTCCACAAAACAAGCCACAAAGCAAGGCACAAATCAAGGGGCCAATCGGCCAAGGCCAACCAACCTTGACCGCCCCCTCCAAACCGTCCAATGAGGGTGACAAGTGTCACCCTCCCGTTGGTCCAAAAATGTTTCGTCTCTCGGAAAAATCCGCAAAAATTAAAAATGTCATAGCCGGAATTTTCCCTACGAAAGCTGTGGAAACGTTTCGTCGGAAAACGACTCTACTCGGCACTTGTGCCCAATTTCGAATCCAATGCCTAACTTAAGGCTCAATTTAGACGACGTCCATACGCATATACTGAAATACGGTATAACATTCTTCCTTAGAAACATTCGTCCCGAATGTTCCTTCTAGGTCTCAAAACAAGCAAAGCGATAGTCTTCACCGCTATACTTACGAAAACGATCATGCCACACCGCCACAAAACACACGTTCTCTTCTCCTTTCTCGTAGTACTGCCTCGAACACTCGAACTCGTTCTAGTATCCGTATCACACTTCGCCAACGCTCGCTTTCCAACCCTTGGAATCACCACCTTCCAAACTTGGTCATCTCACTAACCTCGATTTCCCTAAGGCCATTCCCGCCTTCACGAATCGATTCTGGTCGAACGTATCCACGAACTCATACGATGGTCATCTAAACTTGGGCCTAGCACCGTGACCGCCACCGGCGACCACCCAGAGCTGACCTTCCTCGAACGACGCGGTTGGCCCGCAACATGGCCCCAACCCACCCATCGTAGCGCCAACTCCCGCCTCGACACGGAACACACGCTAAGCTACCACTTCCATCTCACACTAACCAGATTTTTAAATCACACTATAGCACAAAGCTATCCGAACATAACACTTAACACATCATTAACATCAATACATACAAGTATCTGTGGTTAAGGATATACCAAAACTAGCGGTTCAAGGACCGCTAAAATCGAACTTCCACCGCGACCTACAGTGGCCCGCAATCGCTTCTAGTAGTGCAGGCTATCCTACCAGCGCTACCCCAGTCGGACGGTCTTCGTCATATGGCCCCGTTGGCCGCAAGAATAACAAGCTCCTCGTACTACGACACTCCCGAAATGCGGTCTACCACATCGACCACACCGGTAGGGGTGATCGTGATCCGCCAACACCCCTACTCCCCGAACATTCAAACACAGGGAGCCCCGACCGCTTCCCGAATATCCTGAGGTCCCGGCGTCGCGGGCGACCACTCAGAATGGCGAGGTACATAACTAGTTCGCCGAGGCGGTCCGCCTCGAAAGTCGCCAAAATATCCACTGCCTTCGCCTTCTTCTCGCCGGCGGTCCACCTGCCGATCTTCGCGCCTCGCACTCCAAGTGCATGAGCACGAACGCGGCAATGTCCATGCGGTGAAGAGAAACACTCGCACAAGACTCGCCATATAATCATCTAGCGGTGACGTAGCGATGCACCCTATCTTCCATATTCGCAACTAGCGCAGTGGACATATCGAGCCAAAGAATCGAACTCGACATTGTATTCTCGACGGTCGCCTCTGTCTCAAGAATAAAAATCTGTTTACCCGCGCCCTCCTCATCCGTGAGGCAAGAAGTGCGTGAGAAAGCCCCAAAACTCATTCCATATGCGGAGTGCATGCTCTCCCCGGGAAAGCTCCCACAAATCAAACCAATCGACTGCGGTATCACGCAGCCGATGTGAACCTAAGGTCACGGACTCGGTCTCTGAAGCCTTGATCACCCGCATGATCCTTCAGAATCGACGGATGAACTCTCGCGGATCATCCTCGTGCCTCGACCGTAACTCGCGGCTACAACTCGTAAAATCTCGTAGCCTCAAACTATTCGCTTTCGTGCACCACAGCCGCTGAACTGAATCGCCAGATCCACTGCTCTCATATCCGCCACAACCTCGCCAATAATCGCCATCTCGCTGACCCATCTCCTTGCTCCGCATGGGGACCGAGGCTCAGTCTTCGATCGCTGCGCTTCTGACTCTCTCAGTATCTCACTAGCAGCCTCGGCCGCTTTGCCCACTGCCCGGTTGCGCTGAGGCATAATGGTAAAAACGAGACACGCTGGAGGGTCCAACTTACAACTCAAATTTCTAAGGCACGATCTTAGAATGAGAAGAATAGAAACCAATCCTACCTGTCCTATAGCCTCCTGATTCTAGATGTGGTGCACACCACACCGATAATCAAGACTCTACTAGACACTGCCTGCAGACACTTTCCGAGGACTAATCGCTCGATACCACTATGTCACACCCAAATTCGCCCGTGGATCGTGTCTTACCGGCACCCTAGTGATACAACATCGAGAAAAAACCGCGGAAATAAAAACTTAGACATGCAACAATAGATATAATAATAAAAAGCAACCAAAACAGCTTGCCTTGATATACATAAAACTCGAGCAGCTTTAATCCTTTTACAACCCCGCCCACAACAAGATTACTGCACTCTAAGATTTACAACGACTATGACGGACAGGGCCCCGCCATACCCCGAATGTACAAGAACCTACAACTCGTGGAAACACATACCAAAAGATAAGCCTCCGAGAAACGGAGCTTCCTAATACGCCGAATCGTGATCCTATGAGCGAGGATCCACGGCCGATGTACCTCTACTGCGGATGAACGCACTTCAAGGAGGTCGATAACAGTACCAAGTATGTGAAATCAGAATATCGCAGCTTAAATCATAATACTATATAAAGCGGAGACATGTATGATAACCAAAATACATTACGCAACATAAAAGATAAGTCGGGGACTCACGCCTCAAAGTCACCACTCACCTAACTATGGGTCTCACGCCCACCACATCCATCATGTTCGCATCATGGCCACATGCCCCGGAATCACGACGGTGTAGACATGTCCATGATGCAACAATAATAACAAGGCCGCATGGCCACGTGCCGGAATCGCGACGGCAGACATGCCCATGTAACCTCAATAACAATATATGGGTGGTCAACCCCGCCGCACGCCACATGCCCCGGAATCAGACGGTAGACACGCCCATGTTGCGGTAATAACCATATATCGGTAATCAACCCACGCGTGGCCGCGTGCCGAATCATCGTCGGTAGACATGTCCATGTGACATCAACAACAAGACAAGAATCAAAATGGAAACATACGTGGAATTCTCCATCACCGCCAAAGACGCCCAAGTAAGTTCTCAACAAGTCAATCTACTCTATCGAGAGACGCCAGAACACAGAAATACCACACTTACACAACAAAGGCTATCATCACAAGCATAGGCAAGTTTCACAACCACAAGCATAGGCAAGTTTCACAACAACAAGCATAGGCAAGTTTCACACAACTCAAAGTACTTTCATTTTATGCCAAAGTCCGGGTTTTTAACCCCAAAGTACTACATACGTTAAGTTCTTTTAAAAGAGATCCATTACTTTTATAAAAAGTCACCCGATACCCGTAGTATTAGAATGACCAACCCACATTCCTTTTCAAAATCAAGTAACAACATTCTTTTCCTAAGTTCCAGTTTGCCTAGTTTCAATTACTCAAGCTTCTCATTTTCAAATGGTTTCATAGTTCCCAAACTTAATCACTGATTCCTTTTAGAACAATTGAGTAATATATGTCTCACGTGAGAGTAGGTTATTCTTGTTTACAACATTCTTATTACAAAGACCATGATCTAGAAAATGTAATATCATTTTGTCTCATCTTAGTTTCTATGCGGATGGAGGTTTCTACTGGTTTTAATACGATACATCATTATTCAATACATTTTCCTTTATTAACGCCGCAGTTGGTCCTGTCGATACACATTCCGATTTCCAAATCAAGAAACATTATCCCTTTAAATAAACCAAGTACTCATTACTCACGAATGAGGTTTCACACAAACATTCACATTAAAACAAATAAGTTAAGTCTCTTATCTTATAAGATCAAGTCTCTTAACTTCTAACATCAGGAAACCATTTTCTTTACCTCTCTTAAGACATTATACCTAACTCCCCATAAAGCTAGTATAACTCTTTTTTAAAACCTTTAAAACCAAGTGTTACTCTCCCTTCAAAACGATTTATAAATCTTTTGAAATACATCAAGTTCTTTATTATAACTAGCCAGTTATAATTCACATCAGTTACCTTTTAAAACCACAAAGTATTTTCTTACCTACATAAAGTTGTTATAACCAACTTCCCATAAAGCCGTTATAACACTTTATGTTTTAAGAACAATCAAACACGATTAACACATGCGTCTACCGTTCTACATAGTTCACATATATCATGCTAGAAGAGATAGGGAGAGGTTCACATACCTCGCGACGATTTATCGACAATAAGCAAAATGCTCCAAGTACTACAACCTTGCTAGCCCTTTCCACTCCTCGAGTAGAATACGCTACTCTTAGTACTTTCACCTATAAAGGTCACAAACGTCTATTAACCCCAAAACACAAGTTTCTATCTTTCTACGTAAAATTAGAAGACTTCCCCGCAACAAACAGTAAATCTCCTCCTTTATCGAGTGGCTACCAAGCCAACCGGGGGTTTATACGCCTAACCTGACGTGTACAATTCTACTCAAGAATACTACACAAGTCTCATCGCAATACACCCTATGTAAATACAGTCTGATTCGATTCTTTATTCTTCAGCTTAAGTCAAAAGACATTGCCACAATACTACGTTGATTCTATATATAGTATACTTCAACTATATATTCTAACATGTAATTTCCAATTACAATAAGACAAGAGTGTTTACCTCGATAAGCCCAAAATTATCGAAGTATAAAGTCGATCTGAGCAACGCTTAGCTCCTACTCCGAGCGCCCAACAACCCTAGAAGTTCTAACCAACTTCTACTTACAACTTCAACAACGGGTGAAGATTTCCTTAGTGGTTTCGTTTTTGTGGCTAAAGGAAGTATAATCGTATTTTACGGACTTTTGTATAAGTGTAACCTTGGGAATACTACAAGGTATTTGGGCCAAGGTATTTGGACAATATAACAATACTAGGAGAGAATTTCTATACCACAACACGGCGTATTATACGAAAACAACTAGGCTAGTGGGGGTACCCACGCCAAGGCACCACAAAGGGGAGAGTGGCCTCTCGGCCAAAGCTCCACAAAGGGGAGGGCTTTGGACGAATCACAAGCAAGAGGAGAGGAGGGTTTTCAAGACTTGGAAGTTTTTGGAATGGATGAAGTCTTCACACTTGTGGGTATTTATAGCAAAACCAAAGGCCAACCAAGGGCCAAGATCCTTCCAAGTGTATAGCAAGTGTAAGAACAAGATTAAGCCAAGTGCACCCTAAACCCTACTCCACAAAACACTCCACAAAACAAGCCACAAAGCAAGGCACAAATCAAGGGGCCAATCGGCCAAGGCCAACCAACCTTGACCGCCCCCTCCAAACCGTCCCTTGAGGGTGCCAAGTGTCACCCTCCCGTGGTCCAAAAATGTTTCGTCTCTGGAAAAATCCGCAAAAATTAAAAATGTCATAGCGGAATTTTCCTACGAAAGTCGTGGAAACGCTTTCGGGAAAACGACTCTACTCGGCACTTGTGCCCAATTTCGAATCCAATGCCTAACTTAAGGCTCAAATTTCGTACGTACGTCCATACGTACATACTCTGGAAATACGGGGTATAACAGCAGCCTTAATCAGCTTCGGTCACACCATTAGGAAACTTCCCCCTTGTTTTGGAAATAACAAAATAAACACTTATGGTAGGATAGACAAACAATTCCCTAAGAGACTCGTTTTAAACCAAACACCCTTGCATGTTTAAAAGTTAAAACTAGGACAATTTTGATAAGATGTTCATTTAGTCAATCCGACGAAAACTTTTATCAAAATACCCACTTTGTCATAAGCAATAAATATCTTCATTAAATAGCTAGCCAAGGCAAGAAACCAGACAGGGGTTACAGGTCCAAATAAGTCAGACACGCAAATATCAAGGATCAAAGCTGCAAAGACAATACAAATCGACCGCCCCCCAAAACTCACAAGTTTTTTTAGCGCAGGTTCTTCATATAGTAGAAGCAGAAAATACAATAGCGGAATTATAAAACACAACAAGAAGGTTCTACATATTAGTAGAAGTAGAAAATGCAACAAGAAGGTTCTTCATATTAGCAGAAGCAACAGAAGCAGAAAATACAACAATAATCGAAGTTCAAATTCCACAGCAGACGCAGCAAAAGCAGAAAAGACAACAATAATCAAAACTCAAATTTCGCAGTTCTTCATATTAACAGAAGCAACGGAAGCAAAAAAGACAGCAACAATCAAATTCCGCAGCAGAAGCAGAAAAGTCAGCAACAATCGGAGTTCAAATTTCGCAATTCTTCATATTAGCGGGAGCAGCAGAAGCATAAAAGAATAGCAATAATTAAAGTTCAAATCTCGTAACAAAGTCCAACACATCAGCTAGAGTCACGCTTCAGCCATGCGGGTCACAAATGCGCAGCGCCTACGCAGCGACATCATTACAACTCAATGCGATTCGCAACCGCATAACATCCAGAGCAAAGACATCATTGTAATCTAGGCAGTCCACAAACACATCACATCTAGGTCAAAAACATCGTTGCAGTACACCATATCCGTGTAGAGACGACATCAGCATTCACAGCATCAAGCAAGTCCGTGCAGAGACGACACCAACATTCACATTATCCAGCAAGTCCGTCCAGAGACAACATCAACATTCACAGCATCCAACACGTTCGTACAGACGACATCAGCATTCGCAGCATCCAGCAATTTCATGCAGAGACTACATCAGCATTCGCAGCATCCAGCAAGTCCGTATAGAGACGACATCAGGATTCGCAATATCTAGCAAGTACATACAGAGACGACATCAGTACGTCCGTACAGAGACGACATCAGCATTCGCAGCATCCACAAGTCAGTGCAGAGACGACATCAGCATTCACAACATCTAGCAAGTCCGTGCATAGACGACATCAACATTCGTAACATCCAGCAAGTTCATGCAGAGACGACATCAGTATTCGCAGCATCCAGCAAGTCCGCGCAGAGATGATATCAGCATTCGTAGCATCTAGAAAGTCCGCACAGAGACGACATCAGCATTCACAGCATCTAGCAAGTTCGTGCAGAGATGAAATCAACATTCGCAGCATCCAGAAAGTCTGTGCAGAGACAGACATCAGCATTTGTAGCATCTAGCAAGTCCGAGCTGAGATGACATCAGCATTCGCAACATCCAGCAAGTCCGTTCAGAGACGATATCAGCACTCGCAGTATCCAGCAAGTCCATGCAGTGACGACATCTCAGCATTCTCAGCATCCAGCAAGTATGTATAGTGATGACATTCAACATTTGCAGCATCACATCAACACCATGACCCCGTCAACAACATCATCATCATATTACACAGGATGACATATCTATTCACCTGACCGCATTGATTATATATTTATGCTTTATTATACCATATCTTAGTAGTTATGCACTAATTTTTTCTGAAGCTTTAGCCTACAGGACCCTCAATTTACAGGATCAATTGCAGCACGTCTGTGCAAGGACAACATGTCAATATTTCTAGTGACAGCAGTACAACATCACATTAACACAAGGACACCGTCAATAGCATCGCCAACACGCTACCCAGGACAACATCTCTACTCTCAGAATCACATTGCTTATATATCCATGCTTTATCATTTTTTTGCATTAACATTTATGCACTAACTTTTTCTTAAGCTTTGACATGCAGGAGCAAGAGCGCAACGTGAATTTTTATCTTACAGCAAACTGAGGCAATTTGTTGGGGTGCCAGTCTTCCCGGCAGAAGTGGCCTTGAGCGTCGATCCACTCTTCAATAACCCAGTGTCATCATAATTCGATACTGGGATAAATCTTAAACCTGTGTCAGCCCGCCTTTAGCATCATAGTAACTCAATATCATCATAATTCGACACTGGGATAAATTTTGCATCCGTGTCAGCCCGCCTTTATGTTTTACCATCACGGTTGCCCAGTGTCATCATAATTCGACACTGAGACAAATTTTTAAATCTGTATCAGCCTTGCCTTTAAGAGCATCACAATAGCCCAGTGTCATCATAATTCAACACTGAGACAATTTTTGAATCGGTATTTGCCCATGTATTTCTTAATCTTCATTCTAATTCCGATTATCAAGAGTGAAAGCCACTTGCTTGACTATAAAGTTGGAGAGGACAACCTCTTGTTCCTGCTCCTCTTTCTTCGCATAAAATTAGATATAAGTCAACGTCTTTATTTGAAGATTTTTCCATCATCTCCAGTAAAAGAGGAACAAGTTGTTGACACCCAATTTTGAACCTCTATTCTAATTAATAATCAATAAATTAAACTAATTTTTTAACACCGCAAAATAATTTTAATAATAATAATGCGCGCATATATAAACACATACATACATAAATGAGCAATTTAATAATGACGCCGCATTTTATATAGAGCATTAAGCACTCTTTAAATATCATAATACTCAAAACAATTTTATTTAAACCCAAACTTAATACCTAAAACATTAAAATACTCCATAAAACTCTTAATGAAACCATCAGCCCAAATACTCTAAAACATCCCAAACCGTGGCCCACTTCCATTTCTCGTCTATTCTCTAGCAAATACCCATCCCTTTATTTCTCCCCTGGCCCAAAAATCCTTTTATTTCCCATTCTTCCCAAACCTTACCCTTAAAAACTTAAAAGACCCAAAATCAGAACAAACCTAACCTCACCCTAAAGCCGTCGTACTCACACCTATAGACACCCATACAACTTGTCGTAATAAAACCTTACCAAAAATCATCTTTACCATAACTGATTTACCTCAAATATTACACCCAAAATCATGTGGAAAAAAAGCCACAAACAATACCCAAATCGGACCCCAAAACTTTCCTTAACAAATCATATAAAATCGCACCAAATCAGTCAAAAAAATAATATCCGAAAATTACCAAAAAACATTCGCCCAAATCAGTACCAAATATTGTCCAAAATCAATCTTAAAAACTTACACTAAAATGGAACTCAAGTTGGGACTATAAATGAAGAGCTATATACATGCAATAGGGCATCGGTTTCGAGAGAGAAAAACACCAGACCCTTCAACCTAAGTAGGCATCGAAGAAACAGTAGTCTAACAACAATAGTTGCAATCCTCAAGCCCCTTGTCTCAATACCAATTAAACACCAACAACCATTTTCTAAGTAAAAGCTTTGCCTTTTTCATTCGCAGAGCAATACATTTTGAGTAGATCGACGACTTGATACGCTGCCTCGATTAACTGCCCGGAGAAGGTAAACCCATTGCCTTTCGTTTTTCTGTTTGATTTATACTTCGTGATCTGTTTGATAATGATGTGCTTGTAAATGTGTTTTAGTTTAAAGTCTGTTATTTATGTATCGAACTAATTTGAAGCATGTTTGGTAAGCATTATTTGGTATCTGTACCGGTATCATGTGCCTGCCTTTGCCTATATATTAATTTGGTTCTTAATTGTGTTTCGAGTAACTATTAACCTAATATTATTGAGAATGTTCTGGTTTGGTAGATTTGGGCAGTGACCTATGTGCATCAGTCTTGGTTATTTGTGTTGAACTTAGGACATCTATGGTGACTATATTTTATGTGTTCCGTTTATCTTCTAACATTGTCGAATTAATGACATACTTATTGTCGCATACCAAGTTATTATTATGATAATAGGCGAAGTCCCTCCCTGAAATCAAGCTATCGCAGCGAGATCTCATGGTGAATTGACATCTGCTCTTAGCTTTTTGATATGCCTAGTTCTTTCATGTCTACATGTTTGTCGAAGTGTCTTCGTGTTTGGTCCATAGCATTAAACCATGTCCATTAACGGCGTATGAGGTCTTGAGATTGTTGTCGGCACTATGTTTGCATGTTTTGTTATATATCATCATTTAGACCTCTTTATCTTTTCAGATTTTGCCGCACTTAAGAAATGATATACTGCAGGACCTCATCAATGTTGTATATCTTTGTACATCTTGTAATATATCATATATATTGACCCCTCTATATGGTTGTTTGGTTCGTTGTAGTTGGAGTATTTTCTTTGGAATCTACCGAATCTGGAATAACATAACTTTAAGATCATGTAAGATACATAGATAAAGTAGTATATGAATTTGCATATTCAAGTTGTTGTTTGCTATGTATATCGCGAATATCCTTGATATACCATCCTCACTTTAATGATAGATTTGAAATCAAAGGTTGTGTTTTATTCCCTCTGTTAAAATATACGTATTTGAGACCGGTTTCATGCCCTGCACATTGTTTGCATCTCAGGCCTAATATGTGATTGAATAATTTTAAAATGTTATTTGTTGGGGCCTCCTTTCTTCTCTTTAGTTAAATAAGAGTCGGATCATCTATGTGTTTAAGTTTATACGAGCATTTTATTTGCCTGCATTATTAGTATTGATTTGGATATGTACTAATCCTTGTCTTTTCTTATATTTTACATGAAATGCATCGGAGCAAATGAAGAGTCTCGTGGCGAGACTCATCACGACAAAATGAAGACCCGCATTTATGTGCATCATCCTAGTCTGCATCAGAAATTCCAAAATCACAGGTGGAATGACACTGTCATGCCTTCGAGTCCTCTTTTTGATTTCCCACCCCGCCCCTTTCATTTGTTGTAATTATTTGTCTAATACTACTCTGATTAGTAGAACACTTAGAATATTTAAACTTTGAATCAATAGATTAGCAAGTAGTTTGATATTGGAAACTTGCTCCCTCCTAAGTTAATTACTGTAGTTTGTCATACATTGCTTAAAATTATACTAAACCACTTAATAATCTCATTCGCATAATTATTTAGGTAGCTAAGATATTATTTGTTACTAAATCCTAACATGAGAAACCCATTTTCTATAAATCCTTATTAGCACCCATATAGGAAAAAATTACTTAAATCATAGGTTTGTTAGCCTTTGCATAATAGACATTCTTCTGCATCTTATCTACAAGTATATATATTTTGTCATAATAGCTTTTGCATTATTACTCCTATATCATATATAACATATATACATTACTTAATATGTTATTAAGTATCTTATGAATGCATGTTCTCAACCAAAACTAACTTTATATATTTTCTTACATTTTATGTTGGTCAAAAATACATTTTATACTTACAAATATCTTTTGCTTAAGTACTTTCAAAACATGAATTTTTAGCAATAATAATTAACCTAGGTTTGACCGGACAACCGCAAGTTAGCGGATTCTAAAGGATGCCTAACCCCTTTCCTTTAGGATAATAAAGAATCCTTGCCCAGAATCTCACATAATTTAGCAGATCATTAAATTGAGTTAGTGTTGACTTGAGTTAGTTAACATTTAAGTGTCCTAATTCACTCAAACTAATTAGGTGGCGACTCCGCGAACCCTTTTAGCACCCTTTAGCACGTTAAGCACCATTTTTAGCATTTTATTTTATTTCTAACAAGTGGCAGGATTCGCTGAATAATGTTGCGGTCAAAAAAGGGCGTGACAAGACATACTACATCCCTAAGGATATGATGCAGGCCACATGTCAACGTATCACATATCATCGATATCCCTTTCTCGATGATCATTAGTCGAAGAATTTTAAGTGTTTACGCTATAATATTAATCTCTCACATTATTAATAACCACGTAACCTCTAGAGATGCATTCATAGAATATTATAAACAATCAACTAATAATTCAACATATGTAAATGTCATAATATTAATCTCCATTAATATAAATATGAATGTGTATAAAATATATTTGTCATAATATAAATTGTCTCTAAAACATCATGTACAAAATGTAGCAAGCCATTAATATAAATGACATAAGTTGTTACACCCCGGAATTTCAGGATATGTTTATAAGAACGTACGTAAGAACTCAAAAATGTTAAGATTTGAGACATGTTATAATTTAGCGGAATTTTGGAAATTGTCGGAAAACGGAATATTGCGACGAACGGGAGGGCGACACGTGTCACCCCCCTTAATGGTCTTGGACGAAAATGTGATAGAGGAAATGGTCATTTGACCATAAATTAAAAGACCAAGTCTTGCAAGACAATTTAGCTTGACATTGTTGACTTAGTCAATGACCCCACTTTAAGCTTGATATTTAGTGAATCTCATCCAAACCACCCAAGTGTTCTAATCTATACCCTTCCTTGTGTTATATATGTACACTAGTAGGTGCAAGACCTTGTCATTCCCCACACTTAGAATTATTTTCAAGAAACTTGTTCTTGCTCTTTAGGGGAGCTCACGGTTTGAGGTGTTTGAAGGAAAAATTTCCAATTTTGTCCAATAATTCCCCTTTAAACCAAGGTACCTAAGGGTATTGTAAGTGTTTCTCAATAGAAAGATCCGGAAAAATGGTGTTTCGTATTAGTCGCAAGGCGAAAACCTAAAGGGTTATTCAACTTTGAAGTTGAAACTTGAAGATGAGTTTTCATAAGCTTCTAAGGGTTGATTGGATTTGATTGTAATGTCGGAAGGAGGAGCTAAAGGTGCTGGGATCGACTTGTACTCTTGGAGCATATTTGGGCTAATTGAGGTATAATCTTCGTTTTACTTTTGTAATTGAAGATTTCATGTTATGATAAGTTATAAGTGGTCATGTGATATGTGTTATGAAGTTTGATAAGTGTTATGGAATTGGAGGCTCAAAATCCGAAAATGTCATATTTAGCCATTTGAAATTGAAATCCAATTTGATCGATAAATTGAATTGTCGCATGTTACCTACTTGGAGAATGTAGTAGCTAGAATCAATTGCGGCTTGATATCTTATTATGCTACCAATTTGGATTGAAATGGAAATTGAATAAGAATCGGTATTGCTATTTTATTGTGAGCCAATTGAAATTTTGTTTGGTTATTCATTTTCATTGGATTACCTTATATATTATTGTGAGCCAATTGGGGCTGTTTGGTTATTAATTTGCATTGGATTACCTTCTATTTTATTGTGAGCCAATTGGGGCTGTTTGGTTATTCATTTGCATTGGATTACCTTCTATTTTATTGTGAGCCAATTGGGGTCATTTGGTTATTCATTTTCATTGGATTACCTTATATATTATTGTGAGCCAATTGGGGCTGTTTGGTTATTCATTTGCATTGGATTACCTTCTATTTTGTTGTGAGCCAATTGGGGCTGTTTGGTTATTGTATTTCGACCTTGGAAAAGGTGGCAAAGTTAGTAAAAACAAAGGAGGTGCTGTCCGATTTTCCGTAGAATTTAGAGACTTAACACTTATAATATTCTACGTTTGAAGTAAGGCCTTAATAGACGTACTATGGTCATTATAGGTTGACATACTACGTACGACGAAATGGACTTAGCAAGTGGATTAAACCGAAGAGGTATGTGGAACTTTCTCATCTCTTGAGCATGATTAAGTTGTAAATGTATAGTACTGATGAGCGTCTGAGATTTTGACAATCTAGTCTATTTGATATCCTTGGCTTACTTTAAAGAATGTCCAAGTGGTTTGAGTTAGGGAATTAGCTCACTTGTTTAAATATTAAGGATATCTTGGTTTTCAAAAGTTAAGAGACTTTAAGTATGTTGAAAGTATTTTAATACTTGTTTTGTGGGAAAGTTTAAGTCTCCTGGTTATAAGGAAAGAATGTAATTTGCTAATGTATAAGGCTAGTATAACGGCTTTATGGGAAGTTGGTTATAATAGCTTTATGGAAAGTTTAAAGAGTGGTTTACTCTAAGTAATTTAAGTATGTTAAGGGACTTGAAGAGTTTTAAAGTATGCGATACTTGTTTCGTTTTAAACTTATAATTCCCTTGGATAGGAAATTGTACTTGACTAATGCATAAAGTGAATATAACGACTTTATGGGAGTTGGTTATATTGGCTTTATGGAAAGATAAATGGCTTGATTTATTGAAAGGCAATTTGATTTAAGGCATCAATTGCCTAAGGTTTTAAAGGAAAGAAGTCACTTGATTTAGAAGCCTAAATGTATTTCTAAAAGGTATTGTGACTTGTCTTGAAAAGTAGTTATGACTTGATACTACGGTTATTAGTATCTTGGAAGTTATATATGAAAAAGAGTCATTTTTAAAAGAATAGAAGTACGTAGTACTTTGGGTTAAATTCCCGGATTTTATAATGACATGTTAGTGCCTTAAGTAAACTAAAATGAGAATGTACATGAATAAGGCTAATAAGAAGTTAGGGGGATTTCTTAACTTGCTTATTTATTGTAAGATAAGCCGGTAGGGCTTATGTTATGTATGATGGCCGGTTGAGCTAGGGTAAGAGTATAAATGAGGGGTAAACCCCAAGACGTTATACCACCTTGGGGTAAGAGTATAAATGAGGGTAAACCCCAGGCGTTATACCACTGTTTAGTGGATTTGCTACCCATGATGCGAGGAATACCTCATGCGAGTCCTTATGGGCTTATGCGGGTGAAATAGTCCCGTGCGGTAGTCTGACTATCACGAGGAATACCTCATGCGGGTCGCGCGATCTACGCGGGTGAAATAGTCCCGGGAATAGGATTGCTTAATGACATCTGCGGGTGGGTGGTCTGCTTTGATCGTGAGCTTTCCTACTTTATATTGTAAGTATACTCCTATTTACTCTCATTGTTAGTAAGGCACGATTAATTGAGTTATCATACATGTCTCGATTTTATTTAGACTTATGATTTCATTCTGATACTTTGATTTCACATATTTGGTACATGTTATGCGACCTCCTTGGGGGTTGCGTTCATCCGCAGTAAAGTCTGAGTTCTTGGTCCTCGCTCTTAGGATCACTGTTCAGTTGTTGAGAAGCTCCTTCATTTCGGAGGCTTATCCCTGGGATTTGTCGGTTGTTGTACATTCAGGGGTATGGCGGGGCCTGTCACTTGAGTGTTGTTCTTAAGTGCTGTAGTCACATTGTGGATTAGGCTGTAAAGAAAAGAAAAATGTACTGTGCTATTTCTGGATTGAGTATATTTTACGGAAGGTGGCCTTATCGGCTAGCCTGTTGTTGGTTACTGTCTAAGTTTTTATGTATGTTGTGTATGTTAGTTGCTATTCTCCGATGTATACAGCGGGGTGCGGGTAGGGCACGATCGCGAGCGAGTCGGTCGTGACAAAAGTGGTATCGAGCGATTAGTCCTCGGAAAGTGTCTACTGCAGTGTCTAAGTAAGTCTTGATTATCGGTGTGTTGTGCACCGTCTATAATCGGGAGGTTGCAGGACATTTAGGATTGGTTTCCATTCTTCTCACTCTAAGATCGTGCGATAAATTTGTATGGTTAGGTCGTCTCCCTAACGAGGTTATGTTGTTTGCGGCTACGAGAAAGCGTGATGACCGGGGAAAGATTATGCGGATTGCGTATCGGGTTGGTAATGTTTGTAGTATAGTTGGTATTGGGATGACAACTATACGGATTTATGTATGGGGTCACATATGTGTTGCCTAGGATGATTTTAGATTTCGATTTGGTAAGGACTAAATAAATCAGGGAAAGTATGAAGCAGTTTAATGAACTCTCATGAGTTTACGTGCTAATTTGAGATAATTAGGTGATGATGAGCTATGTGAGAATGTAATGGACCCTCGAGAGGGTGATTAAGAGACTAAGTGGAAGACTAGGTTAGCAACTTAAGCTACGTGGTATGCTTAAGGGAATTGTCTGGCGAGATCGGACGAAGAAAGTATGGTTGTTGTGGTCGAGACAACACGACTATGGTATTACGAGAAGTTTTTGTACGGTTACGGGAGGGTGATAAGATAGGCTTGGAGCATGGAAATTGCGAGCCTGAGAATGTGATAACCACCGAGACCTTAGTTATATAAGGCCTTCTCGGGTAGTAAAGAGTTAAGACAGACCAAGGAAAAGAGTTAAATACGGCCCGAGTGGGATTGGGGTCTATTTAGGGTCTCCCATAACTTG
Source organism: Przewalskia tangutica (assembly GCA_029844215.1). NCBI lineage: Eukaryota > Viridiplantae > Streptophyta > Magnoliopsida > Solanales > Solanaceae > Przewalskia > Przewalskia tangutica. The sequence goes on along the minus strand of CM056730.1, from coordinate 20,724,743 downwards.
AAAGGAAATGGGATCGGTTGGTAGTAGTCATTACGTGACAGTCACGCAGTGCAAGGCCCAAATTTAGTTAATCATTTTATGGGTTCGTGGGCGTGTTCCACCGGAACCAGTTGTGAGCGGAGGCGGCCTTATGTTGTTTAATTTAGTAACTCCAGTGGAGGCGAGTTAGTATGGAATTTATGTATGTAAGATAGAATAAGTTTGGGAGTACGGAAAGAGTGCGACCGAAGAAAGAGAGAAACCAAGAATAAGGAAATTGAACCTGAAACCATGAGGACCTTTCAAGGTGACTACACCGTGAGTGTTGGGTGGTAGGCGGCGGTTAGATAATAATTGTCGGTAACGATAAAGTCGTTGGACCAGTGAGTATTATGACAGACATTGAGGTCATTATGAGTTCGGGCTAGTTGGCCTCTTGTTATGCCAACGTGGACTACATAAGAGAGATTTATTCGGTACGGTTTCCGTGGCGGTTGCCATCAGTGGAAAGGAAGAGAAGTGGTGGTAACGGTGAATTATCCTTCGTTCTTTGACATTGTTTTGTTTTTAATTGTGTGTGACTTGTTCACTGGGGTAAATTAGCGCAGAAGTTATTTTGAGTGCCCTTGGGGTACTTGGAGTTGGTTTGGTGTGGCGGTCGGGGGCCACGACCTTCGGATAATTTCGGGAAAGCGTGCAAGGCAAGAATAAAAATAAGTACGAATCTTTGCGTGGAAAAGTGAGGCATCTTTGGTAGGTTGGAAAATCTACACAAACTTAAAGGCGGTGCGTGATGATTAGCTATTACTGGACCGCAAGAGGACCCTGTGATTAGGGTTGTGACTCCAAGGAAAGTTCAAGAGAGGGAGATAAGTTCTCTTCCCCACGAAAAAGGGCGATTCGTATTATGGGGTTGCATGTACCCGTATTTGTTAGACGCAGGATATGACCAGAATATTAAAGGAGAATACGGCTATGGTTAAAGATAGGTTGCACGATATATGTTTACCCCAGACTAGTGTAAAGACCATTAGTAAATAATGGGAAGTAAGAACATTTCGAGAAAATATAGTAACACCTAGTTATAGGCTCTACAACTGGGAAAGGAAAAATCGGGTTATTGCTTGACGAGATCAAGGAAAACCTCCCCACAAAAATGTGATTGTGATGAAGTCTTAGCCGTGAGGCAAGCAAAGGAATCAAATTTAAGTTTAGTGACCAAGTTTGGTTGCAACAAAAAGGGAATCAGGAACCATAAGTGAGATTAGGGATACCCGAATACTTCACAGGAATTAGAAAGGTTTCCAGTTATTGGAAGTTAGTTGACCACGACTACAGTTCTAACCCCTCCTGTAAGACTAGAGGGTTAGGTTATTATGTTAGCACGTTGAGTGTTGGGCTAGGTTGTGTGCTGACGCAACCCGATAGGGATAGAACCTATGTTTTCCCGGTAGTTAGGGAAGCAGGAAAGGAAATTACGCCACTTCCGATTTTGAGCTGGCGGCAATTAAATCATGCCTTGAAGATTTGGGGGGCATGACGTATTTATAGACTTCATGTGGATATTTGTGCAGACCACAAAAGCCTCCGGTATATCTGCAGACTGAGGCAGTAGAATTTGCGACAGGGATGGTGGTTAGAGTTACTCAAGGATTGTGATATTGATATCCTATACCATCCGGGGAAAGCCAAGACGGTTACAGATACTCTTTGTCGTGGACCTAAGGGTAGTCTGCCAGATGGGCAGCCAGATAGACAGGATGTGGTCCGTGAGTTTCTTCAGTTACCGAGCCTAGGGGTTCGATTATTTGTTTCCAAGGTTAATGAAGTTCAGATCCGAGAGGTTGCCGAGTCTTCCATTGTTGGGGAAGTAAAGAGGCGACAGTATGAGGATCCAGTTACGATACGGTATCGAGATACGGCTCTCCGAGAGAGAAGAGCCTGTTCGAGTAGCACCGGATGGGGTGCTGTGAGATGGGGATAGATTGCGTGTACCCGGTACTGCAGGACTATTCAGCAGGTCTTAGGGGAGGCACGCAATGCTTATTGTCCTAATTGTTCGGGGTCGACTAAGTTGTGTCGTGACCTCAGATGTGTGTATGGGTAAGATGACCGGAAAAGGGACATAGCGGGGTTTACTGCTTAGTGTCCGAGTTAGTAGCAGGTCATGGTTGTGCACCAGAAGCCCAGTGGGCTATTTCAGGCGATTGAAATCCCAACCTAGATATGAGAGGTATTTTATATGGATCTTGTTACAGGGTGGCATCGTACTCAGAGGAAGTGCGACTCTGTGGGTCATGGTAATTAGGTGGCGAAACCAAATTGTGTTCTTTCAGTTGGGACCACTTGCTCTACCGAGGTTTATACTAGCTTGTATAGCAGAGAGATTGTGAGACTGCACGGGGTCCCTACGTTTATGATGACAGACAGATGAGCTCGGTTACGGATAACTTCTGGAGGTATTTCAGGAGGGATTAGGGACACAGGTGAGTCTCAGTGTTGCATTACCCTCAGACCGACGGACAGGCAGAGCGTACTATCCAGGCACTTGGGGATAGGTTGCGGGCCTGTGTTTTTGATTTCAGGAATAGCCGAGAAGGTTAATTGCCTCTTGTCGTGTTACGTACGATAACAGGTACCCTTCCAGTTTTCAGGTGGCCCGGTACGAGGCCTTGTGTGTAAGGAGTGGAGATCACCGGTCGGATGGTTCGACATAGGCGAGGTTCAGTTATTTGGTCCAGACTTGATTCAGCAGGCTATGGATAAGGCGAAGCTTATCCGGGGAAGATTGTAGTAAGCTTAGAGTCCGCAGAAGCTTTATGCAGATAACCGATGTGGACACGTGGGGTTCAGTTTGATATTTTGGTATGAGTATTGTTATGTGGCCAGGTGTGGCATTATTGGCACGTAGGGGTTGTAAGGAGACTATGTCGCTATCTTAAGTTTGACTCCCGAGAGAACATTCGGGGACGAATGTTTCTAAGGGGGGAAGAATGTTACACCCCGGAATTTCAGGATATGTTTATAAGAACGTACGTAAGAACTCAAAAATGTTAAGATTTGAGACATGTTATAATTTAGCGGAATTTTGGAAATTGTCGGGAAACGGAATATTATGCGATGAGGGAGGGCGACACGTGTCACCCCCCCTTAATGGTCTTGGACGAAAATGTGATAGAGGAAATGGTCATTTGACCATAAATTAAAAGACCAAGTCTTGCAAGACAATTTAGCTTGACATTGTTGACTTAGTCAATGACCCCACTTTAAGCTTGATATTTAGTGAATCTCATCCAAACCACCCAAGTGTTCTAATCTATACCCTTCCTTGTGTTATATATGTACACTAGTAGGTGCAAGACCTTGTCATTCCCCACACTTAGAATTATTTTCAAGAAACTTGTTCTTGCTCTTTAGGGGAGCTCACGGTTTTGAGGTGTTTCAAGAAGGAAAAATTTCCAATTTTTGTCCAATAATTCCCCCACTTTAAACCAAGGTACCTAAGGGTATTGTAAGTGTTTCTCAATAGAAAGATCCCGGAAAAATGGTGTTTTCGTATTAGTCGCAAGGCGAAAACCTAAAGGGTTATTCAACTTTGAAGTTGAAACTTGAAGATGAGTTTTTCATAAGCTTCTAAGGGTGGCTTGGAGTGAATTGTAATGTCGGAAGGAGGATCTAAAGGTGCTAGGGATCGACTTGTACTCTTGGAGCATATTTGGGCTAATTGAGGTATAATCTTCGTTTTACTTTTGTAATTGAAGATTTCATGTTATGATAAGTTATAAGTGGTCATGTGATATGTGTTATGAAGTTTGATAAGTGTTATGGAATTGGAGGCTCAAAATCCGAAAATGTCATATTTAGCCATTTGAAATTGAAATCCAATTTGATCGATAAATTGAATTGTCGCATGTTACCTACTTGGAGAATGTAGTAGCTAGAATCAATTGCGGCTTGATATCTTATTATGCTACCAATTTGGATTGAAATGGAAATTGAATAAGAATCGGTATTGCTATTTTATTGTGAGCCAATTGGGGCTGTTTGGTTATTCATTTTCATTGGATTACCTTATATATTATTGTGAGCCAATTGGGGCTGTTTGGTTATTCATTTGCATTGGATTACCTTCTATTTTATTGTGAGCCAATTGGGGCTGTTTGGTTATTCATTTGCATTGGATTACCTTCTATTTTATTGTGAGCCAATTGGGGCTGTTTGGTTATTCATTTTCATTGGATTACCTTATATATTATTGTGAGCCAATTGGGGCTGTTTGGTTATTCATTTGCATTGGATTACCTTCTATTTTGTTGTGAGCCAATTGGGGCTGTTTGGTTATTGTATTTCGACCTTGGAAAAGGTGGCAAAGTTAGTAAAAACAAAGGAGGTGCTGTCCGATTTTCCGTAGAATTTAGAGACTTAACACTTATAATATTCTACGTTTGAAGTAAGGCCTTAATAGACGTACTATGGTCATTATAGGTTGACATACTACGTACGACGAAATGGACTTAGCAAGTGGATTAAACCGAAGAGGTATGTGGAACTTTCTTATCTCTTGAGCATGATTAAGTTGTAAATGTATAGTACGGTAGACGTACAAGATTTTGACAATCTAGTCTATTTGATATCCTTGGCTTACTTTAAAGAATGTCCAAGTGGTTTGAGTTAGGGAATTAGCTCACTTGTTTAAATATTAAGGATATCTTGGTTTTCAAAAGTTAAGAGACTTTAAGTATGTTGAAAGTATTTTAATACTTGTTTTGTGGGAAAGTTTAAGTCTCTTGGTTATAAGGAAAGAATGTAATTTGCTAATGTATAAGGCTAGTATAACGGCTTTATGGGAAGTTGGTTATAATAGCTTTATGGAAAGTTTAAAGAGTGGTTTACTCTAAGTAATTTAAGTATGTTAAGGGACTTGAAGAGTTTTAAAGTATGCGATACTTGTTTCGTTTTAAACGTATAAGTCCCGTGGATAGGAAATTGTACTTGACTAATGCATAAAGTGAATATAACGACTTTATGGGGAGTTGGTTATATTGGCTTTATGGAAAGATAAATGGCTTGATTTATTGAAAGGCAATTTGATTTAAGGCATCAATTGCCTAAGGTTTTAAAGGAAAGAAGTCACTTGATTTAGAAGCCTAAATGTATTTCTAAAAGGTATCGTGACTTGTCTTGAAAAGTAGTTATGACTTGATAATACGGTTATTAGTATCTTGGAAGTTATATATGAAAAAGAGTCATTTTTAAAAGAATAGAAGTCGTAGTACTTTGGGTTAAATTCGGATTTTATAATGACATGTTAGTGCCTTAAGTAAACTAAAATGAGAATGTATATGAATAAGGCTAATAAGAAGTTAGGGGATTTCTTAACTTGCTTATTTATTGTAAGATAAGCGGTAGGGCTTATGTTATGTATGATGGCGGTTGAGCTAGGGTAAGAGTATAAATGAGGGTAAACCCCAAGACGTTATACCACCGCTTGTGGTAAGAGTATAAATGAGGGTAAACCCCAAGACGTTATACCACCGCTTAGTGGATTTGCTACCCATGATGCGAGGAATACCTCACGCAAGTCCTTATGGGCTTATGCGGGTGAAATAGTCCCACGCGTGCGGTACTGACCTATGAGGAATACCTCACGCGTCCACGCGATCTACGCGTGAAATAGTCCCGTGAATAGGATTGCTTAATGACATCGCGCAGGTGGTCCAGCTTTGATCGTGAGCTTTCCTACTTTATATTGTAAGTATACTCCTATTTACTCTCATTGTTAGTAAGGCACAGCAATCGTTAATTGAGTTATCATACATGTCTCCGCTTTATTTAGACTTATGATTTCATTACAAGATTTCGCCACATATTTGGTACATGTTGTCTCGACCTCCTTCGGGGCCGCGTTACGCCGCAGTAAAGTACAGTGTCTTGGTCCTCACTCTTAGGATCACTGTTCAGCTGTTGAGAAGCTCCTTCATTTCGGAGGCTTATCCCTGGTATTTGTCGGTTGTTGTACATTCAGGGGTATGGCGGCCCGTCCCGCTGTAATTGTTGTTCTTAGAGTGCGTAGTCACATTGTGGATTGGTGTAAAGAAAAGAAAATGTCTTTCTATTTCGGATTGAGTATATTTTACGGAAGGTGGCCTTATCGGCCAGCTTTGTTGTTACCGTCTAAGTTTTTATGTATGTTGTGTATGTTCATTGCTATTCTCGATGTATACACGATGTGGTGCCTGTAGGGCACCAGTCGTGGGCCCGGGGTCGGGTCGTGACATAAGTCTACTTCTATAAGTATTGTAAAAAACAAAAGGTTATGACAATGAACAAAATAAAAGAAATTCTTGCAAGGAATTGCTGAAAAGGTCTTTCTTTTCTTTTGTTTTAATTTTAATATTTTCTACAATCGGCAAGTAATTGATCGTGATATATCAAAGTGGAAAAGTAATTGAAGGAATTCATTCCATGATTTATTTCATTCCCATAATACAATATATATATATATATATATATATATATATATATATATAAAAGTATATAAGATTAATCTATGGCTATGAATTTGGAAGACTAACCTAATCGTATCCTAATCATATGCTATTATCTATTCATACTAATTACATAATATTCTCCTTAATTACATAGATGGTTTTACATAATGGAGATAATTAAGAATAATGATATCCATAATTATCCTTAACAGACCCCCACAGTTTTAGCTGGAGGTGCGCTGATGCTCATACTGTCCATGAAATCATCAAACAGTATGCATGGAAGCCCTTTTGTGAAAATGTCTGCAATCTGATAACGGGACGGAACATGAAGAACACGGACTAGTCCACGTGCAACCTTTTCACGGACAAAAAAGATCTTCATTCTATGTGTTTTGTGCGATGATGCTGGACAGAGTTATCTGATAAGTATATTGCGCTCACATTATCACAATAAACCACAATTGCTTTTTCGATCGAACAATGTAGTTCTAAAAGAATATTACGGAGCTAACATGATTCAGAGACCACATTAGATACCCCACGGTATTCTGCATCAATACTCGACCGAGATAATGTCGGCTGTCGTTTTGATGACCAGGAAACGAGATTGTCTCCTAAGAATACACAATAGCCGAAGGTGGAGCGCCGTGTGTTTAGGCATCCACCTCAATCAACATCTGTATAAGATGTATTTCCAATCACGGTGGACTTATACATATGCAACTCAAAGTCAAGAGTACCCCTAATATACTACAAGATTCATTTCAGATCCCCCATATGTGCTTCTTTTAGATCATGCATACCTAAACAAACTTGACGAACCGCGTAGGAGATATCATATATCATGAAGGTCAGGTACTGCAATGTCCCTACTAGGCTGCGGTAATGTATCGGGTCACTATATGGGGAACCTCAATTTTTCATTTGTATCAACCGGTGTATGGAACGATTTGCACGAAGACATATCAGTTTTTTCTATGATCTTCTTGGCGTATTTTCTTTGACTGAGAAATAGACCACATGCATATTGAGTAATCGCAATGCCCAAAAAATAGTTTAAGGGACCCAAATCCTTTATAGCAAATATCGACGCAAGGAAGGACATAATAGACTGGTGAAGTGAGGAAGATGATGCTGTGAGAATAATGTTATTCACATATAGAAGAAGATAAGCCATGTCATGTCCCTTCTTGTAAATGAACAAAGACTGATCGGACTTGATGTGGGAGAACCCCAGTGTAGGTACGAACCATGCAAACCTATTGTACTATAACATAGAGTCCTGTTTCAAACCATATAAAGTTTTTTTCAACAAGCAAACATAATCCAGATAGGTAGGATCTCGGAAACCCAACGGCTGGTGCATGTAAATTATTTCTTGTAGGTGACCATGTAAAAATGCATTCTTGACATCAAACTGATATATGGTCCATGATTTGGACAAGGCCATACTCAGAACATTCCTTATAGCGGCTGACTTCACCACCGGACTGAATGTTTTACCGCAATCCATGCCAACCTGCTGAGATTTGTCATCACCTACAAGACGAGTTTTGTGTCTCACAAAAGAGCCATCAGAATTCTCTTTATGGCAAAAAACTCATTTAGATCGTATGATGTTCACATTAGATAAAGGGGCACTAATTCCCACGTCTTATTTTTAATAAGAGCATCAATTTCGTCTAGCATGACAGCTTTTCAATCCGGGTCGGATAGAGCTGCTTTAGGACTTTTTGGAAGTTGAGATGGTTGAATGGAGAAGATAGGTTAAAATGATGTGTAGGTCGAAAATTCCTGTGTATGGCACGGGTTTCAATGGTTCAATATGGAAGTGGGACAATGGGCGGGGTCACTAGGTTGGTGGGAGGCGTACTGGGCCGAGGAAAGAGCAATGGGCTCCAAATTTCGGTCTGTCCCATTGTCGTCTCGGTGTTGGGATGGCTGTGGTGTTTGTACCTTTTGGGTTGGCCCAGCTGAGGTACTAACGGATTGTGTATTTACATGGTGGTTCAAAATCAGATGTATTCATGTGTCTAGAAATTCATATGAAGGCGGGGACGCCAGTTGAGATGTAGTAAACAAGAATGTAGACTCATAAAAAATAACGTGACGAGATAAGATAATTTTTCCATTAGACATATCATAACACTTATAACCCTGATGATTTTGTGAATATCCCAAAAAGACACAAGGGGTGGACCGGGCTTGGAGCTTGATTATAGTGGTGGAAGGAAACAAATGATAACATAAACACCCGAAAACCCTTCAATGGTTGTATGATGGAATACGATGGTACAACATTTGGGTTGGCGATTTGTTTGATAACAACTTTCTAGGAAGAATGTTCAAAAGATAGGTGGTCATTTGAAGAGCATGATGTCAAAAAAATAGTGGTGTGGACGAGTGTGCAAGTAGAGTACGAATCATATTATTGATTCTTCAGATTTTTATTTTAGCTTTCCCATTTTGAGGAGAAGTATATGGACATAAGAGACGTAATGAAATCCCATTTTGTTGACAAAAATCGTTGAAATTGTTATTTATGAACTCCCTCTCATTGTCACATTGAAAATATTTTATGGATCTCTCAAATTGGGTTTGGATAAAAATACTAAATTGTTTTAAAATAGTGGGGACTTGTGATTCTTTAATGGGAAATGTCCATAGAAAATTTGTATAATCATTCAAGGTAAGCATATAATACTTATGACCCGTCGAACTCAAAACTGGGGATGTCCACACATCACAATGCATAATATCAAATGGTTTAATAGTTTGTGAGGTAGATAAAGAAAATGGAAATTTAACATGCTTTCCAAAAACGCAAGAACGAAAAACATGTGAGTCCAAACTACGGTTACAAGCAATAAAATTATGTCTTTTTAGAAAATTCAACACCGGTGCACCCGGGTGACCCAAACGGTTATGACATAAATCAAGCGAAAAAACATCAAAGGCCGATGGAGAGTTGACTTGGTTGTTGGTGAGAGAGGTGATGGGATACAAATTCCATTGCTATTACATCTCATTAGTGGCTTCTAAAAATCCTTCACAGAAAATCTAAATGGATCAAAATTCACAGAAACATTGTTGTTAGTGGTAACCGACACACATATACCAAATTCTTAATAAGTTTAGGGGCATGAAAGACATTTTTTAAATGTAAAGGTGGGTGGGGGTAGATTTATTTGTCCAATACCACGAATCCGAAAATCCTCTCCACTGCCAATAACAACATTTTTATTAGTGCGCATATTAAAATAAGATGAGAGATTACCTTGGGATGTCGTCATGTGTGACGTAGTCCCTGTGTCCATGTACCAAGAATCATCGGGAACATTAAGACTCATGTTGTTCATGGCGTGCTCAATGTCCGTGGAGACATCACTTGACATCGAGGGGACATGGGTCGTAAAGGCTTGTGGTGGTCGGTTTCCTAACATTCTGGGCTGCCTATTTTGGTTGTTGGGCCTGACCCACTGGGTCATAGTAAAACAGTATGGTGGGGCCCATTATTGTGTATTCCAAGCCCATGACGGACGGGACATGGCCCCACTGCCCGCTACCTCCCTATTGTTGCGGCTGCCTGTGGAGATGGTTCTGCCCTCGACCAGCCCCTCCATCGGAAGAATATCTGGTGTTCCGGCCCCTCTCTTTTCCACTCTTATTTTTTCCTTTAATGTTGTTGCGGTTTTGACTCCTTTTTGGTCCGTTATTGTTACGATTTTGGTGTGTTTCCGGACCAGAATTTTGAGGTCCAAAAACCTCCTCTGTCGTGTTAGTGGAAATAAGGGTGGTGTCGGCGTCGCTACTTGTTTATCCTTTTGGGTTTCTTCAAGAATCAACCTCGAACGAGCCAGGTGGTAATGGATTACATTGTTGAATGAACATTGCAACACCATCATATTGTTCATTCAAACCCGCAATTAATTGAAGAACCAACGTTTGATTTGTCACCGGCGAACCAACGTTGGATAGTTGATCGGCAAGCATTTTCAACTCTTGACAATAGGTGGAAACATTTAAGAAATCATCCAATTTGACATTGGTGAATTAGTTCTCAAGATATACCGCCCTAGAAAGTTTATTATCTTGAAAAATATCTTACAAACGTTCCCACACTTGTTAAGCCGTAGAATCCGGTTCCAAAATGGTATACAAAAGGTCGTTAGAAATGGTGCCGTAAATCCATTGAAGGAAAGTAGCATCTAAACGAGATCATAACTTTTTGTCAACACCGGTGGTGTCCGATGAAGCTTCGGAAGGGATGATATGGTCTATAACTTTGTATGCTAGGCAATGGATTTTGAATAACTCCGCCCAAGAGGAGTATTGCCCTTTTTCCATCTCAACTGTAAGTGAAATGAAGTTCTTGACGTTGTTTACGGCAAGAGCGGGATGAAATTTTTTTTGTCGGCTATATTTGCCCACAAAAACACAAAAAAGAAGAATAAAGGAGGAAAAAGTATTTTGTGTTTGGTGAAATTTGGTGGAGGAAACCTAATGATGCCGACTAGGAGGAAAAACCTAATTAGGGTTTGGAGGGTAGCCGAGTGGTTTAGGGTTTTAGATAAGTGGTTTTGTGGTTTTCCGAGACGAGAAGGGGGTGGGCGGCCGACTTAGGGTAGTAGAGCAAGAAAAATTCAAATTTTGGCTCTTGATACCATGAAGGAATTCATTCCATGATTTATTTCATTCTCATAATACAATATATATATATATATATATATATATATATATATATATATATATATATATATACAAGCCTATAAGATTAATCTATGGCTATGAATTTTGAAGACTAATCTAATCATATCCTAACATATGCTAATTATCTATCATACTAATTACATAATATTCATCTTAATTACATAGATGATTTTACATAATGGAGATAATTAAGGATAATGATATCCATAATTATCCTTAACAGTAAGGACCGCAATAAGAAGACTGCAATGCAATTACATTTTCTTGAATTCTTCTTAAAAATATACGTATTATATATATAACAGACCAATACTGCGTGAAAATAATGCCAAATAAACATCAATTTCGAACATTAAATAAATCCTTAGATACTCTACTAGCCATACCCAAATTCACATAAAAGTCGAGCGATGATAATAAGCCGACATTACTTGCACAAGATTTTGACGTAAGTCATTGTTTGCAGTGCAAACAGATGATATAGTTTGATCTCTAAGTACACATTTATTATACATATCAGTTTAAGGATTACAATAAATGTACAGAATGAAGCAAGTCATTAATATGACAGAAGTCACATACTTCTATAAGTATTGTCACAAAAACAAAAGGTGTACATAAAAGAAATTCTTACAAGGAATATTACCAAAAGGATCTTTTTTCTCTTGTTTTAATTTTAATATTTTCTACAATCGGCTAGTAATTAATGGTGACCAAAGTGGAAAAGTAAGGACAACAATCAGAAGAATGATAAGTAGAATGGCAATGCAAGTACATTTTCTTGAGCTTTTTTGCAACTCCCTAGCTTCAGTGAGTTGATCTGTTCCTCTTCTAACAAATGAACTTGCATGTGCCACATGACTCTCTATATCATTCAATTGTTGTCCTTGTGCTTCCACTAGTGCAGCCATGTCTAGGAAAATTTGGTGTAGCTCAATCAAATTCTTCTCAATTTCCTTCACAGCATCTCGTCTTTCTTGAATTTCTGAGATTGTGTCCATAATTTGTCCCCTTCCTTGTTCTTGAATCGCCTTCTGGAGGAACAACTCGCTCTCTCCACTTGATATCAAATTATCGATAAGTTCATCATTTGCGTTCTCTCCCGTTACTGTGAAGTACCTGTTGAAGACATAATTATGTAAACAAATAGATCTTATTGAGACATGGATATTTATTTGATTTCAATATCTACGAACAAGAGAGATTCCTAAATATCTATTTGAGAAAACAGATGAATAAATAGGTGAAGCTAGCGAAAGGAATTAGGTCGAATTAGCATCGCTTATTTCACCAACGCAATATTGTATTTTAAAGCATAAATTTTCTTGCTCATTACCTTCTCGTGTTTGTTGTTAATGTGAATGTGCAAGTGGGCTACAAGTCCTTATGCTTGACAGATGTGATACCATTCACATGTGAAAGAGAAGAGCTTGACAGCTGTGGTGGACCTCTTTATTATTCTCGAGAAAGAGCCTCTTTATTATTCTCGAGAAAGAGGAAGCATGCTGTTTGTTATTATCGAGAAAGAGGAAACAGATACATTCAAGAAAGAGGAAGAAAAAGAGGGAAAGGGAAAGAAGGGAAATCAGACATTGGGGAATGGAGAAGACACTTGAGAGAGAAGAGGGAAGTTCTAGTATTTCGTTTATTGAAACTTACTTTGTACACTTTACATTGCTGTGTATTTATAATGAAGATCATTCAGTTGCTTACAATAATAACTCTAACTAATTGTTTAACTGTTTCTCAACTTCTTAACTGTTTCTCAACTCCTTCAGTGATCCTCATTTGGGAAGATGTTCGAGAGCAAGCGTGGAGCATAAGTGTTGATGTTGGCTTCTGTTCAATCCCTTTGTAAGTAGATCTGCTAATTGATTTGTTGTGTGTATATATTCTGTCTTCACCATCCCTGCTTGAATTTTTTCTCTCACAAAATGTAGATCAATCTCTATATGTTTAGTTCTCTCATGGAACACATGATTTGCCGTAATCTGTATTGCTGATTTGTTGTCTGAGAAAATGGTTACTGGATTTTCAATGTTAGTCCCAATATCTTTCAGTAAGCCAAGTATCCAAGTTAATTCTGCCACTGTACTTGCTAAGCTCCTGTATTCAGATTCTGCTGAACTTCTGGAGATTGTATTTTGTTTCTTCGACTTCCATGATATAAGAGAATCACCAAATTTTATTATATACCCTGTAACTGATTTTCTAGTATGTGGACAGGCAGCCCAGTCTGCATCACAATAGGCTGTCACCTTTTCCTGTCTATTACTGGACATAAGAATGCCTTGCCCAGGCTGATTCTTAACATATCTTACTATCCTTAGTGCTGCATTAAGGTGTGACCTTTTTGGTTGCTGTAAGAATTGGCTAAGTGTTTGAACACTATAGGCTATATCAGGTCTTGTTATTGTGAGATATAGTAGTTTTCCTATTAACCTCTGATATGAATTTATATCTTCTATTAGAACATCTTCAGATGTGAACTTTTCCTTTCCTACTTCCTGTTGAGTTTGTGTGTATTCATCATACTGTTTAGTGGTTAATTTTATGTTGCAGTCCATAGGTGTGTTAATAGGTTTAGCTGCACCTAGTCCTAATTCAGAAATAAGTTCTAAAGTATACTTTCTTTGATGCATTAAAATTCCTTTATCAGATCTTGCAAACTCTATTCCCAAGAAATACCTTAACTCCCCTAAGTCCTTCATTTTGAAAGCCTTTTGTAAAGACTGTTTTGTTTCCTCTATTAATAACAGTTTATCTCCTGTTATAAGCATATCATCTACATAAACTAGTACTACAACCAGTCCTTGTTCAGACTGTTTTATAAACAGTGAATGATCATACTGAGATTGCCTAAACTTCATGTGCATTAGAGCCTCTGTAAGTTTAAAATTCCATTGTCTAGGTGCTTGTTTTAGTCCATACAAGGATTTAACCAACCTACATGCTTGTCTGTCCCCCTGGCTGGTGAATCCTTGTGGTAACTCCATATAGATTTCATCATGTAGATCTCCTTGAAGAAAGGCATTGTATACATCCATTTGATGTATGTGCCATTTCCTGGAGGCTGCTATAGATATAATAGTTCTTACAGTGACCATCTTAACTACTGGAGAGAAGGTTTCATTATAATCTATTCCTTATTTTTGGCTATATCCCTTTGCTACAAGTCTAGCTTTGAGTCTTTCAATATCACATGTAGCCTTATATTTGATTTTATACACCCATTTACAACCTATAGGAACCTTATTGTCTGGTAAAGTAACAATGTCCCATGTGTGATTATCTTGTAGAGCTTGAATTTCAGCTTTCATAGCCTCTATCCATCTAGGATCTTGTGAAGCTTCTTTATATGTTTTTGGTTCAACTATTTCTGAACTAGCTGTAAGGAAACTTCTGTATGTTGGAATGATACTGTTATAAGAAATGTAATTAGCTATAGGATATGGTGTATTATTTGTTGTAACAAAATCTTTAAGCCAAATGGGAGGTTGTTTTGCTCTTGTGGATTTTCTAGCTACTGTTCTTTCAGACTGATTCATCTCTTGACTCTGTACTATATTTTGAGAGATATCTTGCACTGTAGTATTAGTATCCCTAAGATTCTCTGATATAGTCATAATGTTATTATTGTGTTGATGGATCACTGGTACTTGTACAGGAACCTCAGTTAACTGGTAATTGCTAGAGTTATCCTGAAAAATTGCTTTATCTGATGTATTTAAAGTAAAAGGGAATTCATTCTCTCTGAATATTACATCTCTATTGACAAGAAATAACCCCCTCTCTATATCATATAGAATGTATCCTTTCTTAGTTTCAGAATATCCCATGAAGGCACATTTCCTTGTCCTAGATTGCATCTTATCAGTAACAGACAAATCCTTAGCAAAACATAAACACCCTAAGACTCTTAAATGACTCATGATAGGCTTCTTATTGTATAATTGTTCATAGGGAGTTTTTCCAATTATAGATGAAGGTAATCTGTTTATTATATATACTGCTTCCTGAACACACAGACCCCAGAATTTTATTGGTATATGTCCTTGAAATCTTAAAGCTCTTGTTATCTCAAGTATGTGTCTATGTTTCCTTTCTGCTACTCCATTTTGTTAAGGTGTATATACACAAGATTTTTGATGTATAACCCCTAGTTCAAGTAACATATCCACACATAATTCATTAACAAATTCAGCCCCATTATCAGTCCTAACTATCTTTACTGTTTTATTGAACTGAGTTTGAACAAAAGCCAGAAAATACTTCAGGACAATATACACATCTGACTTAAGTTTTAGCAAATATATCCAAGTCATCCTAGTGTAGTCATCTACTATTGTAAGGAAATATTTCTTCTCATCATGAGTTGGTACTTTGTAAGGACCCCAAACATCCATGTGAACAAGATCAAACTCTTTTTTACTTTTATTCTTACTCAAATGAAAAGGCAACCTACATTGTTTTGCACATGGACAGATATTACAATTTTTTATAGTCCTAGCTATAGAATCAGATCCTGCTCTAAGTATTTTACTCAACACAGTACTAGAAGTATGACCAAGTCTTTTGTGCCATAGCTCTATTGTTTCTTCAGAAATTTCTTCAAGCCCAGTATTTTCTTTTACACTTAAGCCTAACTTCACTTGTCCATTTAGTAGTTGTGATGAAGGTTGATTCACTAGTATGTATAGTCCATTTTGTACTCTACCAATCTCCTTCACCTTCCCACTGTAAAGATCCTGAAAAATGCAGAATTCTGGATAAAAACTTACTGCACATTTGAGTTGTTTAGTTAGTTGAGAAACAGACATTAAGTTAAACTTAAACTGTGGCAAATATAAGACATTGTGTAGTGTACTTCTGTCTGAAATGTTACTTGAACCAGTATGTGTTATTTTAACTGTCTCCCCATTAGGTAGATGTACTTTTTTTGAATCAGAAAAGTCTTGTACTTTAGTAGCATTGTCTATGAGTTTTATATCTGAGACCATATGATTAGTAGCCCCTGTATCAATTATCCACTGTTTCACTAAGTTAGCTACCAGCAAGGCTTTATGACTAAAAGACTTGGGATTAGATATACCTGCAACAGCAACATCTGAGGATGAAGATGGCAATTCTTTATTCTGATTTTGTGCTAAGCCTTGATTCAGCAGTCTTACTATTTGATCATACTGATATGAGGAAAATCTAGGAGCTCCATCTACCTGCCAATTGTCTGAGCTTGTATTTTCACATGTAGAACCGTCATTGATGTCCCCTTTGTATTTTTTTCCAGTCACTCCAACCTCTCCAATACTAACATTATGAGTAGCATATTCTTTCCTTTTGGATTTGAAGTTTGGTGGATATCCTATCACCTTATAGCATTTCTCTTTTGTATGCCCTTTCATCTTGCATACCTCACAGTACAAATTATAGTTATTTCTTTTCCACTGTGAGTTGGAGTTGGAACCAGTAGAGTTAAAACCTCCTTTTGAGTACATAACACTTGGATCATGTCCAACCCCCTGAATGAATTTTCCAGGTCCTACTCCTAAGAGCCCAGCAGATCTTGCAGATATGGATTTCTGACTCTCATCACTTGTGATCATTGAATAAGCCTTATTGACAGAGGGTAGAGGGGTCATCAATAGAATCTGACTTCTTGCTTGCATGTAGTTCTCATTTAGTCCCATTAAGAATTGGTACAATTGTTGCCTCTGAAGATATTCCAGAAAATCTTTGGACTTAGGACATCCACAACTAGGTGGAGGAACCAAGGATTGAAATTCTACCCAAAGGCTTTTTAATTTCGTAAAGTATTCAGATACACTGGAAGTTCCTTGGGCAAGAGTAGATATTTCTCTATGAATTTCATAGGTTCTTGAACCATCCACTTTATCAAACCTTTCCTTGAGATCCTCCCAGACTTCATATCTTTGTTTCAAAGATATCTAACTCCACTCGGAAGCCACTGAAGGCGAGTTCATGAGCCAAGATTGAACTACAGCATTGACTCTGTCCCACTGATCCCATAGCTCTTCTCTATAAAGTTCCTTTTTGCAACTACCATTGACAAAGCCTATTTTGTTCCTTCCTAGAAGAGCAATTCTCATTGATTTACTCCACAATGCGTAATTCTCAGACCCCAGTAATTGAAAAGAAATTAAAGACACACCACTAACATCAGAGGCCTGTAGAAACAGTGGGTGGTTGTGATCAAACACCAATGTGGTATTCTGTTTGATTTTCTGAAGTATCTCCCATGTTAAACTTCACTTTTCTTGATGATTTTTTTTTCAGATATCAAGAATCAAAAAAGTCTTTACGATACAGAAATTCAAGAATCAGATGATTTCACAGACGATCGAAAAATCAGTATAGAAGAATGTTCTTGAAGTCAATAAAGAGCAAGAAAAAAGACTGAGAATACAGAACAGTAAACAGAAAGAGATTTACAGAGATTTACAGAGATGGCTTTGATACCATGTTGTTAATGTGAATGTGCAAGTGGGCTACAAGTCCCTATGCTTGACAGTTGTGATACCATTCACATGTGAAAGAGAAGAGCTTGACAGCTGTGGTGGACCTCTTTATTATTCTCGAGAAAGAGCCTCTTTATTATTCTCGAGAAAGAGGAAGCATGATGTTTGTTATTCTCGAGAAAGAGGAAACAGATACATTCAAGAAAGAGGAAGAAAAAGAGGGAAAGGGAAAGAAGGGAAATCAGACATTGGGGAATGGAGAAGACACTTGAGAGAGAAGAGGGAAGTTCTTGTATTTCGTTTATTGAAACTTACTTTGTACACTTTACATTGATGTGTATTTATAATGAAGATCATTCAGTTGCTTACAATAATAACTCTAACTAATTGTTTAACTGTTTCTCAACTTCTTAACTGTTTCTCAACTCCTTCAACAATGTTCCTATTATTTATATTATAGCCATAAAGAAACTAAAGAATATCCTTTTGACGTTACTAGCTAATAGATGGGCGTGAGCTCAAGCATGCGAAAAATAGAAGAGATTGTGTTCTCTAATAATTTAAGATTTTAAATAAAATTGTCACAAAATTTAGGAGTACATACCTTCTTGCCACGGTCTCCTTGTATTCTGAATTCATTCTTGCTCTCAATGCTTGGAAATCATCCATGAGAACTTTTAGTTTCTTCCCTAAACCGCTAACTACAGAAGTCCTCGTTCGATCAGCAGAGGATCCTGGACCACAACCTGGGGTCTTCCTATTTGCTACATTGGATCTTTCCAGGGCTTCGAGTTTTCCCTTGATAATCTTGACACGTTTTAAGACAAGTGTCACATCAGAGTCCATTCGAGCCCGAATTTCCTTCACCGATTTCGCACTATGCACGGTTTTGCTCTCTTCATTTGATTCTTGCAATCGTTTATACAACTTCTCAACTTCCTTCATATCCTCTTTCACATTCTCTACATCGTCGAAGAACTTAGCAAGATCAATGCTTTCGTTTTGGGATGGACCAGTGCCTCCGGCCCCGACTTCTAGATCATCCATATGGACATGTTGTTTCAGGTCCTGGTACTTTTTAAGCGAAGGGGAGAATAAGTCATTCATTTTTTCGCCACGCCTTTAATAATTTCCTTTCTTCTGTTTCTCTTGTATTTGGTTGAATTACTCTTGGGTTTTCTCTTGTCTATGCCTTCTCTCAGCTTCAATCCTTGTAATATTTGCAATTGGAATGACAGGCTTATGGGCATGTCCAATAAGGTGATGAATTAGAGGAGAAGGAGGAGGAAGAAGAGAAGGCAACAAGAGAAATGCCTTCATTAAGAGACAATAACAAACCAAACTCATTGTTTGGTGAAGATTTGAAAGTAATATTTATTAGACCAGTCACTTGTTAGTATTAATTAAAATTCCACAAAAACAAACTTGAGGATAGTCGATAAAATAGAAAGATATTTTTTTTTGCCACTTGGTGTCTCACCTCTGCCTCATATAACAACTTGCCTTTGACTTGGTCTATTACTTGACTAAATAAGAAATTAAATTTCCCTTTTCTACTTGAAGACATGGTTGATTAAAGTCGTAAAAGCAAAAGATATTTATGGACTTTTGTTTGTACATTTTTGTGCATAAACAATAATAACAATAACTAAGTCTCAGTTTCTAATAAGTTGAGGTCAGTTATATGAAATTTTATTGTTCTGTTTAAGCTCAACTCCACATGTGTGAGCTTACTCACATAGTCGGTCCTGGCCTAAATAAAGAACACAAGGTTGTGGTAGGTTGGAAGCCAGAATAATTGATGATGAATCTTCATTTTACTAGTGTAACAAATCTTGAACAACTTTATCGAAATTCCTGATTGCGCATGCTACGTCCATTTTGGAGCAATCTTGGTGAGGTTTGTGGTTCTTTCTAAAGGAATATGTTCTTTCATTTCATTTATTGATGATTTAAAATATATAGTATTTACAGAAATATTTATCTTGCTACAAACTAGGTAAGTAATTAACCTAATTACAAACGAAATATAATTCTACATAAAATAAGAGATATATAATTAATGTAAGAATATTTAGTGAATATTCTATTGCACCCCCACAGTCGAAACGGGAGGCTCACGAATACTGAGACTGACTCGAAAATCATCAAACAGTATACGCGAAAGTCCTTTGGTGAAGATGTCGGTAATATGATATCTGGAAGGAACATGAAGGACACGAACTTGACCACGAGCCACTTTTTTGCGAACAAAATGAATGTCCATCTCAATGTATTTGGTGCGCTGATGTTGGACTGGATTGCCGAAAAGATATATCGCACTAATATTGTCACAGTAGACCAGTGTTGTATTTTGAATCGGGAAGTAAACCAAAAAAACTCAATGCATTGAATAAAGTCTGCATGTGATCTTTGATGAGTCAAATGTTTTGGGTGACAAGACATGCAAAATGATGAAGCCGAAGATAGGGAATTTTCAATGGTTCCTGAAGAGTCCATTGAAGTTTCAAATGGAAAGACAAATCTGATGAGTTAAGTCAAGCAAGATGATGATGCAGAGTCTCCAAGAAGCACGCAGGGACCTGGTGCCTCTATTATTTGTCATGAAGATGAACATCAGGTTACTGAAGTTGTATCAGGTACCCCAGGCTCTGGACAAATCGATCATGAAGATTCGAGCTATGTTGAAGACAATGATATAATACACTTTGAGGAACTTAGTTCATCAAATCCTGAAAGCACTGGTCAACCTGAGGTACAAGTTTCAAATTGGAAGCACAAGGAATTTCATCCATTATATAATATGATCATTCATTTGGATTCTGGTATTCAAACTAGATTGAAGGCGAGAAACACATTTGCCTTTTCAGCCTTTCTATCTCAAATTGAGCCAAATAATATTAAAGAAGCTCTGAAGTATGCCGACTGGATTACAACCATGAAAGAAGAGTTTCAAAAAATTGAAAGGAAAAAAGTATCACACCCGGTACCCAGACCTTCTGATAGAACCATCATAAGAACCAGGTGGGTGTTTCACAACAAGCTAGATGAATTTGGAAACATTATTAGAAACAAGACAAGGCTGGTGATTCAAGGATACAACCAAGAAGAAGGGATTGACTATGATAAGACTTTTGCTCCAGTTGCTAGAATGGAGGCAATCAGGATTCTTAATGTTTTTGCATCTCATATATAATTTAAATTGTTCTAAGTGGATGTAAATAGTGCTTTCTTAAATGGTTATCTGAAAGAGGAGGTCTTTGTCAAGAAACCTCGTGGCTTTGAAGATCATGAGCATTCTGAGCATGTTCACAAGCTTGGCAAGACTTTGTATGGCTTGAAGCAAGCTCCTAGGGCCTAGTAAGAGAAATTGTCAAAATTCCTTCTTAAAAATGGATTCAAAAGGGAGAAAATTGACATTACTTTATTTCAGAAGAAAAGAGGCAGGAACATGTTTATTGTTCTATGTTGATGATATTATCTTTGGTGCCATAACTGATTCTCTGTGTGAGGAGTTTGCAAATCTCATGAGAAGTGAGTTTGAAATGAGCATGATGGGTGAGCTAAACTTATTTCTTGGGTTATAAGTCAAACAAACTCCAAAAGGTAACATGATCATTCAATAAAAGTACATTAAGGAGTTGTTGAAGATGTTTGAAATGGAGAATGCTAAAATTATTGATACTCTTATAGCTACTGCTACTAAATTGGATGTGGATGAACCTGGTTCTCCGATGAATAAAACCATGTACAGGGTTATCATTGAGTTTTTGATCTACCTGACTGCAAACAGACCTGGCATTATGTTTAGTGTTGGTTTGTGTGCTAGGTTAAACTCATGTCCAAAAAAATCGCATTTGAAGGCTGCAATGAAAATTCTGAGGTATCTCAAAGGGACTCCGGACCTAGTCCTTTTGTACCCCTCAGGAGATAATTTTGATTTGATTAGATATGCTGATGAAGATTATGCTAGATATCTGATAGATAGAAAGAACACTTATGGAATGAATCATTTTCTTGGATCATGTTTGATCTCATGGGGTATAAAGAAATAAAATTAGGCGGCTCTTTCTAGTGCAGAAGCTGAAAATGTCGTTTGCCTCTTGCTGCGCTAAACTACTTTGGATCAAGCAAAAATTTGAGAATTTTGGTGTGTTTACTGATTGTGTTTCCTTGTTGTGTGATAATACAAGTGCACTCAATATGGCAAAGAATCCAGTGCAACACAAGAGTACCAAACATATTAATTTTAGGAACCACTTCCTAAGGGATAATGTTGAAAATGGGTTGATTTATATGATGTTCTGCAAAATGGAGGATCAGGTAGCAGATATCTTCACGAAGGCACTGAACAGAGAGAATTTTAAAAGAAATCGTTTGAAGTTGGTGTTGATCAATATCCACTAATCGTTTCCTTACAAGATCCATCAATGATCGACAATGACTAGAGGACAAGTATAAGTTGAAAGTGTTTTTTTCATAGTACCTATGTGTTTTAAACTTGCTAGAGTACCATGTCATTATAATTCTCTCGCCTATTCTCCTAAATTCAATCGTGTACGAACCCTATTCGGTGTCAGTTACCCCTTTCCACGCATCACGTCAGGTCACTTTACTAAAAACACATTTTTCCTCTTCCAATCACTCACTTGTCTCTCTTTTATTTATATATTAATAGTTAGTAATAAATTTCTTTCTCTCTTATTTGTTAGTATAATCAACTTTTTCTTTTATCAGTTTTACTATATTCCTCTAAAAAGCTAATCTATCACATTTATCTAATTGATTTTTGTTGGGTTTCAATGACAGGTTAAATGGGAAATGGAGGGAGGGAAAAAGTGAGTTGTCCCTTTTGCTTATTAAAATAAGCATTTGTTCCTCATCGGTAGTGGAAAGAAAAGTTCTTCTACTTAAAAGTAGAAGTACTCCTTCTTGTTGCTAAAGGGTTAAGAAGAGGGTCTCTCCTCGCGCCATCGTTGTCGCTTGGCTCGGCTTCGGCTTCGGTCAAATGATCTGATTGATTGATAATCTTTTTAGATCCAATTATCCTTAATTACTTAATTAATTAATTAATTAATATTTATTGAACCGAGGCAAGCACCGTCGAAAATCACATCGCGCGCATGGCGTCTTGAGCCGCGGCGAAGTCACGAAAAGCTGCGGACATTTGGCGCGGCCATCATGGTCACGGCGCCGACGCAGAATTCTTTCCCAGAAATTTATTTTCTCACCAGTTTTAAAGTGACTGTTCATAAGGGTTGCAAACCTTCAGAAACAGTACTTCCAAGGCTATAAATTCGTTTGATTCCTCAGAATATTATTCACTAACTTTCTAAAACTTCTTCTTCTTCTGCACAAACAAAATCTAGTGTAATTTAAGTGGTTCGCCGCTACCTGAATTTGGAGTACTACTATTCTGGTAAGATAATCGTTTTATCCTAGGAGGGGATATTCCATTAACCTCGAGTACTGTGAGGGGAATAATTTCCTTAAGGACACACTTTGAACTAAGTGGGCTCGATTATATTCTGAAAAAATATTTTAATTATTTTTCCAAAACAGATTCTGTTTATTATCAGTTTCGTGTACTGCTTTTAATTAGTTTATTTTATACTGTGTAATCTGTTTTTACTAAGTGTTTAACAGATTGTGTTGAAACGTTATTAAACGTATACAAATTATTATATCCAACAATCTTAAGGAAAATATATATTTTTTATTTTAATCTGTATTCTGGTTTGGAGACTAAAACCTGTATGGTTTTCTACTCCGTATGAAATTTCATATTCTAACTTGAAGACATAAAAACTTTGTCGGAATATTAAAGTTCATACTTGTACAATGATTTGAAGAACATAAAAACTTCATCGTTCTGTTTAAGGAGATTAAAACTTGTGTAGTTTTCTACTCCATATGAATATTAGTATTCTAACTTGAAGACATAAAAAACTTCGTTGGAATATTAAAATTCATGTTTCTGTTTTGGAGATTAAAACTTGCGTAGTTTTCTACTCCATATGAATATTAGTATTCTGACTCGAAGATATAAAAACTTCGTTGAAATACCAAAGTTCATAATTATACTGTGATTTGAAGAAATAAAATCTTCATCGTTTAAGTTTGTAATATAATTATTATATGATGCGCGCGGTCCCTGCAAATGCGACGGATAATGTGTATTGCACGCTGTTGTCGCACTCGGCTATTCATGGAGTTATGGCAGGGTACACTGGATTTGTTTGTGGACCTATAAATGGAAACTATGGCAAAGAACAAAGTTGGCACCACAGATCATAAGTGGTCGTGGGTCAGATCTGTTAGCAGTCATCCTGATTTCATCACAAGTTAAGTTTTTTGTAGCCCCAACACTTGGACAATTTTCAGTACCAATAACGGAGTTGTCCAGTCAAGATGTGGGCATTAGGTTACATCCTAAGTGCTTTGGGAAAAAAATTGTACAATGTGAAGAGTCTCGTTCATGTGAAGAGTCACCTTCACATTACATGTGAAGAGTCTCGTTCGCATTACATGTGAAGAGTCACGTTCGCATTACATGTGAAGAGTCTCGTTCGCATTACATGTGAAGAGTCTCGTTCGCATTACATGTGAAGAGTCTCGTTCGCATTACATGTGAAGAGTCTCGTTCACATTACATGTGAAGAGTCTCGTTCACATTACATGTGAAGAGTCACCTTCACATTACATGTGAAGAGTCACGTTCACATTACAAGTGAAGAATCTCGTTCATATTATATGTGAAGAGTCACGTTTACATTACATGTGAAGATTCTCATTCACATTATATGAGAAGAGTCACGTTCACATTACATGTGAAGAGTTACATTTAATAAGAATTCAGCTTCATCTTACTTATTGGAGTCAAATGATTTATGGCATGTTCGTTTAGGACATGTCAATTACAAAACCTTGCGAAAATTGATTAATTTAGAAGTATTACCTAAATTCGAGTGTAACAAATCAAAATATGAAATCTGTGTTGAATCTAAGTTTGTTAAACATCCATATAAGTCTATTGATAGGAATTCAAATCCTTTAGACTTAATCCACACAGATATATGTGATATGAAGTCAATACCATCTCGCGGTGGGAAAAAGTATTTTATAACTTTTATTGACGATTGCACTCGATATTGTTATGTGTATTTGCTTAATAGTAAGGATGAAGCAATTGATGCATTTAAGCAATACAAGAACGAAGTGGAAAATCAATTGAATAAAAAGATCAAAATGATTAGAAGTGATAGGGATGGAGAGTACGAATCTCCTTTTGCAGTGACATGTTTGGAATATGGAATTATTCATCAAACTACTGCTCTTACACACCACAATCTAATGGAATTGCGTAAAGGAAAAACCGAACATTAAAGGAAATGATGAATGCTTTATTAATACGTTCCGGTTTACCGCAGAGCTTGTGGGGGTAAGTTATCCTTACAGCTAACCGAATACTCAACAGAGTGCCCCACATTAAAACACAATCTATTCCATATGAATTACGGAAA
Source organism: Przewalskia tangutica (assembly GCA_029844215.1). Taxonomy (NCBI): domain Eukaryota; kingdom Viridiplantae; phylum Streptophyta; class Magnoliopsida; order Solanales; family Solanaceae; genus Przewalskia; species Przewalskia tangutica. The sequence continues at coordinate 20,699,561 of CM056730.1, read as the reverse complement.
GGAAGAAAACCCAACTTGGAATATTTCAAAGTATGGGGGTGTTTAGCAAAGGTACAAGTTCCTTTGCCAAAAAGGGTAAAAATCGGACCAAAAACTGCGGATTGTGTTTTTATTGGCTATGCTACAAACAACAAAGCTTGTCGGTTTTTGGTTCACAAATCGGACAATCCCGAAATTTATGTTAATACGGTAATTGAATCAGATAATGTTGAATTCTTTGAAACATCTATCCGTATAAAACTGAATATGAGTCGTCAAGTGAAATATATAAACGACCGCGGGAAGAACCAAAGGAAAGTACACCAAGCAAATAGGATCCAAGGCGTAGCAAACGTCAAAAAATATCTACTTCCTTTGGACCAGATTTTGTGACTTCTTGCTTGAAAATGAGCCTCAAACATTTAAAGCAGCAATGTCATCTTTTGATTCAGCATTCTGGAAAGAAGCTGTCAATAGTGAGATTGAATCAATCTTGAACAACCATACATGAGAATTGGTTGATCTTCCTCCTGGAAATAAACCTTTAGGATCAAAGTGGATTTTTAAAAGGAAATGAAAGCTGATGGCACTATTGACAAATATAAGGCAAGACTTGTGGTCAAAGGTTATAGAAAAAAGGAAGGTCTTGATTACTTTGACATATATTCACCGGTAACAAGAATAACATCTATTCGGGTGTTAGTGGCACTGGCGGCCGTATATGATCTTGAAATTCATCAAAAGAATGTCAAGACAGCTTTCTTAAATGGAGAATTAGAGGAAGAAATTTACATGGAACAACCTGAGGGTTTTGTGGTTTCCGGTAAAGAAAGGAAAGCGTGCAAACTTGTTAAGTCACTTTATGGACTTAAACAAGCACCCAAACAATGGCATGCGACATTTGACCAAACAATGTCGGCAAATAGATTTAAGATTAATGAGTGTGACAAATGTGTTTACATTAAAAATACTCAAAATCATGAAGTCATTATTTGTTTATATGTTGATGACATGTTGATAATGAGTAGCGATATTGCCGATGTAAATGCTACGAAGCGTATGCTGGCTAGCAAATTTGATATGAAGGACTTAGGAGTTGCTGATTTGATCTTAGACATTAGGATCCATAAAACTCCACAAGGTCTAGCATTATCAAAGTCACATTATATTGAAAAGGCACTTGACAAGTTCAAGTATTTAAATTTCAATGTTGCAAAGACTCCAATTGATGTAAGTTTTGCACTTCAAAAGAATGAAGGTGAAAGTGACTCACAATTGGACTATGCACGAGTTTTGGAAAGTTTGATGTATATTACGAATTGTACACGACCAGATATAGCATGTGTTATAAGAAAGCTGAGTCGGTTCATAAGTAATCTCAATCAAACACATTGGATGACAATGAAACGAGTCTTGGGATATTTAAAACACACCAAAAACTATGTTTTGCATTTTAATAAATATCCCATAGTAGTTGAGGGATACAGTGATGCAAACTGGATCACCGGACCATTTGAAGTTAAATCCACGAGTGGATATGTTTTCACCGTTGGTGGAGGAGCAGTGTATTGGAAATCATCAAAACAGACATGCATCGCCCGCTCTACAATGGAATCTGAATTTATAGCTTTAGACAAGGCCGGTGAAGAAGCTGAATGACTCTGGAATTTCTTAGAAGATAATAGCATTTTGGCCCAAACCTTTGGCTCCTATATGTATACATTGTGACAGTCAAGCAGCAATAGGTAGGGCAGAGAGCGTAATGTATAACGGAAAATCTAATCACATACGACGGAGACACAATACCGTTAGACAACTCCTCTCTAGTGGCGTTATCACGATTGACTATGTAAAGTCAAGAGTAACGTGGTGGATCCTCTTACAAAAGGCTTATATAGAGAGAGAGTTAATAGTTCATCAATGGGAACGGGGTTAAGGCCGAGGACAAGTCATCATAGCGGTAACTCTACCTAGCAGACTGGAGATCCCAAGAGCTAGGTTCAAGGAGATCAAACAAAGTTGTGACTGACGGTTCAACATTGTCAAATAACTCAACTCATTCTCGGATGAAGATAATATTCAGAAATAAGGATAAAACGTTATGGCTTGTTAATGAGTTAATAAAGCATTAAGGTTTTTAATGATTATCTAAATCTGGCAATAGATGACCAGATAATGTGTCTATAGGACCTCATGTTTAGAAATCACCTATGTGAGTTAAGTGTAAGCCGCTTTAAAAGGGAATGACAGTGAAGGCCATTCTCTATGCACTCATGAAATCAGGCGGTGTTCATGGCTAAAACGAACACAACCGTGAGAACCATAAACGGTTGAGGGTTGATTGTGTGACTTATGTTGTCTACGTATACAATAAATTTCGACGGTTCAAAGATATCAAATCTACCGATTGATCGAGTATATCCGACATATGTTCACTACGGAAAGTTCAAAGGGAAACCTACTTATTCAGATGCAATTAATCCTTGTCCTTAAGGAAATTATTCCCCTCACAGTACTCGAGGTTAATGGAATATCCCCTCCCTGGATAGAACGATTATCTTACCAAAATAGTAGTACTCTAAATTCAGGTAGCGGCGAACCACTCAACGGCATTAAATTACACTGTAATTTGTTTGTGCAAAATAAGAAGAAGTTTCAAAAAGTTCGTAGAATAAAATTCAGAGGAATCAAACGAATTTATAGCCTTGAAAGTACTGTTTCTGAAGATTTGCAACCCTTTTGAACAGTCACTTTAAAACTGATGGGAAAATAAATTTCTGGGAAAGAATTTCGCATCGGCGCGCTACGATGGTTAGCGCGCGGCGCTAAATGTCTTCTGCTTCGGGACTTCGACGCCGCTGCCTTGCTGCATATGGCGCCGTTGACGTGATTTTCGACGGTGCTTGCCTCGGGTCAATAAATAATAATTAAATAAGGACAATTTGATCCAAAAAGATTATCAATCAATCCGATCATTTGACCGAAGCCGAAGCCGAGCCGAGCGACAACGACGGCGCGAGGGGAGACCCTCTTCTTAACCATTTAGCAACAAGAAGGAGTACTTCTACTTTTAAGTAGAAGAACTTTTCTTTCCACTACCGATGAGGGACAAATGTTTTTTAATAAGCAAAAGGGACAACTCACTTTTTCCCTCCCTCTATTTCCTATTTAACCTGTCATTGAAATCCAACAATCCCCCACATGAATGGGGAATAGCTATAAGATAAAGGAATGTATGGACAAGTGTGCAATTTACAAGCAAGGATTAATTGCATCTGGATAAGTAGGTTTTCCTTTGAACTTTCCATAGTGAACATATGTCGGATATACTCGATCAATCGGTAGATTTGATATCTTTGAACCGTCGAACTTTCTTGTATACCTAGAAAACATAAGTCACACAATCAACCCTCAACCGTTTATGGTTCTCACGGTTGTGTTCGTTTTAGCCATGAACACCGTCTGGTTTCATGAGTGCATAGAGAATGACCTTCACTGTCATTCCCCTTTAAAGCGGCTTACACTTAACACTCACATAGGTGATTTCTAAACATGTGGTCCTATAGCCACATTATATGGTCATGTATTACCAGATTTAGATAATCATTAAAAAACATTAATGCTTTATTAACTCATTAACAAGCCATAAAGTTTTATCCTTATTTTTGAACATTGTCTTCATCCGAGAATGGGTTGATTTATTTGACAATGTTGAACCGTCAGTCACAACTTTGTTTGATCTTCTTGAACATAGCTCTTGGGATCTCCAGTCTTCTAGGTAGAGTTATCGCCATGATGACTTGTCCTCGGCCTTAACCCCATTTTCATTGATGATCTATTAACTCCCTCTCTAGATAAGCATTTTGTAAGCGAATCCGTCACGCTATCTCTTGACTTTACATAGTCAATCGTGATAACGCCACTAGAGATGAGTTGTCTAACGGTATTGTGTCTCCATCGTATTTGACGAGATTTTATGTTATACATTACGCTCCCTGCCCTACCTATTGCTATTTGACTGTCACAATGTATACATATAGGAGCCAACGGTTTGGGCCAAAATAAAATATCTTCTAAGAAATTCCGGAGTCATTCAACTTCTTCACCGGCCTTGTCTAAAGCTATAAATTCATATTCCATTGTAGAGCGGGCGATGTATGTCTGTTTTGATGATTTCTAAGACACTACTCATCCACCAATGGTGAAAACATATCCACTCGTGCATTTAACTTCAAATGATACGGTGATCCAGTTTGCATCACTATATCTCTCAAGTACTGCGGGATATTTATTATAATGCACAACATAGTTTTTGGTGTGTTTTAAATACCCAAAGACTCGTTTCATTGTCATCCAATGAGTTTGATTGGGATTACTCGTGAATCGACTCAGCTTGCTTATATCACATGCTATATCTGGTCGTGTACAATTCATAATATACATCAAACTTCCTAAAACTCGTGCATAGTCCAATTGAGAGTACGAATCTCCTTTTGCAGAGATATGTTTAGAATATTGAATTATTCATCAAACTACTGCCCCTTACACACCACAATCAAATGGAATTGCGGAAAGGAAAAACCGAAAATTAAAGGAAATGATGGTTTACCGCAGAGCTTGTGGGGGAAAGTTATCCTTACAGCTAACCGAATACTCAATAGAGTGCCCCACAGCAAAACACAATCTATTCCATATGAACTATGGAAAGGAAGAAAACCTAACTTGAAATATTTCAAAGTGTGGGGGTGTTTAGCAAAAGTCCAAGTTCCTTTACCCAAAAGGGTAAAAATCAAATCAAAAACTGTGGATTGTGTTTTTATTGGCTATGCTACAAACAGCAAAGCTTGTCTGTTTTTGGTTCACAAATCGGACAATCCCAAAATTCATGTTAATACGATAATTGAATCAGATAATGCAAAATTCTTTGAAAATATCTATCCGTATAAAACTGAATGTGAGTCATCAAGTGAAAGATCTAAACGACCGCGGGAAGAACAAAAGAAAAGTCCATCAAGAAAATAGGATTAAAGGCGTAGCAAACGTCAAAAGTCATCTACTTCATTTGGACCAGATTTTGTCACATTCTTGCTTGAATATGAGCCTAAAAAAATTAAAGCAGCAATATCATCTTCTGATTTAACATTTTGGAAAGAAGTTGTCAATATTGAGATTGAATCAATCTTGAACAACCATACATGGGAATTGGTTGATCTTCCTCCTGGAAATAAACCTTTAGGATCAAAGTGGATTTTTAAAAGGAAAATGAAAGCTGATGGCACTATTGACAAATATAAGCCAAGACTTGTGGTCAAATGTTATAGACAAAAGGAAGGTCTTGATTACTTTGACACATATTCGCCGGTAACAAGAATAATATCTATTCGGGTGTTAGTGGAACTGGAGGTCGTATATGGTCTTGAAATCCATCAAATGGATGCTAAAACAGCTTTCTTAAATGAAGAATTTGAGGAAGAAATTTATATGGAACAACCTGAGGGTTTTGTGGTTCAAACTAAGTGTTGTATGTACTAAGGCAATTGTCGTTATCAATCAAAATGTAGGCACTAGCACTGCTTCTGAGTATGTGACTGATTCCCTTTCTTTTTTATGGCATTCTCGGTTAGGCTATGTAAATTATCGTTCCTTACAAAGAATGATAAAGATAGGCATGTTGCCAAAATGTTCCATGAACAAAATGACTAAATGTGGGGTTTGCATAGAATCAAAATATGCAAGTCATTGATGCGCGGTAAGATGCACACACTTTAAACGCAAGTGCACGTTATCGTGACAAGTAGTATAGTCTTGATAAGACCGAATATCGTCCACAAGGATTAGGGTTCAATTACCAACTATCTATTTTCTAGTATCTATTTGGTGAATTGATAATTGACTTGTTGTTTATAACTAAGAATTATGCAAGCTATTTAAATATAAAGATTTATTTCAGTGGTGGGGAGAATAGGGCTTCCATGTATCCTTACTATCCGCTTATGCTACTTACTAATGCATTAACTTATGGTATTCTTCTTTTGGAGAAAACAGGTTTACGAAATCGTTTTATACTCCCGTTAGGGTTATATAAACTCTCAACCCCAGTATCGCACCTTACCTACCTTTCGGTGATAAGGATAACTCTATAGGAGGATTAAGAACAAAAACCTAGTTGACCGTCACGCACAATGCGCAAAATTAGGGTTGTTAAGCCTCTCATCAACGCTACATAAATAATTGAGGTATTTTCATCCCCAATCCAAGAATGTCTACCCAACTTACAAAGATATTCACAATCCCCTTTCTAACTGATTAGAAATCATATAGTGATAATTAGTTGTCAATTAATTACCAAGAATTCAACTCAATTATTGGATAGATCTCACAATAAGAAAAATAACCATAAGCATGCATTAATTTATAACATAAGTTTCTAGCAATTCAACATGGAAAGCCCTATAAGAGAATTAGTTCGACCATTGTCATGACAAGAACTAATTCCATGTTCATCATACAAAATAGAAATAAAGAACAAGAAAGGGAAAAGAAATTACTAAACTAATGGTATCCAATCTCCAAGAAAAAGTCTTGTGTTGTGCAAGAAGGGGAACCCTTAAAAACTGCTTAGGGTTCTCCTTTTATAGCCGCAACCGCCTCCTCTTTTCCTTCGTGCCCGCCTGCAATTCGCAAACGACCTAATTTTTCCAGCGTCGGCGCCGCTGCCCGCAGACAGCGCCGCGACGGAAGTTCTGCAATCCGGTGTTTTGGCGCCGCGCTCGATATCCGCTGCTCGGTAGCGCCGCGCGCTGGGACTCGTAGCTTTGGATGTTTAGGCCGCGCCGCGTCCGCTGTTCGAGAGCCGCGCCGCATCTCCTGTAGCCTCTCTAAATAGTGGCGCCGCGCCTCGCTGATCGCAGGAGAGCCGCGCTGGTCTGGATTTTACCCTCGTTCGCCACTTTTTCTGTTTCCAGCTCTGACATCTCCTCTTTTGCCCTCTTTTTGCTCCTTTTCCGCCATTTGTCCATTTTAACCACTTTGACTCAAAAGAAAGAAAAATTATCCTAATACGACACTTATATGTGCAAAATGGGACAAAAGACTAACTAAAACTGACTCAAAAGGTGTATATAAAATACACCGATCAAATACCCCCAAACTTAACCTTTGCTCGCCCTCGAGCAAAGATAGAAAGAAATAAAATAAAAGACTCAAAGAAACGAAAATAAAAGACTCACTGCCATTGATCACTTTTGCTGCATTAGTGTTAACTAGAAAAACATGAAGGTTAGCAAAATAATATGCAGGAACATATAGCATGAAATTTCGGCACACTAAACACATGAAGCTAAATATTTCGCAAACGTATATTCATCATGCTTAATGGAAGTCAATATACTAAATCATGCATATAAATTCAAGAATTCCTATGGCATGCTTACTTGCTATTCTCCACTAATTCTGGATATGCATAAAAGAGGTCTTCAGGACTTTTAAGGGTTGTAATGTAGGCTTAGGTATAGGTAGGTAAAAATAGGCAATTTAGGCTCATTTCGTGTACCATAAGCTCTTTTAGCTTTTCAATATTTCCCTTTTTCTTTTTGTTTATTCCTTCACTTCGATTCTATCTTTTCCCTCTTTTGTTTTGGGAGAGTGAAGTATATAATAATGACAAGCACCCCCAAACTTAGGCTTTTGCCTATTTCTTATTACTTTTGTATTGGGGTGCAACAGACTTATTCACTCTTTTTGTCTCTTTTTTAACACAATGTATTCCACTATTTCATATTTTCACTTATGGTACAATTTGTGGGAATATAGGGTGTCAAAGAAGAAGTTTCAAATTTAGGCTTAATGGGGCTGACTAGGGATATTTTTAAAGTACGGGATAGAAAAGAATGGTAAGAATTGGCTATCAAAGAAATGCCTGAGTCATCTCCCTAACATGCATATCCTAATTATTTCGCCTCAAATAGCAAGCAATCATAACACATAAGCATTTATCATTTAGCATGCATAATTCAAGCAAGAAACTCCAAATAGACAGATTCTGTGAGTTTTTGGCATATCTAACTTAGGTGTTTAGATAGTAGCTTCAATTCCGTTACATTATTCTGCCTTCCTTCACTAGGTGTTTCTAGCAAATACAGCATACATGATCTTTGACAGGCAATAATGACTCAAAAAGAAGAAAAAAAAATTTGGTGACTCAAAATAAACATAAAACAATTAAAAAGACTTAACTAAAACATAACATGACACAAAGAAAATAAAACACAGATAAAGCACCCCCAAACTTAAATCACACATTGTCTCCAATGTGTGTAGACTCAAAGACAGTAAAAGAAATAAGACACTTACAAACTTTGGCTAAAATGGTGGTGGTGGCGGTGGATAATGCATCGACCATTGGTTGAACAAGGAACTCAACTCGTTGATTTGTTGCCTTGTTTCTTGATGTCCTTGTACTACTGTGTCCAAGGTCTGCATCATCCTCATCTGATTTTGATACAATTGCTCCATTGTGGGCGTTGGAGGTTCTGCTCCTGTGGTTGGCCGGTGGCTAGGTCCTGCCTCATATTGAGCCCCTATTTCAGGCTCATCTTCGTCCATGGCGGTCTCTCTATCGCCGCTGCTGGTTGTACTCCGTCCGCCGCTGGGGGCTTGGTGCGGGAAAGAGTGCACTATCCCATGGGACACGGCGTTGGTTTCTTTCATGAGTGTCAGTGGGTAGTTTTGGAACCGCACTCATGTGACATAGCTTGGTGATAACTGAGCCATGTCCCAATCCGCCTGTTGTTACCAACCTGCTGATTTCCTCAATGCTCTGCACTATTTCTTTCCCCACATCAATCGTCAACCCCCTCATAATTCTATATATCAGTTTAATCCTATCCTCTGGCACTCTGGTGAAGTGCGTTGATGGAATCATGCGGGCGCTGACGAAATATAGCCAACCTTTGGCTACTTTGTTGAATGCACTGCTCGTTTCTTGACCCATTTCTTCCAATATCAAAAACAGCCCCATGATAGCTCACGGTGTCTGCAACGGCATTCCAGTCGATGTGGTCAATGCTTCTAGACCATGTTCTAAAGTGATTCCAATCACTTCTTTCTTCAACATCAACTGTTTTCAATTGTATATTTATATCTTCTGCTGTCACAGGCACATAGTGTCCCCTTACAAAGCATCCCCTTTCCACCTTCTCCGGAAAATTGGCATAAAATTCACGCACCATTGTTGTGTTTACTGGTGCTATCTTCTCCGGATTCACAAATTTCCTCCACTCCCTTAACTCAATCATCGCCCGAATGGGCTCATAAACATCTTCTTCCCCATATGACTCCTCGGTAGTCCATTCCCTTCTCGTATTAAGGGTCCGTATCGCTTTTTGTATCTTTGGTAGGCTTGGTAGCTCACAAACCTATTTTCATCGTATTGTGGGTGGGGTGGATGTGAGCCTCTTCTTTTCCTGGTGGCCATGGTTAAAACAGTTTCGAGCTTACAATTTAGTGGCACAAATGTTTCCTACACAATTGACAACTAGCAATAACACAACACCCCCAAACTTCAACTTTTCTACCCAATACCCACACTCTTTTCTACTCTTTCTCCAAACTTCACAATCAACTTTTCAAGATCTAATTACTTCAACTACAATACTCCTTCAAATTACTACCTCCGTGACTTCAAGAAGGATTCAAGAACGTAAAAGATTACCTTTTATGAGAAGCTTCAAGTCGTTTCTTGTTTCTAATGGTGGTTTGAGGCGATGGAATGGAGCTTTGTTGGTTGAGATGGCTAAGGGTTTTTAGGAATTTAAGAGTTTGGGTTGTGGTTGGGTTTAAGTTGTGGAAGATTTGTGGGCAAAGTTTTGGACTATCGTGGGTGTTTGGAGATATGGTTAGGTTTTGAAATCGATTTGGGGAAAATCGATTCGGGCGTTTTAAGTTCGATTCCCGCCGCACCGCTTCGCTTTAGCCGCGCCCAAACTTCTGCGCTCCTTTCAGTTCTTTTGGCCCCGCGGCCCTACTCGCAGCCGCGCGCTTTCCGCGTTCGAAATTCAATTTTCTTCGCCGCTTCGCTTTATTTCCGCACCTATCAATCACAGCACAAACACAAGATCCCAAGACCGTGAGACTGTTCTTATAAAATAAACTAAAGACAGAAATTAAAATAACATAATTGAAAACGTTGGGTTGCCTCCCAACAAGCGCTGTCTTTAACGTCTTTTAGCCGGACGCAAGTTCCTTAGCCTTAATAACCTCGGGTGGATTAAGCCCCAACCTATCCATTTCCTCCACATTTGGCGCTTTTCTTTCTTTTCTTCTTAGCATTATCGATGGGAGTTCAGAATACTTACCTCCTTTAGTGGCATTTCAAAGAAACCATGCTCGCTTTCGGGCTCATCGCTCTTTGGTTGACTTGTATTGGCTCGCATGGGGGTTTGATGGTGCTGATTGCAAAGCACCCACTCATTGTTGGTGGCTCAATGACGTGTTTAAAAACTTTAAACACCATTTCTTCACTCTCCACCCTTAGTGTTAATTCTCCTCTTTCAACATCAATCAAAGCTCTCCCCGTTGCTAGGAATGACCTCCCCAATATGATAGGGATTTCCGCGTCTTCTTCCATATCAAGAATGAGGAAGTCTGCAGGAAAGAAGAATTTTCCTACTTTCACAATCACGTCCTCGATCTTGCCTCGATGAACCACCGCCCCGCTAGTCGCAGGGCTTATCGTGGTTGGTTTGGCCTCACCTAACTCCAATCTTTTAAATAATCGACAGGGCATTAGATTTATACTTGCCCCTAAATCACATAGAGCTCTGTTGCAAGTTACCCTGCCCACTGTGCAAGGTAGTGTAAAGCTCTCTGGATCTTTTAGCTTTGGTGGTAACTTTTTCTGCAAGATAGCACTACACTCTTCTGTCAGTGCTACTATTTCGTATTCTGCCAGCTTCTTCTTCTTCCCCAAAATCTCCTTCATAAACTTGAAATAGGAGGGCATCTGCTCTAATGCTTCTATGAAAGGTATGTTGATATGCAGCTTTCTGAATGTCTCCAAAAATTTGGAGAATTGTTTATCAACCGCCTTTCGCTGTAGTCTCTGGGGGAAAGGGATCTTCTCTGTATACTCCTTCTCCGGAGTTTTCTCTACTACAGGGCTGGGCTCAATCACCTTCTCTTTTTCTAACTCTGCCTTCTTCTCAACTATCGGCCGCGTGATCCGCTCCAATCGCTTGCCGCTTCTCAATTGCATTGTCGCATTGCTTCCCTTGATTTACCTCGTGTTGCTTGGCAATGTCCTTGTGCTCGCTGTTTGCTCGCTGCTAGCCGACCCACTGAGTTTCCAAGTTCCCGAATGAGGATCTAGCTTCGTCATGAATCGGGTCCGCATTGCAGTGTTGTCACGCTTGCTTTACTCGTCGCTTTTCTTGAACCTGCATCAATCGCTGATGCTATGGGGCTTGAATGAAGGGCGCTGATTCTGTTCGCTGGTTCTGCATCGCCTCGTATTGGTTCTCGCGCTCGGTATTGATTACGCGTTGGTATTGGTTTTCTGGTTCTGCCCTGGTTCTGCCGCTCGGTCTCCTCTCCATGAGAAATTTGGGTGGTTCCTCCACCCAGATTATAAGTGTTGGAGTAGGGATTGTTCTGTTGCCTCGATAATTACCTATGGGACCGACACTCGCTGCTCCATGGGTATATTGTTGGGATCCGTGAAGGACGCTTATCAAATGTATGTGGGCCACCACATATCTCACGCCTTTTAGGCATCTGCGCATTCATCGACACTTTATGTTGCCGCAATCGCTTTCGCTAGCGGCCACTGGGCATTCAAGGCAAAGAATAGCATCTATTTCGTGGACTCCCAACGTTTCTTCTCCCATTTGTAGACCTTTCTTCCGTGACATGGTTGTTAGTGGTCATATCTTCTAATAACTCATGAGCCGCGGGTCGCTTTTCCTCATGAATGCTCCACCACGTGCATCTATGATGGTTCCGTCTTTGCTACCGCCATTGTAGAAGATGTGACCAAGTTCCATAACTCAATGCAATGGTGTGGGCACTTTCTCTGTAGATCTTTGAACCTTTCCCAAGCTTCATAAGGACTCTCCATCCGCTTGGTAAAAGTTGTTCAACTCCTCTCGCTTTGCTGCTTTACACGGGGGAAAGAACTTGGCTAGGAATTTCTGTGTCAGCTCTTGCCATGTAAAAATCGAATCGGCCGGCAGGGAGTTCAACCATACTTTTGCTCTATCCCTAAGTGAGAAGGGAAAAATCCTCAACTGACAAAGATCATCGAACGCCATATTCGAACGTTGCACATAGCTCCAAGAAATTAGCTATGTGCATACGTGATCCTCCACGGCAGTCCTCCGAATTGCACTGTGTGATGTACCATGCTCAGAATTGCCGGTTTTATCTCGAAGTTGTTGGCTCCTATTGCAGGGAGCCTAATGCATGTCTGTGCTCCATTTACTCTTGGAAGCACATAGTCTCCCAGACTTCTTTCTGGATGGACTTGGACTCTCTCTTCCATGTCTATTGGCGCTTGCCTAGGTATTCCTGGATGGGGTTGATTCTCTCCTAACCCTTCTCTCATCCCGTTGTTGTTCTGAACGCCGTTCATCTCTAACAAGGTTGCAATCCGTTGATTCTTTCTGTTCTGTTTGCAGGTTTTCTCAATTTCTGGATTGAAGGGAACAAGAGTGTTTGCTCCTCTTCTCCTTCGCATAAACTGACTTCCTGAAATAGATCAAAAACAGACAACAAATCACGGCACCTCGAATTTTCAAAAGAAAAACGTAAAAATTAAAAATTAAAATAAAAACCAAATTAGAAATTAAAAATAGACAAATTTGATATTGAACTATGCCTAATCCCCGGCAACGGCGCCAAAAACTTGATGTGCGGTAAGATGCACACACTTTAAACGCAAGTGCACGTTATCATGACAAGTAGTATAGTCTTGATAAGACTGAATATCGTCCACAAGGATTAGGGTTCAATTACCAACTATCTATTTTCTAGTATCTATTTGGTGAATTGATAATTGACTTGTTGTTTATAACTAAGAATTATGCAAGCTATTTAAATATAAAGATTTATTTCAGTGGTGATGAGAATAGGGCTTCCATGTATCCTTACTATCCGCTTATGCTACTTACTAATGCATTAACTTATGATATTCTTCTTTTGGAGAAAGAAGGTTTACGAAATCATTTTATACTCCCGTTAGGGTTATATAAACTCTCAACCCCAGTATCGCATCTTACCTACCTTTCGGTGATAAGGATAACTCTATAGGAGGATTAAGAACAAAAACCTAGTTGACAGTCACGCACAATGCGCAAAATTAGGGTTGTTAAGCCTCTCATCAACGCTACATAAATAATTGAGGTATTTTCATCCTCAATCCAAGAATGTCTACCCAACTTACAACATATTCACAATCCCCCCCTTTCGAAATCTGATTAGAAATCATATAGTGATAATTAGTTGTCAATTAATTACCAAGAATTCAACTCAATTATTGGATAGATCTCACAATAAGAAAAATAACCATAAGCATGCATTAATTTATAACATAAGTTTCTAGAAATTCAACATGGAAAGCCCTATAAGAGAATTAGTTTCTAGCCATTGTCATGACAAGAACTAATTCCATGTTCATCATACAAAATAGAAATAAAGAACAAGAAAGGGAAAAGAAATTACTAAACTAATGGTATCCAAACTCCAAGAAAAAGTCTTGTGTTGTGCAAGAAGGGGAACCCTTAAAAACTGCCTAGGGTTCTCCTTTTATAGGATGCAAACCGCCTCCCTCTTTTCCTTCGAGCGACCTGCAATTCACAAACGACCTAATTTTTCCGTCGGCGCCGCTGCCTCGCAGCATAGCCGCGCCGAAGTTCTCGCAATCCGTCGGGTGTTTTGGCGCCGCGCCCGATATTCGCTGGCGAGGCGTCGCGGCTGGGACTCTGTAGCTTTCGGATGTTTAGGCGCCGCGCCTCGCATTGGCTGCTCGAGAGCCGCGGCCGCATCTCTGTAGCCTCTTCGAATAGTGGCGCGCGACCGCTGATCGCAGGAGGCCGCGCGCCGGGTCCGATTTTACCCTCGTTCGCCACTTTCTCTGTTTCCAACTCTGGCATCTCCTCTTTTGCCCTCGTTTTGCTCCTTTTCCGCCATTTGGCCATTTTAACCACTTTGACTCAAAAGAAAGAAAAACTATTCTAATACGACACTTATATGTGCAAAATGGGACAAAAGACTAACTAAAACTGACTCAAAAGGTGTATATAAAATACACCGATCAGTCATCCTCATAAATCTGTTGTGAAATTAAATGAAGTGTTTGGTTTAATTCATAGTGATTTGTGTGATTACCAAGCAACCCCCTCTCGTGGAGGAAAAAATTATTATATATCATTTATTGATGATTGCAGTAAATTTGTTATGTATACTTAATACATACCAAAGATGAGGCTTTGAACATGTTTAAAACATACAAAGCAGAAGTGGAAAACCAACTTGACAAAAGAATTAAGATTCTAAGGTCAGACCGAGGTGGTGAATATACGTCAAATGAGTTCAAAGAATTTTGTTCTAGTCATGGTATAGTTCATCAAACCACCGCGCCATATACTCCACAACAAAATGGAGTTGCCGAACGAAAGAATTAAACATTGAATAATATGATAAATTCAATGTTGATTAGTTCGGGTGCACCTCTTAGTCTATGGGGTGAGGCATTAATTACTGCAAATATGATATTGAATAAAATTTCTCAAAAGAAAAATGATCAATCTCCTTATGAATTGTGGAAAGGAAGATTGTCTACTTTCAAAAGGATGAAAGTGTGGGGTTGTCTAGCAAAAGTTCAGGTTCCTTTACCAAAGAGAACTAAACTTGGACCAAAAACGGTGAATTTCATATATATTGGTCATGCCAATAATAGTGCATCATACAAGTTTTTGGTGTATCATTCCGATGTGGAAGATATTCACAAGAACACACTAATAGAATCTGCAGAAGCAGAATTCTTTGAGGAGACTTTTTCTTACAAAGACAAGGATAAAAGTGTTCCTAATAATAAGAAGAGGGCACTGCCTCAAATTGAGTCATACCAAGACACTCAAAATAATGATAATCTTACTTCACCGGTTCAAGAAGAAAATTCTGAACCTAGGAGAAGTAAACGTGGAAAAGTCACAAAAGATTTTAGACCAGACTTTATGACATTTTCCGTTGAAGGAGAACCTCAAATGTATAAGGCTGCAATGGAATCATCTGAAGCACCTTATTGGAAGGAGACCATCCAAAGTGAAGTAGAATCCATTGTACAAAATAATACATGGATATTGGTTGATCTTCCTCCGGGACAAAAACCAATAGGCCATAAATGGATCTTTAAACGGAAGTTAAGACCTGATGGTACTATAGAGAAATACAAAGCTCGGATAGTAGCCAAAGGATTCCGACAAAAGGAAGGTGTAGATTTCTTTAATACCTACTCAC
Organism: Przewalskia tangutica; assembly: GCA_029844215.1. Classification (NCBI taxonomy): domain Eukaryota; kingdom Viridiplantae; phylum Streptophyta; class Magnoliopsida; order Solanales; family Solanaceae; genus Przewalskia; species Przewalskia tangutica. Next base: position 20,684,069 of record CM056730.1, on the reverse strand, counting down.
CAGTGTCTAGAATTACGTCGATAAGGACGCTAATTGCTATAGCAGCGATTCACAATTTGAAAATTCACCAAATGGATGTGAAGACTGCATTTTTGAATGGTGAATTAGACGAAGAAATCTATATGGAACAACCCGAAGGGTTTGTTGTGAAATTTCAAGAGAAGAAAGTCTGTAAATTGATTAAGTCTTTATATGGACTTAAACAGGCTCCAAAACAGTGGCATGAAAAATTTGATAATACACTATTATCAAACAGTTTTCAAATAAATGAATGTGACAAATGTGTCTACATTAAGGAGTGTAATAATGCATATGTCATTATATGCTTGTATGTGGATGATATGCTAATTATGGGAACAAGTAAGGATGTAATTAACCAAAATAAGAAGATGTTGCATGTCGTTTTCGATATGAAAGATATGGAAATAGCGGATGTCATTCTTGGTATTAGAATTCAAAGGAATTCTGAGGGTTATATATTAACTCAAACCCATTATGTTGAGAAAGTCCTTAGAAAATTTGTACACTATGATGATAGACCGGTTGTTACACCATTTGATCCCGCTAGTCACCTTAAGAAGAATGAAGGTGATAGTGTGTCTCAATTGGAGTATACGCAAGTTCTTGGAAGCTTGATGTACATAATAAATTGTACAAGACCGGATTTGGCATATACAGTGAGTCGACTTAGTCGATACTCACACAATCCTGAAAATGATCATTGGGTAGCGCTAATAAGGGCACTACGATATCTAAAACACACAATGAACTATGTGTTGCATTATACAAAATATCCTCTCGTGTTAGAAGGATATTGTGATGCTAATTGGATTTTCAATAATTCCTAAAGTAACTTCACAAGTGGGTATGTATTTACACTTGGTGGAGCGTCGGTATCTTGGAAACCATCAAATCAAATGATAAATACGTGATCAACTATGGAAGCAGAGTTTGTAGCCTTGGATAAAGTTGTCAAAGAGGCAGAATGGCTAAGAAACTTTCTAGAAGGTATTCCGTTGTGGACAAAGCCTGTGACAGCCATTTGCATACATTGTGATAGTATGGTTGCCCTGACGAGGGCAAAGAATCAAATATACAATGGAAAGTCAAGACATATAAGGTGACGTCATAATACAATACGAAGTTTGCTGAAGAATTGAATTATATCCATTGATTATGTAAAGTCAAAGGACAATATAGCAGATCATTTGACAAAAGGCCTTACAAGAGAGAAAGTCGTATTTACATCGAGAGGAATGGGCTTAAAGCCAATATAATGAACTGACCTATCATAATTGGAGATCTCATGTTTAGGTTCAACAGGCAAACTAGCTGGGGAAGACTCAAGGAACATAAAACACGCATATGCTCATTCCTATGATGTACTAGTGTGTTAATTCGTTGACGTTAAAGGGCTGAAATTTTGTTCTTAATAATATTAATAGTCATTATGGTGGGATAGTACGAACTATTCTTGATTAATATTACATATGTGATATTGATGTGTGGTCGCATCTGGAGAACCGATATGGCTTCATTCTCTAGAAATTCTCATGAAGAAAGGAGTTGATCATGATCGAAAAGATGATCGGTGTATTTTATATACACCTTTTGAGTCATTTTTAGTTAGTCTTTTGCCCATTTTTGTACAAATATGTGTCGTCTTAGGATATATTTTCTTTCTTTTGAGTCATAATGGTTTAAAGTGGCTCATTGGCAAAAAGGAGCAAAAAGAGGGCAGAAACAGAGGTTCCAGAGCTCAAAAAGCTAGAAAGTTGGCGAACCGGGCAAGAAACAGGGCGGCGCCAGTTGCAGGGCCGAGGCGGGAATTCTGCCAAATTCGAATGGGAATGGGCCAAGGCCTAGAAGGAAAAGGTTAAGAACGATTTGGAGGCTATAAAAAGGATCTTTCTAGGTCAGATTAAGGGTTCCAAACCCTTGCCAATTCATCACAAACTTGGAGATCAAGATTGGAGACTACTTTTGTGTAATTTCTTGTTTCTTTGTTTTATTTCTTTGTAGTTTATGTTGGATATTAGTTTAGTTCTTGGCATGTCTATGGCTAGGAACTAACGTAATTTAGGGCTTTCCATATCAAATCACTTGAAACTCATTCTTCTATCATTGTTGAGATTTATTCAACATTTGTCTTGAATGTTTGGTAATTAATTGATCACTAATTATCATAATCTATATAATTTCTAATCGAAAGTCGAAAGGGGATATTGTGAATATGCTATAGTTGAATAAACATAGGTTAAATCGTGGATGAAAATACCCCGATACTTGTGTAGTTTAATAGGTTATTGCTCTTAATCCTCCTTTATAGTCAATCTTATCACCGAAAGGTAGAAGGGTTCTATAATGGGGTTGAGTGTTTATATTACCTTAACAGGAGTATAAAACGGCTTAGTTAACCTGCTATCTCAAAATAGAAGAAGAATCATAATTAATTGCATTAACAAGTAAGATGAGCGGATAGTTGAGATTTGAAAGCCCTATTTCCACCATATCTGAAGTAAAACAAAGTAATTTAGTTAGCATTCATAAGTATAGTTATAAACAATTTATCAATCATCGGTTACCAAATAGATACCACAGAATAGAGTTTGATAATTGGACATTAATCCCTGAGGACGATAACTCGGTCTTCTAGACTATATTACTTGTCACGACACGTGCACTTGCGTTAGTGTGTGCATAAATCGTGCATCAAGTTTTTGGCGCCGTTGTCGGGGAGTGACGTAGTTCAATATCATTTTATCTATCCTTAATTTCTAATTTGGGTTTTTTTTTATTACTATATTTTTCTCTTTTATTCATGAAACTCGTGCGCCGTGATCCGTTTGTTGATTTTGATCTGTTGCAGGCATCTAGTTTATGCGAAGGAGAAGAGGAGCAGATACACTTGTTCCCTTCAACCCGGAGATTGAAAAGACTTGCAAACAGAACAGGAGAAACAAACGAGTTTTGGCCTTAATAGCGATGGGGGTTTGCAGAACAACAATGAGATGAACGAAGGGTTAGGTGATCATCAACCTAACCAAAGGATACCCCAGAGATTGCCAATGGATGTGGAAGAGAGGGTCCAGGTCCAAGCTGAAAGAAGCTTGGGAGATTATGTGCTGCCAAGGGTGAATGGAGCACAAACTTGCATCAGGCTCCCAGTAATAGGAGCAAACAATTTTGAAATCAAGCCTGCGATCCTGAGTATGGTGCAGAATACTGTTCAATTTGGAGGGTTGCCATCAGAAGATCCTCACATGCACATAGCGAACTTCTTGGAATTGTGTGCAACTTTCATACATGGCGCATCGACGCCGCCATCCGATTGAGGCTCTTTCCCTTCTCACTCAGGGATAGAGCGAAAGTTTGGTTGAATTCCCTGCCTACAGATTCGATATTCACATGGCAGGAGTTGGCAAAGAAGTTTTTAGCAAAGTTCTTTCCACCATCCAAAGCCGCTAAGCTGAGAGGGGAGTTGAACATTTTTTATCAAGCTGATGGAGAGTCACTCTATGAGGCTTGGGAGAGATTTAAAGATTTGCAAAGGAAGTGTCCACATCATAGCATTGAGTTGTGGAATTTGGTCCATATTTTCTACAATGGGCTAAGCGGGACCACAAGAACTATCATTGACGCAGCCGCAGGTGGAACTTTCATGAGGAAGACAGCACACGAAGCCCATGATTTGTTAGAAGACATGGCCACCAATAATCATGTAACAGAGGACAGAGGGGTGAGTGGAAGAAGAGCAATAGGAGTTCATGAGATTGATGCCATCACAGCATTAAATGCACAAGTTGCTCTCTTGACCAAGTAACTGCAACAAAACACAGTGTCAGTGAATGCAGTTCAAATGTCATTGAGTTGTGAGATGTGTGGAGGTCCACATACCTTTGATAGGTGCCCATCAGCAGATCCCAACAACATCTCGATCGAGCAAGCAGAATGCCAAGCAGTAGGGAATTATCAAAGGCCCCAGAACAACCCCTATTCAAATACCTACAATCCAGGGTGGAGGAATCACCCTAACTTTTCATGGAAGGGTGATCAAGGGCAGCAGAACCAATTTCGAGGCCATTACCAAAATCAGCAACCATTCACTCAGGCCTCATCTTTACAATAATTCAGTGCACCGGCTCAACAAGAGAAGCCAAATGAGTTGAGAGCAGCCCTGTTGACTAATCGGTGTATTTTATATACACTTTTCGAGTCATTTTTAGTTAATCTTTTGTCCATTTTTGTACAAATAAGTGTCGTATTAGGATAGTTTTTCTTTCTTTTGAGTCAAAGTGGTTAAAATGACCAAATGGCGGAAAAGGAGCTAAAAGAGGGAAAAAGTGGAGGTTCCAGAGAGTAAAAGACGAGAAAGTGGCGAACGAGGCAGAAACCCGGACCAGCACCGCGGCGCCTCCTGCAGTCAGAAGCAGGGCCGCGACGCCTAATCATCAGAGAGGCTGCAGAGGTTCCAGCGGCCGCCGCTACGAGCAGAGATCGGGCCGCGCGCCAAATCACCCGGCATCGCAGGTTCCGGCCGTGGCGCTGAGCAGGGCCGCGGCGCCGACGCGGGAAAATCAGGTTTTTAGACGAAATTCTGGGTCAGGCCTGAAGGAAAAGTTTGAGGCGGTTTTCAGCCTATAAAAGGAGAACCTATGCAGTTCTAAAGGGTTCCCTTTCTTGCACAACACAAGGATTCTTGCTTTGAAGATTGGAGACCATAGTTTAGTAACTTTCTTTCCTTTTCTCTTCCTTTATTTCAGTTTTGTATGATGAACCTTGAATTAGTTCTTGTCATGTCAATGGCTAGGAACTAATTCTTTTATAGGGTTTTCCATGTTAATTCACTAGAAACTTATGTTATAAATTGATGCATGTTATGGTTATTCTTCTTCTTGTTGAGATTTATCCAATAATTGCTTTGAATGCTTGGTAATTAATTGATCACTAATTATCATTATTTATATGATTTCTAATCAAACTTCGAAAGGAGGAGGTTGTGAATATGCTGTAAGTTGGGTAGACATATTTTGGATTGGGGATGAAAATACCTCAATTATTTATGTAGCGTTAATGAAAGGCTTAACAACCCTAATTTTACGCATGGTGCGTGACGGTTAACTAGGTTTTTGTTCTTAATCCTCCTATAGAGTTATCCTTATCACCGAAAGGTAGAAAGGAGCAATACTGGGGTTGAGTGTTTATATATCCTTAACGGGAATATAAAACGATTTCGTAAACCTGCTAGCTCCGAGAGAAGAAGACCATAATTCATTACATTAATAATTAACATAAGAGGATAGTTGAGGAGACATGGAAGCCCTATTCCCATCACAACTGAAGTAAACCTATAGCTAATTAGCCGTTATAATTATTAGTCATAAACAACAAAATCAAATATCGATTACCAAATAGATACCAAAAGATAGATAGTTGGTACTTGAACCCTAATCCTTGAGGACGATATTCGGTCTTACCAAGACTATATTACTTGTCACGATAACGTGCACTTGCGTTAAAGTGTGTGCATCTTTTCGCGCATCATGTTTTTGGCGCCGTTGCCGGGCATTAGGCATAGTTCAATATCAAATTTGTCTATTTTTTAATTTCTAATTTGGTTTTTTTTTTTTTGTTTTGTTTTTACGTTTTTATTTTTCGGAAAGAAATCAGGTTGCCGTGATTTGTTGTCTGTTTTTGATCTATTTCAGGAAATCAGTTTATGCGAAGGAGAAGAGGGGCAGACACTCTTGTTCCCTTCAATCCAGAGATTGAGAAAACCTGTAAACAGAACAGAAAGAATCAGCGGATTGCAACCTTGATAGAGATGGACGGTGTTCAAAACAACAACATGATGAGAGAAGGGTTAGGTGAAAATCAGCCCAATCCAGGAATGCCTCGGCAAGTGCCTATAGATGTCGAGGAAAGAGTTCAAGTCCAGGCAGAAAGAAGCTTGGGAGACTATGTGCTGTCGAGGGTGAATGGAGCACAGACATGCATTAAGCTCCCTGCCATAGGAGCAAACAACTTTGAGATAAAACCGTCGATTCTGAGCATGGTACAGCACACAGTGCAATTTGGAGGACTGCCATCGGAGGATCCACATATGCACATAGCTAATTTCTTGGAGCTATGTGCAACTTTCAGATATAACGGCGTTACTGATGATGCCGTCAGATTGAGGCTCTTTCCCTTCTCACTCAGGGATAGAGCAAAAGTATGGTTAAATTCCCTGCCAGCCGATTCGATTTTTACATGGCAAGAGCTGGCCCAAAAATTTCTAGCCAAATTCTTTCCCCCATGCAAAGCAGCAAAATTGAGAGGGGAGTTGAATAACTTCTACCAAGCAGATGGAGAGTCCTTATATGAAGCTTGGGAAAGGTTCAAAGATTTACAGAGAAAGTTCCCACACCATTGTATTGAGTTATGGAACTTGGTCCACATCTTCTATAACGGGCTGAGCAGACAAACCGTAACCATTATAGATGCAAAGAAGGGGGCATTCATGAGGAAAATAGCCCACGACGCTCACGAGTTATTAGAAGATATGGCCACCAACAACCATGTCACAGAAGAGAGATCAACGAGTGAGAGGAGAACAGTGGGGGTCCACGAAATAGATGCCATTGATGCCTTGAATGCCCAAGTGGCCCTTTTGGCGAAACAGTTGAAAGAACATACGATGTCGAATGCAGTGCAGATGCCTAAAAGCTGTGAGATATGTGGTGGCCCACATACATTCGATAGGTGTCCTTCAGCTGATCCTAATAATATACCAATGGAGCAGGCAGAGTGTCAGGCCGTGGGTAATTATCAGAGGCCACAGAACAACCCCTACTCCAACACATATAATCCAGGGTGGAGGAATCACCCAAATTTCTCATGGAGAGACCGTGGGCAGCAGAATCAATATAGGGGCGATGCAGTAATCCAGAGAACCAGAGTCAGCAGCCCTTTACTCAGGCCCCACCTAGTCAACAGTTCAATGCACCGGTTCAGCAAGAAAAGCCAGACGAGCTGAGAGCAGCTTTGTTGGCACTCACTAACGCTCAGACCCGGGCCAGAATGAAGCTAGATCCTCGTTCAGAACTTGGAAACACAAGTGGGTCACTAGCAAAGCAAGCAAACAAGAGAGCCGCGTGGTACACTGCCAAGCAACACAGAGGTGAATCCAAGGGAGCAATGCCAGGCAGTACAATTGAGAAGCGGCAAACAGTTGGAGCAGCAGTCGCCTCAGCCAGTAATTGAGCAAAGGACAGAGATAGAAAAAGAGAAGGTAGATGAATCTCGCCCAGTAGTAGAGAAAACTCCAGAGAAGGAGTATACAGAGAAGATCTCATTCCCCCAAAGATTACAACGGAAGGCAGTTGATAAACAATTCTCCAAATTCTTGGAGACATTCAGGAAGTTGCATATCAACATACCTTTTATAGAGGCTTTGGAGCAGATGCCCTCCTATTTCAAGTTCATGAAGGAGATCTTGGGGAAGAAGAAGAAACTGGCAGAGTACGAAATAGTAGCATGCAGGAGTGTAGTGCTATCTTGCAAAGAAGTTGCCACCAAAACTAAAAGACCGGGAGCTTTACACTACCTCGCATGGGCGGTGACATACGCAATGGGCTCTGTGTGATTTAGGGGCAAGTATAAATCTGATGCCCTTATCGGTATTTAAACGATTGGAGTTGGGTGAGGCTAAACCAACCACAGTGAGCCTGCAGCTGGCCGATAGGACAGTGGTTCATCCAAGGGGGAAGATTGAGGACGTGATTGTCAAAGTAGGAAAATTCTTCTTTCCTGCGGACTTCCTCATTCTTGACATGGAAGAAGATGCAGAAATCCCTATCATATTGGGGAGACCATTCCTAGCGACAGGGAGAGCTTTGATCGATGTAGAAAGAGGAGAGCTGACATTAAGGGTGGAGAAGGAAGAAATAGTGTTTAAAGTATTTAAACACATCATTGAGCCACCAACCATGAGCAGGTGCTTTGCAATCAGCACCATCAAACCCCTCTGTGAGCCAGTACAAGTCAACCAAAGGGAGATGAGCCCACGAAAGAAGGCATGGTTTGCCGAACCTCCACAGAAGCAGGTATGTGTTCCTGAACTTTCCCTTAACGATAATGCTAAGAGGAGAAGAAGAAAAAGAAAACGAAAAATGTGGAGAAAATGGATTAGTTGTGGGGTTGATCCACCCCACGTTTATTAAACTAAGGAACTTGCGTCCGGCTAAAAGACGTTAAAGACAGCGCTACTTGGGAGGCAACCCAAGGTATTTTGATTTATTTTGCTTTAATATAATAGTTTTATTAAGAACGGTCTCACGGAGGTAGTATTTGTGTTGTGATTGACAGGTACATGCTAATAAATTGAAGGGCGAAAAACTGAGGAACAGCAGGGATTTCGGAAAACGTAGCCGCGCGCCAGAGCAGGTCGCGCCTAAAAGAATCGAACACGATCTGAAGTTTAAGCGTCGCGGCGCAAGATGCAAGCGCGCAAAAATCCAGAAAAAATTGCCAAGTCTAGCCATACATGAAATTCCCGAGTGTAGAACATCAGCCGCGGCTAAAAGCAGCGCACAAGGTAAATCCGAAATTAAAAGACGCCTGTAAATCGATTTCCCCAATTTCAAAACCAAAACCTAACCCCCCTTCTCCACAAAACCCACGAAAATCCACAATTTACCCACAAATCCTCCACAAATCAAACCCAACCACAACCAAAACTCTTAAACTCCTAAAACCCTTAGCTATCTCAAACAACAAAACTCCATCCCATTGCCTCATATCACCATTAGAAGAACACCTGAAGAACACCATAAAAGGTAATCTTCATCTTTTCTTGAAAGCTTCGTGAGTTAAAGAAGGTAGTAGTTTGGAGAAGTGTTGCATTGTGAAGTAGTTGGGGTGCTGAAAAATTGGTTGTGAAGTTTAGAGAAGGAGTAGACAAGGAGGGTGTGGATATTGGGTAGTAGAGTTGAAGTTTTGGGGTGTTTGTGTTTTAGCTGCTAAATTGTTGATTGTGTTGGGGAACATTTGTGCTAATAAGTTGTAAGCTGCAGAAAGTGTTTTAACCATGTCCGCCAGAAAGAGAAGAGCCTCCACATCCACCTCAGCCCCGCAATACGATAATACTAGGTTTGTGAGCTACCAAGCCTTCCAAAGATACAAAAAGCTTAGTACTAGGCCCTTAATCCCTGAAAGGGGAATGGACTATCAAAGGGAGTCGTTTGAGGAGGAGGATGTTTATGAGCCCATTCGGGCAATGATTGAGATAATGGGGTGGAAGAGATTTGTAAATCCGGAGAAGATAGCACTAATGAACACAACGATGGTGTGTGAATTTTATGCTAACTTTCCGGAGAGGGTGGACAACAAATGTTTTGTGAGGGGAAGATATATGCATGTGACGGCAGACGCGATAAATATGTCTCTAAAAATAGTTGATGTTGAAGGAGGAATTGGTGATTGGAGTCACTTTAGAACATGGTCTAGGAGCACCAACAACATCAACTGGAACACCGTCGCAGACACAGTGAGCTACCCTGGGGCTGCTTTTGATATTGCAAGAAATGGGTCAAGAGCACCGGCAAAGCAGTTCAACAAAGCAGCCAAGGGTTGGCTATATTTCGTCAGCGCCCGCATGATTCCATCCACGCACTTCACCAGAGTGCCAGAAGATAGGATTAAGCTGATATATGGAAATTATGAGGGGGATGACGATTGATGTGGGGAAAGAGATAGTGCAGATAATTGAAGAAATCAGCAGGTTGGTGACAACAGGTGGATTGGAACATGGCTCACTTATCACGAATTTGTGCCACATGAATGGGGTCCCAGTCCTACCCACTGATACTCATGAGATAAACCAACTGCCTGTGACATATGGGATAGTGCACTCTTTCCCAGACCCAAGCCCCCCAGCAGCAAGAAGAAGAGCACAACCACCACCAGCAGCAGCAGAGGCCGCAATGAACGAAGATGAGCCTGAAATAGGGGCTCAATATGCAGCAGGGCCTAGCCACCAGCCTCTACAGCATTCGTAACCCTCGCCCATGATGGCGCAATTGCTTCATAATCAGATGAGGATGATGCAGAGTTTGGACACAGTGATACAAGGACAAAGAAGAAACGGCAAAGAAATTAACGATGAGTTCCTTGTTCAACCAGTGGTCCATGCACTATCCCATGCCACCGCCACCACCATTATTTTAGCCAAGTCTGTAAGTGTATTATTTCTTTTATTGTCTTTGAGTCTACACACATTGGGGACAATGTGTGATTTAAGTTTGGGGGGTGTTTTATTTGTGTTTTATTTGTGTCTTGTTATAAGTATGTTAAGTTTTTTTTTGTTGTTTTTTGTATATTTTTTAGTCACAATTTTTTTTTCTTTTAAGTCATAATTGTCTGTCAAAAGATCATGTATGATGTAGTTACTAGAAACGCCTAGTGAAGTAAGGTGGAATAATGTAATGGAATTAGAAGCAACTATCTAAACACCTAGGTTAGATATGCCAAAAACTCACAAAATCTGTCTATTTGGAGTTTCTTGCTTAAATTATGCATGTTAAATGATGAAAACTTATGTGTTATGATTGCTTGCTATTTGAGGCGAAATAGTTAGGATATGCATGTTAGGAGAGATGACTCAGGCGTTTCTTTGATAGCCAATTCTTACCACTCTTTTCTATCCCTGATTTTTAAAAGTATCCCTAGTCAGCCCCATTGAGCCTAAAAATTGAAACTTCTTCTTTGACACCCTATATTCCCACAAATTGTGCCATAAGTAAAAATGTGAAATAGTGGAATAAATTGTGTTAAAAAAGAGACAAAAAGAGTGATCAAAAGTGATGCACCCCAATAAAAAAGTAATGAGAAATAGGCAAAAGCCTAAGTTTGGGGGTGCTTGTTATTATAATACACTTCACTCTCCCAAAATAAAAGGGGGGAAAGATAGAATTGAAGTGAAGAAAAGAATCAAAAGAAAAGGGAAAATTGAAAAGCTAAAGAGCTTATGGTACACAAAAATGAACCTAAATGCCTATTTTTACCTACATATACCTAAGTCTACATTACAACCCTTAAAATCCTGAAGATCTCTTTTATGCATATCCAGGATTAGTGGAGAATAACAAGTAAACATGCCATAGGATTTTTGAATTTTACAAGCATGATTCAGTATGTTGACTTCCATTAAGCATGATAAAAATGAGTTCGCAAAATATCTAGCTTAATGTGTTTAGTGTGCTAAAAATTTCATGCTATATGTTCCTGCATATTATTCTGCTAACCTTCATGTTTTTCTAGATAACATCAATGCAGCAAAAGTGATCAATGTCAGTGAGTCTTTTATTTTCGTTTCTTTGAGTCTTTTATTTCTTTCTTTCTATATTTGCTCGAGGGCGAGCAAAGGTTAAGTTTGGGGGTATTTGATCGGTGTATTTTATATACATTTTTCGAGTCATTTTTAGTTAATCTTTTGTCCCTTTTTGTACAAATAAGTGTCGTATTAGGATAGTTTTTCTTTCTTTTGAGTCAAAGTGGTTAAAATGGCCAAATGGCGGAAAAGGAGCTAAAAGAGGGTAAAAGTGGAGGTTCCAGAGCGTAAAAGACGAGAAAGTGGCGAACGAGGCAGAAACCCGGACCAGCGCCGCGGCGCCTCGCAAGCTGGCTGCGCGCGCTAATCATCGAGAGGTCGCAGAGGTTCCAGCGCGCCATGGCGCATACAGAGACTGGCCGCGCGCGCCAAATCACCCGGCATCGCAGGTTCGGCGCGCGCTGAAGCGTATGGCGCCGACGCGGGAAAATCAGGTTTTTAGACGAAATTCTGGGCCAGGCCTGAAGGAAAAGTTTGAGGCGGTTTTCAGCCTATAAAAGGAGAACCCTAGGCAGTTCTAAGGGGTTCCCTTTCTTGCACAACACAAGGATTCTTGCTTTGAAGATTGGAGACCATAGTTTAGTAACTTTCTTTCCTTTTCTCTTCCTTTATTTCAGTTTTGTATGATGAACCTTGAATTAGTTCTTGTCATGTCAATGGCTAGGAACTAATTCTTTTATAGGGCTTTTCATGTTAATTCACTAGAAACTTATGTTATAAATTGATGCATGTTATGGTTATTCTTCTTCTTGTTGAGATTTATCTAATAATTGCTTTGAATGCTTGGTAATTAATTGATCACTAATTATCATTATTTATATGATTTCTAATCAAACTTCGAAAGGAGGAGGTTGTGAATATGATGTAAGTTGGGTAGACATATTTTGGATTGGGGATGAAAATACCTCAATTATTTATGTAGCGTTAATGAGAGGCTTAACAACCCTAATTTTACGCATGGTGCGTGACGGTTAACTAGGTTTTTGTTCTTAATCCTCCTATAGAGTTATCCTTATCACCGAAAGGTAGAAAGGAGCAATACTGGGGTTGAGTGTTTATATATCCTTAACGGGAATATAAAACGATTTCGTAAACCTGCTAGCTCCGAGAGAAGAAGACCATAATTCATTGCATTAATAATTAACATAAGCGGATAGTTGAGGAGACATGGAAGCCCTATTCCCATCACAACTGAAGTAAACCTATAGTTAATTAGCCGTTATAATTATTAGTCATAAACAACAAAATCAAATATCGATTACCAAATAGATACCAAAAGATAGATAGTTGGTACTTGAACCCTAATCCTTGAGGACGATATTCGGTCTTACCAAGACTATATTACTTGTCACGATAACGTGCACTTGCGTTAAAGTGTGTGCATCTTTTCGCGCATCATTGACACTCTCCAACTCACAGACCCAGTTCATGGCAGAGACCAGATCCTCTATCAGGAATTTGGAGACACAGGTGGGACAACTAGCGAAGATGGAAAACAACAGGCCACATGGCACTTTGCCTAGTACTACAGAGATGAACCCCAGAGAGCAGTGCCAAGCGGTGCAGCTGAGGAATGGAAAACAGTTAGAACAGCTTACACACCAGCCTGTAGTTGAACAGAGAGTAGATGCAGAGAGGGAGAGGGTTACTGAAGACCGCCCTATGTTAGAGAAAGTTCCAACAGTCCAAGTGAGGGAATACACTGAGAGGATTCCTTACCCGCAGAGGTTGCAAAGGAAAGTGGTTGATAAGCAATTCTCCAAGTTCTTGGAGGTATTCAGAAAGCTACACATTAACATTCCGTTCATTGAGGCATTGGAGCAAATGCCTACTTATTTTATATTCATGAAGGAAATTCTTGGGAAGAAGAAGAAGTTGGCGGAGTATGAGACGGTGGCACTGACAGAGGAATGTAGTGCCATTCTGCAGAATAAATTACCCCCAAACTCAAGGATCCAGGGAGCTTCACATTGTCTTGCACAGTTGGCAGAGTGACATGTAATAGGACCCTTTGTGATTTGGGGGCTAGCATAAATCTTATGCCCTTGTCTGTTTTTAAGAGGTTGGGGTTGGGTGAGGCCAAACCAACCACTGTGAGCTTGCAGTTAGCAGATAGGACAATGGTGCATCCCAGGGGAACGATTGAAGATGTCTTAGTTAAGGTGGGAAAATTCTTCTTTTGCGGACTTCCTCATCCTTGATATGGAGGAAGATGATGAGATCCTCATCATATTGGGAAGACCATTCTTGGCAACCTGGAGAGCCCTGATTGATGTGGAGAAGGGTGAGCTGACACTCAGAGTGGAGAATGAAGAGATGGTGTTCAAGGTGTTCAAACACATCATTGAACCCCCAGTCGTGAGCAAGTGTTTTGCAGTTAGCACTGTCAACATATCGGTTGAGCCAGCACAAGCCAAAGCAAGGGAAATAAGTCCGCCAAAACAGGTAAGCAATGCTAAACCTCCTCTTGAGAAAAAAGAGAAAAAGAAAAACAGAAGGCGGAAGCGAAAAATGTTGATGAAATGGATAGGATGTGGGGTTACTTTACCCCATGCCTCTTGATAAGGAACTTGCGTCCGGCTAAAAGACGTTAAAGACAGCGCTATATGGGAGGCAACCCAAGGTTATTTTATTTTTTTTAGTTTTTCCAATTTAGTTTTAATTAGAACAGTCTCACGGAAGGTATCGTTTTCATGTTGTGATGACAGGTACAGGGCCAAGAATTTGGAGGACGAAAACGGAGAAATCAAAAGAAAAAAAAATCGGCTCAGCGCCACGGCGCCCAGCAGAGGGCCGTGGCGCCGGAAGTGCAGAAGGGCGCAGAAAATTCAGCGCCGCGGCGCCAAAAGTCCAGAAGAGCTCTGAAGTTTGGGCGCCGCGGCGCCAAATCAGAGCGCCATGGCCCTGAAAGTTCAGAGGATTGCAGAAGTTTGGGCGCCACGGCGTAGACTGCAGGGTCGCGGCGCCGCGACGAAAAATCTGAGTTTCTAAAAGGAGCCCTAATCCGATTTTCCTTTCTCCAAATCAAAAATCCAAAACTCTTCCACTCTGACAGGACCTCTAACGCTATCTGCCATGCATTCTCCACCGCCACCACTTTAAACCAAGTTTGTAAGTTGTCCTGTTTTCTTTTATATTTTTTTTAGTCTTGTACACATTGAGGACAATGTGTGATTTAAGTTTGGGGGAATGTCTTATTGTTTTTGAGTCTTTTTGATCTGTTTTGTGTATTTTTGAGGATTTTTTTAGTCAGATTTTTTTTTTAAGATCATGCATGTTGTAGTTACTGGAAACGCCTAGTGAAGTAAGGTTGAATAATGTAATGGAATTAGAAGCAACCATCTAAACACTTAGGTTAGATATGCCAATAATTTATGAAATCGAACTATTTGGAGTATTTTGCTTAATTTGTGCATTGTTAATGATTAAACCTATGTGTATGCTTGCTCACTATTTGAGGCGAAATAATTAGGATATGCATATTAGGGAGATGACTCAGGCATTTCTTTGTTAGTCCTTTCTTATCATTTTTTCCTATCCCTGACATTCAAATTATATCCCTAGTCAGCCCCTTTGAGCCTAAAAATAAGACTTTTTTTTGACACCCTATAATTTCATACTTGTGTCATAAGTGAAAAATTGAGGTGATTGGAATATAAAGTGTTAAAAAAAGACAAAGAGAGTGAACAATTTTGATGCACCCCAATGAAAAAGTAATAATAAATATGCAAAAGCCTAAGTTTGGGGGTACCGGCTATTCATAATACACTTCATTCTCTCAAAACAAAAGAGGGAAATATAGGTATGAAGTGAAAAAGAGAATCACAAGAAAAGGGAAGAATTTAAAGCAAAAGAGTTTATGGTACGTAAATTGAGCCTAAATGCCTATTTTTACCTACCCATGCAAAGCCTACATTACAACCCTGAAAAGCCCTGAAGATTTCTTACATGTGTATCCATGATTAGTGGAGAATAGCAAGTAAACATTCCATAGGGTTTTGAAATTGACATGCATAGTTAGGTATTCTTACTTCCATTGAGCATGATTAAAGTGAATTTGCGAAATATCTAACTTGATGTGTTTGGAATGCTAAAAATCCATGTCATATGTTCCTACATATTATTCTGCTAACCCTCATGTTTTTCTAAGTAACAATGATGCAGCAACTTGATCAATGTCTGTGAGTCATTTTAGTCCTCCTTCTCGTGTCTTTATTTCTTTCTTTTGATCTTTGCTCGAGGGCGAGCAAAGGTTAAGTTTGGGGGTGTTTGATCGGTGTATTTTATATACACCTTTTGAGTCATTTTTAGTTAGTCTTTTGCCCATTGGCGAAAAGGAGAAAAAAGAGGGCAGAAACAGAGGTTCCAGAGCTCAAAAAGCTAGAAAGTTGGCGAACCGGGCAAGAAACAGGGCGGCGCCGCGGCTACTCAACAGCGACATCGAGGCGCGGCCAAAATCTGACTGCGGGGAGTTTGTAGCGGCGCCAGTTGTAGGGCCGAGGCGGGAATTCTGTCAAATTAGAATGGGAATGGGTCAAGGCCTAGAAGGAAAAGGTTAAGAACGATTTGGAGGCTATAAAAAGGACCTTTCTAGGTCAGATTAAGGGTTCCAAACCCTTGCCAATTCATCACAAACTTGGAGATCAAGATTGGAGACTACTTTTGTGTAATTTCTTGTTTCTTTGTTTTATTTCTTTATAGTTTATGTTGGATATTAGTTTAGTTCTTGGCATGTCTATGGCTAGGAACTAACTTAATTTAGGGTTTTCCATATCAAATCACGTGAAACTCATTCTTATGAATTAATGCATGTTTTGATTTCTTCTTATCATTGTTGAGATTTATTCAATATTTGTCTTAAATGTTTGGTAATTAATTGATCACTAATTATCATAATCTATATGATTTCTAATCGAAAGCCGAAAGAGGAGATTGTGAATATGCTATAGTTGAATAAACATAGGTTAAATCGTGGACGAAAGTACCCTGATACTTGTGTAGTTTAATAGGTTATTGCTCTTAATCCTCCTTTATAGTCAATCTTATCACCGAAAGATAGAAGGGTTCTATATTGGGGTTGAGTGTTTATATTACCTTAACAGGAGTATAAAACGGCTTAGTTAACCTGCTATCTCAAAATAGAAGAAGAACTATAATTAATTGCATTAACAAGTAAGATGAGCGGATAGTTGAGGAGATTTGGAAGCCCTATTTCCACCATATCTGAAGTAAAACAAAGTAATTTAGTTAGCATTCATAAGTATAGTTATAAACAATTCATCAATCATCGGTTACCAAATAGATACCATAGAATAGAGTTTGATAATTGGACACTAATCCCTGAGGACGATAACTCGGTCTTCTAGACTATATTACTTGTCACGACACGTGCACTTGCGTTAGTGTGTGCATAAATCGCGCATCAAAAGAATACAATCGTAAGAATTGAAATATGTCGATATGGCATGTGTGATACTTGTTTTCTCTATTTACTACAAAATGTGAATAGTTCAAGGCACTACGTCCACTACTTCACAAGTAGATCCGATAGGTACTCACTACGAGCGGTTCAAGTCCAAAAGATACCGTCTCCGATGCATGTCATATCACGTTTGACAGAAATGACGATAAGTTCCTAGTTATCTTATTGTCTATCCACATGTGGGGTATTGTGAGATATGTGAATAGAAAATGTGGGGTATTGTTGGAACTTGTATAAGAAGAAGAGCAAAAAGTGATCAAAATAAGCGTTGCGATTTTAGGCGCAGCGCCGCGGCGCTAGAACTTCAGAGAGCTCTGTAGGTTTTAGAGCGCCACGACGCTCTGGGCAGCGCCGCGGCGCTAATCCAATGGGAAAATCCAGTTTGAACCAAAAGTTATGTCTCTTCCTATGGGTCACAACCTTTGGATTGAAAAGCTGGAATGGACGAAAATTCATGCTATAAAAGCATATGGATCACTTGTTAGAGGAAAACACAATACTTATAACATTACAATCAATCATTAAATTCATCTAATGATCTAAGATTGTGGTTATATTATCTTCTTCTTCCAAAAGATAATTTTCTGAAGAACGCATAAAGTAAATTCGCTAGAAGTGAAGTTTTTGTGCTAGAACTCTCACTTAGATAGTAGTATCCTCAAGGCAGACATCCGTTGAACTACAACACAAGTGGGGACAAATTTTTATCTAGGACACTGCGTCATTGCAGGCCTCTATCTACACCAAGTTGGTATGAGTTTATATATTGGCTATTTTTATTGTTTTTTATTTCAATTTACATTGAAGTATTATTATATTATTGTGGTTTTCATTGAAAGGTCTAGATTGGCACTAACAGATTGTATCTGATAAATTTGGTTGAAGATATGGAGATAGTAGTTGGATTTAGGTGCAATGGCGAAGTTTTGTTTTCGACTAGAGGGAATGACATGGTTTTGTATGATCCGAGTAGTGGAGACAAGAAGGATCTTGGTATTCGTGGGAGCGCTCGTCCTTTTTACGTTCAGAATTACGTAGAATCGCTTGTTTTGCTTCGAGGGAACAGTGTTGTTTCAGATGAGTTCTTGGAAGGAATGGGAAGTTTACCGATGCAATAAAGAACATGATTAGAAGATAAGGTATTTTACCAAGTTCAATCGACATGGAATATGGTTTTCTGCAAGTGATATTTTGTCAAATTTGGTAGACCTATTTTTAGAGCTATCTGATAATTATAATGTATTGAATGTTGAACTTTTGTTTTTTGTTTTCCATTTATTAATGTGGAATAAAGTTTATCCCATTATTTATGACTCGAACAATTGGAGCACGTTGAAAACGTCGTTTTCACACACGTGCACACATTGTACCAATGATCGTAAATTTCATTACTGAAAGAGATATTGGTACGTAAGTAAAGTGTTTGAGACATAAAATGATGGACAATCATTATCCAAATGATAAGTGTTCCACGTTGTTAAATGAAGGAAAAAGTGTGCAAAGTGTAAGATGGAATGACTCGGGAAGGGCTCGACGTCGGAGCGCCGCGGTGCTAATTCCTGAATAGTGAAGAATCAGAAGCCAGAAAATCAAGAGTCTTTGGTTGTTGACATGGATTTAGGAGTATTGAATCTCCATTAAAGGTCATTAATGGCAAGACATTGAATCTCCACTAAGGCCATTAATTTGTCATGTGAAAAGTCATCCTTTAATGGAAAGACATTGAATCTCCACCAAGTCCATTAATTTGGCATGTGTAAAGTCATTCTTACACTCCCTATAAATTGAGCTATTAGGCTCAATTCTATTGAGATACACACAACATAACAACACCATAAAGAGATCAGATTTTACTGACAACAATCCTTCTCTTAGCAATCTTCTATATTCGTGTTCTTCACTGGGATCATTTGTGTAGGCTTTGCACATTTAATAGTTTATTATTTTATCTTGGGAGACTATTGTCCGCTAACATAAAAGTCGATATACGGGGCAATCTTGTCTTAAATACATACATTCATCTCTCGACTCAGCCGGTGGTGTTGTGATTCTCTAATTTGTTGCTAAGTGTTTTAGGTTGGATCTTGCTATCAACGAACTCTAACCAAGTCAAATTCTCAGCGGACATACAAGTCACCGTTGCAACAGTTCATTCTCGTGTATTTCTGAATACGAAATCCAGAATTGAAGTTCTAGTTCAAACAAAGATTAAAAACTCATTGTTGTATCTTTGAAGTTTATCTTTTCGATCACTGTAATAGCTATTTACTATTCCCGTATTATTTCTCCAACAGTTATTACTCTTTTTTCAAGGTTACTGTATTATACTTGATATGAATATGGTTAAATCTCTCGATAACAGTGTAGTTTGTCCGAATAATTTTTTGATTGCTACAGTTAAATGTTGTTATAGAGAATATATAATTTACTACTCCCTCTGTTCCAATATATATGACACAATTTCCTTTTTAGTCACTCCCAAAAAGAATGAAACATTTTCTTATTTGACAACAATTTAACTTTAAACTTTATATTTTACGATTAATGAGATGATTTATAACCACACAAATATCTTTAGCCTGTTTTAGACCACAAGATTCAAAAGACTTTCTTTATTTCTTAAACTTTGTGTTCAGTAAAATTACATTATATAAATTGGGACGGAGGGAGTAACATATATAAAATGAAAACCGGTTCAAAGGAAAATTTTGAATGTTATACTGAAATGTTGTTATAGGGAGGTCTGAATATTGTAGTTGCATTTAGCTTCTTTTTTTTTCTATTTAAGTTTTGTAACATTACAGTGCCGTGAATTTTGATACTATTAGTAAATTTAACTTGTTGTAGCAATTTATTACTCAATTTTCAAGGTTACCATATTAGATTTGATATGAATACAGTCAAACTTTTCCAAAGTGTCGAGTTCAAATAAAAATTTGAATATTATATTAAAATATTGTTATATAGGATGGTTGTTATAGAAAATCTAATTGTTGTACATTATTGTAAGTCAATTTGACCTGATAATGTAAAAAAATTATATATTATAAGTGCACCAAACGTAATAAATCCCTCCTCTCTAATCTCTATATACGTTCATAGCTTCATCTTTTCAAAGTGTGTTATCTATTTCTGCATCAATGGTAGTAATATTTAATTTGCTAAATCCAATTAACTGATATTTGCTTATTTTGTATCTAATACATTGACTGTTTGAGAACGACTGGTTAAAAAAGATATAACGACGTTGTCAAGGGCGATCGAACCGGGTCACCCGCGTGATAGGCGGGAATACTCACCACTATAGTACAACGACTTGTTTAATGATTATTTTATACAAATTGTATAGCATATCCGGAGTGTATGTCGCGCCCCTTTTCGACCGCGACTTTATGAATAAACTCCTGCTTAATAAAAAGGTTAGGAAATAAATAAAAGAGCTAAATGTTAAAAAGGCTAAAGATGTTAAAAAGGTGCTAGAATATTAAAGTGCCAAAAGGTGCTAAACGCTAAGGGGTTCGCGGAGTCGCCACCTAATTATTTTGGGTGAATTAGGACACCTAAATGCCGACTATGTTTAAGTCAACGTTAACTCCATTTTATGGTCTGCTAAACTTAATGAGTTTCTGGGTAAGGGTTCTTTATTATCCTAAAGGGAAGGAGTTAGGCACCCTAAAGGATCCGCTAACTTGCGGTTGTCCGTTCAAACCTAGGGTGATTATTATGCTAAGATGCATGTTTTGAAAAATTTAAATGAAGAGGTGCCTGCAAATTTAAAAAGGTAAAAGATGCATTCTTTTATAACCTGAAAAAAGTTTATAAGATTTGTTTATAAAGTTAATTTTATAAAGAGATCATATAAAGTGTTATACATAAGAAGTTTAAAAATATAACTGTGCAGAGTTGACTTAGTGATTAAAGGTAGACCTTTGTTTGCAAAGTCGGTGGATAATAAATTATATAGTATTAATGAAAGAGTTATTAATTCTTTTAAAATGCATTAGTCTCATGATTAGATGTTCAAAAATAAGTTAAGCAAGCTGGAATAATTAACTTAATGAGAAGCAAATTTCTAGTGTCGAACTATTTTTTTCTAATAGCGACTTAAAGCTTAGGCTATTCTAAATATATATATTAATGTTAGAGTAATGTTAGACGAGTAATTACAACAAATGAATGGGGAAAGGATATGAATTAATAAGGATGACTCGAAGAATGACGATGTCCTTTCGCCGCGGTTTGGAATTTTTCTATGCGAGGTGGATGCACATAAATGCGGGCCTTCATTTGAAGTAGCTCAAGATGAGTCTCGCCATGAGACTCATTTTTGCTCCGATGCATTTCATGTAAAACAAAAAAAAAAGATAAGGATTAGTATGTAATCTAAACCTTATCACATAATAAGCATTGACACATAAGTTACACACATAGCTTGCTTTATTTCAGCCATTAAAGGGATTAAGCTGGCCCAATCCACACTCAAATAAAAAATAATAATAAAAATATACAAAAAAACAACCTTAAGATATGCATGGTATGAAAGACAATGTATCGGCCCAGTGTTGGGCCTGCTAACAAACAATATGCAATAAAGCAAAGCAGGGCCAAGGTTTATTCAAATCCTTGGACTTTAGCTACAAGCAGCAATGGACAAATTCCAATTTCTTTCATTCATAACTCATACATGGAACAGATGCAGGTTTTTTTTTTTTTAAAATCAACTAAGAAGCCTGAATTTGGGATTTTGAACTACAACTAGGAAACTGAAATACTGCATGCTAGGTCGCACAGGGAAAGATTAATTACTGCTATATTATTGTCACTCAAGTTCATTCAAGCTCAAGAAAATTATCCAGGGACTAATTTCAGTTTTTGTTCCAAGCAGAGGGGAGATTTCCCTTGATCTATAGTCAGTTTTAGAGGTTGGATTCAACAACCTTTCAACTTATTGCTATAACAAACCAAATGACTCAACATGTAATCCCATATTGTAACGGGGAATCAATTCAGCAGGCATATTTTAAAGTATAAAGATGAACCGATAGATATTCAAGATAGTATTGAAGGACACCGAGTTGTTCTCGACCAGTTTTAAACTTACAGACATGATACACTCAATAACCTATCGAATATGAAAGATATACATGATACTAGTATGGCATACATATGACACAATATACGGACATATTCAAACAGTTTCATGGTCCTGCCTATAACTTAAAGGCCTCAAGATGGATCACAACTGGCATCAGAAGATCTAAACTCGATATAGCACACTGAACAAGACACATAGGCTATAGGACCTATAACATGATGCTGGAAAAGATCTCAAGAGGACTGATTAGACATCATATCAACTTCAAAGAATATGCCAGTAAGATTAACATGGCCTTACGGCCATTACAACTTCATATTATGCTTGGTACAGGGATACATGGATATCTCTTAAAAGGGTATGGGCTAAATTATCCAGACAGATGTATCGGATTGACATTAAGGTATCAACAGTAATGATGTATTCGAATCTGGACAAGTCACCTGTCCTCAACAAGGCATCAATTAGTCACTGCCTGAATCATTTAACTACACATAAGCTTCTGAACAGATCTCTTAACGACTTTTAGACACTCATTGATATTTCCAGATTTGTTTAACCAGTTGGCAATTTGTTATCTACTTTCGGGTTCAATTTGGGATAGACTTTAGTGGTATTAAAATCAGACATAGAAAGACAATTTACAAAAAAAAAACAGATATTCCTAGCTCTAATTACACAGTTTCTTATATGTACTGCGAGTACTATAGGCCATTCCCAGGTTGATAGCATAACAGGTAAGAGGGTTGTTTTACTATGCGACATGAACACAGATTTACAATACACACATATGAATTGTATACTTCAGCTAACACATCGTGGTCGTGAGTACTAACAGTTAAATTAAACTGAACACGTCTGACAAGCACATCCTCATCAAATAGATTACGAAGTGTAAATCGAATGAAAAATCAAAGGACGATGAATTTACCTTCTCCGGACAGCGAACCGAGGCAGCATATCAAGTCGTCGATCCACTCGGATTGTATTGCGAGGCGATTGAAAAGGGAAATGAATTTTTACCTCGTTCTTGGCTGATAATGCGAAGAAGAAAGATATTTGTTTAAACTTCTGTTCCTGCTGCTATCGTTTAGGATTTCTATTGCATTTTTACTCTGATTTTTTTTCGATTTGCTTTCCATTGCTCTCTTTTTTTAAAAAAGAATTTGAAGGGGGTTGTTCTGCGTAAATCTCCCGGTTTTTGTTGAGTTTCCAAATGTTCTTGATGTTTCCTGGGTGGGTTATTTTCTCTATCGAAATCCCATCGCCCCTTTGTGTTTTTAACGGGTCTCTCCCTACCGAAAAACTGATGCCTTTGCATGCGTAGGTTGTTGGTTTATATAGTATTGGGTTTCGGTATTAACTGATTTTCGTTTAAGGTAAGCTTCGATTCTTGGCCAGATTTGGATGAAGATTTGTAACCATCTAGGGACTGATTTCGAACGATTCTCATTGATTTTAGACGATTTGATTGAGATTCTTCAGTGCTGATTTTGGTAAGGTTTTATTATCGATTTGACACGACTTGGGGCGAGATTTTTGTGCTGGTTCGTGGAACATCTGATATAGTAAGATTTTGATGTGGTTTCGAGCGTGATTTGGGTGATTTTGCACAGATTTAGGTTAGGATTGGTTACCATTTCGAAGATGGGGGGGTGGGTACGTTGGTTATGCTGGGTAAGGTAAGGGTTGCCAGATTCTCAGGCGAGAATCTCGGCGAGGAAGGTGGCGGTGGTGTGGCGGCTGCCTTTTCTCCTCCTCTCTTCTTTAGTGGTTCTAGGTTAGGTTTTTTTTTTCGTTTTACTTTGGACGATGGAAAGGAAACAAGGCTGAGGTGATAAGGGGAAATAAGGCTGCGGGAGTTGGGCCGCGGAAGCTGGGCCGCGGGTAAGGGCTGGGGCGAAATGGGCTGTGATGGTGGGCAAGGGAATTGATTGGGCTGTTTATGTAATTAGGTATTAGTTTATTTTGGGTAGAATTTAATTTAGGTAGAGTTTTAATGTTGTGTTTTAATTCTAGGTGTATTAATTAATTAGTGGTAAATTATTATTTAGATTGTGATTAAATTATTTAGGTGTTTTATTAATCTAATTTTGAGAATAAAGACGGGCGTGCTATTTAATTAGTGCTTAATTTTTATAATGCGATGATGTTATTAAAACTTATTTATGTCTTTATTAATGTTTTATCGCTGCATTTATTATTTAAAAATTATTAAAAATTATTGTTGAAAATTGGTGTAATTTTATAGTTAATGACTGGCCAGAAGGGTCAAAATTGGGTGTCAACAGTGTAAATATTTCATTTTGAAATAATCCAAAGGGTAATTGAACTCTTGCAAGGTAGGATGTGTAATCGAAAATATGACCTTAATTCAGAAGGTGACTATATCTTTTTCCAAAACCTTTACTTATAGTTTTGACTTAATACATTAATAACCCCTCAAATTTATTAAAAGATTTTGGGTGTGTTCGGTATGAAAGAACATATTTTCCACGGAAATATGTTCTTAAAAATACATGAATTTCTTACTTATTTTCTCATGTTCGGTTGGTTACTAGAAATCATTCCAAGCTCCACCATTCCCATCCCACCACCCATCACCCACCTCAAACACTCACCCCACCCGCCCCCAACCAAATCTCGTCCCTCCAACCACCATCCTAGAACGCACTTCATCTTCACTCACCTCTTATCTCACAAATTTCCCATTTTAAAAGAATAGATATAAAAATAAAATAGATGAAGTAGAAAAGGGGTGTAAAAAACAAAAACAGACTTTTAAAACTTTTCTTTAAAAAAAATTACTAAAATTTTTAGAAGGTTGGGTGGGGGTCGCATCAGAAGGGCAGGGGGTGTAGATAGCAAAAAATAATAAAATCTTTTGGAAACAAAAAAAACTTTTAAGAAACTTTTTAGAGGGATGCATGGGGTGGGGTGGGTGGAGAGTGGGTGGTGTAGAAAACTTAAAAAAATAAAACCTTTTAAAAAAATTAAATTTTTTGGAGGATTGGGTTGGGGGGGGGAGGATGAGTGGTGTAGAAAAAAATAAATGATTGGAATGAGTTGGGTGGTAGTGGAGGTGGGGGTGGGTGGGGGAGTGGTTGAGAGTTTAGTGGTGTGGGTGATTGGGGGGTGGGGGTGGGTTGATTGGTCGTGGGAATAGTGTAATGACGCTTGTGACTTGTTTTACTATTTTCATTAGAAAAGTCATTTTATCATTTTTCGAAAAATGTTTTCTTCCCTACCGAACACACCATTCATTTAAATAAATTTTAAATCATCAAGTTATTTCTCTTCAATATTTAGTGAACAGTGTTGAGAGTAGTGAGTGTTGAGAGTAGTGATAATACTAGTTAGTGATAATACTAGTGGTATAGATATTTTGTAAGTATTCATTGGTATACTAGTATAGATATTTTGTATAGATATTTTGTAATTGCTTATATACATGTATATGGACCTATACAAAATATTAATATAGAAAGGGAAAACAAAAACAAAATATTCCTTAATCTTTTCTTTTCTCACATCGACCCCTGTTCTTCTCCCTTCCTCTCACCGCCTTCTTCTTCCTCTCTTCTCTTTTCTTTTGCTTGTAAATAATAAATGTAATCGTCGATTCCTAGTATTTCAACATGGTATCAAAGCAGGTTATCTGTTGGTGAAGTCTCCCGCAGTAATCGAAGGAGCTTTCACATGCAACTGAAGAAATCGGATCAAGCAGAGTCCTAAATTGAAGAATGATGAAGATCGAGGGGATTTTCTCAATATGTATCAAGAAATCCGAGGGATCGACATATCAATAGTGGAAATCTGCAGTTGAAATAGCAAGATTGGGTGAGAAAATTCTAGATCTGAATATTGTAGCATTGGATACTCTGATTAGCGTCTGTTTTCTTAGTCGATAGATTCTGTGTTGCTTAATTGGCCTTGAGTTAACATTCAGATAATCGTAATGGAAAATTTTGAAGAAGACTTGTCGAGTGAAATGACGACGATGACACTCAATATAGATCATAATCATCCACTATACTTATTTCCATCAAATGCTCCAGGGTCATTGTCTGTAGGTGTGACATTGAATGGGATGGATAACTATGTGTTATGGAGTAGAACAATGAAATTGGCATTGCTAGGGAAAAATAAAATAGGATTTGTGGATGGGACAGTAAGACGTGAAAATTTTCAAGGAGATTCGGCTAAATTGTGGGATAGGTGTAATGCAATCGTCGTCTCGTGGTTAATGGCTAATGTGAACAAAAATCTGCTCAGTGGAATGTTGTTCAACTCTGATGCGAAGGTTATTTGGGATGAACTGCAAGAGCGTTTTGACAAAATAAACAGTTCGCGTGCCTTTCAACTCCACAAAGAGATTTTTTCTCTAAGGCAGGAGTCCATGTCTGTTTCAGTTTACTACACTAGACTGAAAGATCTTTGGGACGAGTATGATTCAATAGTGCCACCACCTTCATGTTTCCCTAAGTCGAAGGAATTCATTGGCCATCTGCATTACCAGAGGGTCCTTCAGTTCTTAATGGGACTGACTGAGAGTTATAATCAGGCCAGGAGCCAAATTCTCATGATGCAAAAGACACCAAGCCTTAATCAGGTGTATGCTATGGTGAATCAAGAAGAGAGCCAAAGAATAATGGCAAATAGCAGTGGAGCATTTCAGGGATCAAATGAAGTTGCTGTAATGTTCCTGACAAAGGTGGAAACAGGAAGGGTGCTAGTGGAATTCCAAGCGAGAGAAGTCATATAATCCAAATGCGTATTGTGATTTCTTCCATGTGAAGGGACACTTCAAACAAGATTGCTACAAGTTGCTGAGATGTGATCATTGCCAGAAGACAGGACATATACAAAGTGATTGTTATCGGCTCAATGGATATCCAGAAAATTGGAAGCCTAAAGGGAAGAAGGCCTTTGCTGTAGGAGCAGACATGTTCTCTGAAGCTGATGGGAAAGAAAATGATCCCTATCTCAGTAACAAGTTGCCACCACCTTTGCAGTTAACTCCCAGCCAACAACAATGACTTATCGACATCTTTGAATGAAAGGGCAGAATCTAGAGCCATGGCTAATATGGCAGGTAAAAGTTTTTTTGATATAAAAGAGCCTGTGCAGTGGGTTGTCGATTCAGGAGCAACCAATCATATGATTGGTGATCCAAGATACTTGCATAATAAACATAAACACATGTCAGAGAATGCAGGAAAGGTGCACCTACCTACAGGAGACTCAGCCACTGTGACACATGTTGGTGATCATCATCTAGGAGGAGGTGACACTCTTAGAAATGTCCTATGTGTGCCTACTTTCAAGTTCAACCTTATGTCGGTTTCTAAAGTAACCAGGGAACTGAATTGCAGTGTTAAATTCTTTCCCACTTGTTGTATATTTCAGGATCTCTCATCTGGGAAGGTGAGGGGGATTGGTAAAGAAGAAAGGGGGCTATACACTGTGTGCTTAGATTCACAGAATAAAGGAGAGGATCATCAGAGATGCATGACAGCAGTTCAACCAGTTGATGCAGAAACTTGGCACCAGAGGTTGTGTCATGTACCAATGGGTGTTTTAAAGTAGATATCATGTATCAAACTTACTTCTACATTACATACCTGTGAGGTTTGTCCATTAGCTAGGCAAACCAGAATTCCTTTCCCTGTTAGTGTTAGTAGAAGCACCAAAATTTTTCAATTGTTGCACATTGATGTATGGGGCCTTTATAGGATTGAATCACATAATGGAATGCGATATTTTCTGACAGTGGTTGATGACTTTTCCAGATGAACATGGGTTTTTTTATTACGTTTGAAATCTGATGCATTCACAACACTTAAAAATTTCTTTGTTGAAGTTGGCACACAATTTCAGGTCAGTATACAGAAGGTGAGATATGATAATGGAGATGAGTTCTTCAGTCACAACTGCAAGGACTTGTTTACACAATATGGGGTATTACATGAGAGTTCCTGTCCATACACTCCACAGCAAAATGGAGTGGTGGAAAGAAAGCACAGGCACATCCTTGAGTTAGCTAGAGCTATAAAATTTCAGGGGGGATTGCCAGATAGATTCTGGAATTTCTGCAGTAGGTGTCAGATACATTATCAATAGGGTGCCTTCCACAACTATTGGTAACAAGACTCCTTATGAGCTGATGTACAACACACAACCATCACTCTCTCACCTAAGAGTGATAGGATGTTTATGCTATGCTACAGTTTTGGTTCGACAAGATAAATTTGGTTCTCGGGCAATACAAGCTGTTCATCTTGGATATGGTGTTGCCCAAAAGGGATATAAGCTATATGACATTGAAAATGACACATTTTTTATGAGTAGAGATGTAGTTTTTCTAGAGAAAAGTTTTCCTCTCAAAGGGAATATCACGTCATCGTTGTTCTATTCGATACATGATATTTTCTGTTATGATGACTTAGTTCATTCTCAGGTGACCAGACTGCCACAAGGAGTGTCTACTGTCCAATCTTCAGTTCCTGCAGATGTCTCATACAGGGACACACAGGAGGTGGATGCCGCATGAGAGGTGGTCACGATCATGGCGAAGCTAAACATATCACTGAGACCTTGCAGAAGGATGCTGAGAATAACTCTTCAGTGGAAAATGAGCCAAACATTTCCACTCGAAGGTCTGGCAGATCCAGCAAACCTCCAATCTGGCATAAGGATTATGTTACACAACAGGGGTCATCAAAATGTCTTTACTCTATTGCTGCTGGAATGGATTATACTGGCTTGTCTCTTCCATATCAAAGATTTGTAGCTCAAGTTTCAGAAATTGTTGAACTTAGCTCTTACCTAGAGGCTGCCAAGGACACCAGATGGGTTGAAGCTATGAGGGCAGAAATAAAGGCTTTGGAGGATAATAGAACTTGGACACTGGTTCCTCTCCCTGATGGCAAGAAAGCTATAGGTTGTCGATGGGTGTATAAAATCAAATACAAGGCGACAGGTGAGGTGGAAAGATATAAATCACGACTTGTTGCGAAAGGATACAATCAGCAAAAAGGTTTAGACTATCAGGAGACATTCTCCCCAGTAGTTAAAATGGCCACTGTGAGATCAGTCATCTCTATTGCAGCTACTAAGGGTTGGCAGATTCATCAGATGGACGTCTATAATGCCTTCCTTCAAGGTGACTTATCTGAGGAAGTGTATATGAAAGTGCCAGATGGTTTTGTTGTAGACAAAGGCAGGAAGCAAGTATGCAGACTATTGAAGTCCCTTTATGGCTTGAAACAGGCTTCACGACAGTGGAATATCAAACTCACCACTGCCTCAGTGGATGCTGGTTTTCAGCAGAGCCATAGGGACTATTCCCTTTTCACTAAGCATGTTAATGATAGTATTGTGGTGATATTGGTGTATGTCGATGATTTGCTTATCACTGGGGACAATCTGGGATTGATTCAGTCCACAAAGGAGATTCTACAGAATGCATTCAAGATAAAAGACTTGGGGGAGCTTCGATATTTTCTTGGAATTGAATTCGCAAGGAGTTCCACTGGAATTGTTATGCACCAGAGAAGATATGCCTTGGAGCTCATCTCTGACATGGGCCTTTCAGGAGGTAAACCTGTGCCTTCACCCATGGAGGTAAATATAAAACTTACTACAACTGAATTTGATCTCACTGACAGTCGAAGATCAGCCTCTTCTACTTCCAATAGCACTTCCATATCTGTTGCTGCTGCTTCACAGAATGACCAGATATTGCCTGATCCAACTATCTATCGGAGGTTGATTGGCAGACTGTTGTATCTCACAAACACACGACCAGATATAGCATTCTCAGTACAGTGCTTGAGTCAATTCATGCAGTCTCCAAAAACATCTCATTTAGAGGCTGCACTTCGACTCGTAAGGTACATCAAGAATGAACCTGGTATAGGAGTTCTTATGTCCAGTTCATCTTCACAACAGCTGCGAGCCTTCTGTGATGCAGACTGGGCATCATGTGTCAATAGTAGGAGATCAGTGACAGGTTATCTCATCTTCTTTGGAGACTCCTTGGTTTCCTGGAAATCCAAGAAGCAGGCAACAGTATCTAGGAGCTCTGCTGAGGCAGAATATCGTGCCATGGCAGCGACGGTGGCAGACATAATGTGGCTTACCGGCCTTTATAGGGAGCTTGGAGTTTTAATCTACACGGTCTCTACGCACGATAAAGAAATCCGCACTTCAGATTGCAGCGAATCCAGTGTTCCATGAGCGAACGAAACATATCGACATTGACTGTCACTTCATTCGTGAGCAGATACACAAGGGTCTGATTTCCACCCTGTTTCTGGCATCTGAGGAACAACCTGCAGATTTATTGACAAAGGCTCTTGGTAGACCTCAACATCATCATTTACTTTCCAAGCTAGGAATGACGAACATTTTCATTCCTAGCTTGAGGGGGGGTGTTGAGAGTAGTGAGTGTTGAGAGTAGTGATAATACTAGTTAGTGATAATACTAGTGGTATAGATATTTTGTAAGTATTCATTGGTATACTAGTATAGATATTTTGTATAGATATTTTGTAATTGCTTATATACATGCATATGGACCTATACAAAATATTAATATAGAAAGGGAAAACAAAAACAAAATATTCCCTAATCTTTTCTTTTCTCACATCGACCCCTGTTCTTCTCCCTTCCTCTCACCGCCTTCTTCTTCCTCTCTTCACCTCTGTTCTTCTCTTCTCTTTTCTTTTGCTTGTAAATAATAAATGTAATCGTCGATTCCTAGTATTTCAACAAACAGTGATGGTCATAGCAATGAAGTATAAATGAAATGGCTAAGTTTGTGACAATAAATAAAAAGGTGCACGATATTTAATATAATATCAATAAAAAATAAAGAATATTTTTAAACGCTCGTAAAATTATAGTGTTAACAAATTTAGAGGCGATTTTATGTGTTTCCTCCTATTTTTTGGTACATACCAAAATATTTTTCCATAACCCTTGGGTTCAGATAACAATGTTCTTGCTGTAATAGCCAAGAATATTGATGTTGTTGCTTTGTAAGCCTACTCTTCATGTATATATTCAAATAATAATGACACCTTTTTTGTTCTTGTTAAGAATATTTATTTTGTTAAATTGACCTACTAAAGATTCAAGATTTTTTAACATTATTTATTTTCTGTTTCTCCAGGCCCCTAGTCTCTCTTGTTTACCCTCTGTAAGTGTTAAAATTCTGTTGGAGTATTTTCTTTCTCCATAGTAAAGTTGAGTGTAACTTTTTTTATTTTTTCTTTAGGTAATATTAGGTAAAAGGGGTTATTTTTTAATTACTAATTTTTGTGTGTGCTAATATTTATTAATTAGTGGGGAATAATTTGGCAGGTATGCTTCTATTGGGGCTATAGAGACAAAGTCTCGTGCTGATGATAGACAATGGCTAACGTATTGGGTTCTTTATTCTCTGATTACTCTCTTCGAGCTTACTTTTTCTAAGGCCATTGAATGGTAAGCTGTCTTCACTTTCAAATTTTACTTACTTTTCCATTTAATTCTCTGGCATTGTTAAGTGCATGACATGTTGAAATGAGGTGAGTAAATTATCTTTTAAAGATGAATTTAACTTGTATAGTATACATTATTCCTTCCGGATCAAAAAGAGTATTCACTTAGTCATTTCCACACCCCGTAAGAAATACTAACTTCTATGCAAAAATAAGTAATTTTACTGAATTACCCCTAATTAAATAGGTATTGGTATTTAGTCACTTAACACTTAATAAGAACAAATCTGAAAAATAAGATTAATTCTTTCTTTATTTGATAAGTGGACACTCTCTTTGATCCAAAAAACAAAGGCTAAGTGGACACTATTTTTTATCCGGAGGGATGAGCGGACGTGAGTTTAAGAAAAACTTTTAAAATTTATGATCTTAAATAAGCTTTAAATATTTGTGTTGCTATAAATCATATTATTAAAAAAAATGGGATGATAAAGTTAAATTATTTTTAATATTAAAGTATAATATTCTTTTTAAGCAGACTAAAAAAGAATATCTACCACATAAATTGCTATGGAGAAAATTATCAAGAAGTATAAAAAGATTCAAGGGAGGATAAGGGCACATTCATTGTTATAGATAAAGCAGAATTTCCTTGTAAATACTAGTAGCATATGGATGGTATCTCAAGTAATAAGTGCAGCCAGGAACTAAACCACATGATTTGTTAGGGATTTAATTAAATTTCCTTCGTTGAAAATTGCACCGTACATATAGGTAGAATGATTTGTGTATGTATGTATAAAAATTATTTGAATCTTCTTGATGAAAAGTAACGACTGGTATAGTAAGTGTAACTTGAAATTGATTTAAACTGTGTAGGTTCAAATCTCTAAGTTTGACATTCTAAATTCTTTTAATCTTCTTGTCAGGATTATTGACTGCCACTAAGTCCCACTGACTTTTATTTATGATGCACACAGGTTTCCAATATGGTCTTATGCAAAGCTAGCTGCAATATGTTGGCTAGGTTTACCTTACTTCAATGGAGCAGCTTATGTTTATGAGAATTTCATAAGACCATTTTATAGAAATCCACAAGTCAAAATCTGGTATGTACCTCTGAAGAAGGACATTTTCAGTAAGCCAGATGATGTCCTAACTGCTGCTGAGAAATATATTGAAGAACATGGACCACAAGCATTTGAAAGGCTTTTAGCCAAGGTAAATCTATATATATTAGTATTACTACAAATAAAAAATATTCCATAACTTATCTTCCACGGAGGGGAGCCTTGAAATAACAACAAAATTTAGTTTAAATCGTGAAATTCGTCATTGATACTTAGGTTGTCTACATTACAATTTACACTCCCCTTGTGTGGCCTTTCTCTGAACCTACATGAACAAGGAATGCTTCTTACACTGAATTGCCCTTTTTAATTATTTATCTTCTATATTTACATTTTCTTTATAGCTATGTATTTCTAAACCGATCATTCAACCTTATTTATTATTGTTATATTTCCTTGACTACTTTATTAAAAAATGAATAAATACTTCAACAGTAAGGGGTTGGTTCAAGTGATAAGTATTGTACACGTTTAACTATAAGTTCGACAATCTTGAGACTAATCTTAATCATTGGATTGTGGTTATTTCTCGCTCCCTTTTCGTAGAGATTGAATTCAAGATTTTAAATCAGTGAGCATGAAGTACGCTGTATAGTATTACTTTTTTTATGACAGTGATTATAGAATTAGGATGTGTGTATATTCAAAAAATTCAACTATATATAAAATTTGAGTCAAGAAAATGAATGTGTTCATGCTCGTTATCGAAAAGCTATATTCATCCCTCCTCTTCCTCTGTCTTCCAATTATCCAAACAACAACATACTCACTAAAATTCAACAGTGTGGGGTATGAGGAGGGTAGAGTGTACGCAGATCTTACCTCTGTCTTCAAAGGTAGAGAAGTTATTTCCGAAAGATCCTCGGCTCAAGAGAAAGCATAAGAAAAATCAAATAAGGACAAGCAGTTCAAAGCAATATGAAATGGAGATAACGAAAATGAATAAACTATGGTAAAGTAGCCATGAAAAACAAGGAACGGTATCTACTACGGAGAGATAAGATACGCAAAATAAAAGAAACTATAATGCAATACTGCGACTACTAGTGTGAAAAGGATAAGCGGGGCTTCTACTAGCCTTTTACCCTAATCTGAGTCCTACATAACCTCCTATCTAAGGCCATGTCCTCGGTAAGCTGGAACTGCGTCATGTCCCGTCTAATCATCTCTCTCCAATACTTCTTCGGTCTACATCTACCTCTCCTGAAATCGTTCATAGTCAACCTCTCACACCTCCTTATCGGGGCATCCGCATCTCTCGTCTTCACGTGGCCAAACCATCTCAGCCTTGCTTCCCGCATCTTGTCCTCCATCGATGCCACTCTCACATTGTCCTGGATGTCTTTATTCCTAATCTTATCTCTTCTAGTATGCCCATACATCCATTGCAACATTCTCATTTCCGCAACTTTCATCTTCTAAATATGAGAGTTCTTAACTGGCCAACACTCCACCTTATATAACATGGTCAGTCTAACAATCACTTTGTAGATCTTGCCTTTAAGTTTTGGTGGCACCTTTTTATCACACAACACTTCAGAAGTGAGCCTCCATTTCATCCACCCTGCACCAACACGATGTATGACATCATCGTCAATCTCCCCATTTCTTTGAATAATAGACTCAAGATACTTGAACTGACCTTCTTCTGGATAACCTGGGTACCAAGCCTCACTACCACGTCAACCTCATGCGGTACGTCACTGAACTTGAAATCCAAGTATTCAGTCTTGGTCCTACTCAACTTGAACCCTTTAGAGTTTGTCCCAACCCTCCAGCTTAGCGTTAATCCCGTTGCGGGTCTTCCAATTATCCAAACATTTTCCTAAATTGACTCCAATAATAACATACTCAGTGAAATCCCACAATATGGGGTTTGGGAGGATAGAGCATATGCAGACATTAACCCTACGTTTGAAGGTAGGCGCTTTGCGCTCTTAGCTTAACAACATAAAAAAGGAATCAAACCTTTTCACGTTTTGTGATAACTCTAATCCATTTGATGTCCCCCACCCTTCCCTTTTTCAAACGTGGGTTAAAAACCATTTGTGTAGGTCGGAGTTGAGAATTGGGGGCCGCTTGGTGGAATAATTTCTTAGATGTGTGTCACGCCCCGACTTATCTCAAATCTTTCCTCAGAGTGTGATGACACCTGAGCAACTATCCCTTCCCATGCGAACTATTAAAATCTTTTCTTTCTAAATTAAGCATGTATCTAAGTGCGGAAATAATATAATCATGCTAGCTCCATCTTTGTATTTCTTTAGTGAAAACGCGAGCCCATACTCGTGCAACCACAATTTCTATCTAGACTCAATGGAAGTTTCAGATATAGAATGAGAAATTCAAAACTAACAGAAAACAATCTCATGTGGGGCATTCTCCGAGATAACAAAACTTAGTCCCTCAGACATACTCATTCAAGGATGACATTCACCAAATCCGAAGCAATGGATTGGTGGAACAATGAGGCTGCGAGATGATCGCTAGCCCTGTTGCGGAACTTTTCCTTTGTCACGCTTTCCTGAAACATGTTAGATAAAAAGAGTCAGCCCTACCATTCGGGGTTGAGTGAGAACCTTTCCTTACAATTCAAAGCAACCTCGCGATGTTCGAAGTACAATCATACTATAAACATAATAAGTGTTATGAAACCACATTACAACACTTTCAATGTACAAGTCAATAATAATTATTCACACACAAAATCTCCTCTCAACTCACTATCGCGCCCATTTTTGACCTCGGGGTCTGAACGGTATCCGCAATGTTGCTCTTTGGCGCGGTTCCCTGGATGGAGCAATAATGTTGATTTTGAGGAGTCGCCACCTAATTAGTTAAGTGAATTAGGACACTTGATTTATTACAGTAAAATACTGCAATTAATCTCCATTTAATGGTCTGCGAAATTAATGAGATTCTGGATCAGGGTTCTTTATTATCCTAAAGGGAAGGGGTTAGGCATCTTTTAAGATCCGCTAACTTGCGGTTATTCATTCAAACCTAGGTTAATTATTTATTGCCTTTTTTATTCTACGTATTCTAAGCATTTTTCATAATTTATAATTAAAATAAAATGCAATACAAAAATAATAAAACTAAAATTAAATGCAACACAAAATAAAACTCCGGGACATTTTTTAGCCCTTTTTAGGCCTTCTGCACAAGATGATCTCCGGATACCTGCATAAACACTTAGTAAAAGTGTTAGTAATAGAATAAATAATTTTAAAGCAATGACAGGAATTAATAAGTAAAGCCAAAAAATAAATAAATTCGTCTTTTGCACAGAGGAGACCTTGGAAATCAGACGAAAATTCCTTCATCGACCAATATTGTTAAAAACAATAAAATAAATAAAACTTTCAGATCCGCGCCAAAACAGTAATAGTTTTAAACACGAAGGGCTCAAATATATAAAATAAAGTGGGACATCCTAAACAAGTGCGGCTGCGAGAATTCGCCCTGCCAGCACATGTTGGTTATCCTGTGTAAGTAGAAGAAATCATCAACGCCTTGAAAGCTTCATTTATTTTATTTTCCGTCTTTGCAACTGTGGAGGCCTCAAAAATCGACGGATAACTTTTTCACCGACGCTAACAATGGCGAAACGGAGGCAGTGATGTGATGGTGCGCTGGTTAACGGGAATGGGGAGTTCCAGTGGGTGTGACAGTGGTTCGAACTCCGGAGGCGTGACTTCGTCGGAGTTATGGCGGATGGTGAAAGGGGGGACAGTGGTGGCTCGTTGGGTGTTCACCGGAGCTGCGAGCTCCGGCGAAGGGCGAGGGTGTCGGCGACGACGGGAGACGAGGTGTGGGGTTCGACGACGATGAGCAACGGCGACGGGCAGTGGCGGAGACGGGAACCATGGGAGAGGGGAGGTTCTCTTTTTTTTTTAATGGGAAGAGGGCTGGGGGTATTGTTGTTGTGCGCTGATGGTGGTTGTGGGGTGTTTCGCCGGAGCTCGAAGCTCCGGCGTTGGAGCAGCGACGGGAGAGGGTGAGGGAGAGGGCAGGGGTGAGAGGGTGAGGGAGATGATGTTGAGAGGGGGTGAGATTATGATGGAGTGTGCGACTGAAGTAGGGCTGCCCCCCTCATTTTAATAAGGGGGGGGGTAATGTTTAATATATAGGGTAGGTTTTAGGGTTTGGTATTTGGGGGGGAAAATGAAAAGTGGTATTTGATTTTAGGGGGGAAAATAAAAGAGGGTGTTTGGATGAAATTAAAAAATGGTGTTGGATTGGACTGATTCAAATTGTGTCTTGGACTGGACTGGTTTGACAAAAAATGCAAGGCTGGTTAATTATTTAAAGAAAAATTATTTCAAAAGATGCAACATTATTAAAATGCAAATGCCGACGCAGTAATAATAATAAAAATAATATTTAAGCAAATCTTTAATGTCTAATTAAAAGTAAAAACGAGATACCAATTAATTATTTAAAAAGATGCAAATATTATTAAAATAAAACGATGGTGTAACAATAATAAAAACATAATATTAACAAAGACATAATGCTTAATTTAAAATAAAAAGATAAAAAATGCAAAAAATGCTGATTAAAATGCGGTGTCCTAAAACACATAAAATTGTAATAAATATACGAAAAACGGGTCAAAATTGACTGTCAACAGCATGTCTCTCTTTGTACGGAGATGATGGAAGAGTCTTCGGACAAATATGTTAACTTGTAGCCAATTTTGTCCTGTTTTATGAACTAAAAACTCAAAAATAGGGATGATGCAGACCCAAAATTGTCCCAGTGTCAAATCATGATGACACTGGGTCGTTGTGATGCGAAAAAATAAAAAGCAAAGCTGACGCTGATTTAAAAATGTCCCAGTATCGAATTATGAGGACATTGGGTTGCTGCGATGCTAAAATTATGAACGGACGAATATCGATTCAAAAATATGTCCCAGTATCGAATTATGAGGACACTGGGTTGTTGCGATGTTAGAAGATTAAAGCAGGCAGACGCCGATTCAAAATTGTCCCGATGTCGAATCATGATGACACTGAGCTGCTGTGATGCTGCAAAATTAAAGACAATGCCGACGCAGATTTAAAATTTGTCCCAGTGTCGAATTATGATTGACACTGGGTTACAGGTGATGTGGTGCTGGAAAAGACATGGTGTTTGTAGATGTTGATGACGTCATTGCATGGACGCGATGCAGATGTTCGTCGTTGCATAGGTTTAAATGAAAGGGTGTCGTTGCATAGACGTGATGTAGATGCTCGTCGTTGCATAGACGAAACAATGGATGAAGTCGTTGCATAGGCTTAGATGAAATGCGTCGTTGCATAGACGCGATGCAGATGCTCGTCGTTGCATAGACGAAACATAGATGAAGCCGTTGCATATGCTTAGATGAAATGGCGTCGTTACATAGACGCGATGCAGATGTTCGTTGTTGCATAGACGAAACATAGATGAAGTTGTTGCATAGGCTTATATGAAAGGGCGTCGTTGCATAGACGCGATGCAGATGCTCGTCGTTGCATAGACGAAACATGGATGAAACCGTTGCATAGGCTTTGATGAAATGACGTCATTGCATAGACGTGATGCATATGTTTGTCGTTGTATAGACGAAACATAGATGAAGTCGTTGCATAGGCTTAGATGAAATGACGTCATTGCATAGACGTGATGCAGATGTTCGTCGTTGCATAGACGAAACATGGATGAAGCCTTTGCATAGGCTTATATGAAATGGTGTCGTTGCATAGACGCGATGCAGATGCTCGTCGTTGCATAGACGAAACATAGATGAAGTCGTTGCATAGGCTCAGATGAAATGGCGTCGTTGCATAGACGCGATGCAGATGTTTGTCGTTGCATAGACGAAACATAGATGAAGCCGTTGCATAGGCTTATATGAAATGGCGTCGTTGCATAGACGCGATGCAGATGTTCGTCGCTGCATAGACGAAACATGGATGAAGCTGTTGCATAGGCTTAGATGAAATGATGTCATTGCATAGACGCGATGCAGATGTTCGTCGTTGCATAGACGAAACATGGATGAAGCCGTTGCATAGACTTATATGAAATGACGTCGTTGCATAGACGCGATGCAGATGTTCGTTGTTGCATAGACGAAACATGAATGAAGCCGTTGCATAGGCTTTGATGAAATGACGTCGTTGCATAGACGCGATGCAGATGTTCGTCGTTTCATAGACGAAACATAGATGAAGCCGTTGCATAGGCTTAGATGAAATGTGTCATTGCATAGACGCGATGCAGATGCTCATCGTTGCATAGACGAAACATAGATGAAGTCGTTGCATAGGCTTTGATGAAATGGCGTCGTTGCATAGACGCGATGCAGATGTTCATCGTTGCATAGACGAAACATAGATGAAGTCGTTGCATAGGCTTAGATGAAATGCGTCATTGCATAGACGCGATGCAGATGTTCGTCGTTGCATAGACGAAACATGGATGAAGCTGTTGCATAGGCTTAAATGAAATGACGTCGTTTCATAGACACGATGCAGATGTTCATCGTTGCATAGACAAAACATGGATGAAGTCGTTGCATATGCTTTTATAAAATGCGTTGGTTTATGGGCGTACCTGCTTTGTGACTCGCCTGGGTTGAGATAACGTCATTGCATAGACGTTGTGTGTTTGTAACCCGCATGGGCTTATTGTTGTGCTTCTGCCTTTGCTGATATGAAGATCCTGCACTCAAAGAAAACTTGTGAGTTTTAGGAAAGGAGTGGTTGATTCGCGTCGACTTTGTAGCTTTGGCTCTTGACGCTTGCATGCTCAGACTAGTTTGGCCTGTTTTTTTTTTTTTTCCATCTATTGTCATTTTCTTGCAGTGAATCCTTAAAATGTCACAGTTTTTGGTAATGAAGATGTTGAACTTTCAACTGGGTAAGGTTGAATCTTGACGCTATCAAGGCGATCAGGTAAGCAATTTTTTTTTATCATGAATGAAAAGCTAATGCGAGAATATGGACAATGTACAATTGAGTAGATGAGAATGCAACCCTCAAAATATGCCCAGTCATGTGTAGGTACTCATGGATGCAAAATATATGAGGATGTTAAACTCTCCAATGGACAAAATCGAGTCTTGTGCGAAGCAAGGAAGAAATATTTCTAATGGTGTGACCGAAGCCGATGTGGCTGTCTATGTATCCCGCCGAGGGAATCAGGTCAAGACGTAGTTCATGCTGCAAAAAAAATAATTTTTTTATGATTTTAAAATGATGTGGGACCGAAGCCGATGTGGCCGCCTACGTATCCCGCTGAGGGAATCAGGTCAAGACGTAGTTCGTGATGCAAAATAACGATTTTTATGATTTTAAAATGATGTGGGACCGAAGCCGATGTGGTCGCCTACGTATCCCGCAGGGGGAATCAGGTCAAGACGTAGTTCGTGCTGCAAAAATGATGATTTTTATGTAATATGCATTTTGTTGTTTTTTTTTTCTGAAAAAGTGGAAGACAACATTACATTCCGACTTCAGTTGATACCAACAATTAGTATTGTGCATAAGGATTTTCGTTTATTGCTTTCAGTCTAACCGAGATTGACTCAGGTGTAATACACACAGCTTCAGATAGTACCTCAGACATACCTGAGTGTCGACACGCCTGCATGCATCCAGGGTTTCGAACTACACGTAACCTCACGTTTCAAATGCCCTCACTGAAAGAAAGTCCTATTTCACACATATATTCCAGTATTTTGAATTTTGGGACGTTTGGAGAAAAACACTCACACTCAGAAAGATGTTTAATGCATGCAATTGTGATACCATAGGTGTTACACCCCGTATTTGCAGGACATGTTTTAAGAACGTACGTAAGAACTCACAGTGTTAAGATTTGAGACTTGTAAAAATTTGACGGAATTTTGGAATTTGTCGGAAAACGTATTATTGCGACGAATGAGGGGGCGACACGTGTCACCCCCCTTAATGTGTCTTGGACGAAATATACCATGGGCATAAGGGTCATTTGACCATTAGTGAGATGACCAAGTCTTGCACATGACTTAGCTTGACATTGTTGACTAAAAGTCGAGGGCCACAGCGATCCATGTGAAAATCTTCTAAGCCAACCATTTGTGTAGATCTTGACCCTCCATAGTATTATATATGTGTACAAGTAGCAAGACTTTGTCATTCTCTACACTTAGAAAAATTTGAAATCTTGTCTTGCTCACAAAGAGAGGCTCACGGCAATGTGCCATTTTCCAAGAGGAAATTTTCAATTTTTGTCCAATAGGCCCCATACTTTAAACCAAGGTTCATGAGTGTTATGTAAGTGTATCTCAATAGAAAAATCCCGGAAAAAGATAGTTTTCGGGTTAGTATAAAGTGAAAACCTAATGGTCTTTCTAGGTTTTGGATTGGAAGTTGAAGGAAAGTTGTTGGTATTGTTCTAAGGGTCTCAACAAGCGGATTGAAGTGTCTTGGAGAGGTTCTAAACTACTAGGAGCGACTTCGGATTGGAATTGGATTAAGATTCGTTGAGGTATAATTTTGTCCTTTAATGTGTTACAAGATTATATA
The DNA here is from genome assembly GCA_029844215.1 of Przewalskia tangutica. NCBI lineage: Eukaryota > Viridiplantae > Streptophyta > Magnoliopsida > Solanales > Solanaceae > Przewalskia > Przewalskia tangutica. The sequence continues at coordinate 20,642,957 of CM056730.1, read as the reverse complement.
TTTATATTGTTGTTGTTAGCTTTACGTGTTGCTAGCATGAAGTTGATTAGTAGAAGTTTATAAGGATTGTGGATTGATTGTAGCATTGGAAATCCGGAATGTAATATAAGCCTTGTTAAGTTGGATTTCAATTTAGTCGTTATTAGAAATCGTCGCATGTTACCTACTTAGAGATTATGGATTGTTATAATCAAATACGACTTGATATCATGTTATGCTACCAATTTGGATTGAAATGGAAATTTGATAAGAATTGGTAAGGTTGAGCTCAAGGTGGAAGTACTTTGGAGCATTTTGCTACTTGTCGACAATCGTCGCGAGGTATGTGAACCTCTTCCTTCTTTTGACATGATTCTATGTATGGAATATACATGTAGTACTATTTCATGATTCCTTCTACTCTTAGAAGTTAAGAGGTATGTATGTTGATTTACTCTACGTAAAGGTTATGTATAAGTTATCCTAAGTTCTTACCAAGTCTTATGGGGGATGTTGGTAAGAGTCGTTAGGAGGTATTTTGGAGCCAAGTTGACTTGGCTAATTTACGGCACGAATAAGAATAAGTATCGAACAAGCCATTGCAGCGTTAATAAAGGAAAATGTAATGACAATTAATTATGTTAAAACAAGTAGAATTCTCCATCTGCATAGAAGCTAAGATAAGACAAAATTGTATTACATTTTCTAGATCATGGCTACTTGAATAAGATCGTTATAAATAAGTATAACTTATTCACGACGCACCAAAGATTTGTTACTAATTTTGAAAGAGTTTACATATGAAGCTTTTAAGACTTTGAAACTTGTTTTCTTAAAAGTTAAGAGACTTGAAGTATTTTGAAAGTTAAGAGAATTGATTGGGAAGTATAAATCTCTTGGTTATAAAAGGAACGTGTTAGTCTAAACCATAAAGGGTTATAACGGCTTTATGGGAAGTCGGTTATAACGGCTTTATGGAAGATTAAGAGAATGGTTTTCTCTAGTAAAGTAATCAAAGGAATAACTTGTATTAGGTAAGGGCAAATTGGTTTAAAGGTACCAATTGCTTAAGGTTTTTAATAAAGAAGTCACTTGATTTAGAAGTGGTAATTGTATTTCTAAAAGTATTGTGACTTGTCGTGAAAAGTAGATATGACTTGATACTACGGTTATTAGTATCTTGGAAGTTTTATTTGAAAGAGAATCATTTTAAAGGAGTAGAGGCACGTAGTACGTTGGGTTAAATTCCCGGATTTTATAATGACATGTTAGTGCCTTAAGTAAACAAAAATGAGAGTGTATATGAACAAGCTAATAAGAAGTTAGGGATTTCTTAACTTGCTTATGTTATGAATGGTAGTGGTGGTGCTTATGCTATGTATGATAAGCCGATAGGGCTTATGTTATGTATGATGGCGGTTGAGTTAGGGTAAGAGTATAAATGAGGCAAGCCCCAAGACGTTATACCACCTTCTCGGGGTAAGAGTATAAGTGAGGGTAAACCCCGAATCTTTGTATCACCGCTTTATGTGTTGATTGTCGGCCGGTTGAGATAGGGTAAGAGTATAAATGAGGCAAGCCCCATGCCGTTCTACCACCTTCTCCAGGGTAAGAGTATAAATTAGGGGCAAGCCCCAAGACGTTATACCCCCTGCTTTACCACCTTCTCCAGGGTAAGAGTATAAATGAGGGGCAAGCCCCCAGACGTTATACCACATGTTTGATTGATTTTATGGGCGTGAGACCCATGGTTATGTTTTACACTTTTAGTCGCGGTGATGGGGATTCCAGGCATGCTTTGATATTGGTGTGTGATCGCGTCGGTTTGGGTAGGGTAGTATATGTGTCCCTCCGTAGTGGGTGGACTATGTTATGAAAGATAAGTAAGTTAGGCAGAAATGAACTTAATGACTTCTCCTAAGTAAGTCGTAAGATATGGCTATAACTCTTAATGGAATGGAAAAAGGATATTGATGTAAGTTATGTGGAAAAACTTGATTGAATTCTTAAGTATGTATGTAAGAATATGATGTTAATTCTTATTGAAAGAAGGCAAAAGAATGATTAAGGTACGATTAAGTTCATAAGTGGTAATGACACGGCGAGGATCGGTATGTATTTTTATACTTGTCCTTGTCATTCTTTTGTCTGATTATGATCATTTCATGCGTTATTTACATTTCCATATTAAATTTTGTTATGCGGCCCCGCCCGCTGCGTTAAATGTCATGAGTTTAGGTACGCGATTATGGATCCATGACTTGGGATCTGGTTCGGCATTTTGAGATGGCTCCAATGTTCGGAGTTGTCATGGCTATGTATATTCGAAGTGCAGCGGGGCCTTGTCCATACGATGGTTATGTTAACACTCTTAGAGGTGCTGTAGTCACATATTGTGGGTCGATTTGTAAAAGAAAGGAGGCAATCGCTTGGTTGTATTTATATATGTTCGGGAAGATAGCCTATCGGCTAACTTTGTTGTCTTACTTAGATGTTTATTTATAAGTTTCATGTATGTTCATGATTTTCTCGATGTTTACGTAAGGGTGCGGGTAGGGCACGATCGCGATCCCGGGTCGGTCGTGACAAAAGTGGTATCGAGCGATTAGTCCTCGGAAAGTGTCTGAGGCCAGGTGTCTAGTAGAGTCTTGATTATCGGTGTGTTGTGCACCACATCTATAATCGGGAGAGGCTGCAGGACATTTAGGATTGGTTTCCATTCTTCTCACTCTAAGATCGTGCGATGAAATTTTGTGTTGTTAGGGTCATCCTCCTAACGAGTTATGTTGATTGCATTTCTGAGAAAGCGTGATGACCGGGAATGACTATGTGGATTGCGTATCCAGGTTGGTAATGATTATAGTATAGTTGGTATTGTGACATACATCTATACGGAGTTATGTATGAGGGTCAGACACGTGTTGCCTAGAATAATTTTAAATTACCAGGAATTGGTAAAGACTAACTAGGTACCGGGAAGGTATGGAAGTTATGTATGTATGCTAGTATGAGTTGGAAGTACAAAAGGATAATCTCTTTTGGGCTTAAGATGGACGAGTATGCGTGTACAAGGTATTAGGGCCATGTGTGGCATTTTTGGTATGACGGGGTTGTGAAAGGAAACTATGTCGCAAATTATAAAGATTGACTCCGAAAGAACATTCGGGGACGAATGTTTCTAAGGGGGGAAGAATGTTACACCCCGTATTTGCAGGACATGTTTTAGAACGCACGTAAGAACTCATGATGTTAAGATTTGAGACTTGTAAAAATTTGTGGAATTTTGGAATTTGTCGGAAAACGTATTATTGCGACGAATGAGGGGGCGACACGTGTCACCCCCCCTTAATGTGTCTTGGACGAAATATACCATGGGCATAAGGGTTATTTGACCATTAGTGAGATGACCAAGTCTTGCACATGACTTAGCTTGACATTGTTGACTAAAAGTCCAAGGGCCACTTGGCTTGATCCATGTGAAAATCTTCTAAGCCAACCATTTGTGTAGATCTTGACCCTCCATAGTATTATATATGTGTACAAGTAGCAAGACTTTGTCATTCTCTACACTTAGAAAAATTTGAAATCTTGTCTTGCTCACAAAGAGAGGCTCACGGCAATGTGCCATTTTCCAAGAGGAAATTTTCAATTTTTGTCCAATAGGCCCCATACTTTAAACCAAGGTTCATGAGTGTTATGTAAGTGTATCTCAATAGAAAAATCCCGGAAAAAGATAGTTTTCGGGTTAGTATAAAGTGAAAACCTAATGGTCTTTCTAGGTTTTGGATTGGAAGTTGAAGGAAAGTTGTTGGTATTGTTCTAAGGGTCTCAATGGCGGATTGAAGTGTCTTGGAGAGGTTCTAAACTACTAGGAGCGACTTCGGATTGGAATTGGATTAAGATTCGTTGAGGTATAATTTTGTCCTTTAATGTGTTACAAGATTATATATTTATATTGTTGTTGTTAGCTTTACGTGTTGCTAGCATGAAGTTGATTAGTAGAAGTTTATAAGGATTGTGAATTGATTGTAGCATTGGAAATCCGGAATGTAATATAAGCCTTGTTAAGTTGGATTTCAATTTAGTCGTTATTAGAAATCGCATGTTACCTACTTAGAGATTATGGATTGTTATAATCAAATACGACTTGATATCATGTTATGCTACCAATTTGGATTGAAATGGAAATTTGATAAGAATTGGTAAGGTTGAGCTCAAGGTGGAAGTACTTTGGAGCATTTTGCTACTTGTCGACAATCGTCGCGAGGTATGTGAACCTCTTCCTTCTTTTGACATGATTCTATGTATGGAATATACATGTAGTACTATTTCATGATTCCTTCTACTCTTAGAAGTTAAGAGGTATGTATGTTGATTTACTCTACGTAAAGGTTATGTATAAGTTATCCTAAGTTCTTACCAAGTCTTATGGGGGATGTTGGTAAGAGTCGTTAGGAGGTATTTTGGAGCCAAGTTGACTTGGCTAATTTACGGCACGAATAAGAATAAGTATCGAACAAGCCATTGCAGCGTTAATAAAGGAAAATGTAATGACAATTAATTATGTTAAAACAAGTAGAATTCTCCATCTGCATAGAAGCTAAGATAAGACAAAATTGTATTACATTTTCTAGATCATGGCTACTTGAATAAGATCGTTATAAATAAGTATAACTTATTCACGACGCACCAAAGATTTGTTACTAATTTTGAAAGAGTTTACGTATGAAGCTTTTAAGACTTTGAAACTTGTTTTTCTTAAAAGTTAAGAGACTTGAAGTATTTTGAAAGTTAAGAGAATTGATTGGGAAGTATAAATCTCTTGGTTATAAAAGGAACGTGTTAGTCTAAACCATAAAGGGTTATAACGGCTTTATGGGAAGTCGGTTATAACGGCTTTATGGAAGATTAAGAGAATGGTTTTCTCTAGTAAAGTAATCAAAGGAATAACTTGTATTAGGTAAGGGCAAATTGGTTTAAAGGTACCAATTGCTTAAGGTTTTTAATAAAGAAGTCACTTGATTTAGAAGCCGGTAATTGTATTTCTAAAAAGTATTGTGACTTGTCGTGAAAAGTAGATATGACTTGATACTACGGTTATTAGTATCTTGGAAGTTTTATTTGAAAGAGAATCATTTTAAAGGAGTAGAGGCACGTAGTACGTTGGGTTAAATTCCCGGATTTTATAATGACATGTTAGTGCCTTAAGTAAACAAAAATGAGAGTGTATATGAACAAGCTAATAAGAAGTTAGGGGATTTCTTAACTTGCTTATGTTATGTATGGTAAGCTGGTGGTGCTTATGCTATGTATGATAAGCCGATAGGGCTTATGTTATGTATGATGGCCGGTTGAGTTAGGGTAAGAGTATAAATGAGGGGCAAGCCCCAAGACGTTATACCACCTTCTCCAGGGTAAGAGTATAAGTGAGGGGTAAACCCCCAAGACGCTGTACCACCTGCTTTATGTGTTGATTGTCGGCCGGTTGAGATAGGGTAAGAGTATAAATGAGGGGCAAGCCCCAAGACGTTGTACCACCTTCTCCAGGGTAAGAGTATAAATGAGGCAAGCCCAAGGCGTTATACCCCGCTTACCACCTCCGGGGGTAAGAGTATAAATGAGGGCCCCCGGCGTTATACCACTGTTTTGATTGATTTTATGGGCGTGAGACCCATGGTTATGTTTTACACTTTTAGCTGTCGACAGTGATGGGGGATTCCACGGGCATGCTTTGATATAGGTGTGACTGATCGCGTCCCAGTTTGGGCCGGGTAGTATATGTGTCCCTCCGTAGTGGGCCGGACTATGTTATGAAAGATAAGTAAGTTAGGCGAAATGAACTTAATGACTTCTCTAAGTAAGTCGTAAGATATGGCTATAACTCTTAATGGAATGGAAAAAGGATATTGATGTAAGTTATGTGGAAAAACTTGATTGAATTCTTAAGTATGTATGTAAGAATATGATGTTAATTCTTATTGAAAGAAGGCAAAAGAATGATTAAGGTACGATTAAGTTCATAAGTGGTAATGACACGGCGGGATCGGTATGTATTTTTATACTTGTCCTTGTCATTCTTTTATCTGATTATGATACATTTCTTATGCGTTATTTACATTCCATATTAAATTTTTGTTATGCGGCCCGCCGGAAGTGCGTTCATGTCCGCGAGTTTAGGTATTACGATTATGGATCCGCGAGCTTAGGATCTGGTTCAGCATTTTGAGATGGCTCAATGTTCGGAGTTGTCATGGCTATGTATATTCGAAGTGCGGCGGGGCCTTGTCCGCCATGATGGTTATGTTAACACTCTTGAAGTGCGTAGTCACATGTGTGGGTCGGTTTGTAAAGAAAGGAGAAGCGCTTGGTTGTATTTATATATGTTCGGAAGGTAGCCTGTCGGCTAACTTTGTTGTCTTACTTCGATGTTTATTTATAAGTTTCATGTATGTTCCGCTGATTTTCTCGATGTTTACAGTAAGGGTGCCTGGAGTAGGGCACGATCGCGATCGGAATTCGGTCGTGACAATAGGTTTGGCCGTCATGTAAGTATCCACTAATGTGAGAACCCTCAGTATAAAATTATGTAGGGCTTGTCACGGGCTTGTAATGTAGGCTTGGGGAAAGGAATGGATATCATTTGGGTAAAAGTGACTAATCATTCCTCGAGAGTTGGACTACGTCCGTGCTTGATATTTGTGCGCTTTAATGCTGACTTGCTTTCTTTTTGTCCCAGTTTTTCTGTATTGACTTCTTTTGAATCTTTCATTTGGAGCCCCTTTTTTCGGGGTTATATATTCCTTTTTTTTTTTTTATCGGGGCTTTTGATTTCCTCTTTGTGTGAAGTCGTCTCTGTTTTTTTTTTTTTGAGACTTTGACAATTTTTGTCTTTGCAAACTTCAACGCAGAATTTTATCAGCCACTTGCACATTTTTAAAGCGCTCGAGGAGGTCGGGCCAAGAGAGGGATAGTGCATACGCACTCAGAAAGGGTATAGGTGTAATATGCAGTTGTCGAAAGAAATAGGTTTAGGCTCAAAGGGGTGTACTAGGGATAATGTTATTTGGTAGGCTGAAAAGGCTCAAACGGGTCAAAAAAAGCATACGATCATTTCCTACACCGAGTGTTGCTCGGGATTTCGCCTCAACAAACATTCAAGCCAAGTTCTAGATCACAATGCAATGCAATTGAACTTATTCTAAAAACTCACCACACAATGCATATGAAACGATGAGGTCGGTTTCATTCTTATCTTGGAAACATGCAAGACAATGTCATCTACGGATATGAATAATAGGTACCAAAAGAATCTATGGTTTACCACAAAGTCAACCCATACTGATTATCACTTGTTTTTTGTTTTGTTTTTTAAGCACAACCCTAACTGTGTTGGTATCAACAAAGTCAAACAATAATACTAAAAAAAGTTTTTTGTATTTTAAATAACATTTTTTTTGTATTTTTGAATAATTGTTTTTTTTTGTATTTATGAACAATTTTTTTTTTTTTGAATAAAGGGTACCGAACCCGAATAGGGCTGCCTACGTATCCCGCCGAGGGAATCAGGTGCGCGTAGTTCATTCAAATATGTTATAAAATGTATGCTTGAAAAGAATATCAATGAAATGATATCAATATAAAGTTGTGCAAAAGAAATGATTGTCCACTGTGGACGAATGCAAAGTAAAATGAATGCCCGAAAACATGATGAATGGGATACATGAGGGAGAAATGCGCTCTTTATTATTATTCTTTTTTTTTGTGGTTTTTATTTTTGTGGTGTCGAACCCAAAATGAGTTGTCTGCGTATCACACCGTGTGGTGAGAATCAGACACGCGTAGTTCGGAATAATTATGCTGTAAAAATGCATGTTATGAAAGAACTATGTAATCAACGCTAGACATATCAATTGAATTTGCGAATATGAATAAAGATACAAAGTATAGAAGAACTGAGAGCGATGTCTCGTTGAATCTGGTATAACTTCCGCTCATTTTTGTGATAATTTTTTCTTTTCCGGCCGCCCTTGACTATTTGCGAGGACGGTCTTCCTGCAAAAAAATATGACAAACGGATGAGAGTAGGCAAGTCATAAAAATAATAAAATGTAAGGGCGTGACAATATAGTCAAAGACTCCCCTGATTGGTTCGACCGGACTGGTGGTTGATGCTTCACAAAGTCCAAGTCGCGCTATTCGAGAGTGATTTACACAGTAGAAGTCCTGATTGCAATGCGACAACATAAAGTGCAAAAATGCAAATGCACGTGCCCGAAGTTATAAGCCCATGACATGATATGTACAAAGTTTAAAAGAGTAATTATTGCTTTAAATAATATGTACAGAATTGATAGCGACAAATCATAGTAAACAAAAGCCTGCAAATCAAGCGCGCGCCCTAATATGCATGAGACCTCTCTTATGCCAGAGGTTGGCCTAAACGCCAGATATGCGAAATTATGATAAATAAGTCCAAGCCGTTAAACTGCAATGTTTTGTTGGAAATGGCGACCAAATGACGGTGCAATTTTCCCAATTTCGGCGTGTCATGACCAGGCTTGGATCTGTCTATCATTATCACGCTACACATATATGCTTATTGGTCGACGGGTTGTGAAACCCAACGACAATTTGGTGGATTTGCTAATCGTGGAGACGATACCAAGGATCGACCCACCTAGAGTGTATGCATGCATGACTTAAAATAAAGAGGGCGGTATAGCTCTATCTTAATTTTGCTAAGATTTGGTTGACTAGACACAAGGTTCCAGAGCGAACTACTCGAGTGAGAAGGCTACGCGGCCACCGGTTGGACCGGATTCTCCGCGTAAAATGCCAACTCTCCTTAATTTGGGTATTTTAAAGAAATTTGCGGGTGTGCAAAGCACACATCGCGTGTAGTGTGTGATAGTGTCAATTTTTCCAGAATGGAGGAAATATGAGCGAAATGACAATTTAAGGAAAACAGTAAAAGAATATAGCAATTAAAGTAGTTAATTACAAAATAATAGCAAACAATATAAAACATTTACAACAAATATAAAAGCAAAATGAGGCGCAATATTTAATTAACCTGGGTTTGCTATGATCAAGAACCTGATATCCCGGTAGTCGCCATCTTTGTCGCGCCCGTTTTTGACCTCGGGGTCTGAACGGTATCCGCAACGTTGCTCTTTGGCGCGGTTCCCTGGATGGAGCAATAATGCTGATTTTGAGGAGTCGCCACCTAATTAGTTAAGTGAATTAGGACACTTAATTTATTACAGTAAAATACTGCAATTAATCTCCATTTAATGGTCTGCGAAATTAATGAGATTCTGGATCAGGGTTCTTTATTATCCTAAAGGGAAGGGGTTAGGCATCTTTTAAGATCCGCTAACTTGCGGTTATTCGTTCAAACCTAGGTTAATTATTTATTGTCTTTTTTATTCTACGTATTCTAAGCATTTTTCATAATTTATAATTAAAATAAAATGCAATACAAAAATAATAAAACTAAAATTAAATGCAATACAAAATAAAACTCCGGGACATCTTTTAGCCCTTTTTAGGCCTTCTTCACAAGATGATCTCCGGATACCTGCATAAACACTTAGTAAAAGTGTTAGTAATAGAATAAATAAATTTAAAGCAATGACAGGAATTAATAAGTAAAGCCAAAAAATAAATAAATTCGTCTTTTGCACAGAGGAGGCCTTGGAAATCAGACGGAGATTCCTTCATCGGCCAATATTGTTAAAAACAATAAAATAAATAAAACTTTCAGATCCGCGCCAAAACAGTAATAGTTTTAAACACGGAGGGCTCAGATATATAAAATAAAGTGGGACATCCTAAACAAGTGCGGCTGCGAGAATTCGCCCTGCCAGCGCATGTTGGTTATCCTGTGTAAGTAGAAGAAATCATCAACGCCCTGAAAGCTTCATTTATTTTATTTTCCGTCTTTGCAACTGTGGAGGCCTAAAAAATCGACGGATAACTTTTTCATTGGCCAATATAAAGTGCAGTATCATGTTCAAACCAGTAAAATAATAACAGTGCAATATCTGTTCTTTTGGAAATAAGAAACTGTTCCAATCAGTCTAAAATAAAGGGGCAAGATTGTCAAACTCAGTCCAGCGACAGTAAACAGCGGAAACCAGTCTAGAAATAGCCGAAAAACAACGAAGCAGTAGCCAACAAAATTGCCGAAAAATCAGTAGCAAAAATCAGTCCAGCAAGACCAAAATCAGTCCAGAACATGGCTAAAATCAGCCAACAAAAACATAGCAAAAATCAGTCAAGAACTACATACCCAAAAACAGGAAAATAAACCAAATCAGTCCACCACACACGTAATAATAATAAAGATTAAGAGCGAGTAATAGCGTACGGTACAGTGACATTACTACAACGACGAGATCGCCAGAGCAACGCCGCCATTGCTGTTCACCGACGCTAACAGTGGCGGAACGGAGGCAGTGATGTGATGGTTCGCTGGTTAATGGGAATGGGGAGTTCCAGTGGGTGTGACAGTGGTTCGAACTCCGGAGGTGTGACTTCGCCGGAGTTATGACGGATGGTGAAAGGGGGGACAGTGGTGGTTCGTTGGGTGTTCACCGGAGCTGCGAGCTCCGGCGAAGGGCGAGGGTGTCGGCGACGACGGGAGACGAGGTGTGAGGTTCGCCGACGATGAGCAACGGCGACGGGCAGTGGCGGAGACGGGAACCATGGGAGAGGGGAGGTTCTCTTTTTTTTTAATGGGAAGAGGGTTGGGGGTATTGTTGTTGTGCGCTGATGGTGGTTGTGGGGTGTTTCGCCGGAGCTCGAAGCTCCGGCGTTGGAGCAGCGACGGGAGAGGGTGAGGGAGAGGGTAGGGGTGAGAGGGTGAGGGAGATGATGTTGAGAGGGGGTGAGATTATGATGGAGTGTGCGGCTGAAGTAGGGTTGCCCCCCTCCTTTTAATAAAGGGGGGGTAATGTTTAATATATAGGGTAGGTTTTTAGGGTTTGGTATTTGGGGAGGGGATGAAAAGTGGTATTTGATTTTAGGGGGGGAAATAAAAGAGGGTGTTTGGATGAAATTAAAAAATTGTGCTGGATTGGACTGATTCAAATTGTGTCTTGGACTGGACTGGTTTGACAAAAAATGCAAAGCTGGTTAATTATTTAAAGAAAAATTATTTCAAAAGATGCAACATTATTAAAATGCAAATGCCGACGCAGTAATAATAATAAAAATAATATTTAAGCAAATGTTTAATGCCTAATTAAAAGTAAAAACGAGATACCAATTAATTATTTAAAAAGATGCACATATTATTAAAATAAAACGACGGTGTAACAATAATAAAAACATAATATTAACAAAGACATAATGCTTAATTTAAAATAAAAAGATAAAAAATGCAAAAAATGCTGATTAAAATGCGGTGTCCTAAAACACATAAAATTGTAATAAATGTACGAAAACGGGTCAAAATTGACTGTCAACACTCACCCTAGGGATATACTTAGTTTAACCAGTACACCTTCACGAAATAAATTACGGGACGCGCAATCCGATCCCATATATTATATTATATATTTGTTGTGGTACGCGCAATCCGATCCAATATTTTATATATATGTTGCGGAACACGAAACCCGATCCAATAATTTATATATGTATTTGTTGTGGTACACGCAATACGATATAATATTTTATATATATGTTGTGGAACGTGCAACCCGATCCAATATTTTATATATATATGTATTCGTTGCGGAACGTGCAACCCGATCCAATATATTTATATGTATATATGTTGCCTGGGTGATACTAAGGCCACTTATGAATCTATCGGGGTGACGTAAGGTTGTTCTACCTCTGATTAACCTTAACCTTAACCTTACTAGAAAGAAGCTTTCAATGTCAACAACGATCCAGAAGATTCAAATAAAAAAAATATTCCTTCAACTTTTCGCTCTTCTCGCTTGTAAAGGTTATAACTCTCGAACCGTAACCCCAAATAAAGTGTTTCTTGCGCCGAATCGAAAGTAATACGGGGACCTATCACTATATCAGATTTTCTCTCAAAATACTTAGTGTAACTAGTACAAATTCATGAAAGAAACAATCCTATGAAAAAATGTCTCGCCAGATTTTTGAAAAAAAAGAAGGCAATCTTAAAACAGTCATAACTTTTTATCCGTAAGTCGGATCGATCTCCGCAAGGTGTCAAGGTGTCAAACTGTCAAGAACAGGGAAAATTAGAACTTTTATTTAACACAAACTTTAAGATTCATTACCGATTTGTACAGTTTTTCGTTATACGTTCTACCCCTCCGGATTTCAATCTATCAGAGGCAGAAACATTAAACAGTGATAACTCTCAAACTGTATATCGATTTTGGCCCCGTTTGGGCTCAATCTGACCGTGAAAGAGATATGTACAACACTGAATTTTTTTGTCTCATTCTAACAAGGATACCTCAGCGAAAACAATCCGCAATCACCATGACTCAAACTTGTTACAAGATAATATTATATCAATAATGCATCACAAGTTATACTACACCCTTTTCACCTTTTTTTTATGATTTCTCTTCCAACATCCATAATTATGTTTTAACATGCATTGTAACTCAAAACCAAAGGATTTTACTAAGATTTGTGAGTGAGAGAACTCACCTTTATTTCTTCACAATTTTTATCACACTGCCACTATTCTCCTTCTTGCACACTTGATATTTTTCCAACCTTGCTCTTGGAAAATCGAAAAAAAATAAGACAAAAATTTTACCAAAAGGGCAAATTTTCGTCCAAGAATGTGAGGGGATAGGAGAGGTTTTCCTTTGAAATTTTTGGATTTTGAAGATATAGTAAAAAGTTGAATGTTTGAGTCTTACAAAACCTCTAAGTAAGGAAGACCAGGAGAGATATCCAGGTCTAGTAGAAGTCTAAGTTATATATAATTCTTCTAGTTCAAATAAGAGAGTGTTCTTAAATATATAAATATTTTTTAAAACATCTGGGACTTTACATTCTCCCCTCCTTAAATAACATTCGTCCTCGAATGTGAATAAGGTTGTAACACATGCACATGGACACACAAACTGCACACACATGAAACACATCTTATTACCTTACTCAAACATGAATGGATATTTGACTTTTATCGCTTCTTCGGCTTCCCAAGTTGCTTCTTCTGTGGAGTGATTTTTCATAGGATTTTCACGGAAGCAATATATTTATTCCTAAGGCGTTTAATCTGTCTATCCAGTATATTTTCACCGGAATTTCTTCATATTGAAACTCTTCGTTCAAGACTATCTCTTGGGGTCGGATGACGTGACATAGATCGCGTAAGTATTTTCGTAACATTGACACATGAAATACCGGATGCAACACTTCTAATTCTTGTGGAAGTACTAGTTCGTAAGCCACATTCCCCACTCTTCGTAAGTTCTCATAAGGTCTAATAAACATTGGGCTCAACTTCCTTTTCTTGCCAAATCGCATAACTCCCTTCATTGGAGAGACTTTAAAAAATACTCTCCCCTTCTTGAAATTTGAGATCTCTTTTGTGATGATCCGCGTAAGACTTATGGTGGCTATGATCTGCTTTGATCCGCTCCTGAATTATCTGCACTTTATCGTTCATTTCTTAAATGACTTTGGGTCCGAACAATTGCGCCTCACCCACCTCGAACCACCCAAGTGGAGATCTACATTTTTGCCCATACAATGCTTTGAACGGAGCCATATGTATACATGGAAACTGGTGTTGTAGGCGAACTCAATTAGACATAGATGGTACAACCAGTTGCCCTGAAAGTCCAACACACAAGACCGTAACATGTCTTCCAATGTTTGAATTGTTCGTTCAGTTTGTCTATCTATTTGCGGATGAAAAGTCGTGCTCAACTTCACCTTTGTCCCGAGGCCCTGTTGAAAACCTTGCCAAAAGTGTGAGGTGAACTGGGTACCCTATCCGAAATAATTTGTAATGGAGTCCCGTGTAACCTCACTATCTCTTTCAAATAAATATGTGCATACTGCGGCGCCCGATACGTAGTCTTGACCGGTAGAAAATGGGCTGACTTTGTAAGCCGATCTACAATCACTCAGATAGAATCATAACCTTCTCGAGTTTTCGGTAAACCATTCACAAAATCCATATGAATCGCCTCCTATTTCCACATGGGGATACTAATGTCCTGAAGTAGTCCATCGGATTTTTGATGTTCAGTTTTTACCTGTTGACACGTATGACACCTTCCGACAAACTCTACAACATCTCTCTTCATTCCCTCCCACCAGTAATTTTCCTTGAGATCCTAATATATTTTCGTTGATCCTAGGTGAATGGAATACCTGGTGTTGTGACCCTCATTCAAGATCTTCTTTCTTAGTTCCCTCACCTTAGGAACACATAACCTACCCTTATACCGAATGGTACCGTCATTGTCCCCTAATGTAAATTGTGAAGGTTTTCCTCGTTAAATCTTCTCCCGAAACCCAACAAATTGCATATCCTCAAACTGACTTTCTTTTATTTCTGAAGCTAAGGTAGACTGCGAGGTATCATGCACCATCACCCTTCCTTCACCGACCTCAGTTAAACTAACCTCGAAGTTTCCAAATTTACGTACCTCACGAACAATACCTCTATTTTGTATTGCAAGTGGGCCAAGCTTCTCATTGATCTCCTACTGAGTGCGTTAGCCACCACGTTAGCTTTTCTAAGATGGTAAAGAATGCTAAGGTCATAATCCTTAAGCAACTTTAACCATCTTCTTTGTCGGAGATTCAAATTCTTTTGTGTGGTTATGTACGGTAAACTCTTGTGATCGGTAAATATATCTACATGCACCCCATACAAATAGTGTCTCCATATTCGTAAGGCGAACACTACCGCGGCTAATTCCAAGTCATGAGTTGAATAATTCTTCTCATGTATCTTCAATTATCGAGATGCATACGCAATAACTTTTCCAAACTATATTAAGACACGTCATAACCCAACCTTAGAGGTATACAGTAGACTGTGAATCATTCTTGTCTCAATGGTAAGGTTAGGATTGACGCAGTAGTCAATAACTCCTTCAGTTTCTGAAAACTTGCCTCGCACGCCTCTGACCATTGGTACTTAACCGATTTCTGAGTCAATTGGGTCAAGGGAGCAGCGAGACTAGAGAAACCTTTTACAAATCTTCTATAATACCCAGCCAAATCCAAGAAACTCCTAATTTCTGTCGGAGTGATAGGTCTTGGTCAGCTCTTCACTGCTTCTATCTTTTGGGGGTCTACTATGACTCCATCTCTTGACACAACATGGCCCAAGAAAGCCACATTTTCCAACTAAAATTCACACTTTGAAAATTTAGCATAAAGTTTCTCCTGTCATAAGATTTGAAGCACTACCCTTAGATGTTCTTCATGTTCTTCAACACTCTTGCTATAAATTAGAATATCATCGATGAACACAATTACGAACAAATCTAAGAATGGTTTGAAGACTCTGTTCATGAGATTCATAAAAGTTGTTGGGCATTGGTTAGCCCGAAAGACATGACCAATAACTCATAATGGCCATATCAAGTTCTAAAAGATGTTTTGGGTATATCATCAGGATTTATTTTCAAATGATGATATCCCGAACGAAGGTCAACCTTGGAGAAATAACTGGCTCATTGAAATCGGTCAAAAGATCATCGATTCTTGGTAATGGGTACCAGTTCTTGATCGTGACCTTATTGAGTTGTCGATAATCTATGCACATTCGGAGTGAACCGTCTTTCTTCTTCACAAAAAGGACTGGTGCACCCCAGGGGGAAACACTAGGCCTTATAAAGCCCTTATCCAGAAGATCCTTCAATTGTTCTTTTAACTCTCTCAACTCAGCTGGGGTCATTCGATATGGAGGAATGGAGATGAGTTTGTACCCAGAATTAACTCTATGTCGAACTCCATTTTCCTGTCCGCAGGAAGGCCTGGAAGATCCTCAGGGAACACCTCCGAAAAATTGCGAACAATAGGGACAATATGTATATTTAGGGACTCTTTTTGGGTATTTACTATATTAGCCAAGTAAGAGTATTCTTGTCCGTGACTCCTTAATAACTTTTGAGCCCAGGTAGGAAATAAGCCGACCTGAGGATGTCCCAAAACTACCCCTTATAAACACTTCTGGTTCCCCGGAAAAAGATAATTTTACAACTTTTTGCCGACAATCCAACCTGGTATAACATGCTGATAGCCAATTCATACTCAAAATAATGTCTCAGTCTATCATATCAAGTAATACTAAGTCTGATATTGTTCCTATACCATTTACCTCTAATGGAAAATTTTTAAATACTCGAAAGGCCCAAACTGAAGCCCTCACTAGTGTCATGACCTCAAATGGTTCACTTAAACAAGAATGTTCTACATGTAGATTCTTAGCAAAATCGATTGACAAATACGAAAATGTAAAACCAGGATCATATAATACAAGTGCAGGAATACTTGAGACCAACAAAATAAATGTGACCACCGCATTAGATGTCTCCTCCTTATTCCTCTGGGCAAAACGTAGAGCCGGATAGGATTGTTGGACTGTTGACCTCCCTGATTCTGTCGTGATTGGTTGCCTTGATTTCCCTTGTGGGCAGTTGTGGTTGCTTCTGACCTCCCATGAGAAACCTGGATTTGGGTTCTCTTCTTGCAATATTTGATATAGTGGTCTGACTCCCCACAGTTATAACAACCTCTCCGTGAGGACTTGCATTCCCCAAAATATTTCTTTTGATAGACCTTGTAGATCGCTCTATCACCGTCAGTGTTAGGGTTGGTGTCCTTGACATTGCTACCTTGATGATTGAACCATTTATGTCATTAGGTCCCATGATGAGATTGATCTACTGATTGGCTCAGCTTTAAAGAACCCTTACTACCTTCTTGCCTCTGGTTTTGATTCTGATTAAAGGATTCCGATGATCGAAACCTCTTATGCGAATACTCTCTTTTTGCTTTAGCAAATCTTTCTACACTCATTGCCATGAAGACGGTCTGAAGGTAAGTCCGATCATTGGATAATGTTACTACCTTCTCTGCCAAGTTCGGACTCAAACCCTCGATAAATCTTTTGACATTCTCCCTTTCCGTAGGAATAATATGTGCGTTGTATGCCGACAATCGCACGAACTGGGTATCGTATTCTTGCACGATGTTGTCTCCTTTTTTCAAATGTTCAAACTCACGTCTGAGCGCATCTTTTCGGGTGTTAGGCATGTACTTTTCAATGAATGCAGCTTTGAACTCCCCCCACGTCATCGGTGATGACATCGGGGGACGATTCCTTCTAAAATTTCTCCACCACCCCCCCGCGTCATCCACTAGATGTGAGCCTACCAAATTGACGTCATGTGTCGCTACACAACCCAGGGTAAACAGTAGGTCTTCTACCTCGTTGAGAAACACTATCGGGTCGGATTTAGAGTCCTTCCCAGTGAAGATAGGTTTCATTCTCCTCATAAAATTCACACACAATCTATATGGTACCGACTGAGCTCTTACTTTTTTTGCCAGTGGTGCAGTCACAACTGGTTCCTGGGTCGGCGGATTCGGGATCGGGGCCATCACTGAGACACTAGTTGTAGGTTGAACTAGGTGTGGGGCTACAATTGTCATCAACTCTATGAGTCTATCTAACTTTTGTCTCACCGTTTCCTGGGCCGTTTGACTCTCATTTTCTTCAACATTTTCTTCAACATTTTCCACATTATCTTGAGACACTCCACTTTCAACCGGAGGTATAGGAGCTTCATGGTGAACCTTTTCTTGAGCCTCCGGTTCTTGTGCCGGAACTCTTCGAGGTTGACATTGTCCCTGTCACGACCCGACCCTAGGCCCGCGACTGGTGCCCTACCTGGGCACCCTTACAGGTAACCATCAGAGAAAGCCAGCGGAACATACATAAAACACACAACTTAAATCAGTAAGAAGTAAACAACTGGCTAGCCGATAAGGCTGCCTTCCTGGATATATATACATGACTAGTCAAAAGCAGTTACATCCTTTTTCTTTACAAACCGACTCACATACATGACTACAGACCTCTAAGAATTTTGACATAACAACTGTGACGGGACAGGGCCCCGCCATACCCCTGAATGTACAACAACCGACAATACCAGGGATCTGGATCAAAGAT
The DNA here is from genome assembly GCA_029844215.1 of Przewalskia tangutica. NCBI lineage: Eukaryota > Viridiplantae > Streptophyta > Magnoliopsida > Solanales > Solanaceae > Przewalskia > Przewalskia tangutica. The sequence continues at coordinate 20,624,818 of CM056730.1, read as the reverse complement.
AAGCCTCCGGAGTAATGGAGCTTCTCAACAGCTGAACAGTGATCCTAAGAGTGAGGATCAACAACCTGTATAACTCTACCTGCGACATGAACGCAGCCCCCCGAAGGAGGTCAGTACAACAGGTACCAAGTATGTGAAACTGAAAGTACTGAAATGAAATCATTTTGTCTAAAATAAAGTTGGTGACATGTATGATAACTCAAATAACAGTACAATGTGTCTTACTAACAATGAGAGTGGACAAGAATAAACTTTGCCGGTTTTAAAACAGGAAGCTCATGATTAACCTAGGGTCATCCGCCCGTAGTATCATTCTGCAATCCTATTCCTGGGAGTATTTCACCCGCATAGGCCGTATGGACCCGCATGAGGTAATTTCCTCGCATAGACTGTATCCGCCCGCATAGGTCGTATGGACTCGCATGAGGTAATCTCCTCGCATAGGACTGGTCCGCCCCGCATGGGACTATTTCACCCGCATGAGCCTTACGGACTCGCATGAGGTATTCCTCGCATCGTGGGGAGCCAATCCACGGAATATGCAAATGCAACAAGCCCGGAGAATGACCCCGTAATGAACAATACATCACTAGCACAACTGGCTATCATACATAACATAAGCACCACCGGCTTATCATACATAACATAAGCACCACCGGCTTATCATAATTATCATAAGCAAGTTAATACATCCCCAAACTTCTTATTAGCCTTAATTATCATGCACTCTCATTTTATTTAACTTAAGGCACTAACATGTTATTAGAAATCCGGGACTTTAACCCCAGTACTACGTACTTCCGTTCCTCTAAAAGAACCCTTTTTATATATAAAAACACCAAGATACTAACACCCGTAGTATCAAGGCATGTCCATTTTTCAAATCAAGTTACTACACCTGTAGAAATTCATTTCAAGGCTTTAAAACCAAGTAACTTCTACTTTCACAACCTAGGCAACTCGTGCCTATAAATCAAATAGACACTCTCTTAACTTTCCATAAAGCCGTTATAACTAACTTCCCATAAAGCCGTTATAACTCTTTATGTTTTAGACAATTACATTCTTTTTATAACCAAGAGACTTATTCTTTCAAAAACCAAGTATCATAACTTTCAGAATACTTCAAGTCTCTTAACTTTAGAATTGTTCAAGTAATCAATACTTTCCAAATCAAGTATTCTATACATTTTCAAGTCAAGAAATCTTTGTTTACCTTATTAGAATAAATCATTCTTTTCACTTCCCATAAAGTTGTTATACAAACTTTATGCTTTAGAAACTGAGACAACTTTAACCTTTAAAACAAGTGAGTTAATTCTCTAACTCAACCCACTTGGACATTCTTAAACAAGTCAAGGATACCAAATGAAATTAAATTCATTTAAATCTCGTACGTCCACCGTACTATACATTTGTAAAACTCATGCTCAAGAAGATAGGGGAAAGTTCCACATACCTCTTCGGTTCAATCCACTTGCTAAGTCCAATATGTCGTACGTAGTATGTCAACCTATAATGACCATAATACGTCTATTAACTTCTAGCTTCAACGTAGAGTATTCTAAGTGTAAAGTCACTAATTCTACGGAAAATTGGACAGCACTTCCTTCGTTTCTACATATTTTTCCACTTTTTTCAAGGCCCGAAATCAATAATCAATGTCACATTTAAGGCTCAACACATCAACCAAATCAAAGGGGATTACACGCCGCACAGGACGTGTAAAAGTCTGCCCCACAATTGATATCCAAATAGTCCAACATTTCAATTCTATTGTCGGCTACAGTGCAACAACAATGTAAAGTCTTTTTCAATTCTTTTTCAATTCTTTTTCAATCCAAGTTGTTTAGTCTAACATGTTATTTAGCCGCGATCGATAGTAACAAATACAATCTCTTCTTTAACAACACGAAAGGGCAGCGGGCAGCGGCGTCGCTTCCACGGCGAGGTCGCCGGAGCGACGCCACCATGGTGGGTTCGACGGGAAATGATGATGGGCTGCAAGGCGACGGGAGTTCAGATGAGACAGTGGGCTGTTGATGATGAGGCTCGCCGGAGTTAGGGCTGAGAGGGTGAGGGAGATGATGTGGGTGTTAAAAGGGGGCTTCGCCGGAGCTTGGAGCTCCGTGAAGAGGCAGATGGCGGCAGCGGGAAGCTAGGGTTTGAGAGAGGAGGGTCAGATTGTTTGAAGTGTGCGGCTGAGCTCTTTTGAAATGGGGGGGGGGAATGTTTTGTTTTTATAGGGTAGGATTAGGGTTAGGTGTTTGGGGGGAAAAATGAAAAGTGGTATTTGATTTTAGGGGGGAAAAAATAAAAGAGTGTTTGGATGAAATTAAAATGGTGTTGGATTGGACTGATTCAAATTGTGTCTTGAATTTGACTGGTTTGACAAAATGCAAGACGAGTTAATTATTTAACAGAAAATTATTTAAAAGATGCAAAATTATTAAAATTCAAATGCCGATACAATAATACTAAAATTCAATATTTAAGACATGTTTAATGCTTGATTAAAAGTAAAAACAAGATGTCAATTAATTATTTAAAGAGATGCAAATATTATTAAAAATAAAGCGACGGTGTAACAATAATAAACATAATATTAACAAAGACATAATGCTTAATTTAAAATAAAAAGATAAAAATGCAAAAAATGCTGATTAAAATGCGGGGTGCTAAAATACTTAAAATTGCAACAAATATACAAAAAACTGGTCAAAATTGACTGTCAACAGCATGTCCCTCTTTGTACGGAGATGATGGAAGAGTCTTCGGACAAAAATGTTGACTTGTAGCCAATTTTGTCCTGTTTTATAAACTAGAACTCAAAAATAGGGATGATGCAGATCCAAAAATGTCCCAGTGTCAAATCATGATGACACTGGGTCGTTGTGACGCAAAAATTTAAAAACAAAGTTGACGCTGATTAAAAAAATGTCCTAGTGTCGAAGTATGATTGACACAGGGTTGCGGGTGATGTGGTGCTGAAAAAGACAAGGTTATTGTAGATGTTGATGGCGTCATTGCATAGATGCGATGCAGATGTTCGTCGTTGCATAGACGAAACATAAATGAAGTCGTTGCATAGGCTTTTATGAAATGACGTCGTTTTCGGACGCAATGCAGATGCTCGTCGTTGCATGGACGAAACATGAATGAAGCCGTTGCATGGGCTTAAATGAAATGGCGTCGTTGCATAGACGCGATGCAGATGCTCGTCGTTGCATTGACGAAACATGAATGAAGCCGTTGCATGGGCTTTTAAAATGAAAAGGCGTCGTTGCATGGACGCGATGCAGATGCTCGTCGTTGCATAGACGAAACATGAATGAAGTCGTTGCATGGGCTTTTAAAATGAAAAGGCGTCGTTGCATGGACGCGATGCAGATGCTCGTCGTTGCATAGACGAAACATGAATGAAGCCGTTGCATGGGCTTTTAATGAAATGGCGTCGTTGCATAGACGCAATGCAGATGCTCGTCGTTGCATGGACGAAACATGAATGAAGCCGTTGCATGGGCTTAAAAATAAAAGGGCGTCGTTGCATGGACGCGATGCAGATGCTCGTCGTTGCATAGACGAAACATGAATGAAGCCGTTGCATGGGCTTTTAATGAAATGACGTCGTTGCATAGACGAGATGCAGATGCTCGTTGTTGCATGGACGAAACATGAATGAAGCTGTTGCATGGGCTTAAAAATAAAAGGGCGTCTTTGCATGGACGCGATGCAGATGCTCGTCGTTGCATAGACGAAACATGAATGAAGCCGTTGCATAGGCTTAAAATGAAAAGGCGTCGTTGCATGGACGCGATGCAGATGCTCGTCGTTGCATGGACGAAACATGAATGAAGCCGTTGCATAGGCTTAAAATGAAATGCATGGGTTTAGGGGCGTACCTGCTTTGTGACCCGTCTGAGTTGAGATAGCGTCATTGCATAGACGTTGTGCATTTGTGACCCGCATGGGTTTATTGTTGTGTTTACGCCTTTCGATATGAAGATCCCGCACTCAAAGAAAACTTGTGAGTTTTTAGGAAATGAGTGGTTGATTAACGCCGACTCGTAGCTTTGGCTCTTGACGCTTGCATTCTTGGTTTTGCTGCAGACCTAGTTGGTCCGCTTTCGCTTCTATTGCCATTTTCTTGCCTCGAATTCCTTAATGTCCCGGTTCCGTAATGAAGATGTTGAATGGATAAGGTTGCATCTTGACGCTATCAGCGATCAGGTAAGCATTTGTATTTTTTTTTTTTATAATGAATGAAAAGCTAATGCGAGAATATGGACAATGTACAATTGAGTAGATGAGAATGCAACCCCCCGAAAATATGTAGGTAGTAATGGATGCAAAATATATGAGGATGCTAAACTCTCCAATGGACAAAATCAGTCATGTGCGAAACAAGGAAGAAATATTTCTAACGGTGTGGCCGAAGCGATGTGGCGCCACGATCCCGCCGAAGTCGGTCAAGACGTAGTTCATGCTGCAAAAATAAGAATTTTTATGATTTTAAAATGATGCGGGACCGAAGCCGATGTGGCCGCCTACGTATCCCGCCGAGGGAATCAGGTCAAGACGTAGTTCGTGCTGCAAAAATAAGAATTTTTATGATTTTAAAATGTTGTGGGACCGAAGCCGATGTGGCCGCCTACGTATCCCGCTGAGGGAATCAGGTCAAGACGTAGTTCGTGATGCAAAATAAGGATTTTTAAGATTTTAGAATGATGCGGGACCGAAGCCGATGTGGCCGCCTACGTATCCCGCTGAGGGAATCAGGTCGAGACGTAGTTCATGCTGCAAAAATAAGAATTTTTATGATTTTAAAATGATGCGGGACCGAAGCCGATGTGGCCGCCTACGTATCCGTGAGAATCGAGTCAAGACGTAGTTCGTGATGCAAAATAAGGATTTTTATGATTTTAAAATGATGTGGGACCCGAAGCGTGTGGCGCCACGTATCCCGCCGAGGAATCAGTCAAGACGTAGTTCGTGATGCAAAATAAGAATTTTTACGATTTTAAAATGTTGTGGGACCGAAGCCGATGTGGCCGCCTACGTATCCCGCTGAGGGAATCAGGTCAAGACGTAGTTCGTGATGCAAAATGATTTTTATGTAATATGCATTTTGTTTTGTTTTTTTCTGAAAAAATGGAAGACGACATTACGTTCTGACTCCAGTTGATACCAACAATTAGTATTGTGCATAAGGATGTTCTTTTATTGTTTTCAGTCTAACCGAGTTTGACTCTGGTGTAATTCACACGATTTGAGATAGTACCTCAAACATACCGAGTGTCGACACACTTGCTTGCATCCAGTTTCAACTAAACGTAATCTCATGTTTCAAATGCCTCACTGAAAGAAGGTCCCATCTCACACATATATTCCAATATTTTGAATTTTGGGACGTTGAGAGAATTGCGCTCACACTCAAAAAGATGTTCAATGCATGCAATTGTGATACCATAGGCTTGGCCGTCATGTAAGTATCCACTAATGTGAGAACCCTCAGTATAAGATCATGTAGGGCTTGTCACGGGCTGGTAATGTAGGCTTGGTGAAAGGAATGGATATCATTTGGGTAAAAGTGACTAATCATTCCTCGAGAGTTGGACTACGTTCATGCTTGATATTTGTGTGTTTTAATGCTGACTTGCTTTCTTTTTGTCCCAGTTTTTCTGTATTGACTTCTTTTGAATCTTTCATTTGGAGCCCCTTTTTTTTTTTTTTTCGGGGTTATGTATTCCCTTTTTTTTTTTATATCGGGGCTTTTGATTTCCTCTTTATGTGAAGTCGTCTCTGCTTTCATTCTTTGAGACTTTGACAATTTTTGTCTTTGCAAACTTCAGCTAGAATTTTGTCAGCCACTTGCACATTTCTAAAGCACTCGAGGAGGTCGGGCCAAGAGAGGGATAGTGCGTACGCACTCAGAAGGTTATAGGTGTAATATGCGGTTGTCGAAAAATAGGTTTTAGGCTCAAAGGGGTGTACTAGGGATAATGTTATTTGGTAGGCTGAAAAGGCTCAAACGGGTCAAAGAAAGCCTACGATCATTTCCCACACCGAGTGTTACTCAGGATTTCGCCTCAACAAACATTCAGGCCAAGTTCTAGATCACAATGCAATGCAATTGAACTTATTCAAATAACTCACCACACAGTGCATATGAAACGATGAGGTCGGTTTCATTCTTATCTTGGAAACATGTAAGACAATGTCATCTGCAGGTATGAATAAGAGGTACCAAAAAAATCTATGGTTTACCACAAAGTCAACCCATACTGATTATCACTTGTTTTTTTTTTTTTTTTTTTTTGTTTATGCACATTTGTAACTGTGTTGGTATTAACAAAGTCAAACAATAATACTTAAAAAAAATGTTTTTGTATATTTTTTTTTGAATAACACTTTTTTTTTTTTGAACAATTTTTTTTTTTTTTAATTAATTAATATTTTTTGAATAAAGGGTACCGAACCCGAATAGGGCTGCCTACGTATCCCGCCGAGGAAATCAGGTGCGCGTAGTTCATTCAAATATGTTATAAAATGTATGCTTGAAAAGAATTTATCAAAGAAAGGATAGCAATATGAAGATGTGCAAAGTAAAATGAATGTCCGACAACATGGTGAATGGATGCATGAGTGAGAAATGCGCTCTTTATTATTTTTTTGTGGTTTTTTTTATTTTTGTGGTGTCGAACTCAAAATGAGTTGCCTACGTATCACACCGTGTGGTGAGAATCAGACACGCGTAGTTCGGAATAATTATGGTAAAATGCATGATATGAAAGAACAATGCAATCAACACTAAACATATTAATTGAATTTGCAAATATGATTAAAAATACAAAGTAAAGAAGAATTGAGAGCGATGTATCGTTGAATCTGATATAGACTAACTTCTTTTAATCAACATAACTAACGCTCATTTTTTTTTCTTTTTTTCGCCCGCCCTCGGTTGTTTGCGAGGACGACCTTCCTGCAAAAAAATAAGAAATAGGTGAGTAGGAAAATGACCAAAATAATAAAAATGCAAAAGTGTGACAATATAGTCAAAGACTCACGATTGGTTCTGGGACTGGTGGTTGATGCTTCACAAAGTCCAAGTCGCGCTATTCAAGAGTGATTTACGCAGTAGAAGTTCTGATTGCAATGTGAAAGCAAAAAGTGCAAAAATACAAATGCTCGAGCCCGGAATCACAAAAGAGCAATTATTGAATTAAATAATATGTACAGAGTTGCTAGCGACAAGCAATAGTAAACAAAAAAGCATGCAAATTAAGCGTGTGCCCTAATATACTTGGGACCTCCTTATGCGGTGAGCCTAAGCGCCAAATATGCGAGATTATGATAAATAAGTCCAAGCCGTTAAAGCGCAATGTTTTGTTGGAAATGGCTACCAAATGACGGTGCACTTTTTCCAATTTCGGCGTGTCATGACCAGGCTTGGATCCGTCTATCATTATCACGCTACACATAATATGTTAATGGGTCGTTGGGTTGTGAAATCCGTCGACAAATTTTGGTGGATTTCTAATTGTGGAAACGATGCCAAGGATCGACCCACAGGGTGTATCATGCATGACTTAAAAAAATGTGGTATAGCTCTATCCTAATTTTGATAAGATTTGGCTTACTAGACAAAATGGTTCGAGCGGACTACTCGAGTGAGAAGGCTCTGACCGGTTGGACGGATTCTCCGTCTATTACCAACTCTCCTAAATTTGGGTTTTGAAGAAAGAATTTTGTTGATGCACCAAGCGCACCTCGCGTGTAGTGTGTGATAGTGTTAATTTTCCAGAATGGAGGAAATATGAACGGAATGACAATTTAAGGAAAGCAATAAAAGAATGTAGCAATTAAAGTAGTTAATTACAAAATAAAAGCAAACAATATAAAATATTTACAACAAATATAAAAGCAAAATAAAGTGCAATATTTAATTAACCTGAGTATGTTATGATCAAGAACGATATCCCGATGGAGTCGCCATCTTTGTCGCGCTCGTTTTTACCTCGAAGTGCAGGCGGTTATGCATAGCGTTGCTCTTTGGCGCGGTTCCTGGATGGAGCAATTATCTTTGTTTTGAGTCGCCACCTAATTATTATAGTGAATTAGGACACTTAGTTTATTGCAATAAAAATACTGCAATTGACTTCCATTTAATGGTCTGCGAAATTAGTGAGATTCTGGATCAGGGTTCTTTATTATCCTAAAGGGAAGGGGTTAGGCATCCTTTAAGATCCGCTAACTTGCGGTTGTTCGTTCAAACCTAGGTTAATTATTTATTGTTCTTTTTATTCTACCTATTCTAAGCATTTTACATAATTTACAATTTAAAATAAAATACAATGCAAAATAATAAAACTGAAATTAAATGCGGCATAAAATAAACTCCGGGGCATTCTTTTTGAAATGCATCTCCGGATACCTGCATAAACACTTAGTAAAAGTATTAGTAATAGAATACATAAATTTTAAAATAATAGAAAAAATTAACAAACAAAGCAAATAAATCCGTCATTTGTACAGGGGAGGCCTTGGAAATCAGACGGGGATTCCTTCATTGGCCAATATTGCTAAAAATAATAAAATAACTAAAACCTTCGGATCCGCGCCAAAACAGTAATAGTTTTAAACACGGAGGGCTCAGATATGTAAAAATATAAAGTAGGACAGCCTAAACAAGTGCGGCTGCGAGAATTCGCCTTGCCAAGCGCATGTTGGTTATCCGATGTAAGTGGAAGAAATCATCATTGCCCAGAAAGCTTCATTTATTTTATTTTCCGTCTTTGCAACTGTGGAGGCCTCAAAAATCGACGGATAACTTTTTCATCGGCCATTCAAGTGTAGTATCTTGTTTATTATCAATTAACCAGCAAAAAGAGCCTAAAACCAGTCCAGCAACAATGGGCCCAGAATAACAGTAGCAAAATGGCCAAAACCAGTCCAATAATATGGCCAAAACAGTAGCAATAATTCCAACCGAAAAACGCAGCCAGTGACATAATAAGCCAACAATACCAAACAGAAAAATGCAGCCATAGCGATGAAGCAACAATACCAACAGAAAAATGCAACCAGCGACAGAATATCAATGTCCGTCGGAGCTCAAACTTCGCCGGAGTTTTACTCCGGCGTATTACCAAAACAAGAAATCAAAACAGTCCGCCAACAACAGATTCCAAGAAATAAAAACAAACAAACACTGAAAATCGAGCCAACAGGGTCCAACGAACAAACGGTTGTGTCGGTCAAAAATGAAACATAACATAGGTCGCCGGAGTTTGTTAAAACTCCGGCGACATTCCAAATAATAAATCAGCCCAACAAAAGAGATACAAACAGTGATATTGTCGGAGTTAACAACACGAAAGAGCGTGAGCGTGGCGTCGCTTCCAAGGTCGCCGGGCGACGCCACCATGGTGGGTTCGACGGAAATGATGATGGGTGCAAGCGGCGGGATTTCGGATGAGGCGGTGGTTGTTGATGTTGAGGCTCGCCGGAGTTAGGGCTGAGAGGGTGAGGGAGATGATGTGGGTGTTAAAAGGGGGCTTCGCCGGAGCTTGGAGCTCCGGCGAAGGAGGCGGCGGTGGCGACGACGGGGAAGCTAGGGTTTGAGAGAGGAGGGTCAGATTGTTTGAAATGTGCGGCTGAGCTCTTTTGAAATGGGGGGGGGGGAATGTTTTGTTTTTATAGGGTAGGATTAGGGTTAGGTGTTTGGGGGGGAAAAATGAAAAGTGGTATTTGATTTTAGGGGGGAAAAATAAAAGAGTGTTTGGATGAAATTAAAATGGTGTTGGATTGGACTGATTCAAATTGTGTCTTGGACTGGACTGGACTGGTTTGACAAAATGCAAGACGAGTTAATTATTTAACAGAAAATTATTTAAAAGATGCAAAATTATTAAAATTCAAATGCCGATACAATAATACTAAAATTCAATATTTAAGACATGTTTAATGCTTGATTAAAAGTAAAAACAAGATGTCAATTAATTATTTAAAGAGATGTAAATATTATTAAAAATAAAACGACGGTGTAACAATAATAAACATAATATTAACAAAGACATAATGCTTAATTTAAAATAAAAAGATAAAAATGCAAAAAATGCTGATTAAAATGCGGGGTGCTAAAATACTTAAAATTGCAACAAATATACAAAAAACGGGTCAAAATTGACTGTCAACAGGCCCTATAGCCGGCGTTGTGGCGCCTGACTGAAATATTTTTCCTTCTCTTCTGCCAGCTGATCTTGTAACGTCCATAACTTTCTACTCTGATGTCCAATCGACGAGCGGCTTATTGCGTTGGAAACTAGACTCAACGAACTTCATATTAGGCTTTTGAAACACCTAAAAACTCTTTATTTACTGGGACATAAAGCACTCCAAAGTTGACTAAAAATCTGTCTAAAAACATTCTGTCAACTTATCTTTCCAAATTCCAATCTTATTCCCTTTCGTACGTTCTCATCCCATTCTCTTGGAATTACGGGGCGTAACATTTTTCCCCCTTAGAAACATTCATCCCTGAATGTTCTTTCGTAGTCCAATCTAAACGGATATTGACATAGTCCTTTGACTACACCCAACATAATCACACTTGCCACACCTGGTCACATAACAATACTTATGCTAAAACGTCAACCTGAACTCCAAGTGTCGACGTCGGTTATCTCCATAAAGCTTTTATCGACTTTGAGCTTGTTAATAATCTTTCCTGGATAAGCTTCGTCTTATCTACAGCCCGCTGAATCAAGTCCGGGCTAATTATCTGAACCTCACCTATGTTGAGCTAACCAATCGGCGATTCTACACTTTCTTTTCATACAAAGCCTCATACAGGGCCATCTGGATACTGGAATGGTAGCTTTTGTTATACGCGAACTCACAAGAGGCAATTAATCCTTCCAGGTAACTCTAAAATCAATAACACCGGCCCGCAACCTATCCTCAAGTGCCTGGATAGTACGCTCTGTCTGTCCGTCGGTGTGAGGGTAAAATGCCACACCGAGACTCACCTGTGTCCCTAACACCTTCTGGAAAACCTCCAGAAGTTAGCCGTAAACTGAGCTCATTTGCCTGACATCATAAATGTAGGAACCCCGTGCAGTCTCACAATCTCCCTCCCTCCTATATAATCTAGCATAAACCTCAGCCGAGTAAGTGGTCCTGACCGGAAGAAAATGGGCTGATTTCGTCAGCCTGTCTACCATAACCCATAAGGAGTCACACTTCCTCTGAGTACGATTCAACCCTGTAACAAGATCCATATTAATCACCTCCCATTTCTAAGTCGGGATCTCAATCGCCTGTAATATCCCACTGGGCTTCTGGTGCTCAACCTTGACCTGCTACTAATTTGGACACTAAGCAACAAACTCTGCTACGTCCCTCTTCAGGCCATCTTACCAATACATACATCTGAGGTCATGATACATCTTAGTCGACCCCGAACAAAATAGAGCAAGAAGCACTGCGTGCCTCCCCTAAAACCTGCTGACAAGTCCTGCAGCATCGGGCACACACAACCTATCCTCATATCACAGCACCATATCCGGGGATACCCAAACAGGTTTTTCTCCTCTTGGAGGGCCGTATCTCGAATTTGCCCTAGAACTGGATCCTTATACTGTCGCCACTTCACCCCTCCCCCCCCTCAACGAGGGAAGACTCGGCAACCTCTCGAACCTGAGCCCCACTGTCATGCTCCCGTAGCTGCCGGGAGATATAGGTTGTTACCTTATCGTGTTGCATCCGCACACGACCCAGCCAAACACTCAAAGTGTTACAATAATTGTCACGCCCCGAACCCCGGGCCCGTGACTGGTGCCCTATCTGGGCACCCTTATACCTGACTGACACAAGTAAACTGCGGAATTTAAATAACACCCTTTTTTTCTTTTTTTTTTAAAACCAACGTACATGCAAGGGAAAAGCCGACAGGGCTGCCATATAACATACATAATAAAAAGCACTACACTGTACACGAGTCCAATCCCACATATGAATACAGACCTCTAAGAGTTTTACTGAAACATGACGGGACAAGGCCCCGCCGTACCCATAATTGTACAAAGCCTGTACTGAAGGATCTATACCAAAAAATGATAAACTCCTGAACAGATGGAGCTATCCAAAAACTCTGAGCATGGTCCTATACCTGCAGATCACCAAACTGCATACCTAAACCTGTGGCATGAACGCAGCCCCCCGAAGGAGGTCAGTACGAAGAATGTACCGAGTATGTGAAACAGTAAATACTGTAATGAAATCATAACAGTCTAACAAAACAGGAGACATGTATGATAGCCAACCTACAGTACACAATACATAAGCAGTCATATCAAGTCAGGGACGCATGCCCTCAAAGTCATTACTCAAATATAACCATGGGTCTCACGCCCATAATATCAATCATGCCCGTGGAATCCTTTCTCACTGCCGGCAGTCCATGATATAATATAACATCAGTAAGCACACTGAACCTTAAAATCATGAGAGTAATGCAATCTTTTTTATCTTTTAAGTTATGTCTTTAACAATGAGAATTACTGTTCCACTTTAAATCATACACACACTGCACCCTTTCATCAATGAAATCACTACCGTTTCAAAACATGAAGGCCGTGCCAGTACAGGGTGAACCACCCTCTTTGTTATAATGCAACCTATCATAGGACTATTTCACCCGCAAGGGACTATTTCACCCGCTTAGGTCATGTGGACCCGCAATGAGTCATCGGTACACGATACTCGCATCACGAATAGCTAATCCATGACTTATATATATCCCAGGAATTTAACCCTCCCGAGTCAAATACCGACCCGCCGTGAGTGTGTACCACTCACCCCCATGGGGAGCTAACCCATGGTATCCTTGAAACAAGTTGCCGGCCCTTTATGGAGGGACACGGAGATGTGAAAATATGACACTTGCACGAATGTCTATATGAGAAACCCACATGCAAGCAAACCAAGGCAAAACCATGCCTTTACACAAATCAAGACAATTACCATGCCTTTCTTTTTGTCATAAACCAAGACAATACCATGTCTTTCCTTTTTACACAAACCAAGACAATACCATGCCTTTACACAAACCAATACAATTACCATGCCTTCTTTTCACATAAACCAAGACAACTACTATGCCTTCTTTTTACATAAACCGATAGAAATCCTTATTTAAGCAAGCCAAAGTACTTATCAAGGCACACATAGAATAATTCTCAATTAAACAAGCCAAAGTACTATCAAGGCACACATTGAATAATTCTCATTTAAACAAGCCAAAGTACTACGTACGCACATTCTTTTCAAAAGACTCATTTTTATGTAAAACCCCAAGATACTAACACCCGTAGTATCAAGACATGTCTATTTTTCAAAATAAGTTACTACACCTTTAGAAATTCATTTCAAGGCTTTGAAACCAAGTAACTTCAATTTTTACAATCTAGGCAACTCATGCCCATTAATCAAAATAGACAACTTTTATAACCAACTTCCCATAAAGCCGTTATAACCAACTTCCCATAAAGCCGTTATAACCCTTTATGGTTTTAGACATATTCATTCCTTTTATAACCAAGAGAGTTATACTTTTAAAACCAAGTATCACATACTTACAACTCAAGTTTCTTAACTTTCAAAATACTTCAAGTCTCTTAATCTTTAGAAATCAAGTTTCTTCTACTTTTAAACCTCAAGTAACTCACACCTTTAAAACAAGTTACTTCTCTTAAATCATGTCATTTCTCCTCTTTTAAAACAATTAAGTAAATCACTCATTTGACTCCCCTAAAAGTCATTATAACAACCTTTAGGTTTTGGAACTAAGGCACTAGCCAAAAGATTTGGAAACCACTTCCTTTTCAAGACTCTATGTACTTTAAGTAAAATACTTTCACCTTTAATAATCCAAACTTCACTAAGGAAATGGATTATAACAACTTACAATTTAAACATCAAAGTACAATCAAGGAAGTATATAGAACAAATTCTATATTAGGCAATCCAAGTACAACCAAGGAATGGATCATTTAAGGAGTAGGACTTACTTTCTTTATCTTAAGGAATCATGCTAGAAGAAGAGAAGATGGTTCACATACCTTTTCGGCTTAATCCACAAGCTAAGTCGAATACGCCGCACGTAGAATTTTCAACCTATAGTGGTCACAATATGACTATTAATTTCTAGTTTCTAACTTAGAATAATACTAAGTATACGGTCTCTTATTCTACGAAAAATCGGGCAGCACCTCCTTTGTTTCTACATACTTTTCCACCTTTTTCAAGGCCCGATAATCAATAACCAACATGCCACATTTAAGGCTCAATACAAAAATCAATCAAAGGGGATTACACGCCTTACAATATGTAAAATTCTGCCCCACAATTAATATCAACTAAGTCTATAATCAAAGCCATTCTCGGCTAAATTTATACAACAACACAAGTCCTTTCCAAATTCTTTTTCAATCCAAGTTCTTAGGTCAAACATGTTATATAGTCATAAACAACTTAACAACTATAATTCCTTCTTTATATAACATGTGACGACTTAAATTAATAATCAACTTGAATTGTAATCTTAAGGGCTAAACATACTAGTTTTCGGATTAGGGTTCCAATAGCCAATACACTTATCAAACTTCATAATATATACCTCATGCTTGTTAATATCCATAACTACAATGATAAGTAATCTCTAATTACTAAAACGACAAGATTTATACCTTTACAAGCCCTTATAATTTTCAAGATTCAAAGTCGCTCCTTAGAAATTCTTAGCTCCTTTACTTTACGTTCCAATCCGCTATTTGAAGCCTTTAGAAGTTCACAACCAACTTCTCTTCCATTTCCAATCCAAACTTGTGAAAACGACTTAGGTTTTCGCCTTGCGACTAACGTGAAAACGTCGTTTTTCCGAAATCTTTCTATTGAGATATCCTTAAAATACCCTTAGGGACCTTGGGTTAAAGTCTTGTGAATAATGGATCAAAACTACAAAATTTTCTTGTGGGAAAAAGCTCAAACCCGAGAGCAACTAGTGAAGAACAAATGTTCTCTAATTTTTTCTAAGTGTGGAAGACCTTGTCTTGCTACTAGTGTGGTATATAAAACACAATGGAGGGCTTAGATATCAACATATGTGTGGCTAGGATGAAGAACACTTGGATAATTAGCCAAGTGGACAAGTTGACAAGTCAACAATCTCAAGCTTGAAGACTTATTCATCTTCAATGGTCAATGAACATTTTACCCTTGTATTTTCTTCCAAGACCATTGTGGGGGGGTGCCACGTGTCGCCCTTCCATTCGTCCATAAAATTCTGTAACCCTCGTGGGCCCCACAAAACATAAAATTCCTCGGGTGGCCCCCACATGACCAAATCCGTAAAAAATAAATTTCCATAATGTTAATAAGTTCCATATTCTTCAAATAATGCATTTTGAGAATCCAATTCTCATCAACGAATATTTTTCCTTTCCGACGTTCGGAAGATTTTCCGTCGAAAAAACAATTCTTCCTTTCGTACCAATTTTCAAGTCTTGATTCCTTACGTACATTCTCTTATACATGTCCTGGACTTACGGGGTGTAACAATAATAACCTAACCCTCTAGTCCCTCAGGCCTCAGGAGGGGTTAGAACTGTAGTCGTAGTCAGCTTATCTTCCAATAACTGGAAGCCTGTCTCATACTCCCGAAATAATCGGGGACATAATCTCAATTATGATTCCTATTTTCATTTCTCGGTTGCAACCAAACCTGGTCACTATACTTAGATTCGATTCCTTTGTTTGTCTCATGGCTAAGACTTCGTGCCAATCACAATTTAGGGGGAGATTTCCTTGATCTAGTCAAGTAGTAATCCTATAATTCTCTCCCAACTCGTAGAGCTTATAGTCAGGTGTTCAACCTCAATCCATGGTATTACATAATCCAACGGCTTGCCAAGAGTTCTTATCGTTCGAGTGCCTACTCATCTTACCTTTATTTTTCATTTCAAGTTGCCCTGAGGTCTCTTACCTCCCTGCATTTTTTTTCCTACTATCTTTCTCGTCAGTACCGATTTTTGCCACCTTTCATCGAGGTGTTCCTACTGCCCATCATTCACTAATGGTCTTTACACTAGTCTGGGTAATTATGCCTTGGGAAACCTTCATAACTGTAATTGCATTCTCCTTAATATTCTGGTCATAACCCTACATCATACTAATTACTAACCCAAAATATTTCTACCTCGCTCCTGGCTCATACATTTCCATTTATGCTTATTACCAGCATTTATATCCTTATACGTGGGGGATAGAACTTATCTCCCTTCACCATCTTAATCATCAAGTATCACCTTATAATCGTATAGATTTTTAAGACTTATCCATGATATCTTCTATTCTCCTCAGGCAGCACTCGTACTTATCTTATTCTTGCCTTGCGCATTTTCCTAAAATTATTCGGGAAGTCGTGGCCCTGACCTCCACACTAAACAACTCCAAGCACCTCCAAGGGAACTTAACATAAAATCCTTCAATGATCGTATGTTCTTATCTCCGTCTCTTAACGTTTAAATTCGAATTAATCCCTTCAATGAAACAAGTCACATAGACTTCTCACTTTATCATGTCCAAGAAGGAAGGAATAACTTACATATACTAACACTTCCATCTCAATCGATAACCGGTTCACCGGGAAACTGAAATCGAACCAACCTCTCTCTACAGTCAATATTGGCATACTAGAAGTCAACTAGTCCATACCCATAATGACCTCAAAGTCCGTCGTATCCAGCTCTACTAGGTCTGCTAGGGTCTGACGAATGTATCATCACCGGGCAATTTCATATACCTGCTCAGCAACCACCCAATCTCTCACGGTATAGCTTCTTTGAAAGGTTCTTATGGATTCAGACTCTATTCTTTACACTTGGTTGCTCTCTTTCTTACTGGTCGTACTCTTTCCGTACTTCCCAACTTATTCTAACATACGTACATAACCTCCATACTGATTCTGGCCTCCAATCTTTGGAGTTACTAAATCGAACAATATAAGGCCATTTCCGGCTCTCACGACCTGGTTCCGGTGGAACGCGTCCACGAACCCATAAAACAATTAACTAAACTTGGGCCTTGCACCCTCGTGACCCAGTCACTAGCGGGACTACTACCAACTGATCCCACTTCATTTTAGGCTATGGGGCGACCGTAATAGGTCCTCAACCCGATCCACTGTCGCACTTAACTCTTACCCTTAGTCTGAATAAAATCATATTGCCCGAGAAGGCCTTATATACCTAAGGTCTCGGCGGTTATCAATATTCGTAGTCTCGCAATTTCCATGCTCCAAGCCTACCTTATTAGTCCCCCCGTAAACGGGTACAATAACTTCTCATAATATCATAACCATGTTGTCTTGATCACAACAACCATTACTTACTCCATACAGATCTCATCCATACAATTCTCTTAAGCCTACCATGTAGCTTAATCTATTAACATGACATTCTATTAAGTTCCTTAACATGACTTCTTAAGGGTTCACTACCCTATCAGACAACTCATCATTTCCCGATTATCTCAAAATAAAACATAAGACCTTGGCGAAATTCATTAATTGTTTCATACTTTCTCGGTATCTATTTAGTCCTTACCAATTCCTGGTAATCTAAAATCATTCTAAGCAACACGCGTCTGACCCTCATACATAACTCCGTATAGTTGTATGTCATAATACCAACTATACTACAATCATTACCAACCTGGATACGCAATCCACATAGTTCTTCCTGGGTCATTGTTGCATTTCTTATAGCTGCAATCAACATAACTCGTTAGGGAGAGACGACCCTAACAACACAGCTCTATCGCACGATCTCAGAGTGAGAAGAATGGAAATCAATCCTAAATGTCCTGCAGCCTCCTGGTTATAGATGTGGTGCACAACACACCGATAACCAAGACTCTACTAGACACGTTCTATAGACACTTTCTGAGGACTAACTGCTCTGATACCACTTTTGTCACGACCCGACCCCGGGCCCGCGACTGGTACCCTACCTGGGCACCCTTACAGGTAACCATCAGAGAAAGCCAGCGGAACATACATAAAACACACAACTTAAATCGCAAGTAAACAATCGGCTAGTGATAAGTGCGCTTCCCGATATATATACATGACTAGTCAAAAGCAGTTACATCCTTTTGCTTTACAAACCGACCCACATACATGACTACAGACCTCTAAGAATTTTGACATAACAACTGTGACGGGACAGGGCCCCGCCATACCCCTGAATGTACAACAACCGACAATACCAGGGATCTGGACCAAAGATAAGCCTCCGGAGTAATGGAGTTTCTCAACAGCTGAACAGTGATCCTAAGAGTGAGGATCAGCAACCTATATAACTCTACCTGTGGCATGAACGCAGCCCCCCGAAAGAGGTCAGTACAACAGGTACAAAGTATGTGAAACTGAAAGTACTGAAATAAAATCATATTGTCTAAAATAAAGCTGGTGACATGTATGATAACTCAAATAACGGTACACTGTGCCTTACTAACAATGAGAGTGGACAAGAATAAACTTTGCCGATTTTAAAACAGGAAGCTCATGATTAACCTAGGGCCATCCGCCCGTAGTATCATTCTGCAATCCTATTCCTGGGAGTATTTCACCTGCATAGGCCGTATGGACCTGCATGAGGTAATTTCCTCGCATAGATTGTATCCGCCAGCATAGGTCGTATGGACTCGCATGAGGTAATCTCCTCGCATAGGACTGGTCCGCCCCGCATGGGACTATTTCACTCGCATGAGCCCTACGGACTCGCATGAGGTATTTCTCGCATCGTGGGGAGCCAATTTACGGAATATGCAAATGCAACAAGCCCGGGGAATGACCCCGTAATGAACAATACATCACTAGCACAACCGGCTATCATACATAACATAAGCACCACCGGCTTATCATACATAACATAAGCACCACCGGCTTATCATACATAGCATAAGCACCACCGGCTTATCATAATTATCATAAGCAAGTTAAGACATCCCCTAACTTCTTATTAGCCTTAATTATCATGCACTCTCATTTTATTTAACTTAAGGCACTAACAAGTTATTAGAAATCCGGGACTTTAACCCCAAGTACTACGTACTTCCGTTCCTCTAAAAGAACCTTTTTTATATATAAAACCCCCAAGATACTAACATCCGTAGTATCAAGGCATGCCCATTTTTTAAATCAAGTTACTACACCTTTAGAAATTCATTTCAAGGCTTTAAAACCAAGTCACTTCTACTTTCACAACCTAGGCAACTCGTGCCTATAAATCAAATAGACACTCTCTTAACTTTCCATAAAGCCGTTATAACTAACTTTCCATAAAGCCGTTATAACTCTTTATGTTTTAGACAATTACATTCTTTTTATAACCAATAGACTTATACTTTCAAAAACCAAGTATCATAACTTTCAGAATACTTCAAGTCTCTTAACTTTAGAATTGTTCAAGTAATCAATATTTTCCAAATCAAGTATTCTATACATTTTCAAGTCAAGAAATCTTTGTTTACCTTATTAGAATAAACCATTCTTTTCACTTCCCATAAAGTTGTTATACAAACTTTATTCTTTAGAAACTGAGACAACTTTAACCTTTAAAACAAGTGAGTTAATTCTCTAACTCAACCCACTTGGGCATTCTTAAACAAGACAAGGAT
This sequence comes from Przewalskia tangutica, assembly GCA_029844215.1. Classification (NCBI taxonomy): domain Eukaryota; kingdom Viridiplantae; phylum Streptophyta; class Magnoliopsida; order Solanales; family Solanaceae; genus Przewalskia; species Przewalskia tangutica. The sequence continues at coordinate 20,605,075 of CM056730.1, read as the reverse complement.
ACCAAATGAAATTAAATTCATTTAAATCTCGTACGTCCAACGTACTATACATTTGTAAAACTCATGCTCAAGAAGATAGGGGAAAGTTCCACATACCTCTTCGGTTCAATCCACTTGCTAAGTCCAATATGTCGTACGTAGTATGTCAACCTATAATGACCATAATACGTCTATTAACGTCTAGCTTCAATGTAGAATATTCTAAGTGTAAAGTCACTAATTCTACGGAAAATTGGACAGCACTTCCTTCGTTTCTACATATTTTTCCACCTTTTTCAAGGCCCGAAATCAATAACCAATGCCACATTTAAGGCTCAACACATCAACCAAATCAAAGGGGATTACACGCCGCACAGGACGTGTAAAATTCTGCCCCACAATTGATATCCAAATAGTCCAACATTTCAATTCTATTATCGGCTACAGTGCAACAACAATGTAAAGTCTTTTCCAATTCTTTTTCAATCCAAGTTATTTAGTCTAACATGTTATTTAGCCGCGATCGATAATAACAACTACAATTTCTTCTTTATATAACATGCGACGACTAAAACTAATAACCAAATTGAATTACAATCTCAAGGCTAAACATGCTAGTTTCGGATTAGTGGTTCCAATATCCATAACCCTTATTAATCTCTATTATGTGTATCTCATGCTTGTTTATATACATCACTACAACAATATGAAAACTTTAATCACTAAGAAGACAAGATTGTTACCTTGATAAGCCCAAAACAGTCCAACAATCTCGCCTACTTTAGCCCTCTTTCCGCAATTCCTTTTTACGTCAAAATCATCCATACGGACTCTCTACAAGTTTATTAACATTTTATCTTCTTGTCGCCTCTCCAATAATTTCACTAGGCTTAGGGTTTTATAAATTTTGAGAGAGAAGAGAAGAGGAATTTCTATTTTGGATGAATCCTTGCAAATGACCAAGTGTTTGCAAGACTTTGTCATAATATAGGACCTTTCTTGGTCTATAAGATGGGAGGGACACTTGTCGCCCTCCCATAGGCCTTACACAAATATCTTCTGATTTTTACCCATTTTCCGCGAAAAATCCCGCCTCGGCGCCGCGGCCCTGCAGCCGGCACCGTGGCGCTGCAACTTCAGAAAGTTTCAGGACTTACGGCGCCGCATTCCTGCAGCCGGCGTCGTGGCGTTGTGGCGCCTGACTGAAACATTTTTCCTTCTCTTCTGTCAGCTGATCTTGTAACGTCCATAACTTTCTACTCCGATCTCCAATCGACGAGCGGCTTGTTGAGTTAGAAACTAGACTCAACGAACTTCATATTAGGCTTTTGAAACACCTAAAAACTCTTTATGTACTGGGACATAAAGCACTCCAAAGTTGACTAAAAATATGTCTAAAAACTTTCTGTCAACTTATCTTTCCAAATTCAAATCTTATTCCCTTTCGTACGTTCTCATCCCATTCTCTTGGAATTACGGGGCGTAACAGTCCCCTCGCTCTTCCCCGGGTAGTTCTGATCGACCTTCGCACCACCGATACTTGTGAGTCAACCATTTTTTGTAAAAATAAGTGCGCCCATATTTTAGAAGACAAAACGCCAATTTGAACTCCCTAAAATTTTTTTATACTTCATAAGCATGCAACACCACAAGAGAAAAAAATTATAAAAAAAAGAATGATATTATTTCCTTCTTGCATTCATAATACTTCATTCCTTCCTATTCTAAAACAACGTAATATTATACTAAATCTTATCAGATAATTCTTCGTCGCCCATTATGATGTAATCCCGCTCGCTTATTATTAAGGTGGTGCGCATACCGTCGCAATAAGTAACCATTCAAACACCCAACTCAAAGAAATTTCCTAGAATCTCCTAACCTGACTGGGCTCTGATACCAATTTGTCACGCCCCGACTTATCTCAAGTCTTTCCTTGGGGCGTGATAGCACCTGGGGCAACTATCCTTTCTCAGGCGAACCATTAAATTCTTTTCTTTCTAAATTAAGCATGTATCTAAGTGCGGAAATAATATAATCATGTTAGCTCCATCTTTGTATTTCTTTAATGAAAGTGTCAGCCCATACTTGTGCAGCCACAATTTCTATCTAAACTCAATGGAAGTTTCAGATATATAATGAAAAATTCGAAACCAACAGAAAACAATCTCATGTGGGGCATTCCCCGACATTATACAAAACTTAGTCCCTCAGACATACTCATTCAAGGATGACATTCACCAAATCCAAAGCAATGGATTGGTGGAACAATGAGGTTGTGGAAGGATCGCTAGCCCTGTTGCGGAGCTTTTCCTTTGTCATATTTTTCTGAAATATGTTAGATAAAAAAAGTCAGCCCTACCATCCGTGGCTGAGTGAGAACTTCGCCTTACAATTCAAAGCAACCTCGCGATGTTTTAATTACAATCATACTATAAACATAATAAGCACGTTATGAAACTGTCACGACCCGACCTCGGGCCCGCAACTGGTGCCTTACCCGGACACCCTAGTAGGTATACATCAGAGAAAACCAGCGGAATAAACTCATAGACATGGAACAATATAAAATAAGAAACATGCCAACTGATAAGGTCGCCTTTCAACATATATATAAATAACAAAAGCCCGAACAGTTACATCTTTTACAAACCCAACTCACAACAGGACTACAGACCTCTAAGAGTTTGGACATAACAACTATGACGGGACAGGGCCCCGCCATACCCCTGAATGTACAAGTACCTACAATGTGAGGAAACCATATCAAAAGATAAGCCTCCGGAGAAACGGAGCTTCCCAAAATGCAGAACTGTGATCCTATGAACGAGGATCGACAACCGGTGTACCTCTACCTGCGGCATGAACGCAGCCCCACGAAGGAGGTCAGTACAACAGGTACCAAGTATGTGAAACTGAAAGTACTGTAATGAAATCATAACAGTCTATATATAAAGCTGGAGACATGTATGATAACCAAACTAACAGTACCACCGTGCCTTGCCAACGTACAAATAAAGAAAGTCAATTTTTATATTTTAAAGATCCCTTCAACACATGTAAATAGTCACCCAAGGTCAGGGACACAAGCCCTCATAAACATTGCGTAATTTAAACAAGGGTCTCAAGCACGCAATACCAAGCGTGCCCGTGGAATCCTTCGTCATTGTCGGTAGGCGCTAATGTAATATATATATGTATATATATATATATATATATATATATATACATATATATATATATATATATCATGCCCGTGGTATTCCTGCATCTCGGGTACATGACTTCATGGGGTGCTAGTCCATGGAATAATAATAATAATAATAATAATAATAATAATAATATATAACATGCCGTGGTATCCTGCATCTCGGGTACATGTCTTCATGGGGAGCTAGCCCATGGAATAATAATATCATCCGGGAGTTGAACCCGCATCATGGTCGCATGCCCCCGGAATCCTTCATCGGTGCAGACATGTCCATGAAACAATAAATATATACAACAAGATGGTCGGCCCTCCATTTGAGAGACGCAGTAGCATAGAAATACAACACTTGCACAACAAAGGCTATCACAACTAGCATAGGCAAGTTTAACATACTCTTAGACTTTCATTAACATGTAAAATGGATTATCATTTTATAGACTCAAGGCACTTTCATTTTATGTAAAAATCTGGGGATTTAACCCAAAGTACTACGTACTCCTATTCTTTGGAACTGACTCTTTTCACAAAATAAGGATAAGATACTAACACCTGTAGTATCAAGGCATGTCTACTTTTCAAATCAAGTTACCCTTCTATAAAACAATTCATTTATACTCTTTTTAAAATAAACCACTCTTTTAACTCCCCATAAAGTCGTTATAACGAACTTCCCATAAATCCATTATAACACTTTATGTCTTTAGAAACTACGGCATTTACATACTTTAAATCAAGTGAGTATACTTTCCAATTTAACCAAACTTGCACATTTTTAGTCAATACAAGGGTACCAAAATGAAACTTAATTCCATTTAAGACATGTACGTCAACCGTACTATATATTTGTAAAACATCATGCTCAAGAGATAGGAAAATTTCCACATACCTCCTCGGCTTAATCCACTTGCCAAGTCGAATACGCCGCACGTAGAATATCAACATATGATAACCATAACACGTCTATCAACTTCTAGTTTTCTTCGTAGAGTATTTCTAAGCATAAGGTCTTTTATTCTACGGAAAAATCAAAGACTTCCCGCTTTCTACGTACTTTTCCACCTTTTTCAAGGTCCGAAATCAATAATCAATTGCCACATTTAAGGCGCAATAATTCAGCAAGTCAAAGGGGATTACACGCCTAACTGGACGTGTAAAATTCAGCCCCTTAATCTACCAACACTGCTATTAAAACTAGTCCATAGTCCAAAGTAAAAACAATCCATAGTCCAATGTAAAAACAGTCCATTAGTCCACTAATACAATCCATTAGTCCAGTCCTTTAGTTGGTGTTCTTGGCCAACTACTACAATCAAAATTGTCCAGTGTTTGGCTAGCATGTCAATATTGTTTCATTACTTCTTTAATAATCCTCCAACTTATATTTCAATCTTTATATAAGTTATATTAACTTGTTATCAACAAGATTCCTTCATGTCAACAAGTAATAGGTAATGTTTTAACAATTTTAATGGCTAGCATGTCAATTCTCGATTTTAACGACTTTAATGGCTAGCATGCCAATTTCGGTTTTTAACATCTTATTAAGGTCCAAATCTTTTCAATATTCCTTTCACATATCATATACTCAATCATATACTATTAACATATGTAATTTCAAACTTCACTAAAAGGACAAAGATTATTACCTCAATAAGCCCAAAATTTTCCAATGATTATAAGTCGATCCTTAGGAATCTTAGCTCCAATTCCTTATGTTCCAATCCACTCCAAGCAACCCTTAGAAGTTACTAACCAACTTCTCTTAACACTTCATCCAAAAAAATATGAACCTTAGGGTTTCACTTTGCGACTATCGGATTAACGTAGTATTTTTGGGATTTTTGTGTTGGGATATCCTTACAACACTACTAGGGACACTTGGTTTAAGTATTGTGATTAAGCAACAATAATTGATGAATTGTTCTTCAACAAAGGGGGGGGGGGGGTGTGGCCGATAACATCTCAAAGGAGAGAGTATATTTTGCTTGAAATTTTCTCTAAGTGTTATGTCTTGCACCTCTATGTGTATATATAATGCAACCAAGGGAGAGGATTAAAACAAGTGTATGGATGAAATTGTGGACACTTGTGTGTGGGTCCCACTAGTCCACTTGTCCAACAAAATATCTAGCCCACACTTTAGCCACTTGGATCTTCATTCTCACCCAACTTGGGCCCACACGGGGGTGACACGTGTCGTCCCCCTATTGGTCCAAAATATTTTATCTCCCCAAAATCTCAATAATTGGTCAAAATATCAGAAATTTTGTGGGCCCCACAAAATGTAAAATTTCCCGGGTGGGCCCCACATGACCAAATCTGGAAATAAAATTCCATAATTCTTATAACTCCTATAAGTCTCAATTTCCAAAATTGGGAACCCAATTCCCATTAATAAACTTTTTTCCTTTACAAGGTTCGGAATATTTTTCCGTAGGAAAAAGAAATCTTTCTTCCTTTCCAAACTTAAGCTCGCATTCTCTTATGTACGTCTTCATATACATACCCTGAAACTACGGGGTGTAACATTCTCCCCCCCCCCCTTAGAAATATTCATCCCGAATGTTCCTTCTAAGCTCAATCAAATCAGATATCGGCATAGTCCCTCTTAACTATACCCAAAAAATTACGAATGCCACACATGGCCACAATATAATACCTAAGTATATATGTCAACATGGAATACCAGATGTACTGCCTCCAGATCGGACGGCAGATCCAACTCATAGGCAACCTTGCCTACTCTACGGACAATCTGATAAGGCCCAAAGTACATTGGGCTAAGTTTCCCCTTCTTCCCAAACCTCATCACACCCTTCATGGGTGACACCTTCAGGAAGACCCAATCGTCAATCTCAAACTCTAGGTGTTGACGCCGATTATCTGCATATGACTTATGTCGACTCTGAGCTGCTAACAACCTCTCCTGGATAAGATTCACCTTATCCACATCCTGCTGAAACAAGTCCGGCCCGACTAACTGAACCTGGTAAATATCAAACCAACCAATCGGCGACTTACACTTCTTTCACACAAAGCCTCATATAAGGCCATATGAATACTAGAACGGTAATGGGTATTAAACGCAACCCAACGAGAGGCAAAAGATCCTCCCAGCTACTCCTGAAATCAATAACACAGGCCCGCAACCTATCCTCGTTATGCGGATAATGCGTTCGCTCGTCCGCTTGGCCCGAGGATGGAATGCGATCGAGACTCACCTGCGTCCCTAATCTCTTCTGGAAAGACCTCCAGAAATTAGTCATAAATTGGGCTCCTCTGTCTGATTTAATAGATGTAGGGACCCCATGCAGTCTCACAATCTTCTGGATGTAAAGTTGTTACACCCCGTAACTCCAGGACATGTTTAAGAGAATGTTCGTAAAGAACTCAAGACTTGAAATTGGTACGAAAGGAAGAATTGTTTTTCCGACGAAAAATCTTCCGAACGTCGGAAAGGAAAAATGTTCGTTGAGGAGAATTGGATTCTCAAAATGCATTAATTGAGGATTATGGAATGTATTTTCATTATGGAAATTTATTTTACGGATTTGGTCGTGTGGGGCCCACCCGAGGAATTTTACGTTTTGTGGGGCCCACGAGGGTTACAGAATTTTATGGACGAATGGGAGGGCGACATGTGGCACCCTCCCACATGGCTTGGTCGAATTAATGCAAGGGTAAAATGGTCATTTGACCATTGAAGAAGATTAGTCTTGCTAGCATGACATTATTGACCAAAGTCAACTTGCCACTTGGGCTTGATCCTAGTGAAACTCATCTTAGCCACCCATTTGTTTAAGTCTTGACCCTCCATAGTGTTATAAATACATACTAGTAGCAAGACTAGTTCCACACTTAGTCATATTTCAAGAAAATATTGAAGAACAAGGTTAAGGGGCTCTCGGCTTTAGGTTCTTTTGGAAGACAAAAATTTTGCAATTGTGGATGATAATTCACAAGACTTAAACCCAAGGTTCCTAAGAGTATTGTAAGGTTATCTCAATAGAAAGATTTCGGAAAAGTGGCGTTTTCGTATTAGTCGCAAGGCGGAAACTTAAGGAGTTCTTCAACTTTGAAGTTGGAACTTGAAGATGAGTTCTTCATAGGCTTCTAAGGAGTGCTTGGAGCGGATTGGAACATAAGGAAAGGAGCTAAGAATTGCTAAGGAGCGACTTTGAATCTTGGAAAGAATAAGGGCTTGTAAAGGTATAATTCTTGTCGTTTTAGTAATTAAGATTACTTATTGTTGTAGCTATGGATATTAGCAAGCATGAGGTATTTAGTATGAAGTTTGATAAGTGTATTGATTGTTGGAACCCTAATCCGAAAACTAGCATGTTAGCCCTTAAGATTTTAATGCAAGTTGGTTACTAGTTAAGTTGTCATATGTTATATAAAGAAGGAAATTGTAGTTGTTGAAGTTGTTTTTGACTATATAACATGTTGACCTAAGAACTTGGATTGAAAAGGAATTGGAAAGTTTGATAAGATGTTGCACCTTTTGGCCGAAAATGGCATTGTATTGTGGACTAGTGTGATATCAATTGTGGGGCGAAATTTTACACGTCTTGTAGGCGTGTAATCCCCTATTGTTAACTACATTGTTGAGCCTTAAATGTGGCGTGTTTGGTTATTGTATTCGGCCTTGAAAAAGGTGGCAAAGTATGTAGAAACAAAGGAAGTGATGTCCGATTTTCCGTAGAATTTAGTGACTTAGCACTTAGAATATTCTACGCTCGTTTAGAGGTTAATGGACGTATTATGGCCATTTTAGGTTGAAGTACTAAGTATAGCGAATTCTACTTGAAGGATGGAATAGCTATCAAGGTTGAAGTACTTCGGAGCATTTTGCTAATTGTCGATAATCGTCGCGAGGTATGTGAACATCTTCCTTCTTTTGACATGATTCTATGTATGGAATGTACATGTGGTATTATTTCATGTTTCCTTCTACTCTTAGAAGTTAAGAAGTAGGTATGTTGATTTACTCTATGTAAATGTTATGTCTGAGTTATCCTAAGTTCTTACCAAGTCTTATGGGGGATGTTGGTAAGAGTCGTTAGGAGGTGTTTGGAGCCAAGTTGACTTGGCTAATTTACGGCACGAATGAGAATAAGTATCGAACAAGCCATTGCAGCGTTAATAAAGGAAAATATAATGACGATAAATTATATTAAAACAAGTAGAATTCTCCATCTGCATAGAAGCTAAGATAAGACAAAATTGTATTACATTTTCTAGATCATGGCTGCTTTAATGAGATCAGTATAAACAAGTATAACCTATTCACACATATAAGGCATATGTTGCTTAATTTAAAGATTTTACGTAATGAAGTGTTAAGACTATGAACTACAAAACTGGATTCTAAAAGATAAGAGACTTGAAGTATGTTGAAAGTATACGATACTTGGTTTTCGAAAGTATAAGTCTCTTGGTTAGAAAAAGAATGTATTTGCCTAAGGTATAAAGTTAGTATAACGACTTTATGGGAAGTGGGTTATAATAGCTTTATGGAAAGTTAAAAGAGTGGTTTACTCTAAGTAATGATAAATGTTTTGGAAATAAAGAAAGGCAAATGGATTTAAAAGCATCTATTGCTTAAGTTTTAAGGAAAGAAGTCACTTGATTTAGAAGCCGACAAATGTATTTCTAAAAAGTGTAGTGACTTAGGTAAGGTGTAAACAAGCCTTGATACTACGGGTGTTAGTATCTTGGGGTTTTATATGAAAAGGAACCTTTTTAAAAGAATGGAAGTACGTAGTACTTTGGGTTAAATTCCCGGATTTTTATGTGTGAAATGAAAGTGCCATGAGTTTATAAAAATGGAAGTCTAAAGGTTTAATGAACTTTCCTATGTTTGCTTGTGATAGCTTTGAGAGCAAGTATTATATGTTTACGTTGTCATGACTCTCAGTTGGAGGGCCGGCTGTCTTGTTGTAAGTTTACTTGGACGTACCGACAGTGATGTGGGATTCCACGGGTATGCTTCCATTATGATTGATCCTTGGACATGCTTATACGATGTGGGATTCCGGGGCATGTGACCAGGAGGCGGGTTAGATTCCCGGATTTGTTTTATTACCCATGGCCATGCTTATACGATGAGGGATTCCGGGGCATGCGACCATGCTATGTACGATTATTACTCCATGGGCTAGCTCCCCATGAAGACATGTACCCACGATGAGGGATTCCGGGGGCATGTTATATTATTACTCCATGGGCTAGCTCCCCATGAAGACCTGCACCTACGATGAGGGATGCCGAGGGCACGTTATGGTCATGCTTATACGATGAGGGATTCCGGGGCATGCGGCCGCGTTATATATATATATATATATATATATATATATATATATATATATGTGTGTGTTGTATATGTTACACCTACTTGGCGATGATGATGAGGATTCCACGGCGTGAGATATATATATGTATTGTGTATGTGTACGCCGACAGTGAGGTGGGATGCCACGGGCGCGTCACATGGTTATATTTTACACTTATAGCTGTCGGCAGTGATGGGGGATTCCACGGGCAAGCTTTGATATTTGTGTGACTTGATCGCGTCCCAGATTGGGCCGGGTAGTATATGCGTCCCTCCATAAAGGGCCGGATTATGTTATGAAAGATAAGTAAGATAGATGGTAATGAACTTAATGACTTCTCCTAAGTATGTACGTAAGATATGGATATAATTCTTAATGGAATGGAAAAGATAATGATGTGCAATTAAGTTTATAAGTGGTAATGACACAACAGGATCTGGTATGTACTTTTTATACTTGCCCATGTCATTCTTTTGTACAGTTATGATCTGTTTACTGTACTTTATTTCTGTTCCATATTAAATTTTTGTTGTGACCCTCTCGGCTGCGTTCATGTCTGCAGGTTTAGGTACACAGTTGTGGATCCGCGAGCTTAGGATCCTGTTTCAGCATTTCAAGATGGCTCCAATGTTCCGGAGTTGTCATGACTATGTATATTCAGGGGTACGGCGGGGCCTTGTCCCGTCATAGTATTTGTTCAAATCTTAGAGGTTTGTATTCACATGTGGGCTGGACTGGATAGAGTTGTAATTACATTTTTGGATAGTGTAAGCCCTTTTTGGGTGATTGATATTATGGCAGCCTTATCGGCTTTGCCTTGGTTTTAAAAAAAATATGTGTTACTTATTTTCCGCAGTTGTTTTGGTGTTGTATGATTGGAAGGGTGCCCAGGTAGGGCACCAGTCGCGGCCCGGGGTCGGGTCGTGACAAAAGTCTAGCATAATTCTCGGCCGAATAAGTCGTCCTAACTGGAAGAAAGTAGGCTGATTTCGTCAGCCTGCCTACTATAACCTACAGGGAGTCGCACTTCCTCCGAGTATGACGTAACCCTATAACAAAATCCAAATTAATCACCTCCCCCTACCAAGTCGGGATCTCAATTGTCGATAATGCCGACTGGGCTTCTAGTGCTCATCCTTGACCTGCTGCCAATTCGGACACTGAGCAATAACTCTACTACGTCCCTCTCCAGGCCATCTTACCACTACATACATCCGAGGTCATGATACATCTCAGTCGACCCCGAATAAACAGAGTAACGAGCACTGCGTGCCTCCCCTAAAACCTGCTGACAAGTCCTGCAGCATCGGGCACACACAATCTATCCTCGAATCACAGTACCCCATCCGGTACTACTCAACCAGGCTCTTCTCCTCTCGGAGAGCCGTATCCCAATTCCGCACTAGAACTGGATCCTTATACCGTCACCTTTTCACCTCCTCAACGAGGGAAGACTTGGCAACCTCTCGTATCTGAACTCCACTATTTTCAGAATCAACCAGTCGAACCCCTAGGCTCGCTAGCTGATGAATCTCACGGACCATGTCCTGTCTATCTGGATGTCCATCCGACAGACTACCCATAGATCTACGACTAAGAACATCTGTAATCATATTGGCTTCCTCCGGGTGGTATAGGATGTCAACATCATAATCCTTAAGCAACTCCAACTACCGTCTATGCCGCAATTTCGGCTTCCTCCGTCCGAAGATACTGGAGACTCTTGTGGTCCGCATAATTATCCACCTGAGCTCTACATAACTAATGCCTCCAAATCTTCAAGGCATGAATAACGGCTGCCAACTCTAAATTGTGGCTAGGGTAACTCCGCTCATGCTCCTGTAGCTGCCGGGAAGCATAGGTTATATTATTACCGTGCTACATCAGCACACAATCTAGCCCAACACTCAAAGTGTCACAATAACAACCTAACTCTCTAGTCCCTCCGGAGGGGTTAAAACTGTAGTCGTATTCAGCTTATCTTCCAATAACTGGAAGTCTTCCTCATACTTTCGAAATATTCGGGCAACGATAGAATCTTAATCATGATTCTTGTTTCCAGTTTTCTGTTTCAACCACATTGGTTACCATACATAGATTCAAATTCCTTCACTTGTCTCACGGCTAAGACTTCCTGCCAATCGCACTTCAGGGGGAGATTTCCTTGATATCGTCAAGTAGTAGTCCTATTATTCTCCCCAGCTCATAGAGCTTATAGTCCGGTGTTCAACCTCCTTTCATGGTATTACATAATCCAATGGCTTGCTAAGATTTCCTATCTTGTCATGATTAGGTCTCTTATCGCTCGAGTGTCTGCTCGTCTTACCTTTATTTTCCATTTCACGTTGTCCTGGGGTCTTTTATCTCCCCGTATTTCCTTCTATATTGATTCTTAATCATACAGGTTCATTCATGCGTATTACCCGCATTGGAATCCTTACGACACTTCTTCAACCATTTCCTCGTGTCGTCCTCAATTACCTCAACCTAATACCTTTTTCTAAGGTTATCTAAAATTGTAACCTATTGCAAAACGAAACCGGAGACTTCACCAGTCCCATATCTATGGCCTAAAAATATGGGTACGCATAACCCTCAATAATACGTAAAACTATCCTTTTACGTGGGGGAGAGAGCTTATCTCCCTTTCATAATCTTTATCATCAAGCGTTACCTTATAATCGTATAGATTTTTAAGACTTACCAATGATATCTTCTGTTTTCCACAGGCAGCACTCGTACTTATCTTATTCTTGCTTTGCGCATTTTCCTGAAATTATTCGGAAGGTCGTGGCCCTGACTGCCACACTAAGCCGACTCCAAGTATCTCCAGGGGTATCTATCCTAAAATCCTTCAATAATCGCACGCTCTTATCCCCGTCTCTTAACGTTCAAATTTAAATCAATTTCTTCCATGAAACAAGTCACATAGACTCCACAATTTATCATGTTAAAGAAGGAAGAAATAACTTACATATTACCAACACTTCCATTCCTTTCCCATCGATAACCGGCTCACCGGGAGACTGGAATCGAACCAATCTCTTTTTATAGTCAACCTTGGCATACATGAAACCAACTAGTCCATCCCCATAATGACCTCAAAATCTGTCGTATCCAGCTCTACTAGGTCTGCTAGGGTCTGACGACTACATCATCACCGGAAAAATCTTATATACCCGCTCAGCTACCACCCAAACACTCACGGGTGTAGCTACCCCGAAAGGTCCTTATGGACTCAGGCTCTATTATTTTACACTTGGTTGCTCTCTTTCTTACTGGTCGTACTCTTTCCGTACTTCCAAACTTATTCTAGTTATACGTACATAATTTCTATCACTTCTTCTGTCTTTCAAATCCTCTGAGTTACTACATCCAACATTTAAGGCCATTTTCGGCTCTCACGATCCGGTTCCAGTGGAACGCGTCCACGAACTCGTACAACGATTAAATAGACTTGGGCCTTACACCCTCGTGACCATGTCACGTAGCGGGACCACCCTCAATTGACCCTGCTCCAACTCGGGCTACGGGTTGACCCGTATTGGTCCACAACCCGACTCATAGTCGCACTTAATTCTTATTCCTTGTCTGAATCAATTCTTACTACCTAAGAAGGCTTTATACACCTAAGGTCTCAGCGGTTATCAATAATCTAAGGCTCAAAATTTCCATACCCCAAGCCTACCTTATCCTTCCCCGCATACTGGTAAGATAGCTTCTCATAAATCCACAATCGTGTTGTCTTAACCACAACAACCATAATTACTCCATATGAATCTCATCCGTACAATTCTTTTAAGCATAACACGTAGCTTAATCCATTTACATAGTCTTCCATTAAGTCTCTTAACATGATTTCTTAAGGGTCCATTACCTTCTCAGACAGCTCATCATCTCCTAATTATCTTCAAATTAGCACGTAAAACCTTGATGAGAATTCATTAAACCGTTTCATACCTTCCCGGTATCTATTAGTCCTTACCAACTCTCGGTAATCTCTAATCATCCTAGGTAACACATATATGACCCTCATACCTAAATCCGTATAGATTTACATCAATTTAACAACTATACATCAATTATTACCAACCTGGATACGCAATCCACATAATCCTTCCCGGTCATCACGCTTTCATAGTAATCAACATAACTCGTTAGGGAGAGACGACCCTAACAACACAGCTCTATCGCACGATCTCAGAGTGAGAAGAATGGAAACAAATCCTAAATGCCCTACAGCCTCCTGGCTATAGATGTGGTGCACAACACACCGATAACCAAGACTCTACTAGACACGGTCTGTAGACACTTTCCGAGGACTAACTGCTTTGATATCACTTTTGTCACGACCCGACCTCGGGGCCGCAACTAGTGCATTACCCGGACACCCTAGTAGGTATACATCAGATAAAACCAACGGAATAAATTCATAGACATGGAACAATGTAAAATAAGAAACAGGCCAACTGATAAGGTCGCCTTTCAACATATATATAAATAACAAAAGCCCGAACAGTTACATCCTTTACAAACTCAACTCACAACAGGACTACAGACCTCTAAGAGTTTGGACATAACAACTATGACTGGACAGGGCCCCGTCATACCCCTGAATGTACAAGTACCTACAATGTCAGGGAACCATATCAAAAGATAAGCCTCCGGAGAAATGGAGCTTCCCAAAACGCAGAACTATGATCCTATGAACGAGGATCGACAACCGGTGTACCTCTACCTGCGGCATGAACGCAGCCGGCAGGAGGTCGATAACAAGTACTAAGTATGTGAAACTGAAATCAGTAATGAAATCATAATATCATATATAAAGTCGAGACATGTATGATAACCAAACTAACAGTACCACTGTGTCTTGCCAACGTACAAATAAAGAAAGTCAATTTTTATCTTTTAAATATCCCTTCAACACATGTAAATAGTCACCCAAGGTCAGGGACACAAGCCCTCATAAACACTGCGTAATTTAAACAAGGGTCTCAAGCCCGCAATACCAAGCGTGCCCGTGGAATCCTTCGTCACTGTCGCCAGGCGCCAATGTAATATATATCATGCCCGTGGTATTCCTGCATCTCGGGTACATGACTTCATGGGGAGCTAGTCCATAAAATAATAATAATATATAGCATGTTGTGGTATCCTGCATCTCGGGTACATGTCTTCATGGGGAGCTAGCCCATGGAATAATAATATCATCCGGGAGTTGAACCCGCATCATGGCCGCATGCCCCCGGAATCCTTCATCAGTGCAGACATGTCCATGGAATGATAAATATATACAACAAGATGGTCGGCCCTCCATTTGAGAGACGCGGTAGCATAGAAATACAACACTTGCACAACAAAGGCTATCACAACTAGCATAGACAAGTTTAACATACTCTTAGACTTTCATTAACATGTAAAATGGATTATCATTTTATAAACTCAAGGCACTTTCATTTTATGTAATTCGGGGATTTAACCCAAAGTACTACGTACTCCTATTCTTTGGAACTGACTCTTTTCACAAAATAAGGATAAGATACTAACACCCGTAGTATCAAGGCATGTCTACTTTTCAAATCAAGTTACCCTTCTATAAAACAATTCATTATACTCTTTTTAAAATCAATTGAGTAAACCACTCTTTTAACTCCCCATAAAGTCGTTATAACGAACTTCCCATAAAGCCACTATAACATTTTATGTCTTTAGAAACTACGACATTTACATACTTTAAATCAAGTGAGTATACTTTCCAATTTAACCAAACTTGCACATTTTTAATCAATACAAGGGTACCAAAATGAAACTTAATTCCATTTAAGACATGTACGTCAACCGTACTATATATTTGTAAAACATCATGCTCAAGAGATAGGAAAAGTTCCACATACCTCCTCGGCTTAATCCACTTGCCAAGTCGAATACGCCGCACGTAGAATATCAACCTATGATAACCATAACACGTCTATCAACTTCTAGTTTTCTTCGTAGAGTATTTCTAAGCATAAGGTCTCTTATTCTACGGAAAATTGGGCAGCACTTCCCCTGTTTGTACGTACTTTTCCACCTTTTTCAAGGCCCGAAATCAATAATCAATTGCCACATTTAAGGCGCAATAATTCAGCAAGTCAAAGGGGATTACACGCCTAACTGGACGTGTACTGCTATTAAAACTAGTCCATAGTCCAAAGTAAAAATAGTCCATAGTCCAATGTAAAAACAGTCTATTAGTCCACTAATACAATCCATTAGTCCAGTCCTTTAGTTGGTGTTCTTGGCCAACTACTACAATCAAAACTGTCCAGTTTTTTGCTAGCATGCCAATATTGTTTCATTACTTCTTTAATAATCCTCCAACTTATATTCCAATCTTTATATAAGTTATATTAACTTGTTATCATTAAGATTCCTTCATGTCAACAAGTAATAGGTAATGTTTTAACAATTTTAATGGCTAGCATGCCAATTCTCGATTTTAACGACTTTAATGGCTAGCATGCCAATTTCGGTTTTTAACATCTTATTAAGGTCCAAATCTTTTCAATCTTCCTTCCACATATCATATACTCAATCATATACTACTAACATATGTAATTTCAAACTTCACTAAAAGGACAAAGATTAGTACCTCAATAAGCCCAATATTTTCCAATGATTATAAGTCGATCCTTAGGAATCTTAGCTCCAATTCCTTACGTTCCAATCCACTCCAAGCAACCCTTAGAAGTTCCTAACCAACTTCTCTTAACACTTCATCCAAAAAAATATGAAGATCACCTTAGGGTTTCACTTTGCGACTATCGGATTATCGTAGTATTTCCGGAATTTTTGTGTTGGGATATCCTTACAACACTACTAGGGACACTTGGTTTAAGTATTGTGATTAAGCAACAACAATTGAATAATTGTTCTTCAACAAAGGGGGGGGGTGGCCAAGAGCATCTCAAAGGAGGGAGTATATTTTTCTTGAAATTTTCTCTAAGTGTTAAGTCTTGCACCTCTATGTGTATATATAATGCAACCAAGGGAGATGATTAAAACAAGTGTATGGATGAGATTGTGGACACTTGTGTGTGGGTCCCACTAGTCCACTTGTCCAACAAAATATATATCCCACACTTTAGCCACTTGGCTCTTCATTCTCGCCCAACTTGGGCCCACACGGTGGTGACACGTGTCGGCCCCCTATTGGTCCAAAATATTTTATCTTCCCAAAATCTCAATAATTGATCAAAATATCGGAAATCTTGTGGGCCCCACAAAACGTAAAATTTTCCGGGTGGGCCCCACATGACCAAATCTGGAAATAAAATTCCATAATTCTTATAACTCCTATAAGTCTCAATTTCCAAAATTGGGAACCCAGTTCCCATTAATAAACTTCTTTCCTTTACGAGGTTCGGAACATTTTTCCGTAGGAAAAAGAAATCTTTCTTCCTTTCCAAACTTAAGGTCGCATTCTCTTACGTACGTCTTCATATACATAACCTGAAACTACGGAGTGTAACAGAAACCACATTACAACACTTTCAATGTACGAGTCAATAATAATTATTCACACATATCCAACTCACCCTAGGGAAATACTTAGTTTAACCATTACACCTTCACGAAAAAGATTGCGGGACGCGCAACCCGATCCCATATATTATATTATATATTATTGTGGTATGCGCAATCCGATCTAATATTTTATATATATGTTGCGGAACGCGCAATCCGATCCAATAATTTATATATATGTATTTGTTGCGGTACGCGCAACCCGATCCATTATTATATATATATATATTAGAACGTGCAACCCGATCCAATATATTATATGTATATATGTTGCCTGAGTGATGGTAATACCACTTATGAATCTATTGGGGTGACGTAAGGTCGATGTACCTCCTATTAACCTTACTGTAAAGAAGCTTTCAATGTCAACGACGATCCAGAAGATTCAAAAAAAAACATCGTTCTTTCAATTTTTCGTCATTCTCGCTTGTAAGGGTTATAACTCTCAAACTGTAACCCCAAATAAGGTGTTTCTTGCGCCAAATTGAAAGTAATACGGGGACCTATCACTATATCAAGTTTTCTCTAAAATACTTAGTGTAACTAGTACAAATTCATGAAAGAAACAACCCTATGAAAAAATGTCTCGCCAGATTTTTGAAAATAAAAGGACACAATCTTAAAACAGTCATAACATTTTATTCGTAAGTCGGATCGATCTCTGTAAGGTCTCAAACTGTCAAGAACAGGGAAAACTAGAATTTTTATTTAGCACAAACGTTCATATTAATTACCAATTTGTATAGTTTTTCATTATACATTCTACCCTTTTCGGATTTCAATCGATCCAAGGCAGAAACTTTAAACAGCGATAACTCTCAAATCGTATATCTAGTTTGGCCCCGTTTTGGTTCAATCTGACCGTGAAAGAGAGATATACAACACTGAATTTTTTTGTCTCATTGTAACAAGGATAACTCAGCAAAAACAATCTGCAATCACCATGACTCAAACTTGTTACAAGATAATACTATATCAATAATTCATCACAAGTTATACTACACCATTTTTCTCCCTTTTTTCATGATTTCTCTTCCAACATCCATATTATGTTTTAACATGCATTGTAACTCAAAATCAAAGGATTTTACTAAGAATTTATGAGTGAGAGAACTCACCTTTATTACTTCACAATTTTTTATCACATCGACACTATTCTCCTTCTTGCACACTTGATCTTTTCCAACCTTGCTCTAGGAAAATCGGGAAAAAAAAAAGACAAAAACTTCACCAAAAAGGAAAATTTTCGTCCATGAAGGTGAGAGGAGAGAAGAGGTTTTCCTTTGAAGTTTTTGGCTTTTGAAGATATAGTGAAAAGTTGAGTGTTTGAGTCTTACAAAACCCCTAAGTAAGGAAGACCTGAAGGGATATCCAGGTCTAGTAGAAGTCTAACTTAGATATAGCTCTTCTAGTTCAAATAAGAGAGTGTTTTTAAATATATTTTTCTTTTTTTTAAAACATTCGGGACTTTACAATGTATTACCGTCATTCAAGAGTCCTTATGCATTTTCACGCCCCTTTGAGACCCTGAAAAATGGACAAATTTCTTTTCTTAGGAACGCATTGAATTATAAGTTCAGTTCATCCTGTTTAGCAGAAAGACATATATTCCTTGTTCATTATCAGACAATCACTTATTCACAAACCCTTCGGCTCAAGAGAAAGAAAAAGTAATAGAACGTAAAAGGAGGAATTTTTGTGTAGGATACTTATTTTTTTCATGCATCTTTTTACTTTTGAGTTGAATGGTAATGGTTCTGATTTAGCAGGCTGATAGAGATGCAAGAACCAGGAGGAACAACTACATGATCGTTGATGATGATTATCGATATTAACTTCTCTTTGCACTATTTAGATTACTTCTTAATTAGCTGTGTGTGTTACTTTGATGAACCATGTTTGTGTAATCCTTGAGTTTCCGCTCTATGTAAGAATATTTAATTTGTTATTTTACTCTTTCAATCCTTCTTGAGAGGAGACTTGAGATCTATATTCCTTGTTCATGAAGGAAAGTCTAGACTTGTAGAATTATGAGGAATAAACATTCCTCTTTTTAGATCGATTGTGCACTACAAGTTATTTTGAACCGAGGATCTATCAGAAATTTTTCTATCTCACAAACATAGAGGTAAGGTCTGCGTACATCCTACCCTTCCAAGATCGCACTTGTGAGATCAAACTGGATGTTTTGTTGGTATGTGTTGATTACATAGAAATTAAAGAATTAGCAACAATTATATTATTGTCAGTATATATGAATAAATTGTAATAACTTGGTTTAATTGTTGCTATATCTTGCAACTTTTAATCATAATTTTCTTTTTGTTGGCAAACAATTTAATCTTGTTACTATATTCTATACATGTATTAGTACGGTCAATTGTTTTAGCGGTTTCTTTACAAGATTACTCGTAGAGTTGTAAATGTTTCATATCAAACACACACTTTAAATAACTTGGTAGGGTCTTTAAAATTTTCATATAAAACACTCTTAATCTAAATAATTTCACTCTAAAAATGTAGTACTATCTTTTAGTGATATCAAATCACTTTCTTTATAGAACACTATTATGACTCAATGAATTCTTTAACTTTTACTTTATTAGAGTTTCATAACTCTTCTATTTTTAATTAGTGAGTTTACAGAGTTGCAATGAAGTTACAACTCACTTTATTTATGAACTACATAGCCCTTCTCATAATTAGGGAGCTACAATGAGTTACAACTTGCTATTTATGAACTTGGTAAGTTATGAATCATCTATCATGAGTGTATTACATTTTAACACTTCATCAAATGCAAGAGCTGAAACTGATTATTGGTTTCTTTCTTTCGTTTTTAGGCTATGTAATTATGAAATCAAATTCTAAAATACTCTCTCTCAAATTATTTGTCATTTTTTGTTTTACACGCCCCATTAAGAAATTAATTTGGAGTATTTGACCACTTTTACCCTTATTTATGTCTAAGTCATAAGCTCTCTCCATTAAATGTTTGTTCTATTTATGTGTCATCTTCATTAATGATAAAATTCTATTAAAAATAAAATGAGAAAAAAATAATTAACTATGTCTTGAACTTTTAAAACGATAAATAATTTAATACAATTATTTTTAGTAACCACGACAATAATAGACGGGGAGTATAGTTTTAGATAAAATTAAAACAAAAGACATACACAAGATTTAGTTGAGCCAACATATTGGACCCACACTAGACTTTCTTCTTAATGTCATTGAAATTCGTAAAAGTTGCATAAATTCCTTGGTATTTTATATTAATTGTTCGTTTTTTTTCTTTTGAGTAATTGAGAACCTGATATAATATAATAGTCAATAAAAAATGGAAAAGGGTCAAATATATCTTTCTATTTTGTTTTATTATTGAACTTTGTGTTGAAAATTTATTAATGTGAAATTAAGTTTAACTCATTATTTATGATTCGAACAATTGAGGTCTCGCACGTAGGAAACGTCGTTTCCACACACGTAGTGTCAAGTATCGAAAATTTCATTAGTAAAAGAAATATTGGTACGTGAGTAAACGTTTGAGACGTAAATAATGGATGGTCGTTGGTTAAATGACACGTGTTTCACGTTGATAAATGAAGGAAGAAGTGTACGGAGTGTAAGATTGAAATGAGTCGGAAAGGGACGCAACGCCGCCATAGAGCCGGGGCGCCGCGGCTCCACCACCCCAAAGGCGGCGGCACCCCAAGGGTAGGGCCGCGGTGCTAATTCTTTGTTTGGTCACTGGAGCTCAGGCGCCGCGGCGCTTCGGAGGCAGTATGACCGTTGGAGACGAAAAATAACTGACTCTTGGGCTGACTTTGGAGCATTAATTCTCCATTATTTGGCTCATGAATTCAGCCATTATTTGGCTGAATTGTAACCCCAAATTAAGTGGCATTACATGGCATTGAAAGCCATTACTTGACTAGTTCGGAAGACATCTTACACACACTATAAATTGAGGCCATTGGCTCAATTGTAGAACACAATCCATACTTGTTTATTTTCAGATTTTCTGAAAACTCTTCCTCTCTAGCATATCTTTCACACACTCAAAGGTTCTTCTTGAGAAACACTTGAGTTTCCTTTGCTCATTTGTTTAGTTGTTGTTTTATCTTGGGAGACAAGTTGCCAATTGTTAGTGATTTTTCGACTGCTCAATCACACGTGCGCATCGTTCACAAGTAATATAGTCTGTAAGACCGAATATCATCCACAGAGACTGGTTTCTAAGTACCGTTCATCTATTTTATGTTATCTATTTAGCAATCGATCTTTGATTGGGGTATTTATTTAACTACTAGAATAATTTCAAGATTTAAACTAATAAAGTTGTAATCAGTTATGAATGAATTAGGGCTTCCAAAATCTTCGACTATCCACTTTATTCAATCCTTAATGCAACTAAAATGATTCTTCTTCTTCGTTGAGATAGCGGTTAACTAGACTGTCTTATATTTCGGTTAGGACATATAATCACTCAACCCCAGTGCAGAACCCTTCTATATTTCTATGATAGGATTTACCACATAGGAGGATTAAGAACAGTAACATATAATGTTACACAAGTATCGGGGTACTTTCGTCCGCGATTTTAATCTATGTCTAGTCAATTACAGCATATCCAAATCTCTCCTCTCAGTTTTTTATTCGAAATCATATAGATTATGATAACTAGTGATCAATTAATTATCAAACATTCATACCAAATATTGACTAAATCTTAATCAAGCGAAGAAGAAATCAAACAACTGCGTTAATTCATGAATAACAGTTTCAAGCGATTCATAAGGAAAGCCCTAATAGAGTGTTTAGCTCCTAAACATAGTCACGCTAAGAACTAACACAATATCCATACATAAACTGAATTAAAAACGAAAGAAAGAAAATTACGTAGAACAAAGTCTTCACTTGTAGCTCCAAATCCGCCTGTGTTGTGTTGTCTTGTAGAATGACCAACCTCCCTCGTAGTATTAATCTCTAGGGCTTAAATATCCTCTAATTTTCGTGCCCTATGGACCAATCCGTCCTTAGCCAATTTGCCTTCGGAAATGAAATTTCTCGCGTCGACACCGCGGTGTCGAAACTCATGCAGCTTCTCAGCACAAATGGCACTGCGGTGCTGAAAGTCCTGTGGCTCCTCGGTAAATAGGGCACCGCGGTTCTGCATAGTGGCACCGCGGTGCTGCCTTATTTCTCTCTGAGTTGCCAACTTTCGTCTTTTTCGCCTCGGGAGCACCTTTTCTATCCATTTCTCGTTCTTTTTTGTCATTTTGCCTTTTTGCACCGCTGTGACTCAAAAGAAAGAAAAACAAACCTACTACTATACTAAACACAACAAAAACGAGTAAAATACCAACTAAAAATGACTCAAAAGGCGTATACAAAATACGCCTAACAAACACCCCCAAACTTAACTTTTGCTCGCCCTCGAGCAAATATCAAAACAAAAACAAAGACACAAAAATAAAAGACTCATAGACTCAAATCAAGCAGCTGCACAAAGACTTAGAAACACATGAACGTCATTTGGGATAATATGCAGGAACAGATATAGCATGAATTCAGCAATCTAGAATTTCAAGTCAGATATTTCGCAAATTCATTTCAATCACAAGTAATGGAAGCATGAATACCTAACCTATGCATGTCAATTTCATTTAGTTCTACGGGTCTGTGTACTTGTTATTCTCCACTAATCATAGACATACATACTAGAGATCCTCAAGACTTTTCAGGGTTGTAATGTAGGCTTAGGAAGGGGTAGGCAAAAGTAGGCATTTAGGCTCAATTTACGTACCATAAGCGTTTTTTCTCATTCAACCGTTTTGTCCTTCTTTTTGGTATTCTTTTCAGTTCATACCTATCATTCCCCTTTTCTCTTTTTGAGAGCATGAATCAATTCATATAGGCACCCCCAAACTTAAGCTTTTACGTTCTTTTTCATTGGGGTGCGTCATTTTTTTCACTCTCTTTTTGTATTCCTTTTTCACTCTTTTTCATCCCAATTTTTTAATTACTGCTTATGGCACACGAGAGAATTATGGGATGTCAAAGAAAATAACTTATTTTAGGCTCAACGGGGCTGACTAGGGATACAATTTATTGTCAGGATAGGTAATGAAGGGCTATCAAAGAAATGCCTAAATCATCTCCCTAACATGTACATCTTAACTATTTCGCCTCAAATAACAAGCAAGCAGACTTCACAAACATTTTTCACTTGACAACACATAGGCTAAGCATCAAATATTCCAAATAATCAATATTTCATGAATTTTTGGCATATCTAACTTAAGCACACAGATTTTAGCTTCTCATTCCACTACATTATCCCACTTAGTTTACTAGGCGTTCCAAATAAGCACAGCATGCATGATAAAAAAAATTGACTCACATAAAACACAAAAACAACAAAAGACTCACAAAAATAAAATAAAATGAAAACTCCCCCCCCCCCCCCTCCAAACTTAAACTACACATTGTCTCAAATGTGTAAAAGACTAAAAAATTCAAATGGAACGACTTACAGACATACAGCGGCTCAAAATGGTGGTGGTGGCGGCGGATACTGCATTGTCCATTTTAGTGCTTTTTATTTTCTGGAAATGTGTTCAGGCACCGCGGTTCTGCAGACAGGCATCGCGGTGCCTAAACTAATGTGGTCGCCGATCTTTCAAAGATCGCGTATTGCATGATGGCACCGCGATCTTTGAAACTCCCGATCGATGTTTTCAGCGTTGTTTTCCTGCTTCATGTGCCATTCTTTCACCTGCATCACCACACAACAAAATACCAAAAGTGAGACTGTTCTAATTAAACTCAATTACGTAATTTAAAAATTGGGTTGCCTCTCAAGTAGCGTTGTCTTTAACGTCTTGTAGCCGGACGCATGTTACTCATTAAATCATTGGGGTATTTTAACCACACTACCTATCCATTTCAAAATCATCCTCCTCTTTCTCACTCTGTTTTTCTTTCACGAGAGGGGGTTCAGTGAGACTTACTTGTTCGACGGCTTCCATGGTATTCATTTTTGTTTCAGCATTCTTGCTGACCTGTGGGTTCACCGCTGTATGAATGATCTCCCTAGCTTTGGCCTGTGCTGGCTGAACTGTTGTGTCAGCTGTGCTGACTGCGAAACACTTGTTGATGGCTTGGGATTCAATGGTGGAATTGAACACTTTGAACACCATCTCTTCCTCCTGAACCCTTAGTCTCAGTTCTCCCTTTTTTACATCAATCAGGGCTCTCCCAGTTGCAAGGAATGGTCTCCCCAAAATAATAGGTATTTCATCATCTTCCTCCATATCAATAATGAGGAAGTCTGCTGGGAAGAAGAACTTTCCCACCTTGACCTGCATCTTCTATTATGCCTCTAGGGTGCACTACGGTTCGGTCGACCAACTGAAAATTCATTGTGGTTGGTTTGGCTTCACCCAAACCCAATCTCTTGAAGACATACAGAGGCATGAGATTGATATTGGCCCCTAGATCACACAGCACCTTATTGCATGTCACCTTACCAATAGTGCAGGGCAAGGTGAAGCTCCCTGGATCCTTCAGCTTAGGAGGCAGTTTCTTTTGCAGGATGGCACTGCACTCCTCTGTCAAAGATAATGTCTCATAATCCGCTAGCCTTCTCTTTTTTCCAAGTATCTACTTCATGAATTTAATGTATGCCGGCATCTGTTCTAGTGCTTCAATGAAGGGGATATTTATGTGAAACTTCTTAAACACCTCCAAAAACTTGGAGGCCTGCTTGTCAATTGCCTTCTTTTGTAACCTCTGAGGGCAAGGGATTCTATCAACGTAGTCCCTCGAAGGTGTTCGTGGAGTTGTCTCAACTGTAGGGCAGTCTTCAGTGACCCCCTCATTCTCTACCTCAGCTGCTTTCTCACACTCCTTCTCACTTACCACTGCGGGCTGGTGAGCAACATGCTCCAACTGCTTTTCACTCCTCAACAACACTACTTGATACTGCTCTCTAGGATTTACCTTTGTATTGCTTGGGAGAGTGCCCTGCGGCCTGTTGGTTACCATCTTTGCAAGTTGCCCAACCTATGTTTCCAAGCTCCTCAAAGAACCTTGTTTCAGACATGAACTGATTCTGTGAATTGGTGAGTGTAAGCAATGCAACTCTCAGTTCATCAGGCTTCTCCTGTTGTATAGGTGGTCTAAACTGCTGGGATGAAGCGGCCTGATTTTGCACCTGATGGTTCTGGTAACCACCTTGATATGGTTGCTGCTGAGGCTGATCGTTCCTCCACGAAAAGTTAAGGTGATTTCTCCACCCTGGGTTGTATGTGTTGGAATTATAAGGCCTCTGAAAGTTCTCAACCGCCTGTACCTGCTCCATTGGCACATTATTAGGGTCCACCGTTGTGCATCTATCAAAAGAATGCGGTCCACCACAAATCTCACAATTCATAGGTAGCTAGACTGCATTCACGGACATGGTATTCTGCTGATGTTGCTTCGTCAAAAGAGCTGCATGTGCGTTCAGAGCAGTGATAGCATCTAGTTCATGTATGCCCATATCCTTCCTGCTGGTCACTGACCTGTCATTTGCCCCTTGATAATTGTTGGCAGCCATATCTTCCAGGTAACTCATATACCTCATTGGCACTCTTTCTCATGAAAGCACCCCGCAAAGATCAATGATGATGAGTAGTACCACTCAGCCCATTATAAAAAATGTGGACTAACATCCACTTCTCAATGCCATGATGTGGGCATTTCCTTTGCAGATCCTTGAATCACTCCCATGAATCGTAGAGTGATTCACCATCCACCTGATAAAAGTTGTTCAGCTCTCCCCTTAACTTTGTTGTTTTGGAAGGAGGGAAGAACTTTGCTAGAAACCTTTGGGCCGTATCCCCGCCAGGAAGTGACGTTCGGCACGATGAGTTCAACCAGCTTTTGGCTCTATCCCTCAGTGAGAACGGAAAGAGCCTCAGTCTAATGGCATCGTCAGTAACGCCATTGTATTTGAAAGTGGCACACAGCTCCAGAAAGTTTGCAATATGCATGTGGGGATCTTCAGATGGCAGTCCCACAAATTGTACTGTGTTTTGGACCATGCTCAGGATGGCTAGATTGATCTCAAAGTTGTTGGCCCCTATAGCTGGGAGCCTGATGCATGTCTGTGCACCAGTAATCGTGGGACTTGTCCCATGGCAGCTGGTACCTCATTATTCAACACCTCCTTAGGTACCCCCGTTGTTGTTATTCTGTTGATTTTCCATGGTTAGTAAATCAGAAATTCTTTTCTCACGCCTGTTTTGCTTGCACAATTTTTCGATTTCAGGGTTGAAGGGAACAAGTGTATATTCTCCTCTCCTTCTTTGCATACACTAAATTCCTGAAACAGATCAAAATCAACAAACAAATCAAGACACACGGTTCTAACAGTAAAAATAAAAATAAAAATAAAAATAAAATAAAAATAAAGCCAAAGTAGAAATAAAAACAGATGATTCGATATTAGATGTACGTCAGTCCCCGGCAACGACGTCAAAAACTTGTTAGCGATTTTTCGACTGCGTACGCATCGTTCACAAGTAATATAGTCTGTAAGACCGAATATCGTCCACGGAGACTGGTTTCTAAGTATCGTTCATCTATTTTATGTTATCTATTTAGCAATCGATCTTTGATTGGTGTATTTATTTAACTACTAGAATAATTGCAAGATTTAAACTAATAAAGTTGTAATCAGTTATGAATGAATTAGGGCTTCCAAAATCTTCGACTATCCACTTTATTCAATCCTTAATGCAACTAAAATGATTCTTCTTCTTCGTTGAGATAGCGGTTAACTAGACTGTCTTATATTTCGGTTAGGACATATAATCACTCAACCCCAGTGCAGAACTCTTCTATATTTCTATGATAGGATTTACCACATAGGAGGATTAAGAACAGTAACTTATAATGTTACACAAGTATCGGGGTACTTTCGTCCGCGATTTTAATCTATGTCTAGTCAATTACAGCATATCCAAATCTCTCCTCTCGGTTTTTTATTCGAAATCATATAGATTATGATAACTAGTGATCAATTAATTATCAAACATTCATACCAAATATTGACTAAATCTTAATCAAGCGAAGAAGAAATCAAACAACTGCGTTAATTCATGAATAACAGTTTCAAGCGATTCATAAGGAAAACCCTAATAGAGTGTTTAGCTCCTAAACATAGTCACGCTAAGAACTAACACAATATCCATACATAAACTGAATTAAAAACGAAAGAAAGAAAATTACGTAGAACAAAGTCTTCACTTGTAGCTCCAAATCCGCCTGTGTTGTGTTGTCTTGTAGAATGACCAACCTCCCTCGTAGTATTAATCTCCAGGGCTTAAATATCCTCTAATTTTCGTGCCCTATGGACCAATCCGTCCTTAGCCAATTTGCCTTCGGAAATGAAATTTCTCGCGTCGACACCGCGGTGCCGAAACTCCTGCAGCTTCTCAGCACAAATGGCACCGCGGTATTTCCTGATGGCACCGCGGTGCTTAAAGTCATGTGGCTCCTCGGTAAATATGGCACCGCAGTTCTGCATAGTGGCACCGCGGTTCGGCATAGTGGCACCGCGGTGCTGCATTCTTTCGCTCTGAGTTGCCAACTTTCATCTTTTTCTCCTCGGGAGCACTTTTTCTGCCTATTTCTCGTTCCTTTTTGTCATTTTGCCTTTTTGCACCGCTGTGACTCAAAAGAAAGAAAAACAAACCTACTACTATACTAAACACAATAAAAACGAGTAAAATACCAACTAAAATGACTCAAAAGGCTTATACAAAATACGCCTAACACCAATAGTCGTTAAATGATTCATACGGGGCAATATTGTCTTAAGGACCATGTGAATATCACTGAACTCAGCAACGCAACTATAATTTTACTACTAGATTTAGTTTCTCTTGATTTCAGGTTATAAAGATCAAGGGGATTGCTGCAGATCCAACCTCAAGATCCAAGACTCCAAGACGGATTTAAGACTGAAGATCAAGATCTTCAACACTCATTGTTGTTGTAACAACTCATGTTAGGCTTCAAGCCTGTTGTATTATAATTGTTTATCCTTTCTAAGCACTAGTAGTTGTTGTACACTATCTCCGTACATCCATTGAATTTTCCACAACTTAAGACAATATTGGTACTAGTGCTAGAAAGATGTATGCCAGCAGATCTGATCCTAGTTTTGGATTTCTCTTTGACGATAGTTACAGATATGTTCCGTCAAAGGGGAGATCTTTGTTGAATGATCCTGAACTTGAAGATATTGTTAATAGTAATGCTAGGAAGGCTAAGGATCAAAGAAGAGTTGTTGTTACCGCTCCCTAGAGTGGTGAAAACAAGCGCCCACAAGAGGTTGAAGTTGTCAACCGGGACAAGAGGAGAAGGTTGAAGATGTTATTACATCTTATAGCAGAAAGCCTCCATCTTATGGTAAGGAGGATTTGGACACGTGACTGACGTGGCCATATTCCAAAGGTATGAGTTAATTAGTCTTCCTTGTCCATAATATGTTTAGAGAATTTCTGAATAAAAGAGAATCAACCAAGGCTAGGAGTATGAAGTGTTTTCATTAAAAACTTATATTCCCTACACCCTAAAATCATAAATTGGACTACTCACCTTCTCGTTTAAAGATTGGACTGTTATAAACAACGGCCTAAAATAAATGGACTTAGATTGTAATAAACTCGATTTATGGACAATCTTAAGTAAGGGAAGAGGACTAGAGGACTAGAGACAATCCTGTCACCGTTTTCGACAGAAGATCCGTCTTTTGACAGGATAGTATTGAACACTCAGTCATTCAAATCCTACGGGTGACTGGAGTGGGCTAGAGTTTCCAGATCTTAAAAGATTTGAAGGCCAAAAGTAAGGCAGAAATTGGACACTCAGTCTTCCAAGGCAACTGAAGTTGATCAGAGTATCTAGATCACTTATGATCCAGTTACGCCCTAACCACGGGCAAGAGGTTGTTCATATGAAGCAATGTCATCTTCAAAGTAAAAGGAGTTGAAGAGGTTGTCCTCTAAAGAACTTAAGGGAATGGGATCACTCTAACAAGAGGTGATACATGTCCCAAACTTGGTTCAAGGACGTTGTTGGTCAAACTGGCTTGAGTCTAGTCCAACAGGTCTATATTAACTAAGAGTGGTACAGTAACACTGTAGCTAAGTGAATGATATATTTATAATCCGTGCATCTATGTCATCATAGATTAAGACACGTTAAATAGAAAGTCATTCAAAAACTAACTAAGTTGAGATTGTTGTCGTCTATCGACATAAAACCTTAAATGAATGTGAGGTAGCCGAAGAGGTAAAATCACATTGCCATTCCATCAAAGGAATAACGAAAGAAGCATCGCTCCTCTATAACATAGTCACGCCTGCATGGGTGATTTGACGCTTGTACAAATAGAGGGGGGAGACAAGAACATTGTGATCTTCATCAACGATGGTACAACGTATTGCATCCTTTATTGAAAAACAAATATGAAACCCCGTCGGAGCGCCGGAGCGCCGCAGCGCTTGAAGGTTGTTTGGCTACTGGAGTTCAGGTGTCGCGACGCTTACCAGGCAGGGTCGCGGCGCCTACCAGGCAGGGCCGCGGCGCTTCGAAAGCAGAAGTTGAAAACCTACATATTGAGGAATCCATAGGGATAGAGGGGGAGAATGTAAAGCATCATTTATCAAATGATTGTTCCTTACTTACCTCATACCAACAGTGTTTACCAAGCGTATATCTGTATGCCCAAGATATTTGGGGAAAGGCGATACTTACCTCTAATGCGAGTCTTAACGATAACTCTGCATAATGAAAATGATAACCCTCCATGTGAAACATGGAAAGAATCTCAAGGTTGCTTGTGGTGTTTGGCACACTGCTGCTATAGGTGAACTAATATGTGGTTTGGATGCTGGACCATCCGATGCTCCATCTGGAACACTATTCACCTGGGGAGATGGAGACGAAGGGCAACTAGGACACGGTGACAATAAACCGAGACTAGCTCCCAAGTGCGTAGCAGCATTGGTTGACAAAAATTTCAGTCAGGTGGCCTGTGGCTATGCCATGACTGTTGCTTTGACAAATGCAGGCCGAGTATATACAATGGGTAGTATCGCTAATGGAATGTCTCCAATTTGTGTAGAAGGTAATATCACTGACACTACTGTGGAGGAAATTTCTTGTGGTTCACATCATATTGCAGTTTTGACTTCGAAAAGCGAAGTTTATACATGGGGAAAGGGTGAAAATGGACAACTTGGTCATGGAGACTGTGAGAATAAGTCTACGCCTACTCTAGTAGATATTTTGAGGGATAAACAAGTAAAGAGAATAGTGTGTGGCTCGAACTTTAGTGCTGCTATTTGTGTTCACAATTGGGCATTAAGTGCTGATAATTCTGTATGCTTCGGATGTCGTATCCCTTTCAAGTTCAGAAGAAAACGTCACAATTGTTACAACTGTGGGTTTGTCTTTTGCAAAGCATGTAGCAGCAAAAGGTCACTTAAAGCATCATTAGCCCCAAGTACAAACAAGCTATATTGTGTCTGTGATGATTGTTTTGACAAGTTACAGAAGGCAATAGAATCGGAATCTTTGTATCGAGTTCCAAAAGTCAAAACTGGAAATGCACTTCATAAGGCAAATGAGCAGACAGATAAATTAGTAGGTCATACTTCCAGACTCTCATCTTCTGACTCATTCAACCGTACTCAAGGAAGAACTCCCGGGGTTGATCAATATGAGAACCGTGCATTTTCATTTCAAAATGCTCCGAGGGAAAGCTTTTCCTTACCCAAATCACCGATCAGTCCATTTCGAGTTTCGAAAAGTCTCTTCTCGGCTTCTCTTTCAAGTACTAGAGTGGTCTCTCAGTCGACATCGGCTTTGCTAGGAAAGGCAAGTCCATTGTGGCCTCCAATATCAGATCCATATCCTCCTGTTCGTACAGCTGAAGTAGTTGTAGATAATTTATTGATTTTGGGTGCGGTACAAGATTAGGTTCCTTAAATGATTGATGTTTTATTATTATAAGCTTAAATGAAAGATATTTTTGTTTGACTAAAATCTAGATTTTGTGTTAAGTTAGTTATTTCAGACCTTATTTAACTTAACAATTTTTCCTATCTCAATTCACTGAGCTTTAAGTCTGTCTACCCTTTCGGCCAATTTTCTCTAGTATACCTTTACCTTTTTCCATCTACTAGCCTATATATTTCCACCATGTTATTCCGTTTCTGCAGTGCTATAGTCTTGAATTCAGCCTTCTTACGAAGAAAGGTCTGTTTTTGTTCTGCCTTCCAAAATCTCTTCCCTCCCCATATAACCATCAACTATTTCTGTTTCCGATATCCAAGTTGTGTTATTGAGATAACTAGGCTTCAAGAAACTACATGTTGATTTTCTGCGTCAAAATAGGCTAATTCTGTTTCTCATTTTTGGTTTACCTTTAAATAGTGTTCAAACAGTAAATCCCGACTAATATACAGATTAATATTCTTGAAGAACCTCTATGAGCAATAAGTAAAGTGATAACAAAAGTTTCAAACTGCTAAGCTTGACTCAAAAATATTTGTAGCTGGAAGAGCTTGCAAGCAAATCTCAATTTCTAGAAGCTGAACTTGGGAGAAAGACAAAGCAGCTGAAAGATGCTACTGCAAAAGTAGCTGTTGAAGTAGATAAAAGAAGAGCTGTGAAACACGTAATCAAGTCCCTGACTGCCCAGGTTAGATGATCTATATATCATACGTTTAATCTCCAACGTTAACATAGTTATTGCACATAAAGATCTTGTATCCAGTTTAGCACTCTTCAGTTAAGTCAAGTTTCTATAGCCTTATATTCTCATTCGCCCAAATCAAATTTCTCTCTGCTCTGGCCAAATATTTGTATCTATTTGCTCATCAGTTGCAGGTGATTCATTTTCTATTAGCAGTTACTGAAGCTAGCTCCGACATGTGGTAAATAAATCTATTAGTTTAGATATTGTAGTTTGCACATTATTCATTCAATAGTATATTCTGCTTATTGCTGTTTTGCCGTGTCATAAATTACATGCTACATAGTTACATATGCATGACCAAGATTCTCATTATAGATCATTAGATTGGCTAGCTATTTGAGTTTATGCATGACCAAGATTCTCATTATAGATTGGCTAGCTATTTGAGTTTATGCATGACCAAGATTCTCATTATAGATTGGCTAGCTATTTGAGTTTCTAAGAAAGCGGTCAGAGTAAGTCCTGTGTTTTTGCTTATTTAGTTAATACTATCTCATATTTTCTAGTCATTGCATATACTCAGTATATAAAATGAATCACTTTCTTTATAAGCTTAACTAGCTCATGAGTAACAAGTAGTTCAAACTGCTGTAAGATGGTTTAGCTGCAAAAAATCATCTCTCTTTTTTTAGAAGAGATAAATGATACTAGTTGAGAAGAAATAAAAGATGGAGGACTCTAAGAAAAAGAAATTACATCTGGAAAAGAAAGTCTTCTGGTCTTGTCACTCAATTACAGTTCTCTTCGATTCTGTAAATTCAACTTGCCTCAGTTTGTCAAGAAAGCTAGTGTGTTTACTCTTTTTTACTTGCCAAGGTAAGTGAAAGATTGAGTATTCTGGTAATGCAGAATATTCGTACTACTTAAAATTGATAAAAGCAGCTCAGTATATTCTTTCCTTTGGTGCTTGGATATATGCTTATTCCTGTGAGATTAGGGGAGCGCGTAGGATTTTGCTGTTGTGCATTATTAGTTTAATAATGTGAACGGTATTCTAATTGGCATGGATAATCCAATTTTCTATAGCTGAAGGAGGTGACTGAAAGGCTTCCAGAAGAGCAGATCTCCACCAGCAATTCAGATTTTAATGTTAACCGTCCTTCTAATGGTAGTTGTGTTACCACCGCAACCCTAACCGAGTGCAGTGGTAGTTCTAGTGCTCCTGTCTCAGCCAAGAAGTCTAGACTGCAGAAGCCAGAGCGCATATTACAAGTTGAACCAGGCATGTACCTATATCTTATTTCCTTACCTGATGGTGGCAATGAACTGAAACGAGTTCATTTCAGGTACTTATCCTTTAACCTGTTTCGTTTTTTGGGGATGTAAAATAGCTAACCACTCAGCATTTGACCCTTTCCATTGAACAACTTCAAAGAGAGCTTATAACATGTGATTTCTGAATTGGAGAATTAGCCAGCAATATCTCTGTTCAAGTTTTTGTATTCATGATCGGTGCATGCCCTATTTATCACCTTATTGTTCTTGCTGTAATACACAACTAGTCTGTTTTCAATACCAACTGATAGTCCAATCGTTCATTTGCATGCACGCATCATTTCTTAGGTTCCACCAGAACAGAAAAAGAGGTCAAAAAATGAATATCTTTCCTCTTGTCAATTGAGAACTAATAATATTCATCCTCACTGTGCATTCTATCAAATACGACAACGAAAAGTTTCATTAGCTAGTTGCAGAAGAAAAAGACTTCCCATACACTATGAACAGGATGAATGTTTATCCCGTGGCCTCACACTGTTGCAATATATTTTAAGTTTCCGGTAAAACAGTATTCGATATCAGAATAGATGGGAATAATTATCTCCATACCTACTCTAGCTAAAAAGAGTCATCAGAGATGCTGCGCAAAGTAGTAGGCGTTGCAGATAAATCTTAATTTTAGTACTTTATTTTTTATTTTGCTTCGACTTGAATTATATATATATTGATGTGTTTGCTGAAGTTTTGTGTGCTTTCCTACAGCCGTAAATGCTTCTCAGAGGAAGAGGCAAAAAAGTGGTGGAACGAAAATGGTCAAAAAATCTGTGAGAAGTACAACATCACACCAGATCATGTCTAATTTGTAGCAAACGGCCATTTGTTACGTAAAAAGACGCTAAGGAAGGCTATCCAAATGGATTTTTATGCTCTTCGCTATGGCAGTGTGATTTCTTCTATTTTTTTATCAACTAGATTTCCGTATTCAAACTAGAACAAGGAGCAAGCAGCATCCAGGGATCAGCAGAAGAACAGAAGAAAAAAGGTTTAAGGAGAGATTAGAAGAATCTGATTTTAGTTTATATTTTTTTTGAGGTGTGCATTTGTATATTTTTTTTGACGAGGATGTTAGTATTTTCTCGATGATTTCATTTTAACTATAGCTAGTTTTCATGTAGCAAAATTAGTGAGAAAACCGACTAATTTGTAAGCACAGCTTTATGAATTTGATACAGCAAGCAGAGTTGCAGATTCTTGTGTATGTACTCTTTCTGAAGAAAGGAGAGTTGTGTTCATGAGGATGCTATCTTTTGCATGCTTTTCTGCCGTACAATTTAAATTTGAATATATTACAACTATGTGTCTATGTCCATAAATATAACTAAATAAATAAACAAATTAAAGAATAATATAATCAGTTCTTATAATCAAACTATTTTTGAGGGTCCGAACCCTAAAAATGAAGAAACTTCTCGTAGGGAGTGCACTCTTTAATGGACTTTACATTGCGTAGTAGTTAGTGGGTTTCGGATATCAGAATTCAGATAGTTATACCAAAAAGATATTTTATGATAATAAGGGCAGATTCCTCACTCTCTGCAGTGGATTTAGGTTATATACATTGATAGTT
Source organism: Przewalskia tangutica (assembly GCA_029844215.1). Classification (NCBI taxonomy): domain Eukaryota; kingdom Viridiplantae; phylum Streptophyta; class Magnoliopsida; order Solanales; family Solanaceae; genus Przewalskia; species Przewalskia tangutica. Next base: position 20,570,309 of record CM056730.1, on the reverse strand, counting down.
GTACTCAGTGAATTTTAACATGTGATGGCAAATTAATTACCATAGCGAATTTGTCATTCTTGTTGGTAAATAGGAAGTAGTACTTCAGGTTGCTATCATGGTACATATATTTTTTCAATTAGAATCATAGTTTGAGGAAATGTGGACTTTGGTTTGAAATGGTAATGGGCCAAAGGCCCAAAAAGTTGAAAGGGGGCCCAACTTATGAAATCCAAACAAGGAAGTGGAGACAAGTAAAGCGGGAAGTTTGTAAAAGGTGGCCATGATGTGCCACTCTTTTCTTGAAACGTGTGCACTTACAACCAATCATATTAAGTTGACAAGACATTTTATGATTCACTTTTCTCATTCATTTGTTGTCCTTTTGAACCAAAACCCTCTTCAACAACCTAGGGTTCTTCTTCTCCCTCTCTAAAAAACAATTAATGGCTGATGCTAACCCCTACTTTCCACCCGATTTATTAATCGAAATCCTCCTAAAACTCCCCGTTAAATCCTTAATCTGCTTCACAGTCGTCTCCAAATCATGAAATTCCCTAATCGCCAGTCCTTCTTTCATCTCCACACACCTCGCCCAAAAAAATCAAAATGCCCAAAATACCCTTCTTCTCCGTCGTTACAATAATACCCACAATAAAGAACATTATTCACTATTCCAAGACATTAAGAATCAACCCTTTTCGTTAAATTTTACATTGGAATTGAATTTTCCATTAAATTGTCAATTTGATTATCACAGAATAGTTGGGACATGTAACGGTGTTGTTTGTTTGTGTGATGATTTGTTTGGTGTGTTAGTAAGTTGAGTTCTTTGGAACCCATATATTCATAAAATTACAACTTTACCCTTATCTTTAATTAAACCTCAGCAACCCCATATGTTTGTTCTTGGATTTGGTGCTAATAATGATGATGATTATAAGTTGGTTAGACTTGTGTATAATATAAATGATGATGTGGTTTCGAGGTATAGTATTCCTCCTGAAGTTGAGATTTTTTAGCTTAATTCGGGTGTTTGGAGGAGAGTTATTGGTGTTGGTGTTGAGCATTGTATGGTTGAGTTTATGTGGTCACAGGTATTTTTAAATGGAGCTGTACATTGGATTGCGTATAATGTGGACTCCACGAACGGTGGGGTCCGGAGTTCAGTGATGGCGTTTAGTGTAGCGGATGAGGTGTTTAAGGAGATTATGTTACCGGAGGGTTTAGTTGGTGAAATCGCGATGAATTTATCGGTTATGGTGTTTGAGGGTTCGCTTGCGGTTGTTAAGTATGAGAGGGAGATTGATGGCGGTTTGTGTGAAGTGTGGGTGATGAAGAGTTATGGGGTTTTGGAATCTTGGAGTAGATTGTATCGGGTAAATTTGGTTGAAGATATGGAGATAGTAGTTGGATTTAGGTGCAATGGCGAAGTTTTGTTTTCGACTAGGGGGAATTACATGGTTTTGTATGATCCGAGTAGTGGAGACAAGAAGGATCTTGGTATTCGTGGGAGCGCTCGTTCGTTTTACGTTCAAAACTACGTGGAATCGCTTGTTTTGCTTCGAGAGAACAGTGTTGTTTCGGATGAGTTCTTGGAAGGAATGGGAAGTTTATCGATGCAATAAAGAACATGATTAGAAGATAAGGTATTTTACCAAGTTCAATCGACATGGAATATGGTTTTCTGCTTATCCTGTTTCATGTCATAATGGAAGTGATATTTTGTCAAATTTGGGAGACCTACTTTTAGAGCTATCTGATAATTATAATGTTGAATGTTGAACTTTTATTTTTTGTTTTCCATTTATTTTCCTTATATTAGTTGTTAATATACTCTTGTTGCTTTTTTATGTTTTTCCAGTTTAATTTTTGTGATCCCTTATCCTATCTATAGTTAACTTAGTTGCAGAGAGAACAGAGGTGGAGGAAATTTCGATTAGCATTTCTAATTTCATTTTTCCCCTGAAATAATCACCTATTCACACGAGGTCCTGTTCCATTTGCAATGCCTTTTAGTTGTTTACATGTTGCTTTTGCTTTTCATTGTTTTTATATTTTGAACTGAATAAGGTTAGCCCGTTTAACCTCTTTTAGCAGCAGTGATAAAGACCCCTTCAACCAAGAGTTGGCAGGCAATAAGGCCTTCTATCTCATCTCATTGCTGTGATTTGATAGACAAAATTTTGTACACTTATCCCTGATGTCGAAATTGGCGAGTGTGTAATTAAGCTCAATCCAAACTAGTTGGAGTCGGGTGAATCCTCCATGTCCATTCTGCTCTTATCGGAGGAAATGTAGTTCGATAAACTCTTCTGCACATATATTAGATGAAGAATAGCAGCAAAATCTTATTTATCTAACTTCACTTTAATCTATAGAAATTGAGAGAAGTCCGGTAGCCTCGTTCTCTTTAAGTGGAAAACGACACCTAAGTGCATAGCTTGTGTTTATCCTATCACTTAAAATTTCCTGTCATCTGATATTTGTCCTATTAAGGCGAAGTAGGCAACTTTGCCTGCCTGCATTTTTTGGGCTGTGTGGAAACTGGAAAGAAAGAATTGAGAGATGCTTTACGGAGCGATTTTTTAGTTTCAACTGTAGATGTTTGCGCTTATAAAATCCTCGTGTAGTTTCTCTTATTCATATGTAAACTCTATCACTGGTTTCATACACTCCCTGCAAGTTTAATGAGAGGGAGTATGAAGTGTTTTGTTGTACATATTTTGCACCTTGGTGCAATTTCCGATGTAATTCTTGCCTTGTCAAAAAGAATGAAGCAAATACCACTGAAAATTGATAAATTTCAGAATACAAAGAACTTTTCAACAGCTATCTTTGTTTCAAATAAAATTTCATGTGAATAAGGGAAACAAATACATCCTTGATGTTCATGAAGAGAGAGAATCCTTTTAAGCCGACCATCCTACTGTAAAAAATAAATAGGTTTCTTTTGTGTTGAGGGTCTATCGGAAGCAATCTCTACCCCACAAAGGGAGTAAGGTTTGCATATATCCTATCTTTCTCAGACCCCACTTGTGGATTACAATGAGTATGTTGTTTTGTTTGATAGTAATTATGGTCTCCTAAAATGATCTACTAAATTCAAAGAGTTGTTCCAAAGGATCAAACGGCCGGGTTACTAATGCAATTCCATGTCGGCTCTCTTTAAACTACTCGTTTATTGAGGGCTTCCAAACACGTCGTAAGTTGAACAGATGTTACAAATAACCAACCAGCAATGAATAGGAAAAATATAGTAATAATATGAATGACCTAGTATTGGATATCGGTAATAATATCAACAGGTGAACATTTACCTGTGCTTTGTACATGTTGAGCTCTGCATATTTACCTGTGCTTTGTACATGTTGAGCTCTGCATATTCTTGTACAATTATATGTATAATATGAAAACAAGCCGTTGATTGTTACTGTGGTCGAAATCTTCTCTTATCATAATCCTGCATACCAGCTCCTTATTTATTTTAATTGTTGAATGACGTTTTAAAATAGATACACCCCTGTCCTTTCCAGATTATAGAGTGCATAATCTGATAATAATCAAGCATTTTTCATAAAGTCGATGATAATGAAGCATTATCCAAGTCTTGCAACAGAAGAGTGACTCTTTCTACCTCCCACTTGGTGTTGTATTCTCCTTGTTTTCCAAGAGGCTTAGTGGAAGGTAAAGAATTTGAGAATGGAAATAATTTAGTTGAACATATAATAGATGAAGAACAGCAGCAAGCTCTTATTCATCTAACTTCTTCACTTTAATCTTCTGAAATTAAGAGAAATGCAGAAGCCTCTGCCTCTTTTAGCGGCACCTTAGTGCCGAGCTTGAGTTGACCCCATCACTTCACCTCGTCTTAAATCCGTCAATTAAAGCTGAAGCATGCAACTGAAACAACCCAGCGTAAGTTTTAGTCTCTGGGCAAAGAATATTATCCGCCACCTTTTTTTTCCCTTGTTGTCCTTCTTCGGAGTACGAATCATGACGTGCACATCAGAAGACGGGACCACAGGTAGGATGGAACCTGAAATAATATATAAATAATTAGTATTAATTTTAATTTATATTTAATACATTATTTTTTGATAAAAAATTAACATATTGATCAAAGAATGTTATACAAAGAATGTTATCCGAAGCAATAACAACTCAAATTGATCAAGTTCAAATTACATTGACCTTTACGGTAGCCCCCGTTTCAATGAAAAATTCTTTCGGGTAAGGGTAACGAATACATCCTTTGTTCATGAAGAGGAAAAATTCTTACTAATTGGTGTAACAATGGGCAATCCGTTTTTTTTTTTTTTGAATAATACTCAAGAAAAGTGCCTTATAGAAAAATACATGGAATTGGAGGAACTCCTCTTCTTGGACGAAATGATCAAGGAATACTCGGAAACATATCTGAAAGAGTTTAGTTTTCCCTGACTTGTCCATAGCAACAAACAATTCAAACTACCTAGTCTATTTGGAACAGGTCTGAGTCAAATAGCATTGATGTGAAACACTCTATTTACACTATTTCGGGAACGGATGGACTCAATTGTATGGATAAGTAAATTACAAGATTTCCAAATGTATAGTAAGTTAACAAGAAGCTATCTTGGTAATTGGTTGAATTTTTGCACCATGCTGAATATGCCTGATTGTTACTGGGGTCAAAATCTTCTCTATCATAATCCTACCAGCTCCCTTCACACTTGCGCAAACACTGAATAGAGGGCAACTTAGCCAACTGAAAGAGGTGGACTTGTTTCTAAGTTGCAACTCTCTCACTTTTCGTTTCTTCCTCCACGAACCCTCGCCCGAACCAGCCAAAAAAAACCGGGAAAAGTCAATCTTGATGTACTACCCAACTGCTACCAGGGGCTGTTTTCATGCCCCTCTTTATCATCTCTCTTCTGAGTCTTTCCGCTTCCTCAAATTGCCCATTGCTAGCATAAATTCTTGCCAGTATCACAAAATTAGCAGGATTCTCAGGCTCTACTTCAAACAAAGCTCTTCCAGCTATTTCTGCCAGCTCGACTTCTCCATAAGTTCGACAAGAAGCAAGTAGTGCTCCCCAAGCTTTTGCAGTCACCTTCACTGGCATTTTCCTAATAACGTCATACGCCTGATGCAATCTACCCGCCCTACTCAACACATCTATCAAACAAGCGTAGTGATCCCTGCTTGCTTCAACACCATATCGAACTCGCATACGAGAAAAATACATCTGTGCTTCATCAGCTAGTCCAGCATGACTACAAGCTTTTAAAACCCCAAGGAAAGTAATTCCATCAGGCTTAACATTGGCCTTCTCCATTTGTTTAAACACTTCAAGTGCGGGGCCCGCCTGACCGTGAAGTGCATATACCGAGATCAAACTACTCCAAGCAACGACATCCCTGCTTTTCATACTGACAAACACCTGATGGCCTTTGTCGAGACACCCGCAACGCCCATACGCCTCGATTAATCCACTCCTAAATTGCAGGTCCGGATCAATGTCGTTCCTTATCGAATACCCGTGAATTTGTTCAATCAAATTCACATCCGCTACACCAAGACAAGCACGTAAAAGCGCAAGAACCGTAATCAAATTCGGCCTCAATCCCATTCTCCCCATCTCTCTGTAACACGAAACCGCCTTTGAAAACCCGTCCTCCGTTTCCGCCAACCCCGTGATAATCGCGTTAAACGTGGCAGAATTCGGCCCCACGTCCATCACCCGAAACAACTCCAACGCGCTCCCAATATCGTTACAAAGCGCGTAAAGCGAGATCATCGAGTTCCAAACGACTACATTTCTCTCAGGCGATTCATCGAACAGTTGACGTGCAGACGCAAGGGATACACATTTCCCGTACATATCGACTAAAGCACAAGCGACAAACGGGTTGGATGTGAAGGACGCTTTGTATGTGTACGCGTGAATGGTTGCGCCGAGCTGAGAGAAATTCAGCGCGGAGCAAGATTTTAGGGCGAGAGGAAACACGAAGGGGTCGAGAGAAAGGGAAAGAGTTGAATGGATTTGGCGGAAAAGAGAAAGGGCTCGTTCGTGTTGGCCTTGATTGACATGACATGTTAAGAGTTTTGTGTGTGAGAGCAAGCGTTGGAAGTTTGAAGAAAATGAACCCATTTTGGTTTGTAGCTTTTTGGCGCTCAATTTTGATTATATATATCGTTTGAAAATATGATTAAGTTTGGCTACCAATAAACAAAGTAAAAGAATAATATGAAGCATAGAAATTAGCTTATTGCTCTCTCAAGGGCGGTTGGTTGTCCACCCTTAATTAGAGGTTTTGAATCTCAACTTTGAAATAAAAAAATATTTCCTTTAATGTATCTTCTCAACGCGAATTCAAATTAATCTGATTGGTAGATTTTAAATACCCAATGGTTAAACAAAAAATTGAATATGAATTTTGGAGAGAAGAAATTTTGAGTAGAGAGCATTGTCCCTCTAATGGATTCTATGTGGCACGAATTCGAATAAATTTTAAATACATGATGGTTAAACAAAAGAAAATCTTAGTATGAATTTGAAATGAAGAAAATATGGGTAGGGAGCATTTCCTTTAATGGATCATATATAGTGCAAATCCGAATTAATTAATATCTGATGGTTGAATAAATAATCGAGTATGAATTCTAGAAAAAATAAATTTCAGATAAGGAGCATTCCCCTTTTGAAGATCCTTTGCGACATGAATTCAAATTAACCTGAAAAATGATCATAAGGCGAGTGTTTTTGAGTTTTAACATAATCGGTAGTTGGCGAATTTATTTTCATATCTATAATATTGTTGTTTTTTCTTATTTCTATTCGGTGTCGATATCCATATTGGAGTGGCTAAATTCAAATTCGATTTTTTGCGAACTTGAAGAATATGTGCTTGAGATAATATAACAAGAATTAACTTTTCTTTCAAGTTTGAGGATCATTTGAGTTAAAAATAAAAAAGTTTAAGTTACATATATTGTTAGTATAAATAGTTTAATTACACTATCAAGTTATTGAGCTAAGGGTCTATCAGAAACAGTCTATTTATCCTGTAAAGGTAGAGGTAATATATGTGTATATCATATCCTCCTCATACTTCACTTGTGAGATTACACTAGGTAAGTTGTTGTACACTATCAAGTTATTCATAATTTTTTTTATATAAATATGAATTTATAATTTCAAAAATAAAATAAAATTACATGCTAATGACATGATTCCGGACTTAAATGATCCAAAAAGTGAAAAAGTGAACTAAAATACCCAAAAAATATACATTAGTACCTTTTGCGCAACAAATTGTTACGCAATAGGGGTACTTTATTTTTTCCAACACTTGGTATAATTTCAGAGATTTGAAATTCACATTTTTTCATACTTTGATCAAAGATTAGTTATGTCTCAAGACTCCGGAATGTCAATACTTTATATAGAACCTGATATTTTTTATGCGAAGAATAGTGTAAACTCAATACATCGAGGATACTTAAACGTTCAGAACGTCATTTTAGGGGTTGTAAATTGCCAGAAGTAAGTTTTGTTTGGAAACTTGTTATGATTATGTTCAAGTGTTTTACTTTTTAGGATTTTTATTTAAGCATTTTATTGTTTAGTCAAGGCATTACTTTATTTCAAATATATCGAGATTTTTTTCTTCTAATTAATTTAGGACGTCACACGAGTTAGTAATAAACGATATTAAAGACTAAGACAACTAATTACAATTAAGAAAAAGATACGCAAAAAATATAATATTAACTTGAACTGCACAACTTAATTACATATGCACAATTTCTAATGGGTCCCATATATGGTAGACTTTAGAGTAACCTTAAGCATACGACTAATATGATCTCCACCACCCTCGTTATCGTCTTCATTCCCCTTCTTCATCCTAATAACAGGACGATCTAAGCCATGACCATCTACCACATTTTTTTCCTTGTTGTCCTTATTCGGAGTCTGAATCATGACGTGCACATCGTTCTCATCAGAAGACGGGACCACAGGCGCAGAAGGATGGAACATGAAATAATATATAAATAATTAGTATTAATTTTAATTTATATTTAATACATTAATTTTTATAAAAAATTAAACATGTGTGTCGACGGGCTCCTGAGTGGGGTCTGGTGCAGGAACCAAGTAGTATCATAAAAGAAAACTTGAAAGGCTGAAGCTCGAGTATAAGTGTTTTAATTCTGTATAATATGTATTTTAAACACTAACCACTGGCTAAGAAAATCCTCAAAGTTTATGAATGAGAAGTCATATTGCAGCTCTCTACCACTATGTACATCACGAACCGACCGATGCACATGCACTATTGCATCAAAGCCAAATTTATGTCATCACGTAAATCGACGTAGATATTCTGGCTCTGTTGGGATGAAGACTCAAGTACATTTGAAAATAATTGTGATGGTGTATATGTAGGTGTCGATGGTCGGTAAGAAGTCGACGGATGACCTGAAGTCGATGGGACGTCTGAAGTCGACGGATGCTGATGGGCTGGAGCGGGATCGAAAACATGTTCGTCAAGCTCATCTACTAGACAGAGTCCTCTGCCACCGCCCACTATGCCACCACCTCGGCCACCATCCCATCTGGCCTCACCCTCTCTACCACCCCCCTTCTGCCACAAGCGTCTCGGGTCAGGAATATTTTGTACATGCTCAAACTGTCGTAAGACGCGGTGGGGTGCGTGATCCTCAACGATCTCCATGTGTATAAAAGACATTGTGACATCCACACGGCCTCACCTGCGCTACAAAACATCGATAATTGATCATACGACGTCTATATAAAAGCCTGTAAAAATGACCACAGATTAGTAAACAATAAAGACAAAAATAATAAATAAAATAAGGTAATAATTTAAAATTAAATAATTTTATCACACCATCCGTCATACGATCAAGCTGATCCCTGAACGGAAGAATATTGTGGTGCGTATCCATATCTCGAGATATGCCTCCCATCCATCTCAGTGTGTAGGGCGTGTCATCCTCAATGAAATCAGGCTGAGAGTGCACAGGTACGGGCTGAAAAGGTAGCATCTTATCTCACACCTATTGTCACGCCCTTTTTCGACCGCGACTTTCTCTAGGGAAACTCCTGCTTAAATAAAATGTTGGAAAATAAAGTAAAATGCTAAAGTGTTAAAAATGCTTAAAAAATATTAAGAGATGCTTAAAAGGTGTTAAAATGCTTTAAAAGTGCAACAAGGTGCTAAGGAATGCTAAAAGGTGCTAAAATGCTAAGGGTTCGCGGAGTCGCCACCTAATTAATTAGGTGAATTAGGACACCTAAATGTTAACTAGTTTAAAGTAAACATTAACTCCATTTTAATGGTCTGCTAAACTTAATGAGATTCTGGGTAAGGGTTCTTTATTAATCTAGAGGGAAGAGGTTAGGCATCCTCTAAGATCCGCTAACTTGCGGTTGTCCTGCCAAACCTAGGGTTAATTAATATGCTAGAAGAAGGTGTATTTAAAAACGTTTAAGCGGAAGAGTATAAGATATACTTTCTAAAATATTTTGCAAGGTTTATGTAGGAAAGTCAAGGTCAGTTTTGAAAACTGTGCAATTAGGATGCCTAAATACTATATTAGCTATAGGTAGAATAGGAGTAAAATGTATGCAAGTATTCCTTTACCTAAGGGGTATATATTGCTTAGCATGAGGATATAATATTATTGTGATAAGAGAGAGGACGTGTCTATTATGCAAAAGCAGTATTTCTTATTCTGTATTAATAGGAAATTGTACCACGGTTTTAAGAATGTCTAGGCAAATAATATTCCAGCTTATTATGCAAGTGTAGGGTGTTAAGTGATTTATTATAACTATTAAACAAGGCAAGGCAAGCCTAAAGTAAGTAAATCAAACTAATTTTTAGCTATTGATTCAAGGTTTAACTATTCTAAATGCTAATTAATTAGTATAGCGTTAGCCAATTAATTTACAACAAATAAATGAGGCAGAATAAAGAATGAGTAAGGATGACTAGAAGGAAAGGCGATGTCATTTCACCTATGGTTTGGAGTTTGTGATGCGGAGAGGATGAAACACATAAGATGCGGGTCTTCATTTGTAGTAGCTCGATATGAGTCTCGCCGTGAGACTCTTTATTTTGCTCCGGTGCGTGCCATGTAAAAGATAAAGAAAGATAAGGATTAGTATATAATCTAACAATATAAATGGACATGTGCATATTATAGTTATCATTCGATTCCGTCACCCTCTAAAAATAATAGAAATTGACCACGTGCCCAACGTTATTCAGCCCAAACTGGGCTTTTGTAACTGGCAGCAACCAACATCAGCAGCATGTTTGAGTTTCAGATTTTAGAGCAAGCATACACAATCATATTTGGGCCATATTAATTATACTAATACTTTGAAGGATAACCCAGATTTGGCCTTAATAACTATATCAGGCCCAACCAGTCCTGTGACAAAGAACAAAATTTTAGGAGCGTAAGGGAGACATTTGGACCTAAACCTATCCCCTAGAAATACTATTCACGCATCTTTGGCTCGAATCCGAAAGGAAACACCAATATTTCGGACTTATGTGACAAAGATAAGTGGCACACAACAAAACTAAGCAAATAACTTGTCAAGCTTACGATTTGATTCATTTATCACAACAAATGTAACATCTTGATAACCTATTCTTAGCCTATTCCAGATATATATTCTGCAGAACCATCCCGCTGATCGATAAGAAAGGAATTACAAGCGTGCTACATACATGACCATTTAAAACAACACATAAAAGACTCTACATACTTGCTAATTCATACAGGGCATACTGACCGCAAGTAGCGAGTTATTAAGAGACAACGACATAGTCTAAGCATGATTTAAATACTACCAGTACGCGGTTTAACCATATGAAGTAAGCCTCGTATCTTGAGTACAAGCTGATGGGCAGAAGAGGCTCCAGACGTGAAACCAACTTAACAGCAAAGCCAATGATTTAGAAAATGTGGACGATAGGCCAACATGACAAAGTTCAGGTTTATTGGTTACACATTACTAAGAAGACCAACATGGAATTGCACAACGACAACCAATAGTTGATATCTCACAATATGCATTAACAATAAGTTGTTTAAAATGTGAGGCACAGATCTGACTGCATTCACTATCATGTCCAAAGCTGCAACAATCTAATTGAATGTATTTCATGCTTCTAGTCACACAAGTTCTTCCCTATGTACTGGGGATATAAATACACTATTTCTGGATTGGTATAAGTATTATAACATTGGCAAATATAGTCAAAGAGCATTACAATATTCATACACCCACAAAAACATGCTTCATATTAGTTTAACATACCTAAATAACAAACGACGTTTATACCAACATATTTCTCAATCAGTAGACATCGCACAGACGTAAAAACTATAAATTAACAGAAAGCTGGAAAAAGTGATGAATTTACCTTCTCCGGGCAGCGAACCGAGGCAGCGTATCAAGTCGTCGGTTCACTCGGAGGGTTATCATGATTATGCGAAAGGATGAAACTTCTCAAAAAGCTTGAGGATTCTGATTATCTGCTCTAGAATGCTAACTTCGAATGATTCTTGCCTGTTTTCTCTCAATTTCCGACTGAATCGATGCCTATTGCATGCATAGCGGTTCTATATTTATAGCTAGGATTTTGGGTTCCAAGTTTGGTAAGTGTTTAAGGTTGAGATTTGTGCTTGATTCGTGCTTGATTTGGGTTGATTTGTTACTGATTTCGCGCGATTCGAACAGGTTATGATAAGGTAAACGATTTGGAAGGATTTGTTTAGTTATGGTAAGAAGAGCTGGCTGGGGTGCGTGGGTAAAGGGAAAGCCCCGGATTCTCCGGCGAGAATCTCGGGCTGAGGTGCTGGTGTTGGTGCGGCGGTTGCTTTAGGTTAGAGTTTGTTTGCGTTTTTTTAGGGTTGAGGGACGAAGGGGATGAGAAAAGTGAGGGGCTGAAGTGGGCTGAGGGAGGAATAAGGCTGGGGCGTGGGCGGGTATAAGATAGAGATGTGGGTATAAGATAGAGAAAAGTGAGGGGCTCAAGCTTACATATTTGATTCATTTATCACAACAAAGGTAACATCTTGATAACCTATTCTTAGCCTATTCCAGGATATATATTGCTGCAGACCATCCAGCGACTGATAAGAAAGCAGAATTACAAGCAGGCTACATACATGACCATTTAAAACAACACATAAAGAAGACTCTACATACTTGCTAATTCATACAGGGGAATACAGTCTGCCAAGTAGCAGGTTATTAAGAGACAACGTACATAGTCTAAGCATGATTTAAATACTACCAGGCACACACAGTTTAACCATTTGAAGTAAGCCTCGTATCTTGAGTACAAGCTGATGGGCAGATGATTTACTAGTCGTCGTTTCAAAAAGCTATATTTAGAATAAAATTACACATACTTAAATATATTACCCGGAGGAGAGCGAAAAATCCATCACTCATAGCGCCAATAGACGCTGACATAGACATCGATATAAGTAAGTCAGAACAACACCACCCCAGCTGTAATATCCCAATTGGTTCAGATCGGCTAAAAATAGCAAATACTTTAAGCTCACGTGGAAACCCGATGTGTTCAGGAATATGATGCCCCCGAATATGATGAGTTAATATATACTGACACGTAGATCCACAATCTCATTATCTGTGTTGTCTGCAATAGGATCCATTAAGTCTGTGACGCGCAAGTAAGCAAATATCGACACTCGACTCTGTCCATGGATATCATCGGTGGTGGCGTATCGATGTCTTGTGCGTAGATCCACAATCGTTATCGTATTTGTGCCGCGATAGGATCCATTAAGTCTGTGACGCGCAAGTAAGCAAATATCGACACTCGACTCTGTCCATGGATATCACTGGGCTGAGGCGCGTATCCAGTGAGCCTAAATAACTCATTCCCTAATGTCGACTGCTAAGGAACATTCTCAGTGTATAATGAGAGTCCATCTACCCATAGTCTAAACATGACCTTCACATTCTGAAGCGTGATAATGGCCTCACTAGTGTGGAGATGAAAGGTGCGGGTCTCCGATCACCATCGCTCAACCATCATCATCATCACAATAGCCCGATCATGTTGTACCCGACCAAAAGTGATACAATGATAGATATCACTCCGATACAGTATCTCTAAGATGCGGGGATGTAAGGGCCGAACATGTAAAATATTCCTCGCATGTTCCACCATACGGGGATGGAACAACGTCCTCATATGTATCTAGCAAGTTCATAATAGCTCGCAGCTATGATTATCATATAGACTAAGTAATGATCTATCGATGGATCCTAGATGAACGTTGTGATCCATGGAGGTGTCATATTTGTACAAATAATGTTTAAATTATTCATTCATGTAATATTAATTATCTATTCCTTTATCGAAAAATTATACTAACTAACGAATCCTTTATCGAAAAATTATATTAGCTTTCTAAATTTGTGAATTAGAATAATTATGTTGTATTATATTTGTATGAATAATTAGAAAATTACATTAACAAACTAATATTATATTAATGGTATTTTTAATCTTAATCTAATAATGTTCAATTCTAAACTAAGGATTAACAATTTTTAATTAATAATTGATAATTAATTATTATACTAACTATAATTAATGAAATATTATATTAATGACGTTTATAAAATAGTTAGCAGAAATTAATATCTCTCTAGTTTTCAATTTTATAAACTATAGTTAGCAGAAATTAATATATTATTACATCGATTCTCTGTCGGTTTTAAAAAATGTTAAAAGAGAAAGATTTATAATCTAAATGGTAAAAGTGAATTTTTACCATATAAAAGAAACTAACAGCCCATTAGGTTTCCGAGATCCAGTAACAGCAAAATTAGGGTTTGACTGTCTCTATATAATGCTACAACTCTCATATTCACATCTCAAACTCAAACTCAAACTCAAACTCAAACTAGCCTCCTCCAAAGTAACCCTAACTTTCTCTAATACAACATACCCACAATGTGGCCTCCAATTTCAAATCGTTTCCGAATAATCTTACATTTATAGATTTCATTTTTCTTTCTCTAAGCAAAAATTGTACATCTGCACGTAGCCTCCCGGGCGCATCTGATTATTTCTCATGAAGTTAGCAGCCCCAAAGCTCGTGCTATACACTTCTCGCCGCTAAGTGTTGCAGTTATAGCCCTTTTAGTACCTTCTTTTTCCATGGCTTATCTGTGTCAAATCAACGGCTAAATATTAATTTTCTTATCTTATCTTTAATTTTAATTAGATGCCTCATATAACCTTTAGCTTTTCTTCTAAATCAGTTAAAATTAATGCTAGTCAACGAGGCATAGATTGATTTTGCTGTGTCAACGTGGAGTTTATGCATAATTATAATGGTTGTCTTTTTGTTTTAATTTTGATTTTTGGCTATGATTAGAAGATTTATCCGCGCTTCTGAGAGTGATCTATGAAGTATACGATACAAAATGGTTGAATTTCTTAATATGAGCCTAAATTTTATTTCTTTTGTAACTAAATTATTTTAGCTGAACATCTTATTTTATTTTGTTTGAAATTTGGCAGTGATGATATAAACTCAGCTTTAATGCCAGTTCTGCTTCTGATTTTCCATGATCGATAGAGCTGTTTATTTCTCTGAGCCTTTTACTAATTTTAAATACTTAATTGTTGATAAATTAATTTGGTTAATAAGAGGCCAGTGATGTATGGTAATTGTCCGTACCATATGAGTAGCTTTAAGCTCCATTGATGTTATATTTACCTTTAGCTTCTGAGGCCTTTTAATTCTCCCTTGTGTTCTATTTTACAATTCTTTTTAACAAAGTTTTTTCATAAATTATATGTACTATATAATTTCTGTATATTAAAGACATTTGATAAAATTATGGTCGAACAACTCGTTTAATTTCAAGTTCTTCAATATGTGGGCTACTTGTGAGCACTTTGGTAGGATTCTGACGGACGCTGGAGCAAATTATCGATGGCAATGCTCAATTCTGGTACCATATGAGTAGCTT
Source organism: Przewalskia tangutica (assembly GCA_029844215.1). Lineage (NCBI taxonomy): Eukaryota > Viridiplantae > Streptophyta > Magnoliopsida > Solanales > Solanaceae > Przewalskia > Przewalskia tangutica. The sequence goes on along the minus strand of CM056730.1, from coordinate 20,555,266 downwards.
TAACCTCTATTGATGTTATATTTACCTTTAGCTTCTGAGGCCTTTTAATTATCCCTTGTGTTCTATTTTACAATTCTTTTTAACAAAGCTTTTTCTTAAATTATATGTACTATATAATTTCTGTATATAAAAGACATTTGATAAAATTATGGTCGAACAACTCGTTTAATTTCAAGTTCTTCAATATGTGGGCTACTTGTGAGCACTTTGGTAGGATTCTGACGGACGCTTGGGAGCAAATTATCGATGGCAATGCTCAATTCTGGTACCATATGAGTAGCTTTAACCTCTATTGATGTTATATTTACCTTTAGCTTCTGAGGCCTTTTAATTATCCCTTGTGTTCTATTTTACAATTCTTTTTAACAAAGCTTTTTCTTAAATTATATGTACTATATAATTTCTGTATATAAAAGACATTTGATAAAATTATGGTCGAACAACTCGTTTAATTTCAAGTTCTTCAATATGTGGGCTACTTGTGAGCACTTTGGTAGGATTCGACGGACGCTTGGGAGCAAATTATCGATGGCAATGCTCAATTCTGGTACCATATGAGTAGCTTTAACCTCTATTGATGTTATATTTACCTTTAGCTTCTGAGGCCTTTTAATTATCCCTTGTGTTCTATTTTACAATTCTTTTTAACAAAGCTTTTCTTAAATTATATGTACTATATAATTTCTGTATATAAAAGACATTTGATAAAATTATGGTCGAACAACTCGTTTAATTTCAAGTTCTTCAATATGTGGGCTACTTGTGAGCACTTTGGTAGGATTCTGACGGACGCTTGGGAGCAAATTATCGATGGCAATGCTCAATTCTGGTACCATATGAGTAGCTTTAACCTCTATTGATGTTATATTTACCTTTAGCTTCGAGGCCTTTTAATTATCCCTTGTGTTCTATTTTACAATTCTTTTAACAAAGCTTTTTCTTAAATTATATGTACTATATAATTTCTGTATATAAAAGACATTTGATAAAATTATGGTCGAACAACTCGTTTAATTTCAAGTTCTTCAATATGTGGGCTACTTGTGAGCACTTTGGTAGGATTCTGACGGACGCTTGGGAGCAAATTATCGATGGCAATGCTCAATTCTGGTACCATATGAGTAGCTTTAACCTCTATTGATGTTATATTTACCTTTAGCTTCTGAGGCCTTTTAATTATCCCTTGTGTTCTATTTTACAATTCTTTTTAACAAAGCTTTTTCTTAAATTATATGTACTATATAATTTCTGTATATAAAAGACATTTGATAAAATTATGGTCGAACAACTCGTTTAATTTCAAGTTCTTCAATATGTGGGCTACTTGTGAGCACTTTGGTAGGATTCTGACGGACGCAGGAGCAAATTATCGATGGCAATGCTCAATTCTGGTACCATATGAGTAGCTTTAACCTCTATTGATGTTATATTTACCTTTAGCTTCTGAGGCCTTTTAATTATCCCTTGTGTTCTATTTTACAATTCTTTTTAACAAAGCTTTTTCTTAAATTATATGTACTATATAATTTCTGTATATAAAGACATTTGATAAAATTATGGTCGAACAACTCGTTTAATTTCAAGTTCTTCAATATGTGGGCTACTTGTGAGCACTTTGGTAGGATTCTGACGGACGCTTGGGAGCAAATTATCGATGGCAATGCTCAATTCTGGTACCATATGAGTAGCTTTAACCTCTATTGATGTTATATTTACCTTTAGCTTCTGAGGCCTTTTAATTATCCCTTGTGTTCTATTTTACAATTCTTTTTAACAAAGCTTTTTCTTAAATTATATGTACTATATAATTTCTGTATATAAAAGACATTTGATAAAATTATGGTCGAACAACTCGTTTAATTTCAAGTTCTTCAATATGTGGGCTACTTGTGAGCACTTTGGTAGGATTCTGACGGACGCTTGGGAGCAAATTATCGATGGCAATGCTCAATTCTGGTACCATATGAGTAGCTTTAACCTCTATTGATGTTATATTTACCTTTAGCTTCTGAGGCCTTTTAATTATCCCTTGTGTTCTATTTTACAATTCTTTTTAACAAAGCTTTTTTTTAAATTATATGTACTATATAATTTCTGTATATAAAAGACATTTGATAAAAGTATGGTCGAACAACTCTATATAATTTTTCAATTTTTATGTTGCTTATGATGATATATGCCAATTAAATGAGGTGTAGTGGATCCAAGTCTCTGCTTTGCAGGGGGAACCTCTTGGTGAATCTACATTACATGTGATTATATTGGATTTGACTGAGGCTTTAATGTATTCTTTTTTAATCTTTTCAACATTAAAAATTTGTTAAATACCCCTTTTGTGGAATATTTTTGAAGGCTCTTCAGAGAAGAATATCTCTATTTTGTTTTAATGGGCCAATCAGTTGCAGAATTGAGAGATTGTCATCCCTTCAGTAAGCTAATTTCTATTGTACTGTAGTTTGATTTTTGGCATGTCTCACCTATTATTGTACTCTATCTATAGTATCGTAACAAAGTATTCTTGATTATTGGAGCTCGTCTAAATTGGTGGGTTCATTGGAGTGCTCTAAATTGTACTCTATCTAGGGGTGGCAATTGGGGCAGGGCGGGTTAGGGCAAACATTTAATGGGGGTAGGGCAGGTAAAGATTAAAACAGGACAGGGTAGAGTAGGATAAAATAATATTTTTGAAATTAGTTAATGGGTTAGAACTGGCAGGCAAGATCCGTAGAATCTCCAAAAGAAAGAAAGGTGATGTCGTTGGATAACTCAATTCTTTGAGGAAGTTGTTCTTGGAGTAAGCTAAGCATACTGGAAAGACAAAAGTTATAAGATTCTGAGGCCTTTTAATCGTTATTTGTTTATAATTTTGTGTTAAGAATATAGAATATTTAAAGAACAACTTGTTTGAATTAAGTGCAAAAATATCAATCTTTCTGGAACATTGAGGGAGTATTACTTATATGTTTTAAGTTTTGAATTTAAGGCTTCTTAATCTGGTTGGCAAAACATAATCCATTTTTGACTGACTCGTTCCCTAGAAGCAATAATTATCGTGTTGCTCTTAGTATTTTCTTCCTTCATAACCCCCTTTTTCATTATGTTTGGATTTCACTAGAGCAGCTACATTTAATAATCCATTCGAAATTCCCATATTTGTTTTTCAAAATAATAATAATGTTTTATTCAATTTTTATGATGATATATTCCAATTAATTGAGGTGTAGTGGGTCCAAGTCCCTGCTTTGCAGATCTACATTACATATGATCATATCGGAGGCTTTAATGTTTCTTTTCAATTGAGATTTTTGTTTGAATTATGTCAACATTAATATGCACCTCTATTATTGGGTAGATCGGTTATTTCTGAATTATATATGTTGAAGTAATTGAGTTCACTATACACTTGCTCCTTCAAACTTGGGTGTAGGGTCTGATAAACTCATAAAGTTTAGTGCTGTCATCAACTTCTTATTTTTGTACCTAGATTTTTGGAGTCAAACTAACAGCACTATATTTTTATCATATAAGCTCTTACAATTTCAAGATTAAAAATTTGTTAAATACCCCTTTTTGTGAAATTGTGGGATATAATTTTGTAGGTGATATCATTTACTTTGTTTTTAAATTCTGGTCATTTAGGCATATCTGTGATTTATGTATAGTTTGGCTTAAATCAGAAACTGGAAATCAAAAAACAATGTTGACCTGAGATGATTTGGACACACTCTTGGTTGACCTGAGATGATTTGGACACGCTCTTGGTTGACCTGAGATGATTTTGACACGCTCTTGGTTGACTTACACACTCTTGGTTGACCTACCGATGCACTTATTCATAAGTGTGAAACTATGAGAAGTGAAGATGTTAAAAGGAAATCTGTAGACCTCTTGTGGCTGTTTGGAAGCTAAAAAAATTATAAATTGGCCTTGCTCAAGGCTTATATTCTAACTTCGGAGAGAATAAATTAGTGTTGAAAATTTATTAATGTGGAATACAGTTTGTTTATGTAGCTTTGTTTTATGCGAAGCAGAAGAGAAGTAGATAATCAAGTTTGTCCTCTGAATTCGAATATTGAAAAAGCGTACCTGTAGTATAGGAAGAACAAAAGAATAGCTGATTCAACCGCAATGACAAATCAACATAACAATGATGAGTTGGATGGAGAGGTGCCATATTTGGTGTATGCACAAGCTCAGAATCCTGTTGCAAGTGGTTTCTAGTTATTTACCGAAAATTGGAGAACATTTTCATTGAGAATTGATTGTGTCTTGGGTAGATAATGATACTGTGGATGTGTCTGTACTGCAATTATTTCTATAGTGGAGTGAGAGAGTTCTACTTCTGTTTGGTTGAGTTGTTGGGAAGTGAAGAATTTTTGGAGAAGTGTTGTGGGAATTTTGCTAGAACATCTTTATAGTTTTTGGTGAAGGTCGAAATGGGTAAAAGTAAAAAGGCGCCTTCGACAAGGTAACATAGCGACGCGACTCTGATGGTTGGGCGCCGCGGTGCCTTTGACAGTTATATTCCTTCAGCTTTTTGGTTGCTTGTTGCCTCAGCTCTCTCTCCTCTGGCGTCGCGGATTATCAGTGCCGCGGCCCTTCAGCGTTCTATGGCAGGGTTTTTGTTCAAAAATGATTCCTGAGTTTTCCGCAGCTTCTTCGACTTGATGCTTGTGACTAGCTATGCATATTTGTCCTCAATGTGAGCCTATTTCTTCTTGAATTCGCCTTATCTTGTCTAAAATAGACTCAACAAATACTTATATTTAGACTTTATTTATCCTCGAGTAAAGAATTTGAAACACCCTAAAAAGAAAAACACACGCAGACTCTAAAAATGAATCAAGTCAACTACAATAGATTATGCTTATAAGATCATGAATACATGCAATATCATTTTCAGAAATGTTCTATCCACTAATTTGCTATCTAGAATTTTAAGTCAGATTATCATTAAGTTTGCTTAAATTTATTAAGGTATATGATCTTTCAACCTGATTATTGATTCAAACATATATTCAATATCAATTTATTTATAAATGAATTATTTTTAATAGTCCATCTGATCAAAATGTAATTTAAGCTAAATATTACCCTAAGCATAGGAACCTACCAATCCAAACTTGATATCACATTACAATGCACCACAATCCCCATTTTTCTTATTTTTTAGATTGAGAAATTCCATTTTTTTTGAACTACAACACTGTGTGTAGTTTTTTTTCCCGATATTTTTTCTCAATCTTTTACACTTCTTACGATAGTAACCAGTTGAAAATATCATTTACTAGAATTCAACACCAATTGAATGAAACAATAACAAAGGATTTCATGTATTCTCAAAGACAGGTATTAATCAATGGTGGCATGACATAACAATTTTGCATGAAAGAGTGAGGAAAGATGGTGGAAAATTCTAGACCAAATAAACTTTCATGCAAAATTGGTGCGTGGATGATGTACCAAATGAGCCATATTTGGGATACCCTCCAATGTACCAGCCACCGTTCTGAATCGCTTTGTTATGTATGTATGTCTTCCTCATATTGCTATACTTTTTCACATTGGGGACAATGTGTTATCTAAGTTTGGGGGGAATTTTACTATTTTGTGTGAGTAGTTTTTAATTGTTTGATGTTAAGTTGTTTATTTAGGGATTAGTGTCTTTGTTTTAGTGTCTGTGTTGAGTATTGTGTGTCAATGAATCAAGCCAATAATAATAGCCCATGAGATTTAGTCAATGCATGTGATAAAATTGGAGGAAGTTGATACTTATGAAATGCATAAATTTGTGTGTTTAAGTTGACAGTCTTTGAGTTTGCTTTCTGATATTAATAAAGATGAAAACTTGATTATGACTGTTGGCTGTTGACTTTCTTGTACTTAATTATAAGCAAACTTGATTATGCTTAGAAAAATGATTTACGTCATCTTTGGAACGTTTGAGCATTTCAAGCCACCCTTGATTACATTAATTCATAGTTACCCCTTTTGAGCCTTAATGAATCATTCTTTGTTGATTAATACCTATCTTTGAGCCTACTTGAAACTCTTTGTTATTGTTTTATTCCCTTGAATTACCATAAGTATAGAAGCATATAAGTTTGTGGGTTGAATTCTAGTAAATGGTATTTTAGTCTGTTTACTATCAATAGGATGTGTAAAGGATTAAGAAAAAGCATCGAAAAAAATAAACTACACACCTCTTGTACATACAATGAAAAATAAGTTTGGGGAGTATTGTAGTTCGAAAAAAAAAGTGAAAATTTTCAATCTAGAAAAGAAGAAAAATGGGGGATTGTGGTGCATTGTAATGTGATATCATGTTTCGATTAGTAGGTTCCTATGTTTATGGTAATATTTAACCTAAATGACATTTTATCTACTCGTGCCTAAGCCTAACGATATAATCTATGAAAGTCCTATTGATTTTAAGCAAGAGTGTCTACATTAGGGTATAATAGCAAGTTAGCAAGTTTATAGAATTTTGGCCGGATGGACTGTTGGAAAGAATTCATTTGTAAATAAACTGATATTGAATACATGTTTGAGTCAGTAATCATTGTTAAGTGATCATATGCCTTAATAAATTAAGCAAACTTGATGATAATCTGTCTTGAAATTTTAGATAGCAAATTAGTGGCTAGAATGTTTTCTGAAAATGATATTGCATGTATTCATGATCTTCGAGGCATAATCTATTGTGGTTGACTTGATTTATTTTTAGAGTATGTATGTGTTTTTCTTTTTAGGGTGTTTAGAGTTCTTTACTCGAGGACGAGTAAAGTTTAAGTTTGGGGGTGTTTGTTTTGTATATTTTTAGTAATGTTTTAGAATTTGTTTTAGGTGTCTTTTAGTTGTTTTATACGATATTATGAGTTTTGTTTTGCATTTTCAGGTTTTAAGCGATTTAGACAGGATAAGGCGAATTCAAGAGGAAATAGGCTGGCATTGAGGACAAATATGCATAGCTGGTCATAGACTTCTAAGTCGAAGAAGCCGTGGGAAGCATTTTTGAATAAAAATCCTGACAGAGAACATCGAATAGTCGCGACTCTCGGTGAGAATGAGCCACTGTGGCCCGCGTGGCGCGGAGAGAAAGGCGGCGCGGACAACTAGAAAGCTGAAGGAATATTACTGTCGAAGGAGCCGCGATGCCTAACCATCAAAGCCGCGACGCTATGTTACCCGAGAGCCAAGTTAGTTTCTACCAACGCCTTGTGACGCCATCACGAAGATCGCGGTGCGGCGGCGAAATGAGCGAGAAAAATATGTTTTAACAAGGGATTGTGTCACGACCCCGGGACAGGGCCCCGTCATACCCAAAATAAAATAGTTACATCTTTGTTCTTACAACCCAATCTACAAGATATGACTACAGACCTCTAAGAATAACAACTGTGTGGGCGGGGCCCGCCGTATCCTGAATGTACATAAATCTACAACATCAGGGAAACCGTACCTAAAGACAAGCCTCCGGAGAAATGGAGCTTCTGACAACTGATCAGTGATCCTAAGAATGAGGATCCACCACTTTACCCTACTGCGACATGAACGCGACCCCAGGAAAGGGTCGATGCAACAGATGTACCAAGCATGTAAAACTAAAAGTACTGAAATAAAATCATAGAGTCTAAAATAAAGCTGGAGACATGTATGATAACTCAAATAACAGTACACTGTGCCCGTAGTATCATTAAGCAATCCTACTCCTGGGACTATTTCACGCGTAGGTCTGTGGATCCTGATGAGGTCATCCGCCTCGCGTGAGACTATTTCACCGCGTAGGACTATTTCACGCGTGGGCGGTGGACCCCCAATGAGTACAAACGTCGCACTCGCATCATGGGTAGCAAATCCATGGAATAAGTAGTAACCCGGGGGTTTACCCCGCAAGAATAACATAACCTAGCGCAATCGGCTATCATACATAACATTAAGCACCACCGGCTTATCATACATAACATAAGCAAGTTAAGAAATCTCCAAACTTCTTATTAGCCTTATTTATATACACTCTCATTTTCGTTTACTTAAGGCACTAACATGTCATTATAAAATCCGGGAATTTAACCCAAAGTACTATGTACCTTTAACCTTTTAAAAATGACACTTTCTTGTATAAAATCTCAAGATACTAACGCCCGTAGTATCAAGACTTGTCTACTTTTCAAAACAAGTCACTATACCTATAGAAATACATTTTTAGGCTTCTAAACCAAGTGACCCTTACTTTAAACTTTGAGCAATGAATACCTTTAAATCAAATTGACATTCTTTATTTCAAGTCATTTATCCTTGTTTACTTTACTAGAATAAACCATTCTTTTATCTTCACATAAAGTTGTTATAACCAACTTCCCATAAAGCCGTTATATTAACTTTATGCTTTAGAAACTAAGATATTTTTAACCTTTAAAACAAGTGAGTAAATTCTCTAACTCAACCAACTTGGACATTCTTAAAACAAGTAAGGATATCAAATGAAACTAAATTCATTTAAATCTCGTACGTCTACCGTACTATACATTTACAACTACTCATGCTCAAGAGATAAGAAAGTTCCACATACCTCTTCGGTTCAATCCACTTGCTAAGTCCAATATGTCGTACGTAGTATATCAACCTATAATGACCATAATACGTCTATTAACTTCTAGCTTCAAACTTAGAATATTCTAAGTGTAAAGTCATCAAATTCTACGGAAAATGGAATGACACTTCCTTTGTTTCTACGTACTTTTCCACCTTTTCAAGGCCCGAATTCAATAACCAAACATGTCACATTTAAGGCTCAACAATGTAGCTAACAAAAGGGGATTACACGCTTAACATGACGTGTAAAATTTTGCCCCACAATTGATATCAACTAGTCCAAAAGACAATGTCATTCTCGACAATTTGAGGTACAACAACACAATGTCTTTTCCAATTCTTTTTCAACCCAAGTTGTTTAGTCTAACATGTTATATAGCCGCAATCGATTATAACAATTACAATCTTTAATTTAGATAACATGCGACGATTCTAACTATCGACCAAATTGTATTTCAATTTCAAATGGCTAACAAGGTCATTTCGGATTTAGGCTTCCAATATCCATAACACTTATAAATCTCCAATACATACATCTCATGCTTGTTAAAATGTATAACTACAACAATATGTAATCTTACAACACTTAAGAGAACAAAATTGTTACCTTGACAAGCCTTAATCCAACTTCAAGATTCAAAGTCGCTTCTTAGCAACTTAGCTCCTTTCCTTGACACTCCAATCTGCTGCTTGAAGACCTTAGAAGTTCACAAACAACTTTCCTTCAATTTCCAATCAAAACCTATGAAAGCGACTTAGGTTTTCACCTTGCGACTAATGCAAAAACGACACTTTTCCGGGATCTTTCTATTGAGATATCCTTACAATACCCTTAGGAACCTTGGTTTAAAGTGTTGGGATTATTGAACCACAAACGAAATTTTTTCTTGTTGGATGGATAGCAAACCAGAGCTTCACACAAGCACAATATTTCTTGAATTTTTTCTAAGTGTGGGAAGCTTGTCTTGCTACTAGTGTGATTATATAACAACATGGAGGGTCAAGATTACAACACATGTTGGGTTTGGATGAATGAGATTAAAATATCAAGCCAAGTGGGCTCTTTGACTTAGTCAATAAACTCAAGCTTGAGCTTGCAAGACTTTGTTCATCTAAGCTTTGGTCAAATGACCATCTTGACCTTGGCTAAAAAGTACAAGACCGTCGAGGGGGTGACACGTGTCACCCTCGTTAAATCGTAATATTTCGTTTCCCGACATTTCCATAATTCCGATAAATTATTACTAGTCTCAAATCTTAACGTTTTTTAGTTCTTACGTACGTTTTTATAAACATGTCCTGGAATTACGGTGCGTAACAGATTGTATAGTGGGGAGGCAAGACACAAGAGAGCGAGACGCAATAAGAGACACAGATTGTTCAAGTTAGTTTCCTTTTCTTTTCTTTAATTTAGTTCATGTTGGATATTGAGTTAATTAGTTTTCTTAGCATGTCTATGAGCTAATTACTATATTAGGATTTTATGTCGAATCGCGTGAACCTCTATTATGACTTAATGTAGTAGTATTTCTTCTTCATATATCATTATCTAATCAACTTGTGTTTATTGAATGAGAATTACTGGTCATTAGTTTTCATTACTTATATGATTTCAAATCAAGATCTGAATAGAGAGATTTGAATATGCTATACTTGATTAGACATAGGTTTAATCTTGATCGAGAGTATCACGATTTCCTGTGTAGCGTTTTAGGTTATTGATCTTAATCCTCCTATGTGGTTGAATTTATCATAGAAATATAGAAAATTTTCACTTAGGTTGAGTTTTTATAAGTCATAACCGGAATATAGAACACCCCAGTTAACCTGTTATTTTGATAAGAAGAAAGATTTCTAGTCTTGCATTAACGAATAATAGAGGAGATAGTTGATTAGATTGGAAATCCTAATTACCTTCATTACTGAATCAAAATCCAAGTATTTTCATTTTTAATTTATTCCTGCTTATTATTTTAGTTCTTAGTTCTTAGTTTAGAAATCAAAACTCATAAATGTTTACCAAATAGAAACGAAAGGTTAATTAATTGATACTTGATAATTCAGTCTCTGTGGATGATATTGGTCTTCAAGATTATTACTAATTGCGTCGATACCTTTGCGTAGCATATAGAAATTTCGCAACAAGTTTTTGAGATGTGTTTAATATATTTTTAGTACTGTTTTAGAGTATGTTTTAGAGAGTCTTTTGTTGTCTTTTAATTATTTTGTACAATATTATGTGTTTTGTGTTGTGTTTTCAGGTTCTAAGCGATTCAGTAAGGTTTTAGGCAATTCAAAGAGAATAGATGTTCATGGAAGCTCAAAAGTGCACATCGAGTCCCAATGCAATCAATCAAAGGAGGCCCGGGAAGCTCAAAAAGTAGTTTAAATTTTGATCGGATGCCACTAAAAGAAAAACACACGCAGACTCTAAAATGAATCAAGTCAACTCTGATAGATTATGCTTTGAAGATCATGAATACATGCGATATCATTTTGAAATGTTCTATTCACTAATTTGTTATCTAGAATTTTAAGTCAAATTATCATCAAGTTTGCTTAAATTTATTAAGACATATGATCTTTCAACGATTATTGATTCAAACATGTATTCAATATCAATTTATTTATAAATGAATTATTTTTAATAGTCCATCGATCAAAATTCAAGCTTGATAACTTGCTATTATACGTTAAGCTTAGGCGCGGGTAGATAAAATGTCATTTAAGATAAATATTACAGTAAGCATAGGAACCTACCAATCCAAACTTGATATCACATTACAATGCACCACAATCCCGTTTTCTTATTTTCTAGATTGAGAAATTCCATTTTTTTAACTCTGACACTTCCCCAAGTGTGTAGTTTTTTCCGATGTTTTTCTCAATCTTTTACACTTCTTAAGATAGTAACGATCGAAAATATCATTTACTAGAATTCACACCACATTTATATGTTTCTATACTTATGGTAATTGAGGAATGAAACAATAACAAAGGGTTCATGTATTCTCAAAGACAAGTATTAATCAACAAAGATTGATTAATTAAGGTATTAATGTAATCAATGGTGGCTTGTGGATCAGTTTTGCATGAAAGAGTGAGGAAAGATGGTGGAAAATTCTAGACCAAATAAACTCTTTCATGCAAAGCGGTGTGTGGATGATGTACCAAATGAGCTATATTTGGGATACCCTCGATGTACCGACCAGATTACAGAATCGCTTTGTTATGTATGTATGTCTTCCTCTTATTGCTATACTTTTTCACATTGGGGACAATGTGCTATCTAAGTTTGGGGAATTTTACTATTTTGTGTGAGTAGTTTTTAATTGTTTGATGTTAAGTTGTTTATTTAGGGATTAGTGTCTTTGTTTTAGTATGCTGTTGAGTATTGTGTGTCAATGAATCAAGCCAATAATAATAGCCCATGAGATTGAGTGAATGCATGTGATAAAATTGGAGGAAGTTGATACTCATGAAATGCATAAATATGTGTGTTTAAGTTGGACAGTCTTTGAGTTTGCTTTCTGATATTAATAAAGATGAAAACTTGATTATGACTGTTGACTTTCTTGTACTTAATTGTTCGGTTGATGCGTGATTGAATTATGGTTTGAGGAAAGATTGTGGAAAATTCTAGAACTTCCTCGTTACTTGAGACGAACTCTTAGATAATGCATGCTTAGGAAAATGATTTACGTCATCTTTAGAACGTTTGAGCCTTTCAAGCCACCCTTGATTACATTAATCCATAGTTACCCCTTTTGAGCCTTAATGAATCATTCTTTGTTGATTAATACCTATCTTTGAGCCTACTCGAAAATCTTTGTTATTGGTCGAACAACTCGTTTAATTTTAAAATGCAAAAAAATATCAATCTTTCGTGGATTTAATGCTTCTTAATGGGGTTGGCAAAAAATTATCCATTTTTGACTCGTTGATAAACTACGAAAATCTCACCGTATTTCTCGGCCAAATCAGAAATATATCTGATTTGGATTGAGCTACCTGGTGAGATCTTCGTGGTTTATCACTCTATCCCCATAAGCAATAATCATTGTGTTGCTCTTGTGTTGAATAAATCTCAACTATAATAAGAAGAAACCAAAATCTTGCATTAATTCATAAAACAAGGTTCAAGCGATTCGACATGGAAAACCCTAAATTAAGTTAGTTCCTAGTCATAGACATGCCAAGAACTAAACTATTATCCAACATATACTAGAAAGAAAAATAAAATAAAGAACAAGAATTTACTCAAAAAGTAAGTCTCAATCTTGATCTCGATTTGTGATGAATTGTCAAGTGTGGAACTCCTCAAAATTTGACCTAAAGGTTCTTTTATATCACCAAAAACGTTCTAAACCTTTTCCTTTTTGGCCTTGGTCCATTCTTATTCGGATTTGGCTGATTTCCCGCCTAGGCGCCGCGGCGCCGAAACTTCTGCGGCTGCTCTGCTTCTTGGGCGTTGTGGCTCTGCTACTGCTGATGGTCTGGCGCCGCCCTGTTTCTCGCCCGGATTGCCAACTTTTTAGCTTTTTGAGCTCTGGAACCTCTGTTTCTGCCCTCTTTTCGCTCCTTCTCACCAATGTGCCACTTTAAACCATTGTGACTCAAAAGAAAGAAAATATATCATAACACGACACATATTTGTACAAAAATGGGCAAAAGACTAACTAAAAATGACTCAAAAGGTGTATATAAAATACACCGATCAACATCACGAACCGACCGCTGCACATGCACTACTTGTCGCGCCCTTTTTCGAACTCTCAGGCTTAAATGCGCGACGGAATGGTTATCCTCTGTCGCGCACTTTTTCGACCGCGACATTTCCTAAGCGAACCTGCTTAAATAAAAAAGTGTTAGGAAATAAATAAAAGAGTTAAATGTTAAAAGGGATGTTAAAGTGTTAAAAAGGTGCTAGAATATAAAAAGTGCTAAAGGGTTCGTAGGGAGTCGCCACCTAATTAATTTGGGTGAATTAGGACACCTAAATGTTAACTATGTTTAAATCAACATTAACTCCATTTAATGGTCTGCTAAACTTAATGAGATTCTGGGTAAGGGTTCTTTATTATCCTAAAGGGAAGGGTTAGGCACTAAAGGATCATTAACTGCGGTTGTCCGTTCAAACCTAGGGTTAATTATTATGCTAAGATGCACGTTTTGAAAAGTTTAAGTGAAGAGGTGCCTGCAAATTTAAAAAAGTAAAAAGATGCATTCTTTTATAACCTGAAAAAGGTTTATAAGATTTATAGAGTTAATTTTCGAAAGAGATCATATAATGTGTTATACATAAGAAGTTTTAAAAATATGACTATGCAAAGTTAACTTAGTGATTAAAAGTAGGCATTTGTTTGCAAAGTCGGTGGATAATAAATTATATAGTATTAATGAAAGAATTATTAATTCTTTTAAGATGCATCAGTCTCGCGATTAGTTGTTCAAAAATAGGTTAAGCAAGCTAGAATAATCAACTTAATGAGATGCATATTTCTAGTGTCGAACTATTTTTTTCTAATAGCGACTTAAAGCTTAGGTTATTCTAAATATATTAATGTTAGAGTAAATGTTAGGCAAATAATTACAACAAATGAATGAGGAAAGTATATGAATTAAATAAGGATGGCTCGAAGAATGGCGATGTCCTTTCGCAGCGGTTTGAAATTTCCTATGCGAGATGGATGCATATGAATATTTGAAGCAGCTCGTGATGAGTCTCGCCGTGAGACTCTTCGTTTTACTCCGATGCATTTCATGTAAAAATAAGAAAAGATAAGGATTAGTATGCACTCAAACCATATTAATAATGCAATTAAAAATGACACATTTGCATAAACCCAAAATGTATGACACGGTATAAGCTTAAAAGATATTATGTGCCATTACAAACACATTTAGATGGTTAAGTGCCAACAAACATGCATTCAATTCAGAGGACATGAGAGCCTAAAGGTGCGCGAATGGGTACTTAAAAATTACATCTTTAGACATTCAAGACCTCCCGAAATGAGGCCAAATCGCGAGCTTCCCTTGCTACATTCCCATGTACAATGACACTAAATCATTTTATTTAGACTTAGACTATGAGACATGTAATTGAGCACCACACAAAATTCATTGACATAAAATAGCGCCAACAGAGTTCATGCGGGATAGACCATCATGATAAACTAACACAATAAACCTTCCAAATTCATAGATCGCGTAATAGCGCGGCGGTGATCCTAACGTAGTCTACACGCTAAGCTAAAATTTAGCGATGTATGATTTAGTTTTAACTGTTAAATCCAAGCAATCAATAATTAACTAAACATGTTCAACATTGTCTCGATAACGAGAAATCACAAATAAGCTTCCACTTATCTGATTTAACGATGGACGAAAAACCTAATACTTAAATAAAGCCTAGACTAACCGTGATTAATAATCAATTTGACAAACTCAAATAATAATTAATTTACACTAAAAAAAATTGTTTAACAAGCACACCAAGCAGCGTATTTACGGATCATACTAAATAACAAAACAGGAAACTAAAGATAGAATTGGATTTACCTTCTCCGGGCAGCGAACCGAGGCAGCGTATCAAGTCGTCGATTTACTCGGGGAATGTATTGCTTATGCGATAGAAAATAAATGAAGCTTTGTATTGGGACGACTTGCTGGTTTGCCACTAATTTTTCGACGGGGGAAGGTTTTCTTCTTCTTTTTTTAGTGTGTTCTTTGCTGGTTTTCTTGCTTTTTCCTCTTGCGGATTGAGATTCGCTTCTCTGGTATTTTACTGATTGATCGATATTCCAGATATTATTGACTGTCCCCCCCCCCCCCCCCTTTGCATGTGCCCATTGGAACCATTTATAGCCCCATTTTGCGTTTTAAAATCAGTACGAAATCCTCATGATTTCCTCCAGATTTTCGTGTGGTCCTTTTCTACCAAAGTTAGTAGGGATTTTATGGTAAAGTAACTCGATTCTTGGGGCTGATTTTATTGCTGTGTTCGGTGCTGATTTCGTGAGATTTGGGTGTTTGTTTCTTACAATTTGTGATGCTGATTTGGGTAATATCGGGTATATTATTTTTGCCATAAAGGGACGATCTGTTTCTATTCGGTTATGGTAAGTTATGGTCTTGATTTAGGGTTATGGCGAGTCGTGGGTAAGGGAATGACGGGGATGATTTGGTTACGCCGGATTCTCCGGCGAGAATCTCGGCTGGGGTCTGGGGAGGCGATGGAGTTTCTTAGGTTTGTCGCACCCGATTTTGAACTCTCAGGCTTGAATGCGCGACGGAATGGTTATCCTCCCCAAAAATGTAAGAAATAAATGTTAAAAATGTTTAAGGGAGTCGCCACCTAATTAATTGGGTGAATTAGGACACCTAAATACTAACTAATTAAAGTCAGCATTAACTCCATTTAATGGTCTGTGAAACTAGATTAGATTCTGAGTAAGGATTCTTTATTATCCTAAAGGGAAGGGGTAAGGCACCCTAAAGGATCCGCTAACTTGCGGTTGTCCGTTCAAACATAGGTTAATTTATTCTGCTAAGGGATATGCGTTTTAGAAAAAGATTATTTAAGTAAAAAGGGTTGTGACAAATATTTAAAGAATATATTGATAATAATAAAAAGGGCCTTATGAGATTCATAAAATATATACAAAGTTGATTATGAAGTTATGGGACAGGAGATTATTTTATTCTTGACAAAGTAAGAAGGTGATTACTCACAACGATTATGCGTAGGATTAAAATTCTTGTAAAATTATGAGATTATTATTTCATACGTATGTGCAAAAATCATTTCCTATAATATTTATGAAAAGTTTATGATAAAGTTTATTTCTTAACGACTAAATACGGAGAAATATATTAACTCTGGGACTAAAGTATAACTAGGATTAATTATTATTTTTTTAGATTTTTATATGATGAGTATCGACTAAGTAAGGATGAATTTATATTTAAACTACCCTTTCTAAAGTATTCCAAAGACTAATAGAATTAATTATCCTATTAATTACAAGGTTAGTAAATATGACAATGATAAATGAATGAGCAAATAAACCAATGCATAAATAAGCATAAAGAAGAGTGAGATTGGCGTCGTTGCGACGTCTAGAGCGGATGGTGACATCATCTGTCCTATAGCTGTTTGGAAGCCCTGCGGCGGAAGTATAGTTGGCGATGTGGAAGTCATGATGAGTCTCACGAGACTCTTGATTATTCTCCGATGCATGCCATGTAAAAAAAAATAAGAAAGATAAGGATTAGCGTGTCTCAGAATTATCAATAACAAGTAATCATTGGCACAAACATCTAAAGATATATGAATCATTTCATTTTAATGATAAACAAGCCCGAAATGCGAGAAATGGGCCAGGGTAGCAATCAACCAAAGTAAATAATAGTAAATTGCAGGCCCAATAGTCTTAATTTCCAGGTTTAAATGCATACAAATCGGCCCATTGGCACAGCGGGCCTAACGTATGGTCTGCGTTATGTAAACTTCGGTGGAAGGATCGACAATTAGTGGTGGATAGAAGCGAAAGGAGGGCCCTAAGGCGAATTTTCAAACTTAAAGATGGCCATTTGGCCCATAAAAGGCCCAATGACAAGCATATACGGGCCACGGTTTATCTGACTAATCGCGGAGGAGTGACATACGAGTATACATACACGATATGTTTTGAAAGATATCTGAGATGTCTCTTGCGGTGTGATATGAGCATGTTTTGACATGTATATCAAAGAGGATATGCACACTCTTTGGCTTAAATCATAACCATAGCCTAAACAACACACTCGTATTTAATGTCAAACCGGAGGAGTTTA
This sequence comes from Przewalskia tangutica, assembly GCA_029844215.1. Taxonomy (NCBI): domain Eukaryota; kingdom Viridiplantae; phylum Streptophyta; class Magnoliopsida; order Solanales; family Solanaceae; genus Przewalskia; species Przewalskia tangutica. The sequence goes on along the minus strand of CM056730.1, from coordinate 20,537,830 downwards.
TCACGCTTCTACGTGGGTTAAAATCAAACCAACATCAAGTATTAATTTAGTTAATAAACAAATACAACTAATGTGTAGGCACGATCACTACACTATCTTTAATTTCTCACTCATGAGAGCAGGTAGAATTAAAGAAGTATGCTCACTCAAATCAATCTAGAGACTAAGACAAAAAGCTTTTTACCAACAATTTGGAATGATTAAAATTAATGTATATCTTAACCAAGAGTCTCTATGCAAGTACAACCACATATTTATTTGGTGATAACCATGGCATCTCAAGAAAAATGAAATAGCGGGCCCAAACCAATCAAATTCACGGATTTATGTAGTTCATCCGTTAAGCTAACAAACATTAAGGATTGCATTGGAACCAAACTTTAAATCTAAAAGAACAAAGAGCACATGTCAGGAATATAGAGAGTCTAAATAAGCATCGAGACATACATTACTCCATTCGATAAACCATAAATAGTAAATAACAACTCAATAGGTATACTTGGGGACTTGAAAATAGCCACAACTGCAGCGTACTTGATAATAGTCTTAATAGACTCGGCGACATTTAACATTCGTTTAAGCGTGTTCTAAAACCAATCGGCGACTTAAGTAATAACTGGATGTAGATCAAACAATTGACCAACACATAACTTGATCATACAGGCCACACAATGCAGATAAAAACTTAAAAAGGAAATGAATTTACGAATGGACAATGACAATAGGGTCATTAGAGCACATTTCACAGATAAAAATGCAGTAGCGATATAATCCAGAATCAGCACAAAAGTGGCGAAAACGATCCAACGAGGAGTTGCAAATCGATGCCGGAAATTTGAAAAATCAGCTTGTCATATGCTAAAAATTTGGTTTAAAATAGCGAGATGGTGGACGAAAATGACGAAAATCAGTCCTAACGATCCTATGGGATCACAACGACATTTCATATTAATCCCACACATGTTAGATGATTTTTGATGTAATGTTATTTAGGACTTACTGACTGATTGGTACACCAAGCACATCTAAGTAAAGCAGTATATAACTGACATTTTGACAGATCTTGACAGACACATGAAGGAACTACGATATTTCTACTAACAACACAACCTGGATCTAGAATCCTTATACGAGTGTTATACATTTAACACATAAAGGACCACAATCAAATACACACATGTTTAAAAGCGAATCAAAACCACGGATGTCAAAACCATGGCCAAATGATTTGTCTAGAAACAAATATTCAACTAAGTGGAATAATTTTGACCAAATCCTCATACAGAATACCCAATATCAATTTAAACAACTGAATAATAGAAGGGATGGGTTTCCGGACCTTTTGTGGGTAGCGAACTGAAGCGACGACAAAGGCTTTCCCGAATCGTCGAAGGAAAACTCACAATGAAACTATTTGCTAAGAACTGATGGTAGCAATTTCGAGAGAAAAGAAAAGGATTTCTATACTTGGTAATGTGATAGTTCGAAGACCGATTGTGAATAACCGCTAACTGATGAAAAGAACCCCCCCCTGTTGCATGTCAAGACCTTGGTATTTATAGTCCCTATTTAGGCTTCGATTTATGGTAAGTTTAGGACCTGATTTGAGGGGGCGATTCGTACTGATTTGTTAAGGATTCGTGGGCTATTTTGGGTTGATTCTCGTACTGTTCTTGTTATGGTAAAGGTGAGCTGGCTGTGTGGATGATTTGGTTGCTGATTTGTTGCGATTCTCGGATGGTTCGAAGATTTCGTTATGGTAAGTATGATTGTGGAATGATTTGGTTTAGGATTCGCCGGATTCTCCGGCGAGAATCTCGGCTGGCGATGGGAACAAGGGTGAGATGCATGCGGCGGGAGAGGGGTAGTGGGATTAGGTTTCTTTAGGTTTTCTGAAAGGGGTTCGTTGAGTGTTGGGGACGATGGGTTAAAGGGAAAATGAGGTCTGGGCGTTTTTGGGTTATCTCTTGTAAATTTCTTGAGTGCGAGTTTGGGCCAGCTGGTGTTGGGCCAGCTGGTGTAAAAAATGGGCCTGGGTATTAGTTTTAAAGTAGTTGTTATTTAATTTATGGGTTATAGATAAAGTTTTAGGTGTATTATTTAATTAATGGTAGATAAGTGAAATCTAAATTGTGATTAAATTATTTAGGTGTTTTATTAATCTAAGCTATTATTATAATAATAAATGCGGGCGTGCTAATTAATTAGTGCTTAATATTTTATGATGGTAGACCGTTATTAAAACTTATTATTATGTGTATTTTGCGATGTAGAAATTGTATTTCTAAAAAAAACAATTGTTTAATTTATTGGTTATTGATTTAAGGGAGGGACAAAATTGGGTGTCAACAGTTGTCCCTCTTTGTATGGGGAAGATGAAAGAATCTTCAGACAAAGACGTTGACTTATAGCCAATTTTGTCTGGGTCATCGGAATTGGAACAATGTGTTGTTGGTGTCTAAAACTAAAGGTGGGGTCGACGCGGATTCAAAATCTGTCCCGGCGTCAAGCTATGGTGACTATGAGATATTGTGGTGCTAGAATGTTGGGAGAGAGTAGGTCGACGTTCGGGTCCACTTTTGCCTTTTGTTGGGAAGTCTTGCTCCCAACAAATTACCTCAGTTCGCCGTAAGAGGTAGGTCCACGTTGTGCTCCATCTTTTGTAGCTTGTTAACGTTCCTGTAGATTGAAGCTAAGATAGAGGCATTAGTGCATAACTGTCAAAACAAAACAATGCAAGTATGTAAATTTGTGTTGTGGTTGTAGTCAGACTGTATATGGTATGATGATACGCCGTCTTGTATAGACGAGATGCAAGTGACGCCTTGTATGGGCGTTCTCGTCTTGTATGGACGAGATGCATGTGACGCCTTGTATGGGCGTTCTCGTCTTGTATGGACGAGATGCATGTGACGCCTTGTATGGGCGTTCTCGTCTTGTATGGACGAGATGCATATGACGCCTTGTATGGGCGTTCTCGTCTTGTATGGACGAGATGCATGTGACGCCTTGTATGGGCGTTATCGTCTTGTATGGACGAAATGCAAATAACGCCTTGTATGGGCGTTCTCGTCTTGTATGGGCGAGATCGTATGGCGCGCTGTATGGCGTTATAAATGCTGTATGGGCGAAATGCAAATAACGCCTTGTATGGGCGTTCTCGTCTTGTATGGACGAGATGCATATTACGCCTTGTATGGGCGTTATCGTCTTGTATGGTCGAAATGCAAATAACGCCGTGTATGGGCGTTCTCAAATGTATGGGCGAGATGCGTATGACGCCTTGTATGGCGTTGTAAATGTATGGGCGAAATGCATAAACGCCTTGTATGGGCGTTCTCGTCTTGTATGGGCGAGATCGTATAATACTCACGAGTTTAGATAAAAATTATTCTATATGTGGAGTTGTGTCGCAATTCATGCGTAATCAAAACCAGATGAAATAATTAAAGTGTAAATGATGTAGCCTGTGGTTTTTTTGCAAGATGTATTTGATGTAGACTTGTTGCAGTGAGCGAATCTGTTGTATTGGAATGTTGCTATTGGCGTCGTTTTCGGACTTGGCGTCGTTTCGGACTTGTTGTCGTTTTTGACGTCGTTGTGTTGCTGCTGCCCCTGTAGACTAAAGCTCAAGAAGGAGTTAGTGCATAACTGCTAAGACAGAATAAAGCATGAAATGAGAAAAATGCAGTTTTGAGAACAGAAAAAATCGTCCCTGCGTAGATGTGATATGTTGATGATGGCGTCGTTGGCGTCGTTTTCGGACTTGTCGTCGTTTTCGGACTTAGCGTCGTTTTCGGACGTGGCGTCGTTTTCGGACTTAGCGTCGTTTTTGGACTTAGCGTCGTTTTCGGACTTAGCGTCGTTTTCGGACGTGGCGTCGTTTTCGGACTTAGCGTCGTTTTCGGACGTGGCGTCGTTTTCGGACGTAGAGTCGTTTTCGGACTCGGAGTCGTTTTCGGACGTAGAGTCGTTTTCGGACTCGGAGTCGTTTTCGGACTCGACGTCGTTTTTGGACGTGGTGTCGTTTTCGGACTCGACGTCGTTTTTTGGACGTGGTGTCGTTTTCGGACTAAATGTGGATGTTCGTCGTTGTATGGACGAAATGTAGATGTTCGTCGTTGTATGGACGAAATGTAGATGTTCGTCGTTGTATGGACGAAATGTAGATGTTCGTCGTTGTATGGACGAAATGTAGATGTTGTTTTGGAATGTTATTGTCCTCGCCGTTCTGTTGACTGCAACATTCACTCGAAAGAAAAATTGTGAGTTCGGGAGAATTGGCGATTTGTGTTGGCTCTTGATATTTGCAGCGTTGTCTTATGCGGACCATGTAACCCGCATGCGATTTAGTCTCGGTCGAAAACATTTGTCGAAAATATTCTTCCATTAGTAAATACAAGTAGGAACTTATGTCGCTTTTTGAATAGCGGCATGTTATGAAACAGAGCGAGCATCCTTATCTGAAATCGGCGGTATATTCTCTCATACTCTCGGTGCTCCGCTGCCGTCAGGCTTTCTTTTTTAAAAATTTTGTCCCAGTTTTGGGACATAGAACCCTTCGCGTAAATTGACCATGTCCATTGATGTCATTTGTAGTAAAGTCCTTAAAATTGTCCCAGTTTATGTCGATCTTTCAAGCATATGGGATCATATTTGTCAATGTCCTTTCGTGGCGAAGTCCTTAAAATTGTCCCAGTTTTGACTGACGAAACTGAGTCGGATATATGTCGTCGCCTGGACATAATGTTGATAACGTCGTTGTCTGGACGTGTTGCTGCTGTTCCTGTAGAATAAATGCTCCTGCAATCTAAGCTTGAGAAAACGTTAGTGTATACCTGTTTAAACAAAATGATAAATATATATGAGAAGTGCAATTTTATGGGTAGAGATGTCGTCCCTGACATGCCGGATGAATACTGAGGTGTTGTCCTTGCACGGACTGACGAATTGCCATAGTGTCCTTGTTGTGTGCGTGGGTTGCAACTTTGACTTTATGTCCGAGCTGATGCGCTATAATTTGTTGTAGGATTTGAACTCTGATTGTTGATGTTTGTCTGCTTCTGCTATTTCTGAAGAATTTTGTTGTATTTTATGCTTCTGCTAGTATGCAGAACTTTGTTGTACCTTCTGCTAATAGGAAGGACCTGCGCTCAAAGAAAAAATTTGTGAGTTTGAGGGGGGGCGGTTGATTCGCGTTGACTTTGTAGTTTTGACTCTTGATGTCGGACGTCTGCCTTGTTTGGGACTCATAACCCCTGCCTGGTTTCCTACCTTGTCCCAGTTTTGAAAAGGGTGTTTGGCCTAAGGGGGTCTCAATGGAGTTGCTTGTATGTTATGTGCATTCTTGTTATTTCAGAACGAAGGGAAAGTTTCCTAATGGTGTGACCGAAGCCGATTTAGGCCGCCTACGTATCCCAGCGGGGAATCAGTCATGGCGTAGTTCATTACAAGCGAATATTGGGTAAAATTCTAAAGGTGGGACCGGCGATATGGCGCCACGTATCCGCCAAGGAATCGGTCGAGCGTAGTTCCAATTACAAGCAAAAGAACAATTGGGATATTTCTAAAGGTGGGACCGGCGATGTGGCGCCTACGTATCCGCCAAGGAATCAGTCACACGTAGTTCCAATTACAAGCAAAAGAACAATTGGGATATTTCTAAAGGTGGGGCCAGAAGCGTGTGGCGCTACGATCCGCCGAGGAATCAGGTCACACGTAGTTCGATTACAAGCAAAAGAACAATTGGGATATTTCTAAAAGGTGGGGACCGGCCGATGTGGCGCCACGTATCCGCGAGGAATCAGTCACACGTAGTTCGATTACATATAAAGGGCAAAATGCATTAAACTAACTATCTCGAGGACTCGGCGGGGCGGCGGCGAGTCCACCTCTCTGTGTCTTAGAGGGCAGGGTCTTCAGCGGGATCATACCGGATCACATTGTATTTATGTTTCCTTTTCAGCAACGAGAAGACTTTAGAGCCCTTCCACGCAGTTTCTGTATCTTCTTCTTTTGATTTCTGCGAAGTGCATGATTTGATGAATGATCGATTCGGTATGAGCTCCAGCCAAGGCATTCTCTTCCGCGGAGATTGATTGATGATTCAACAACGGTCCCTTCCAAACTGTTTTGTTCAACAATCATGTTAACATAAGCATCATCGAGGTTTGGTAAGTGGTTGTTGTTTATATTGGGAGCTTCTTGAGTTGGATGACTCCATCTTTGATCAATTCCTCGATTTTGTCTTTGAGGTATAACAATTTGCGATGTCATGCCCGCCGACAGGAGTGGTATGCCTGATGTTTAGTTTTATCGTGCCTCGGGAGGTAGGCACAGGGTATTTCGGAATTGGGTGGAGTATTCTGCGGCTTTGACTCTCATACACTTGGGCTATGGGTTCGCCTAAAGGTGTATAGGTTTTTGTTGGTTTTCTTTCGGCATCTATGCGGGGTTTGGGTCCGTTTGGTGTGCGGGTTCGTGATTGTGGTGAGTATTTTGGATATGCTGGTTGGGTATGGTAAACAGGATATGGGGGGGCGTAGTGCTGATAATGTGGATTTTGAGTGTTTTGGTTATAGTAAGGAGGCGGTGGATTGTGATACACTGGATGTTGTTCTGGCCTATGCTCCTGAATGACCATGATAGAGGGTGATGCATCTCTTCTCCTCTGTGAGGTACCTCCTGTGGAATCCGACTGCATTGCTCTGCTAGTTGCTTGTAAGGCTGTCAGGTTTGTAATCCTGCCTGTCTTAATGCCTTCTTCCACGAAGTCGCCCATTCTTACGACTTCTGCAAAACTTCGCCCAATTACACTAATCATCCTTTCATAATACGTCGCGTCTTTTAACGACTGCACGAACAAGGTGGTCATTTCGCTCTCTGCCATTGGAGGCTGGACCTTCGCTGCTTCTGACCGCCACCTCAGGGCGTATTCCCTGAAAGTTTCTGTGGATTTCTTTTCAAGCTTCATAAGATAAAATCTGTCCAGGACAGTGTCAGTGTTGAATCTAAATCTATCCATGAAATCTTGTGCCATGGCATTCCAACTGTCCCATTTTCGAGGGTCTTGGCATGTGTGAGTCAGCGCTCGCCGGTTAGACTCCTGATGAATAGTTTCATAATGATTGCTTGATTTTTACCAACTCCAATCAATTTATCACAATATGACCTTAGATGAGCTCGAGGATTCCCCTTTCCATCGAACATGTCAAATTTGGGCACCTTGTACCCCACAGGTAATTCAACGTCGGGGTGCATGCATAAGTTTTCATATTCTAAACCTTCCTCCCCTTTGTTCATTTGAATGCTTTTGAATGCCTCTTTCAAGCTACGGATTTCTTTTGCCACATCTTCATCAGCTCTAGCTCGAGTTTGCCGCTCCATTTCCTTGTATTGATCTGTCTCTTGAGAGGATGTATGCATAATAAATGGTTGACTTTCGATCGGATGTGCTAATCCCTCATATTGTTTGTGTGTCATCTGCTCGTATTGGGTGGCTTGGCAATTTGGGTTGAGTGGGGAGATATAAGTAGGTGGAGGTTGAGATGTGTATGTAGTGAACGGATCATTTTGGAGGTCGGCTTGCAAATTGACCGGACGAGTGACATTTGGTGTGGTGGTATGTTGCGGCCTCTGCGGGGAGCTTTGGGGAAGTGGAGGCTCAAGGGCTTGTGACACGATTGCATTTGTCCTTTGCTCTGGGAGTGGTGCATTCAAACTAATAGACAGGTTTGTGATATTTCGGAGCCTTTCTATTTCGGCTTGCATGATTTCCATTTGCTGCAATAGTGTGGCGAGGTTTCGATCATTGGTGTTTCTCCTTTCTAACGCCTCTGCATCCTCTACAGGAACGGGGATGAGTCCTAAGTTGTTTCGTTCTGGTGCTTCTGGATTAGTCATTTATTGGATGATTGTGCTTCTGCCAGTCAAAGATAATCAACCTTTTGGGGATAAGCTAGACAAAAATAAACCTTTAACAAATGAAGCAAACCAAGTTAGTATAATATGCAAAAAGTTGCAGCCAATATATACTAATAAGCAAATTGCAAATCAAGTGCGTGTTCTAACATGTTTGGGACCTCTTTATGCCAGAGGTAGGCCTAAACGTCAAATATGCGAGGTTATGATAGATTTGTCCAAGTCGTCCAACTATAATGCCTTTGTTGGAAATGGCGACCAAATGACGGTGCACTTTTCCCAATTTCAGCATGTCATGATTGGGTTTGGATTTGTCTGTTATTGCCACGCTACACATAATATGCTGGTTGGTCGTTTGGGTTGAGAAACCCGTCGACAAGTTTGGTGTCTTCCTAATTGTGGTGTCGATGCCAAGGACCAACCCACCTAAGGTGAATGCGTCGTGCCCTAAGATAAAGGGTGGTATAGCTCATCTTAAGTTTCTAAGATTTGGCTTTTACGGGCCTTGAGTTCAGGCGGACAACTCGAGTGAGAAGGCTACGCGGCTGATCAGACGAACCGATCTAACTCCGCGCAGGCGCCAACTCTTCTAAAATTTGGATATTTTGAAAGAAATTTGCGGGTGCGCGAAGCACACCAACGCGTGAGTGTGTGATAGTGTGAATTTTCCAGAATGGAAGAAATATGAGCGGAATGCCAGTTTAAGGAAAGCGGTAACAAATAACAGTTAATGCAAATATTTATATGTAAAGTAGAATAATTTAGACAAAACATAAAAGCAAATGAATGTAAAACACAGAAGAAGCATTTTTAAACAGATAAGAAAAATAAAGCACAGTAAATAACCTATGTTTGTTATGGTTAAGAACCTAAATATCCCCAGCGGAGTCGCCATGCTGTCGCACCCGATTTTGAACTCTCAGGCTTGAATGCGCGACGGAATGGTTATCCTCCCAAAAATGTAAGAAATAAATGTTAAAAATGTTTAAGGGAGTCGCCACCTAATTAATTGGGTGAATTAGGACACCTAAATACTAACTAATTAAAGTCAGCATTAACTCCATTTAATGGTCTGTGAAACTAGATTAGATTCTGAGTAAGGATTCTTTATTATCCTAAAGGGAAGGGGTAAGGCACCCTAAAGGATCCGCTAACTTGCGGTTGTCCGTTCAAACATAGGTTAATTTATTCTGCTAAGGGATATGCGTTTTAGAAAAAGATTATTTAAGTAAAAAGGGTTGTGACAAATATTTAAAGAATATATTGATAATAATAAAAAGGGCCTTATGAGATTCATAAAATATATACAAAGTTGATTATGAAGTTATGGGACAGGAGATTATTTTATTCTTGACAAAGTAAGAAGGTGATTACTCCTAACAGTGTACGTAGGATTAAAATTCTTGTAAAATTATGAGATTATTATTTCATACGTATGTGCAAAAATCATTGTCTATAATATTTATGAAAAGTTTATGATAAAGTTTATTTCTTAACGACTAAATACGGAGAAATATATTAACTACAGGACTAAAGTATAACTAGGATTAATTATTATTTTTTTTAGATTTTTATATGATGAGTATAGACTAAGTAAGGATGAATTTATATTTAAACTACCCTTTCTAAAGTATTCCAAAGACTAATAGAATTAATTATCCTATTAATTACAAGGTTAGTAAATATGACAATGATAAATGAATGAGCAAATAAACCAATGCATAAATAAGCATAAAGAAGAGTGAGATTGGCGTCGTTGCGACGTCTAGAGCGGATGGTGACATCATCTGTCCTATAGCTGTTTGGAAGCCCTGCGGCGGAAGTATAGTTGGCGATGTGGAAGTCATGATGAGTCTCGTACCGAGACTCTTGATTATTCTCCCGATGCATGCCATGTAAAAAAAAATAAGAAAGATAAGGATTAGCATGTCTCAGAATTATCAATAACAAGTAATCATTGGCACAAACATCTAAAGATATATGAATCATTTCATTTTAATGATAAACAAGCCCGAAATGCGAGAAATGGGCCAGGGTAGCAATCAACCAAAGTAAATAATAGTAAATTGCAGGCCCAATAGTCTTAATTTCCAGATTTAAATGCATACAAATCGGCCCAACTGGCCTGGCAGGCCTAACGTATGGTCCTGCATTATGTAAACTCGGTGGAAGGATCCCAACAATTAGTGGTGGATAGAAACGAAAGGGAGGGCCACAAAGGCAATTTTCAAACTTAAAAGATGGCCATTTGGCCCATAAAAGGCCCAATGACAAACATATACAGGCCCGGTTTATCTGACTAATCGCGGAGGAGTGACATACACAGAGTATACATACACGATATGTTTTGAAAGATATCTGAGATGTCTCTTGCAGGTGACAATATGAGCATGTTTTGACATGTATATCAAAGAGGGATATGCACACTCTTTGGCTTAAATCATAACTATAGCCTAAACAACACACTCATATTTAATGTCAAACCAGAGGGGGAGTTTACTGCTTACTGCCCTGTGGGTTAAAATCAAACCAACATACCGTATTAATTTAGTTAATAAACAAATACAACTAATGTGTAGGCCTGATCACTACACTATCTTTAATTTCTCACTCACAGAGAACAGGTAGAATTAAAGAAGTATGCTCACTCAAATCAATCTAGAGACTAAGACAAAAAAAGCTTTTTACCAACAACTGGAATGATTAAAATTAATGTATATCTTAACCAAGAGTCTCTATGCAAGTACAACCACATATTTATTTGGTCAGTAACCATGGCAGTCTCAAGAAAAATGAAATGACGGGCCCAAACCAATCAAATTCACAGATTTATGTAGTTCATCCGTTAAGCTAACAAACATTAAGGATTGCATTGGAACCAAACTTTAAATCTAAAAGAACAAAGAGCACATGTCAGGAATATAGAGAGTCTAAATAAGCATCGAGACATACATTACTCCATTCGATAAACCATAAATAGTAAATAACAACTCAATAGGTATACTTGGGGACTTCAGAAATAGCCACAACCTAGCCAATGTACTTGATAATAGTCTTAATAGACTCTGACGACATTTAACATCCGTTTAAGCGTGTTCTAAAACCAATCGACAGACTTAAGTAATAACTGGATGTAGATCAAACAATTGACCAACACATAACTTGATCATACAGGCCACACAATGCAGATAAAAACTTAAAAAGGAAATGAATTTACGAATGGACAATGACAATAGGGTCATTAGAGCACATTTCACAGATAAAAATGCAGTAGCGATATAATCCAGAATCAGCAACAAAAGTGGCGAAAACGATCCAAGCGAGTTGCAAATCGATCGAGCCGAAAAAAAAAAAGCTTGTCATATGCTAAAAATTTGGTTTAAAATAGCCAAGATGGTGGACCAAAATGACCAAAATCAGTCCTAACGATCCTATGGGATCACAACGACATTTCATATTAATCCCACACATGTTAGATGACTTTTGATGTAATGTTATTTAGGACTTCTTGTGATTGGTACACAAGCACATCTAAGTAAAGCAGTATATAACTGACATTTTGACAGATCTTGAAAGACACATGAAGGAACTAAGACATTTCTACTAACAACACAAACTGTATCTAGAATCCTTATACGAGCGTTATAAATTTAACACATAAAGGACCACAATCAAATACACATGTTTAAAGCGAATCAAAACCACGGATGTCAAAACCGCGGTAAAGCAGTTTGTCTAGAAACAAATATTCAACTAAGTGGAATAATTTTGACCAAATCCTCATACAGAATACCCAATATCAATTTAAACAACTGAATTATAGAAGGGATGGGTTTCCGGACCTTTTGTGGGTAGCGAACTGAAGCGACGACAAAGGCTTTCCCGAATCGTCGAAGGAAAACTCACAATGAAACTATTTGCTAGAAGCGATGGTAGCAATTTCGAGAGAAAAGAAAAGGATTTCTATACTTGGTAATGTGATAGTTCGAAGACCGATTGTGAATAACCGCTGACTGATGAAAAGAACCCCCCCTGTTGCATGTCAAGACCTTGGTATTTATAGTCCCTATTTAGGCTTCGATTTATGGTAAGTTTAGGACCTGATTTGAGGGGGCGATTCGTACTGATTTGTTAAGGATTCGTGGGCTATTTTGGGTTGATTCTCGTACTGTTCTTGTTATGGTAAAGGTGGTGTGTGTGGATGATTTGGTTCTTGATTTGTTGCGATTCTCGGATGGTTCAAGATTTCGTTATGGTAAGTATGATTGTGGAATGATTTGGTTTAGGATTCACGGATTCTCGTGAGAATCTCAGTAGCGATGGGAACAAGGGTGAGATGCATGCGGCGGGAGAGGGGTAATGGGATTAGGTTTCTTTAGGTTTTCTGAAAGGGGTTCGTTGAGTGTTGGGGACGATGGGTTAAAGGGAAAATGAGGTGCAGGCGTTTTGGGTTATCTCTTGTAAATTTCTTTGATGCGAGTTTGGGCGGTGGTGTTGGGCCAGCTGGTGTAAAAAATGGGCCTGGGTATTAGTTTTAAAGTAGTTGTTATTTAATTTATGGGTTATAGATAAAGTTTTAGGTGTATTATTTAATTAATGGTAGATAAGTGAAATCTAAATTGTGATTAAATTATTTAGGTGTTTTATTAATCTAAGCTATTATTATAATAATAAATGCGGGCGTGCTAATTAATTAGTGCTTAATATTTTATGATGGTAGACCGTTATTAAAACTTATTATTATGTGTATTTTGCGATGTAGAAATTGTATTTCTAAAAAAAACAATTGTTTAATTTATTGGTTATTGATTTAAGGGAGGGACAAAATTGGGTGTCAACAAGGTTTTGGTTAGGGGGTTTTCGTTTTTAGGTTTTCTACCTTAAGGGCGATTGAGGGGGAGAGAAAAGGGGCCATCAGGCTTTGGGCTGCTGAAGATATTTGGGCCGCGGGTATGGGCTGCGCGTAAAAGGGCTGGGGCGAGTTTAAACTTTAAAGGGCGGGCTGTGGGTAAAGCAAAGGGTATTGGGCTGGTAATTAATTAATTAGGTATTTTAGGTGAGTTATTAGTTAATTAGTGGTAAATTAAATTAACAAATTGTGCTTTAAATTATTTTAGGTGCTTTGTTAGTCTAATTTTGAGTTTAAATTATTATAATAATAAATGCGGGTGTGCTATTTAATTAGTGTTTAATGTTTATAATGTGATGTCGTTATTAAGACTTATTAAATAAAAAATTGAGTTATTTAAATGCTACATGCAGATAGGACCTCTTAATTCTTTTATGAATGCTATTATTAAAACGCGTGTGTTAGATTATTATTTTATGTATTTATTATTTATTATTAAGAATTATGACATGGCTAAAAATTAATAAATATGAGCGCGAGACTCCAAGTGCTTAGTACTCTATGTAAGACGCGATGCCATTATTAAATTGTTTATTTATGCCTGTATTTATGTATTATTGTTGCATTTTATTATTTTAAAATTATTGTTGAAAATTAGTGTAATTTTATAGTTAATGACTGGACGGGAGGGTCAAAATTGGGTGTCAACAGTTGTCCCTCTTTGTATGGAGATGATGGAAGAATCTTCGGACAAAGACGTTGACTCATAGCCAATTTTGTCTCGATCCTCAGAGTTAAAAATGTTGGGCAATTAAGCGGTGGCCAAAAATCAAAATTGTCGATGTCGAGTTATGGCGACACCTGGGCTACCATGGTCAAACACGAGGCGGGCTAACGCGGACTGAAATTTGTCCCGATGTCGAGTTATGGCGACATTTGGGCTATGGTGTAAAAAATAAAAATAAAATAATTGGCTTGAACTTAGGGGTGTGCAATTCTGGACTTATGGTCGGGTTTTATGGAGATGTGGAGCAGTGGACCGACGCTGAGGCGCTTACGCCATTTGTTGGGAAGGTTGGCCCCAACAAATTGCCGGTTATTGTAAGAGAAAATCACGTTGTGCTCCATCTTTGCGATTCTGTAGATTGAAGCTAAGATAGAAGCATTAGTGCATAAGCGTCAAAACAAAATAATGTAAGAATGTGAATTACGTATTTGTGGTTGTAGTTAGATTGTATATACTATATAATGAAATGATGTGATGATACGCCGTCTTGTATAGGCGAGAGATGCAGATGTTCGCCGTTGTATAGACGAAATGCAAATGACGCCAGTATGGGCGTTGTCGCCGCCAGATAGACGAAATGCAAGCGTTAAATCGTTGTCAGATAGACGATGCAAATGGCGCCTCTGGGCATAGATAAAAATTGTTTTATATATGGAGTTGGTCGTAATTCATGCGTAATCAAAACTAGATGAAATAATTAAAGTGTAAATGATGAGCTTCGTGGTTTTGCAAGATGTATTTGATGTAGACTTGTTGCGCTTTGACTTTGCGAGCGAATCTGTGTTGGAATGTTGCTATTGGCGTCGCTTTCGACTTGTCGCCGTTTTGGACTTGTTGTGTTGATGACGCCGTTGCCTTTGGACTTGTTGTGTTGACGACGCCGTTGTTCGTGTTGACGCCGCTCAGAGACTAAAGCTCAAGAAAGAGTTAGTGCATAACCGCTAAGACGAATAATAAAGCATGAATGAGAAAAAATGCAATTTTGAGAACGCAGAAAAATCGTCCATGCGTCGATGTGATATGTTGATGATGGCGTCGCTTTTCGACTTGGCGTCGTTTCGGACTTGTCGCCGTGTTGGCTGCCGACTTGTCGCCGTTTGGACGCGAGTCGTTCGGACTGAGTCGTTGACTCGACGTCGCTTTGGATGGCGTCGTTTTGGACGTGGCGTCGCCGAGCGCAGAGTCGTTTCCGGACTCGAGTCGTTTGACTCGACGTCGTTTGGACCGGCGTCGCTTTCGGACGTGGCGTCGTTTCGGACGCGAGTCGTTCCGGACTCGAGTCGTTTGACTCGACGTCGTTTGGTGGCGTCGTTTGACGCGTGGCGTCGTTTTGACGCGAGTCGTTCCGACTGAAGTCATTTTCGACTCGACGTCGTTTTGGACGTGGCGTCGCTTTGACGCGAGTAGTTTTCGACCGAGTCGTTCCGACTCGGCGTCGCTTTCGACCGGCGTCGTTGGACGGCGGCGTTTTCGGACGCGAGTCGTTTCGGACCGAGTCGCTTGACTCGACGTCGTTTTGACCGGCGTCGTTTCCGGACGTGGCGCCGTTTCTGACGCGAGTCGCCGGACGCGAGTCGCCGACTCGGAGTCGTTTGGACTCGCGCCGCCGACCGGCGCCGTTTTGACGCGAGTCGTTCCGGACCGGAGTCGTTTGGACTCGACGTCGTTTGACCGAGGCGTCGTTTTCGGACGTGGCGCTGCTGACGCGAGTCGCTTGACTCGAGTCGTTTGACTCGACGTAGTTTTCTGATGGCGTCGTTTTGATCAAGGCCGTTTATAATAAAATTACACATACTGAAATATATTACATGGAGGAGAGCGAAAAATACAATGACATCACTCATAGCGCAAATAGACGCTGACATAGACATCGATATAAGTAAGTCAGAACAGCACCACCACAACTGTAATATCCCAATTTTATTTTAAGCAACTTAAAAGCTTTGTATATCTAAATTTAGGGTGAAATTCGAATAGTAGCATATAAAATATTATTACTCTTTGAAAAAAGAAACTAACAGCCCATTAGGTTTCCGAGATCCAGTAACAGCAAAATTAGGGGTTGACTGTCTCTATATAATGCTACAACTCTCATATTCACATCTCAAACTCAAACTCAAAACTCAAACTCAAACTCAAACTAGCCTCCTCCAAAGTAACCCTAACTTTCTCTAATACAACATACCCACAATGTGGCCTCCAATTTCAAATCGTTTCCGAATAATCTTACATTTATAGATTTCAATTTTCTTTCTCTAAGCAAAAATTGTACATCTGCACGTAGCCTCCCGGGCGCATCTGATTATTTCTCATGAAGTTAGCAGCCCCAAAGCTCGTGCTATACACTTCTCGCCGCTAAGTGTTGCAGTTATAGCCTTTTTTGTACCTTCTTTTTCCATGGCTTATCTGTGTCAAATCAACGGCTAAATATTAATTTTCTTATCTTATCTTTAATTTTAATTAGATGCCTCATATAACCTCATATAATGGTTGTCTTTTTGTTTTAATTTTGATTTTTGGCTATGATTAGATGATTTATCCGCGCTTCTGAGAGTAATCTATGAAGTATACGATAAAAAATGGTTGAATTTCTTAATATGAGCCTAAATTTTATTTCTTTTGTAACTAAATTATTTTAGCTGAACATCTTATTTTATTTTGTTTGAAATTTGGCAGTGATGATATAAACTCAGCTTTAATGCCAGTTCTGCTTCTGATTTTCCATGATCGATAGAGCTGTTTATTTCTCTGAGCCTTTTACTAATTTTAAATACTTAATTGTTGATAAATTAATTTGGTTAATAAGAGGCCAGTGATGTATGGTAATTGTCCGTACCATATGAGTAGCTTTAAGCTCCATTGATGTTATATTTACCTTTAGCTTCTGAGGCCTTTTAATTATCCCTTGTGTTCTATTTTACAATTCTTTTTAACAAAGTTTTTTCATAAATTATATGTACTATATAATTTCTGTATATAAAAGACATTTGATAAAATTATGGTCGAACAACTCGTTTAATTTCAAGTTCTTCAATATGTGGGCTACTTGTGAGCACTTTGGTAGGATTGTGACGGACGCTTGGGAACAAATTATCGATGGCAATGCTCAATTCTGGTACCATATGAGTAGCTTTAACCTCTATTGATGTTATATTTACCTTTAGCTTCTGAGGCCTTTTAATTATCCCCTGTGTTCTATTTTACAATTCTTTTTAACAAAGCTTTTTCTTAAATTATATGTACTATATAATTTCGGTATATAAAAGACATTTGATAAAATTATGGTCGAACAACTCGTTTAATTTCAAGTTCTTCAATATGTGGGCTACTTGTGAGCACTTTGGTAGGATTGTGACGGACGCTTGGGAGCAAATTATCGATGGCAATGCTCAATTCTGGTACCATATGAGTAGCTTTAACCTCTATTGATGTTATAGTTACCTTTAGCTTCTGAGGCCTTTTAATTATCCCTTGTGTTCTATTTTACAATTCTTTTTAACAAAGCTTTTTCTTAAATTATATGTACTATATAATTTCTGTATATAAAAGACATTTGATAAAATTATGGTCGAACAACTCGTTTAATTTCAAGTTCTTCAATATGTGGGCTACTTGTGAGCACTTTGGTAGGATTGTGACGGACGCTTGGGAGCAAATTATCGATGGCAATGCTCAATTCTGGTACCATATGAGTAGCTTTAACCTCTATTGATGTTATAGTTACCTTTAGCTTCTGAGGCCTTTTAATTATCCCTTGTGTTCTATTTTACAATTCTTTTTAACAAAGCTTTTTCTTAAATTATATGTACTATATAATTTCTGTATATAAAAGACATTTGATAAAATTATGGTCGAACTCGTTTAATTTCAAGTTCTTCAATATGTGGGCTACTTGTGAGCACTTTGGTAGGATTGTGACGGACGCTTGGGAGCAAATTATCGATGGCAATGCTCAATTCTGGTACCATATGAGTAGCTTTAACCTCTATTGATGTTATAGTTACCTTTAGCTTCTGAGGCCTTTTAATTATCCCTTGTGTTCTATTTTACAATTCTTTTTAACAAAGCTTTTTCTTAAATTATATGTACTATATAATTTCTGTATATAAAAGACATTTGATAAAATTATGGTCGAACAACCCTTTTGCATTTTCAGGTTTTAAGCGATTTAACCTAAATGACATTTTATCTACTCGTGCCTAAGCTTAACGATATAATCTATGAAAGTCCTATTGATTTTAAGCAAGAGTGTCTACATTAGGGTATAATAGCAAGTTAGCAAGTTTATAGAATTTTGGCCGGATGGACTGTTGGAAAGAATTCATTTGTAAATAAACTGATATTGAATACATGTTTGAGTCAGTAATCATTGTTAAGTGATCATATGCCTTAATAAATTTAAGCAAACTTGATGATAATCTGTCTTGAAATTTTAGATAGCAAATTAGTGGCTAGAATGTTTTCTGAAAATGATATTGCATGTATTCATGATCTTCGAGGCATAATCTATTGTGGTTGACTTGATTTATTTTTAGAGTATGTGTGTGTTTTTCTTTTTAGGGTGTTTAGAGTTCTTTACTCGAGGACGAGTAAAGTTTAAGTTTGGGGGTGTTTGTTTTGTATATTTTTAGTAATGTTTTAGAATTTGTTTTAGGTGTCTTTTAGTTGTTTTATACGGTATTATGCGTTTTGTTTTGCATTTTCAGGTTTTAAGCGATTTAGACAGGATAAGGCGAATTCAAGAGGAAATAGGCTGGCATTGAGGACAAATATGCATAGCTGGTCATAGACTTCTAAGTCGAAGAAGCCGTGGGAAGCATTTTTGAATAAAAATCCTGACAGAGAACACTGAATGGTCGCGACTCTCAGCAGAATGAGCCACAACGCTGAAAAGCCGCGGCGCCAGAGGAGAGGGCCGAGGCGCCAGACAACTAGAAAGCTGAAGGAATATTACTGTCGAAGGAGCCGCGATGCCTAACCATCAAAGCCGCGACGCTATGTTACCCGAGAGCCAAGTTAGTTTCTACCAACGCAACGCCGTGACGCCATCCTGAAGATCCGCGGTGCCGACGGCGGAAATGAGCGAGAAAAATATGTTTTAACAAGGGATTGTGTCACGACCCCGGGACAGGGCCCCGTCATACCCAAAATAAAATAGTTACATCTTTGTTCTTACAACCCAATCTACAAGATATGACTACGCACTTAAGAATAACAATCGACGTGACGTGGCGCCATATCCCTGAATGTACATAAATCTACAACATCAGGGAAACCGTACCTAAAGACAAGCCTCCGGAGAAATGGAGCTTCTGACAACTGATCAGTGATCTTAAGAATGAGGATCCACCACCTGCTTACCCCTACCTGCGACATTTAACGCAAATTCGAGGAAAGGGGTCGAGACAACAGATGTACCAAGCATGTAAAACTAAAAGTACTGAAATAAAATCATAGAGTCTAAAATAAAGCTGGAGACATGTATGATAACTCAAATAACAGTACACTGTGCCCGTAGTATCATTAAGCAATCCTACTCCTGGGACTATTTCACCCGCATAGGTCCTGTGGATCCACAATGAGGTCATCCGCCTCGCATGAGACTATTTCACCCGCATAGGACTATTTCACCCGCATGGGCCCAGTGGACCCCCCAATGAGTACAAACGTCGCACTCGCATCATGGGTAGCAAATCCATGGAATAAGTAGTTATCCGGGGGTTTACCCCGCAAGAATAACATAACCTAGCGCAATCGGCTATCATACATAACATTAAGCACCACCGGCTTATCATACATAACATAAGCAAGTTAAGAAATCTCCAAACTTCTTATTAGCCTTATTTATATACATTCTCATTTTCGTTTACTTAAGGCACTAACATGTCATTATAAAATCCGGGAATTTAACCCAAAGTACTATGTACCTTTAACCTTTTAAAAATGACACTTTCTTGTATAAAATTTCAAGATACTAACGCTCGTAGTATCAAGACTTGTCTACTTTTCAAAACAAGTCACTATACCTATAGAAATACATTTTTAGGCTTCTAAACCAAGTGACCCTTACTTTAAACTTTGAGCAATGAAGACCTTTAAATCAAATTGACATTCTTTATTTCAAGTCATTTATCCTTGTTTACTTTACTAGAATAAACCATTCTTTTATCTTCACATAAAGTTGTTATAACCAACTTCCCATAAAGCCGTTATATTAACTTTATGCTTTAGAAACTAAGATATTTTTAACCTTTAAAACAAGTGAGTAAATTCTCTAACTCAACCAACTTGGACATTCTTAAAACAAGTCAAGGATATCAAATGAAACTAAATTCATTTAAATCTCGTACGTCTACCGTACTATACATTTACAACTACTCATGCTCAAGAGATAAGAAAGTTCCACATACCTCTTCGGTTCAATCCACTTGCTAAGTCTAATATGCCGTACGTAGTATATCAACCTATAATGACCATAATACGTCTATTAACTTCTAGCTTCAAACTTAGAATATTCTAAGTGTAAAGTCATCAAATTCTACGGAAAATCGGACAGCACTTCCTTTGTTTCTACGTACTTTTCCACCTTTTCAAGGCCCGAATTCAATAACCAAACATGTCACATTTAAGGCTCAACAATGTAGCTAACAAAAGGGGATTACACGCCTAACATGACGTGTAAAATTTTGCCCCACAATTGATATCAACTAGTCCAAAAGACAATGTCATTCTCGACAATTTGAGGTACAACAACACAATGTCTTTTCCAATTCTTTTTCAACCCAAGTTGTTTAGTCTAACATGTTATATAGCCGCAATCGATTATAACAATTACAATCTTTAATTTAGATAACATGCGACGATTCTAACTATCGACCAAATTGTATTTCAATTTCAAATGGCTAACAAGGTCATTTCGGATTTAGGCTTCCAATATCCATAACACTTATAAATCTCCAATACATACATCTCATGCTTGTTAAAATGTATAACTACAACAATATGTAATCTTACAACACTTAAGAGAACAAAATTGTTACCTTGACAAGCCTTAATCCAACTTCAAGATTCAAAGTCGCTGCTTAGCAACTTAGCTCCTTTCCTTGACACTCCAATCTGCTGCTTGAAGACCTTAGAAGTTCACAAACAACTTTCCTTCAATTTCCAATCAAAACCTATGAAAGCGACTTAGGTTTTCACCTTGCGACTAATGCAAAAACGACACTTTTCCGGGATCTTTCTATTGAGATATCCTTACAATACCCTTAGGAACCTTGGTTTAAAGTGTTGGGATTATTGAACCACAAACGAAATTTTTTCTTGTTGGATGGATAGCAAACCCGAGAGCTTCAAGCACAAGCACAATATTTCTTGAAATTTTTTCTAAGTGTGGGAAGCTTGTCTTGCTACTAGTGTGATTATATAACAACATGGAGGGTCAAGATTACAACACATGTTGGGTTTGGATGAATGAGATTAAAATATCAAGCCAAGTGGGCTCTTTGACTTAGTCAATAAACTCAAGCTTGAGCTTGCAAGACTTTGTTCATCTAAGCTTTGGTCAAATGACCATCTTGACCTTGGCTAAAACGTCCAAGACCATCCAAGGGGGGGTGACACGTGTCACCCTCCCATTCGTCGTAATATTTCGTTTCCCGACATTTCCATAATTCCGATAAATTATTACTAGTCTCAAATCTTAACGTTTTTTAGTTCTTACGTACGTTTTTATAAACATGTCCTGGAATTACGGTGCGTAACAGATTGTATAGTGGGGAGGCAAGACACAAGAGAGCGAGACGCAATAAGAGACACAGATTGTTCAAGTTAGTTTCCTTTTCTTTTCTTTAATTTAGTTCATGTTGGATATTGAGTTAATTAGTTTTCTTAGCATGTCTATGAGCTAATTACTATATTAGGATTTTATGTCGAATCGCGTGAACCTCTATTATGACTTAATGTAGTAGTATTTCTTCTTCATATATCATTATCTAATCAACTTGTGTTTATTGAATGAGAATTACTGGCCATTAGTTTTCATTACTTATATGATTTCAAATCAAGATCTGAATAGGGAGATTTGAATATGCTATACTTGATTAGACATAGGTTTAATCTTGATCGAGAGTATCACGATTTCCTGTGTAGCGTTTTAGGTTATTGATCTTAATCCTCCTATGTGGTTGAATTTATCATAGAAATATAGAAAATTTTCACTTCGGTTGAGTTTTTATAAGTCATAACCGGAATATAGAACACCCCAGTTAACCTGTTATTTTGATAAGAAGAAAGATTTCTAGTCTTGCATTAACGAATAATAGAGGAGATAGTTGATTAGATTGGAAATCCTAATTACCTTCATTACTGAATCAAAATCCAAGTATTTTCATTTTTAATTTATTCCTGCTTATTATTTTAGTTCTTAGTTCTTAGTTTAGAAATCAAAACTCATAAATGTTTACCAAATAGAAACGAAAGGTTAATTAATTGATACTTGATAATTCAGTCTCTGTGGATGATATTCAGTCTTACCGAGATTATTACTAATTGCGATACGTACACTTGCGTAGCATATAGAAATTTCGCAACAAGTTTTTGAGATGTGTTTAATATATTTTTAGTACTGTTTTAGAGTATGTTTTAGAGAGTCTTTTGTTGTCTTTTAATTATTTTGTACAATATTATGTGTTTTGTGTTGTGTTTTCAGGTTCTAAGCGATTCAGTAAGGTTTTAGGCAATTCAAAGAGAATAGATGTTCATGGAAGCTCAAAAGTGCACATCGAGTCCCAATGCAATCAATCAAAGGAGGCCCGGGAAGCTCAAAAAGTAGTTTAAATTTTGATCAGATGCCCTAAAAAGAAAAACACACGCAGACTCTAAAAATGAATCAAGTCAACTACAATAGATTATGCTTTGAAGATCATGAATACATGCAATATCATTTTCAGAAATGTTCTATTCACTAATTTGTTATCTAGAATTTTAAGTCAAATTATCATCAAGTTTGCTTAAATTTATTAAGACATATGATCTTTCAACCTGATTATTGATTCAAACATGTATTCAATATCAATTTATTTATAAATGAATTATTTTTAATAGTCCATCTGATCAAAATTCAAGCTTGATAACTTGCTATTATACGTTAAGCTTAGGCACGGGTAGATAAAATGTCATTTAAGATAAATATTACCGTAAGCATAGGAACCTACCAATCCAAACTTGATATCACATTACAATGCACCACAATCCCCATTTTTCTTATTTTCTAGATTGAGAAATTCCATTTTTTTTAACTACAACACTTCCCAAAGTGTGTAGTTTTTTTCCCGATGTTTTTTCTCAATCTTTTACACTTCTTAAGATAGTAACCAGTCGAAAATATCATTTACTAGAATTCAACACCACATTTATATGTTTCTATACTTATGGTAATTCAAGGGAATGAAACAATAACAAAGGGGTTCATGTATTCTCAAAGACAAGTATTAATCAACAAAGATTGATTAATTAAGGTATTAATGTAATCAATGGTGGCTTGACAGATCAGTTTTGCATGAAAGAGTGAGGAAAGATGGTGGAAAATTCTAGACCAAATAAACTCTTTCATGCAAAACTGGTGTGTGGATGATGTACCAAATGAGCTATATTTGGGATACCCTCCAATGTACCAGCCACCGTTCTGAATCGCTTTGTTATGTATGTATGTCTTCCTCTTATTGCTATACTTTTTCACATTGGGGACAATGTGCTATCTAAGTTTGGGGGGAATTTTACTATTTTGTGTGAGTAGTTTTTAATTGTTTGATGTTAAGTTGTTTATTTAGGGATTAGTGTCTTTGTTTTAGTGTCTGTGTTGAGTATTGTGTGTCAATGAATCAAGCCAATAATAATAGCCCATGAGATTGAGTGAATGCATGTGATAAAATTGGAGGAAGTTGATACTCATGAAATGCATAAATATGTGTGTTTAAGTTGGACAGTCTTTGAGTTTGCTTTCTAATATTAATAAAGATGAAAACTTGATTATGACTGTTGACTTTCTTGTACTTAATTGTTCGGTTGATGCGTGATTGAATTATGGTTTGAGGAAAGATTGTGGAAAATTCTAGAACTTCCTCGTTACTTGAGACGAACTCTTAGATAATGCATGCTTAGGAAAATGATTTACATCATCTTTAGAACGTTTGAGCCTTTCAAGCCACCCTTGATTACATTAATCCATAGTTACCCCTTTTGAGCCTTAATGAATCATTCTTTGTTGATTAATACCTATCTTTGAGCCTACTCGAAAATCTTTGTTATTGGTCGAACAACTCGTTTAATTTTAAAATGCAAAAAAATATCAATCTTTCGTGGATTTAATGCTTCTTAATGGGGTTGGCAAAAAATTATCCATTTTTGACTCGTTGATAAACTACGAAAATCTCACCGTATTTCTCGGCCAAATCAGAAATATATCTGATTTGGATTGAGCTACCTGGTGAGATCTTCGTGGTTTATCACTCTATCCCCATAAGCAATAATCATTGTGTTGCTCTTGTGTTGAATAAATCTCAACTATAATAAGAAGAAACCAAAATCTTGCATTAATTCATAAAACAAGGTTCAAGCGATTCGACATGGAAAACCCTAAATTAAGTTAGTTCCTAGTCATAGACATGCCAAGAACTAAACTATTATCCAACATATACTAGAAAGAAAAATAAAATAAAGAACAAGAATTTACTCAAAAAGTAAGTCTCCAATCTTGATCTCCAATTTGTGATGAATTGTCAAGTGTGGAACTCCCTCAAAATTTGACCTAAAGGTTCTTTTTATATCACCAAAAACGTTCTAAACCTTTTCCTTTTTGGCCTTGGTCCATTCTTATTCGGATTTGGCTGATTTCCCGCCTAGGCGCCGCGGCGCCGAAACTTCTGCGGCTGCTCTGCTTCTTGGGCGTTGTGGCTCTGCTACTGCTGATGGTCTGGCGCCGCCCTGTTTCTCGCCCGGATTGCCAACTTTTTAGCTTTTTGAGCTCTGGAACCTCTGTTTCTGCCCTCTTTTCGCTCCTTCTCACCAATGTGCCACTTTAAACCATTGTGACTCAAAAGAAGGAAAATATATCATAACACGACACATATTTGTACAAAAATGGGCAAAAGACTAACTAAAAATGACTCAAAAGGTGTATATAAAATACACCGATCAACATCACGAACCGACCGCTGCACATGCACTACTTGTCGCGCCCTTTTTCGAACTCTCAGGCTTAAATGCGCGACGGAATGGTTATCCTCTCTGTCGCGCCCTTTTTCGACCGCGACATTTCCTAAAAGCGAACCCTGCTTAAATAAAAAAAGTGTTAGGAAATAAATAAAAGAGTTAAATGTTAAAAGGGATGTTAAAGTGTTAAAAAGGTGCTAGAATATAAAAAGTGCTAAAGGGTTCGTAGGGAGTCGCCACCTAATTAATTTGGGTGAATTAGGACACCTAAATGTTAACTATGTTTAAATCAACATTAACTCCATTTAATGGTCTGCTAAACTTAATGAGATTCTGGGTAAGGGTTCTTTATTATCCTAAAGGGAAGGGGTTAGGCACCCTAAAGGATCCGCTAACTTGCGGTTGTCCGTTCAAACCTAGGGTTAATTATTATGCTAAGATGCACGTTTTGAAAAGTTTAAGTGAAGAGGTGCCTGCAAATTTAAAAAAGTAAAAAGATGCATTCTTTTATAACCTGAAAAAGGTTTATAAGATTTATAAAGTTAATTTTCGAAAGAGATCATATAATGTGTTATACATAAGAAGTTTTAAAAATATGACTATGCAAAGTTAACTTAGTGATTAAAAGTAGGCATTTGTTTGCAAAGTCGGTGGATAATAAATTATATAGTATTAATGAAAGAATTATTAATTCTTTTAAGATGCATCAGTCTCGCGATTAGTTGTTCAAAAATAGGTTAAGCAAGCTAGAATAATCAACTTAATGAGATGCATATTTCTAGTGTCGAACTATTTTTTCTAATAGCGACTTAAAGCTTAGGTTATTCTAAATATATTAATGTTAGAGTAAATGTTAGGCAAATAATTACAACAAATGAATGAGGAAAGTATATGAATTAAATAAGGATGGCTCGAAGAATGGCGATGTCCTTTCGCCGCGGTTTGAAATTTCCTATGCGAGATGGATGCATATGAATATTTGAAGCAGCTCGTGATGAGTCTCGCCGTGAGACTCTTCGTTTTACTCCGATGCATTTCATGTAAAAATAAGAAAAGATAAGGATTAGTATGCACTCAAACCATATTAATAATGCAATTAAAAATGACACATTTGCATAAACCCAAAATGTATGACACGGTATAAGCTTAAAAGATATTATGTGCCATTACAAACACATTTAGATGGTTAAGTGCCAACAAACATGCATTCAATTCAGAGGACATGAGAGCCTAAAGGTGCGCGAATGGGTACTTAAAAATTACATCTTTAGACATTCAAGACCTCCCGAAATGAGGCCAAATACGCAGGCTTCCCTTCGCGCTACATTCCCATGTACAATGACACTAAATCATTTTATTTAGACTTAGACTAACAGACATGTAATTGAGCACCACACAAAATTCATTGACATAAAATAGACGCCAACAGAGTTCAATGCGGGATAGACCATCATGATAAACTAACACAATAAACCTTCCAAATTCATAGATCCTTGTAATAACTGCCAACAGTGATCCTAACGTAGTCCTACACGCTAAGCTAAAATTTAGCCGATGTATGATTTAGTTTTAACCTGTTAAATCCAAGCAATCAATAATTAACTAAACATGTTCAACATTGTCTCAATAACCAGAAATCACAAATAAGCTTCCACTATACAGATTTAACAGTGGACCAAAAAAACCTAATACTTAAATAAAGCCTAGACTAACCGTGATTAATAATCAATTTGACAAACTCAAATAATAATTAATTTACACTAAAAAAAATTGTTTAACAAGCACACCAAGCAACGTATTTACGGATCATACTAAATAACAAAACAGGAAACTAAAGATAGAATTGGATTTACCTTCTCCGGGCAGCGAACCGAGGCAGCGTATCAAGTCGTCGATTTACTCGGGGAATGTATTGCTTATGCGATAGAAAATAAATGAAGCTTTGTATTGGGACGACTTGCTGGTTTGCCACTAATTTTTCGACGGGGGAAGGTTTTCTTCTTCTTTTTTTAGTGTGTTCTTTGCTGGTTTTCTTGCTTTTTCCTCTTGCGGATTGAGATTCGCTTCTCTGGTATTTTACTGATTGATCGATATTCCAGATTATCGATCGTCCCCCCTTGTGCGCCCATTGGAACCATTTATAGCCCCATTTTATGCTTTAAAATCAGTACGAAATCCTCATGATTTCCTCCAGATTTTCGTGTGGTCCTTTTCGACCAATGTTAGTAGTGATGTTATGGTAAAGCAACTCGATGCGGGGGGCTGATTTAATTGCTGGGTTCTGAGCTGATTTCGGGAGATTTGGGTGCTTGTGTCTTACCAGTGGTGATGCTGCTTTGGGTAATATCGGGTATATTATTTTGCCATAAAGGGACGATCCGCTTCTATTCGGTTATGGTAAGTTATGGTCTTGATTTAGGGTTATGGCGAGTCGTGGTAAGGGAATGACGGATGATTTGGTTACGTCGATTCTCCTGAGAATCTCACCGGGTCCGGGAGGCGATGGAGTTTCTTAGGTTTTGGTTAGGGGTTTTCGTTTTAGGTTTTCTACCCAAGGCGATTGAGGGGAGAAAAGGGCCATCGGGCTTTGGGTCTTGAAGATATTTGGGGTCATGTACGCTGCGTAAAAAGTGGGCGAGTTTAAACTTTAAAGGGCGGGCTGTGGGTAAAGCAAAGGGTATTGGGCTGGTAATTAATTAATTAGGTATTTTAGGTGAGTTATTAGTTAATTAGTGGTAAATTAAATTAACAAATTGTGCTTTAAATTATTTTAGGTGCTTTGTTAGTCTAATTTTGAGTTTAAATTATTATAATAATAAATGCGGGTGTGCTATTTAATTAGTGTTTAATGTTTATAATGTGATGTCGTTATTAAGACTTATTAAATAAAAAATTGAGTTATTTAAATGCTACATGCAGATAGGACCTCTTAATTCTTTTATGAATGCTATTATTAAAACGCGTGTGTTAGATTATTATTTTATGTATTTATTATTTATTATTAAGAATTATGACATGGCTAAAAATTAATAAATATGAGCGCGAGACTCCAAGTGCTTAGTACTCTACGTAAGACGCGATGCCATTATTAAATTGTTTATTTATGCCTGTATTTATGTATTATTGTTGCATTTTATTATTTTAAAATTATTGTTGAAAATTAGTGTAATTTTATAGTTAATGACTGGACGGGAGGGTCAAAATTGGGTGTCAACAGTTGTCCCTCTTTGTATGGAGATGATGGAAGAATCTTCGGACAAAGACGTTGACTCATAGCCAATTTTGTCTCGATCCTCAGAGTTAAAAATGTTGGGCAATTAAGCAAGGCTGACGCAAAAATCAAAATTGTCCCAGTGTCGAGTTATGACGACACTGGGCTACCATGGTCAAACACCAAGGCGGGCTAACGCGGACTCAAAATTTGTCCCAGTGTCGAGTTATGACGACACTGGGCTATGGTGTAAAAAAATAAAAATAAAATAATTGGCTTGAACTTAGGGGTGTACCGTTACCGACTTATGGTGCTGGGTTTTATGGAGATGTGGAACGAGTGGACCGACGCTTGAGGCCGCTTCTGCCATTTGTTGGGAAGGTTGGCCCCCCAACAAATTGCCCCGGTTCGCTGTAAGAGAAAATCCACGTTGTGCTCCATCTTTTGCAGTTCCTGTAGATTGAAGCTAAGATAGAAGCATTAGTGCATAACTGTCAAAACAAAATAATGTAAGAATGTGAATTCTGTGTTGTGGTTGTAGTCAGATTGTATATACTATATAATGAAATGATGTGATGATACGCCGTCTTGTATAGACGAGATGCAGATGTTCGTCGTTGTATAGACGAAATGCAAATGACGCCTTGTATGGGCGTTGTCGTCGTTGTATAGACGAAATGCAAACGTTCGTCGTTGTATAGACGAGATGCAAATGACGCCTCCTAGGGCATAGATAAAAAATTGTTTTATATATGGAGTTGTGTCGTAATTCATGCGTAATCAAAACTAGATGAAATAATTAAAGTGTAAATGATGTAGCCTGTGGTTTTTGCAAGATGTATTTGATGTAGACTTGTTGCAGTTTGACTTTGTGAGCGAATCTGTTGTGTTGGAATGTTGCTATTGGCGTCGTTTTCGGACTTGTCGTCGTTTTTGGACTTGTTGTGTTGATGACGTCGTTGCCTTTGGACTTGTTGTGTTGATGACGTCGTTGCCTGGACGTGTTGATCTCGCCTCAGACTAAAGCTCAAGAAAGAGTTAGTGCATAACTGCTAAGACAGAATAATAAAGCATGAATGAGAAAAAAATGCAATTTTGAGAACAGAGAAAATCGTCCATGCGTCGATGTGATATGTTGATGATGGCGTCGTTTTCGGACTTGGCGTCGTTTTCGGACTTGTCGTCGTGTTGGCGTCGTTTTCGGACTTGTCGTCATTTTCGGACGCGGAGTCGTTTTCGGACTCGGAGTCGTTTTCGGACTCGACGTCGTTTTCGGACTGGGCGTCGTTTTCGGACGTGGCGTCGTTTTCGGGCGCAGAGTCGTTTTCGGACTCGGAGTCGTTTTCGGACCGGCGTCGTTTTCGGACGTGGCGTCATTTTCGGACGCGGAGTCGTTTTCGGACTCGGAGTCGTTTTCGGACTCGACGTCGTTTTGGATGGCGTCGTTTGGACGTGGCGTCGTTTTGGACTGAGTCGTTTGACTTGTCGTCGCTTTCTGAGTGGCGCCATTTTCGAACCGAGTCGCTTTCGGACTCGAGTCGTTGACTCGACGTCGTTTTGGTGGCGTCGTTTTGACGTGGCGTCGTTTCGGCGCGAGTCGTTTCGGACTGAGTCATTTTCGACTCGACGTCGTTTTGACCGGCGTCGTTTTGACGGCGTCGTTTTGGACGCGAGTCGTTTGGACCGAGTCGTTTGACTCGACGTCGTTTCGTGGCGTCGTTTTCGGACGTGGCGTCGTTTTCGGACGCGGAGTCGTTTTCGGACTCGGAGTCGTTTTGACCGGCGTCGTTTGACCGGTGGCGTCGTTGGACGTGGCGTCGTTTTCGGACGCGGTGTCGTTTTCGGACTCGGAGTCGTTTTCGGACTCGACGTAGTTTTCGGACTGGGCGTCGTTTTCGGACTGGGCGTCGTTTATAATAAAATTACACATACTGAAATATATTACATGGAGGAGAGCGAAAAATACAATGACATCACTCATAGCGCAAATAGACGCTGACATAGACATCGATATAAGTAAGTCAGAACAGCACCACCACAACTGTAATATCCCAATTTTATTTTAAGCAACTTAAAAGCTTTGTATATCTAAATTTAGGGTGAAATTCGAATAGTAGCATATAAAATATTATTACTCTTTGAAAAAAGAAACTAACAGCCCATTAGGTTTCCGAGATCCAGTAACAGCAAAATTAGGGGTTGACTGTCTCTATATAATGCTACAACTCTCATATTCACATCTCAAACTCAAACTCAAACTCAAACTCAAACTCAAACTAGCCTCCTCCAAAGTAACCCTAACTTTCTCTAATACAACATACCCACAATGTGGCCTCCAATTTCAAATCGTTTCCGAATAATCTTACATTTATAGATTTCAATTTTCTTTCTCTAAGCAAAAATTGTACATCTGCACGTAGCCTCCCGGGCGCATCTGATTATTTCTCATGAAGTTAGCAGCCCCAAAGCTCGTGCTATACACTTCTCGCCGCTAAGTGTTGCAGTTATAGCCTTTTTTGTACCTTCTTTTTCCATGGCTTATCTGTGTCAAATCAACGGCTAAATATTAATTTTCTTATCTTATCTTTAATTTTAATTAGATGCCTCATATAACCTTTAGCTTTTCTTCTAAATCAGTTAAAATTAATGCTAGTCAACGAGGCATAGATTGATTTTGCTGTGTCAACGTGGAGTTTATGCATAATTATAATGGTTGTCTTTTTGTTTTAATTTTGATTTTTGGCTATGATTAGAAGATTTATCCGCGCTTCTGAGAGTGATCTATGAAGTATACGATACAAAATGGTTGAATTTCTTAATATGAGCCTAAATTTTATTTCTTTTGTAACTAAATTATTTTAGCTGAACATCTTATTTTATTTTGTTTGAAATTTGGCAGTGATGATATAAACTCAGCTTTAATGCCAGTTCTGCTTCTGATTTTCCATGATCGATAGAGCTGTTTATTTCTCTGAGCCTTTTACTAATTTTAAATACTTAATTGTTGATAAATTAATTTGGTTAATAAGAGGCCAGTGATGTATGGTAATTGTCCGTACCATATGAGTAGCTTTAAGCTCCATTGATGTTATATTTACCTTTAGCTTCTGAGGCCTTTTAATTCTCCCTTGTGTTCTATTTTACAATTCTTTTTAACAAAGTTTTTTCATAAATTATATGTACTATATAATTTCTGTATATTAAAGACATTTGATAAAATTATGGTCGAACAACTCGTTTAATTTCAAGTTCTTCAATATGTGGGCTACTTGTGAGCACTTTGGTAGGATTCTGACGGACGCTTGGGAGCAAATTATCGATGGCAATGCTCAATTCTGGTACCATATGAGTAGCTTTAACCTCTATTGATGTTATATTTACCTTTAGCTTCTGAGGCCTTTTAATTATCCCTTGTGTTCTATTTTACAATTCTTTTTAACAAAGCTTTTTCTTAAATGATATGTACTATATAATTTCTGTATATAAAAGACATTTGATAAAATTATGGTCGAACAACTCGTTTAATTTCAAGTTCTTCAATATGTGGGCTACTTGTGAGCACTTTGGTAGGATTGTGACGGACGCTTGGGAGCAAATTATCGATGGCAATGCTCAATTCTGGTACCATATGAGTAGCTTTAACCTCTATTGATGTTATAGTTACCTTTAGCTTCTGAGGCCTTTTAATTATCCCTTGTGTTCTATTTTACAATTCTTTTTAACAAAGCTTTTTCTTAAATTATATGTACTATATAATTTCTGTATATAAAAGACATTTGATAAAATTATGGTCTGAACAACTCTATATAATTTTTCAATTTTTATGTTGCTTATGATGATATATGCCAATTAAATGAGGTGTAGTGGATCCAAGTCCCTGCTTTGCAGGGGGAACCTCTTGGTGAATCTACAGAACATGTGATTATATTGGATTTGACTGAGGCTTTAATGTATTCTTTTTTAATCTTTTTAACAACATATCTAGTGAAATCACACAATGGATATAAATTAAGTTTAGTGGACATTTAGTCAAATACATAGAAATTACTAAAATGGAAGTTATTATATTTACACTTTAACCCAATTTTCCAACTATAAATACCTCATTTTCTCTTCTTATTTTTCACAAATCTTCCTACAATCTCTTATCTCTCTAATCTCTTAATCAATCAATCTCTATACAACATTGTCTACTACATATTCAATCTATTTATTAATTTGAGAATTGAGAGTGAAGTTGACAAATAGCTTGAGTATTATTTATCGAGCAAAGTTTCAATTTTCAACCTCTCGATTATACGTCGACTCTACGTCGGCGTTTGATACATTCGTTCTCTTATTAAATTATTATTTTGTCTTTATTTCATTTAGCATATTTAATTTTTTTATCTTTAAGTCTTTAACTATTTATTACTATAATTAAAATGAAAAGAGCAAAAAGTGTTTTGGGCATAGGTAAGGGTAAGACTCAGACTTCTTCTAGTAGGGCGGGTAACAACGGCAAGAACACTTCTTTTAGTATTCATAGTCCTACAATGATTTTATTGATCCTGAACAGTTTTCTGAAATATCATATGATATTGACGACCATGTATTTTCTCAAAATGAAAGACTTTGATTTAGATGTCACTCTAGATGATATTCATCCACTAATGTATATGATGATACACCCACTAGTGAAAACCTCCTATTACCCTTAGTATGAGACGAGGTCCGACAAAACGATTATTAAAATCAGCTGTATGAAAATATTTTCACAGGGACGTATCGAATCAAGTAGCTATATGTAAAACTTATAAAGTTGTTTATACTTTAAAATTGGACAAGGTCATGGTGGGACGGGGATTTTAGCAAGACACCTATTGCAAAAACACAAAGCCTTGCATGTCCAATACATTATTGAAAAAGATGGTGAGCAAGCACCATCTCATTCGGGACAAGGTTCACATATTGTTCCGGATAAAGTACAGAATCAAATTAACCCTATGACGGGGCGAGTTTTAGACCCTAAATATGATAAACATAAATATAGGGAAGCACTATCAAAATTAGTTGTTGTGGGGGGTTTGCTTTTTTCATTTCCTGAATCTCCTGGTTTTATTCATTATATTAGAGATATGTATAATCTTGCTTATAAAGGTTTTCCTAGATCAACTATTAAGAGAGATGTATTTCAAATACGAGAGCACAAACACTCATTAGTCGGAGACAGCTTGGAGATGGAGGTACTATTCAGAGATTGGATAAGAGCGGAGCGAAGAAGGTGCGGTCAACCAGAGAATAACGAAAAAGAAGACGAAAACTACAACGACATCTTATCTGAATGTATGAGTAGCGACGTGAAACAATTTGACCAACAAATACCAATTCCAACCGAAAAACCATACGAAATTATAAAGAAACTAGAAAAAGTATTTTCAAATTGGTAATTTATTTCATTGCAATTTTAGTATTTTTTCTGTCTTTTGCAATTTTTTCAACAACAGTTACACTACAATGTTGTAATTCTGAATCTTGTATATTTCAATGAAATAATTAATAATATAAAAGGCACAAAAACAGCCTTGGGATGTTTTTTTACACTCTTCTTGTCTTTGTTCAATTATTTAGTTTATAAATATATATCATATGTTATTATTTTTAATTTAGTGGAATTTTTTTAAAAAAAAAATATGTCACTTGACCTGCTCCGACCCATCGCCCATCAAGATAGTACCGGACGACATCGTTATCGCTCGTACGATCCGCTTAGCGGCCCGTTCCGACCCCGCCCATCCCGATCCCACTGGTCCCGGCCCACTGGCCAGCCCTAGGCACAGTTCAATGGCAAATGAGATGACTTAAGGCGCTCTGGACACTTGCAGCGTGGAATTGATTCTCAGTGAGAGCATTTGCTCTTTTCTGGAGTTGACTTGTAAGTGATATCAGTTGTCTGTTTTCAAACTCTGGTTATTGAAGCACATTTCGTAATTTACTGATATTAATATTGAGGGACCGATACTACTACATCTAGATTTAGCCTAGCCCCTGAAATCTGAATGTTGAATGCCTACCAAAGTAAAAAAAGTAGTAAGTAGCTGCTCCTACGAGACCGGCAAATCGTTGTCATCAATGCGAATGTAGCTAAAGATCAGAAATAATAAAAAAAAATCAACTATGTGATAACTACTAGTTGGTGATAGATTTTAGATTTGAAACTTCTCACTTTATATTTATATATATATATATGTGATATCTACTAGTTGATGATATGTTTTAGACTTATATTTTTATTTTATTTTATTTCATGTAGTAAGGTTACAAAACAATCTTAAATGAAAGAAGTGAAGATTCATATATATTAGCCGGTCTTAATTTGTTTATGATTGAGGTGTTGTTATTTCTTTTCTGGTGGAATAATTGGATACTTACGTGTAACTAATATTTACACAAATTACATTAATTCCTCCATGATAAGTTATAAATTGAGGTTAAAATACATATAAATTAATGATGAGTAATTGATAATTAACATACATATAAATTACATTTTTTTGTCTGAAAGCACTAGCTATGCTTTGACCTTTTAACATCAAAGATTCAAAAAGGTCAGAAGGAAAAGGTCATCAAGGAGATACATAGTCTGTCTGAATATTCTGATAAAAGTTATTTTTGAAGAAATAATCTCTGATTTATTTTCATTTATTAAAAGACAATATATATACTTTACAAATAAGAGAATCAAATTTCTATTCTACTCCTAAATCTCTATTATATTTGGAGACTAACAATACAACTATGGTAAAATGTACAAGACTAATTAAGGTACAATATTAATATACAATATTAATATACAATATTAACCAAATCTTTCTATTTTGACTGCTTTGACCGAGACTAACAATATGGGCTGGACAAGGCCTTCTCGGCTTTGTATAGATATCCGATATACATATAATATACATGTATATTATGTGTATATTGTATGTATATCTAACATACCCCGCAGTTGTAGCGGGCGATCTTCGTACGCCGAAATTGTCCCTAAAATCTTCAAAAAGGACTGAGATAAGACCCTTTGTAAAAATGTCTACAACTTGATACCTGGATGGGACATGGCAGACACGTACTTCCTCGAGCTACCTTTTATCGAACAAAATGAATGTCCATCTCTATATGTTTAGTGCGCTGGTGCTGAACTGGATTACCAGAAATATAGATGACACTAACATTATCACAATAGACCAAGGTAACTTTATGAATAGGACAATGGATGTTACACCTCGTAATTTTAGGACGATAAATTGAGAATGTATTTAGGAAAATAAGATTCGAGTATTAGAAATTAGTATACAAAAGGATGTGATCCCGAAATAATTTTGAATACTACAAATGTGACGATGGGAATTGATTATTATAGTTGCACATTATGAAAAATTCAGGATGCACATAAAGTGGGGTCTAGATTAATTAATTGTGGGATTAATTTTAGTGAAGAGGAGAATAATAAGTGGACAAAATCGTGGGAACTAGTGCCCTTCCCCACACATGGAACAAGTGGCAAGAGCACTCAACATGCATAGGCTGCTCATATACCATACTCCTCTCACTCATCACCCTTATTCGAAAATCACTCCCCTTCTACACACTCCCTTTCTCTCCTCCTCAAAACAGGTTTTCCTCTATTTTCATAGCTAAGTTCAAGACTCAATCAACTCCCCTTCCAAGAATAAGTTCTTCCACTAAGTTCTAAGCTATGGTAAACTCACCACCACCACTGTTTCGGTAGTTCTGGCCGAAAACTGCTCCATCAACTTTAAGCTTTTGAGATGAACTATTTGGAAGAAAAACATGTAAGTAAGATGGGTTTAAACTTATAAGGAATGCATGCATGTCATTGTAAGTTGAAGAATGGTGAAATTGGTGCAAAATTGGAGCAGTGACCGCAGGGACTATTTTGGCTAAGCAAGGTAAGAATTCTTCTTCTTATAGAGAAATTGGAAGTTAAATGATGTTATAGTTAAGAGATGAACTTGTGTTAAGAGAAATTGGAAGTAAGAAAATGCATGTGATTGTATTGGTGTGTAGTTGAGCCGATTGGAATTATTTTACCGATTTGGGGTTGTTTTTATTACATTGGGTTTGATTGTTGTTGTTGTTATCATTATCA
The DNA here is from genome assembly GCA_029844215.1 of Przewalskia tangutica. Lineage (NCBI taxonomy): Eukaryota > Viridiplantae > Streptophyta > Magnoliopsida > Solanales > Solanaceae > Przewalskia > Przewalskia tangutica. The sequence goes on along the minus strand of CM056730.1, from coordinate 20,501,706 downwards.
TTGGCTGCATGTTAAAAATTGAAGGAAGTCTTGATATTTAAAGTTGTAGTTGTTTATATGAAAGTGTTGAAACATGAATTGGATTTTAAGGAATTATAAGAAGAGTTGTGGTATTATGTTGAGTGGGCCGAGACATGTATGAAATTGTTGTATTGTATTTAGGGGTTGTTTTGTTGAGTTAGAATGCTGGAATTTTAGTTATGAATATGCATGCACATTATGGTAGTTGTTAATATATGTCCTAAAAGAATTAAGGTATAGAAAGGTTGAACATTGCACTCTCGTTGTTGTTGGAATATCTCTCGTTGTTATTGGAATATGGAATGTTTTTAATGTCTGTTTTAATATGGTAAAAAGGACTGGATTAATATGAGAAATAGGCGCATGAATCACCTTGGTTGTTGTGGTTGTTGTATTCCATGGATGTAAAGACAAAAAATGTATAACAATGATGTATATGGATTATTTGGGACTGTTTTGGTTATATCCTAGAGTTGTGTCTTGATTATCGATGATTGTTGACCTTGTTGTGAATTGCGGATATGTGTATAAATAGGGGAAGTGCTGCCCAAATTTTTACATAAAAAGAGAGTCATCATTCGATATATAACGTATACTAATAATCATAGAGTTGACGGTCATGTTACTATTGTTATAGGTTGAAGTGCTAATCGAGACAAATTTTATTTATTGAGTTGATATAGACGACAAACGGTATGTGAAACTATCATTTCTTTCTTTTGGCATGATTTACATAAAATGAGCGTACGACGGGCGTACATAATTCCAATGGATCCTAATTCCTAGTAATACTTTATATAAGAGATGCCTTTGATTTTCCAGTGATAGTTCATTCTAATTATTTCATTGAGAGTCAGATGATGTTTTAAATTATATATGGTTGCTGATGATACTCTATTCGTGCAAAATGTGATTATATCATTTCACCGAGTCCCGGACTGGGTATGTTCGTGCGCAGCTTTGCATTGTTCACCGAGTCCCTCACTAGAGGTCGCATGCGGAAGCGTATATATGATGATTTTAGGAGTCCCGAATGGTAAGATGCGATATATGTGAATGACATCCATGGATATGTATGTGGACAGGTATCCACGGATATGACTTCAAGTCCCATAAATGGGTCGGGTACGGTATATGATATGGACATGTTTTGACTCTCATTTCATAAGGCACGGATGCATTGGTATATTTAATTATTATACTTGTCAGTATGATCCTCTTTACAGTACTTCATGTTTTATATACTCGGTATATTTTTTCGTACTGACCCCCTTTCTATGGAGGGCTGCGTTTCATGCACGCAGGTGCATATACTCAGTTTGGTGATCCTCCAGCTTAGGATTTCTGCTCAGCTATTCGGAGATCTCCATTGTTCCGGAGCCTAGTCATTTTGGTACAGATCCTTTGTTATAGATTAATGCATGTTTAGGGGTACGGCGGGGCCCTGTCCCGTCATAGTTCATTATCATACTCTTAGAGGTCTGTGGATATATGTGGATTGTAGACGTGTTTTGATCAGCTATACAGTTGTGGTTTGTTTTGGATATTCCCGTGTATAATGACAGCTTTATCGACTTGCCTATTTTGTTATGTGGATTTGCTGTGACTCCTCAGGTGACAGGTTCACCCCGATATGTAGCGTTATCAACATTATTTTACAGGTTTTCTATATTGCCCTTAGTATCAAACTGGTTATGTGTGAAAGGTCGGTATAAGGGTGCCCAGGTAGGGCACCAGTCGCGGCCCATCGGCTCGGGTCATGATAAATAGTGGTATCAGAGCAGTTCGTTCTCGAAATGTCTACATACCGTGTCTAGTAGAGTCTTGTGTGTGCACCATACTTATACGCAGGAGGCTGTCGTACATTTAGGATGTCGTCTTTTCTTCTTACTCTAATATTGTGCGATAGAACTATGTTATTAGGATAATCCCTCTCTAACGAAGTATTGTGTTTTCAGTCATGCCTCCAAAGAAAGCGACAACGGCCCAGAAAGGAATATATGGACTTTGTATATAGGTTGGTAAGATTGTTGTATAGTTGGTGTGATGATGATGTGCATCCATACATACATATTTATTAGGGCCATGTGTGTGTTGTCTGAAGTGATTATGGGTTATCATGAGTTGTTTAAGCTTTAATAATTGTTTGGAAGGTATATAACAATTTAATGAATCCACATCAAGGCATAATATATGTGCTAATTTGGAATATTTAGGAGGTGATGAACTGTCTACGATTGTGATGAACTCTTAAAGATCATGTTTAATTGATTTAATGGCATACCATGTTGTTAGATTAAGCTACATTGTATGCTTAAGTAATATGTAGGAATAATATTTGTATGAATTAAATGGTTTTATGGATGAAATGGTTTGTTATGGAAGTCAACATGATATAGTGCAAGAATGTGCTAAGTTGTTCCATGGACATGTTAGTTCCTGCTATGATCATGTGTTTGGTTCATCATATTTGTGAACCTATTTTGTCCAGAGAGGGGAATACAGGGCCTGTACCATGCCATGATAATCAGTATATGTTTAATTTTCATATGCCAATATTCCAGAATTGTCACCATACTGGTCTGAAATCCCCTATATACATCATCTTATGTTTTATTTAACTAAGTAAGATGTATGGTCAATCCAGTATGGACATGTTAAATTACAGAATATCATGACTTGGTTTAGTAATCTTATGTTGGTGTATTTAACCCCTGATTACATGTCTAACTTATTTATCTGGATAACCAGTGGAGTAGTTAAATGACCTAATTTGTGTGATCCTTAAGAGCTTGACAATAGTCACCAAAGAATTTTATGTTTGAGACCTATCTGTGTAAATTGTCCACTATGCCTGCCTGAAGTTATATGAAATGAGCATAAGATTGTCTACAATGGTCTTATTGTTCTTGCTATGAATATGATTGATAAAGATAAGTTGTCTTTGATGCATTTTTGGCTAAGTTGTGATTGATTTTAAGGTTGCTTAGTTATGCCTTAAGGCTGTGTGATTGTTATTTAAAAAAAAAGGAGTTGCTACTGCTTTAAAGGGGGCTGACTATTACTTTCTAGGTTCCATTTTCTGATAAACTAGTTACTGCTCATTTTCCAATTTTACCATGAGTTATTGGTCTGAAATACTAGCTAATATATAATTTGTCCCTCTGAAATGTATACTAGTGGCCAAGAGTCAATCCAGTTTGTTTTGTTTTCTTAGCATCCTATGTTTATAGTGTGTGCAAACCTGTAAATGAACTTGGAAAGATCTGAAGGTTAGCCGAATTAACTAGTTGAGCTAAATATAGTCATAAATTCATGGTGTAATATGGTCGTGATCATATTGTCTACCACATTTCCCTGGTAGAAGCATGTATGGTTCTCTCAAATGTGTGACATGTATGAAATATGCCTAGGTGATAAAAAAAATGTGGCTTCTGTTTGAACCTAACAAAATGTCAACATAAGTATTTTAGCCTATGTGTGAGTCAATTTATCTTGCATATTCATATCTATTCTACATGTTGGTAGTTGGTTTAAATATCACATGTGCTCCTAGAGGGTGATCAACCTAGCTTCATTACTTGGTGTATTTGTGGATGGTATGATTTCTAATAGTTTCCTATTTAAATGTATTACTCAATTTTAAAAATATTGAATTCTAGAATAGAGTATGTTGGTTTACTTGACTGATTTGTATTTATACGACATGAAATGTGTGGGATCCTTTGATGGTTTTGCCTATGTTAAATGAAGGAATTAACTTGTAGATTAGTGTGTTGGGTTGACACCTTGTTTAGGTAAAAAATCGTTCACAATGAGGATTCACGATTACAATGGAGTTTGGATGTGTGTCGGATAATGTGAGTTGTAATATTATATTGGATGGATTGTATAAGAAGGGTTGTTGAGCTGATGACACGCTTTTCCTGATGGTTAGACCTATAGTATGTTGATGATGATTAGTTTGAGATTATCTAGTGTTAACATTGTGTTGGTTTAATAGTGAGTGTGTACTATTTTGATATAGCTGTTAGTATAATCTAGTTTTGATTAGTTTCGTTAGTATTGAGAAATTGTGAATTGGGTGTTTACATGGTTAAAGTGTTCATTATGTAGTCGGAATTGCCTATTTCTAGTCCTACTGTGATGTTCATGATTAGTTTGAATTAGTAGATTAACATACCTTAGTTTTAATAAAGTGTGGTTTGGTTTAGCTTCTTTAGTCTCACTCTGCCTAAGACTTAGATGGCCTAGTTGAATATTAACTTATAGATTAATGATTATTTAAGTCTGACTGTTACTTTTATCTTTAGGTAGAACTAATGTCTGATTATTTATTTTCTGATCGGGTTTGAATTGTAAGTGTACTTTAGTTTAGGATGCCTTTGGAGATAATTAACCTAAGTTAAGACCTTGGTAATTAGTCGTTAACTAAAGGTTTTATGTTGTTCATGACATAAGTTCGAAACCGTTTATCAAAAACTTCTTCTTAAAACTATTTTGAGCATGCTTTACTGATTCATGGGTATATTAAAAATGGGGATTAAGCATTGTCAGCGATATTTCTGTATGCTTAACGCAAGTGTACGTATCGTTACAAGTAATATAGTCTGTAAGACCGAGTTTATCGTCCACAGAGACTGGTTTCTAATTACCGAACATCTATTCTAGATTATCTATTTGGCAAACGATATTTGATTTGAGTTTTTATCTAACTACTAGAATAATTGCGAGAAGTAATCTAAATTATTGAGGTTAAATCAGTTATGAAGGAATTAGGGCTTCCAAGATCCTCGACTATCCACTCTATTCAATCCTTAATGCAACTAGAATGACTTTTTCTTCTACGTTAAGATAACGGTTAACTAGAGTGTCTTATATTCCGGTTAGGATATATAATCGCTCAACCCCAGTGCAGAACCCTTCTATATTTCTATGATAAGATTTACCACATAGGAGGATTAAGAACGCAACCTATAATGCTACACAAGTATCGGGGTACTTTCGTCCGCGATTTTAACCTATGTCTATTCAATTACAGCATATCCAAATCTCTCCTCTCGGTTCTTGATTCGAAACATATAGGTTATGATAATTAGTGATCGATTAACTATCAAACATTCATACCAATTATTGAATAAATATTAATCAAGTGAAGAAGAAATCAAACTAATGCATTAAGTCATGAAATAGAGTTTCAAGCGATTCTAAAGGAAAGCCCTAATAAAATATTTAGCTCCTAGCCATAGATATGCTAAGAACTAATACAAATACCAACATAAACTGAATTAAAAACTAAAGAAAGAAAAAGTACTTAGAACTAGGTCTCCAATTGTAGCCTCCAAATTGTCTTCAACTGTGTTCCGTGATAGAATGTCCGACCTATTCAATAAAATAATCCCTAGGGCTTAAGTATGTTGCAAATTTCGTGCCCTCTGGACCCTTCTGCCCTTGGCCAAATTTACTTCGAATTCTGAATTTTCCGCATCGGCACCGCGGTTCTGCTGCTTGGCACCACGGTGCTGAAAGTCCTGCAGGTTCTCTGATCTTCTGAAACCGCGGTCCTGCATAACGGCACAGCGGTGCTTCTTTGCCTTCGTCTGAATCTCCAATTTTTAACCTCTTGCTGCCTCGGGACCCTCCTTTTATGCCCACTTTTCGTTTCTTTTCGCCATTTTGCCTTTTTGAACCGTTGTGAATCAAAAGAAAGGAAAACGACCCTAACACTACACTTATTTAAACGGAAATGGGGAAAATACTAACTAAAAATGACTCAAAAATCGTATACAAAATACGCCTAACAAGCATACCGAATTAATGTTAATATGATTGGGATATATCTATAGTTCTGGATTAGTAAGTTAAATAATGTATCGACTGGTAATAGATGAAGTTTTGCTAATCATTGTTAGAATAATATATTCAACAACATGTTTTGGTTAACTTGATTTTCTAAATTACAATCATTGTTTAAAAATACCCTTAGTATGGTATACTAAGCATATGTTAGGCTCAAGTAGCATGATATGAACATCATTTGTTATTTTAATTGTTTAGGGAGATAGTGATTAACATCTGGACAATAAAACTTAGCTCAAATGGTTAGAATATGTACACTAGCTATGGTACTGATTGATTTAAGTCATTGTTTATTTTAGGCATATGCTATTGGAAAATGAGTTGTATGTGTGGAATTAATGAACATCTTATTGACCTTTGCTTGTCTTGGTTGGCTGTTATGCTTTTGTATGGTGCACTGGGTTTATTTTAAAGTCATATGATGTGTATGATATATTCTTGTTGTGGTGAAGATTGTGAGAGACATGATTAAATTAATGCCTATTTTTCTTTTAATGTCATGCTCTATTCTAGTTGAAATGGGAGTTCATGGGATTTGGTATCTATTGGAACTTGGTTCAAATATGTTGTAGCTTAGGTTGTTTGCCTTAGAACCTTACTTATATTTATGAATGAAATGTCCTTTGTATGCCTTAATATGACCTTGCCTTATTTAATGCTTGGGTATTCATGCTAAAACTTAGGTAGAGGCCTAATATTTGAATCACCTTAGTCAATTCTTACTTAATTAAAATTGGAAGTTGTGAGTTGTCATGCCTAAAGCTATGTTTTGTTGTCCTGTTTGAGAAACAAGTAAGTTGAATCATATCTGCTTGATTGACCCTTATTTGGAATATGTATTAATTAGTATGTAGACTGGTTGTACTTGAAATAATGTTAATATGATAATTTGAGAGTTTGTTTAATTAGATAAAGCTAACTTAAGTTGACACATGTTGATTAAAATGTTATAATAGTATAAACTGACATGTGTAGTGGAAGTAAAGCCTAGTGTGCTAGTGTGCAAATTTCAGACTTGTATATGGACAGTGTCAGTTAATTTCATACCTAGATATTGATTAACTTCAGGGTGGTGCAAACATAGGTAATTATTTGGGTTGACTAAAGTAAGTATGTTGATTCAAGATTTGTTCTAGTCATAGGGGTTTTTTCAAGATAAAATATTTCTAACATGCTTGGTCGAGAACTGGTTTTAGTTATGTATGGTCTGTTTGAATTCATATGAGGATTAATGTATATGTTTATGGTCTATTTTAGCTGTGTGTGGATTGCCAAGTCTTAATAATTGTTTAGAATCATGTGTTAATAATTTGGAAAGATATTTAGTTAAGCTATTTGACTGTCTTAAATAAAACCAGATAGGTTAGGTGTGTATCTGTTGTGTATGTTTTTCTTAACTTAGACTTTGTATGGCATGAACTATGAATGATGTTTTGTGCTAAGTTGAGCACCATATGAACTGATGACATGATTCCAGGTTCACATGTTTCCCTTTGTGGACGGGTATGGGTCTCTTTGATAACCTAGGTTGATAACTAATGTGATTGGTGAATAATACATGTGATATATATCGTGGCCCTGAGAGGCATCTTTGGGTTTACTGGATATAGGTTGTGTCACGACCCGACCCCGGGCCCGCGACTGGTGCCCTACCTGGGCACCCTTACAGGTATACATCAGAGATAATCAGCGAAACATACATAAACTTAACAAGAAATAAATAATAGGTTAGCCGATAAGGCTACCTTCCTGGATACATGTAACTATGTAAAACCAAAAGCAGTTACCTCTTTTTTTTTACAAAGCGACCCACAAGATATGACTATATACCTCTAAGAGTTTTGACAGAACAACTGTGACGGGACAGGGCCCCGCCATACCCCTGAATGTATATAAATCTACAAACTCAGGGAACCGTACCAAAAGACAAAGCCTCCAGATAAATGGAGCTTTCCAAGAACTGAACAGTGATCCTAAGAGTGCAGATCAACAAGTTATGTACCTCAACCTGCGGCATGAACGCAACCCCCCGAAGGAGGTCAGTACAAAATATGTACCAAGTATGTAAAACTAAAAGTACTGTAATTTAAATCATAATCGTCTAAAATAAAGCTGGAGACATGTATGATAACCAAATTAACAGTACAACCGTGCCTTACCGAAATGAAAGTAATGAAAGTCAGTTTTATCTTTTAAAAGACTATTTCAACACATGAACAATAGTCACACCATGTCTAGGGACACAAGCCCTCAAAACCATCACACGGTCCAGTAAGGGTCTCAAGCCCGCAAGAATCAAAGCGTGCCCGTGGAATCCTCCGTCACTGCCGACAGCCGTAAGTGTAAAATATAACCATGTGACGCGCCCGTGGCATCCTACCTCACTGTCAGCGTACACATATGCAATATATATATATATATATCTCAAGCCCGTGGAATCCCTCATCTCGGGTACATGACTTCATAGAGAGCTAATCCATGGGGTAATAATCGTATATCACATGCCCGTGGAATCCCTCATCTCGGGTACATGTCTTCATGGAGAGCTAATGGAGTAATAATCATATATAACATGCCCGTGGAATACCTCATCTCGGGTACATGTCTTCATGGAGAGCTAATCCATGGATTAATAATCATATATAATATGCCTGTGGAATCCCTCATCTCGGGTACATGTCTTCATGGAGAGCTAATCTATGGAGTAATAATCAGTATCCGGGAGTTGAACCCGCATCATGGTAGCATGCCCCAGAATCCTCCATCGCAAGCATGTCCATGGATCAATCACAATGGAAGCATACCCGTGGAATCCTCCATTACTGTCGGTACGTCCAAATAAATTCACAACAAGACAGCCGACCCTCCAACTGAGAGTCACGACAGCGTAACAACATAATACTTGCACTCCAAGGCTATCATAAGCGAGTATAGGCAAGTTCATAAAATCTTTAGACTTTCATTTTATATACTCAAGACACTTTTCGTTTCACATAAAAATCCGGAAATTTAACCCAAAGTACTACATACTTCCATTCTTTTCAAAAGACTCTTTTTCATACAAAACCCCAAGATACTAACACCCGTAGTATCAAGGCATGTCTACATTTCAAACAAGTCACTACAGTTTTAGAAATACATTTCTAGGCTTCTAAATCAAGTGACTTTTTACCTTAAAACTTTAAACAATTGATGCCTTTAAATCAATTTGCCTTTCTTCATTTCAAGTCATTTATCTTTGTTTACATCACTCGAGTAAAACATTTCTTTTAACTTTCCATAAAGTTGTTATAACCAACTTCCCATAAAATCGTTATACTAACTTTATGTTTTTGAAACTAAGACATCTTTAACCTTTCATAAAGCCATTATAACTAACTTCCCATAAAGCCGTTATAACTCGTTATGTCTTAGACAAACTCGTTCTTTTTATAACCAAGAGACTTATACTTTCAAAACCAAGTATCACATACTTTTAAAATACTTCAAGTCTCTTAACTTTAGAAATCAGGTTTCTTAACTTAGAAATCAGGTCTCTTATCTTTAGAATAGTTCAAGAATCAATACTTTCCAAATCAAGTATTCTATACTTTTTCATGTCAAGAAATCCTTGTTTACCTTATTAGAATAAACCAACTAAGACATTCTTAAAACAAGTCAAGCATATCATATGAACTGACTTCATTTAAATCACGTACGTCTACCGTACTATACATTTATAACTACTCATGCTCAAGAGATAAGAAAGTTTCCACATACCTCTCCGGCTTAATCCACTTGCCAAGTCCAATATGCCGTACGTAGTATGTCAACCTATAATGACCATAATACGTCTATTAGCTTCTAGCTTCAACGTAGGATATTCTAATTGTAAAGTCCCTTATTCTACGGAAATTTGGACAACACTTCCTTTGTTTCTACGTACTTTTCCGCCTTTTTCAAGGCCCGAATTCAATAATCAAACGCCATATTTAAGGCCCAACAATTCAGCAATACAAAGGGGATTACACGCCTAACCGGACGTGTAAAATTCTGCCCACATAAAAAGTGAAGACGACGACCATAAATATCCGTGACTAGAACTCGAAAATTTCCCTTTTTATACTTTCATTTATAACATGAAAACCTTCGATTCTTATATCCATTTTACCCATCACAATACCCTTCTCCAATTTCTACAACACGTGACATAATTTACTTTAAAGGAGAATGAATTTTTACCTTGGAACTCGCCCAAAACAGTCCAACAAATCGCCCACTTTAGCCCTCTTTCCGAAATTCTTCTTCACATTAAAATCACCCACACGAACCCTCTACAAGCTTGCCATCATATTTCCTTCTTGTTGCCTTTCAAAAAAACCTCATCACACTTAGGGTTCATCAATTTTTAGAGAGAAGAGAAGAGAAGAGGTTTTTCTTTTAGGAAGAACCTTTGCAAAATGACCAAGTCTTCAAGACTTGGTCATAATATAAGATCTTCTCTTGGTCAAAAAGATAGGAGGGACACTTGTCGCCCTCCCATGGGTCTTTACACAAATATCTTCTGATTTTCCCCCATTTTTCGCGAAAAATCCCGCCTCGGCGTCGTGGCCTACAGCGGCGCGCGGCTGCAACTCGAACAACGGGGCTTTCGTGAGTAGTCTGTGGCGCTGGCCCAAGCTTCCTTTATCCTCCGTCGACAGAAATTCTAACGTCCCTAACTTTCTACTCCGATGTCCTATCGACGAGCGGTTTGTTGCGTTGGAAACTAGACTCAACGAACTTCATAATAGGCTTTTGAAATACCTAAAAACTCCTAATGAACTAGAGATATACCGCTCCAAAGTTGACTGAAAATCTGCCTAAACATTTTTGCCAACTTATCTTCCCAAATTCAAATCTTAATTCCTTTCGTACGTTCTCATCTTATTCTCTTGAAATTACGGGGCGTAACATTCTTCCCCCCTTAGAAACATTCGTCCCCGAATGTTCTTTTGGAGTCAATCTAATATTTCTCGGTATAGTCTCATAAAACTACACTTAATGGAACCTAATTAGGCCACCTATGGCCCTAATACATCGCACACGCATATCCATCCATCATAAGTCGAATGAGAAAACAGATCCAAAGGGTGCACCATCACTACTTACTCCCACTCATGGCCTAAAAGGATTGTCTTTTCGTACTTCCAAACTTATTCTATCACATGTACATAGTCTCAATATTATCCGTTCATGACACTTAATCATACAACAACCTTATCATGCATACAAGTCTCTAAAGGGTCAAAGATATACCTGAAATAACATAGGTGGGTCAAAAGACCGCTAAAACTGGGAACTTCCATCACGACCTCTGTCGTGGCCCACCGGTGCATGAACATCCTGCCTAACTATTGAAGGCGAGGAACCCGGCCCGATCGATGGCTGCTATCCTGTCACGACCCGACCTCGGGCATGATCGTGTCTTACCAGGAACCCTAGTGATAAAACATCAGAGAAAATCAGCGGAAATAAAAACTTATAGACATGAAACAATATGAAATAAGAAACAGGCTAACCAAAACGGTCACCTTTCTGCATATATATAAAACCCGAACAGTTATCCTTTACAAGCCCAACTCACAACAGTACTACAGACCTCTAAGAGTTTTTATAACAACTACGACGGGACAGGGCCCCGCCATACCCCTGAATGTACAAGTACTTACAATGACAGGGAATCTATACCAAAAGATAAGCCTCCGGAGAAACGGAGCTTCCCAAATGCAGAACTGTGATCCTATGAGCGAGGATCAACAACTGGTGTACCTCTACCTGCGGCATGAACGCAGCCCCCCGAAGGAGGTTAGTACTGAGATACAGTATGTGGGCGAAATCACGTAATCAAATCACATTTTATCATTTTTAAAAGACCATTTCGCAATAAGTGCTTGATTATATCAAGATAGGGACGCGTGTCCTCAAAATCATAACTCACATAACTACTATGGGTCTCACGCCCATAATATCAATCATGTCCGTGGAACTCCTTCCTCACTGACGGCAGTACATGATGTAAAACAACACCCACATGTGAACCTGAACACTAGATCCTGCCTGCGTCATAAAGCCGATCGGGCGAGTAGAATAGACAACTACGGATCAAAAACTAGTCATAAAACTTTACGGGCCAAATACGGAAGCCAACTACGGATCAAAACTAGTCACGCATGGCCGAGGCAAGTATCTTAAGCCAACGTACCAGAGCCTACCGTCTCACGAGATATGACCGAGGCAAGTATCTTAAGCTATCTACCAGAGCCTGCCGATACACGAGAAATGACCAGGACAAGTATCTAAAGTGTGCCTGTAACCACATGTACAAATCAAGCCCGTGATCGCTCGTCACCGCGGCAAGCTTCATGGATTAGCAGTCCATAGACTAATAACATAACCCGAGAATTCAACCCGCACCTATGGCCGCATGCCCCGGCATCTTACCTCGGTATAAGCATGGCCATGGAACCATCCTAGTGGACGCATACCCGTGGACCATCCATCTCGTCAGTATGTCCAAAGGAAATAACAAGATAACACTCATAGTGGAAGCATACCCGTGGACCATCCAACGCGTCAGTATGTCCAAGCAATCAACCAGATAACCGGCCCTCCATCGAGAGACGCGGTAGCATAGAAATACAACACTTGCACAACAAAGGCTATCACAACAAACATAGGCAAGTTCAATGTACTTTTAGACTTTTATTAACATGTAAACTGATTCATCAATTTTATCAACTCCAAGTACTTTCATTTTATACCAACAATCCGGGTTTTAACCCCAAAATACTACATACTTTTCATTCTTTCAAAAAAACCTCTTTTTACGTAAAAGCCACACGATACTAATACTCATAGTATCAAAACACGTTTTCTTTTCAAACCAAATTACTACACCTTCAGAAAATCTTTACAAGGCCTTTAAAAATCAAGTACTCTATACTTTTTAAACCAAGTGCTTTACCTTTTTAAAACAACATCAAGTATACTTTTAAAACCCAAGTAACTCACTCTTTTCAAAACAAGTAACCTATACTTTTAAATCAAGTTACTTCTCTTTTTCCGAAATTAAGTCGTTTATAAGTCAAGTCTCTTATCTTTCAAGATCAAGTCTCTTAACTTTCAAAACCAAATCTTTCTTTTATCTTCATAAAGTCGTTATAACTAACTTCCCATAAAGTCATTATAACACTTTATGTTTTAAACAAACCAAATTCATTTCACGCACGTACGTCTACCGTACTATATAGTTCACAACAATCATGCTCAAGAGTATAGGAAGAATCACATACCTCTTCGGCTTAATCCACTAGCCAAGTCGAGTATGCCGCGCGTAAAATATCCACCTATAACAACCAAACACGCCTATCAACGTCTAGATATCTTCGTAGAACATTTCTAAGTATAAGGTTCCTTATCCTACGGTAAATTGGGCAGCACTTCCCCTGTATCTACTTACTTCCACCTTTTTCAAGGCCCAATATCAATAGCCAACATGCCACATTTAAGCGCGATGTCTGACAACTCAAAGGGGATTACACGCCTAACTGGACGTGTAAAATTCTGCCCCACAATATACTAAACAATTCATTTCTTTTCAATCTTCTTTCCACATATTATAAACTCAACTATAAACTACTACAACATGTAATCTCCAATTACAATAGAAGGACAAAGATCATTACCTCGATAAGCCCAAAATTTTCCAATGATTAAAAGTCGATCCTTAGGAATCTTAGCTCCAATTATTTACATTTCAATCCACTCCAAGTAACCTTTAGAAGCTCCTAACCAACTACTCTTCAAGATACAACTCCAAAAAGTGAAGAACACTTTAGGTTCCAAACCTACAAGTTTCGGCCAAGGCAAGACTTTTGGGCTAGGGGTGTGAAATCTTTTCTAACACTTGGTTAACAATATTCCTAACACCTTAAGGGAGAACACTTTAAAGTTTAAGGATTTTTGGATAACTTTTGGTCAAGATAATGGCCTAATGCCGAGAGCACTAGCCAAGTGAGGGAGTATTTGCTTGGAAATCTCTAAGTGTGGGATGAAGTCTTGCAAGCCTAAGGGAGGAGTATTTATAAGACAATCAAAGGCTAGGATCAAATCAAGTGTGTGGTGAGATTGGGAAACAAGTGTGTGTACCCACAAGCCACTTGTCCAAGCAAGACAAACTTGAGACAAGTGGCTATCCACATGTCTCCCAATTTCGGCCACAATGGCCACTTGGCACTCAATTTCGGCCATGTGCCACCTAAGGGGGTGACACGTGTCGCCCTCCTATTCGTCCAAAATATTTCATCTCCCGAAAACATCCATAATAGCCAAAATCTCAAAAATAAAGTGGGGCCCACAAAACCGTAAATTTCTCACGTGGGCCCCACGTGACCAATTCCGGAAAATAAAATCCATAATTCTCTAATATTCCAAGAAGTCCAAATACCAAATCTGCGAATCCAATTCCCATTAATAAACCTTTTTCCTACACGAGATTCGGAATATTCTCCGTCGAAAATTCAAAATTTTCTTCCCTTTCGTACTTAGTGTTATATTCTCGTATGTACGTCCTCACATACATACTCTGGAACTACGGGGTGTAACAATCCCACCAGTGCCACCTCTGGTCGGACATTCTCTCACCAAATGGCCCTGCTGGCCGCAAGCATAACAAGCTGTCGAAGTAGTACGACACTCCCCGAAATGGGATCTACCACAGTGACCACACCGAGGCAAAGATGGCCTCCCCTGGCTATTATCCTCGGACACCTGTGAACCTGAAGCCCTGACCTGCTCCCGAATATCCCCGACGATCAAACCCCCTGCCAGAAGACCGGGAAGGAGCACTCTGCGTCGGCTGAAATGTAGACCTAGCCTGCTGCTGAGGTTGTCCGCCTCGAAAGCTATCCTCAAACCCTGTCGTCCTGGCCCTCTTGGGCTGGACTGGGTTTGGCTGGTCATCTCTCTCTCTGTCCTCAATCCCTTGTGCATAATCCTGCATCCTGACAATATCCATACCTGGCTGAAGGGCCACTCCCAGACATGCAGTAACCATATAACGGTCTAGCCCCATCACATAGCGGTGGTGCATGCGCCATTTCGCCAATAGTGGGCGCATACCTGGCCAATGAGTCAAACTCCAGGTTGTACTCTCTGATGGTCCTCCCATTCTGTCTCAATGCCAAGAACCTATCCACGTGGGCTCTCCTCGTCTCAGGAGGCAAAAAGTGATCGAGGAAGGCTTCCATGAACTCATCCCAAATGGCTGGAGGAGCACCCACACCTCTAGACAACTCCCACGACTCAAACTAGTTCAACGCAATATCGCGTAACCGGTAAGAAGTTAACACAACGGACTCCGTCTCCGAGGCCCTAAGCACCTGCATAGTCCGCTGTACTTGCCGAATGAACTCCTGAGGATCCTCCTCAGATCTCGAACCATAGAACTCGGGTGGATTACAACCCAGAAAGTCCCGAATCTTCAAACTGTCGGCCCTTGGGTTAGCTACCTGCTCTTGTCGGCGCTGCCCTGCCACTATGGTAGTCAATAACCTGATCTGCTCTTCATAATCCCTATATTCTGCCCCTGGCTATGGAATTGGAGGCTCAGGTATCAGAACCTCTGGAGCTACGGCCGCTCTCGGCTCCTCTAATACTGTCGGCGTGGCTGAACTCGCCGACCCGCCCATAACCTCAGGCATAGTCTGGGCCTGAGTCCTAGTAACCCTCTGTGTACCACTAGCAGCTCCTGCTGCCGCCTTGCCCTTCTGGGCCCTGGTCGCCTTCCGTGGAGGCATAACTGATACATAAGAATAGGTCAGAGAGGATTCAACCTAGTAGGACAGCTCTACTGCACGATCTTTGAGAGAGAAGAATGGAAACCAATCCTAAATGTCCTGCAACCTCCTGATTATAGATGTGGTGCACAACACACCGATAATAAAGACTCTACTAGACACGGTCTGTAGACACTTTCCGAGGACTAACTGCTCTGATACCACTTTTGTCACGACCCGACCCCGGGCCCACGACTGGTGCCCTACCTGGGCACCCTTACAGGTATACATCAGAGATAATCAGCGGAACATACATAAAATTAACAAGAAATAAATAATAGGTTAGCCGATAAGGCTACCTTCCTGGATACATGTAACTATGTAAAACCAAAAGCAGTTACCTCTTTTTTTTACAAAGCGACCCAAAAGATATGACTACAGACCTCTAAGAGTTTTGACATAACAACTGTGACGGGACAGGGCCCCGCCATACCCCTGAATGTATATAAATCTACAACCTCAGGGAACCGTACCAAAATACAAAGCCTCCGGAGAAATAGAGCTTTCCAAGAACTGAACAGTGATCCTAAGAGTGTGAATCAGCAAGCTATGTACCTCAACATGCGTCATGAACGCAGCCCCCGAAGGAGGTCAGTACAAAATATGTACCAAGTATGTAAAACTGAAAGCACTGTAATTTAAATCATAATCGTCTAAAATAAAGCTGGAGACATGTATGATAACCAAATTAACAGTACAACCGTGCCTTACCGAAATGAAAGTAATTAAAGTAATGAAAGTCAGTTTTATCTTTTAAAAGACTATTTCAACACATGAACAATAGTCACACCATGGCTAGGGACACAAGCCCTCAAAACCATCACACGGTCGATGGGGTCTCAAGCCCGAGAATCAAAGCGTGCCGTGGAATCCTCTCTGTCCTCGAAGCGGTAGTAAGTGTAAAATATAACCGTGTAATGGCGCGTGGCATCCTACCTGTCGGCGCATACATATGCAATACATATATATATATCTCATGCGTGATATCCTCCGTCTCGGTACATGACTTCATGGAGAGCTAATCCATGGGGTAATAATCGTATATCACATGCCCGTGGAATCCCTCATCTCGGGTACATGTCTTCATGGAGAGCTAATCCATGGAGTAATAATCATATATAACATGCCCGTGGAATCCCTCATCTCGGGTACATGTCTTCATGGAGAGCTAATCCATGGAGTAATAATCATATATAACATGCCCGTGGAATCTCTCATCTTGGTGGACTTGGCCCTTTATTTACTGTGTTGCGGGCTGCATTTTTCTGTTTGGTATGGTTGCTTATTATGTCACTGACTGCATTTTTTTTTCTGGTTGGAATTGTTGCTGTTGTTTGTCGTGTATCGCTAATCCTTTTGGGCTATGTTGCGTACTATTTCGCTGTGTTGCTACTGTTTTGGGGTATTCCACAGTGACTTTGACGTTTTTGCCCTTTTATTACTTTATTAAACTGATTTTAGAACAAATGCTACACTTGGTATTTACTGATTTTTGAACAAGTTACTACACTTGGTATTTACTGATTTTTGAACAAGTTACTACACTTGGTATTTTACTGATTTTGAATTTGATACTACACTGGCCAAAGAAGGATTTATCCGTCGATCTGGAGGCCTCCGTGGTAAGTGAGACGGAATATGTGGGCGAGGAGGAAAGTGAAAAAGATTAGACGAGAATGCATAGTATCATTCACCGGGAGGCGAGTCGACCGCCGCCGTAGCGATATTGGCTTCTCATGTCTTAGTATCCTTGGCATAACACTAGCTGAGCCCACACTATATAAAAATATATCTTTTACAATATCTTTTATATATATATCTATATATATATATATACATATACTGTGTTTGTTTGGTAATTTATTTATTATATACTAACTCTTTTACTAAGTGTCTTTTTGCAGTGCGGGCGCATCCCAAAGTTAAAGCACATGCATAAAATAGAATAAAAGCGAAATGTCGCTAATTTCTCTTCATTGCATCTTTTATGATTATTTGCTTTTATTACTATCTCTTTAAATATATATCTATTTTAAATATTTGCATGCCTAGTTTAAATATCTTTTGATTAGTTTAATAATTAGAATACCCTTAGAATTGCATGATATATTTAGCACAATAATTTTAAACCTAAGTTTGAGCGGACAATGCATGAGTTAGCGGATCCTTTAGGATGCCTAACCCTTCCCTTTAGGATAATAAAGAACCCTTACCTAGAATCTCACATAGCTTTCATGGACTTAAAAATGGAGATCATTCGTAGTATTTTATGCTACATTTCTAGTGTCCTAATTCACTATAATAATTAGGTGGCGACTCCTTTAAATAGCATTTCAGGAATCCAACCATGTAGCGGTAATCCCGTTTCCGACTCCGGTTGAAAATAGGGTGTCACAGCATGGCGACTCCACTGGGGATTTTAGGTTCTTAACCATAACAAACATAGTTTAATTACTGTGCTTTAATTTTTTTTTTTTGTATCTGCTTAAAATTGCTTCTTCTGTGTTTTACATTCATTTGCTTTTATGGTTTGTCTAAATTATTCTACTTTACATATAAAAATTTGCATATTGTCTTAACTGCTATTTGTTACCGCTTTCCTTAAAATGGCATTCCGCTCATATTTCTTCCATTCCGGAAAATTCACACTATCACACACTCCTTTCAGTATTTGGTGTGCTTGGCGCAAATTTCTTTCAAAATACCCAAAATTTAGGAGAGTTGGCGCTTGCGAGTTAGATCGGTTCGTCGATCACGCGTATACTCGCTCGAGTAGTCCACTCGGGAACCTTGCGTCGATGAAGCCAAAATCTTAGAAAACTTAAGATAGAGCTATACCACCCTTTTATATTAAGTCATGCATGCATAGACCTTAGGTGGGTTGATCCCTGGTATCAACGCCACTATTAGGAAAACGCCAAAACTTGTCGACGGGTTTCACAACCCAACGACCAACTAGCATATTATGTGTAGCGTGACAATGATAGATAAATCCAAGCTTAAACATAGCATGTCGAATTGGAAAAAGTGCACCGTCATTTGGTCGCCATTTCCAACAAAACATTGCAGTTTAACGACTTGGACCTACTTATCATAATTTCGCATATTTGGCGTTTAGGCCCACCTCTGGCATTAAAAGAGGTCCCAAACATGCTAGGACGCGCATTTGATATCTATATAGTCTGCCTGCTATTGTAATGTTTGTTGCTTTCAGCTATGTGCACTTTACTACGGTATTTTGCTACTTCAACTTTGTGCATTCACTTAGTATTAATTACGAGCTACACTTGCTTGGTTTTCTGGGGCTGTGTTATTCCTTGCATTATCAGCGCGGTACTCGAAAAGCCCATATCTCAAACAACGATTTTCTCTTATTTTGTCACATTATGAACTACGTTCGACCTGATTCCCACGGCGGGATACGTAGGCGGCCATTTCGGTCTCGGTCCCACCTTCTAAAAAAAAATCCTTTTTTTTTTCATCTCTTAAAAATTACTTTATTCTCCGGCAAACTATGGCTTAAACCGGTTCATTTGGCAAAATACATAGGCGGCCATATCAGCTTTGGTCCCATCTCTTAAAAAAAAAAAAAATCGAAGTCTAATCGACGAACCCAACTTCAATAGGGCTAGGCTCCTAAACTATGTATCTACTTGATCTCTATGGCGAGACACGTAGGTGGTCACATCGGACTCAGTCCAACTCTTTCTAAACTCTTTTTCCCTTACTCTACCGGTTACAAAGCACACTCCATCCAATCTCTGCGATAGGATAGTAAAGGTTTTCCATATTAAATTCGGTCTCGTCCATTCGACATCCGCTTATGACAAAGCGTGGCGCTTATTCCGGTCTGAAGAAGCGATCGATGCGAATAGCATATTATCGACTACGAATACTTGAAGCCAGACATCGTTTACAAGTCCGAACAGATCGGGCATGCTAGTGGTCAGAGTTAAAGCTACAAAGTCCGCACAAATCAACAGCCCCTTTCAAATCTCACAAATTTTCTCTGGAGTACAGATAACTGGAAATTTGACGACGTTGAAGGGAATTTTCGCATAGCAGCTCGGCTCACAGGGCCATATTCTTATCCTCATTCATTCATTTTTGCATATCTATAACACTAATTATTACATCTATCTTTAATTTTTGTAGGAAGTTTCTCGTAGCAACTCAGCCCGCAAAGCCATAACCGCACGCGTCTATCAAGGCGTCATTTGGCTCACAGGGCCATTCTCATCCTCATTTCTCAATCATTTTACAACTCTAATTATTTTATTCGGTTTATATTATGCTGGTAACTTCATCATAGTAGCCTGGCCCACCACGTTGAAATCACTTTATTACATCCGCACAACGACATCCATATAACGTTTATGCAACGACGCCATCTCATCAAAGCCTATGCAACAGCTTCATCTGCATTTCGTCCATGCAACGACGAACATCTGCATCGCGTCCATGCAACGACGCCATCTCATCAAAGCCTATCTGGCGGCCGTCGCATTTCGTCCGTGCGGCGAACATCTGCGTCGCGTCCATGCAACGACGCCGTCATCAAAGCCTATCTGGCGGCCGTCGCATTTCGTCCATGCAACGGCGAACATCTGCATGTCGTCCATGCAACGACGCCATATCATCAAAGCCTATCTGGCGGCCGTCTGCATTTCGTCCGTGCAACGGCGAACATCTGCGTCAGCGTCCATGCAGCGGAGCCATCTCATCAAAGCCTATGCACGGCCATCTGCATTCGTCCGTGCGGCGGCGAACATCTGCGTCGCGTCCATGCAACGGCGCCGTCATCAAAGCCTATGCGGCTTTCATGCGCATTTCGTCCATGCAACGGCGAACATCTGCGTCGCGTCCATGCAACGTCGCCATCTCATCAAAGCCTATGCAGCGGCCGTCGCATTTCGTCCATGCGGCGAACATCTGCGTCGCGTCCGTGCAACGACGCCGTCATCAAAGCCTATGCAGCGGCCATCGCATTTCGTCCATGCAACGGCGAACATCTGCGTCGCGTCCATGCAACGACGCCATATCATCAAAGCCTATGCAGCGGCATTCGCATTTCGTCCATGCGGCAGCGAACATCTGCGTCGCGTCCATGCAACGGCGCCCGTCATCAAAGCCTATCTGGCGGCCGTACGCATTTCGTCCATGCAACGGCGAACATCTGCACCGGCGTCCGTGCAGCGCCCGTCTCATCAAAGCCTATGCAGCGGCCATTCGCATTTCGTCCGTGCGGCGGCGAACATCTGCGTCGCGTCCGTGCAACGACGCCATCGTCAAAGCCTATCTGGCGGCCATCGCATTTCGTCCGTGCGGCGGCGAACATCTGCATCGCGTCCATGCAACGACGCCATCTCATCAAAGCCTATGCAATGGCTTATTCGCATTTCGTCCGTGCGGCGAACATCTGCGTCGGCGTCCGTGCAGCGGCGCCGTCGTCAAAGCCTATCTGGCGGCCGTCTGCATTTCGTCCATGCAACGACGAACATCTGCATCGCGTCCATGCAACGGCGCCATCTCATCAAAGCCTATGCAACGGCTTCATCTGCATTTCGTCCATGCAACGACGAACATCTGCATCGCGTTTATGCAACGACGTTATCTCAAAGCCTATGCAACGGCTTCATCTGCATTTCGTCCATGCAACGACGAACATCTGCATTACGTCTATGCAACGACGTCATCTCATCAAAGCCTATGCAGCGGCCATCGCATTTCGTCCATGCAACGGCGTGCATCTGCGTCGCGTCCATGCAGCGGCGTCGTCATCAAAGCCTATCTGGCGGCTTACGCATTCGTCCGTGCGCGGCGAACATCTGCGTCACGTCTATCGGCGACGTCGTCTCATCAAAGCCTATGCAGCGGCCATCGCATTTCGTCCATGCAACGGCGAACATCTGCATCACGTCTATGCCACGGCGTCGTCATCAAAGCCTATCTGGCGGCCGTGCGCATTTCGTCCGTGCGGCGGCGAACGTATGTGCGTCACGTCTGCAACGGCGTTATCTCATCAAAGCCTATGCAGCGGCTTCAATCGCATTTCGTCCGTGCGGCGGCGAACATCTGCGTCACGTCTATGCAACGGCGTTATATCATCAAAG